>CM042057.1:65202500-66452500 GCA_023525745.1 Arctium lappa
ATTAAAATCAATGTTAAGAAAAATTTAAATTTATGTTAACTGATAACTTTTATAATTTTTTTTTTTTGTAGAAGTAAAGATTTTTATCTATCATCAAAATAAAACACGGTATTTTTTTGTTACTTATATTAGATTTTATAAAAATAAAATATTTGTACAATTAGAAAACCTAAAAAATAGGCAATTAAAAACATGTGTATAATGAGTGTAATATGAGATAGTCTTAAAATATTCAATACAACTCATAAAATATAATTTTTTTCTCATAATTTTTAATTTAAAGCAACTTTATTGGTAGAAGAATTAAAAAACTATTTCTCTCTCATAAATAATCATTTTTAGAGATATTTTCAAATTTGAAGATTTTTTTCATCTCTCTCCTACTTTCTCCATTTTGGAGAATCTGTTGGAGCAAAAAACCCTCAAAATACTCATTCTGGAGAAGTTATTAGAGATGGCATCTCCAACAGTTTCCCCAAAATTTCTCTAAAGTGGAGAATCAAAAGTCAAAATCTCCAAAAAAAAATTACATCCATCCCCAACAGTTTTTCTATTTTGGAGATAAATCTTTGATTATTATATTAAAATATTCTTGATGGGATATAATAAAAAATATTTTATCTCTTTTGGTAATCATTTTTGGGGTTATCCCATATTTGGAGAAAAACTTCTTCTATCTCCTACTTTCTCCATTTTGGAGAAGGTGTTGGAGATGTTGTTATGCTATACTCTTTGAAATGTATTTACAATAATTTTGACAAATATTCAAACAATAATTTTAATTAAATATTAGACATTTATCTACAAAAATTTGAAAGCGTAAAAATTGTTGTTACATTTTGCAATTTATCGATCAATCAAACATCATAAGAAATCACAAATATTTGTTGCACTTATTTTGTAAAATGATTGTATACAAAACGAAAACGGAGCTTTTGGCCACCTCGAATCCAAAACGCGTTTCCCATATACAAGAGGTAGTGTTCTATAATATCTGACTCGGTTTTTGACATTAAATACGATAGCTTTATCTATCTCTTCATTATATCATCTTTAGTCACGGTGAAATCCCACAGATCCCCGTATTTCTCGTTGAAGTCCCAAATATCCATCGTGTTGTAATCCGATATTAGCTTGTCTCGAGCACCCCTCTCCATGTTATAAATTTGTGGCTCGAAGTTGTATGCCTCACTCGGTTTATCCATCTCGATTATGCAAAATACTACGATGAATATAGCCGCCCCAATGTACAAGTACTCACCCTGCAAATGTAAACATGAGATATCTCTGTCACCATAAAAAATAGAGTCCCACGTCAGCTCTATACAGATCATCAAACCTATATATATAAATAAATAAATATATATATATATATATATATATATATATATGATGGGAACCTCCCCTCTCTCTACTATGGCGTATTTCGTACACGATATAAGACAACATAATAGGTAAATTTCAGTTCTAATATCTTAAATTCTTTTTTTTTTTCTGTCTACTGTCTAGTTGTTTTTGTGTAAATTAAAATGAGATTTTGGTTTTTACTTGTTTTGGTTAATATGTTTAGGTAATTAGGTTAATTGATTTAGGAATTAAGATACTCAGAATCTCTTCATATTGTTTACTGTTTAGATTATGCTCATAAGTCATAAATCAAAAATTCATATTGTTTATCTCATTTTACACTTTGCACTACAGTAAAAACTCAAAAGCTTTGGGAGTTTGGGACTTTGGCAATTGGCGGCATGAACTTTTATAATTTATTTCGCTATTACTCTCGTTTTACCGTCCAATTTGTAACAGGGCCCCCAAAAGTTAGGAACGGCCCTACAAAAACTTGTTGTTCCATTGCACGACAATTAGACTAGGATATGACTGAATGGGACAAAAATGCAGTTTTTTTGTTCTACCAAAATAAGTGAAACAAAAACCAGGGAGATGGGACAAGATAGATAAATCTATCCATGTCATACAAAAACCTTAAAATTTTCCATAGTTCTTTCACCCGCCTACCTCACTTACACGGTTACACCTGTCAAATCTACGTATCAAAACCACCCTAAAGGCTCTTTTAAAGGAAGATTGAAAAGGTTCCACATATCCTAACAGATATAAGTAGTTTTTTTAGAAGACTGCATAAATGCTCATCTTTCTAGCTTTCACAAAGTCATAGATTCTTTAACACATTCGGATAAGCCTTTTTAAGAAGAAAAGTTGCGTGTTAGTCTAACCGGAACATTGAGGTACATCCCGAGAGCCACGGAGGGAAGAAATAGCCACGAGATAAGACCTGGCTCATGCAAAAGAAGATCTATGTTAGTTTAGTATCATCAAGTGTAATGAAAGGTCATTGGCCCAATAGTATCTGGGTTACTGGGAAAGCCCAACCTCCAGCTTTCCCTGGAGGGCAAGGTTCAAGTCTCACCTTTGTGAGTGTGGTTTTGCAGAAAAAGTGTTCAGCTTGGACGATAGTTTAGATCATGATTCGGAATCCTTGTTACACCCAAATTCAAAAATGCAAACAAGTTACCAGAAGCGGGAGATGTACCTTGGAAACCAGTAGGAGGATCAATTGCCGCATAATCTTCTGCTATCGATCCCCAAAATGTTGCTGAAATGTGAACTTAAAGCATTAGACCAACAAACAACGATATGATAAGAAGTATTTGATTCCATTCTAAACATGGAATCCAAATCATCAAAACCATGTCGGTTTGATCGTCAATCGAATCACTGTTTGCAATCCAGGATTCTACAACTTTTGGCCGTTTTCTTCTTTTTATGGTGCTTGCAAATTGAAGATGCTAAAGGAAAGAAAATAGACCAAAATGAATTTAATCTTTTTGTTCAATTGGTTTACTCCATTTTCAAAAAAAAAATTAATGTTTTTCAAGTTGTACACCTCTTCTTCACTTCTTATCACAACATTAAAACTGGACCTATGAAAAGAAAATCTTAATGATTGAAACAAATGAGAAAAAGTTATAATATTCTTACATTTGTCATCTCCTTCATTGTATGTGTGGTGTCCATCATACACTCCATAGATGAAATCATCCTACACCAACACCAAAACCAGGTTATGACTTATGAATTGAGTTCCACCATGAACAGAACAACTAAAGAGAGTGATTAAAACCTGGATAGTCATTTACAGAGTCAATAAATCCTACAAACTTATAAACCATTTTTCATGTTTGTTTCATACAGGGCGAACCTATGAAGGCCCGAGCAGGTCCTGTGCACCCGCTCAACTGATTTCCGCAAGTAGAATTTTTTTTGGGTATGAAATATGCACCCGCTAAACTTTGACACGTGCTCCGGGATATTAGAAAATACAAAAAAACAACCATTAAAGTCTCTCAAAATCAACCCAAAAAAACTTAAAAAGATCCTTCGAAATCAACCAAAAAATTTTAAAAATCCCTCGAAATATTGGAATTCAGCTAAAAACACATTGGGCGACTTTGCGACCCTTTGGTCAACCTTAAAGATGCACTCACTCACAAAAATCCTGGGTTCGCCGCTAGTCTCATATATGAAACAACACATGTAAAAATGCAATGTTTATACATAGTTGTTTCATATGTGAAGAAAAAAGTCCCGAATGTTTCACATATGAAACAAAACACTATATAAACATTGCATTTCCACACTTGTTACATGAAAATTGTTAGTAAGTTTGTATGAATTATTGGGTTTGTACAAGAAGTGGACTCTTTGCCTGTATATCTGGCAAAAACATTCTACATTTCTGCTATCTTAACGAATAATTAATAAGTTTGAGATAGTTTTGGGGACGGAATCAACATTACATTAAACTATAGTGATTACTCATGATAAGAAAACATTATCAAACTAAAGTTCTGCAAAATCCACGCCAATTTCAAATCAGAGCAAGTAGCAACAATGAAAAAGGAAACACCAAATTGTGCAAAGTTTCAGAAACAACAAATCAAGACATAAAACCTCATCAGTAAACAATAATTCGATGATAGAGCACTTAACAGATACGAATCAAACATATTAAGTTGGATTCGAAATCTACAAGATCAAAATCGACTAAAATTTTAAATAAACGAATAAATTGGAAAAAGCAAAAAAAAAAGGCAACATACATCACTAACGCCAGTGTTGTCCCATCGATCTACAGGATCTTCATTGATATCTGGTTCGATATCAGTCAATCCAGCTGCATTCAATCTGTTTATCCGGTTTCTACCATTGTTGTTGCTTCTATATCTGACTCCAAATGAAGTAGAGCAAATTGCATTGCTTGAAACCCTAATTCTATCCGCAGATTGTTGGGATTTAGGCAGGATTTTGGGGATTGAATTTGAAGCAATGGATAAAGCAGAGAGTGGTTTTGGTGAAAACCCCGCCATTTTGTTTTGGCTTCTAATTTTGTGGCCTTTGGTTTTTCACGGAAAGAAAGATGATGCTCAAGTCACTTGATGATGAATGTTTGTTATCTCAACCTCTAGTAATTTGGTGCCACGTGTAATTCCACCATTTTCTCTAAATAAATTAAAGAGTAAATTACGGATTTGGTCCCTGTGGTTCTTTGAAATTTTGGATTGGTCCTTCTAAAGAATTAATTAGAAATGACATCACCGTGGTTCCGATTTTGTTGCGGATCAAGTCCCTCCAAATAACTTTGTTTAACTGTGAGTCGTTAAACCCCTCACATGCCTCCCATGTGAGGGGCATTTTTGTCCTTCTAAAACACCTTTTTTTATTAACAATAAAAATAAATGATATACATATGTCTTCAGAGAAAGTAGCAATCCCACCCCCACCATTTCTCCGCCATTAAAACCACCTTCCAGGCTTCCACTCTGCAACTCATCTCTCAATCAATCAATCACCTAAATGGAACCCCCTTCTTCCATTCTCATATCCCTAACTCCATACATTCTTTCCATCGCTGCATTTCTCATCTTACTCGAACAAATCTCTTACTTAAAATAGAAAAAATCCATCCCTGGTCTCACCCTCGTCCTCCCCTTCGTCGGAAACGTCGTTTCCCTTGTTCGGAATCCAACTCACTTCGTCGGAGTCGCCGGAATCCGCCACAAAACCTTTTCCTCTCTGGTTGCTCTGCCGTGACATGAATCTGGAAACGAGTCAAACCGTTTTCGTTGGAACGAACAACATTTAAACTTTAAAGCCACCGAGTTATGACTTGGTTTACCTGCTTCTGACTCACCTGAAAGAACCACCATTAATGGATAAGTTTCAAGTTCTTTCAAGAAATGGGGTTTTTCAGACACCATTAATACTCCTTCTACAACATAGGTTTTCTCTAAAACTAATGTTGTTGGATCTGAGCTCGAATTCGTTAAAAATGACGAGTTTTTCTCTTCTTCTTCTACTTCTTCTTCTTCGTTGTTGTCGTCTTCATGAGATGAAAATAAGAACACTAATTCTGCCATGAAAGAACCTGTTATTTCATCTTCACATAAAGATTCTCACGTTTCTGCTTCGAATAATCAACATTCTTCAAAGTAAGGTTTTTTTTTTCAACTTGGTTTTTGTGTTTTTTAGGATTAATTGTTGTTTGATTTGAAGTGTTTTTGGTACTTCTCTTTTGATGGGTTGTGGATCTTTTTTCTGAAAGGATGATTGTATTGGAATCAATTTGGAATTTAGAGTAGTTATGTTGACTTTTGAAAGTCAAAGTTTTTTACTTTCTTTTACTTTCATATTGTATATTGAAAATATGAAATTGACTTGTTTATGATACTCATATATATATATATATATATATATAGATATAGTGTTTGGTTCATTTGAGAAATGGTAAATATATGAGAAATAGAGAAGTAATCCTAGCCATTCATATGGTCAAGATCGGATTTGACTAGTCAAATATTGCGGCTTTGACCGGTCAAAATTGGTCAAAAGTTGCGGCTATCCCAAAAATAGAAGAACAAATTCGTAAATTTTACAAAACAAACGGGTTGTGTTCATATATGAACATGTATAATTCACATATGAACTATATGTTCATATATGAACCAATGCAATTCTCAACTGAACTCTTTTAACTGATTCATATATGAACCTTTGTGATTCATATATGAATATGTATGAATCACAAAGATTCATATATGAATATGTATGAATCACAAAGATTCATATATGAATCAGTTGAACTAATTAACAGATTCATATATGAATCTTTGTAATTCATACAGATTCATATATGAACTCATCCCGTGTATTTTACGAAATTACCCCTCTACCTACTATAAACCACACAAGGAATTATCCGGTGCATCGCGGCCAAAGCCGCAAATCTTGACCAGATGAATGACTAAGATTACTTCTCTATTTCTCATATATTTACCATTTCTCAAATGAATGTTTCCCTATATATATATATATGTATATAATCTAGAAAACGAAGATGAAGTCCAACGACGACGCAACTTGTTTGGTTGATTTCTGGATTTATTACATTATTGCCCAGCGATTGCTACTTTCTCAGAAGACGACAGCGGTCCTCCTTTAGAAGGTGGTCGACAACCACCAAACATGTGACATGAAGGTACATCATCACCCGTTCACCCCTACCAAAAAACTTGCTCATATATATATAATTTATTTTTATTTTTAATAAAAAAAGTATTTTAGAAGGACAAAAATGCCCCTCACATGGGAGGCATGTGAGGGGTTTAACGGCTCACAGTTAAACAAAGTTAGATGGAGGGACTTGATTCGTAACAAAATCGAAACCACGATGATGTCGTATGTAATTAATTTTTTAGGGGCACCCAATCCAAAATTTCAAAGAACCACAGTGACCAAATCCGTAATTTACTCTAAATTAAATATACATTATTGGCGATTCAAACCAATTTTATTTATTTGTTTCAGTATTTAATGAACGAATTGTATCAAATTAAAAAAAACATATTTTGTTTCCAATTTTATTTTAAAACTAGTATATGCACCATAAGTTGGATTAACTAAAAAATACATAATCATAGATTAATATTAATAATAACCGTAAATAAAAAAAATTTAAAAAAATATAATAGGCAGATATATATAATGGTGTAAAATTTACAAGTATAACAAAATCTTGATAAATCATTCTTGAAAAATATTTTAGTTAATCCATGGTTATGTATTTTTAATATGATAAAGATGTAAAATTAAACATGAAAACATAAGGAATATAAAGCAAAATTATTCGTATATACTTATTATATTTATTAATATGATTAAATCCAAAAATATTTAATATTGAACTCATTTCGAATATATTGACGAGATGATTACAATGATATAATTTGTAAAAAATATTATTTTTAATATATTTTAGTTTATATATGATTATTTATATTAATATGATAAGGGTATAAAACGAAAAATGAAAACAATAAGAAATTAAAAGTAATTTAATAACTAATTACAAGGGTATTAAGTGTAAGTTATTAATTAAGATGAAAAAAAATAAGGGATCGTGAAGGAGAGAGATTTTACGAGGCATAGGGTCCAAAAGTGTAAATTTTGGATTCTTTTTTCATGAATGAGATCGTAAAATAGAGGGGTTTTACGAGGTTAATGGCTATTTATGTAATTTATGAGAGAAAATTACTATTTTGGATAGGAATTCATGAAAAATGATTATAATAGTTAATTTCCCAATTAAAAACCATATTTTGTTTCCATTTTTATTTTAAAATATATAAGAACTTCATTTTGAAGAACGTAATATAAGTTTTATGTAATTAAATAAGATATATTATAACTTTGAAAATAGAAAAGGAGTAAATTTACGTTCTTTTTTCCGTACCGTTTGTTAAAAAAATACAACTTTCGTTTCTGTTATTTTGAAATCTCAATAGATTGTAATTTATTGTTATTTTCATTTTGGAGATTAAGGGGTCGTTTACCCAAATGCTTACCCGGTAGGTGCTTACCGATAATAATCTACACTATTATTTAACTTATTAGGTAAGATTCTAGTCAATCGGAACAACATCATGTGCAATAATCAATCCGGTAAGTGCTAATCGGGTAAGAGTCGTCACCCTCATTTACCGGGTAAGATTCTCGGTCTTTGTCACGGTTCTTACCCATTAAGATTCTACGTCTTTGCCATGTACATTTCCTGTGGCAATTGACCCGGTAAACACTCACCGGGTAAGCGTTTGGTAAACGACCCCTAACTCTTACCTTTAAATATGAAGAATGAAAACAACCATGAAAGGTAAACTACAATAGTAAAAACAAGAAATTGTAATCAAAATAACAGAAACAACAATGAATTGTAAATCATAAAGATGAAAAACATAATTTCAAAAGTAAAAAAGTAAAAAAGACGAAAATAGCAATTTTCAACAAACCACATAGACGAAAGACGTAATTTACTCTAAAAAATAATATATTGAGTAATTACAGGATTGGTTCATGTGGTTTGTTGAAATGTTTTACTACGTCCTTGGAGCATCTACAATAATGGACCTTATCAAAAGTCCATAACTTTGTCACATCAGCTTCTCTCTCTGTCACATCAGTTTTCTCTTTCATACACATTTTATAAACCTTTCACTCTCAATCATGGACCGGTCCATAATTTATATAATAAAAAGTTATTTGATTATTTATACATATTTTATTGGGTGGGACACACATAAATGAAAGAAGAAGACCTTTCCCTTCCACATGGCAATGAACCACTTCTTCCCAATGGTTTGATTTTTTGTAAACTGGTTCTTCCTTGATGACATGGATTGATGAACCTCCCATTGGGGATGCTCTTAAACTTCATAATGAAGTCTTCATTTATTACTTTGAGTTCCGGTGGCTTGCAATTCGTTAGAGATTGGGTCCATCTGACTAATACGGTTAAAAATGTCACTTAAATGTGGAGCATTTTGGTCTTTTTATTAAAAGTAGGGTTGCACAGGGGTTGGGTTGGCTGAGTTGAAGACATTTGAACAACTCAGTCCAATGTTTGCGGTTTAAAAAATCTCAACCCAACTCAATTCAACCCAAACCGTACAGTTTTGGTTAGGTTGGTCAGGTTGCCGGATTAAAACTATGATACATCATTTTACATTCTACCTAAGATATTGTGTTTTAACGAAATAAAATCAATATGAGAGCATACAAATAAAGCTAACAATTACATAAAAAGATATTAAAGATGTTTGCATGAGACTTTTTATTTAGGCTGAGAAGTAACAATTAAATATACTAATTAAATACTTAACAATCATATTCAATTCATGGTATAGAAGGGCATCGGGCCGAGTTGGGTTCAAATGGGCCTAACCAAATTCCAATCCAATACCTACTGTTTGAAAATTCTACAACTCAAATAGGTATCGAAGTGACTTTGGAGTAGGTTGGATATTTCGAGTTTGGTTGGATTAGGTTATTTCAGATTAAGTTGAGTTGGGTTAGGTTATTTCGAGTTGGGTTGACGAGATTGATCGGTTTTTTATGCACCCCTATTTACTCAATGCATGATCATGTTCCCCTTCCTTTCTTCAAGGTTCACTTTTCCACTAGAAATCCCTCCCCAAACACATTTCTCATGTTCACAATGCATGAAATTTATGACCATCAAAAGCTTTGCAAAAATGTTCCCTAAGAATCTCACTTTTATTTACTTGATTTCTTACATGAACCTCAATGTGCCCATACATACATGGTGAATCCATACAAATCCATGTCAAAAATGAACTAAAAATGAGTTGTTTTCACTATGTTACCTTTAGAGTCGGATCCAAAAAAAATTCAAACAGTAGCACCATTTAACAGTGAAAAAATAATAAATCTACAGAAACTTTTCACAAAAACCTTACATATTTTCGACCCTTCTCATTGCCTTTTCTTCTAGTTTTTTTAAATTCAAATCTTAAAAATAAAGAAATTTACCCTGAAGGACCTTAACACATCAATATACACCGGCATTGTCACCACAAACTTGTGTTTTTTGTTCATTTTAGTTTAATTTCATAATATACAATGGCACACAAGAAATAAAATCGAGTGCAACTTTCATGTGGTTAAAAAGTTTCCAAATAGAGTGGGAGACTCAACACCCCTCCTCCCTGTGTAGGTCTACCTAGGGCCGTAAATGAACTGAAAGAACACCCAAATAACACCAACGAAGGCTTGTTTGAGTTCGTTCGCTTAACTTAATCAAACAAACGAACAAACATGAACGATAAATGAACGAAATTTTTGTCTCATGTCATTCTTTAAGAAAATGTGTTTGCCGGTGTTCGTTTATGCTTGTTCGTTAAGATGCTAAACGAACATAAATGAACATGAACGAACGAACACAAATGGAAAAAAAAAAAACAATCACCACTACACATCATTTCGTTCCTCAAAAATAACATAACAAAATGAAAAACGGAGGAATAAAAAAGAAGTCTAAAATTTTAATTTAATTAATGAGTTTACATATTCATATCATAATATATAAATATATTTACATATATAAACAAATGTAAATGAACATAAATGAACAAACGAGACCATTGTTTATGTTAATTCATTTAACTAAACAAACAAGAAAACGTGTTCATGTTCATTCACTTATTAAATAAACGAACTTCCCGTCGAATGGTTCACGAACGTTTTATTAAAACGAAATTTGTTAAAGTAATTGGAATCTGTCTGTTTGGTTCACAGAATGTAGCTTTCGAATTTTAATGAAATGTTGATAAATGACCAAAATACCCGTTTTGATAATTTTAATTTTTTATAAACAAAACATGCTTTAACAAAATAGCAATTAAAAATACTTTATTTGTAACGGTGGTTCAGATTGGTGGTGGTCAGTGCTGGTTTAGAACGGTGGTTCAGATTGGATGTGGTTGGTGGTGGTTCAGATCCACGATGGTTCAGAACGGCGATGGTCGGTGGTGGTTCAGATCGACGGTGATCGGTAGTCGGCGATGGTTCAGATCAATGACGGTTCAGAACGACGGTGGTTGGTGGTGGTTCAGAACGGCGGTGGGTCAGATCGGCGGTTATCGGTGGTCGGCAGAGGTTCAGATCGGTGATGGTTCAGAATGGCGGTGGTCGATGGTCGGCGGTTGTCAGTGGTTCAGAACGACGGTGGTCGACGGTGGTTCACAACGACGATGGTTAAGATCGGCGGTGGTCGACAGTGGTCGGTGGTGGTTCAGATCGGTAGTGGTCGGCAATGGTCAGTTGTGGTCATCGGTGGGTGGCGATGGCCAGTTGTGGTCAGTGGTGGTTCAGATCGACGGTGGGCGATGGTCGGCGGTGGGCGACGGTGATTAGATTATATTGGATTGAGGGCATACGTGGTATTATGAAAAATAAGTGTTGGTCCCAAATAGCAGTAAGTAAATAAGAAAAGTATTGTAGAAGGGGGGTTGAATACAATACACACAGTTTTTCACTTAATTTAATTCTTATTGATTTGAAATCAAGAATTACACATAGAAAACTTTGATTGTTGCGAAAGAGAACATATGAGATATGTTCAAACAATCTTACACATAGAGAATGAAGAACAATTATAAAACACTTAGAAAACAATTGAACTTCGTAGAGAGAAAGTTGCCAGACACTTAGAGAACTTGAAGGTAGTAGAGTTGGTTCTACTGGGTATCTTGCATGTTAAACCATCCTCCATATTTATAGTGCCTCATGCATTAAATGCATGGGACACCTGTTGAGCAAAGGATGGACACAGGTCTTCAGCAAGGTACAGGATGTACCTTTTGTCTTGAGGTGTTTTGGCTTGAAGTGTTGACCTGCAGGATGGTGTAGACCTTTCCTTAAAATGGTGTAGGAGACAAAGCTTACTTTATCTGATCTTCATATGAGGTTCACGTCAATGCAAGATATCACAAATATACTTTGTCAGAAAAGTACAATGTGAAGAGAGAAATCTTCAGGCCTTGAAGATTAAGAAGTCTTCGGCTCCTGAAGATTGAGAAGTCTTCGGCTTCCGAAGATTGAGAAGTCTTCGGCTTCCGAAGATTGAGAAATCTTCGGCCGAAGAGGTCTTCGGCCGAAGAGGTCTTCGGCCGAAGAGGTCTTCGGCCGAAGAGGTCTTCGGCTCCTGAAGATTGAGAGGTCTTCGGCTCCTGAAGACTGAGAGGTCTTCGGCTCCTGAAGACTGAGATCGGCACCATCCTAGCCAATGGTGTTGATCAAGTAGGCATACTTGGCTTTGGGCTGAAGAGTCTATCTTCAATCCGCTTTGAGAGATATTCTCCTTCTTTGTCTTCTTCGGCTGATCTTCAACTTCACCGAACATTTGTATAGAAACCAAGCTGCTAAAAGAACCTCAAACATATTCTAAGTAAGATGATATAAGATGGAAGATCAGGAGGTCATCTTCAAATCTTCAGATGACCCAACAATAAGAATCCCATTCCATTAAAATACCTTGTAGCTAAGGAATGTTAAATTCCCTCATTTGTGGAATTTGATGGAATTTAAAGATTCCTTCCGTGAAAAAAAAAAAAAAAACCAAACAAAGAAATGAAATTTGGTCAATAGAATTCAACATTCCAATTCCATAGGAATCTGCGAACCATATGCCACATACGTCTACTTTAGTTAACCTTCATTAGTTGCTACTATCCTCATCGTCATTTTCTCCTAAATTCCTTCTTTGTTTGCTCCACCTTCGATGACACTTTGTTCACCTCTCCAACCCGACGGTGTTGAAGGAGAGAGAATGGGACAATACCTTCAGGTACTTTTTTGCAAAAAAATAAAAATAAATAATGATACTGGGAAAATGTAAAATAACAAAATTACCTCTCATTTGACTATAAAATAACAAAGTTAACAGAAAAACATAATGGCCATCAATTAGAGGGATAAAATCCAAAACAAATTGCAAACGTCAAGGAGTTATTTGTAATAAATGAAGTTGATAGACGAAAATCCAAAAAAAAGAAGAAAAACTATCAAACGTTAGGGACGATTTTTCTAATTAACTCTTACCCGTAATGGATTAGTACAAAAATATGCAAAAGAACTACAAAATATGCAAGTGAAAATTAGCATCTTTCAATCGTATTGTCCAATTGAAGCTTTATTACTTTCAAATGAGATGTATTGTGCATTTAGTTAGCCCTAGTGATGTCTCATGCCACCACAAAATTGTTGAGGCATAGTGTAATTTTTTTAATGTTTCTTAACAGTGCCACCATTTTGTTTCGTTGTGTACTACAATGCCACCACTTGAACATTTTTTTAAATCCGCCTCTGAATTACTGTGTACATTTGGTTTGATTCAAGGATGTCCGTTTTTTAAGTGATAAAGAAAGGACATGGAATGACGATGAAAAATCAATATTCCAAATGCAAATACAAAGTCAAAAGGTAGACATTTATGCTAACACACCAGATAAACCAATATATCACACTCTAAAGTAAGGTCTAGCACTGGGATGTACATAGACCTATCATCTACCATAAAAAGTAGAGCAGTTGTTTTCGTAAAGACGAGAAATTAAGCATAAAAATACGTGATTCTCTCGACTTTCAAATGCTAAGTTCAAACGAAACTCACAGACTCACAATAAGAATTATCATGTATGCTCAAAAGTTAAGACCAAGGGCATCAACAACATAATCTAAAGATCCATAGTTGTGAGAGTTATGATTACTAATAGTTGTGCACTCTAAGGGGTCACTTACCAAACGCTTACCGGATAAGAGCTTACTGAGTCACTTTCCTTACCAGGTACTATATTTCACTAATATAAAGCATCAAGAATCTTACCTGGTAAAAGGCATGATAACAACCAAGATTGTTCACCAGTAAGTGAGGGAGAAGACTTTTACACGGTTAGTGCTTACCAAATAAGAGACGTTTACAAACAATCCATTTTGATGGTTGATAAGCATTTGGTAAAAGACCCCTAAGTTTGAAGCATGTTCTAAGTGAAAGAAGGTAGTTACTAATCTGTCAATTTATTGATAAGACTAGATTTATTGGGAATGAAAATGGCATCCCTAATGCCCAAATTTAACCAACAGAGATAGTACATATAATTTCTATCTATAGCATCATCACTAAATATCCCAGCAAGAAAGACCTAACAAAGAGACCGAAAGTCTGTTCACTTGATATCAGCAAAAACCCTTTTAAATTTGTGATAGCAAACAACACTCTTTGGGCAACATAATGAAATTAATGACACATACCCATATTATTTTAATCATTTTGAGCAACAAATATCACATAATCTTGAATAGATGATGACAGTATTTACACCTTCCTTTCTGGTTCCTCTAGTTAACATTATAAGCAGAAACACTAAACTGGCATCGATCCCTAGTGCCCAACTTTACTCAACAAAGCTAGTACATATAGATTTGTATCTAGCATCATCAATACAGATTGTGGCAAGAAATACCTAGCAAAGTGACCCAATTTGTTCATCAAGAAACTATCTGATTATAGCTTACAAGAAACACCTAACAGTTAAAACCAAAATTGTCATATAAGACTTGAAACATAAACCAATGGATTGAAGTCACACATCTGGTCTATATACAATTTAACAAGCCTTTGGAAGATGAACATTTTTCATTGATTTCAAACCCTCAAAAAAGCTTCAAACGTATGTGTATGTCAGTATGTATATGTTATAGTATAAATTATGTTAACATTAACGATTATGTATGGATGCATATGGTTTGAGTTACGACTATAATGGCAGCATAACCACCTAAAACTTGAGGATGTAGCACAAACCTGACTGTGAAAGGTGTACCTGATATGTTAGCAAGGATTCTTTTCAATGATTTACACCTTCAGATTCATTCCAAAAGTAGGTTGCTTCTAAAACTGACAAAAACGATAGCAATACGGATAAGTGACTAAAGAATATGAACCAACATTAGAACTGCTTATGATTCCCATTTTGGATCTATTTTCCACTACCTTTTTTGTTTTTACTAGAATAGATCCAAAAAGGGATCTCTTCTTATTGCAAGTATTAACCATGTCATTTACCAAATAATAGCAATCATTCAGCTAAATTTATAATGTAATCAAATTTCACCCAATCTCAATTAGGGGACGAAAACCCTAATAACAACAGGTTAGAAAATCATTCGATTCCATGAATTGGAGTCGACATTCCGGACCTAAATTCATATAAATCCATATATGTAAATAAAATTTCACCTAAACGAAAATTACAAGAGAAAAGTAAACCCTAATATACGATGAAGATCAATATTGGTGCAAAAACAAGATCTTTACACATAAATCGCAATCAATATAAGAAATCATAGATTCGAAGTTTTTTTTAAGTAGAAATAAACTCACAAAAACCCCTTCAATAAGGCGCCGGCCATTAACAAAACCTACAGTAAAGCTTGAAATCATGAGCGTAAGATTGAAAAAAAAATTTGGACCATTTCTCGATTTGTGCGTGTCATCCTTGCGCAGGGGCCATGCTAATCTTCTCTGTATCGTTCCAATTTTATCGGATGTCCCCGAAGGGACGATGAAGGCTGCTGTTCTGCGACTTATCAAGAAGACACAAAACCTCCTGTTTTACGATGTGGGAGGAAACACAGTACAACAATGCGATAAATTTATGTTTTATTTATTAATTTGAGTTCGTTATAATTTAATTAAAATTTTAAGAGGCTTTTAATTAGTATTTATTGTAAATATATAAACATTAAAAAATGTAATTGAATTTTGGTTAACTTAGTAATACATTATACGAAAATATATCACTATAGTAATAAAAAATACAGTATTTAACTTGTTGTATGTTTTCGTATACATTTTTTTGTCAATGTGGTGTTCGGACCAGCTTGTTCACACCTCGACTAATCCTAATGACTCTGGAGAACAATCGCGAAAATCCTCAGTAACCTTGTATGACTCGAACCAGGGGCGGAAAACAAGCTTCCCGACCGCAGGGGCTGGAGCTAATATATTATATAATTTTAAAAATACAAAAAAATACATTATCGAAAGTTACAACGTAGTAAAAACTCTAAAACTAGACGTTAAATATGAAAATATCAAACATCGTTTATTAAAGTGGAACCCGTCGATCTTTTGCGTCTGCAAAATGTTAAACATCGCTTAGTAGTTTTTCGCATGTGCCCCCACCAACCAAATAAAGTATCTTGAAATCAACCAAAAAAGTCTCTCGAAATCAAGCAAAAAAACCGAAAAAGTCCCTCGAAATCGACAAAAAAAGGGTAAAAATCCCTCGAAATCAACTAAAAAACTTTAAAGATCCCTCAAAACCATGGAATTAGGCTAAAAACACATCAGACAATAAAGTGTGGGAACAATATTTGCTTAACATTTTAAGCAATATATATCATTTTGGATCTTCTTGACGGTTTAAAGTGATGTATGAATAGAATACACATAATTTGCTTAACATTTTAAGCAGTATATATCATTTTGAATCACACTCGCAGAGAAATGATGCCTAGTTGATACCGGTTAAGGCGAAGGATCGTGTGAGAAGTTGAGTTAACGGTGAGAAGCGTGAGAAGTGGATCTGAACCGTTGATCTCTTTTAATCTCAAGTCCTCCCATGAATTGCGACTTAGAAGGGAATTGATTTGGTGTATCTCATCCTAATGTGCGTCTATTTCTCATTCAACGGTCGATAACCACTTCTCACGCTTCTCATCATTAACTCAACTTCTCACCGAAACCCAACCCTACCGGTTAAAATGTTTATAAAAAATGCAATTAATTGGAGAAGATAAAGCAAAGTTAAGGTTGTTCTAATTATGGATGGAAGGAGTATAATTAGTAGAACATTGTAGGAAGGGGGAGGGGGGGCTGCCCCTGGTTGCCCTCAAAGCCCTCCGCCCCTGACTCAAACCGGTGACCTCTAAGGAGAATCTTCAAAGGCCCAAGTCTTATTGCAAATTGAGTTGATCCCTTTTAAATATTGGTTGAATGTTTAAAATGTCTTGTAGGAAAAAAAGAAGTAACATATTATTATGATGGATATTAAACATATCTTTTTTTTTTATTAACCATGGGTGTTCGGTCCAGTTTACACATATCTCGGCTAATCCAAACCTCGGAGAATAGCTAGGATGGTGACTTTTGAGAAAAATCCCTAAAAATCCAAGCCTTATTAAACATACTTTTTATAAGTATTGTATTGGAATATATATATATATATATATATATAATTTAAACAAATTTTATTAGATTACATCTAAAATAATTTAAAGATACTATATTCAAATCCAAGTACAATGACAATCAAGAAAAAACAAATTGTAATCATTTCACTTGTTTAATGCATAACTAACGCAACGTAGGTGTACGGAAGGATCGACAAGCGTCTGGATCTTTTAAACGATCGAGAATTTATGAACGTAAATTCGAACTCAAGAGAAAAGATAATTACTGAATTTAATTTAAACTAAAAGAAAAGATAATTACTAAATTTAATTTAAACTAAAGATAATTAATAAAAAAGAATTTAAAAATAAAGCTAATTATGAAAAATAAATCAAAAGACTTTTAAATGAATAATGGCATGGTCACATGGGGGGATTAAGTTTCTGGATTTGGATGCATGGTCGCATGTGAGCTGCCTCATCCACCAACGCCTAACAGTTTCTAACGTGAGTTGCATGTGGGTTAGGCCACATGCAACTCACTTTGGTTTATGTGGTGAGTTTTATGTGGGTTATGCCACATGTAACTAGCACCAAACTCGCTTTCGCCGCTGTTTGCAATTCTCAATTTGTTACTCAATCTCTCTCGCAACTCTCTCTATATCAGTCTCCTCCACTTCTGAACAACTCGGCCCTGAGTTCTCTCCTAAAGAAATCGATTCATCCTTGTGGTACTCATATATGTCGGCAACATTGAAGGTTTTCGAGATATGTAACGAATCGGGAAGAGCAACGACGTAAGCATTGTCATTAATCTTTTTCATGATCTTGAATGGGTCGTATTTTATGGGTTGGAGCTTTCCGTAAGTACCGCTGGGAAATCGTTCTTTTCGTAGAAAAACCATTACCTCGTCTCCCTCGTTGAAAACTTTCTTTCGGCGATGTTTGTCGGCCGCCGCCTTATTCTTTAAACCAGTAGTTTCAAGACATAATTTAACGGCCTCTTTCGTTGCTTGTAACTCCTTAGCCATGTTACCCGCTACGATATTAACTCCGGGAACTCGCGGGAGTTTGACTAAATCGACCACGTGCCTCGAGGGTGAAGTATAGACCAAGAAAAAAGGAGAGCAACCGGTGGCAGAGTGGACGACACTATTGTAAGAGAACTCGATTTGTGCTAAGGCCACGTCCCATTGTTTCGGCTTGTCACCACACACGCTTCGAAGTATATTTCCCAAATTCCGGTTAGTAACTTCCGTTTGGTTGTCGGTTTGGGGGTGAGCGGTGCTACTTTTCTTGAGAATCGTTCCGAACATTCGGCAAAGCGTGATCCAAAAGTGGTTAAGAAACTTTGTGTCTCGATCGGAAGTGATCGTTTTTGGGACACCATGTAGACACACCACTTCTTTGAAGAAAAGTCTCGCGATATTACTAGCATCGACGGTTTTCTTTACAGTGACTCATTTTCGAGAAACAGTCAACCACAACAAAAATAGAGTCCACCCCCCTTTTAGTACGGGGAAGACCCAACACGAAGTCCATCGAAAGATCTTGCCAAATATCTTCGGGAATCAGGAGAGGGGTGTAAAGATTGGTGTTTTGTGATTGTACTTTTGCGGGTTGGCAGATGTAGCACTTTCTTATGATCAAACATGCGTCCTTCTTTAGATGTGGCCAATAATACCGTTCTTCCAAGCTAGCAATGGTTTTGTCCCGTCCGAGATGACCGCTTAATTCTCCTCCGTGCATGTCTCGAATCAGTTTTTCCCGTAAAGAGGAGTCGGGAATGCATAGTTGGTTGCCCTTAAAAAGGTAACCATCTCGGACATAGAAATCACCGTTAGGGGTGCCACTATTGCACTTTCCCCACATGTCTTTGAAGTCACCATCTTCACTATAAAGTTCTTTCAACGCCTCGAAACCAACGATCTCATGTGATAAAGTGATGAGCAAATTGGCCCTTTGGCTAAGGGCATCGGCCACTTTGTTGAGTTGTCGGATTTATGCTTAATTACAAAAGTAAATTTTTGTAGAAAACTTAACCAACGGGCATGCATCTTGTTGATCGTTTTCTGACTGTTAATAAAATTTAAGGCTTGATGATCGGTGGATAGAACGAATTCCTTTTGAACCAAGTAATGTTCCCATTGTCGTGAGGCTCGAACCACCACATAAAACTTTTGGTCGTATGTGCTCCACTTTTGTCGCGCCTCACTAAGTTTTTCGCTAAAGTAAGCGATAGGTCTTTTCTCTTGGGTTAGGATAGCACTGATTCCAATGCCACTCACATCACATTCTACTTCAAAAACTTTCTCGAAATCGGGTAATTATAGGACGGGGGTGGTACTAAGCTTTTCCTTGATTAGGGTGAAGCTCGCGTCTTGTTCGGGTCCTCATTGAAAGTTTCCTTTCTTTAGACATTATGTGATCGGAGCGGTGACGGTACTAAAATTTTGGAAAACCTTTGGTAAAAGGTTACTAGACCATGAAAGCTATGGATGTCGGTGACCGTCTTGGGTGTTAGTCCACTCCCGAATGGCTTTTACCTTTTATTCATCTACCTCGATACCGTTTTCCCCGACTATGAAACCAAGGAACAAAAGTTTGTCGGTGCAGAAAATACACTTCTTCAAGTTGACATAGAGGTTGTTTTCTTATAGGGCCGTTAAGACTTGGCGAAGATGGTCGAGGTGATCGACTCTTCCTCGGCTATAGATAAGGATATCATCAAAGTAAATAACTACAAAAGTTCCAATGAAAGGGCGTTAAGAGACAACCTCTGAATCGTTAAGAGGTAAATTCTGTTTGGCAAAAAAAAAGTCCGTCTTAATGGTTCTAAAACCCTCTGAATGATTTTGTATCTTGACCCTGTCTTAATCATTTAAAGCTCTTATTTCATTCTTAACAATTAGCAAACAACCATATTTCATTTCACACTTATATCATAATAGCCTCTTAATCATTCTGATCACTTAATCATTCTTGCATCAAATCATTCAACAACTGCCAACAACACATCAGCTAAGTCTCGTTAGTTTCACCAACAATACATCCCCAAACCATTCAGATCCCATTTTTTCCCCACTTTGTCCTTCATTTCTCTCTTCTTCATTCTCCAACAACAATCGGTCTTTCAATTTCGTTTTCTCCCGCGTTCCACTCGTTTTTTTCCTCTCTTCACTCTTGATTCTAGTTAGGGCGCAGTCTCGATTCTGAAATTGACCACAGTAACAGGCTCTTGATCCTCTCATCGCTCTCAATTTTGGTAACAACTCTTCTCCTTAAAACGTTATATGTTCAATGTTGATTAGGTTTGATATTTTGTTGTCTTCATTGTTTTGGGTTTGGTGGTTCGAGTTTTGAGTGCAATCTGTTCTGTTTTTGTTCTCTTTTTTATTTGTGTGCTATTTTGATTGATTAAGAATGGTTTTTTTAAAGATGAGTTTGCATGCTTTGAATTTTTTTCAAGGTTCGTCTACTAAGGGGTTGTTTTTTTTAAAAAAAAACCCTCTTAATGGCTCTTAAGTCTGAATCATTCAGACATTTTTACATACCACCTCTTATTAATCATAACTAAAATAAGACTTCAGACTTTAGACCTCTTAAAAAACAAACGGCACCTAAGTGTTTGATGAAATGCTTAAGAGAAATTGATGTTGCCATGTTGGTTATTTCCTTGGTTTGGTCATATATGGTATGTTTGTACATGTGTTCGGGGACTATTAAGCATGACTTGTGTCTACTGCGGGTGTTGTAATGATATAGTTACGAGGATGAGTAAAAGAGCAAAACCGTGTTACAAATACAACACATTATGGACATGATAAATGGGGATTTTGGCATGCTTTTTTCCTACCAAGTCTACTACTTTTAGTCCTACCTAACTTGTTGCTCAATTCATGTCCAATTGCAGAAGCAAGAAATCTTACATATAGGTTGAAATTTTATAGTGATTTCAAATTGATGGTATTATATAGTAATTCTCATAGGACTGAAGATCCAAGTAAAGAAAATATTGTTTTTACGAATCTATTTTGCATTCTTTTATTGGACTTCCATAATTCCTATCATTTTCCTTGGAGGAATGGAGGTTCTCCCATTGCCTTACCATTCAATCTTTTTGAATTGCTATTGTTTCTAACTCATTGGGCCATTTACAAAGTGTTGGTCATCTTGATTACAAATAGAGGATGGTTTGGATGTATCTTCAAGTTGCAATGGTTGGTATTTATGGGCATTTTTTGTTTTGATGAACTCCTTAAATCTGATTTGTCTTGATTTGGAAATTTTATTCGGAAATTTTGTCAAACATTAATTTTAATTTGACACAATACTGAGGGTAAAATGGTAATTCTACATCATTCAAACTGTTAATTCAGAACAGTTTCCAAACAATCATTTTCTATCCAACACTAAATCATACATAGTCTCTTAATCATTCTGCCAAATTGCTTATAGTTCATTCCACTATTTCTCTTAATATGATCAATTTTAGCTCTCTCATTCGTTCAGTGTCATATTTTTGTTATATGCTATGTGTTTTGCATGTGCTAAGTTCAATGTTCTCGATTTGATTATACCTGAATTTCTTAGTTTTGTGTATCCCAATAATTTGCTTAATATGATTCATTTGTGTATGCTTTTCTTTTAGCAAGGTTGAGTACTCACTCGAGTTTCTCTATTTTATGATATCTTGGTTTCTTTAGTACTGTAGTAGTGAAATGATTGAATAGCCTAGTTCAAAGCTAATCTCATTGCCTATCATCCCCCTTTCCCCATCTAAAGAACATTACTAAGAGTTGTTGGTCATTTCGGTCTCTAATTGTTTGTTGTTCATATTGTCCAATTTTCGCTTATAAATTTAATTTGCAAGTTTATGCAATTATAGTGGTCCTCTTGCAGAGTACCAGGCTTAGGTAATTAGGTGAATGCTTATTTTGTGTCGTCATTAGTTTGTGTTGCCCGTTTCATTTACTGTTCTTATTTTTTGCTTCATGCCTCATGCATCCAGGCACATATTCCATGATGTTCATTACCCTGATGTTAGCTTCTGTTCTTCTAATCAGAAGATTCTACAGTTGAGCTTAATGAAGCATTTATTGATTTTTATAAATAACAAATTAAGGGGAATTTTATTTTTACCTCAAGCTTCATTGCCTGTTGTGGGGTATTAGACTATAGATAGGGACATGTAGCTAGCATGAATGGGAGAAAGGGAGTTTGGAGAAGATAGAGGGTGAGAGGGGAACTTGGTATAGCTATGGCAGTTAGGTTACGAGATACGTTAGATAGCGTGGCATTTTATATTTCCCTAGTTTTCATCCTATTGCTTGCAACCTCTTCTGCAACTTTTCTCACATGTCGTTGCTCTCTTCTTATATATAAAATACACATAAATTTATAGCATTGCTTTACTGTGTTTCATCCCACATCGGAAAGTAGGTGGTTTTTTGTGTTCTCGATAAAATTGGAACGATACAAAGAAGATTAGCATGACCCCTACACAAGGATGACATGCACAAATCGTGAAATGGTCCATATATTGTATCCCTAATTCCATTTGATCTTACCTTCACTAGTTTTGTTTGTCATTTCAACCTTCATGGAGGTTTTGTTGATGGTCGGCGTCTTATTACCTTCCTCCGTGACCGGGTTACATGGAAAAATGGTGACCCGCTGCTTGGAGGGGTTTTGGTGAGTTTATTTCTACATTCTTCGATTATTTTGTTTAGATCATGTAAACAAAGCTTCAAATCCATGAATTTTAATATTAAGCATTGCGATTTATGTGTAAAAGATCTTGTTTCTGAATCAATGACCTTCATCATCTATTAGGGTTTTTGTCTTGTAATTGTCGTTGGGTGAAATTTGGTTACATATATGGATTCTCATAAATTTAGACTCTGAAATGTCGACTCCAATTCATGAACTGAATGATTTTCTAACCTGCTGTTATTTGGTAGATGTCAATCATTTAATTCATCATCTGTTAGGGTTTTTGTCTCCTAATTGAGATTGGGTGAAATTTGATTACATTATAAATTTAGCTGACTCCCATTCAATTCATGGAGCTGAATGATTGCTATTATTTGGTTAATGACATGGTCAATACTTGCAATAAGAAGACATATCCAATCTTCTTATTGCATTACTAGAATAGATCCCTTTTCGGATCTACTCCAGTAAAAAATTACTGTCAGAAAGGGAATCATAAGCAGCTTTGATGTTGTTGTTCATATTCTTTAGTCACTTGTGACTTTGCCTTGGTGTTGTTTCTCATCCTAATCTAAACTTATCCGTATTAAAATCACTTTTATCAGTTTCAGAAGCAGCCTACTGATAGGTCGGCTCCCCACACGGACCACAAGTGTACGGTGTCGTATCAAGTAATACGTACGGAAGTACGAGTATCGAACCGTAGGAACTTGGCGTTAATTACCACAAGACTATATCAACTATTAACTAGACTAAATCAAATGGTTGGTTTGTATCAGCTAACTGCAGATAAGAATTATCTAGAGAAAATGAAGCAGGCACGAAAATACTAATCAGGCAATAAATCACACCATAAGAGCTTACTGATATGATAGAGAAGGGGCTAGGGGTCGGATTTCATTTGGATCTCACCACAAATACATGATACACATTCAATAAGCTAATACATAAGGTTGAATTTAGTGATTCCAATTATACTCACTACTCTCTTTTGAGCAATAGCAAGAATAAATCATGCAATATCTATTAACATCTCTCGATCGATAAATAGAAGCATTCAATTCATTAAGCATAAGAATCACAACACAAAACTAGGATTTACTTGGTATATCTCTATCCAATATCTCACCCAAGGTTTATCTAACTTTAATCAAATTGTAAATCCAATTTCTCAAGAGGAAAAACAACCAATAGATAAATAAGATGGCCAATCTTATAAACAATAAACACAAGATAGATAAATTTCAACCAACAAGTGTAGTAACTCAAAAGATTACATTAATCACATATTCAACGGTGCAAAACCAAAATCCATCCTTCCCCCAACCTCAAAAGGATTAGTTCATGATACTAGTAGCAATTAAAACCATAATAAAGAAAATCGCAACACCCAAATACATTGTTTCTCAACAAAATTCAAATGAAATGATAAAACTCCCTCGATGAATGATACGCGCTACCAATTTTCCGATCCAATCGTTGTTCCACCTTCTCAATCAGTCAAATATGTCTTTTTGGCTTCAAAATCGTCTCCAACAGTCTCCCTCTGCGCCTAGCCTCCGTCAGTCTCGAGATAACCCTAAACCTTAAGTTTATGCAGCTTTTTATACCGTCAGCCCCCGACTGCGAGAGTGACAAGTGTCACTCTCGCCAGGCACTTTAGCCAGGACTCCAATAGCTCGCGGTACGATCTGCACGAGAGTGCCAGCGAAAGTGACAGTTGTCACTTTCGCCAGACACTTTAGCCAAGACCTAAAATTATCGCCTTTTCCGCCCGTTCACTTGGTTCGATGCATTTGTCGTCCGGGATGTCAAGATGGAGTAATGATAAGCACTTTTTCTTCCACTCAACATCTTGTATGCCTACATACAACTTGCACAGAAATATTAGTCCGAAATGCCAATTCTTACTCCAAGACGAGCCGTAAACTCATGATTCAGAGGGTTAAAACCCGTCAGATAACGAAGTTATCAACAACTCCAAACCTAGCTTTTGCTTGTCCTCAAGCAAAAATTGGCATAAGGAAATATAATAATGAAATAATAAGCAAGCTTACCATGGTGATGGGTTTTCGAAAGGGAAAAATATGAACAATCATTTTAAACAATAAAAATGAGGGAAGACTAATACGAAGTTAAAAAGAACCAACATGAGTTTCCTAGCTTCTTGGTTAATTAAGTTTGGACAAAACTAATATTGACATGAAACTATTATCAAGCACATGTTTGTTAAGATCAATTTCATCATGTACACAACTAGTGGAGTATTTCGCTTCGACCCTAACCTTACGGGATGCTCTCTTAACACTTGAGTCCTAGGTTCACACTCATCACAAACACATGTGGGCGAGTTAATGTACAATAAAATAGCAAGGCCATCTGCATGTGATAGAATAGAAACACGCTAAAGTCAAATAAGATCTCATGGAACGAATTGAGTAGTACGATATGAATTACACATGCATTGTTCACAAATCATGCTTTCTAAAAGATCAATCGGGACTTAAAGGGATGTAATACGGTTTTTTTTTTTTGGAAAAAGGGGACGGAACCCCAGAAAAACTATGTAATACGGTTTAGGATAAAGGAATAGAAAGAATGGTCATGGCATTATTAGTTCTAAGTGCATCAAAACTAAAAGTAGCTCCACATTCTCTTCTTTTATGTGGCCGCACATCTAAGCAAGACTTCCATCAATCATGGCTACATGCCAACTTTATTCTGAATTTTTTTTTCAAAAGAACTCTTTCACGGCTTTTATCAATTCACCCCCAAAATTGTTCCGACGCGATTGACCATCTTTCTCAATCCATGATGCACTTAGACTACGGGGTAGGTTAGTGTATCTGGCTAAGTTAAAGTATTTAGGCTTAAATAATGTCTACAAAGTGGTTACGGGATCACATATCAACAAAAGGGGTAAAGAACGAGAGGCTAGAAATGATATACCAACAGAAATTGCACACAAGCCCGATATCGTTTCTCAAAGTCCACACAATTCACAAGTAATGCACATGTTAAAAGTTAAAGACCGATCTGTACTACTTAATGCAAAAACAAATGAGATCGAACTATCAAATTGAAAGAATTGAAACGTGTATAAAAATGGTCAACAAAGTTGAAGCATCACTCGGAAATGAAGGCATTAAAGCTCAAAATCTCACTAGGGTGGTCTCTAATAATGTCCACAATTAGTGTACACAACTACACTATCTCTCTACAAACATGACTCAAGAAAAGTTTTTCCAATTCACTTAACCAATAACTACCAACATATGTATTCATTCCGATTAATTAAGCATTATATACAACCCATTCATTTCCAACGTTCAAAATAAAAGTTCATACAAATTGACCCACTAAAAAGATAAAAAATGACGACTCCAAACCTTTGAGACACATTGTCCCCAACGTGCCCCATTAGTTACAAAGTCGGTTCGTAGAATTTAACCATCACCAATGAAGTGCATATAAAAGAAAACATACATGAACGGATAAGAAAAATGACCAAAGTGAAAAGGAAAGCAAACCGGTCAGTCTTCTCCCTCTTGACTCTGTGATGCAGATGGATCATAAATGACATTGCGGGGGCCTCATGTGTAATTCACATTGGTGAATCGCCTATCAACAAGTTGATAAACTTGATCAAGGCGCTGGTTTGTACGCCCTTGTCCAACTCGCACCTCGCTCAAAATCTGTCCTTGAGCTTGTTGTTCTGCCCTCAGCTCATCCAAGGCCTGAGTGAGCCGCTCCCATGGTGGTGGAATGCCCTGATGTCCACCAACCGGAGGTGGTGGCGGTGGTCCGACACCTTGAACTGGTTCCTCATGATGTAGAGCAGCAGCCCCGTGGCGTCCTCGATTCCGGTATCGGCCGGTGGACGAAACATTGGGCAACACATGTCGAGTGCAAAAAAGGTTGTATGCCTTTTTGCAGATATCGGGCGGCGGTGCCACGAGTGTCTCCTCCTCAAAAGCTTCCGGAATCCCTGGCCTCCCACAGAAGTAGGTGATAAGGTAGGGAAAGTTAAGGAGGCACCGGTTTTCAGTTCCGGTCTTTAGGATGCTCCGGTCTTTAGGATGTTGCCCAAGATGAAGTGCCCCACGTCAAAGGGCACACCGGTTTGAATAACGTACAGTAGTCGTGCGGTCTCGATGGAGACGACAGTGCGGTGAGTGGAGGGAAGTAGACTATGCTTGATGAACACCGACCAGAAAGCCATGTTGGGATGCAACTCACCATGTTGAAGCTCGGTGGTCCCCAGTATCCAAATGTCGGATTCATCACGGCGAAGAGCGGCGGCTATTTGCCCCAATTCCGGGTAGAACCGCGCGCTATCCGGGAATCCATGGTGGTATTGCTCATTCGGTATCATCGAGGTGAAGAGGTGTTCGTTGATAGCATTGGAGGTTATCTCCACGGGTACACCCCGCACCCAAGCTCTACCGCAATCATGGAATACCTCGGGGACCATCGAGGCGTAAAATTCCCGCACTAACCCCGGGTGATAAGCCGCGCGGGTGCTAGTGGAATGGGTTCAATGGCGTTGCCCGATAGCCTCCGGAATAGTGGTCGATTCAAGACCATTTACAACAATTCCCCTCTCAACCAAGAAACCACGTCCCTCAGCTTGACCACGTCTGTCATGGTAATCGCGATGTGGACCACTAGCCAACGCTTGTCGTTCCCTTGCAGGAAGTTCGGCGAAGAGTTGGTAGCGATCCTTTGTCAGAAGTGCGCTGCGTACCATGTTGGGAACCTGCAAGAAAGTTTTGAGAGCTAAGCCACGAGTAAATTGTTTACAAAAAAAATGGCAACGTGTATCACGACTTAGATTACTCTTAGTCAAAGTAATACCAGCACCAAAAATCCTCCAGTTAAGCATAAAACAATTACCCGGAACAAGTTGCATGGCATGATCAAAATAATGTGTCATATGAGCATAATAACATACCATCAACCAAGCAAGGTTAATCAACCACATTAAGCAAAACCAAGATGAAATAAACTATGCAGCAAACTCAATGTGGGAAAATGAGGTCACAAGATACATGCAAATAAGAAATTAGGCAATTTAGCACAAAATGCATCTTAACACAACTTGACTCAAAAAGCATGACAATAGAAGATTTAGGTAAACTTGTTTGCAAGAACTTGAAAGGTTATATTAAACTAGCAACATAACCCAAAACCATAATATCAAAATGATTCAAGCATAAAAGTCACATTTGTGCCCTATTTTCAATCCATGGTGAATTGGTACAAGATATGAACAATGTGGAGTTAACTGATGCATTTACATGATAATAAACAACTCCAAACCTAAATCATTGCATAATTTCACAAAAATTTGAACATGGAAGAAAATGGTGACCTAACCTTGCAATCTCAACAATGTAGTTGAAATGGGAGTGAGAGAGAGAAAGATTACTTACTTGAGAGGGGTATAAACACAAAGGATCAACAAAAAGAAAAAGAAATCGCTGAAATGAGGAGGGAGCTCAAGAAAATCGCCAATGAACAGTGTCAAAATCGCCCCAAGTGATGTCTGCTATGTGTGCGTGTGTGGTAAAATGTCGAATTAGGGTTTTAAAAACTCATTTCACGATGGCGAAAGTGACAAGCGGAGGTGCCCTTGTCACTTTCGCGGGGCACTTTCGCTTAAAATGTACCGTGAGTGTGTGGGTATCGGTGAGAGTGACAAAGCGAAAGTGACAAAAGTGTCACTTTCGCGGGCACTTTCGCGGATATTGTACCGTGAGTTAAATCTTTCTTGGGCGATTATGACTCATCGCTGTCACTTTAGATGAGATTGTACCGAGAGCAATATCTTGATTTGGTGTGTCGCACCTGCCTCCACTAAGCCATAAGATCAAAAATGCACTATTTTGGCTGGTTTTCATGGGAAAACACATTGCCAACATAAAAATAATAAATAAAAAAAATGCTGAAAACGATAAAAAGTAAAACTAACCTCGGTGGGTTGCCTCCCACCCAGCGCCTTATTTAGTGTCGTGGCACGACCTCTTTTTTATTTTCAGTTTGGCTCGGTTTTGCTTGCAGAATTGGATTGCCTATGCATTCGGGTTTTCTCAATTCTCCCCACATCCGTTTTCCCGTTATCAACCTGGGAAGTAAAATTTTCCGACCTTCACCAAGACATCTTCCACAACTCCATATGGGTAGTTCACCGATCGATCTGCTAATTGGAGTGTCATGTTTGTTGGCTTCACGTCCCCCAAGCCAAGTTTCCTGAAAATGGGTAAAGGTAGCAAATTAATACTTGCTCCTAAGTCGCATAACACTTTATTGAAATTAACAGCTCCAATTTGCACAGGTATAGAGAAACTCCCTGGATCTTGAAACTTTGGAGGTAGCTTGTTTTGAATGATTGTGCTGCACTCCTCAATAAGTGCCATTTGTGGCGCAATCTTCAATCATCCTCTTTTTGGATAGGATGTATTTCATGAACTTGAGGTATGATGGCATCTGTGCCAGAGCATCTGCAAAAGGAATGTTAATCTGCAATTTTTTAAATATCTCTAGAAATTTTGCAAAATTAACATTATCCTGATGTGCTTTTAATCTGTTCGGAAATGACACTTTTGGTGTCACGGGGTTGACCGGTGCTCTCTCCTTCACTCGCTCAGTCTCCTTCTCTTCCTTTCTTTCCGAATCCTCCATTCCTATTCTCTCATCCACTTCCTCTTCATCTTTCTCATCTTCCACCACCACTTTGTGCTCTCTTCTCTTCTCCACCACTGGTTCACTGATTAGAGTATTGTTCAATTCTTTACCACTCCTTAAATGAATTGCATTGCAAGTCTCCCTTGGTTGCCTCTCTGTTTGACTTGGGAGTTGACCTGGGATTCTTGACTGCAACGCCTCCGCAATCTGGCCCACCTGCCTCTCGAGAATTTGAATGGAGACAGTATTTTGGCCAGTGGCCGCTTTGATTGTACTAACCGTATTGGTTAGTGTGCTCACGGAAGAAGTGATCCCGTCAACAGTTGTGTCCATTTTCGACATGAACTTCATCATCATTTCCTCCATCCCCGTCTTTTTTTCAGAAGTCTGCCCCTCTTCTTGCCTCCTTTGATTATGACCAGGATGTCGATAAACATTAGTAGAATTAGAGGAGGAATTAAAATTAGAACTGTTACCATAGTTTTGAGGATTTCCCATTGTTTCCTTAGGGCTATTTGTCGATTGGCTCCAAGAAAAGTTCGGATGCTTCATCCACCCCTCATTGTATGTATTAGAGAAGGGGTCATTCCGCTGACGGTTGCGGTTTTGAGTGAAATTCACTTGTTCCGGTGAGTCGAATGGTGAAAACTGCTCCAGTATTCCATCATTTGATGTCTGTCCTTGAAGGGAAGATCCCTTCAACTGATTTGTGATCGCGGCCAGTTGTGCTTTTATTTGCCGAAGCTCATTAGTATCTTGAGCCTTAGCTATCTTTCTAACTTCAGATCTTGGCGTCGCATAGCTATGCTCGGCCAAATTCTCAATCAGCTCCCACGCCTCTTCGTAGGTCTTATTCATTAATTCTCCCCCAACAGCAACTGTGACATCGTTTTTAAATTGGGGGTGTAGTCCACCAAAGAATGTCTGGATGACTACCCACCCGTGTAAGCTGTGATGGGGGCATCTCTTTAACATGTCTTTATACCGCTCCCACGCCTCATATAGGGATTCTTGATCCCATTGTGCAAAGTGAGTAATCTCGGCTAGTAACTGGGCGGTACGACCGGGTGGAAAGAACTTGTTCAGGAACGCGACAACCATTTCGGTCCACGTATTAATCGAGTTCGGCAGCAAGTTTTCCTCCCTAGTTGCTGCTCTGTCCCGAAGAGAAAATAGAAATAACCTGAGCTGGATGACATCATCAGATACCCCGTTCCATTTGAAGGTATTGCAAACCTTCTCAAATGAACGGAGGTGTCCATGAGGATCCTCGGTCGGTCCTCCTCCAAATTGGTGAGATTGGAATAATTGGATCGTCCCGTGCTTGATCTCAAAAGAATTTGCAACTACATTCGGAGCTTGAACTCCTCTTTGAGCAACCGTTATCATTGGAGTGGCCAGATTTCTCATGGGAACTCGAGGCGGCTGATTTGGTGGCGGTGGTAGTGGAGGATTATTGATAGGAATTTCTTCTTTACCATTTCGGTCGCCCATTCTTCTAACAGTTCTATTTATGGTTTCACGGCGTAACTGTCTCGCGGTTCTCTCAATTTCAGGGTCAAGGGGCTCGAGATTTCTGAAGAGTCTTCTTCTTGGCATAAACCAAAAAGAAACCTGAAATCAAAACACAAGTCTTAGGTCCCAAAATTGAAGGAATAATAACTGAAAAAGTAAAATGTCTAATCTAATAATCTATATAGAATATAGTGATATTAACGAAAAACAAGTTCCCCGGCAACGGCGCCAAAAACTTGATAGGTCGGGTTTACACCCTCCCCACACGGACCGCAAGTGTACGGTGTCGTATCAAGTAATACGTACGGAAGTACGAGTATCGAACCGTAGAAACTTGATGTTAATTACCACAAGACTATATCAACTATTAACTAGACTAGATCAAATGGTTGGTTTGTATCAGCTAACTGCTGATAAGAATTATCTAGAGAAAATGAAGCAGACACGGAAATACTAATCAGGCAATAAATCACACCACAAGAGCTTACTGATATGATAGAGAAGGGGCTAGGGGTCGGATTTCATTTGGATCTCACCAACAAATACATGATACACATTCAATAAGCTAATACATAAGGTTGAATTTAGTGATTCCAATTATACTCACTACTCTCTTTCGAGCAATAGCAAGAATAAATCATGCAATATCTATTAACATCTCTCGATCGATAAATAGAAGCATTCAATTCATTAAGCATAAGAATCACAACACAAAACTAGGATTTACTTGGTATATCTCTATCCAATATCTCACCCAAGGTTTATCTAACTTTAATCAAATTGTAAATCCAATTTCTCAAGAGGAAAAACAACCAATAGATAAATAAGATGGCCAATCTTATAAACAATAAACACAAGATAGATAAACTTCAACCAACAAGTGTAGTAACTCAAAAGATTACATTAATCACATATTCAACGGTGCAAAACCAAAACCCATCCTTCCCCCAACCTCAAAAAGATTAGTTCATGATACTAGTAGCAATTAAAACCATAATAAAGAAAATCGCAACACCCAAATACATTGTTTCTCAACAAAATTCAAATGGAATGATAAAACTCCCTCGATGAATGATACTCGCTACCAATTTTCCGATCCAATCGTTGTTCCACCTTCTCAATCAGTCAAATATGTCTTTTCGGCTTCAAAATCGTCTCCAACAGTCTCCCTCTGCGCCTAGCCTCCGTCAATCTCGAGATAACCCTAAACCTTAAGTTTCTGCAACTTTTTATACCGTCAGCCCCCGACCTATCAAGTTTATCGCCATCCAAGTCATAATCAAAGGAGGCAAGAAGAGGGGCCCAACCTCAAAAAACTTGATAGGTCGGGTTTACACCCTCCCCACATGGACCGCAAGTGTACGGTATCGTATCAAGTAATACGTACGGAAGTACAAGTATCGAACCGTTGGAACTTGCGGTCCGTGTGGGGAGGGTGTAAACCCGACCTATCAAGTTTTTGGCGCCGTTGCCGGGGAACTTGTTTTGTGTTGATATCACTATATTCTATAGAGATTATTAGATTAGACATTTTACTTTTTCAGTTGTTATTATTCCTTCAATTTTGGGGACCAAAGACTTGTGTTTTGATTTCAGGTTTCTTTTTGGTTTATGCCAAGAAGAAGACTCTTCAGAAATCTCGAGCCCCTTGACCCTGAAATTGAGAGAACCGCGAGGCAGTTACGCCGTGAAGCCAGAAATAGAACTGTTAGAATAATGGGCGACTGAAATGGATAAAAAGAAATTCTTATCAATAATCCTCCACCACCAAATCAGCCGCCTCGAGTTCCCATGAGAAATATGGCCACTCCAACGATAGCGACTGCTCAAAGAGGAGTTCAAGCTTCGAATGTAGCTGCAAATTCTTTTGAGATCAAGCACGGGACGATCCAATTAGTCCAATCTCACCAATTTGGAGGAGGACCGACCGAGGATCCTCATGGACACCTCCGTTCATTTGAGAAGGTTTGCAATACCTTAAAATGGAACGGGGTATCTGATGATGTCATCAAGCTCATATTATTTTCATTTTCTCTTTGGGACAGAGTAGCAACTTGGGAGGAAAACTTGTCGTCGAACTCGATTAAATACGTGGACCGAAATGGTTGTCGCGTTCCTGAACAAGTTCTTTCCACCCGGCTGTACCGCTCAGTTACTAGCCGAGATTACTCACTTTGCACAATGGGATCAAGAATCCCTATATAATGCGTGGGAGCGGTATAAAGGCATGTTAAAGAGATGCCCCCATCACATCTTACACGGGTGGGTAGTCATCCAGACATTCTTTGGTGGACTACACCCCCAATTTAAAAACGATATCACAGCTGCTGCTGGGGGAGCATTAATGAATAAGACCTACGAAGAGGCGTGGGAGCTGACTGAGAATTTGGCCGAGCATAGCTATGCCACGCCAAGATCTGATGTTAGAAGGATAGTTACGGCTCAAGATACTGATGAGCTTCAGCAAATAAAAGCACAACTGGCCGCGATCACAAATCAGTTGAAGGGATCTTCCCTTCAAGGACAGACATCAAATGATGGAATACTGGAGCACTTTTCACCATTCGACTCACCGGAACAAGTGAATTTCCTTCAGAATCGCAACTGTCAGCGGAATGACCCCTTCTGTAATACATACAATGAGGGGTGGAGGAAGCATTCGAACTTTTCTTGGAGCCAATCGACAAATGGCCCTAAGGAAACAATGGGAAATCCTTGAATTTACTATGGTAACAATTCTAATTTTAATTCCTCCTCTAATTCTACTAATGTTTATCGCCATCCAGGTCATAATCAAAGGAGGCAAGAAGAGGGGCAGACTTCTGAAAAAAAGACGGGGATGGAGGAAATGATGATGAAGTTCATGTCGAAAATGGACACAACTGTTAACAGGATCACTTCTTCTGTGAGCACACTAACCAATACGGTTAGTACAGTCAAAGCGGCCACTGGCCAAAATACTGCCTCCATTCAAATTCTCGAGAGGCAGGTGGGCCAGATTGCGGAGGCGTTGCAGTCAAGAATCCCAGGTCAACTCCCAAGTCAAACAGAGAGGCAACCAAGGGAGATTTTCAATGCAATTCATTTAAGGAGTGGTAAAGAATTGAACAATACTCTAATCAGTGAACCAGTGGTGGAGAAGAGAAGAGAGCACAAAGTGGTGGTGGAAGATGAGAAAAATGAAGAGGAAGTGGATGAGAGAATAGGAATGGAGAATTCGAAAAGAAAGTAAGAGAAGGAGACTGAGCGAGTGAAGGAGAGAGCACCGGTCAACCCCGTGACACGAAAAGTGTCATTTCCGAACAGATTAAAAGCACATCAGGATAATGTTAATTTTGCAAAATTTCTAAAGATATTTAAAAAATTGCAGATTAACATTCCTTTTGCAGATGCTCTGGCACAGATGCCATCATACCTCAAGTTCATGAAAGACATCCTATCCAAAAAGAGGAAGATTGAAGATTGCGCCACAAATTGCACTTACTGAGGTATACAGCGCAATCATTCAAAACAAGCTACCTCCGAAGCTTCAAGATCCAGGGAGTTTCTCTATACCTGTGCAAATTGGAGTTGTTAATTTCAATAAAGTGTTATGCGACTTAGGAGCAAGTATTAATTTGCTACCTTTACCCATTTTCAGGAAACTTGGCTTGGGGGACGTGAAGCCAACAACCATGACACTCCAATTAGCAGATCGATCGGTGAACTACCCATATGGATTTGTGGAAGATGTCTTGGTGAAGGTCGGAAAATTTTACTTCCCAGTTGATTTTGTAGTTTTAGACGTGGACGAAGATGTTGAGTTGCCACTGATTTTGGGAAGACCATTCTTGGCTACAAGCAAGGCTCTGATAGATATGGAAGAAGGCGTGATGACTCTCCGAGTTGGGAACGAAAAGGTAAGCTTTCATGTTCTTAAAAGCGTAGAATTCAGAAATGAACCAGGAAGAGGACCTGATAGATCAGAACCCGTTGATAACGGGAAAACAGATGTGGGGAGAATCGAGAAAACCCGAATGCATGGGCAATCCAATTCTTAAAGCGAAACTGAGCCAAACTGAAAATAAAAAAAAGGTCGTGCCACAACACTAAATAAGGCGCTGGGTGGGAGGCAACCCACCGAGGTTAGTTTTACTTTTTATCGTTTTCAGCATTTTTTTTATTTATTATTTTTATGTTGGCAATGTGTTTTTCCATGAAAACCAGCCAAAATAGTGCATTTTTGATCTTATGGCTTAGTGGAGGCAGGTGCGACACACCAAATCAAGATATTGCTCTCGGTACAATCTCAGCTAAAGTGACAGCGAAAGTGACACCTTGTCACTTTCGCTGAGTCATAATCGCCCCAGCAAGATTTAACTCACGGTACAATATCTGCGGAAGTGCCCGTGAAAGTGACACTTTTGTCACTTTCGCTTTGTCACTCTCGCCGATACCCACACACTCACGGTACATTTTAAGAGAAAGTGCCCCGCGAAAGTGACAAGGGCACCTCCGCCTGTCACTTTCGCCATCGTGAAATGAGTTTTTAAAACCCTAATTCGACCTTTTACCACACACGCACACATAGCACGCACACATAACATACATCACTTGGGGCGAATTTGACACTGTTCATTGGCGATTTTCTTGAGCTCCCTCCTCATTTCAGCGATTTCTTTTCCTTTTTGTTGATCCTTTGTGTTTATACCCCTCTCAAGTAAGTAATCTTTCTCTCTTTCACTCCCATTTCACCTACATTGTTGAGATTGCAAGGTTAGGTCACCATTTTCTTCCATGTTCAAATTTTTGTGAAATTATGCAATGATTTAGGTTTGGAGTTGTTTATTATCATGTAAATGCATCAGTTAACTCCACATTGTTCATATCTTGCACCAATTCACCATGGATTGAAACTAGGGCACAAATGTGACTTTTATGCTTGAATGATTTTGATATTATGGTTTTGGGTTATGTTGCTAGTTTAATAGAACCTTTCAAGTTCTTGCAAATAAGTTTACCTAAATCTTCTATTGTCATGTTTTTTGAGTCAAGTTGTGTTAAGATGCATTTTGTGCTAAATTGCCTATTTTCTTATTTGCATGTCTCTTGTGACCTCATTTTCCCACATTGAGTTTGCTGCATAGTTTATTTCATCTTGGTTTTGCTTAATGTGGTTGATTAACCTTGCTTGGTTGATGGTATGGTATTATGCTCACATGACACATTATTTTGATCATGCCATGCAACTTGTTCCGGGTAATTGTTTTATGCTTAATTGGAGGATTTTTGGTGCTGGTATTACTTTGACTAAGAGTAATCTAAGTCGTGATACATGTTGCCATTTTTTTTGTAAACAATTTACTCGTGGCTTAGCTCTCAAAACTTTCTTGTAGGTTCCCAACATGGTACGCAGCGCACTTCTGACAAAGGATCGCTACCAACTCTTCGCTGAACTTCCTGCAAGGGAACGACAAGCGTTGGCTAGTGGTCCACATCGCGGTTACCATGACAGACGTGGTCAAGCTGAGGGACGTGGTTTCTTGGTTGAGAGGGGAATTGCTGTAAATGGTTTTGAATCGACCACTATTCCGGAGGCTATCGGGCAACGCCATTGGGCCCATTTCACTAGCACCCGCACGGCTTATCACCCGGGGTTAGTGCGGGAAGTAGAGTTTGGGTGCGGGGTGTACCCGTGGAGATAACCTCCAATGCTATCAACGAACACCTCTTCACCCCGATGATACCGAGTTAGCAATACCACCATGGATTCCCGGATAGCGCGCAGTTCTACCCGGAATTGGGGCAAATAGCCGCCGCTCTTCGCCGTGATGAAACCGACATTTGGATACTGGGGACCACCGAGCTTCAACATGGTGAGTTGCATCCCGACATGGCTTTCTGGTCGATGTTCATCAAGCATAGTCTACTTCCCTCCACTCATCGCACTGTCGTCTCCATCGAGACCGCACGACTATTGTACGTTATTCAAACCGGTGTGCCCTTTGACGTGGGGCACTTCATCTTGGGCAGCATCCTAAAGACCGGAACTGAAAACCGGTGCCTCCTTAACTTTCCCTACCTTATCACCTACTTCTATGGGAGGGCAGGGATTCCGGAAGCTTTTGAGGAGGCGACACTCGTGGCACCGCCGCCCGATATCTGCAAAAAGGCATACAACCTTTTTTGCACTCGGCATGCGTTGCCCAATGTTTCGTCCACCGACCGATACCGGGCAGGACAACAAGCTCAAGGACAGATTTTGAGCGAGGTGCGAGTTGGACAAGGGCGTACAAACCAGCGCCTTGATCAAGTTTATCAACTTGTTGATAGGCGATTCACCTAGTTTTGGAATGAATTTGAAGATGTAAATCATTGAAGAGAATCCTTCCTAACATATCAGGTACACCTTTCACAGTCAGGTTTGTGCTTCCATTATAGTCCTAACTCAAACCATATGCATCCATGCGTAATCTTTGATGTTACCATAATTTATACTATATCATATTCATACACATACATTTGAAGTTTTTTTGAGGGTTTGAAATCAATGAAAAATGTTATCTTCCAAATGCTTGTTGAATGTATATAGACCAGATGTGGGACTTCAATCCATTGCTTTATGTTTCAAGTCTTATGTAACAATTTTGGTTTTAACTGTTTAGTTGTTTCTTGTAAGCTATAATCGGGTAGTTTCTTGATGAACAAATGGGGGCTCTTTGTTAGTTATTTCTTGCTGGGATCTGTATTGATGATGCTAGTCTAGATACAAATCTATATGTACTAGCTTTGTTGGTTAAAGTTGGGCACTAGGGATCGATACCATTTTAGGGGCAGTTTACCTAAATGCTTACTCGGTAAGTGCTTACCGGTAAAATTCAACAAACTCACTTGCGTTATCAAGTACAATTCTAGCCTATCAAAACAGTGTCGAATGAAATAATTTACCCGGTAAGCGCTAACCGGGTAAGAGTTTTTGTGCTCACTTACTGGGTAAGACTTTCAGTCCTTGACAGCGCTCTTACCGGGTAAGATTCTTGTTACTTTCCATGTTCATATGCAAGGTAAATGAGTCGGTAAGCACTTACCGGGTAAGCATTTGGTAAACGACCCCTTAGTCCTTCTGCTAACAATGTTATCTAAAGGAACCAAAAAGGAAGGTGTAGATACTGTCATTGTCTTTTCAAGATTATGTGATATTTGTTGCTCAAAATGATTAAAATAATGTGGGTATGTGTCATTAATTGCATTAAGTTGCCCCAAGAGTGTTGTTTGCTATCACCAATTTAAAAGGGTTTTTGCTGATATCAAGCGAACAGACTTTTGGATTATATGTTGCTTGAATTATATTCTTTTATGTGGTTATAAGAATGTTAATTTTTAGTTTATTCTAAGAATTGTTGCGTTCTATCTTGGATTCGTTACACACCATTGTCTGCCGGCCTCCGGTTGAATTGTATGACAAGTCAAGTGAAAAGGGTATGTTATGTCCGTTTTCCGCACTCAAATGCAACATATATTTTCCATCTTTCTTCACAATTCTAGAGTAACCCTTGATTTAATCCAACCGATAAAGATTAGTGATCTTTCATAGTGTTAGTATATCCATAGTGTTGTCTAGTATTTTTGATCAAAGTTGTATGATTTTCATACAGGCATATTATAATTGCTTGTTGGATCAGATGGCTTGCCATATGGGTTATAATTATGGTATCATATGGGTAATTGTGTTGCTTTCAAACAACATCGAGGCATTTAGTTGGTTTTTCTCCGGTGGAAAGGTTAACTCAATCGAGAAACCTTCAGAGCTGCCCGATGCTTCTCATGATATCGTTGCTGATTTCTCCATGGAATCCTTTAATAGCAAGAGGGGAATGACATTGGTCGAAAAAGCTAGGAGAAAGGCTGCTTTGACTAATTCTTGTTGGCAAAATGCATATCAAAATCTATTTGCAGGATGCTCAGAGATTCTAGCGGAGGAAGATCAGCGGTCTAGGCTGGCTTGGCATCTTAGTGATTGCTTTCAGAAGGAAACTGGGAGGTCTCCTTTTCCTTCTTGTGATGTGAAAACTCCCATGAGAAATTGTCTCACGAGATTAGATCAAGATGCTCATAGGATATATCTTGAGACGAACTCCATCTGCCATCAGTTACAGTTGAGTTTTTTTTTTTTTTTTTGCTTTCATATTCACATATGAATATACCCACATGCGGCTCCATAGAGTCTTCGGTCGTTAGACTATTGAAAAACTCTATTTGCTCTATTTAAAATGTATCTTGCTGGACATGCGTTGTTTGGCCTTGCTGTGTGTGTGTTCTGCCTTGTCTTTTCGTATGTTTTAGTGCACCTACTTGTTACTTTTTCTGATTTTTTCGTGCTTCTTCCACCATATGTTAGTCTTTATTCCTTTCATCTGTTTCCTTATATTCTTGCACAAGCCATTAGTCTTCACGGAAACAACCACTCTACGCTATTGTGGTAGAGGTCATGGCTGCGTACATCTCACCACCCAAACCCTACTTTCGAGTGAGATTTGCTGGGTCTATTTGGTTTGGCTTATTATATATAAAGAAAATCGTTTCAGAAATAGAATAACACGAGTTCTTCCATAATCAAAAAACATTTTATGGGCATGTTGCAAATATGACAAGAATTGAACTTTTCTTGTTGTAGGACCGATGCATTCAAGAGACAAACAGAAAGATTGGTGAATGAACTCAAACGGTCTGCTGAATCTGCGGAGGATAAGTTAGAGAATATTGAAGAGCAAGCTCAACATTTATTGCATAGTTCAGATCATATTCGCGACTCTTTGGCATCTATTGATGTTCAAACTCAACAAGTGGCTCAAACATCAAAAAACATTGAAGAACGTGTTAGTGTTGTGTTAGAGCATTCACAAACGGTTTATGAGCAATCTTTAAGAATAGCTGATTCTCAATTGGATCTGCATGACGGGCAAATAAAGATGAACGAAAGGCTGGATGAAGGGATGTTGATGCTTAATGAATCTGCCAATAAGCTGGGTGAAGAAATGAACAACTTAAGGAACGAAGCTGTTGAAATAGAAAAAGAGATCGGTAAAGTCGGAGATGCAATGTTTATGAAGATGGATACTTTACAAATTAAAGCTGATGATATCGAGAACATAGCAGAAACTTCATTAGACAAGCAAAAACAACTTCTTGACAGCCAGACTGCTGCCCTTGAGGCTCTCCACGCCATGACAAGTTTTCAGTCTGAGGCACTAGAAGAGAGCAGGTAAACTAGAAAAAGACCTATTCTCATCAAATTCAACATATACATATACATATACATATACATATACATATACATATACATATACATATACATATACATATACAGGATTAGGTTCATTTGAGAAATCCTAAAAATATGAGAAATAAAGAAATGATCCTAGCCGTTTATCTGGTCAACATTTGCGGCTTTGACCGTGAAACACCGGATAATTCCTTGTGTGATCTATAGAAGATAGAGGGGTAGTTTCGTAAAATACGCATGACAAGTTCATATATGAACCTGTATGATTCACATATGAATTATATGTTCATATATAAACCGGCGTAATTCACATATGAACTCTTTTAACCGATTCATATATGAACTCTTTTAACCGATTCATATATGAACTATACGTTCATATATGAATCTGTTAATTAGTTCAACTGATTCACATATGAACCTACAGTTAATTAGTTCATATATGAATCAGTTAAAAGAGGTCATATGTGAATTACACTGGTTCACATATGAACATATAGTTCACATATGAATTCGTCCTGTTTATTTGTAAAAGTTACGAAACTGTCCTTCTATTTTTGGACTAACCGCAACTTTGACTAGTCAAAACCGTAATTGTTGACCGGTCAAAGCCGATCTTGACCGAATGAAAGGCTAGGATTACTTCTTTATCTCTCATATATTTAACATTTCTCAAATGAACCTCTCCCTACATATACATATACATATACAAGGAAAGTTCAAATAACAACCATAAATATTTGAGAATCTGGGAACCTTGAATATCAATCATCATTGATATCATGCATTTTCATCATGGCTCATGTATTTTTCATTATGGATGATTTTCATCTTCAATATCTGTCACTTCATTCGTTATGAATAAAACATGAATAGTTGGTTCTCAAAATATTTATGGTTCTCATTTGAACCTGCCCTATATATATACCAAACCAAAAACCAAATGGACCCAGTAAATCCCATGTAGAAGTAGGGTCTGGGGGTAGGATGTATGCAAATCTTTAGGTAGAGAGGCTGTTTATATGAAGATATATGCATGTATGTGTACGCATTCACATATATTCATGTGATTGTATGCTCCAAAGGGTACTGACTGGCTTCCAAATTTGATTATAGGGGAACTCTGCAATGGTTGATTGAGCTTAGTCATAATCAACAACAGGAACTCATACAAAGGCAAGAACAACTTAAACAAGCTCATGATCATCTAGTTGAGAATTCAAAAACTATATTGGCTGCTCAGGTTGTCCTTTATGATTTAGTTGCATTTCTCTATTTCATATTCAATTAGTTGCTTGTTTTATTGTATTAAATAACGCGTTTATGTTTGATAGGAACTTTTCGAGTCAAAACAATCAAGCATGTTTCTTGCGATCGACAAGCTTTTCACTCTGCACAATGCAATTTTGCTGGAATCACGAGTCATTAAAGCTTTTCTTGTATATTCTATATTAATCTTCACTCTATACATGTTTACAAGTACAAAACAAACCTACAATGTGAGGCCCAGGCTATATATAGGTAAGATGGCTAGTCCCTTTGTCCCAAAATAAGTGTCCTTATTTCTATTTTATTTTGTCTCAAAGTAAGAGTCTTTTTCAAAAGTAAGTGCCTACTTTCCAATTCTACTCTTAATTATGAGATTGAGAAATTCATTGCTCTCTATTTTCAAGGGTAAAATTGTCATTTACTTGAGTAACAACTGCAATAATTACACATTTCTGAAACTGTGCCTTTTTCATCATGGACATTTATTTTGGGACGGCGAGTAATAAGTTGGCTTTTATCTTCCATCATCCAACATATTTTTTTTTTGTAATTGTTGGTGCCCGGGCTAGCTTGCGCGCACCTCGCCTAATCCCATGAGCCCTGAAGATAACAGTCAGGAAAATCCTTGGTGGCCCTAAGAAGACCTGTGGACCGGCAACAAGCGACATCGAGACCCAACAGCCTCAAGGCCTAGCCTATATTTGGGCTTCTTTATCTTACAAATGTCTTTTCTTTTTGTGCAGGCTTATGTGTAACATTCTTGATTGAATTTATAGTGCTTCGATATGGAAATGACATTGAGCAACAAACATGGATTATCAGCATTGTTAGGTCAATATTCATGCTTCTTGCATCATGCCAACTTCTGTATGCGATCTACACATACAGGTACAGATAAAGATCTTAGTTTGACATTTGGTTAGAAGCTGCTTTCTAATATCACTTATTGTATTGTGTCTTCAAATTCAAGCAGAGACTACGAGACGTTGAACCGTCAGATGTTACAATCACTAATTGAGAAGGTCAACGGTATGCAAGGAAATAAACAGTTTTTATGTGATGATGATAGTGATGTGGACTGGTCTTTATGGATTGATGATGATTTACCCGAAGATGAATTGGAAGACCTTGACTATACGCTCCCAGAACACGTTGTAGAGGCTTCAATCACCACTTCTGTTTCTAGAGATTATAATCTTCGTAACCGCCGTCTATAGCTTGAAGGTTGTATGCAATATTGAGGTAAGATGTATTCTCATCACTCTATTGATTTTATTCCTTGAGATTATACAGTTTCGTATGTGTGTTCTGGGAAAAACCATAAACGCGTTGTATTTGATATATATTAAATATACCGTTCGTTCCAATCTCTCTGGAACCAAACGAGCTCAGTATATCTTACTCGAAAGTAGGGTCTGGAAGTTCCAATTCCTTTATAAACCAAACGAGCCCAATATATCCCACCTGGAGGTGGGGTCAAGGGAGGATAGGATGTACACAGGCTTGACCTGACATCTACCTCAAGGTGCGTTTGGTACGTTGGACATGACGGAATAGGGCAGATCAAAAACTTGTCCCACATTTGGTGTGACATTTAAACCAAGACAAAAATCAGGGAGATGTGACAAGATTGCTAATTATTTGACTATGGACAATTCTCACCCGCTAACCCCACTCTCGGACGTCCAATCCTGTCCGCCAGTCCCGTCTGCATAGCAAATGCACCCTCAAAGAGTAGAACGGCTGATAGAATCTAGTGTACACTAGAACAGATGATCCATAACAATTATAAAATCTAGTTATATCTCATTTTATTATTAATTATTGGAAACTCATGACATTAGAATCTAGTAGGAATACTTTGCTCATGCTTGAAAAAGTTGCCAGGATCAACCATGGTCTTCACCTTTACCAGCCTGTTGAAATTATTCCTGAAATACTTTGGACCCCAGCTACTACTAGCTTCTAAATAGCTTGTTCCTATTCCCAAATCAAGATCATTATAGTTTAAATAGGCCGTTCTAGGAGAGTTGGAAACATACGAAGCCATGTAGCTATATAAGCTTCTAATCCAACTTATATGTGGTGATGTTTCATCTCCATCCCACACAACCAGATATTCGATCATATATAACGATCCAAATCTGTGTGGGAATGGAATTGCCGATTCTGGAATCTCATCCATCTTTCCTCCATATGGGGTTAACACCAAAACCGCCATTCCTGCTTCTATTTTCTCGTTGTAAAACTCCCAAATCCCTTCGAACCCTTCTTCAGGAATCGGATGTGTTGCAAAATCTGATTTTCCTTTGAAAGAATTCTTTGGCATGGCAGATCTGTTCAGAAGTATTTCTGGAGGTTCTCCATTTCTGAAACTAGAACCGATTACCACAGATTCTATCCAGCTCATTTCTGTACAATCTTTTCTGGCCAAACCCAACTCAGGGAACTTTTCTTGCATCAATAGAAGTAATCTGTCGATTCCACCGAGAAAAAGGGTTTCAAAAGTTGCTCTTATTGTTCGATTTCCCGTTTCTGGATTGACCACACTGAACATCAGAACTCTAATATCAAGACCTTTATCAATCTTTGGTGCAACATATTGCCATTTCTGGATAATTTTGGTTAGATTCTGTTCCAAGATTCTGTCAATTGAAAACACGGTCACAGTTTCTGGAACAGAAACTAGCTTCATCTTCCATGAAAGAATGATTCCGAAACTAGAACCTCCTCCTCCTCTGATAGCCCAGAAAAGATCCTCACCCATTGATTTTCTGTCAAGAATCCTGCCATGAACATTGACGAATCGAGCATCGATTACATTATCAGCGGCAAGACCGTATTTTCTCATCATTCCACCATACCCTCCGCCACTAATGTGACCACCAAGGCCTAATGCATACCAAACACCTGCAGGGAATCCAAGATTCCGACTATTCTTTGCAATTGCGTAGTAGAATTCGCCTAAAGTCGCCCCAGCTTGAACCCAGGCTGTGGCACTTTGAGTGTCAACTGTTACGGATCTTAGATTTATAAGATCAATAATCACAAATGGGACTTGTGAAACATAGGACAACCCCTCGAAATCATGGCCTCCACTACGAGTCCTAATCTCCAATCCGTTCTTTTTGGAGCAGTAAACGACCGTTTGAATTTGGGATTCGTTATCTGGTGTAACTATGAAGAGCGGTTTTGGAGTTGAAAGTGATGTGAATCTGAGGTTGTTTATAGAGAATCGTAAGACTGATGTGTATGAAGAGTTATTTGGGCTGTAAACGACTTTAGAGATCGAATCTGAGTCATCAGAGTTAATGATAAGACACCCAACAAAGCCACCATCATCGGTATTTGCGGACAGAACTTGACCTGCACTCAAAACTAACAAGAATAGATCAAGAATCAGATGTAACATAGAGAAGGGTGATTGAGTCTTCATTTTTTGTCTTCCTGGTTTGCTACCAGAAGCCATTTAAATACATATGGATATCAGAATTCAAGATTCTTTTGCTACTTGCAGGTTGAGTGCTGGATCTGAAGAACATAATTGGAACAAGAAACTGCAATTGGAAAGAAAGTTGACTTTGAAGAAGTCTGCAAGCAGCCTCCATCTCATGCCAGCACTTATAGAACACATATACTGAAAAAAGGTTTGACTTTGACCATGAAGGCAAGTTTGATACTTTGTAGGCAGTTAATTAATATTTTGAAAGGAGCATATATGAAAGAGGATGTTTGGACCAACTTTGGAGTGTCATAATTAAAGAAATGTTATTTAATACGAACCAAAATTCTTTGGAAAATACTTTTTCCAAAACCGGTTATTTTCACGGAGACAAATATTCTACTTTTTGGATAGAGGTCAGCTTTGCATACATCTTATTTTTCCATAACCTGCTTTCGAGTGAGAAACTGGTATGGTTTTATTGAATACCAATAAGAAATCAACTTTCATTCATGTATACTTTTAACTTAACCGACACTATGAAGGTTGTACCTCAGATTAAGGGTGTTTTTTTTTTTTTTTTTTTTTTGTAACCGTGGATTTCTGGACCAACTTACACGCACCGACTTCATAACAGGTGAACCTCCATGGCCACAAGGGCTTTGGTAGCGCCTGGATTTTAACCCGAGGAAGGGTGTCTTTGGATTCATCACAAAATAATAACTTTTTGTAATCTATATCTGTACTATCTTATAAAACATTTAGTTCAAAAGTCTTAAAAACAACATTTAAGACATAATTAAGTGCTACATTTCGATGCATTAGAAATCTCTTAATTACAAGTTTACAAGCATAACGTACAACTTAGACACTTATTTCAAACTTCTGCATCCCAAGAACCGCTCCCCCTCCCAAAAGGCCGATTCCCACTCCCAAGAATGGCAGGCTCTGCCCTATAAGCTATAATCCGACGATTCTCGCTCTCAAGAATGGTTCATGCCCTCCACTATAATCGTCGATTCCCGTCTCTGCTGAATTGTCGACGTCCCAAAAAGACTCCTGTTCACCGTCTCCATCTCTCGATCGTGGTACTATCTCCATCTCTTTCTCCACCGGTATGTTACATCTTTACTTTCTGACACCCTATTTTATTTGCAGATCTACATCAACATGTGTTGTTTGTTTTTTGCATACAGATATTTTTGATATTGTTTTTGTAGTGGAATCAGATATCATCAATTTTGTTAATGCCATGTTCACTTTAATGTTGAGGCCTTTTATTTTATTGTTACTGTTTACATTCTTTTCTGCTACCAAAACAATTGCTACTGTCCTCATTATCACTACTTTGACAACAATATGGTCATGATGCTAAAAATAAAGGGTCTTGGTGGAAATGCAATCACTTATAAGGAAGGTGGTTCTGTTGGGTACACAATTAAGGTACTACTTTCATAGATTGGATTCATTGCATCATTTTACTTGTTTGCAAATGTTTTTCTTTGAGCCATTAAATATCTTAGAGTTCTTCATGGGACAGAGATGAATAACAGTACCAATTCACCATTAGACGAAGGAATGTGTGAGAATAGGAGTTAAGGTGAGAAGTGTAAGAAGGGATTAGGACCCTTGATCACTTTTAATTAGTGTTGATCTAATGGTTCAAATTAAGTCCTAAAATAACCCATGAATTAGCTTATAAGAGAATTTTCAATTGATCTTCAATTAGGATTGATCCAAGGTGGAGATCCCTTCTTACCCTTATCATGATAACTACTATTCTTACCGGAAACCAACTCTTCACCATTAACCATTATTTATATTTAAAGAGACTTTGAAAGTATATGGTCATGTATGTCTTAACTCTTTTGCTCAAATCATAGATTTTTTTCTCAATAAATACAGGATGAAAGTAAGTGTACAACAAAGTTACCCTTAGTTTCATTTTGTGTTCTAATGTAGAAACAGGCTATATCAATACGACTTTTTGTTGGCAAAAGCGTTGAAATGAACCCGTGTATTATGATTTGAGAACTTGTCATCAACCGTTCACTTGTGACCATTACGTTTAAAATGGACATAAATTGTGCTCATGCTACTTGACGTTTTTTTCAAGAGACTTGAGTTATTTACCGTTTGTTATAAGTTGGTAACAGTTTGGTTTCATAGTTAAATTCAGTGAAAGGAAGTTTGCTGCTTCGGTAAAAGCCTGCTGACCGGGTCTCAATTACAACAGGGCTGTTTTTGGAACTTCGATCCGCTGCTGTTTGAGAGCAGCCAGCTTCGAGTGTCCATCTGGTTTTATTCTTTAGGGAAAGGCAAGTACTTTATTGATTAGAAAATCTGACTCATGGTTTTCTTTTGTTGCTCCATAGAATGTTCGGTTTAAGTTCCTTGGCATTCTTTATTTCTTTGTATGTCATTCTTTCTGTAATCTTTATGTTAAATACTTGAGAGTTTTCTTTTTAATCAAGAATGTTTGCATCAATTTTCCATTTTTTGGGTTATGATATAATTTTGCATATCGTTGCATTGCACGGGCATACAGCTTGTGTTTGACAAATGTGATTCTATTGCCAATTTTTTTTTTTTGTTTGGACAAATTATCAGATTTTGTGAAGCTTATAAGTAGTAGTTGCAACAAAGAACAATTCACAAGGTAAATTTGTAATTATCTAATTTGAAACTTTAACTATTTCGTTATAACTGATTATCTATACTACATTATAAACCAGATTTACAAAAAGTCTTAAAGTCTTAATTACAGCTTTTCAAGCATAGAGTACAACTATTATATGCAAAAAGTCTTAAAAGTCTTAAAGACAACTTTATTAACATAGAGTACAACTACTATATGCAGTCTTTCCTCTTTCCCATTACTCAAACACATCCGGCTCAGGCTGATTCACAACCCAAGGTGACGCTTCACAAACCCAAGACGACTTTTCACGCTCCTACACACTCTCCGACACGACGCTCCACACTCTAACGATGCAGGGGTTTTATACCACCATTCATCGTTGCTTCTCCCTGGTTTCCCCAACACACGACTTCAAGATCAGTTTGGTTTTCGATTGTACTTTCTCCCAACACACAAGACTTCACAATCAGGTAAGGTTTCGATTGTACTTTCCCTCAACACACACGACTTCATCGATGTTCCTCCTGCTTTGCTTTTAATTGAATTGAATTTTGTTTGCTTTAATCTCTCATTGGTTTTGAGGTAACCTAATAACTTAAATTACTCTTTGAATGTAAGGCATTTTATTATCTATGCGGAAGTTGCTTTGCAGATTTTAAAGTTGTGGATGAAATTTGCCAATCGACAATTTTTTAGTACTGGAGTGTCCTCATAAGAGATTTTTGGTTTTGAGGTAACCTAATAACTTGATTTTGTATTGGAGTGGCCTTATAAGAATGAGGTAGAAATCAGCGAAAAAAAAAGTTACAAAAGTTTTGCTTGCAAGTGTTACAGAGGTAATTAATATATATATATATATATATATATATAGAATGCATACATAGAAACCTCGATTTCGTCAATTTCTTGCATTACTTGACCAAGCGTAACTATCCAGAATTTCAAATAACAAATACATTTAGATGATAGGATTACCAACAAATAAGCAGCATCACATTTTCTGATTGCATCTCAAATAAGATGGAAGAAAGATCATTTTAATTCTAAACCAAATACTCAAATTACTTTCGTAAGACTGTATGGTGATGCTTGCTTTTTGTATGACGTATTGAAGAGCCATATATTATGACCTCAAGCCATGCTTTAAGTAGTATATGTGTTAGAGAGAACACCATTAGTCCATTCCTGCTCCCAAGAACAGCTTGCAAATGGTGAATTCCCAATTTTTTCTTGGTTTGCAAATGAACTTTTGAGTTGTGGATTTGTAGCTTGATTGAATTTTGACATTGATTTTTTGATCCTCTCTTTTGTTCCTAAAAAGAAAAATTAGGGATGGAATGTATGTTCGAGTTCATGGCCAACTGAAAGGCTTGCAAGGGAAAAGGCAGTTAGTGGTTTTTGCTTATCAACTATCAAGTATGATTTCCATTGCATTTTCTTATCAATAGATCTTCAATTTCGATGTACTTTTATTTTTTTGGTATTTGTTGAGTGTCCCTTTAATCTCTAATAAAGTTCATGTTGTACTAATGGTAATTGAAAATCGAAACCATGCTAGCTCTATGGGCAAGTTATGTTCTTTTTCTCATTGTTTGATTAGATGATCATAGTTTAGTAGAAAAAAATTATCATCTATTGGTTTTTGGAGCTTCCTTTAATATCTATATCTACTGTAAAGCAACTTTATGCTGTTCTCAACACCCCTTAACTTGGTGTTTTTCTCTTCATTTTCCTTTTTCTGAAATTGCTTTTATCCTCAGTTACATGCAAATGGCCCTTTTACGAGATTGACTGATAGTGAAGTTGTAACTCATCATAGGTTTTTGGGTCATTCACTAGATTAACGGGTTCATAGGGCCCTTTATATTCTCATTCTATGCCTTTATTTTTGTCCTCTTTCTGTATATATAAACTTCTTTAACAGTCCCGATTGGTTTGTTTACTCCTAAGAACAATATGGCCCCTGGTCTTTTATCTGCTTTTTATTCTTTGTTGTAGTGTTTAAAGTGGGTTTCTGGTTTATTCTGCCTTCTTGTTTATTGGCGTCACTGATATGGATTTGACAACTGCTACCTGGGTCATATTCAATGCCGTGATGCTGGCAATATGTAGCTGTTAATGGTTGTTGTAGCAGTTGTCTGGATGTTCATCACCTGGTAAGTGAAATCTGGTGCCCACTCATCTAAAGTGGTTCATAGATGAAAGTTGAAACGTAAACCTTAAGTTCTTCGTCAATCTGATGTTTGCTTATGTTGCTTGCTGATTATGTTATTCTTTAGTTCGACTTCGATTTGATTTTTAAACTGAGGCCTTGTTTGTTTTTTCAAGTTGATCTCGACCCAAATTGATCTGTAAACCTATCAGATCTCTAAATCAATCTTGACCCAAATCGATCCACACACTCTCGCCTCCAGATTTCTAACCAAATCGATCACCAAGGTATGTCGATCTCCCCTCCAGATTTATGTTTTTTTTCCTTCCATTTTTGTGGTTTGTATATGTGATATTTGATGTTTTGATTTTTGTTTTATGTTTTATGTTTTGATTTCGTACTCGATGTTTTGATTAGTTAAATGTGGTTCGTACTTGATGTTTTATGTGGTTACACTTTTCTGAAACGTAAATGGTAAATAAAAGTGGACAGAATACATCAATTTTGATTTAAAAATTAGCGACCTGTAAATGTTGTTCAATTTAATCTTGAAAGTGCATAAAATTTTATGTTTTCAAGCTTACTATTTTTTACAGTTTTGAAGAGATAGATGGTGAAATTATATAACGTAATTTCATAATGTTTTCAAGATACTTGATGGTAATTGACTCAACTATCTAATATTCTTATTTCATTGATGGGTTGTGAATAGATATCGGATCTTGCATTGAAGTTTCCTGAACTGAATACATATCAGAGCTGTGATCTGACTCAATCAAGCTGGTTTCAGTTGCTTGGTATCCCATATACAGAATTCCTGTAGGTCCATCTCTGCAGAATCTTGATGCCAGTTTCTTGACTTTCCATTCTCTATCAACACCTTCAAGAAGTACCTTTCAATCTTTCTCTCTATCTACATCTTGATGCCATAGTTTTTGCATATTTTTAACTCATCTTGATGTATTGGATCTATCTAAGGTTGTGAATTTTATGGGTGATCCAGGTATGGATGGGTCAAGTGTAACTGAGGTTGATGATGTGTCGTTACTGATCTTTGGACTGGCTGTTTACAAGTTGAGGAGTTGGGATTGGACCAAAGTGGGATTCATTATAACGAAAAAGTGAACTCCCTAATGCAGTCGACTGAAAATTGGCTGTAGAGTTTGAATGTGTATCACCCAGATTTCATGTTTTTCAAGAACCATGACTTTTGGGATAGGAAGGAGGTAAAAGAAAAAGAAAATTAACAAAATGCTTTTGTTTTTGGTGATAGTAAAGAGTCCATGTTGGTTGGGGCTGATGCTTCATCTTGATGTAGTAGTAGTAAGTAGTGTGTACAAACTAAAGATTTTTGTGCTACATTCAAACTAATTATTAGCTTTAATTCATTTGGTTGCTGGAGATGGCTTCTTTATGATATCATTTCTGTAAAACAACATAAAAACATGATTTTCTTTTTTTAAATGTCTTGAATCCCTAATCAATGATGTCAAGCAAAAAAAAGGTTATATAATGAGGTAGGTTTTATAAAATGTTTTTACATTTCAACCTTACTTTTATATGGAATTAATTTTTATGTTTAGGGGTCATTTATCCAAACACTTACCCAAGATATTTAAAGCTCTAGGTTTGAGGACGTTTTTGTGTCATAATCTATTTTAATTTACCTGTATGTATGGTGTTCGCATGATCGAACCGTTGGTTCAACTTCTTGAGCAACGAAGATGTTTGATTATGTTTTATCGATTCACAATAAAATTTAACATCTCGCTGCATTGTACGGGCACATAACTAGTCGGATTTTAATTCAGATTCTTGAACGTTGTGATCATTATTTGGAAAACACACTTGTAAACCCGTGAGTAAGCTATAAATTTGGTCCTTGTAGTTTGGTGGTTATAACACTTTTGGTCCCTATAGTTTTGAAATTACAAAAATTGGCCATTGTGGTATGAAAAAAGATCGAATTTGGTCCCTCCCTCTACTGGCTGTTAGAAGAGCCCGTTAAGTCAAGGGTAATTTATTCTTTTTCCACTTTTATCTATTATTCTTTAATAAATAAACTAGGCATATACCCGCACACGATGCGGCGCAATTGTTAAATTTTCTTGTAAATTGTGATTGAAAAACTAATACGATTATTTATAAAACGTTCTATATCATCTAAATTATGGGTTGTTTGCAAGTAAATAAAATTATTATGAAAGCCAAATGAAAAATAATAAGCTTTAAACTTGTAAAAATCAATCATTTCATATAATTTATTTGAAGAAATAGTCCGTTTATTAGATCTCAAAAAAATTGAGTACTTTGTTTTTACTTCATATCGATTGAATTTGTTATTTACTTTGAAAATGACATTACATTATTCTTATTAATTCTAAAGACGTATGCTTTCACAAAATACCTATTACACAAAATAGAAGTAAATTATATGTGATCTTTAAATACCATCATGAAAAATAGGCATATACCCGCACACGATGTGGCGCGAAAAATCGTGCAATCGAAGAAACAATTGACAAAGGTATGTATCCGCTCGCAAAACATCTCGAAATCAAAATGACAACAACGTTTCATTTTAAGTTTGTATTTCTTCGTCCTTATCGATACTTTAGTCTATGATTCACATATAAGTGCACCAAACGACTCAAGCAACGTGTTTTCATAGACTAAAGTATCGCGAGCGGATACATACCTTTGTCAATTGTTCCTTCGATTGCACGATTTTTCGCGCCACATCGTGCGCGAGTATATGCCTAGTATTTTATAACAAATATCAAAAATTAATTTTAAAAAACTAACAAAATGTCACTTCACATCAAGTTTAAAGTAAGAACCAAATAATTCAAGTAGTTCTTACAAAACGCTACATTTTTTGTTTATAATAACCTCTAGCATGTACCTGATAATAATTTTTAAAAAATTAGAAAATAAAACTATATATATAGAGAGATAGAATTGGGTTCAAACAAGAACAATACCTATTTAAAAGAACATGAGAACTAACAAAATCATTGGTGATTTTACATTAACACACGAAAAAGGGACTTTGGCCGCAGTTTCAGGTCCACGTGGCTTTTTTGCACGTTAATGTAAAATCACTCATGGTTTTATTAGTTCTCGTGTTCTTTTAAATAGTTATTGTTATCGTTTGATCCTCCATCTATATATATATATATATATATATTCTCCATATATCTATTCTAACCTACATCTAATAATAATAATAATAATAATAATAATAATAATAATAATAATAATAATAAGCCTGTGTGTTAATTAACTACCAAATTTCTGATCTTCACATCAACCCCTCATTATTCTGTCACTTTCCCAGTAACAATGCCTAGTTGACATTTCCTTCATTCCATTTCCTCCACCACCACCAATCATGTATCTTTCTTCATCCATCACAATCCTACCACTTCGACTTGATCCCTTCATTATGTCCCCCTTTAGCATTCGCAACACCTTAAATTCCCATATTTAACAAACAAGAAAAAAAATCAATATCAATGCTTGTGAGAATATTTGAAACCTCTATAACTCTTCAAAAAAGACCTTAAGGACAGAATAAAGATTCCAACATATATGGAATGGAAGAGAAATAGTCCAAGTTTAACCAATATGGGACTCTAACACGCCCCCCTTCATCGGAGGCCTGACGAACACAAATCGTCCCAAAGGATCAAGATGGGCTAGACGAGTACATATTACCCCAGATTGTTACCTAGAGTGGTAGACCTTTCCAGATTGTAATTCTGTTCGAATTTAGAAAAGATAAATATAAATGCCTGAAAATCGGGTATTACCTGTGACATGCGAGGTCGTAAATGGGGATCCCTTTTAATGCATAGAGAAGCAGCTTGCATCATGCAATAAACCTCATCTTTTGAATAACGATTCCTTAGACGAGGGTTGATTAACTCGTTAATCAAATCTTCTTCCAACAACGGTCGTGCCTATCAAATGTTGGAGACAATATAAAAATCAAGAACAAGCAGTTAAAGGTATTAGTTATAGCCTCTAAGGAGACCTCAACCTACAACCCTAAGGTTTCTCCATGTGATCATGTATTTACAATTTCAATGATTGCTATTTGCTAGTTTTGTTCTTAGGAGTCATTTACCAAAGTGCTAACCTAGTAAGAGTGCGGCCTTGTAAGAGATTCAATCTAGGTAAGCAATTTGGTTTGGGTAACTGTTGACTGAAAATGGTTGTTTACCAAGTATCAACACGTTTACCGACTAAATCACTGACCGAGTCAGAAAGTAACCTCTTTCTTAGGGGTAGTTTAGCAAACGCTTACCGGTGAGCATGACAATGACTGAGAATCTTATCTAGTAAGAGGCATAGAAAAACTGAAAATCTTATTCAGTAAGTGAGAAAGAAGACTTTTACCCGGTTAGCTTTTACCGGGTAAAAGACATTTACCAACAATCCATTTTAAATGGCCAAGAATGTGACCTGATAAGGTGAAAGAGGGTGGTGACTCTTGCTGATAAGCGCTTACCAAGTAAGTATTTGGTAAACGGCCCCTTACCGGCTTACTCCATATATTTTTGGGAACAAATTGTGTTGGTAAATATCCTTTCTTACCGGCTAAACACCTCTTATCCAAGACGGTCAGCAGGTAGTAAACAACCCTATAGTTTGAAATATAAATCGGCTACCTCAAACTCACCCATTCTGCAAGGCATTGTTGACCCTTAGGACGCTTAAGATCCACTGCTTTTCGTCCCGTGACAAGCTCCACCAATACGACCCCAAACGAATATACATCACCTTTTTCGGTGATCTGGCCACTCTGTATATACTTTGGAGCTAGGTATCTAAGATCGAACAAAGCATTTCTTATTCGCAATATCCCTGGGGATGGTGCAAAAAAGAAACAAGAGCAACTCATTAAAGACTTACCCAAATGTTCCAATTATTTTGGTTTCTTCTTCTGTCCTCCCAAAACCCCTCTCGTTGTTCATTTATGATAGCATAGTATACGGTTTCTTCATAAATTTAACCTGAATCTTATTTATATTACAAAAAAAATTATAAATCAAGATATTGCAAAAACAATAAAAAATTAATAAGTGCATATTCAAATTTTGTATCTTCTAAACATCATACTCGACTACTCACTGCGGTCGCTAAACCTATCGTAAAAGATTAAGAATTAAGATCAACTTTTGTTTTGATTTTCATAGTTGGACTTTTGTCAACGCTTTATAGAAGCAATCAAACAAGAATTTCATCAAAAAACGTGTTGCAACACATGACTTTTCTTTAGCATGTTAAATGTGTGATTTTGAATAGGGTCCCCAATATTTGGGGCCAAATTTTACGTTGTTTAGGGTCTTTAATCAACAAATGTAAAACTATAGCTACATTAGTGCCTCACTAATTTCTATCAAAAGACAAGAATAATATGCTCCATCATCGCCTCGATAACATTATATATATATGTATGTATGTATCTTTGTTATCTCACTTTACATTGTAATAAAAAAGGTTTAGGTCATTAGGTGTAACGGGGCCTCCAAAAAGTTTGGAACGTCCCTGTTGCAACATATAAATACAATTTTATGAGACCATAAATCTAATATACCAATAGAAGAAGGATTATGTGAAAAAAAGAATCAAGGTGAGAAGTTAAGAAGAGATCTCAACCTTTGATCACTTTTAATCTCACACTCATCCATGAATTGCTCTTCTTACGAGAATTAATCCGATGCATCTCATCTCCATGTATCTTAAGGGTGGAGTGCATCCAGGATGAAGATCATTTATTACCTTCTCAAAGTAACTTTCATTTCACCAAAGCCCAACTCTATACAAAAAATCCATTAATTTCATAAATATAAGGGGTGCTTGGTTAGAAGTATTAAGCAGTAATAAATGAAATTGATAATAAAAAACACTATTTGGTTTTATCTATCTATACTATATTATAAAATAGGGATAAAAAACTTTTAAATACAAATTATTAGGAACAAGGTACCATCATTTTATACAAGATTTTAAAAATCTTTTAATTTACAAATATCAAAGCACAAGATACATATTACTACTGCAGACTTCTAACACCCACCAATTTGGTATGCGCAGAGTCTTCCTTTTATACAGACCTTTCCATGTATCACTATTAATTAATATATTATATTATTATAATTTTTTTAATTATATTATTAAATATGTAATTGATTATTTTTTCTAGAAGTCATTAAAATATATAAGATAATAATTGAATTCTAACAAAATATTTAATTTTTTATATAAAAAACATTATATTATTAAGGCTAAATTAAACAAATTTATAAAAAAAAACATTATCAATTTCTCAAAACCATCCAAAATTGTACTGTAAATCGACAAAAAAAAATAAAAAAAAAATGAAATATTAAAATCGTGATGTATCTCGCTAAATTGCGCGAGTACGCTTCTAGTATAGTATAATTGACTCATTTTTCCAAAAGCCTAAATTTTCATTCCAGTTAAAATGGGGGAATGACAGTTTATTCCCATTTTCATTCCCTATCATTACATTTTCATTTCCCGACCTAAACCAAACAACCGTTAAATAAATGTAACTTCCATTGGCTTAAACTTTAACGAAATGACAAACACGGGGACCAAATATGTAATTTACTCAAATTTCTAGTATTTTTTTATAAACCACACGTTATCCAGAATCGGCAAATACAACACCGTCCCTTGTACTGCAAATTGCAATGTTGATCAACCTCAACCGCCGGAAAATGGAAACCCAACCGTCGCATCTCTTCTTCTTCTCCTCCTCCGCCATTTTCATCTCCTTCTTTTTCAGACTTTTGATTCCAGAGTCGATCTCTATTGATCTCTTAGTAGTAGGAGTTCGCTTTCTTTCTGCAATCGACGACGAGTAGAACGAACGGGCTTTTTGTTTGGAAAACAGGGGAAAGGAATTCGAGACTCGGTAATTGCTATTTCCCTTTTTTATCACGAAAATTCTTATCAATATTCGCAATTGACACTGCCCCTTAAAATTGAGAAACGATCCCGATATTAACTACTTGATATGGAGTTTCAATGTAGTACTTAAGTTTTCAAATCATCCATATTTAGTTACGCACAAAACTTTCTTGTTTGAATGGATTTAGGTTTTAATAGAATTTATAGTGGTATTCAAAGTGTGTTTCAAAACCACTGGTTTATCATATTTGGTGTTTCTGTTTATAATGTTATCATCTAGAGGAGAACCAGAAAGGAATGTGTAAATAATGTGATCACCTATTCGAGATTATCTGATATTTGTTGCTCAAAATGGTTGAAATAAGGTGGGTATGTGTGATTAATTTGCCCCAAGGATGTTGTTTGCTATCACAAATATAAAAAAAGGGTTTTTGCTGATTTCAAATGAATTACAATAAAATTATCAACTTTATACTTGAGTGAACAGATTTTGGATTTTATGTGGTTACAAGAATGTTAAATGTTATTTTATTCTAAGAATCGTCGTGTTATATCTTGGATTCGTTACACACCACTGTCTGCCGGCCTCTGGTTGAATCATATCGTCGCAAGTCAAGTGAAAAGGATATGTTATGTCCGTTTTCTGCACGCAAAAGCAACATATATTTTCTTTCTTTCTATTCTCTTATTTATCACTTGATTACCCTTGATTTAATCAAACTTATAAAGATTAGTGATCTTTCATAGTGTTAGTACATCCACGGTTGTTGTTTAGTATTTCTGATCAAGTTTTGTACGATTTTTATACAGGCTTATTCTAATTGTGTGTTGGATCTGATGGCTTGCCATAAGCGTTATATTTATGGTATTCTATGGGTTATTGTGTTGCTTTTAAACAACATCGAGTCATTTAGTTGGTTTTTCTCCAGTGGAAAGGTTAATTCTGTTGAGAAACCTTCAGAACTGCCCGATGCTTCTCATGATATCGTTGCTGATTTCTCCATGGAATCTTTTAATAGCAAGAAGGGAATGACGTTGGTCGAAAAAGCTAGGAGAAAGGTTGCTTTGACTAATTCTTGTTGGCAAAATGCATATCAAAATCTATTTGCAGGATGCTCAGAGATTCTAGCGGAGGAAGATCAGCGGTCTAGGCTGGCTTGGCATCTTAGTGATTGTTTTCAGAAGGAAACCGGGAGGTCTCCTTTTCCTTATTGTGATGTGAAAACTACCATGAAAAATTGTCTCACAAGATTAGATCAGGATGCTCATAGGATATATCTCGAGTTCTATCTTGAGACCAACTCCATCTGCCATCAGTTACAGTTGAGTTTCTTTCTCTTTGGCTTTCATATTCACATGTGAATAATATACACTCAAGTGTGGCTCCAAAGAGTCTTTTTTGGTCGTTAGATTATTGAAAAATTCTATTTGCTCTATTTAAAACGTATCTTGCTGGACAGGTGTTGTTTTTCCCCTTAATTGCTTTATGTGTGTTCTACGTTTCTTACCTCTTCGTATGTTTTAATGCACGTACTCATTACCTTTTCTTACTTAACTTTTTTGTGATTCTTTCATCATATGTTAGCTGTTATTCTTTCCACCTATTTGCTCTCATTCTTGCACAATGCGGGGGCCTTCATGGAAACAACCGCTCTACCCTGTTGGGGTTGAGGTCAACTCTGCGTACATCTCACCCCCAAATCCCTACTTTCAAGTGGGACTTATTGTGTCTGTTTGGTTTGGTTTATTGTTTATAGAGAAAATCGCTCTAGAAATAAAATGGCATGTGTTCTTCAATTACCGAAAAATATTTTATGGGTACTCTACAAAGATGACAAGAATTGAATTTTTTGTTGTAGGACCGATGCTTTCAAGAGACAAACAGAAAGATTGGTGAATGAACTCAAACGGTCTGCTGAATCTGCAGAGGATAAGTTAGAGAATATAGAAGAGCAAGCAGAACGTTTGTTGCATAGTTCAGACCATATTCACAACTCTTTGGATTCTATTGATGTTCAAACTCAACAAGTGGCTCAAACATCAAAAAATGTCGAAGAACGTGTTAGTGTTGTGTTAGAGCATTCACAAACGGTTTATGAGCAATCTTTAAGAATAGCGGATTCTCAATTGGAGCTGCGTGATGGGCAAATAAAGATGAATGAAAGGCTGGATGAAGGGATGTCAATGCTTAATGAATCTGCCAATAAGCTGGGTGAAGAAATGAACAACTTAAGGAACGAAGCTGTTGAAATAGAAAAAGAGATTGGTAAAGTCGGAGATGCAATGTTTATGAAGATGGATACTTTACAAATCAAAGCTGATGATATCGAGAACATAGCAGAAACTTCATTAGACAAGCAAAAGCAACTTCTTGACAGCCAGACTGCTGCCCTTGAGGCTCTCCACACCATGACAAGTTTTCAGTCGGAGGCACTAGAAGAGAGCAGGTAAACGAGAAAAATACCTGTTCTCATCAAACTCAACATATACATACAGGTACATATACATATAGGGAAAGTTCAAATAAGAACCATAAATATTTTGAGAATCTGCGGAACCAATTATTTTATGTATTATTCATGATGAATAACCTAGAACATTATTCATCATGGATATCATGCATTTTCATCATATATTTTTCATTATGATTGATTTTCATCTTGAATATCCATCACGGTATTCATTATAAATAAAGCAGTAGTTGGTTCTCAAAATATTTACGGTTCTCATTTGAACCTGGCCTATATATAGGGAGGATCAAACAAGTACAAAGTCAAAATAAGAGAACACAAGAACGGCCAAATCACCAAAGGGCCTTTGGCCTAGTGGTATCCGGGCCTTTAGGAGGGTGTGTGAGTTTATTTGTTGCATTTGCCGTATATAAATATTATATACTTAAAAAAACTGCCAAATCATATATGATTTTGCTCTGAAAGCATATGCGATTATGGAGCATGGTCAATGCAAGGGTGTGTAGGTGACTTGGCCTGCGACCTAGGTCGCGGCCAAGGTCGCGCATAATCACATTTCAGTTTACACGTGAATTTAATGTAAGATCTCATGTGGTTTAGCCGGGCAACTTGACATGCTTCGAACGAGGATCAACGGGCGTTTTGGGCCTCAGTAGCGTTGCGAGGCTCACAACGCCCAATTCATGGGCCGCGTTCGTCAATGAGGGGACATGCCTCGGCCCGCAGCACCACGTCGTTGGAATGTCTCGTCTCTAGCCGGGCCCGTTCTCATGTTCTCTTATTTGATTACCGTTCTTGTTTGAACCCGGCTCCCCCCCCCCCCCCCCCCCTCTATATATATATACACCAAACCAGAAACCAAACGGACCTGGTAAATCCCACATAGTAGGGTCTTTTGGATAGGATTTACCCAAATCCTGAGGTAGAGGCTGTTTTTCTAAAGATTTATACATGGATGTGTATGTATTCACGTATATGCATATGTGAGTGTATGCTCCAAAGGGTACTAACTGGCTTCCAAATTTGATTATAGGGGAACGCTGCAACGGTTGATTGAGCTTGGTCATAATCAACAACAGGAACTCATACAAAGGCAAGAACAACTTAAACAAGCTCATGATCATCTAGTTGAGAATTCAAAAACTATATTGGCTGCTCAGGTTGTCCTTTATGATTTAGTTGCATTTCTTTGTTTCATAATCGATTTGTTGCTTGTTTTAATGTTTTAGATAACGGGTTTATGTTTTGATGTTCATGTTTGATAGGAACTTTTTGAGTCAAAGCAAGCAAGCATGTTTCTCGCAATCGACAAGCTTTTCACTCTGCACAATGCAATTTTGCTGGAATCACGAGTCATTAAAGCTTTTCTTGTATATTCTATATTAATCTTCACTCTATACATGTTTACAAGTACAAAACAAACCTACAATGTGAGACCGAGGCTATATATAGGTAAGTTGGCTACTCCTTCCGTCCCAAAAGAAGTGTCCATATTTATGTTTTTATCTTGTCCCAAATAAGAGTCCACTTTCAAACGTAAGTGCCCACTTTCCAATTATACATGAGAAGAAGTAATGAAATTACTCTCTATTATCAAGGGTAAAATTGTCATTTAATTAATTAAAAACAGTAATAATTACACACTTCTAAAACTGTGTGCCCTTTTCAATTTGGACATTTATTTTGTAACTGTGGGTGTCTGGGTTGGCTTTGTGCACCTCCACTAATCCCATGGGCCTTGAAGATAACAGTCACAAAAATCTCCAATGGCCCTGAGGAGACTTGAATAGGCAATAAGGGGCCCGGACGCCCAAAGGCCGATCATTGATTTGGATATCTTTATCTTATAAATGTCTTATTTTTGTGCAGGCTTATGTGTAACGTTTTTGATTGAATTTATAGTGCTTCGATATGGAAATGACATTGAACAACAGACATGGATTATCAGCATTGTTAGGTCAATATTCATGCTTCTTGCATCATGCCAACTTCTGTATGCGATTTACACATACAGGTAAAGATGAAGATTGTTTTCCATTAGTTTGACATTTGGTTTGAAGCTGTGTTCTAATATACCACTTATTGTATTGTGTCTTCAAATTCAAGCAGAGACTACGAAACGTTGAACCATCAGATGCTACAGTCACTAATCGAGAAGGTTAACGGCATGCAAGGAAATAAGCAGTTCTTATGTGACGATGATAGTGATGTGGACTGGTCTTTATGGGTTGATGATGATTTACCTGAGGATGAATTGGAAGACCTTGATTATACGCTCCCCGAACACGTTGGAGAGGCTTCAATCACCACTTCAGTTTCTAGAGATTATAATCTTCGTAACCGCCGTCTATAGCTTGAAGGTCGTATGCAAGGCAAGACACATTCTCATCAATCTATTGATTTTTTTCTTGAGATTATAAAGTTCCATGTGTTTTTTGGGAAGAACTGTAGACATGTTCTATTTGATAAATATAGAATATACCGTTTGTTCGAATCTCTCTGTAACCAAACGAGCTTAGTATATCTCACTCGAAAATAGGCTTTGGAAGTTCCAATTCCTTTGTAAACCAAACGAGCCCGGTATATCCCACCTAAAGGTGGGGTCTGGGGAGGGTAGGATATGCAAACTTCACCCGACCTCTACCTCAGGGTGCGTTTGGTACAATGGATATGACGGGACAGGACAAAACAAAAGCTTGTCCCTCATTTGGTGTGACATTTTGACAGAGACTAACATGACTGGTTTTTTTGTCCCACCAAAGTAGGTGGAACAAAAATCAGGGAGATGTGATAAGATTGATAATTTTTTAACTAGCCATGTCAAATTAAATCCCTAAAACCTTACTGAATTCTCACCCGCCAACCTCATTCTCGCATGTTTAGTACTGTCCTCCAGTCCCGCCTGCATACCAAACGCACCCTCAAAGTGTAGAACGGCTGATAGAATCTACTGTTTCAATTCCTTTGTGTACACACAAACACATGATCCATAAAGATTTTAAAGTCTAATTGTATCTCATTTCATTATTGCATTATTGGAAACTCATGACATTAGAATCTAGTAGGAATATTTACTCAAGCTTGAAAAAGTTACCAGGATCAACCATGGTCTTCACTTTACCAGCCTGTTGAAATTATTTCTGAAGTACTTTGGACCTTAACTACTACTAGCTTCTGAATATTTTGTGCCTACTCCCAGATCGTTATAGTTCAAATAGGTCGTTCTAGGAGTTGGAAACATAGGAAGTCATGTATATATAAGCTTCTAATCCAACTTATGTGGTGGATTTTCATCTCCATCCCACACAACCAGATAGTCTGTGGGAATGGAATTGTCGATTCTGGAATCTCATCCATCTTTCCTCCATATGGGTTAACACCAAAAGTGCCGTTCCTGCTTCTATTTTCTCGTTGTAAAACTCCCAAATTCCTTCAAACCATCCACACTGGAACAATATTCTCCTGTAACAACAATAAAGTTTGCTTGGCCTCTGCCTGTTAAACAAACGGAAATCTCATTGGTTTGGGTTTGAAACTTCAGCCCGAGAGTGTTTCTTCTGTCTTTGAACCTTTATTCTTGAATTTGCTTCTGATAAGCTATATTGTGCTTGCAAGTTTGGAATGCATTTTTTTTCATTCCAAGTTCAATGATAAGCTATATGGTCTACAATGGTTGTTTTCGTTATCCCCACCACTCTGATTTTGTTTATCGCCCAAAAGGGCTTTTTTCGAAATTGTTCATCAACAATAGCTTTTATAGATGATGTGATCATCTCTGTTCTTTGTGTTCTAATTTAATTAATCTGTGTTGCTTTCTGGGGTTTTGTTGATTGATTGGTAAGTAGGGGTCAAGACTTCGTTTTTGTTGTTTGGTTTCTTGTCTATCTTGAACCCTTCTTCCATAAAAGGTGGTAGGCTGACATATTATGAACACAAATGGTTTTTTTTCTTCCACATTTTTTCTCTTGATTGCAATTCTCTTTCGAGTTGGCAGGATGTTTCTTCTATTTGGGGTTGCAAATTTAAGTGGGGTTGCGCGTTATTGGGTTTTTCTTGATTTAAGTTGTTCTCGGCAATTCAAACATTTTCCCCTTCTGGGTATTTGAATTACTAACAAGATACAAAAAATTGTCATCTTTTCTTCCAAACCTTCCAATTATTTCAATTCATTATAGCGATTCAAAATCATCCATGAAGTGGGGTTGGCTTGGGATTTCTCCTTCTGCAACTCGTATTTCATAGCCTCCATTGCTATGCATTAAAAATTAACCTCTGGGTTTTCAATTAAATGCTTTTGCGTATTACACTGTGGATAAGATCCTCAACCCCTTACTGTTCCCCCTTTCCCAGCCCTGCAACAGTGGTACCTTAATGAGCAAAAATATTACATATAAAGTGCATATACAATTTGCTCATATATGATGTACAATGCTTTAATGCAGGGTGGACAAAATGGTACAAAAAGGGGTTTGAGAATTTGGGCTCACATGATAACTAAACTAAAGTTCAATCCAGAAAAAGAAAACTGTTTGTTATAGGACCTGGTCTATATAGAATACAATCTTGGCTCATGTGACAACTTTATTAGGTAATGATCTACAAAGCTTCTTGTTGAATTAAATGACATGTTCTAGAAATATAAGAACTAAATACTACTTAAAATAGCGTGTTTTCCATGTGGTAGATGTCAAGAAGGCACCTGGGGTCGATGTATGGAAGTGAATATTATATCTTCTAACATTTTATTGAATGCAGGCTGCTCATACCTTGTGGCCTTTCAGTAATGCTGGTTTATAACTTGATGAGTCAACATATGAATTATTTTCATTGTTATTAAACACTTTTCCGGTACCTATTCTAACTCGATTCAACACCTTTTTGTACCTATTCTAACTCGATTCTATGATTCTATCTTTGGTGTCTTCTTCTTTGGCTTATTGGGCATCATACATTTGGCAGAACTTTTGTCTGTAGTCATGTCATGTCATTCATGGACATCAAACTTCTCTTCGAGGATGAGGATCTAAGTGATGTACCGCATAAGGTTAAATGAATTTGTTGAAAATGTATTTGACCTTCACATTCTTGCTTACATTTTAATCAAAATATTGAACTTTCTAGGTCACTGGTTGAACCAATCATGTTTTGCTTATTTTAATTGGTAAAGCTGGATAAAACTGTCTGTGTGGATTAATTTGTCCGTAAGGTTTTTGTTTCGAAGGGTTTTTTCATAGATGGAAGGAGCATGTTTTATAACTGGGAGGGGCAGGTTTAGAAAAAAACTTGGCTTTCTGCATAACCCCTCCCCCCTCTAGAAGCTTACTGAATAAGCCACTTTCTATATCATCAAGCCACTACCAAACATAAGCTATGAGTCAATGAAGCTCATTAAGCTGCTAACAAACAAGCCCTCTATGTTGCTGTGATTTTGTTTAAACAATGCTAATTGGATAGGTTACTTGTCAATTTCATCTACAGGCATTTCGGCTATCACTTCTTCTACTCTGGTTTTGAAGCATCAATGGCTGATCACAATGCCCAAAATGCCCTCCTGCTCTTTAAGGTGCTGTTACTTTCAGCTGTAGCTTGCTGTCTTATCTTTTTAATTGTTGCTTTGTAGACAACTCTTTATCCCTTGGGGTAGGAGACAATGACTGCTATTTTTGGAACTTCAATCAACAACTGTTTGACAGCAGCTTCAAGTTAATTTAGTAATTTTCTCTTTTATAAGGTTATTTATATGTGGTAAAAACATGGTGGTGTTTCTCTTCTCTATGCATCTAAAACCGACTTTGATTAGAAAATACCACTTGTATTTGAATTCCACACTTGGGTCGTTTGATGAAGAAATTGGCTGACTAATTGCAGATGCCAATTCATCCAAATGCTTCTAGTGCTAGAGTGGAGGGTAAACGTTGTTTAAAAGTTGAAAACCCGAAAATTTTATCAAATCTTGGAGAAAAATGAAAGCCGAAAAAGTTGTGTAGTTTGGGCCGGATGGAGTTTTTGTTCTCTTTTTTTTCAAATTAAATTAATTTCGTGTTGTCGTCGTCGTCGTTCTAAGTTGTTCAATTGCTATGTACCTTCATAGGCACGTACAGATATTCAAGAGCGCGTCATTGACGTAATCATGGTTTAATGCACCCAGATTAGGTCTGTATGAGTCTGTATATCGAAAGACACAATATTTTTGTAACCGTGGATGTCCGGTCTATCTTGCACGCTAAAACTAAGAGATCGAATTCGAGTCATCAAACAGAGCCACCATCATCGGTATTTGCCGATAGAACTTGACATGCACTTAAAACTAAGAGATCAAGAATCAGATGTAACAAAGAAAAGGGTGATTTGAGTCTTTATTTTTTGTCTTTATTTCTGCTATTAGAAGCCATTAAAACTCATCTGGATATCAAAATTCTAAGATTCTTTTGCTACTTGCAGGTTGGTATACAAGAAACTTCAATTGGGAAAGAAAGTTGACTTTTTGGAAGTTTACAAGCAGCCTCCATATCATGACAGCACTCAGGACACAAACTGAAAAAAGGTTTGACTTTTGGCAAAGTCTTTATGCTATTGAAGTTGTAACTTTGACCATGAAGGCAAGTTTGATACTTTAATATTTTGAAAAGGGAATATATGAAAGATATTGGGTGGAGGATGTTTGAGTGGTTTCTTATAACATAACAGCTTTAGAGCATCTCCAACCTTAGCATTAAAAAAAACACTAAATTTGGTGGACCCATCAACAAAAAAAAAACTCATCTTCAACCATCCTCTAAAAAAATTAACAAATTTGTGGACCCCACATTAAAACAAACTATAATATCCATTTAAATATAATAAACAATTTAAAGTAAATGAAAAAATAAATAAAAACTCAAGTGAAGTGGTGGGTCCCAAATTTATGCCGTGGTTCAATTCTCACGGCAAATATGCCGTGGACAATTCCAAGACGGCAAATCTTTTCCAATTATAGCGGTTGGTTGGAGGGTACAAAACGCCAAATTTAAGATTATAACGGAAGGTTGGAGATGCTCTTAGAGGAGGATGCTTAATATAAAAAGAAAGTTAATTATAGAGTGCCCATTTTATGATATATGCTTTGGACCAACTTTTGAAAAACTTTTTTTTAATACTAGTCAAAATTCTTTTGAGAATACTTTTTCGAAATCCGGTGATTTTCATGGAAACAGACGTTTATCCTTTGGGATAGAGGCTATCTTTGTCTAAACTCTATCTTTCCATAACCTGCTTTCGAGTGAGACATTGGTTTGGTTTTGTCAAATACCAAGAAGTGTAATTTTAACTTAACCAACACTATGGGGGTTGTATCTTAGATTAAGGGGTGTCTTTTATCGGTAACGGTGGATTTCCGGGACAACATACATGCACAGATTAATCCTTCGGGCGACCATGGATGACTTAGGTGGCGTTTGTTTTTTAAGAGGTCTGAAGTCTTATTTCACTTCTGATTAATGAGAGGTGGTGCTGAAGTCTGAAATCTGAAGCAATAAGACTGTTTGTTTTTGTAACGTCTGGAAGCGTATGAGAGAAAGGAGCGCATATGAACTGAGGCGGCGATAAGAGGTTTTAAGAAGTTAGGTCACCATTTCTTATTTCAGAAGTATTTAAGAGTTAAAGAGGTTCTGAAAACTGGGAAAAAAAAACAAACAGTCTGAATATAAAAAGGTCTGATCGATTCAAACTTAAGAGCTATTAAGAGGTTTTTTTTGCAAAAAACAAACAACCCCTTAGAGTCGTAGCAGGTGAACCTAAATGGTCACAAGGGCTTTAGCAACATCTAGATTCGAATAAGAGGAAGGGTGTCTTTGGATCCATCACAAAGTAATAAGTTTTGTAATGTTTGACAAATCTGATTCTAGTTGGCAATTTATTTTGTTTGGACTAATTTATTAGATTTAGGCTATGTTTGGCAAAAAAGTCATCGTTTGACAAAAACTAGCTTATAATCATTTAAATTACCAAGAAGGACATTAATTAATTATTTATAATTAAAAGTTAACATATAATAATGAATATTAATGAGGGGTATAATTTGAATATTTACAAAAAAACTCCTCATAAGCTACTCCAAGCTGCTTATCAAAAAGCTAGCTTATGGTCATCCAAACATGTATCCAGAAAATAAGCTAGCTTATTTTTGCTAAACAATGCCTTAGAGAAGCATATAAGTGGCGGTTGCAACAAAGAACACTTCATGGACTAGTAAACATTACTTAACTAATCACAACTTTTTATATATATTTTTTACGGAATTTTCTTCATATCTTTAACGTTGTGAAATTTTTATAGTCATTTTGAAAACACACTTTCAAATCCGTCCAAGATTTGTTTTTGTCTAATATCTAGTGAGACCACTGAAGTGAAAAGTTTTAAACAAGTCATCCAACAATAAAACGTTAAAAGAGTCTATCCAACTTTCAAATAAATGTCGACTTTACCAAAATATCCTCAACTTTGGTCCATAAGTTTAAAACAAAAACTTAAAAACAACTTTGGTTTGGAGATTTCTTGTCTTAATGAGTTTTTTTTGGGAAAGGGTGTCCTGAGCCTTTGGCCCAGACTAATCCCTTGACAATGAAACCGACTGCTAAAGCATGCAGTCCTGAGGTTATACCCAGTGACCACAAAGTTGCGAATGCAGGGAATCGAACCCGGGTTAAGTGCTATGAACTCCCCAGGTGATTACCGCTACACCACAAGCCTTGTGGTTGTCTTAATGAGTTGTCGTACACATGTACAATACAAATTTAAAATTAAATTTTAATCAAGTACTGAGAAAAAATTGAAGATCTAAAATACTTTGTATAAGAAATTTTGAAGTTGGAAATTGCATCGAAGTATACAATAAGTTATTTTACATATAAGTTGGTATAAATAAAACCAAACTCGAAAGTTGGGTAGTCTTTCTTTGACGTTTTTGTAGTTGGGTTATCTTATTTTATGTTTTTACAGTCGGGTCTATTTGATGTTTTTACAATTGGGTGATCTTCTTTGATGTTTTTACACTTGGGTGAAGTTCTGTGACGTTTTTACAGTTGTGTGATATTCTTTAACATTTTTATAGTTGGGTGATCTTTTTTGACATTTTAACAGTTTGGTGATCTTTTTTAAAGTTTTTATGGTAAGCTGATCTGTTACAACTTTTAACATACTTCGATTTACTCTATAAATTAAACCATTTTTGTATTACTCCACACATTGTCTCTCACTTGTTCAATTAATATATGCACGGGTTCTTTATAAATTTAACCCAAACCTAGGGGTCGCTTACTAAACACTTACCTTGGTAAGCGTTTACCAGTTCAATTACTTTATCAGGTGAACATAACAATAACCGAGAATCTTACCCAGTAAGAGGGAAGACAATGAATCGAGAGTCTTACCCGGTAAGGGAGAGTAACGACTCTTACCTGGTAAGCACTTACCAGGTTATAAACATTTACCAACAATCCAATTTGATGGCCGATAACGTTAACTCATAAGGTAAATGAGAGTATTGACTCTTGCCGATAAACACTTACCAGGTAAAAATTTGGTAAACGGCCCCTTAATCTACGCATAAATCAAAATATTGCAAAAAGATCAAGAAAAAACTATTAAAGACACTAGTTTTTGTTTGTACATGTTTGGATGACCATAAACTAGCTTATTGAAAAGCTAGCTTATCAGCTATCAGCTAGATTATCAGTTAGTTTGCCAAACATAGCTAAGTGTATATTCAAAATTTATACCTTTTAAACAACATACTTGATTACTCATTGTTTGGTCTTTAATAAAAGATTAAAATTAGCATTTGACTTTTATAGTTGAACTTTATTTAAGAATTGAAAACGTTTTAATTGAAAAATAGGTAAAAATGGAAACCCATTAATTGTATAAAATATTTTCAACTTCATTGTTAGTGGGAGGCACCATTGACCAATGCTGAACTAAATGACAAACCACGATGGCATACTTGTAATTAAAAAGAAATGTAGGGACTAAAAATGTATTTTTAATTTTTAACGGAAATAAAAGTAAGCGCCATCCGTGGGACTCGAACCCACGACCACGTGGTTAAAAGCCACGCGCTCTACCAACTGAGCTAGAACGGCTGGACGGTTGACATGTCCTTTCTTATTTATATATGATGAGAAGAGAAGTTTTTTGTACGCCTTGTTTTTTATTTTTATTTTTACATTTTATAACAACGTTATACGTTGTTTAAAAGGTATAAAATTAATATGATGGTTTGACGTAACATTAATGATACATGTGCTTTTGAAGTTGTTCCGGTATCTACTCGTATCTGTTGTTATATTCATCGTGATCGAGTTTTTGATTGGGAAATTGCTACTCAGCTCATTCTTGCCATAAATTGGTTAACTTCAATTGTGTACCATATTTTTAATGATTCTCATGTTGGATTTGAGTTTTAGTGATTAAAAATTAGATGTACTTGTTACTTAAAGGAATTAAAAACTATCGGAGGTCGTGATAATATATGGTCATTGGATATATACATGTATGTTTTCAAAGTGATTATTGCAACTTAAAGAATCTACTACTCACATATGGAGTTAGTTTATGAGGGCATTTTCAAGAAATTCTCTACAATTATCCAAAATATTTAAAATCTTCAAAAAAAATTCATCTAATTCCAACACATTCTCTATGTTTGGAGAATTTAATATTAATTATATTATTAAAATATTTAATATTTTTAAATCCAATAAACTTTTAAATAAATTTTATATAAAATAATAATACATTCAAGGAAAAAAAAATACATTTTCACTATTTTTTTAATAAATTTGAGAGAATTATCTAAGAATATCTACAAGAGATTTTCTAAAATGAAAAAAAAGAGATTTTGGACAATTTTTTTGCTCTAATAGATTTTCAGACACTTTATCCAAAATGGATAAAGGAGTGTGTGAAGTTCTCCAAATTTGGAGAATTCCCAAAAACTGATTATCATGAGAGAGAAATAATTTTTTTTATTATAAATTGAAAATAAATATCTACAAGATAAGATTAATTTTTCACTAAATATATAAAATATGTTCATAATATAATTAATCTTGTAATCTCTAAAATGTATAAACTATAGGAGCTGAAGGTATTACTTTTATTGGAGATTTTGAATTTTGATCTCCATTTAACAAATTTGGAGAATTTGTTAGAGATGCTCTAAATTCTCCAAATTTGGAGATTTCCATTATCTCTTTCCTACTTTTCTCCGTTTTGAAGAATACGTTGAAGCAAAAATAGTGGCTAAATATATCTAAAATTTCTACTTTCTTTATTTTAAAGCATCTGTTGTAGATATTCTTAATTTTACATTTTTTTTTTGTAATCATGGGTGTCCGTGCATGGGGAGCAAGGATTCCTATCTTCTTTTTCCTACTTTTTTTTTTAGTTTTGGAGAATATATTGTAACAAAAGAGTAGGTTAAAATATCCATGATTTCAAAAAGAAAAATCATTTGGAGAATATGTTCTTAGTTTTATATTTCTTTTTGTAACCATGGGTGTCCCAGCAGAGGGATCCAGGATTTAAATTCAAAGGGGGGTGTTTGAATTTTCTCTCGAAGTTAATTAAAATCGTAATCCAAAGTTCTAATTTGTAACCCAACTTCTACAGAATGATCAGCTAAGTTGGTTTCTCTGAATGCACAATTGTTTTCCTCTTTGTTATACAATACATTGCATTTAATTGTTAAAAGAATACAAATTTGAGGTGATTAATCAATATAAATAAATCACAAGAAGAGGACTCAATGAGAAAATTGTATGCATATCGACTAATTTCATAAGGCTCTGGCACAACCTATATAACTCCTAACTTTTTGTTATATCCCAATATTTCTCGGGTTAGTTTCCGATTCTTATAGGAATTTTGAATAATGAGACCAACCCTGATAATGCTCCCTCCCCAAAAGAAAAGAAAAAAAAAAGAACTATGTCATAGTTCATATCAAGATGGAAAGGAAAGACAATGTCAAAAAGATTAGAAAAAGGAGGCTTTTTTAGAAGATTTCCCACTTGGGCCGGTAGCGAGAACCCAAATTCCAGAAGCTAATTAACAATGTTTGACTTGACTAGACCGTATCACCAATTTTGATACTTCGATAGTTGCAACATTGCTTTCTCAATGTCTTTCGAAGACGATAGAGTTAACGGTCCAACAAACTCTCTAGTGGTGCTTTAAGGAGTAAGGACTTGAACTTGTGACATTGTGATGGCATATCCATTGTCTTACCGGTTAAATTGTCCTTCAAGGTTGATTTTACATTATTCTTAATAATTAGTTTTATTGCATAAGTGATTTACCTTATTATTTAGTTTAAAAAATCATAATCATAATCATATTCCAATCACATGGGGGTGTTTGGATGTGCCCTGTAAAATGATTGTGTTATATTGAATAATTAGAATAAAATAATCAATTGTAATACAATGTGGAGCATAAACTAACAATAGGAGGTGCTTTAACAGTTTGAAATTAAATGTTAGTTTTGATGGTGTTTTAATTTTGACAAATTCTGATTATTAAATAAAATAATACATAAAACAAGAAAATTACTAAGGACACACAAGGAATTTATGGTACCATTTCAAAATAAGGTTTTACAATAGTATCACACTAATCAAAAGATTATATAGCTTGTAGGTGGAGATTGAAATGTAAACATCTTTATTTTTATTAAAATGTGAGAACAACTTTATCTTACATGATAATAATATTTTTTTTTGAGAAGTAAAGGAAACCAATTTATTACCAAAAAACCAAATCAGTACAGAAACACATGAAGCATAGCCAACAAACAGCCAAAGGAAAAACAGCGAGCAGGCACAACGGAGCAACTAACTACCACTACTGCAACTCTACAAAAAACCTAGCCCAAAGTTGGATTGCATCTGCTCGTGAGGAGCAAGCTGATGATCCCAGAAGCAACGATTTATTCAGTCGTCTGCTGCCAATCAGAACTCGAGACTTGATTTCTCCACCCGCATACGCCCCGAACTACCCCGTGCCTGGAAAAAACTCGATGTTGCACCAATGGATAGCTGCCCAGGATGCATTAGATTACAGCATCAAACAACAGATGTTTAGATGCCGTCCCAGGTTAACCCGTTGTCAGAAGATATTACGATGGTGGATCCACAAGCCACACGTTCCAATCCCGAATCAACTTCTTTGCTCTTTTATTGATCCATTCGTAGATTTGACGCTGGAATTCAAAGAAGAGGTCCGAAATATTGCGAGCTTCTTTTTTAAAAACCAACTTATTTCTATGGGACCAAATGAAGTACAGTAACGCCCATTTGGTCCCTATCCATACCGTCTCTCGATTCGCATTTGACGCTCCGATCTCGTTTTCTTGTAGGATGTCTTGGATAGATTCCACCCCGTCAAGGTCTTTTTTCCACCATATACCCGTAAGAATCCATATTTTCTTCACTTTCAGGCACGCGACCAATGCATGATCCACTGTCTCCATCGTATCACCACATTTCGGACAAAGCGTCGTGTCCATGTCTATACCCATTTTATCTAAGGTATACCTACATGGAATACGGCCCATACGTACCCTCCACACGAAGATACATACCTTCTTTGGGATTATGTCTACCCACTTTGTTTGGATCGAATTGATGATTGGATTTTCCACGATATCTTCTAATAGCTCCCGCAACCTTTTTACGTTGTATTCCTTCAATTCGTCTAGCAACCATTCCACCTTATCCGTCTTATCATGAACTGGTGAAACGCCGGTTAACTAGGTCATGAGATTCTCTAGTTCGCCATTTTCTCTACCACGTGGTGTGTGTCTCCACTTCCATTTCCAATGCCATTCTCCGTCCATCCATTCACCTCTCTCCACAATGGTCGATTCCTTCTCTACCTCCAATCGATATAGTCGTGGGTATTTCTCTTGGAGAGTTACGGGACCGTGCCATCTTTCCTTCCATAATTGTGTGTCTTTTCCATCGTCGATCCTCTTGCCGAAAGATCTTGAAAAATTCAACCCCTTGTTGTCCAATTCTGCACCAAGTCGTATTATGTTCGACCACGTGTTACTTGCACCATCAAAACCAAACGAGTTACCCCAAAGGCCCCCCATTCCCTATAGAGGCTTTTATAACCCCAACCCAAAGGGCGTTCCTATCAACAAGGAAACACCACCACCATTTACCCACAAGGCTCCTATTAATCGAGGCTAAAGACCCAATGTTGAGCCCCCCTTTCTCGAAATTTTTTAGAGTGTTTTCCCAATTGACCCACACCGTACCCTTTTTTATGTTACTGTCTACCCCCCCCCCCCCCCCCCGGCCCAAAAAAATCTGCACCTTATTCTCTCGCACTCCCTCACCACACCACTCGGGGCTCGAAACTAGGAGAAAAAGTACAACGGAATACTCCCCAATACCGATTTGACTAAGGTGAGTCTCCCACCAAACGATATGAGTCTCGATTTCCACGACGCAAGTCTTTTCTTTATTTTATCAATCGCCAGTCTCCAATGATCCAATCTCTTCATAGAGACACCTACCGAAAGACCTAGGTATGTGAACCACATCAAACCATGACCGCATCCTACACTTCTTGCCCAATTTGATATTTCCACTTCTGGTACTCCCACACCAAAATTTTTACTCTTCCCCAAATTTATCTTCAAATCGGACATTTTTTTGGAAGCAAGATAGGATCTTTAAGAGATTTTTGAGATTCGAGATGCTCCATTTGCCGAAGAATATCGCGTCGTCCGCATATTGCAAATGAGAAACCGACACTTCGAGTTCGCCTACTTTAATACCAACAAAGATCCCTTTTTTCTCCGCTTCATTCATTAGGATATGGAGACTCTCGGCTACGATAAGGAAAAGGAAAGGGGCTAACGGGTCACCTTGCCTCAATCCTTTCTGCATTGGGAATTCCTTGGTTGGAGTCCCGTTTACCAAAACCGACAAGGTTGCGGTTCTAAGGCATGTTTCGATCCACTTTACCCATCTTTGACCGAATCCCATCTTATTTAAGCAATCAAGTAGGAACGACCACTCAATGCTATCGTACGCCTTCTCGAAGTCAACTTTAAAGATCAAGCCACTTTTCTTTTTCTTCTGGACGTAATCGATGATTTCGTTGGCCACCAAGACTCCATCCAAAATAAAGCGCCCTTTTATGAATGCACTTTGGGTGTTGCTAATGATTTTCCCAACCACACTTTTCATTCGAGCTTCCAGTACCTTTGCAACCGTTTTGTAAAATATTCCGATGAGGCTTATCGGTCGGAAGTCACCAAGGTTTATTGGAGAATCGATCTTCGGGATTAAGGTTAAAAATGTAGAGTTGCATCCTCCACTAATTTCACCTTTCTCCCAAAACCACGCCACCGCCCAGATTAGATCGTTTTTCACCACCGCCCAATATTTTTTCAAAAATCCAAAAGTGAAGCCATCCGGACCTGGGGATTTATTACTCCCGCAACTTTTAACCGCACACCAAATTTCATCTTCCTCAAAAGATATCTCCAAGGCAATTGCATCATCCACTGAGATTTTAGAGAAAAAATTTGCGTTTAAAGTCGACCCATTTTCATATTGAGAATCGAATTTACCTTTGAAGAACTCAAATATGTATTCTTTAATTTTCTCGGGATCATCCGTCCAACCCATAGGTGTTTGTATGCCCCTTACCGCATTTTTTCTCTCCCTTTTTTTGATTACCGCATGAAACATCTTTGAGTTTTCATCTCCTTCCGTTACCCATTTCGCCTTTACTTTTTGTCTGTCCATATCTAACTTTTTACTCTCTAGTTCCAGCCACTTGCTTCTTGCTTGAACCCGTCTTTCTTTATCCGAGTCGTTCCATCCCTTTTCTTCCACTTCTACTTCTCTTTTGATAGCCTCTTCTTTAGCAGTCCCTGTTAAGTCTATTTTGAATAGTAATCAATGTATTTATTATCTGTGGTTTAAACAGTGTTTAGTTAGCTTCTTTGTTCTGTTTAGACCTTGGGGTATTTAAGTCCCCTTGGTTCTTTTGTTTTGTAACTTTGGAACACATATTGAATATAAGACTACTTTTGGCGCTCTTACTTTCTCTCTCTAAGATTTAGAGATCTTGGGTTTATCAATTGGTATCAGAGCTATTCTGAATCTGAGAGGATTGAGAGAATCATGTTTTTGTTTTTGAATTTGTGTTTGAATCAGAGTATTTGATCGATTTTCTTGAAATTTTTCAAGAAAATATAATATTTTGATTTTTCATCAAATTCAATCTGGTTTTTGGTCGAATTTTGTTGCAATTTGATTAGTTGGATTCGTTTTTGATAGAGAAACATATTTGATTCACATCATTTTGCAAGAAAAACGGTTTTTGATCTTCAATTTCGTAATTTTTCAAGATTCTGAAAACTCGTTTTTGACGTACTGTTCTATTCTCGAATTATCGATTTTGTGGTTTTTAATCGAAATGTTTGTTTGAAAAGTGTTAAAAAGTTGTTTTCGAACTTGTTTGTGTAAGAAAATTGCATCAAATTATGTTTTGTAATCGATTTTAGAAGTTTTTCTGATTTTTCAGCGTTTTGCGCTAGATCTGAACTTTGCGCTAGTTCATCACAGGTTTGCGTGAGTTCATCTGAATTTGCGCGAGTTCATCCAGTGCCTTGTGTGTCATCAACTTTTCGCCTTGGGTTAATCACGCAAAGTGCAATTTGCGTCATCCCTTAGCTCACGAGAAGTTCAGTCCAGTTGCATCATCTTTACCTCGCACAACTCATAATTTGCGCCTTCAGCTTCTCACGCAAAGCTTAGTTTGCGCCTTATACAGATCGCGCAAAGTTACATTTGCGCCTTCAGCTTCTCACGCAAATCTTCGTTTGCGCAATCAACTCCTCACGCAAAGTTCGTTTTGCGTCTTACACGACTCACGCAAAGTTCGTTTTGCGTCATTTACTGTTCACGCAAACCTTCAGTTTGCGCCAGTTTTCCAGTGTTCAAACTTAGCATTTTCTGACTTTCTGCTTCTGTCAAAGATGTCTCTACAAACACAGATTTACAAGAATGACATAATGATGTCTTTGGGATCTGATACTCACCCTCCTATTCTGATAAATGAAAATGAGTTTCAGCAATGGCAGGACAGATTCATCAACTTCATAGAGAGACAACCAAATGGTGACAATATGATGAAATCTCTGACTGAGGGTCCTATGGAGAGGCTCATGAAAGAAATACCAGCTACTGCAACTACTCTGGCTACAAGAGTTGAGAAGTCTATAAGAGAGTACGATGCTGACGAGCTTTTACGATATCAAGCTGATAGTCAAGCAAAGTCTAATCTGATTCTTGCTCTGCCTAATTCAATCTACAACAGAATTGACTGTTTCAAGTAGAATCCGATGCTCATGTGGACTCAACTAGAAAAGATAATGCTTAGATCAGTTGTGGCTACTCAACTTCGTCAGACCTGATACATGAATAATTTTAAGGAGTTCAAAGCAAAAGATGGAGAGAGTATGAAAAGCGTGTTTGATAGATTTTGGGCAGTAATAAATGATCTGTACAAGATAAAGGTGACAAAGACTGAACTGGAAGCCAATCTGAAGTTTCTGAATGCTCTTCAATCGGAATGGAGCAAATCTTGTCATTGAATGAGGAATGATGGCAGAATTTCAACAATGCCAATTCAAGAACTTTACGAAATATTGATGACTGATGAGAACATGGTTCAGGAAAAGAAAGCAAAGATGGATAAGAAGAATAAGCCAAATACTGTTGATCCGATTGCTCTACTTGCTAGCCAACTCGCTGAACAAGCTTTAACTGAAAGTGCCTATGATGGGTCAACAGATGATGATGGTGAAGCCTTGGAAAAAGCCATGATCCTTCTTTCTCAGCATTATCAGAAAAAGTTCTAGCACAGATCAGGATCAAACAACCTTCATTTCACTTCTGGTTCAAAGAAAATGGAATCCGGTGCTCTCTCAAAGCCATATGTTCCAAAATATGAGCCTGCTAAAGTAGTCGAACCGAAAAAGGAAGAGAAGAAAATTATGAACTGCTTCAATTGTGGGAAACTCGGGCACATTGCAAAAAAGTGTCGAGTAAAGGTTGTCAAAGATTCTGCTTTCTACAGGAAGAAATTGGAACTGGCAGAAAAGAGAGAAAATGGAACAATTCTTCTTGCTGAAGAGGAATACTGGCTTGACCATTCAGATAATGAATCCGAGAATGAGGAAACGGCTGCAATGTGCTTTATTGGGGATGACAAGAGTGATGATGAAGAAGACGACACCTCCACTGATGAATCTGAGGTACCTTCTGAGTTTGATTACAATTTTATATCATCTCAAATGAATGTTATTATCAATGCTTTACATGATTTACGTTCAAAGTCCACATCTGAAAAGCATGATAATCAAGAAAAGTCTGTTTTGATTGAAAAACTGCGAATTTCTCTGAAAGATGAAAAATCTATTTTAATAGATACAAAAGAGAAATTTCAAAAGCAGTTGGATGATTTAGAAAATTCAAATCAGACTTATCGTGATTCTTTGACTGAATTGACCACTTTAAATCAAAATCTTTCTGATAAAATAATTGTTTTAGAAGGAAAATTATATAAGAGAAAACAAACTGAGCAGACCATATATATGAATAAACCAAGGAGTGATGAGGCAATCAAAGAAAGATGGGGACTCGGTTTTGAAAATCCACATTGTTTAAACAATGTTATCACAAAACCCCCCACTTTGTATAATTTTGGTTATCTAAATCTTGCACATTATGCTCCTCAATTTAAAATTGAGTGGATGAATGCAAAGCAAGAATTAGAAATTGAAAATCAGAAAAGAATGAACAACAAGAAAATGGAAATGCCATTTGTTTATACTAGTGAAAATGCTAAGTATTTTCCTGAGAAATTAAAGAAGTCTAGAAAATCCAAAAATATTTTAAATGTCAATTCTTCCAATAAATCTTCATTATCAACTGATTTTGTTGATATATATGCCAACAATACTAATAAGGAAAATGTATCTCCGGTTTCTTATGATTCTAGGACATATATTCCCACATTAGTGTTAGAGGGTAAAATAGTTGATCTTGAAGATAAATTGGAAGAACAATGTCTTCAAACTGATTTAGAAAACGATTTATTTCTTTTTATAATGAAATCAAGTTTTGAAGACAAAATTACTTCTGGATTTTTTGTCGATTCCAAGGAAAATACTCACAAAGTACAAAACAGTGAGCATTTGCGCCAACCGTTGGTCGCGCAAACTTACATCTTGCGCCAACCGTTAGTAGCGCAAAGCTCAGTTTGCGCCACCAAAGGGTCACGCAAACCTCTTCCAGACTTGTATTTTTTCTGAAAGTTCTCACTCCAAGGCAAGTTCAAAATTTCTTCTTCTAATTCAATTGTTGATGATTCTTTTATGCTAAATGATCAATATTATAAACCAAAGTGTAAAAGAAGAAGATCAAAGAAGTCAAGGAAACAAGATAATGTCTTGTCTGAAAATTCTAATTCTTCTGATTTTTCTGTTTCAGATCGGACTGTGAAGAGGTCAACTAAGCTGATATGGAGGGTTAAGCAGAAATCAATAGAATCTGAACTGTTAGAGGATAAATGTGTAGAAAATCTTTGTCATACTGATACATTTGCCTTTTGTAATAAAAATACAAAATATTAAATTCAGCAAATGATTCACATTGCAAAGAATGTCTCATATTCTTCTTCTAGTTCTGATTCTGATGATTATGTTTCTTCCTCTATTGATGATTGCTTTCATGAGATTTCTAAAAATAAATGTTCGAAAAATAAAAGACACAAATCTAACAAGAAGGGACCCATAAGCATATGGGTACCTAAATCTGTCTAGTTTCTGTATGTACAACTTAGTCATTTATGGTATCTGGATTCGGGGTGTTCCAAACACATGACGAGCAACAAATCTCTATTTTCAAATTTTAAAGAAAAATGTTGCGGTCGTGTTAAGTTTGGAAACTGCGAGACTGCTCCCATTCTAGGTTATGGTGATCTTGTTCAAGGCAATATTACTGTCAAGCGAGTCAGCTATGTTGAAGGTCTTAGCCACAACTTATTTAGCATCGGACAATTTTGTGATAAAAATCTTGAAGTTAGCTTCAAATCTAAATGTGTTGCTGTGAAGAATGACAGTGGCAAGGATTTACTGGTTGGAAAAAGAAGATCTAATTTATATACCATTGATCTTTCCAAGGTTAAAATCCCATTAGATATCTGCTTGCTTTCTAAAGCCTCTGTTCTTGAAAGTTGGATATGGCACCGACGACTAGCTCATATCAACTTTAAATACACGGATCGCCTTGTCAAGACTGATTCAGTGAGAGGTCTCCCAGTACTTCATTTTCAGAAAGACCACCTCTGTCAAGATTGTGAGAAAGGAAAGATGAAGAAAGCTTCTCATAAGCCAAAGCCTGAACCCTGCACTTTGGACATTCTTGATTTACTACATGTTGATTTATGCGGATCGATGAAGCCAAAGAGTATCGGAAAGAAAAGATATGTCTTGGTGGTTGTTGATGATTACTCACGGTATACATGGGTCAAGTTTCTTAAGTCTAAAGATGAAACTCCTGACATTCTCATCAACCTCATCAAAACAATTCAGACCAACAAGCAAAAAGCAGTCAAAGTTGTTAGATCAGACAATGGTACTGAATTCAAGAACAACACTCTTCAAGCTTTCTACGAAGATCAAGGTATTCAACAACAGTTTTCTGCTGCTCGAACACCGCAACAGAATGGGGTTGTTGAACGAAGAAACAGAACGCTTGTCGAGGCGGCCAGATCAATGCTTGCTTATTTTGGTCTTCCTTTGTCTCATTGGGCTGAAGCTGTTTCAACTGCATGTCACACTCAGAATAGATCAATTCTGCATCGCCGATTCAACAAAACACCATATGAGCTAATGAACGGTATCAAACCGAATGTCAAATATTTCAAGTCATTTGGGTGTAAATGTTATGTTCTGAATGATCGAGAAAATCTGAACAAGTTTAGTCCAAAGGTATATGAGGGTATTTTTCTTGGGTATTCTTCTACTTCTGCAGCTTACAGAGTATTTCTTACTTCCGCAAGAAAAGTGATAGAGAGTGTCAATGTCAAATTTAACGAAGCTGCCGATTTGGTTTCTGGTCAATCAGATCTAGAACCCGCACCTACATGGAATTTAGTTTCTGGACAAGTCAGTTCAGAACCAACAATTCAACTGTCAAATCAGGATCATTCTTCTTCCTTGCTTAATCTTTCTGATCTTGATTTTCTTTTTGAGAATTTTTATGATGATGTACCTAAATCTAATTATGAAAATGTTTCATCTGTGAATCAGGAAACTGTGAACGCATCTACTCCTAATTCCGCTGCATCTATCTCTGACACTGATGATGTTCAAGTTATTTCTGAACTTCCTCAAGATCAATCAGAATCTGAGCATATGAATACTGAATCTGTGCAAGAAGCATCTGTTCAAGAAACATCTGTACAAGCAGAACCAGTTCAAGAAGCAGAACAAGCTGCTGATATTCCATCAACAATTCCAGAATCTGATTCAGAAGTTGTTGAAATAACTCCTCCTCCGGTTGAAACTGTTGATGTTTCTTCTTCTGACATAGAAGCTTCTGAACCTCCTTCTCAACAATAAGAAGTTGTACAAGAAAGTATTGATCCTCTTCCTCACACCACCAAATGGACAAGATCTCATCCTATTCATCAAATTATTGGTGATCCTCAAGCAAGTGTGTCTACACGTTCCAAGATGGTTACTCCTAACAAATGTCTCTTCACTTGTTTTCTAAGCAAGATTGAACCAACTAAAGTATCTGAAGCGTTGGAGGATCCGGATTAGATAATAGCGATGCAAGAGGAGCTCAATCAATTGGACACGCTAAAAGTTTGGAGACTTGTTCCACGGCCTAAAGGAAAAAGCATAATTGGCACAAAGTGGATATTCAAGAACAAGAAAGACAAAGACGGTATAGTCGTTCGTAACAAATCTAGACTGGTTGCCAAGGGTTATAGACAAGAAGAAGGAATCAACTACGATGAAACATTCGCGCCGGTTGCAAGACTAGAAGCTATACGTATGTTTCTCGCTTTTGCTGCTTATCGCAATTTCACTGTGTATCAGATGGATGTCAAGACAGGATTCCTCAACGGTAAACTGAAAGAAGAAGTTTATGTTTCTCAACCAGAGGGGTTTGTTGACAAAGACCGTCCTGATCATGTCTACTTTCTCGATAAAGCACTGTATGGCCTGAAACAAGCACCGAGGGCGTGGTATGATGAGTTGTCGGCCTTCTTGATCAAATCTGGGTTTACCAAAGGATCTATAGATACCACTCTTTTTATATATCCTTCTAACTTGGATATCTGCTTAGTTCAAATTTATGTAGATGATATTATATTTGGTGCGACTAATTAATCATTATGTACTTGGTTTTCTGATCTTATGACCTCCAGGTTTCAGATGAGCATGATGGGAGAAATTAATTTCTTCCTCGGCTTACAAGTGAAGCAGCTTCCATATGGTATTTTTATCAACCAATCGAAGTATGTGTTTGACATATTGAAGAAATTCAAGATGGACAAATCTTCTTCAATTGGCACACCGATGGCTCATGGTGCTAAAATTGGATTAGATCCAGATGGAAAAGCTGTGGACGTCAAGACTTATCGAGGAATGATCGGATCACTGATGTACTTAACAACAATTCATTCGGATATCATGTTCTCTACTTGCCTATGTGCCAGATTTCAAGCCAAACCAAAGGAATCACATCTGTTGGCAGTCAAGCGCATATTTCGCTACATCAAAGGAACTCCATATTTAGGTTTGTGCTATCCAAAGAGTTCTGATTATAAACTAACTGCTTACTCTGATGCAGATTTTGGTGGAAATCAGTTAGACCGGAAAAGCACATCAGGTCACCTTCAATTTCTGGGTGATAGACTGATAAGTTGGGCATCGAAAAAGCAGAATTGTGTTTCTATCTCAACTGCAGAGGCAGAATACGTCGTCGCAACTAGTTGTTGCGCTAAAGTACTTTGGATGAAGACACAACTTCGCAATTACGGGATGTTGTACAAAACTGTTCCTATCTATTGTGATAGCAAATCCGCAATCGCGATATCAGTCAATCCGGTCCAGCACACAAAGACCAAACACATAGATATGTGGTACCATTTCATAAAGCATCATATGGAAGAAGGTAATATTGAATTATATTTTGTACCAACTGAATATCAACTTGCTGATATATTTACAAAAGCTTTAGATGAAAAACGTTTTAATTTTCTGCTTTCAAAACTCGGCATGTTGAATTTAAAAGTTTAAATCTTTACAAATTTTATTCTATACAGTAAAAGTTTTACAGGTTTTCTTTCTTTTGAATAAAATGTGTGTTTAGGATAATATTTCAAGTTGCTTTGTTATATTAAAGTTTTATATGGTCAAATTTCAAGTCTTACAAAAATTGAAAGGTCAGCAACATGTTTGAAGCTTTTGAAAATGCTTCAAAGATATGTGATTCAGAATATTTATAGTTTACAATGCTTAGAAAACCTAAAAAGTCAGAATTATGGATCGTAATGAAAATATGGGCTAAGCACTTAGATGTAAAACTGAGTGATTGAGATGAATATTCTATATATAAAATACAGAAATCTCTAAGTTTAAAAGTTTGTACATGCGACCTTTCTGGTTTGGGAAAGTAAGTTCCGTGGGATTCTTGTCATCTGGTCCCCTAAGGTCAATTGGTCTAGGAGTGATCGAACCCAAATCCTTCTATAGAACCAGATCGAAAGTCATGTTCTACTAGTATGAACGGGTTTAGGATATGTCGATGTAGCCTTTCTGATCTGGGAAAGTAAGTTCCAAGGGGTGCTTGACACCTAGTCCCCTAAGGCCAACTGGTCTGGGAGTGGCTGACTCAAATCCTGCAATAGGATCAGATAGAAAGTTATGTTTACGACATGTTCTTTACTTACCGAACTTTTTGATTAAAAGATGACAAAGTGCACAAGCTTAGAAGATGCCAAAGAGCACACTCACGTGAAGATGCCAATGTGCACAATGCTAAAAGATGCTAATGAGCACACATCTCATAATACTTGGTGATATGTTTGAGTTGCGATAAACCTGTAAATTTGTGAAAATCTTAATTTTTGATGGCTTAGTGTGAGTACATGCAAATTTCTCTATTATATTTTTAGAATTGCATTTTCTTGAAGCTAATCGAAGTTCGCATGCGAGCACACTGAATAGATTGCTGGAAGTTTTTGAAACTGAACATGTTTTAACTTGATATGCAATGAAACTTGGGTTTGTATCCAAAAACACACACTTGATTTCAACTGATTGATAAATCTGTGATATTTTACTAAGTAGAATTTAATTTGTTTAGTGTTTAAAATTTCATATGTTCAGTTGTTTCAAAATTTATATTCAGTATATTTTTCTTTTTACACTGATGTCTTCATGTTTGTGTATCCATATTTTTTGTCAAATTGGTCTGTGCATTTTTCGAGGGGGAGAGAACATCAAAATGAAATTTGATAATCTTCTGTTTTTGAGGGGGAATGAATAAAGTGGTCAGATACATAGCTGATAAAATATTTCACGTGCTGATCAGAAATACATCAGGTATGTATTTTTGGTTTTCCTATACAAATGATATACTGACTTGTTAAAATTTTGTGCATCTGTATAGGGGGAGTAAAGAAGCTTGGCAGGTAAAATTTCATTTTTTTTGTGTTCTTAGTTGTATTTTTTTTAGAAGTATTTTTTTGTGTTATTTTTTTAGTATAAATAGTGAATGCCTATTTTTTTTTTCATTTTTTCTTGCCTCCATTCCTCTTTTGAATCTTAACTGTTCATCTTCTCTCTCTGTGCAAAATTTCTCTGTGATTTCAGAGTTGTTCTTCGATCAGGTTTGTTTTCCTATTTCCTTTTATTATTGTTTTGTAGTTATTTTTGTATTTCATTGTTCTTATATGTTTTTTTGTTTTTCAAATCTCATACTGTGCGTTTTGTGTTTACTGTTCATCGTCTTTTACTTCAGAATCGAGAGCTTAATTGCTAAAATCGATTATTGGGTTTGATTTAGTTTCTGATTTCGAAACCCAGGTATGTCTTTTTACCCTTTGCTTTGTTGTTGGTTGCTTCGATTTTATGTTTAGATTGTTGTTTGCGAAGGCGTCTGTTCATCTCTATTTTTTCAAAATTTTCAATTGAATATTGCTTTTAATCTGTATAAAAGTGATCGAAATATGTTTGTACTCTTTCCTTAATGAATTTCGAACATAATTCATGTTTAATAATCGTTTTCCTTGAAATTTTTGACATATCAGATATGAACTCACGCAATTGCTTGTTTCTAGGGTTTTACAAGTGTAGTTTGCGTTACCTTCAGGTCACGAAAAGTATAAGTTTGCGTTACCTTCAGGTCATGCAAAGTGTAGTTTGCGTTACCCTTTGGTCACGCAAAGTATAGTTTGCGTTACCCTTTGGTCACGCAAAGTATAGGGTCACGCAAAGTATAGTTTGCGTTACCCTTTGGTCACGCAAAGTATAGTTTTCGTTACATGTTGGTCACGTAAACCTAAGTTTGCGTAATCTGTTGCTCATGAAAACCTTCCTTTGCGTTTCCTTCCTTTCACGCAAACCTTTGTGTTGTTTTCTTTATGTTCATGAAATGTTTTCCAGGTCAAGTCTGTTTCACAAGTGTTTTACGCAAACCTTGTTTTGCGTCATGAACTTGATACGCAAACCTTACTTTGCGCCACTCGTTTATCACGCAAACTTTGCTTTGCGTTACAAGTTCATCGCGAAAACCTTAGTTTGCGTTTTCCACTTGTCGCACAAACCTGACTTAGAAAATTTTTTCATTTCTTTTTTGTCTCTTTTCCTAGTCTAATTTTCTTCGTTTCTGTTTTACATGTATTTCTATGGCTTCTCAAACCAACACTGATCCAGTGATCCAAGATGAGAATATTATTCTCGATGACCCTTCTGATCGTGCGTCTCATGAGACGCCTATGCCGTCTGTCCCTTCTGTTGGGGCAAATCTTTTTGCTTCACGTCGATCACCGAATGATGTCTTTCCAACACTGATGTACATCTTGCCCTACAAACCAAACAATTACTTCGTGGATTTTGACAGAATCAAAATTCATCTAGTTATACGAGCTATTCTAAAAGGACATCCTCTAGCTCCAGCTCTATCTTATTGCGCAGATGTTCCTGAGGTCTATCTTCAGCAGGCATGGCATTCAATTACAAAGAATGAGCTCGCTCGTCCTCACAGATTCGACTTGCAAATCGATCAGTTCGATTCATTTTTATCTTACAAGCGACTCAGACTTATTCTAGAGCTTCCTGAGCCTAATTCTAGACCTGGTCGTACATCTTACGACAGTTTTCCTTTGGAAGTGGATGTCTTAGAGGGTATCCGAAATATTGGATATCTTGGTACTTTGAGCAGAGTAAGTGACTTTGACAAGTCCAATCTACCTCCAGTATGGTATGCTCTATTCTCCGTCCTCAACAGATGCCTCACGTCAAAACATTCTGGCACGGATAATGCGAGTCTGCATTATCTTCGGTTGTTCCATGCAGTTGTATATGACTTGCATGTTGACTATACGTATATCTTTTGGACCGAACTTTCGGAGAGAGTGCAAGACAAACTGACGCATAAGAAGCGCAAGTTTATTCCGTTTGTCCGATATATGAAGCTGATTGTTCGCAGTATGCTCAGAAGTAATTCTGCAATACCTCGTCGATTGTCTTGGCCTCAAATTCCGGATACTGAGATGACATATATTCAAAGACCGAAGCAGAATTTCACCTATTCCATGCCGATTCCTCATGAGCTCGTTATGAATTATGCTGATCCATCCGATGATAGCTTAATTCAATATTGTCTGGAAAATGATCTCTCTTTGGCAGATGACCAAGATGAACCGTCTCATGATCAACAAGCTGCATCTTTTCATGCCGATCAAGAAGTTGAAGTAGATGTTGCCGATCAAGAGGTTGAAGCAGTTGTTGCCAATCAACAAATAGGTGATGTTATTGCAGCTATTGTCACTGAATCTGCTGATATTGCTCATAATGATGATGCCACTTCTGGAAATGATGTTAATGATAATGATACCTCTGCTGATGATGATATTGATGGCGCTGAAGATGGAGATGATGATGACAATGATGGAAATGATGCTGATCAGCCCCGTTTTCATGTTTATGAAAGGAAATTCAGGGAACCAGAAGTAGATGTTCAAAAAGATGTTATGTCTGATGAAGCCTTATGTACCAATTAATGCTGCAGTTGCTGATCTTCAAGTTGATGAGCTTGATATAGAATTTGCTAATGCTACGACTCAGCTTCGAGATCAAGGTACAACATTTTCTCATTCTTCGCCTGAGCCAACTTCTTGTGTCAAGACTTCTTTAGTTGAAATGTGTGATACGACGGAGAAATTCACATCTCTGAATGAGGTTATTCGTCAACTGACTGATCGTATGGATGCTGAGAAAGAGGAACAAGTGCAAAAGCTAAAGGCTCTTTTCAAAGGTAAGATGCCAGAGATTGATGCTCCTTCGATTTCACAAGAGATTCCATTCAGACGACCGACTGGGGTACTTATCCGTGAACCTTCAACTGTGTCTATCACTGCTCCATCGATTGTTTCTATTCCGCTTCCTCCACTATTTACACAATCTGTTGGCGTATCAACTTCAGTTCCTCCTGTTTCTACTTCACGCTCTTCTGTTCAAGATCTTCCAATTACAGAATTGACTGATTTGCTTTATGATCGTCTTCTTTCTTTGTCGCCGCCAGAACAGCAAAATCAAGATTTGATCTCTTTGTTACGGACTTTTCAATCGAATCCGCCTCCGCCTCCGACTCCAGCTTCTAATTTTGCATCTGACAGGGTTTCTACGCTATACGAGGAATTCACTTCTTTCCGTACTGAAGCTCGAACGAATTTTTCGGATATCAAGGAAGGCATTTCTCTCTTGACTCAACCTCTAACCGCTCTCTCTGACCGATTTGATCGTCCTGAACTGGACTGCAGAACTGAAGTAGGTCCGTCTCTTAAACGAATACATGACCAGGATGATCCAGATCATCAAGGTCATGAGGGGGAGATGACTAAGAGACAGAGGGTGGAGGGTTCGTCGGTTAGATAAGATCAAACGCAAGAAGAGGCAGCTGACAAAGATAAGAGTGCTGACAATGTTCAAGACTGCAGTATTGAAGATCTTGTGAACATTATGATAGAACATGTAGATTTGTCTGCGATGTCTAATTCTTTGAACTTTTCTGAGAAGAATATTGAGAACAATATGCAGATCGTCGTTTATGTTGATCCTGATACTGCAACAAGGGCATATGAGCTAGATGATTTTGAAGCAGCTAATGATATGAGATCCTTCTTCGCAAACTTCATAGAGATTAACTCAGATGATGACGATGACGTCAGATATGAGAAACTTTGCAAAGTAAAGGAAGAAGAGTATGAGGATATCATTGTATTGTCTGATACTGAAGATGATATTGTTTTTATGGATGCTAAAGATGAAGAAATTTCAAACATGCTGTACAGTGATCTTCCTTCTCAAGATGAGATTCTTGAAGATACTCAAATTCCTGAAACTTCTCCAACTACTTCTACTCCTGCTGCTGATTCTGCTCCGACTACCATTGCTCATTCTAGTACATTTGAAGTTGGTCAGTCGTCCAGAGCACAAGCTGATGTTCTTCCTTCTGAACCTGTGATTCCAACATCTATCCTAGAAGAAGGACCAACTTTATCTAGACAGCAGAGACAAAGAAGTTTGCATCTACGACATATGGCTTCAAGGCTAAGATCTGCTTTTCTAGAAGACTCTCAGAGTAATATTTTTGTTTCTAGAAGAAGACAGATCAACATTCATGCAATTCTTGGGGTTGAAAAGGAGTATGATGATTATAAGTATGAATACTTAATGTTCATCAAGTGTCAGCGCCGTGGAAAGAATCTCGTTTCTTCTCCGCATCTGATTGTCCGAGTTATGAGCGTCACGATAAATAAGTTTGTTAATATCTGGTATCCGGACTTTGAAGTGGAAAGAAGAGACTGCAAGTTATATACTTTCTCGGAGGCAGATTTTAGTGATCTATCTATTGATGATATTGAATTTCTGTATAATCATTTCAGGGATCTCTATCACAGAACACAAGATGTCTCTCAAGCACTGTTTGTGATAAAAAGGTTTATTCGGCGCCAAATCAGATTCTATAGAGTGTTTGATTTTCAAATGGCTGCTGAAAGCTTTCAGCCGGTGGTTAATCTTCTAAGGCCCAATCGTAGCTTGCAGAACTTAGATTCTTATCCTCTATTCACCATTCTTCAAGATCCATTTGGAGTTATTTACAGGAATGGTTCAAGTGAAAAATGCTTCCTCAGATTTGAAGAGATAAGTCATTACTCAGATGGAACCTTGAAGGTGATCAAGCTACAGTTGGAGCAACGTTTAAAAGCTGCTGAAAGAAGATTTTTAGAGACAAGAAAAAATTCATTCCAGCTTGAAAATGATGAAATTCAAATTCTCAAGAAGACATTGAATATTATTTGTGAGAAGTTGATTTTTCGCTCAACTCTAAGACGCCTAGAAGTATTGCTTGGACTAAATAGACTTCGTCAAAGAGAAGAGTGTCATTGATTACTAAAGGGGAAATTGTTAAGTCTATTTTGAATAGTAATCAATGTATTTATTATCTATGGTTTAAACAGTGTTTAGGTAGCTTATCTGTTCTGTTTAGACCTTGGGGTATTTAAGTCCCCTTGGTTCTTTTGTTTTGTAACTTTGGAACACATATTGAATATCAGACTACTTTTGGCGCTCTTACTTTTTCTCTCTACTTTCTCTCTCTAAGATTTAGAGATCTTGGGTTTATCAGTCCCCAAATCCGATTCCAAGTTCCCGAATCTTTTCTTATCCCAATCCTTTACTAACTTTTTTACGTTTTTCATCTTGTCACGAAAAATTTCATCCGGTCTTCTTGAGCGGACTTCCAAGTTCCAAGAGGAAGTAACCACTTTTTCCAATCCTTCTTCCTTTAACCATAATTCATAGAACTTAAAAGGCTTAGGACCGAAATCCGACTTGTCTTCAAAGAGTAGAATCGACATTTGATCCGCCACTTCCTTTCCAAGGCTTTTACCCCTAATTTTTTTCCACTTTGTCCCAAACTCGTTCGTCATCAAAAAACGATCCAATTTACTGAATTTTAGACCATCATAACTAATTCTCGTGAATCTTCTACCTATCATCGGGTCCTCCATTAGATTGCTCCTATTAATGAAGTCGTTAAATTCCTCCGATCCTTTTGAGTTCGTGATCAAGTTAATTCTTTCATTTTCTCCTCCCACTTCGTTTAAGTCCCATAATATACACCAACTCACCTCATCCTTATCGACCAACGATTCTAGTTTCTTCCAAATTTCCATCCTTTCTTTTAACTCTCTTGGGCCATATACATTGATCAGACCCACGAGACCATTCGTTCCTTCCCAGCCGCCGATTACCGCTAGAAAGGAGGCGTCCTTTATCACAAACTCACTTTTGAAAGTCTTTTTATCCCATATAGTAATTATACCCCCCGAGGACCCCAACGACTCAAAGTATGCAAAATCGAAATCATCATCACTCCATAACTTTGTAACCTGATTACTCGTCCATTTTTTTATTTTCGTCTCTTGAATTCCCAGAACTGATGGCTTCACCTTCCCGCTTAGTTCCCGTACATATTTCTTTTTTTTCCACAACCCTAATCCACGTATATTCAGCGAGATTATATTCATTGATTAATTGGCAGGGAACGAGACATACCTACTATTTCGTTGCCACTTACATCTTCATTCAGTTGATGAGCTTCCTGCCCATCCCCTTTCGGTCTCTTCCATTCCATCCCCAACATGCTCCTAAAGACTTCCGAACCTTCCACTGTTTCTTTGCTCCCTAATTCGTTTGAGAGTGCTGCTTGAATTGCAGAATTCGTCGAATCTCGTCTTCCCAAACTACCGGTTACTGATTTCTTCGCGACACCGTTGTTCTTCCCTCTTTTCATACCCAGTTTATTGTTGTTTTTCCTCGCCATTTTTTGATAATGTGAAAACTAACCTTTCCGCCCCCCAAATTGATATCGTCGCCTCTTTTTCCTTTCAGCCTCCCAATATGCGCTTTATTCCTCGCCAATTCCTCCTCCATATTTTCATCGACCGACTTCCTGTTTGCTCTAACACGTTTTTCTTTCGATTTGGATTTTTCACCATTAAATCCCAGTAGTACCTTTGGTTTAGGATTCCCCAATAGCATTCCAATTCCCTCATTTTTTGATTTGGCCTCATTAACTACAAGCCCATTCTCTATCGCGGGTCCAACTCTAATCGATTGTCCAAGGCCCATTTGTTTATTTTTCCCATTAGCGTTGAACATGTCCTTCGTGGTCCTAAGGTCTGATGGCCCAATAGACTTATTGTTACCCAAAGTATCTAAGCTTGGAGTTTCTTTGCCATCCGCCCCTTTTTCTTGATTGATAATTTCGATCCACGAATTAATGGGACCGCCAGAATTTTCAGCCACCATAGGGTCATAATTAGGGAATTTTAAATTCTCCTTTTTCCCCATGCAACATGACCCTTTGCCTCCCTGTCCAGTGACCGTCTTCTTTTTTGTTTTTCCGATCAAAAAACCGGTCGAAATTCCGGCCTGAAGGCCGTCGATGGGATGGAAAGAAAATTTGTCTGACTTTTGACTTTGAGGTTCTATCTTCTTCTCTTCCTTAACTTCTTCCCATGTATCCTCGATTCCCCATTCCCCGTTACTCTTTTCTCTATCTTCCGACCAGATAGACGGGACCGACGAGCCTCCCTCCTCCTCGTCATTTCCATAGTAGGATTCTTCCACCGAACAATCGTCATCCTCTGCCTCCATCAACCCCAATAGGCTACTTTCTTATTCGTCTATCAAAATACGGTAATAGAAATTTCCCATATTCATACACTTCAAGGCGTTGATCGGGGATAGGATCGATGTGCGGATCAATACTTTTCCCCAAAGTAAGCTGTTACTATCCTCTAATTGACAATTATGGGTCCTCAAAACCTTTCCCCATTTACTTGCTATCTCCGTGAACAGTTTCTCATTCCAACCATGTAACGGGATTCCTGTTATTTTTAGCCATATGAGCCTCTCTGAGTTCCAGTAACCTTCCGACCATCTTCGAAGGTCCTTTGCCCAATAGTGTAGCCCATGGGATTTATTCTTCAACACACCGGCTAGGGCTGATTCGTTTTCGAGTTTCAGTAAGATTTGTCTGCTTCCCAGCATTTTCAGATCTGTTACTGTTTGGGTAAAAAATAACAAAGGTCCTTTGTCGTACGACTAGAGATTCCAACAGTCCATTAGCCCATAGTCGCACGACCAGAGAAATAACTGACGCCCTTCCTTTGAGCGACTTCGACCAAACTATCAAAACCCGTCCATGATGGCTGTCGTACGACATGATTTCAGTTATTAAACTACAACATACTTTATATTATGTTTAATGCAGGATTACAAGGACGTTTATGATTAGAGATCATAACGGAAGACGTTACCAATAACAACGGATGTAACGGACGCTATCATCAATATTAAACGGATACTCTATTAAAGATATGCATTCAAGACTTGCTAACGGACAATTGGAGTATAAATATAAAGATTGAACTTCACATTCGGACACCTGGTTCTCAGACTTTACAAGCTCACGAATTACGTTCTTAAGCTCATTCAATCTCTATTGAAGTTCATAAAGCCTTTGTTGTTTGTCGTACGACGCACGATTGAAGTCTAAGTACACACGACGCACGACCGATTTTATTTTATTGTATTGTTTTACATTACATTTCATTTGTAACACTTGTTAACAAGGACGAAGTCCCTGATTGACGTCCATAGTGCACGACGACTCATACTCGTCCGCGGTTTTTACCCATTTTAGGGGTTTTCCGCGTCACCAATTCCCTTGTCTCATTTATTTCACTTTTATTATTGTCGTACGGTTATTAAAGCTACTTTCTTTGGTTGGATCAAGCTCCACACTTACCTTAATTGTATCACCGGAGGCTCTGATGTCTGTGGGACCACATATTCAGCTGCTAAGAGACATGCTAGTCGCGGTCCTGACAACCGACCAATTCCAAAGGAGGCAAGACCCATGGAAGACGCATAATTAGAAGCTATGCCCTTGACGTTCGACCAAGCAGACCTCGACGACGTACATCAGAAACATCATGACGGACTAATTATCCAATTGAGCATTGGAAATTGTCTGACAAAGAGGATACTCGTCGACGGAGGTAGTTCAACTAACATTATTTTTTTTGATGCAGTGAAAGCAATGGGAATCGATAAATCCGAGATTACACGACGTTCGACTACACTCGTTGGATTTAACGGAGGAGCGACAAGTACCATGGGGGAAATCACACTACCAATATATGCTAAAGGAATCAACAGGCAAACGAAGTTCAATGTTGTCGATTGCTCATCAGCTTATAATGTTATCCTTGGGCGACCTTGGATTCATGACATGAAAGTTGTACCTTCGACGTACCACCAAACCTTGAAATTTCCCACGCAATGGGGAGTACAGGAGATCAAAGGCGAAAGAAAAGTTGCTAGGGAATGTTACAAAGTTTCTTTGAAGCCCCCGAAGCAGACAGTATAGCAATTACAGAACCAGGACGTTCCTAGGACTGACGACGACTATCGCTTGGGATTGTCGTCCTAAACCAGGATAAGCCTGATTAGATGGTTTACATAGGTTCGACGCTCGACCCTTCTTTTAAAAAGAGACTAATATCTTTTTTGCAGGATCACAATGATTGTTTCGCATGGACGCACGAAGACATGGTGGGTATCGATCCAAGTATCATTTCTCATAAACTCAACGTTGATCCATCGTTCAAGCCTGTTCAGCAGAAAAGACGAAAATTCGCTCCTGAAAGAAATAAAGTTATCAACAACGAAGTTGATAATTTGCTTAAAACAGGAAAGATACGAGAAGCCAAATATCCAGACTGGCTCGCCAACGTTGTTGTCGTCCAAAAGAAAAATGGCAAATGGAGAGTCTACATTGATTTCACAGACCTTAACAAGGCTTGTCCAAAAGATCCATTTCCATTGCCACACATCGATTCTATGGTCGACGCTACAGCTGGACATGAATTACTCACTTTCATGGACGCATATTCTGGATATAACCAGATATTGATGCATTCTGACGACCAGGAAAAAACAGCCTTCATGACAGATAAAGGTATTTATTGTTATAAAGTAATGCCTTTTGGTCTTAAGAATGCAGGTTCGACGTATCAACGATTGGTGAATATGATGTTCAAAGAACATTTGGGCGACACTATGGAAGTATACATCGACGACATGCTTGTCAAATCAAAGCATACGGACGATCATATAGGACATTTGAAGCAATCGTTCGACATTTTGCGTGAATACAAAATGAAGTTGAATCCGACAAAATGTTCTTTTGGAGTTTGAGCTGGCAAATTTCTCGGTTATATTGTCACACGACGAGGAATCGAAGCTAACCCAGACCAAATTAAAGCAATTATCGAGCTAAAATCACCCATAAATTTTAAAGAAGTCCAACGTCTAACATGATGTGTAGCAGCGTTGAACAGGTTCATCTCTCAGTCGTCCGACACATGTCACCTATTCTACAACGTCCTGCGAAAAAATAAAGGATTCGAGTGGACTGATAAGCATGAGGAGGCATTGCAACAACTCAAGAAATACATGACATCACCTCCCTTCCTCTCTAAACCTGAGAAAGGTGAAGCTCTTCAACTCTACCTAGTCGTTAGCATTAATTCAGTAAGTGCAATCCTTATACGAGAAACCGACGGACAACAACTGCCAATCTACTATGTAAGTAAAACTCTACTAGACGTTGAAACCAGGTACTCATCTATAGAAAAACTCTTGCCTTCGTTAGTCATGGCCGCTAAGAAGCTACGACATTATTTTGAATCACATCCTATAACTGTGGTAACTAACTTTCCATTAAAGTCTGTGTTAAGAAAACCTGAACTAACAGGACGACTAGCTAAATGGAGCATCTACCTCAGCAATTATGATATGGATTTCAAGCCTAAGACGACGATCAAATCACAGGTCTTGGCAGATTTTGTTACAAATTTCAGTCCGAAACTAGAAGAAGCGACGACGTCCAACGAGTTAATTGTGGCGACTTTGCACGACACTACTTGGACGCTCGACGTAGATGGTTCGTCGAACATACGAGGAACAGGCCTGGGTGTCATCCTACAGTCCCCACAAGAGGGCAAAATAGTGTACTCCATACGGTGCGACTTCAAGGTAACAAATAATGAGGCATAATATGAAGCACTGATTGCAGGAATGAAAATTGCTCATGACTTGGGGGCAACATGTCTACATGTCCGGAGCGACTCGTCCCTAGTTGTTAACCAAGTTAATGGAGAATTTGTAGCAAAAGATTCAAGGATGATTGCTTATTATAAAATAGTAAAGGAAGAAGCAAAGAAGTTCAGTCGCTTCATAGTCGAACAGGTACCAAGAGATCAGAACACTCAAGCTGACGCATTAGCCAATTTGGGATCAACACTTAATCAAACGACATTCGATAATATACCAATAGTTCACCTTGCAACACCATCCATCAAAGACGATGGTAATATTTTGGTCGCACCAATTGAGGAAGAAAACTCTTGGTCGGACGACATTAAAAATTATCTGGAGAACGATCAATTGCCTGATGACAGAATGGAAGCAATAAAGGTTAGATTTAAAGCATCAAGGTATGTTATGATCAGAGGACAATTATATCGAAGATCTTCGACTGGTCTGAATCTGCGATGTATCACCAACAAGACGCAAGTCCAGAAAATCCTACAAGATATGCACGACGGTGAATGTGGAAACCACTCAGGAAGTCGCAGTCTAGCCAACCGGATATCAAGACAAGGTTACTATTGGCCGACATTAAGGCAAGATGCGATCAGGTATGTACAGTCGTGCGACGCATGTCAAAAGCACACAGGTATGTCTCATAAACCCTCTGAACCCTTGCACTCGACTTTGATCCCATGTCCCTTTATGAAATGGGGAATGGACATTGTTGGAAAACTACCACCTGCCCCTGGGCAAAAAGTATTTCTTTTAGTTTTAACTGATTATTTCTCTAAGTGGGTCGAAGCAGCGGCTTTCTCCCAGGTTCGGGACAAAGAAGTCGTTTCTTTTATCCAAACTAACATCATTTGTAGGTTTGGAATTCCATCTAAAATAACGTGCGACAACGGGACACAATTCATCAGTGATCGAAAGCGAAGATTTTGTGAAGAAAGGAACATCAAGTTGGTAACATCGACGCCTCGATATCCACAATCGAATGGTCTAGCCGAGTCAAGTAATAAAACTATCATCAATTCAATCAAGAAAAGACTCAAAGCTGCCAAAGAGAAGTGGGTGGAAGAATTGCCTTCCGTTCTATGGGCTAATCGTACGACACCTCGTACGTCCACAGGACAAACTCCCTTTTCCTTAGTCTATGGATGTGAAGCTGTGTTACCTATTGAGGTACGACTACCGACTTCAAGACATACGTCCGTTGAGCATAACTTGGTCGACCTAAGTTATGACCTCGACGCTCTAGAAGAGCTTAGAGAAGCTGCGCACATTCGCATGGCGGCACAGAAACAAGTGGTCGAGCGACATTTCAACAAAAGTGTCCAAATCAAAGTTTTTCAAGAAGGTGATTACGTTCTACGTCGAGTATTTCAAAATACTCAAGAGGTCAATGCAGGTAAGCTTTCCACTAAGTGGGAAGGTCCTTATCAAATCTCTAGCATCGTGGGTAAAGGAGCTTATAAAATCCAAACCCTCGATGGTCGAGATATCCCACGAAGCTGGAATGCAGTTCATTTAAAGAGGTATTTCTTTTAAATTTCATATTTATTTCCTTAGATTATCTCTTAAGAAAAATTACTGACTTTAGCATCGTAGGGTCATTGGTCAAACCAACGACCACCCCACTAATGTTGTTTTTCGCAGGGACGCACGACTTATTTAAAATCTTTGTGTCGAGTAAAACTCATGCGATCACACGTATATGTTCAATTTTAATGGACGACAAAGGTTAAATTATGCACTTGATGTTCAAATACTTAAAATCAAGAACCATTATTACAAATTACCCAAGATCGATCGAAATTTTCAGTTGATTTCTTTATAAATGATGGTATGGTTGAATGTTTGATATAATGTAGTTGTCCATCTACTTAAATTTCTCGATGTACGATTAGTTATAAAAACAAGTAATAAGCGTCCACGAAAAAAAGAGACTTTTTTCATTAGATATTGAGTTACAAGTATAAAGGACGACCACAAACGGTCGACCTCTAGGTGATAGGTTCAAAAGGAATTAAGTAGGAGGAACGTCAGGTTGTCCCTGAACGACGATGGTCTCCTCTGCTGCCACTTCTCCTACGCCATCGCTCTCTTCCAATTCGTCATCTTCATCCAGGTCCCTCTCAGTCCCGACAGTGTCGAGGTAAGTTTTGAGTTCTTCGGAGGCCGATGCCATAGGATCCTTCCCCTTCAAGTGACGCCTCATTAAAGCAGCTCGGGCCGTGAAGCGGGAGAAAGCCTCAATTTGCTTATTCTCCATCTCCAAGTCCTTGACGTCGTCCTCCAGATCTTCGACCCTCTTCTTCAGAGTCGCGATCTCGTCAGCAGAAGCAACAACAGTGGTAATAGCCTTAATCTTCTTGATCTCTAATTTAGTCGAAGACGCCTCAAGCTCAAAGAGACGATCCCTGAGCTTGACCTTCTCACGATCCGAAATCTCTAGAAGACTCTGGGCATCGATGAGTTCAACCTTGAGGTTCTCGACCTTTGCTTTTTCAGCCTCGACCGCCTCTAGGGCGACCTCTTCCTTTTCAAGAGCCTCGTCGGCCCTTTTCTTGACATCAGAAAAAGATGACCTAAGACCTTCTGTCTGAGCGTAGAAGCTCAGACAAGCTTGGAAATCCTGCACGACAAAAGGAAAAGAATTAGTAGCAAAAAATAAGCAACGAAAAAGGAGAATAAGTAAAACTTACCATGAAAGAGAGACCAGCAGCATGTGCCCCCGTGTCCTCAACCCGAGATTCTTTGTACCGATCGTAGAAAGTCGGGAGAAGAAATTTTGCCAGGTATGGAAAAATGACGTCTCTCTCGAGAACGTCATTAGCCATAAAGTCATCTGGGAGAGTGGCTTTGAATATCATCTCTCCCACTTTTTCCTTATTATTCTCCTCACTCTTAGAGGAAGAAGAAGGTGCGGCAAATTGGCTTTTCAACGCCCGACACCCCCGTCGTTGGGGCATCCTTCGTCGCCTTGATCGAGCCTCCAAGATCGACCCCAGCAACGGTTCCCTTCGCTGGTGTCGCCCCTGAAAGGGACGACAGAGTGGCATCGCCCGTCTTCTTGGGCGAGGACCGAGGCTTGCCTCGGACACGTCTCGGATCTACCCCCGTGGAAGGGGCAGGTCTTTTATTCGTTTTCTCCCTCCCTTGGCGGGCGAGCTCCAGTTGCTCGACTCGCTTAACGGCAGCCGACTTTACAGCTGCGTCCTCTGAAAAAAGAAAGCAAGTTAAAAAAAAATGACGTACGATATACAAGTGAAAAGTATTGTCGAGCGACTTACCGGTCATTTCTTCTTCTCTTTCTTCTTCTTCCCTCTATCCTTCTCTACGAGAACCCTCAACAGACGTCACCTCAGCTACAAAAACGGCCTCGTCTTTCTCGTCGTTCGACCAAGGTGAAAACGAACAATCAGTAATACTTCTCTCCAAGATCCTCTGAATCTTGTCGTGAGAATCTCTCCTTGGCTTCACTTTAGTGAAGTCGATCACTGCCAAACAAAGAAAGACATCAGAATATACGTTATAAAAACAAAAACGCACGACAAAAACATTAAACCTACCCGATTCGTTCCAGCCGGACGACAACCATTGGCTGTCTTTGTCATTTACAGACGCCACTTGGAGGAAAACGTACTAACGTTTCCAACCACGATCGTTCACCGCGGTATTATGTATCAGTACATTATATCCCTTCGAACGAGGGAATAGACTATATCGGTGATAATTATCCGGTCGAACGCTATAGGCAGTCAGGAGGTCGTTCACATTGAACGGTACCTCCCAATCGGCCGTAAGACGATCGATCACCTGGACAATCCGCCAGAATTGAGGCATTAACTGTCCAGGCGTCAAGTCAAACGCATCTAAAAATGCCCTGACCAAAGGGCTAAATGGCCAAGTAAAACCTATCTTTAAGGGATATTCATACAGAACACAATATCCCCTCGGAACTTCATCCGGGCTTAAATCTTCTGACGACACCAGATTTATTTCATCTGGAAGCCTGGCCAAACTCTTAAAGTAATCTAAATGCTCTTCCTCCCTATACATGCTCACAGGCTCGCTCGACATCTGGAAATCAGGGATGTTAAGAGTCGCACGCCAATAACTAAGAATATCCCAAGCTTTCCTAGGCTTCCTGGCTATGGACTTCCTATGCATATAAACTGACACAGAGGAAAGAACGGAAAATCGTACTTTAAATAGCTTTCTAAACCTCGAACTTAGAATGGAAATGATCTTGGTCACTCGGAAAGTGTATCTCGCCGGAAGTATGAAATCTCTAAAGGGGTAAAACGTAAAAAAGGAAAAGATTAAGGATAATCCCTATTTATACTAAAAATCAGAAATCAAATCGCCAAAAATCGACGGTCAATCAAATTGACACGTGTCGTTCGTGTCAGACAACCCTTTGAGTACACTCAACGAGAGCATGACACATGTCCTTTATTAGCTGTCAAATTGTTTATTCTGTTAAACGTAACGTCATTATTCAGTTGGAAACGAACCGATTCGGTTCTATGCAAGTTACCCGCTTTTTCTTTTATAAACACGTGTCTTAGTCTTAAATTTAAATTTCAAAAAGTTGCCGCTTGAATTTTAAATTTGGGGGCAAACTGTTTGGGTAAAAAATAACAAAGGTCCTTTGTCGTACGACTAGAGATTCCAACAGTCCATTAGCCCATAGTCGCACGACCAGAGAAATAACTGACACCCTTCCTTTGAGCGACTTCGACCAAACTATCAAAACCCGTCCATGATAGCTGTCGTACGACATGATTTCAGTTATTAAACTACAACATACTTTATATTATGTTTAATGCAGGATTACAAGGACGTTTATGATTAGAGATCATAATGGAAGACGTTACCAATAACAACGGATGTAAGGGACGCTATCATCAATATTAAACGGATACTCTATTAAAGATATGCATTCAAGACTTGCTAACGGACAATTGGAGTATAAATATGAAGATTGAACTTCACATTCGGACACCTGGTTCTCAGACTTTACAAGCTCACGAATTACGTTCTTAAGCTCACTCAATCTCTATTGAAGTTCATAAAGCCTTTGTTGTTTGTCGTACGACGCACGATTGAAGTCTAAGTACACACGACGTACGACCGATTTTATTTTATTTTATTGTATTGTTTTACATTACATTTCATTTGTAACACTTGTTAACAAGGACGACGTCCCTGATTGACGTCCATAGTGCACGACGACTCATACTCGTCCGCGATTTTTACCCATTTTAGGGGTTTTCCGCGTCACCAATTCCCTTATCTCATTTATTTCACTTTTATTATTGTCGTACGGTTATTAAAGCTACTTTCTTTGGTTGGATCAAGCTCCACACTTACCTTAAATTTTCCTTGGGAGATTTTTGGCATAAACAGTTACTCCGATTGCTTTTTCTTTCATTAGCGTCCTTATTGTTTCGATGTTATCCAAGGATTCTACTTCCCCCCACAAGGCAACCTTTCAGATAATTTTTCGATTTCTCGTCCAACATCCATTCACCTATTACATCCTCGTTTGTGCCACTTGATTTCTCACTCTTCTCCCCTCCTCTTTTACTCCCTATCACCGCTGCTGCGTACGACTGTCGATCAAATGGTTGACGATCTTCCTTCGCTTCGGCCCCCCTCGTTCCTTGCTGTGGGTGTACCTTTGTCTGATAACTCCTACTATTGGTTCTATCTATCTCTCGAACTTTTTCCGGTCTTATTTCTTTCTCCTTCTTACCTCTATCTCTATCTGCTTTGTAGACTCTTAGTTTGAATGAACCGATCCACACATTATTCAGACGATGCTCCAGAAACATATTCCCGCTTTCCTTACGAAACCGAACAAAACCGAACTTCCTCCCACATCGTAGTCGTTTCCTAGCCATGTACATGTCTGTTACATTGCCGTATCTTCTGAATATTTTCCACAGGCTTCCCATCTCCATACTTTCCGGTAAGTTGAAGAACATATACGAAACTTGTTTCGGGTTGGATTCTGACCTTAATCTACGGTCGTTGGTGTTGTCGTTGACGTCTTTCTGCCATGTTCGAGCCCCCTCTCCTCTCTCTCTCTCTCTCTCTCTCTCTCATCTTTTTGTCTCACTTACATGATAATAATATGTTCTTTCATTTTCATAAAATGAAGATGTTTTTGTTTGAACTCTTAACACTAACAAAATGATTATCAATAAAAGTATTTTATTAGAAAACTGATGAGACTGGAAGTTGTAATAATCAGATAATAAATTTTTAAAACACACATCCAAACACCCCTTCAAAACCAACTATAACGAATTTAAATCGCAAGATACAATTGGTTTAACCATCTTTGATTTCCAATGACTTTATTACTGAATCATGTGGCCAAGATTGTTTCTCAGTTAGTTACCATAAATGACAAAGTTGTGTCACTTGAGACTTTTCTACAACGTCATGTTAAAAACGTCATGTTTCCAACGCAATACAATTAAAAAAAAAACAAATTTACAATAAAAAGACAGTCTAAGATTCGATCTCATGTGTTATAAACCCCCCAAATCGACAGTATATGATTCCCACAACACAAACCCGACATTATTCGTCTTAAACAAAGTTAATTGATATTAATCCGAAATCGCACATTACATACATGGTCGATACGCATTCGTTTATCGGTCTTTCGAGATTATCATTTACGACAAATTTAATTTATTTGTTTTTACGAAAATTGAAAGATAACTAAACAAAAGGGATATATATATATCTTAATTAGGCGTTACAAAAAAAGGTGGTTCACTATACATCAGTATGCCATGAAAGCACGATATCTTGAAAACCCACTTTTAACTCATCCCATTGAACTTCATTGAACCCATCGCCGCCGTCAACCACCGTCATCTCAACCAACAACAACTCCGGCACCACCTCCATCACCTTTGCCAATATTATCACCCTTCCTTTCACCAACCCAACAACACCTTTACTCTTATCTTTTCTCTTCTTCAATCGATACCCTAACCTCTCTCCAACTTCCACCACCGTCTTCTCGATCTCCTCCGCCGTCGCCGTCGACGTAAACCGCCGCTCTTTCTTCATCATCGTCTTCTCCTCGAAAATCCCAGATAAATTCAACCCGGACGACATCGAGATGATATCAAAGGCATTCATCATCGAATTCGAAGAATAATCATCTTTGATTGGTTCGTTTTCGTCGTGCATTTCGAGGGTTGGATCGGGTTTCAAACATTTTCTGAACCATGGCAGACCCATTAACGTCTCGACGCTCATTCGCGTCTTGGGTTTCGGGTCGAGGAGCTTTTGAATTATGACCCGGGGTTGCTTCCCAACCCAATCGGGGAACGCGATCTCGCGTTGATGAATTTTTCGGTACATGTTCGCGAGATTACTGTCGTCGAACGGGAGGTACCCCGCGAGAAAGTTAAAGAGAATGATACCGCACGACCACGCGTCCGCCTTCGCGCCGTCGTAGCCTTTCCCGCGCACGATCTCCGGCGCGGTGAACGCCGGAGTCCCGCACGCGGTGTGTAGGAGCCCGTCTTTTCGAGACTCCGGCAGCGCCGAGAGTCCGAAATCGGAGATTTTTAGGTTTCCGTTTCTGTCAAGTAAGAGGTTTTGCGGCTTCAGGTCGCGGTGTGCGACGCCGTTTTGATGACAGAAGTGGAGAGTTGAGACGAGTTGTTGAAAGTAGAGCCGTGCGGTGGCTTCCTTCATCCGTCCACGGCGGCTGAGCTGAGTGAAAAGCTCGCCGCCGGCGGCGAGCTCCATTACTAGGTAGATCTTCTTTTTCGTCGCTAATACTTCGTGGAGTTTGAGTATGTTTGGGTGGTTTAAGAGACGCATGGCGGCAACTTCACGGACGAGCCGTGGCTCCATTGCCGGATCGGCGGTGGCGGGTTTCTCGATGACTTTGACGGCGACGGAGGAGTTGTCCGTCAGAGAACGGCCGTGGTAGACTTTGGCGAAACTACCACGGCCTAAAAGACGAGTGAGTTGATATTTATTTAGTATGACGGTGCCGCCGTCGCTACTGCTTCTGTTGATGGTGGTTGTTTCTGGTGGCGGTGGTGCCATGTCAAAACCGGCGAGGTACGGCCGCCGAATATTATACATATATATATATATATATGTATATGTATGTATAGAGAGAAGGTAGGTTTGGTTTGTTGTTGGTGGTGGTGGAAGTTGTTTGCGATGATTTTATAGGAATCAAAAACGCTCTCAAACAGTTGGCATTTCACCCTCTCGCTAGATTTTTTTTTGGGAGGTTGTGAAATTACGATTTTGCCCATTACAAATAATAAATATAAAAACTTTTTTTTTATTAAATAAAGGTATAATAAAAGAATGGTATTAAAATATTGGGATTGGTTAAATCAGCTTTATGTTTAACTTTTAGCCAAAGATTTTCAACCTTTTTTTTATTCTTTCATGGAAATGAAAAATAATTAAAATATAGGGGTCCGAATAAATTTGCTTATTTGCTTATTTATTTATTTAATCAATAAATTTATATTTTTATATAGTGATTTGTATGTATTTTTGTATGTAATTCACACACAAAACACCCCCCTCTACAAACACAAACACAAACACGTGCACGCCTACATACTCACAAGTGTACATATAGACACACACACATACGTTTTCACGAGCGAAACAATTGTTTGAGAAGTCATAAAATTATATAAATTCTAGAGTAAACTTCAATTTTGGTCCCTGATGTTTGGTGATTTCTTTAAAAGTGAGATTTGTGCTTTTATAATTCAAGTTTTGATCCTCATAGTTTGAATTTTGCTCTGAAAGAAAGACTTGACTACAAACTCTGTTAAAAAAATCCGTTAGAGACAGGGGTATTTTCGTCCAACCATGTTTTATCCCCCTTTTTGTAATCCTCTTTTTTTTTTTCTTATATTTGTAAAATATTTCAAACTATAGGGACCAAATAAGCAATTAACTCTAAGCTTCACCAAATCACAGGGACGATACACATAGGAACAACCGGCGTCCCTACCTTTCCTAGATGAACCCCAACACCACCACCATCCACCTTATCCGATGAATCACACCATCTCTTAGTTGCGTCACCCTAGCCTCCCCTACCCACTCCCCATTTCGGCGATAAACATCACAGGGACGATATCACACACAGGGACCATCGGATATTGTCGAAATCCATCTTTGGTCATTACCTTTTCCATCAGTCGATCACACCAAAGTTTGTGCAACTCTCTACCTTGTCTCTAACTTCTTTTAACTTCAAAACCTCATCATATCTTCACTCAAATTCCCCAAAAGAAACTCACAGGTCTCCTAGTCAACGGTGATCACGTTTAAACACTCTATTTTAGTAGGCAAGAAACCATAGGGACGTTATCACAGGAACGATCACGACGATTACAGGGCCAAATCACAGGGGCCAAACTAGAGGACCAAATCACAGGGGTGAACAATCATCGTCGGTTGGACGAAAATACCCCTAGCTCTAACGAAGTTTTTTTTAATGGAGTTAGTGGCCAGGTCATTCCTTCGGAGCAAAATTCAAACTATGAGAACCAAAACTTGAATTATGAAAGCACATGTCCCACTTTCAAAGAAATCACCAAACATCGGGGACCAAAATTAGAGTTTACTCTAAACTCTAAGAAACAATATATCATGTTTAATTTCACGAATCATTTTTTTTATCTATTGTTTGGATTTAAAATACTGATTAATATGTATTTGTTTCACATATTTTTTATATGTATTTGTGTATATGTACATATCTTGTTTCAAGATCTCTTAGTCAATTTTAAGAAAAGTAATTTAAACTCTAAGGGGGCGTTTGGTTCGCAGATTCTGATGGAATCTGATGGAATTGGAATGTCCAATTCCTTTGACCAAATTCAATTCCCTTGTTTGGTTCATTCTTTTCTATGGAAGGAATGTGTGAATTCCACCAAATTCCACCAATGAAGGATTTGAACATTCCATCCTAAAACCCAAGGATTTCAATTGAATGGAATCTTATATTTTGATAATTCCAAATTTACCCTTTACTCCAAACTAAACCCTATTAATATTGATTATCAGCAAACACTAACTATTTCTCTCATCTCTATCTCCCTCTCTCTCCTCTCTCTGCTCTCGCTATCTCTCTCTCCTCTCTCTTTATCTCTCTTCCCTCTCTCTCCTCTCTTTATCTCTCCTCTCTCTATCTCTCTCTCCTCTCTCTCACCTCCACTCTCTCCTCTCTCTCTCCCTCCTCTCTCTCATCCCTCTCTCTCTCTTCCCTCTCTCTCTATCTCTCCTCTCTCTTTCTCTTCCCTCTCTCTTTATCTCTCCTCCACTCTATCCTCTCTCTCTCCTCTCTCTCCCTCTCTCCTCCACTCTCTCCTCTCTCTCTCCTCTCTCTATCTCTCTCTCCTCCTCTATCTCTCTCCCCTCTCTCTCTCTCTCTCTCCTCTCCTCTCTCCCCTCTCTCTCTCTCTCCTCTCCTCTCCCTCTCCCTCTCCCTCTCCCTCCTCACTCTCTCGGCATCATTCATGTGCTAAAATAATAAAAACAATTTTTGTTAAAAATTAAACTATTTAATGACTATTTTATTAAAGTAATTTTTGTTTAAAAAATTAAAATAATCAAAAAGGGTATTTTGGTCATTTACCAAAATTCCATTCCAATTCCGAAGCTACAATCTGTGAACCAAACAGAAAAAATCCAATTAATTTAACAGATTTCATTCCAATTCTGTCAACCAAACAGGTGGTCAAACCTGACAACATTCCATTCCAATTCCATCAAAGTCAAATTCCTTTGACAGATTCCATTCCATCCAAAAACATTCTGCGAACCAAACGCCCCCTAAGATAATTTGATAGCAAATCAAATTCAATTAATAGATTAACTAGAAGTGTACTCGCGTAATGCAGCTAGATACATCACGATTTTAATGTTTCATTTTATTTTCTGTTTTTTGTCGATTTACATTACGATTTTGGATGGTTGTGAGAGAGTGATAATGATTTTTTTTATATAAATTTGTTTAATTTAGACTTAATAATATAATGTAATTTATTTTGGTTTAATAATATAATTTTTTTTATAAAATATTTTGTTAGATTTTTTTAATTATATTTTAGATTTTTTATATTTAAAATTTGATTTTTATTTTATATTTAATTATGCTGAGAGTTATTTTAGGGTAGTTAAATTGGAAAATAATTTTAGGGGAGTTAAAATGGTTAGAGATAATGATTGAAAATTAATAAATAACATTAAATGTAGTAAATACAACTTTAATAATTGTTTTTAAGTAATTAGCATTAAATAGCGGTAAATTAAACTTTAAGACTTATTTTTAAGAGTTTTTTATGTCATATTTATAATATAGTATAGATATAAGCTCATTATCTTGACGAATCTTAAAAAAATTAGAAATCATTCATAAAATAAAATCTCAGCCAATGATAAACATATGTTTACAAAAAAAAAAATACCCCTTCTCTCTCTCCCTATATATATATATACATACATATAAGGGTCATTCAAAAAAGAAATCAGCAATTTGTGATAATTATAAGATCCAATCTCACACTCTCACTTTTAATAATCAATGATTAATATTTACATGGTTACTTCTGGTAATTATCTATTGATTTTCAAAAATATTAAATTTATGGATACTATTTAGAGGTAAAATATATATTTTTTGTTAAAAATCTCCTCTCTCCACTCTCCAGCAAATGTGAAATAGAATGATTTTATGATGTTGCATAATTCATGATACCATAGTATGATTCCCAATATACAACCACAATATGATACCAAAAAAATGAAGATAACAACCAATGTGATACAATATGCATCGACCATGATACCCAAAACAATATGATAACTAATAGACAACCACTGTGATAAAACTCATATGTTTTTGAATAGATACAGAAAACAATAAGGATGACAAATTTACACATTGTTAGATGCAAATCAAAAACTTGTTGAGAACCATGTCTCTTCATGACTAGACACACAAAACCATGAAGATAGCAAAATGTAATACATTGTGATGCAAATCCAAAACTTGTTCTATCTAACACTAAAAAACATAGGGCTATTGTCTCTAGGAAATACTATGAATACAGACTAATATCTTATTGATTAACATAATATTGCAATAAAAATCTTGAACGTATTCAATACTATATGCCATATGATCAAAACTCAATTTGGTTGAGAAATTTAAAGAAACCACTTAATAAATAAGTGTCCACATTTCTATTTATGTTTGTCTCAGAATAAGTGTCCACTTTCAAAAGATATAACTAAATTCTCAAATTTACCCTTAATTAATGCAAAAAGATTTTAGTGTTGTGAAGAGAGAGAAATTAATAAAGGGTAAATATGTCATTTGGTTAATAAATAAGTGTCTAAAACTGACTCTTATTTGGGATGAAGGGAGTAATTGCTAAAATAAAATAATTAATTCTAAATTTTTAATTACTAAAATTGCTATTATACCTTTTATTAATTAAATAAATAAAAAAATTAATATCAATAATTGATTGGCTGAGGTTGGATCTCACAAATATCATAAACTACTGAGTTCTCATTTAATTAAGCCTATATATATGTGTCTGTGTGCGGATGATCAAATAAAAAGATGGTTAACTTACAATAAGTCCGAAAAGGGTCAAATCGCATATGATTTACTACATTAATAGAAAGGCATGGGAGGTTGGTCAACGCGACCAAGGTTGCCTGAAAACTCACCCGAGCAATGGTTAGTCAACACAACCCTTTTAATTTTGTTGTAAATCACATGTGATTTGATCCTTATTGTACTTTTCCACTACAAAACAGAGGACAATCACCGGCGGCAAAACCGTCAGTAATCCGTCGGTGAAAGTCCGATCCGTCGGAAATAAGCCCTCGCAAATAATATAGTCGGCGTTAGGGTTTCCGACGGATCACCGACGGCGTGGAGTTTTCGACGGATCACCGACGACACCATATCACCGACGAATTACCGACAACGTATTATAACCGACGGATTACCGATGGCTTAGGTTTCCGACGAATCATTTTTGACGGATTTAGCGACGGATTTCCTACGGAATCATTAGGTATTTAAAAAAATAAAAATAAAATTAAAAACAATTACCGACGGATGATCCGTCGGTGAAATAAATTTTTATAAAAAAATAATTAAAAATTGATAATTCCCAGTTTAAAACCTGTACAAAACCTGCTCATTTTTCATTTAATATCTAGTTTAAAACCTGTACAAAACCTGTTCATTTTTCATTTAATATATAAAAAATTAAAACAAAACGTCGTTCCAAAACGTAAAATTATCAAGAATATATATACAAATATCGCTAATACATCTAACTATCTTACAACCGGGGGGGGGGGGGTTGATCTTGAAACTTCTTCATGAAGACCTCAACCGCCTTCATTTGCTCCTGCCTCCTGCAACCGGAGTGTCGTTGCTCTCTCTTCCTCTAACTTCTATTTTAGCTCCGCTATCTGAAATTCAATATTTGACAAACATATAACAATGTTAGACAACATTTGACAATCATGCCTCCATATCGTGATGGTCGCGCGAGCTCCCGCTCGTACTGGCACCTGAATCACCGGACATAGCATAATAGGTGTGAATCCCAGTTTGCAAGTGTATTAAGCAATGAAAAACAATAATAGAGTTTCATAAGTCATGCCCATATGTATTAATCAATAAAAGCTCAATAGGTTTACTGAGAGAATTGAATGAAATATGTGTAAACCTCTAAATGACCATTCCTATCTAAACCCTAATTACCATACTTTAGATACTAAGGGCTTAGATCATAAAGCAAAGCCCATCAACACACTAAAGCCCAATTAACAAATAAAGACTTTTACAACTCAATAAATAAATAACAATAAACCTTTATAAATACTTCATATAACTTTCAACGCACTAGGACTTTCAGTCCTAACAATCTCCCCCTAAAGTTGTATAAAGCATTTATCATCTTGAAATTTCAGACTTGATCTTCTCTCCCTCTTGAATCTCTGAAAAACTTTGGTGTTGCATGTATTCATGTCTTTCCAAGCTCCCCCTTGAATAAAACATCGGGTCTTCATAGTTTCAACTTTGTAACCCGATTCAATGTACAATAGTCTTGACTGAATGCACAATTGAGCAACTTTCAACTTTAGAGACTCAACACATCAGATCATCACACAAGAAAGATAATGTGCGAGTTACGTGACATTCCACGGTGCATCTTCAATTTAAAAACAAAGAATATATCTTTGAACCGCGAGTTGAATGTGCTTTCAGCTTCAGAACTTGTTTCAGTCAGCTTGCAGGAGGAACAAACTTGTAGCAGACACCACATGATAAGGGATATAAGAAATGCAATCTTTGAATCCAATGACTTTTCAACCTCAGATTTAAGAAATTCTGTTACCCCCCCTCAAATTTTGCTAACTCCCCCTCAACACAATAATCTGTGTCTTTGAATTTTGTGTCGTTCTCCCCCTCATGATGATTAGGAGAATTCTGAGCATCATGTAACTTCAAAGATTTAGGGGGCGTTTGGTTCGCATAATGATTTATGAACGAATGAAATTTGTCTAAGGAATTGGAATCTGGAAAGAATCGGAATGAAATGTTATCAGGTTTGACCAAGTATTTGGTTGGCAGGAATGAAATGTAATCAATCAAATGAATTGGAATCTATCTGTTTGGCTTGCAAAATAATTGGAATGGAATTCTGAAAAATGACAAAAATACCCTTTCTTTTATTTTTATTTTTTTAAATGCCGAGAGAGAGAGAGAGAGAGAGAGAGAGGAGAGAGAGATTGTGAGAGAGGGAGCGGGGAGAGAGAGGGGAGAGAGAGGGGAGAGAGAGGAGAGAGATAAAGATAGGAGAGAGATAAAGAGGAGGGAGAAGAGAGAGAGATCAGAGAGAGATCAGAGAGAGATCAGAGAGAGAGAGAGGAGAGAGATAGAGGAGAGAGATAGAGGAGAGAGAGAAGAGAGAGAGGAGAGAGAGAAGAGAGAGAGAGAAGAGAGAGAGGATAGAGGAGAGAGAGAGGAGAGGAGAGATGAGAGAGAGAGAGAGGAGAGAGAGGAGAGAGAGAGAGAGAGGAGATAGGAGAGAGAGAGGAGAGAGAGAGAGAGAGGAGAGAGATGGTTTTTAGAAGCGGCTAGGGTTTTTAGAAAAGGTAAGGAGGGTATTTGTGTCATTTTGAGAAAATCTGATGGAATGGAATTCAATTCCATCCATTTTAAGAAGGAATGACCAAATCCATGATTAAAGGAATTCATGGAATTCTAATTCCATTCCATTGGTAACCAAACAACATGATGGAATTTGGTCAATGGAATTGACCATTCCAATTCCATCAGATTCCGGTGGAATCCAGCGAACCAAACACCCCCTAAATGGATGAATAGCAAAAATGCCAAATAAAACGATTTAATAACCAAGGGTAAAAGCTAACACAGAAACACAATAGTCACTGTTATCACAACAATTTAAAATAATTGAGTGGACTATTTTCAGAGTTGGCAAAGGGGTATCTCTGATAGAACTTCCAGTTATCACCGAAGTAGAATATTTAAAACTTACTTCTCAAACTGTTCCGGCAATATCACAAAGATATGCGTTTGGAATCACAAAGATTCGTGCGTGTGTGAAAGAAATATAAATCATATCGATTAGGCTCAAAGATTGATTCAACCTATAACACCCTAAGTTATGGAAATAGCAACCGATTTAAAATTTTCTAAATACATTGATAAATGATACATCTCCAACCACAATTTATTAATTAACCTCAATACACACATTTCATTCTATACATACAGTCTACAATAAGAGTGGGTGCTACTAAAACCCAATAATAGTCACTATCTCCAAACTGCGGAAGACTTCACCAACTACTTACACTTGCACACAGCTAAGGCTCAACTCTTCATAGCTGCTAGAACCAAACCCCAACTGGAACCTGATGCACATGCCGACAAATAAAAAGGTTAGACTTAACGCCTAGTGATTTCAAGAGTTTTCAATCATGAATAAGATATATTTGAAAAGAGGTAATGCGGTTTAAATCATAAGCTTTGAAGATGATATGTTTGAACATGAAAACGACTCTTTTCAATAATATGCATTTTGGTCAAGGAGACACCAATATAAACGTTTTCAAATCCAAACTACTTCGGGGATAAGATTCCAACATATAACGTTCTTTCGTTTATATAAATTAAACCCAAAACTCACTCTAAATGAGAATAGAAATTAAACTCCCAACTGGAGAAAAACGGATCAAACTTTATATCCCAAAACACCCAAAACACGGGTGGGGCGTAATATTCAAACCATAAATCGTGGATAAAAATCCATTTATACAAAACGTCACTGAAAACTGGGATAATAAAACTCAATACCCAAAGTAACACTTTTCAGTGACGGGGGAGACCCGATTCCATAAAATGTGACGGTACACAAAGTAAGCCCATTTTATGTTGTTAAGACTAGTCATATAAACAGAAGTATACGCAAGGGATGTCAGGCTCAGTGACTTTAAATGTACAACCACGGGATATCAACTTCAACCGCGAAAGGTCCTTACGTTGAGTCCCTCATCCAATATCGTAATACTTAGCATGTAGGACTTATAGCCCAATCTGATGCCTAAACGTGCCTCAATGTGGAAAACTATCGTTCCATCATTGGACGTAATGATTCCAAGCGCAAGGGATGTCAGACTCAGCGGCTTTAAACTTACACCCATGGGATATCAACTTCAATCGCGAAAGGTCCTTACATTGAGTCCCTCATCCAATATCGCAACTAAAGCTCGAAGTCGAGTTATCAAAACTTGATAAATGTCCTAAAACCCAATCATAATAAAATACAGAGCCACATGCTCAAACAACCAAATGACTCATTGCCAAAAGCAGTACAATGCGATAAAACGCACACGACCAAACTCCAACACCACTTAAGTTGAAACAGATCATTTTCCCACAAACAAGTTGTACCATTAACCCCTTTCAAAACGTCACATAACACAAGGTTAAACATTTCTCCCAAAACACACTAAAAGAGCATTTACACCAAATGACTTATACCCGTAAAATAGCTCGTTAAAATTGTCGGTGCTTAAGATTTGCCCATCAAAATCCTTGGAATGCGTCTTTTCCCCAAAACCAAAAGAAGTACAACGTCCGAAATATTCACGAGGTCGGGAATGACCAAAACACAGTAACTCACGCGTTGATACTTTTAAAACATCTCATGACACAAACTATGCATATTTCCAACAACACAAAAGTGCATTTTTACCAAATAATCTTCATTTATGAAATGCATTATTAAAACATTTTCCTTAATGGCTTATTTATCAAAATGCCTCAAAAGTCCCAAAATGGGTGTTTCACCATGTTTATAAAACTAAACATTTCAATATAACCAAAACTTATCAGGTGATCAACAGTTAACAAAATTCACGTAGAACACAAAAACACCTTAAAATGAACATTTTGGCATGTACACCATTTTCACAAATTAACTTGAACTCACCTTACTAGATTTAGGCTAAATCTAGATTTTACCCCACTTTGAGCTTCCTTGACGAAACTTAAATCCTCCAAGCCAAAACCTCTAAAACCTAGATACAAACATTTTCAACCGCAAATAGCCATATTCAACCATATAGAAACATTCCCCAAACATTTTACATCAAAACCTCAACTTATACCCAAAACTCTAATTTCCATAGTTGAAGAGAAAAGAAGTTTACCTTTACCAAGGCTTGAATACTTCAACAAAACATCTCTAGGTCACCACTATGAACATCAACCTTCAAATCTTCAAAAGGGGAAATGTGTTTGATGAACTCTTAGGAGCCTATGAAAGGTGGAAGATGAGATGGGGCTCTAACTTACTTCCAAAACTTAACCAAAATACGATAGGTCATATTAAGTCTTCAAATTCAAGGTCTTGAATGCTCCAAGATCTATGAAGAGAGAAGGGTTTTCGTCTTGAGATAGCGAGGAAATGAGTTGAGAGAAGAACAAATGGATTAGGGCTGAAAATTGGGGTTTTAAACAAATCTGGGGCCGATCGCGATTGTGCCCCGCGATTGTGCCCCGCGATTGTGACACTCGTCATAGTCGCGGGCACTATCGCCCAAGCTATGTAGGACCCATAAATCTTCCTTTTTTCACGTCTGAAAGCTCTCGATACCCCAAGGGGCTTAGATAACGCTTTCCTGACACGAACCCTCCATTTATAAGTTCAAAAACGTTCGGAGATCTCCGCAGGCCAAAAATTACGGGTGTTACACAACCTGGGATGCAGGTTAGAAATCAATAGACACAGTGAGATGAATATGAAGTTCGGAGACCGGAGCTGATGTCTTCCTTTTTCCATATCTAAGACCTCTGAGTGAGGAATAGATAGATTATGTGCTAAATCTCTGTGAAAATATGAAACAAGTATCTTTTGTGAGATACTTGAGTGGCTGGGTGGGGTGACAGGAGTTATCGACACTAGGTCCATGTTTGTTTCAATATCCATCTCCAAAGAACGAGAATGAATAGATTATGTGGTAACCCAGATAACTAACTCGGTTTGGTAAGGACCAATAACTTTTTAAGTCCTGTCACATCCTCACCATATTCTTTTCACTCCGAACTCATCTATGAATCTAGATTCCTCATTGATATCTATGAATTGGATTGTTTCTTGGGTAGGTCCTTCCAGTTCTGGATTGACCATAGAAACATTATAAGCCCTAACACTTCTTTAACTCGTAAAGCTATAACATTGAAAAATCAAACATTTAGTAACGAGTACTGAACTGAGTTGTTTAGAAGTCAATATGAAAATTATTAAAAACATGGTACTCCCCCTCAAAAGATGGCATAACCCTTGATTGTAATCATGTGACGTGAGTAATCTGAATTAAATCACACATGACATTCCTGCAAAACATATTAGACATATTTTGGTTTTGGTATCCATGCTTTGATGGATCCTTGATGGTTAGTTGCCTTAGCTTTGAAGCTATTAAACTGAGGATTGGGGATACTATAAGTACCATACCAGCTATTGACATACCTGGAATCCACAAAGTCACTATTTCCACAATAAGTACAACATATATTTGCTCGGTTTAGACTGATCAACTTAGTTGTGGAATGGACATGAGTCAGTGACTTTGGATCAACTACAGAAGATTTGTATGACGTGTTTCCATCAATGTCTTCTGTAGTTGATTTCTTTCTACAAACCATTCTGACTTTTCGAACCACTTGATTGTCTGTATTATCAACAAGAGAATTATAGAAAAGATTTGATGGGTTAATCCGATCTTTTGAAAATTCATTTGATTTGACACAACTCTTCGAAGAAATAGTTGTGGAAGTTTAACTTGAAGAATAAGAAGACTGAACAACAGTATCGGGACTGGCTTGTTCAGATAAATCAACTTTGAAATTGAGTTCTTCAAGTTTCTTTATTTTTACGAATAAAACATTTCTTTCTTCGAGAATTGAATCAAATTGTTTTGTAAATCGGATTTTACCTTCTGCTCTTTTAAAATCTCTCACTAATCTAGACAATTTCTGTGAAAGCTTATGAATTTCTGTGAAGGCTTACGAATTTCTGTTTTGAAAAACTTCCTCTCACTTTCAAAGTCTTTTTCAATACTGTTGCATTTATCAGATATTTGTTTGAAAACAACACCATTTTTCTTTTCAAGTTTTTTCTTTTTATTCTCAAAAGATTTTCTTTCTATCTCAAAATTATTTCGCTCAATTATCAAAATCTTTTCAAAATCAGAAATCTGTTTTGAAAGTTTAGCATTTTGAAACTCAAAAGTTTTTCTTTCCTCGAAAATCTTTTTTGAAAGATCAAGAATTTTCCGTTCAAACCCTTTTCTTTCATTAGCGAAACCACTCCTTTCATTCTCAAAACCTTTTATGTCCTTGTCAAGATTAACAATCTTTTGTTTCAGTTCGAGATTGTTATTCTTTAAAGCGCTGATTTCATTTTTCAATGAATCATCTGAATCTTTGCTTTTATTTTCAAAAATTTTAAGATCTTCTTCATGTTCGGAATCTTCATATGATTTTACGAATTTACCATTCACATACATATATGTTTTTCCCATTGTTACTTGAACAAAATGATCGTAAGACGATCACGGTTTGATTCAAGAAAGGTGAGATTAAAAGAGAAACACACGAAGAGCAAGATTTAGACGAGACTTAGAAAATAGATATAAAAATATATTTAAAAAGCAGAGGACAAAAAACAGGGGAATAATTATCTGGGTTTGGAACCGAGTGGGGAACCGGGTCCTGGTGTGAGCCGGGTGTAGATGGTAAACCCGGGTTAGGGATTGACTCGGGTCGGGGTGCAGGTAATCAAACAGATCTGATTGATTTTAAGAATTCCAATACCCAAAATCGATGAACACAGTTAAAGGCAAGTACACATTAAACCAATTCTAAATCAATTACTAATAAACCACAACATAAAAATATCAATTAAATACATGGAATCAACAAATAATCGAGAAAAACGAAGACCTAGTCGATTCCAAACCGAGCAGATTACTAAAATCAGCCAAGAACGAAGTTGCAATCGAAATCAAATCTGAACCAAGCCACAAATCGATCGACATAGCAATGATCAAAATCAAAGAACTTATCCTAAACCTAAACTAACTCAAACCCTCAGATAATCAAAATCAATCAAATCGAACTCAATCAGTAACAAAACCCAAAACAATTAATTGAAATTAATCGATCAACCTAAGTCAACAGATTGCTAAAATCAGTCAAACACCAAGTGGCAGTCGAAGTCGAGTCTTAGCTGCAACCCAAATCGCTCGAAACTCGAATCAAACTGAAAACCAAATCGAGTCTAAATCGAAATTAAACATTAGTCGAAAGCAAAATCAAAATGAATCATAAACCCAATCAAGTTAATCTAACCTAATTCACGGTAGGCACCGTATGCACCACAAGCAACAGGCCGTTGGCGACAAAACCCTAAGCGGGTCGGGGTCACTTAGGGGGAGATGCAGGTGGTTTAAGTGATGGGAGTTGAGGGCGTGAGGTGGGTCTGGGTGTGAGGCATAGCACAAGGATGCTGGATGGGGAGATGTGGGTGAGAGATGTGAGGCGGGTCCATGTGGGAGGATGCGGGTGAGAGGAGCCGGGTGTGGGATGGAATCGGGTGAGAGGAGTTATGCAGGGGTAAGAGACACTCGGGTGGATGGGGTGAGAAGGACGCGGTCAAGGATTGAAGCGGGTAGGAGTCGGGTCCGGTTGATAGTCGGACTTCAAGAGAGACGAGGGTAGTCTCACCCGGTTGTAAGATACACCCGGGTAGGGTGTAGTGAGAGGGTGGCCCAGGTTGGTAGACACACACGGATCAAAGTGATGCCGGGTCTCGGCCTTGGGATCGACTTGACCCAAATGGAGTAAGGGGGACGCGGGTTAGCTATTAGACTCGATTGAAGAAGGTTCGCCCGGGTTCTGTATCACGAGGGTTTTAACCTTTTGCGCCATACACAATCGAACACACTGATTAAGTCTTAAATTTTAAACAAAAATTCGATCCAAATCACTTTCATACCACGAATTGATCTTAATAACACTAACTAAAATCGATTTTGAACCAAAATTAAAGATTTTTGAGAAAAAAAATTTATGATAACCAAGAACACAGACCCAAGATTTCAGATTTATAAAAACCTAAAATTCGACTTTAATACTACGAACTAGAACGTGAAACTTTGAAAAAACCTTAATCTAACTAGACTAATGAGATTGGGATCAAACAAACTCAAGAATTTCGAAGAAATCAACTAACCTAAAAAAAACCCAAAGCAGAAGTCGATCGACAAATCAGTAAGAGAAGATTTTTTTTACCTTTTGAATCAAATCTTCGTCTCTTTGCTCTGATACCAATTGTGAATCCCATTTTGCAAGTGTATTAAGCAATGAAGAACAATTAGAGAGTTTCATAAGTCATGGCCATATGTATTAATCAATAAAAGCTCAATAGGTTACAGAGAGAATTGAATGAAATATGCGTAAACCTCTAAATGACCATTCCTATCTAAACCCTAATTACCATACTTTAAATACTAAGGGCTTAGATCATAAAGCCCAAAGCCCATTAACACACTAAAGCCCAATTAACAAATAAAGGCTTTTACAACTCGATAAATAAATAACAATAAACCTTTATAAATACTTTATATAATTTTTAACGCACTTGGACTTTCAGTTCTAACAATAGGGATCCTGACTGGTACCCCATCTAAACAGGCAGCCTTTATGCCATCCTTCGACACTACGTTCCCACAACTTGGCGTCATTGGGAGGAACAGTGCCGGTATCTAAGTCCGGGTACTCCTCCTCCCTAATCCGTGAATAGTTACCCTACAATTTACCAAATTACACATTGTCAACTAACCTATAGAAAATTCGACAACATTTCAACTAAAATTTGAACATATCCATTACCTGCTTTTATCAAAACAATCCTATCGTCTGCCCAACAATTGCAGCCTAAACTAAGTTTGCTATAATTTCTATCTATCTTATAAAACCAACAAAAGTCTAGACATACATAATTGAACTTACCGCCTGTGTGTCCCACAATCAGTGCTAAACAAGATGACAAACACAATTAAATTAATTTCCATTTTATTTCAATACTAAGAAATCGATACACAGTATATGGCTCTCACGATATATTTCTCTCTCTAGAAAGATATTACGTGTATGATACTCTAATCTAGTCATATCCCTATTTGATAAAAACACTTAGGGCGCGTTTGGTTTGCGGGAATGGATTGGAATGGATTGGATTTCAAGTAAGGATTTGGATTTGGAGGGATTTGGATTTGGGAGGATTTGAAATCCCGACCTATTGCAAAGGAATTCGAAATCCATCATTGAAAGGATTTTAAAAGAGTCAAAGGATTTCAAATCCGGTCAACAAAATCCATTCCTGCAAACCAAACATAGGATTGGAATGGATTTGAAATCCAAATCCCTCCAAATCCATTCCAATCCCGCAAACCAAACACGCTCTTACATTACAACACACTTTGACTTTGACTTTTATTACAATTGACTTTAACTATGCTTGAGAGTTTGACTTGAACTTTGACTTGTCTTGACTTCAATCTTCAGTCTTCTATGATCTTGTATCCAATATATTTATACACTGACAATCTCCCCCTTTGGATTCAAGATCATCTCCAAAAAGATTTTGCAATACAATCTCATTCTTTAATTAATCTTTAGCAGCTTTAATCTTCCCCTTTGTTAAGACAATTGATCATCTTCAGAAAAAAATAAGCATTGAAGCACAATCTCCCCTTTAAGCTCAAAAATAATCTTCAAACTTACTGTAATCTCCCCAAAGTCCGTGATAATGATCTTCAATAACAATAAAAATCTCCCCCAAGGTTGTAAAAACCTCTTTTAGACTCCAGAAAGAGATTATCTTCAAATTCAGCTCAGTTTCATTCAACAAATTAAACTTCAAAGAAAATTTCAGTAAATTCTGCTGACCTTTTGAAAATTTTGAACTTTCTCTTTCAAACTGGTACAATCTTCAACAAAACTTGCAATCTTTGACACAAACTTGCAAAGAACTTTCTTCAAATCATATTTTCTTGATCACCTCTCCCATAACTGATATGAACTTTTCTTCAGCAAACATTTCTTGAACAAATCTTCTCCCCCCTTTTGATGATTGTAGCATATAAATCATCAAAACTATTCGAAGAAATGTCATAAATCTCCTTTCTGACCATTGATCTTTCATTACATGAGCCTCTGATTATCCGTCAATTCACCAAATATTCATCCGAATCTTTTCAAATTTAGACAAATTAAGAGTGTAACACCTGAATCAACAAATGAATAAGTTAAAATGTCTGTCAGTAACACGAAGTCACTGTGTGTAACGAATACACATTGGAAATGAGTTTTTTGATGTTCACTCCCCCAGGTCTTCCATTCAATCATCTGTTAGATCTAATTTTATAGTAATCATTGTATTTATTTTACTGCTTTCAGTAGTGTTATCTGTTTTGTTAGTGCCTTGGGGTATTTAAGTCCCCTTGGCTTGTTTGTTTTGTAAGAAACCGTACACTGTTTGAATACAATTCACTGTTGCATTGAAGCGTACTTTCTCTCTCTAGATTCTCTCTCTACGATCTTGTGATCTTGGTTCATCAATTGGTATCAGAGCCTCCAAGATCTTGAGAGGATTGAGATTAGTGTATAATTGTTTCTGATTTGTGTTTTTTCTCAGGTTATTGATTCTCTTTTGGAAACGCATTTCTTCAAGTGGTCTTCACACGTATTTCTTCAAGTGCGTGTCTGCCTCAACACGCATTTCTTCAAAGTGCGGGTCACTTTGAACATGCACAACTTCAAGTGCGTGCCCCTTAGGATACGCATTTCTCTTGGACACGCATATCTCTAAGGAAATCATCGAGTGACTTTCTAGACACGCATTTCTCTCAACACGCATTCCTTGGGTGTGCGTATCATCAAGGACCCGAACAGTTTTTGTCTCTGAACACACATTTCTTAGTTGTGCGGGTCTTCAAGACTTGGTCATTTTTCTGAATTCCAGATTTCTTCAAAATGTCTCTTCAAGCTCAACTGTACAAGAACGACCTCATGATGTCATTGGGGTCTGATACTCGCCCACCTGTGCTGATAAATGAGAACGAATTTGAACAATGGCAGGACCGGTTTATTAATTTCATCGAAAGGAAATCTAATGGGGAAAATATGATGAAAGCTTTGACTGAAGGTCCCATGGTCAAACCAAGGAAAGTGATACCAGCCGTTGGAAACACTCCAGCTACTAATGTAGAAAAAGCACTGATAGAATATGAGGCTGATGAACTTCTGAGATACCAAGCTGACAATCAGGCCAAGTCGAGTTTGATTCTTGCTCTACCAAATTCCATCTATAACAGAATCGATTGTTTCAAACACAATCATATGATGATGTGGACACAACTGGAGAAAATCATGCTTGGTACTGCTATGTCTACCCAGCTTCGTCAGACAAGGTACATGAACAATTTTGAAGAGTTCAAAACAAAGGATGGGGAAAGTCTGAAAAGTGTCTTCGACAGGTTCTGGACTGTTATTAATGATCTGTATAAGATCAAGGTAATAAATAATGAGCTGGTGATGAACCTGAAGTTTCTTAATGCACTCAAACCTGAATGGGAAAAATCCTGTCATCGAATAAGGAATGATCCCAGAATTTCGAAAAAGCCCATTCAGGAAATGTTTGAAATTCTGATGTCTGATGAAGCCATGGTAATGAAGAAGAAAGCTAAGATGGATAAGCAGAAGCCAAGGACCGTGGATCCAATTGCTCTTTTAGCTAGCCAAATGGCTGAGCAAGCCTTGACCGAGTCTGCTTACGATGGGTCAACAGATGATGATGGCGAAGCATTGGAAAAAACCATGATTCTTCTAAGTCAGCACTATCAAAAGAAATATCAGAAACGGTCAGGATCAAACAATCTTCGTTTCTCTTCTGGTTCAAAGAAGGTAGAACCCGGTTCTACATCAAAGCCTTTATTTCCCAAATATGAGCCTGGTACAGCAACTGAACCAAAGAAAGAAGAGAAAAAGGATGTGACTTGCTACAACTGTGGCAAACCCGGGCATATTTCAAAGGAATGCAGAACGAAGATTGTGAAAGATGTGGATTTCTATAAGAAGAAATTAGCTTTGGCTGAGAAGAAAGCAAGTGGAACAATTTTGTTGGCTGAGGAGGAATATTGGTTGGACCACTCAGATAACGAAGCTGACAATGTTGAGTCTGCTGCTATGTGTTTTATTGGAGACGACAATAGTGATGATGAGGATGAGGAGACTTCAACCGATGAATCTGAGGTACCATCTGAGTTTGATTTTAATTTTATTTCTTCGCAAATGAATGTCATCACAAATGCTTTACATGACTTTCGTTCAAAGCTTATATCCGAAAAACGCGAAAATCAAGAAAAGTCTGTTCAAATTGAAAAGTTGAAGATTTCTCTGAGAGATGAAAAAGCTATTTTAAAATTTACAAAAGAGAAATTTCAAGAAAGAATAGAAGAGTTAGAAATTGAAAAACAGACTTCTCATGATTCTTTGTCTGTTTTGTCAATTTTAAATCAAGAGTTTTCGGATAAAATATTTGAATTAGAAGAAAAGTTATATAAACAAAATCAAACTGAACAAACAATTCATATGCATAAACCAAGGAGCTATGAGTCGTTAAAAGAAAATTGGGGTCTTGGATTTAAAAATCCTCAGTTTTTAAAGAAAGCTAATATTGAGATTCCCAATTTTTATGATTACGACTGTCTTGGTCTTTCAAAATATGGTTCTCAATACAAACCTTTTTGGACAAGTGCTAAAGAGATTACTATTGAGGAAGATAAGAAACGGATAAACAACAAGAGAATGGAAGTTCCTTTCGTTTACACTCAAGAAAATGCAAAATATTTTCCTGAAAAAATAAAGAAGAAAAGACAAAAGTTAAACATTGTTTCTTCTACTAAATCTTCTAGATCGAATGACTTCTTTGATTTAAATGAAGCTAATCCTAATAAGGACAAAATATCTCCAGTATCTTATGATACTAAGAGATATATACCTCCTTTAGTCTTAGAATGTCAAATATTTGATCTAGAAGAACAATTGGAAGAACAAGAGATTTTGAGAAAAATTGAAAACGATGTAATTTTTTCTTTTATGACATCGAATTTTAAAGAAAATAGTTCTGGTATTATAAAATCTTCCATCAACTTGTGTTCATCTGATGTTTCTTGCTCTGAGGTTTATCCAAATAATCTAACTGATCAGTTTGATTTTATTGATAAAACTTTCTCTTCTAAATCAAATATTTTATCTAAAATTGTTGATGACACTTTTACGCTAAATGATCATTTCTATAAAACAAAGCGTAAAAGAAGAAGGTCAAAGAAGAAAAAGAAGAAAGAGTTTGATATTTCTGAAAATTCTAATTTTTCTGATTCATCTATTTCAGATAGGCCTTTGAAGAAGTCTGTGAAGTCTGTTTGGCAAAAGAAACAGAGATCTGAAGAAATTGTTTCTGTAGAGAATAAATGTGTAGATTTTCTTTGTAAACAAGACTCATTTGCCTTTTGTAATAAATCTACAAAATATTCTGTTGAGCAAATGTTTCAAATTTCAAAGAATATCTCATATTGTCTCTCTAGTTCTGATTCTGATTCTGATGATTGTGTTTCTTCTTTAATATGTGATGATGTTCATGATTTATTTGATCAATCTCAGATGTTTTGGAAAAATAAATTTTTGAAAAAGAAAAAGGAAAGGACTAACAAGAAGGGACCCATATTTATATGGGTACCTAAATCTCAGTAATTGTTGATTGTGCAGCTAAATCAATTATGGTATCTGGATTCAGGGTGTTCTAAACACATGACTGGCAACAAATCTCTACTTTCAAATTTTAAAGAAAAATGTTGCGGTCGTGTCAAATTTGGAAACTGCGAGACGGCTCCCATTCTTGGTTATGGAGATCTTATTCAAGGTAACATAACTGTCAAAAGAGTAAGCTATGTCGAAGGATTAAGTCACAATCTATTCAGCATCGGAAAGTTCTGTGATAAAGATCTTGAAGTCAGTTTCAAGTCTAAAAGAGTTGTTGTAAAGAATAATAGTGGCATGGACTTACTTGTGTGAAAGAGAAGATCAAATCTTTATACCATTAATCTTTCCGAAGTAAAGGTTCCAACAGATATTTGTCTTCTATCAAAAGCCTCTATTCATGAAAGCTGGGTGTGGCACCGTCGACTAGCTCATCTCAATTTCAAATATATGGATCGCTTGGTCAAGAATGATTCCGTGAGAGGTCTTCCAATCCTCCATTTCCAGAAAGACCATTTCTGTCAGGACTGCGAGAAAGGAAAGATGAAGAAAGCTTCTCATAAGCCAAAGCCTGAACATTGCACTGTGGACATTCTAGATCTAATTCATGTTGATTTGTGCGGACCAATGAAGACAAAGAGTATAGGGAAGAAGAAGTATGTTTTGGTTGTTGTTGATGATTACTCCAGATATACATGGGTGAAATTTCTCAAATCTAAAGACGAGACACCCGAAATTCTCATCAACCTCATCAAAACTATTCAGACAAATAAGCAAAAGCACGTTAAAGTTGTAAGATCAGATAATGGCACATAATTCAAGAATTCAACTCTTCAAGCATTCTATGATGATCAAGGAATACAACAACAGTTTTCTGCTGCAAGAACACCGCAACAGAATGGAGTTGTTGAAAGAAGAAACAGAACGCTTGTGGAAGCTGCTAGATCTATGCTTGCTTATTCAGGTCTTCCTTTGTCTCACTGGGCTGAAGCCATATCAACTGCATGTCATACTCAAAACAGATCAATTATACACCGCCGGTTCAACAAGACTCCATATGAATTGATGAACGGTATCAAACCCAACATCAAACATTTCAAGTTTTTCGGGTGTAAATGCTATGTTTTGAATGACAGAGATAATCTGAATAAATTTAGTCCAAAGGCAGATGAAGGCATATTTCTGGATTATTCTTCTAACTCTGCTGCTTACAGAGTCTTTCTCCTCTCTGAAAGAAAAGGGATAGAGTCTGTGAATGTCAAATTTGATGAAGCTGCAGATTTGACTTCTAGACAACACAGTTCAGAACCCGCTATTACTAGAAACTCAGCTTCTGAACAAATTACTTCAGAACCTGCACTTCAGTCGAAAAATCAGGATCCTTCTACTTCTCTGTCTAATCTTTCTGATCTTGATTTTTTGTTTGAAATTTTTTATGATGATGTTTTTAAATCAAACACTGATAATGTGTCAAATGTCTTGAATCAGGAATCTGTGAGTGCATCTAATCCTAATTCCGCTGCATCAACCTCTGAACCTGATGTTGCTTCAGTATCTCCTGAAATTCAAGACATATCATCTGAACATCATCTTGATCAAGTCATCTCTGAACCAGAAATTGCTGAAACTGTCCATGAGGAATTTGTAGAAGATGAAGTTTTTCAAGAAGAAAATGTTCAACAAGAAGTACAAGCTACTTCTGGTCAACAAGAGTTTGAATTTGATGTCATGGAAATACCTCCTCCTCCAGTTGAAACCATATCTGTATCATCTTCTGACATTATTTCTTCTGAAGATCCTCTTCAACAAATAGAAGTGGTTCAAGAAGTTATTGATCCTCTTCCTCATACAACAAAATGGACAAGATCTCATCCAATTCATCAAATTATTGGGAATCCTCAAGCAAGTGTTTCTACTCGCTCCAGAACAGCTTCTTCCAATGAATGTTTGTACACTTGCTTCTTAAGCAAGATTGAACCTACCAAAGTTTCTGAAGCGTTGGAAGATCCAGACTGGATTTTAGCAATGCAAGAGGAGCTCAATCAGTTTGACGCGCTCAAAGTATGGAAACTTGTACCACGACCAAAGGGTAAAAGCATCATTGGTACAAAGTGGATATCCAATAATAAAAAGAACAAAGATGGTATCGTCGTTCGGAACAAAGCAAGGTTAGTAGCCAAAGGATATCGACAAGAAGAAGGTATTGACTATGACGAAACATCTGCACCTGTCGCCAGATTGGAAGCTATTCGGATGTTTCTGGCCTTCGCTGCTTATCGCAACTTCACTGTATATCAAATGGATGTCAAGACAACATTTCTCAATGGAAAATTGAAAGAAGAAGTATATGTATCTCAGCCAGAGGGATTTGTTGACAAAGATCGTCCTGATTATGTTTATTTTCTTGATAAAGCTTTGTATGGTCTGAAACAAGCTCCTCGGACATGGTATGACGAGTTGTCAGCTTTCTTGGTCAAATCCGGCTTCACCAAAGGCTCGATCGATACTACTCTTTTCATTTATAGAACTAATCTTGATATATGCTTAGTACAAATATACGTAGATGATATTATTTTCGGTGCGACTAACAAATCTCTGTGTAATTGGTTTTCTGATTTAATGACCTCTAGATTTCAGATGAGCATGATGGGAGAAATCAATTTCTTTCTCGGCTTACAAGTGAAGTAGCTTCCAGATGGAATATTCATCAATCAGTCAAAGTAAGTCTTTGACATTTTGAAGAAATTCAAAATGGACAAGTCTACCTCAATCGGTACGCCTACGGCTCACGGTGCCAAACTCGGACTGGATCCAGATGGTAAAGTTGTGGATCAAAAGACATACAGAGGGATGATCGGATCACTGATGTATCTTATTGCCAGTCGCCCGGACATAATGTTTTCAACGTGCCTGTGTGCCCGTTTTCAAGCAAAACCAAAAGAATCTCATCTTTTAGCAGTCAAACGCATTTTTAGATATATTAAAGGAACTCCTTATTTAGGATTGTGGTATCCTAAAAGTTCTGACTATAGTTTAATTGCTTATTCTGATGCAGATTATGGTGGTAATCAATTGGACAGGAAAAGCTGTTGATCCAAACTCTCTCAGTGATTTGATAAAGACCCTCTTCTATACTTAGTGAAAATTACGTTTTAATATGTATTGGTGTTTCACCATCAGCGATCAGACTGAGTCTGTTCAGTTATCGCTGATAGTCTCTCTCATAAACATTTCTATGTATTAGTGTTTCACTATCAGTGATCAGACTGAGTCTGTTCATTTATCACTGATAGTTTCTGAAGTAAACAACCAACGTAATCCCTGAAGACAAGTCTCGCGTCAACATATGTTCATAGCTGAATCGAAGACGAAGCTGCTGAATAAAGAGAAGTCTACTAATGATCTGATGCGGATATCAGTGAAGCAAAGACAACTCTACATATACGCGAAGGAACATAAGGAAAAGCTTCAGCGATAGCTGAACCTCTTTATCTCTGAAAGAAGAGATATTCAGCGATCAAAGGATCACAAAGCTTATGTCTCAAGTTTCCTTTTGTCTATCCTTGCACAAACTAGTACTATGTGTCAGAACGGACATGTCTCTGCCACCATACGTACAACAACTCTGTCAACTACACTGTTCATGACCCGGCCGAAAGCATGTCTCCCAAAAGTAAGACTCCCAAAGCCAATCTGTGAACGCCACGTGTAAAGTGCCCTGCCATGCATTTAATGCATAGGGTATAAATAGAAAGTTCACCCCTCCATCTGTGGGTGTGCTCAATCCTTGACCCCCACATAGAAACCCTTGTTTTCTATATCTCTTAATTCCCCATTCTCTGAATTTTTTGTGCAATCATCTTAGTGTTTCTTAAGTTTGTTTAGATTAAGTCTGTCTTAATCTTATTCCACAACAAACTTGTAAATTGTATTTTGATTTATCAATAAACAATTTATTAAACTTTAATTTGTGTTTTTGTATTCACCCCCCCCCCCTTCTACAAACTTGTTAAGCACCTTCGGGACCAACAAGTGGTATCAGAGCAGTTTGTTTAATCTAATAAACAAGATCTTGCTGTATACTCTTCCTTGCTATTCTAAAATGGCACTAAACACAAACACACACTACTATGATAATGGTTCACTTTCTAAACCTTCTCGATTTAGCAGAGATAACTTTTCTCTATGGAAAAATCGAATGATGCTATTTCTTGAAGGTGCAGATCCTACTATACATGAATATATAGAAAACGGACCCTATGAACCTGTTAGAATTATAGCTGCGGTTCCCACTACTGCCACCACTGAAGCTGTCCCTGAACAATATGTCGTTAAGGAAATAAGACAGTGGAGTGATGAAGATAAAAAGAAGGTAGGCATAGATGCAAGAGCAAAGACCATTATCTCAATGGCTCTGCCTGATGAAGTTTTCCATTCCATCATGCATCTGAAAACTTCTAAAGAAATGTGGGAAACCATATGTGTTCAATATGAAGGCACCACTGAAATTCAAGAGACTCGAAAGATTAACTTGGTAAGACAGTATGAAAGTTTTATCGCTGGTAAGAATGAATCTCTTTCTGACATTCATCAGCGGTTTAACTGCCTAATCATTGACCTAAGAACTGTTGGAAGGACCTATTCTAATTCTGAGGTCCTAACAAAATTCTTGGAAAGTCTTCTTGAAAGCTGGGATAGTTATTCAATATGTCTTAAGCTGACAAAAGACTTACACACTCTCTCTCTAAGCACTCTGTATGGAATATTGCTCAACTATGAGCAATCTAATCTCCTGAAGAAGAATCTTGTAAAATATTCTAAAGACTCCAAAAGCACTCCTGTTGCTTTAGTCTCTTCAGAGATAATTCCATCTCAGCGATCTACTCTCACCATCACTGAGTTAGATTCTGAATCTGAGGATCTATCAGACCCTGATCTTTCAGAGTTTGATGAGTCCTTAGCACTCTTGACAAACTCTTTTAAGAGATTTGCAAGAAAGAGTAACTTCCGAAGAAGTAAACCTCTCTCTCTTACTGAAAAGCCAAAATCAACTCCGGTTGATAAGGCTACTGCCACTTGCTATAACTGCGAAAAAATTGGACATTTTGCTAGTGAGTGCAGGTCGAAAAAGGTCTTCAAATCTTCTACCTCAAGAAGATCCAGTGATGACAAATACCATAAGCTGAAGAACAAATATCAGAAGCTGAAAAGCTATCAGCGAAAAGGTAAAGGTCTCATCGCTGAAGAACATGACTGGGCTGAATCAGAAGAATCATCTTCTGATGAAGAAGAAGTCACTAATCTTTGCCTCATGGCTGAGATTAAAGAAGAAGTAGAAGAACCATCTTAACCTTCTATGAGCTACATATCATCTCAGGTATCTATCTCTACAAATCTCTCTCTGCCTGAAGCTGAGAGAAGTCGCGCTGTTGATGTGCTGACGATTGACCTTTATAATGCTCTAAACGACAAAACTCAAGATGAAAATAAAAATGTATATTTAACACAAGAGCTAGAGAAATGTCATGAAAAGATCAGTGAACTAAATCTTTTAGAAGAAAAGTTGAAAGATCAAGTCATTATAAATGAAATCATCAGCATTGAACGCGAATAAGCCATCGCTGCTCTAAAAGCAGAAAAGGCTCATGTTGAAAAATGGTGCAAATCATCAACAAAGATCTCTGAGATAATAAATGCTCAAACTCCTGAAAGTGATAGAACTGGTCTTGGTTTTTGGACACCACAGGATGATCCTAAAGAAGAAAGTTCCTCGCTTAAGTTTGGAACTTTTGTCACATCTTTCTTTGACACTTCTTATAATCAATTCTATCCCTGTTCTTCTTCAAATCCCATCACTGAGGAAAAATCCAAAGACACTAAGTCTACGGATAAAGGAAAGTCCATTCTCCTTCCTCAGAAGGCAACCAGGAAAGCAAAGCTGAAAGTTCCTTCTAAACCTTCAGCTAAGCAATCCTCTAGCTCTGTGATAGAAATTTTTTATCTCTGTCCTCCAAAGCTAAAGATTGACCTTAGACCAACGAGATCTGAAGAAATGAAAATCCCTCCCATATCTCATGAGAAAAGCCTTCTCGGACCTGGTCCTGCTCATCTTAAACTTGCAAAACCTTCTACTGATCCTAAAACCATTTTCAAATACAGAAAATGTTATCACTGTGGTTTTACTGATCATATTGGAAGTAAATGTCCAAATGCCACCAAAGATGATAAAGCAGCTAAAGTGAAGAAAAACACCACTAAGGTTAAGAAATTAACCAAAGTGAAGATTACCACTGAAGCTGAATCTTCATCAGCTGTGAAGACTGCTGAATCTTCCTTATCCACTAACTCTGAAGGACCCATTGAAAAGTGGGTACCAAACAACGCTTAATCTTCCTTATGTATGCAGGGATCAAAGGGCATCTAGTATCTCGATAGTGGATGTTCTCGTCATATGACTGGACAAAGAGACCTGCTCACTGAATACAAGGAAGAGAAAGGTCCCTCTGTGACCTTTGGTGGAAATGGAAAAGGATTTACCCGAGGGTTTGGTGTCCTCAGCAATGGGACAACTACCTTTCGAAGAGTCGCTTATGTAGATGGACTGAAGCACAACCTTCTAAGCATCAGTCAGCTATGTGACAAAGACTACGAAGTTCGCTTTTCTAAGAAAGCATGTTCAGTGGTAGATGAAAAAGGAAAACTTGCTCTCAGTGGTTATCGCAGAGAAAATGTCTATGTAATAGATATGGACTCTACTATCACTGAAAACTTATGTTTTCTCTCTAAGGCCTCTTCTTATGTCAACTGGCTATGGCATAAAAGGCCCTCTCATCTAAATTTCAAAACCCTGAATTCTCTCTCATCTAAGGAACTGGTTTCTGGTCTTCCTCAGCACTCATATGCTAAAGAATCTCTCTGCTCAGCATGTGAAAAAGGAAAACAAACAAAAGCTAGTTTTAAGTCGAAACAAGTTTCCTCAGTGACACGTCCTCTTTAGCTCTTGCATATGGATCTGTTTGGCCCTATCAACATCCAATCAATAGCTGGAAAGAAATATACACTTGTCATTGTAGATGAATATTCTCGCTACACCTGGGTTATCTTTCTTCGCTGTAAGAGTGATACTCCAGAAGAACTAATATCTTTTGTGAAAAAGATGGAAGTGCTGAACAATCTTACTGTTCGTTCAATAAGAAGTGATCATGGAACTGAATTCAAAAATAGTTCCCTGAACAATTTCTTTGAGAACAAGGGAATCTCTCACAACTTCTCTTCAGTAAGAACACCTCAGCAAAATGGAGTCGCTGAAAGAAGAAACAAAACGATCATAGAAGCTGCTAGATCAATGCTCAGCGATTCTCACCTCCCTACTCAATTTTGGGCAGAAGCTGTAAACACTGCATGTTTTACTCAAAACAGATCGCTGATAATAAAGCGATTTGGGAAGACAGCTTATGAACTTTTTCTTGGAAGGAAGCCTTCTATCAACTTTCTTCATATCTTTGGTTGTCAGTGCTTTATCTTAAACAACAGAGATCAACTTGGAAAGTTCGACCCAAAAGCCGATGATGGAATATTTCTAGGATATTCCTCCATCTCCAAAGCCTACAGAGTTTTCAACAAGAGAAGACAAACCGTAGAAGAAACAATTCACTTCACTTTTGATGAAACTCGCTCAGCGAACTCTAAACCAATCGCTGACAATGAAGAGTTAAATGTTTGGATGCTTTCTCACTACAGAGAAACAGAACCTTTCTTCTCAAACCATCAGCATTCTGATCCCCTAACCGCTGATGATGATCCGAACATTATACATCCTACCGCTGAAACCACCTCATGGGTCTCAGCAAAACCTCTAAACACATTACTACCATCAAATCTGCCTTCGTCTGAAAACCTTTCTAGTGAATCTACTCAACAGTTAATTGCTGATGAACCTCAAACGTCCTCATCAGTAAACATTTCAATTGTTGATCCAACCTCTGAGTTAAGCAATCATGCTCCTGCTCAGCGATGGACCAGAGATCACCCAATAGATCAAATTCTTGGTGATCTCGAAGCAGGTATTCAGACACGACGAAGCTCAGGTAATATTGTCTCTTTGTAAATTTTCTCTCTTTAATAGAACCAAAGAAGACTGATGATGCCCTCAGAGATCCAAACTGGGTCAGCGCTATGCAAGAAGAGCTGACTGAGTTCTCTCAAAACAAAGTTTGGAATCTCGTTCCTAGACCATCTGATAAAACTGTAATAGGCACCAAATGGGTGTTTAGAAACAAGTTAGATGAACATGGAACTGTAACCCGCAACAAGGCTCGACTTGTTGCTCAGGGATACAGACAAGAGGAAGGCATAGACTATGATGAAACCTTTGCCTCTGTGGCCAGGCTCGAAGCAATTCGACTATTCTTAGCTTATGCAGTCTATAAAGACTTCATCGTTTATCAAATGGACGTAAAATCAGCGTTCCTAAATGGAAAGCTAAATGAAGAAGTCTATGTAGAACTACCACCAGGGTTTTATGACCCTAAGTATCCAAATTATGTTTATAAATTGGATAAGGCTCTCTATAGTTTAAAACAAGCCCCTCGTGCTTGGTATGACACTCTCTCATCTTTTCTTATCTCTGAAAATTTTGAACGTGGCAAGATTGATAATACGTTATTTTTCAGAAAGATAAAAGGTCATATAATTCTTGTACAAATATATGTCGATGACATAATATTTGGTTCTACTAACCCATCTCTGTGTACTCGCTTCGCTGAAAGAATGAAGAAAGAATATAAAATGAGTATGATGGGTGAGCTGACATATTTTCTTGGTCTTCAGATTAAACAATCTGACAAAGGTACTTTTATCTGCCAAGGTAAGTATGTTAAAGATATGCTGAAGAAGTTTGATCTCACACAAACTTCAGCGATGAAAACTCCTATGGCACCACCCCTGACACTTAACAAAGATCCTTCTGGTAAACCTGTTAATGTCACTGCCTATAGAGAAATGATAGGCTCCCTGCTGTATCTAACAGCGAGCCGACCTGACATTATGTACTCTACTTGTTTATGTGCACGCTATCAATCTGAACCCAAGGAATCCCATCTGATCGCTGTAAATAGAATTTTCAGATATCTGAAAGGAACTCCTAACCTCGGTCTTTGGTATCCCAAAGACTTAGGGTTCGATCTAACCGGTTATTCTGATAGTGATTTTGCAGGCTGTAAACTCGACAGAAAGAGTACCACTGGTGGATGTCAACTCCTGGGAGGAAAGCTGGTAAGCTGGACAAGCAAGAAGCAAAATTTTGTGTCCACTTCCACAGCTGAAGCTGAATACGTAGCCGCTGGAAGCTGTTGTTCTCAAATCTTGTGGATGAGAAATCAACTATTAGATTATGACCTTCAGCTGTCAAAAATTCCCATCTATTGCGACAACACTAGTGCTATAGCCATAGCAAATAATCCAGTGCTACATTCAAAGACGAAACACATAGAGATCATATATCACTTTATCAGAGATCATGTGATGAATGGTGATATTGAACTTTACTTTATCCCTACTGACTTTCAGCTTGCTGATTTATTCACCAAACCTCTTGATGAGACAAGGTTCAACTTTCTCATCAGTGAGCTTGGAATGCTGAACCTCGAAGAATAATTCTTCAGCGTTCATGTATTGTGTCAGTAATCAAAAGTTCCCCTCTCATTGTTCTCTCTGATAAACATTCTGACTCTCAGGTATGTTCTCTCAACTGAATCTTAACTCAGTTAAGATGTTTTTCTTCAAAATATAAACTTTAATCACTGAACTTTCTTCAAATGATTAAAAGCTTTTGAAAAATACATTAATCACTGATATTTCTAGTCAGTGATCCTTTAAAAGGAAAATCTATCCCTATCTTTACCATCAGGGATACTTTCAAAAAGGAAAATCTATCGCTGACTTTTCTTCAGTGATAATTTCAAAACGGAAAAATGAAACGTCTCTCTCTCTCCTATGACGTCATTTGAGCGGATAATCCATGACACGCCTTTTCTGACACGTTCGTCCGTTGCTCTTCTATCCAATCAACTTCGTGGAACGTGTCAATGTCATGATGATTCTGTTTCTTTTCCCGCTTCATTCCTTCTCTCTCTTCTCTCTCTTCGTATAAAAGGAATTCTTCTCTCCTTTATACGGTTTACGCTTTCAAAACTTTCAAAGCAAGAAACACACTCTCTCTCAAGAACACTCAAGCAAATAAACCCAGAACATTGAATCTGCAACTCCTTTTCTTCAAGATAAACAGGTTTTTTTTGCATTATTCTTATGATTCTTCTTATTCTTTTTAAAATCCTACTCGTTTTCTATGGATTTTATAAAACGTTTTTTCTAAAAACTAAAGATCACTCTTTCTGATTTTATGTTTTTTCTAAAAACCTCTTGGTTTTTAACGTGTTCTTCATTCTTTCTACCCAGAACACTATTTTTTTCTATTTAAAAAAAAAAATAACTCGATATTTTTTCCAGTTTCTTTCCTAATATGGAATCTGGTAAACATCTTCTTATTTTTTAGTCTAAATCATTTCTTCTATTATGCTTTTTTCCATAACAGAAATGGCACAATCTTCAATCGTTGCTTCCAAGCATGTACGATTCGCTATCACTGAAGTTGAGATTACTAAATGTAATCACTTGGCAAGACTCGAGTTCAAAGCTGACAAATACCCACATCTGGTGGAAGCTGCTGAATTTCTCAAACAATCATGTATAGCTTACGCGATCACTGTGGATCCTAAGCCTTCCAAGACTCTACTCCAACAGTTCTGGTTCACTGCTGATGCAACTGAACTCACCAACAAGAAAGGTGAACGAGTCCCTGCTATCTCTTTCAGCACGGACTTGGGGCCAGGGAGCATGACCGCTCTTAGCCTAAGGAAATCTTTAAGATTCCCTGACAAACCAAAGAGTGGGTTCGACGCACTCCCCACTGATGCTGAGCTGATATCATTTCTGGATGCAATGGGCTATTGTTGGGAAAACAAACCGAGATCTTCTATTCCCAACAAGAAGCTCACCAAGATTCTCAAAGCTCAGATGCCTTCACAACTGAACTTTATCTTCTCGCACATAATTCAATGCATGAGCGGGAAGAGTGGTTCGCTGGATCAAGCCAGCAAAACACAACTGCAGATGGCCTACTCCGTTATCGCTGGTCAAAACTTTGACTACGCTACAACAATCTTTGAAGACCTGAGGTCGAGATTAGAGAAGCCTGAACGAGATCCCAAGATCTCGTACGTACGTTTCATATGTACGTACATCAAGTTCCTCTATCCCAACACCTATCCCACCAAAGATGATGGCACTTTTGCCAGGGTAGGTCAACGATCACTGGAGATAAAGCCACTCGCCAACGAGGTAAGTATCTCTCAATTTCGCTCTCGTCTCTCTCTCCATTCTTCTTCATCTTCAGCGACCACGCAGACGGTTCCTTCGTCTGCTATCCCTGTCGCTACCACTACATCCAAACGACCATCAGCTAGTCCGATTGGTCCTTCCAAAAAGGCCAAAAAGACTAAGGAAATTACACCCTCTAGTACTGTACCTGAGGAAGCTTCTCAACAAGCTACCTTAGATGCATTTGTGGGTCTTTCCTCCACAACTCCAGCAGTCACTCAACCTGCCGTGTCAGCGATTTCAATCGCTGTCACATCATCAGTGACCCCACCTACTATCTCATTCGCTGAGATTAACCCCAACCCTACTTCTATCCCCAAAACTCTTCCCTTTTCTACTCATTTGGTCTCTGAACCCGCTACCTCTTCTTTACCTATAGGACCTGAACATCAAACTTTTGAGGAATCTATGCAGTTCTACAAAATGTTTGATACGTCAGGTACACCTATAATCCTAAACACTTCTTTCCCCACCTCTCCAAATATGCCCGTATCTGAACTAACATTATTTTCAGGTCCTAGTTTGGCGTCTGTTGACACGCATGTCAACAGTCTGGGAGAAAAGGTGGACGCTCTCACCAACACCATCAACGACACCACCAGCGCCGTCAATCAGGCTGGTGAGGAGCTGAAGAGGTTAACCGTGACCTGCTCATCTAAAGCTGAGAACTCCCAACTTTCAGCTGTTGAAGAACAAGTCGTCCAACTCAAAGAGTCCTCTCAACTCTTTCAGGGGCGATTTGAGTCTCTTACCACTGAAGTTCGGGGTCTCTCTTCAAAGGTTGATCTCTGCACGTCCCTTCTTCAGCAAATTCTACAAAAGGTGACTGCACCAGCTCCAGCGCTGCCTCCCTCCTTCACTGAAGATGATCGGACCAACCTCAACATCGCTGTGGAATTCATCTATGATGCCACGTGCGACATCCCTGCAGTTGAAGACTGGGTCAAGCGTCTGGAGGCTGACGTCCATGTGCTAAAAGCTTCAACAGCTACTCCAGCAGCTGAGCAACCCCGTACCGCTGATAATGACAAAGTGGGGGAGAAAGCTGAAGAAACTTCTATCGCTGCTGCTGGGGAAGCTAAGACTCCAAAGAAACCTCCCTCTCAATCTGAGGGGGATAAGGCAAAAGAATCCCCATCTATTCATTCTCTTCTCTTTGAAGATGATGAGGAAGAAGACGATGAAGAGGAAGATGATCTAGATCTTGATGATCAAGAAAAGGATCAACCCTCCAATGACGACGACGACGATGAAGAAGACCAATCTATGTGGTTCTCCAAGCCGAACGTTGCATCAGGGACAACTTCGCAAGAGGTTGTCAAAGCAGGGGTGAGAGGTGATACATCTTCAAGCGCTCCTTCGCAAAGCAAAGACAAGCAACCAATCGTTGAAGAATGCTTGAGGACTGGATCACAATGTGAGGGGGAGCATCCTTCTCAGGTATGTCTTTCAATTGTACCACTCTCCTACTCTTTCCAAACCCCTATTTCCTTCTAGCCTTTCTCTCTCTTTTTCTAAAAATATACACTTATCCCTTCTTTCCTTCATTTTCTATCCAGACAGTTCTCACCCCTGCTTAAGGGTGCGTTTGGTTTGCAGACTGGGTGGGACAGGACGGGACAAAAATGCACTGTCCCATGTTTGGCGTGACATGGGACAGGACAAAAGTTCATTGTCCCATGTTTGGCGCGACATGGGACAGAGACAAAGACTGTACAGGGTGGGACAAGATGGGACAAAAAGGGGTATTTTCTTGTTCCACCAAAATAGGTGGAACAACATGGGACAGAAATGAGACAGAAACTAAAAATCACCGATTTACCGTCATTTGATATATTATCCTAATATGGTATTAGTCTTAAGGGTCACCACTGCCCATCGTTGCTACTATCACCATTGGCGGCCACTAGTAGCCATCGCCAATCACCGTCGACCACCACTACTTATTTCTCCACCATAACAACCTCCTCCACCACCTTCACAACCATCGATCATCGCCACCACCACTACCATCGTCGACCACCTCCACTAACACCGATCACCACCACCTATTGTCGCCACCACCATCGACGGCCACTGGTAGCTACTACCAACCATCGTCGACCACGTCCACCTCTTCTTTCACTACTACAACAACTTCCTCCACCACCTCCACAACCACCGCCCATCGCCACCTCCACCAATCACCACCACCCATTGCCGCCGCCGTCACCGACGCTCATCGCCAACCACCGTCGCTGGTTGCCACCACTGTCGCTCGCCGCCAACGATCGTTGGTAACCTCCGTCTCTTCCTCCACTACAATAACCTCTATTACCACTGTGCACCGCCACCACCACTACCTCTATTACTATCTTTCGCCTTCTTCACAACTATCGTCTTTCACCGGCCACCCATCGTCTTTTATCTTTACTCGTCGTTGCAACTATGCATCCACCAATTCATTAAGATCTTCCAAATTGAATAAACTATTATATTTTTTATATGAATCGTATTTTTTCAAACTACCATCAATTATTTCAGATTTTTCATTCAAATTTTCTACTATTGTTTTTGTATGTATTTATATGTATGAAAATTGTGTAAAAAATTTAATAATGTTTTTTAATTAAATTATTTAAAAATATACTTTATTTGTGTTATTTATAACTATTATATGACATATAAAATTATCAAACAACTTTTAGGGAAACTTGTTCAGTTCTGTCCAATCCAGTCCTAGTCGTACCAAACACAAGACAACCATTTGTCTTGTCCTGTCCTGTCCTGTCCTAGCCTATTGTCCTGTCCAGTTCTGTCCTGTCCAGTCCAGTCCAGTCCAGTCCTGTCCTGTCTTGTCTTGTCTGCGTACCAAACGCTACCTAAGGGTTCTAAACTACAAATAATTCCAGCTACTATCGCTGAAGAAATAATCCCAATCTCTATCGCTGAGATTGATGAAGAAGAAGAAGAAGATTCCCTGGTCCATCCAGGAAGGCCCTCTCAACCATCTCATTGGTCAGAGAAAGTGATGAAGAAAAGAGTTGAAATAATCGCTCAACTAGAAAGTCAACGGCTGAAAGTCCCTCTTCAAACATCCACAGAGCTCGACTTCCTTACTGAAGCCGAAAGAGAAGAATCTGCCAAAGCTGAGAAGCTGATCGCTGAATGCAGACAAGATGCCCAGCTCGCTTTAAAGATTCAATCTTCTCAAGTCAAGGACAAAAAGCTAAAGAACAAGCCTGTGGAAGTTCAAGCTGCACTGCTGAAAGAAATTGAAGAGGAACGCTCCAAAGAACAAGAGATAAACGACAGGTCTATCGAATGGTGCAAACAGAAGATGGATTATCGTTCTAATCTTCTTCCGATATCAGCCGTGACTATCTCTGGTCGCAAGAAGAAGGAACAACTCTCAGTGACCATGGAGATTACCAGAGAGGATGGAACCCAAAAACCTATGTACGTATCCAAACTTGAGAGCTTCGGATTTACGGAATGGTTAGAGTTCTGGGATGCGCTGAAGAAATCCAAATCTACATACAGAGGCTACGTTGAAGGACTTCTTGAAGCCCTCATAAATAGAGTCACTTCTGTACTGAAGCTGCCATCTCCTCTTCCTCCCAAATCTTTGAAACTCAAGAGAAGAATTGGGTCCTCCTCCTCTGAAGACGTCGCCATCATCAGGAATGAAACTTCTATCAAATTTTCAAGAGATGCATTGTTTGGTCCTCCTCCCGATCTTTCAGCTCTGGATCTACTCTGCCTCCTGGTGGTCCTTTCCAAGGTGGTCAAGTAATTGACGATCCTTATGGAGTGTTCTTCAGAGATGATGATGAGGAACTCAGATTTCAAAGAGTCTCTGAGATTCCTATCTGTCCTCTGAATCATCTTAAGGATCTCTTATACTTATGGTGTGATTTCTCCCCTGCTGCTGAGAAAATCAAAGAAATTATCAGCCAAGAATCTTTGGAACGAAGACAGAAAGGAGAAGAAATACCTGAGTATATGATCAATCCTCCTAAGTCTTCTTTTAATAACTGATAGATTAGTTTCCTTTTCTGTAATATGTTAGTTATACTTACAGTAGTTAGTTATTCACTTGTACTTATGATTTTCATATCTTGTAATTCTATCCCTGAATTAAATGAAAATTGCAGTGATGTACTTAACCCTATCAGTACTTTAAAAAAGATCCCTCAAAATAGTAATTGGGACATGCATGCTATGAGTCCTTTTTATTCCTATATTTTGAATCATAAAGTAATTTTCTTTAGTTACTTTGTCATTATCAAATAGGGGGAGATTGTTGATCCAAACTCTCTCAGTGATTTGATAAAGACCCTCTTCTATACTTAGTAAAAATTACGTTTTAATATGTATTGGTGTTTCACCATTAGCGATCAGACTGAGTCTGTTCAGTTATCGCTGATAGTCTCTCTCATAAACAGTTCTATGTATTAGTGTTTCACTATCAGTGATCAGACTGAGTCTGTTCAGTTATCACTGATAGTTTCTGAAGTAAACAGCCAACGTAATCCCTGAAGACAAGTCTCGCGTCAACATATGTTCATAGCTGAATCGAAGACGAAGCTGCTGAATAAAGAGAAGTCTACTAATGATCTGATACGGATATCAGTGAAGCAAAGACAACTCTACATATACGCGAAGGAACATAAGGAAAAGCTTCAGCGATAGCTGAACCTCTTTATCTCTGAAAGAAGAGATATTCAGCGATCAAAGGATCACAAAGCTTATGTCTCAAGATTCCTTTTGCCTATCCTTGCACAAACTAGTACTATGTGTCAGAACGGACATGTCTCTGCCACCATACGTACAACAACTCTGTCAACTACACTGTTCATGACCCGACCGAAAGCATGTCTCCCAAAAGTAAGACTCCCAAAGCCAATCTGTGAACGCCACGTGTAAAGTGCCCTGCCATGCATTTAATGCATAGGGTATAAATAGGAAGTTCACCCCTCCATCTGTGGGTGTGCTCAATCCTTGAACCCCACATAGAAACCCTTGTTTTCTATATCTCTTAATTCCCCATTCTCTGAATTTCTTGTGCAATCATCTTAGTGTTTCTTAAGTTTGTTTAGATTAAGTCTGTCTTAATCTTATTCCGCAACAAACTTGTAAATTGTATTTTGATTTATCAATAAACAATTTATTAAACTTTAATTTGTGTTTTTGTATTCAACCCCCCCTTCTACAAACTTGTTAAGCACCTTCGGGACCAACAAAAGCACTTCTGGTCATCTCCAGTTTTTGGGTGACAGACTGATAAGCTGGGCGTCGAAAAAGCAAAATTGCGTTTTAATATCAACAGCCGAAGCTGAATACGTCGCTGCAGCTAGTTGCTGTGCTCAAGTGCTTTGGATGAAAACGCAACTTCACGATTACGGGATGCTATACAAGACTGTGCCAATATATTGTGACAACAAGTCCACGATTGCGATATCAGTCAATCCTGTCCAGCACACCAAGACCAAGCACATAGACATGAGATATCATTTTATAAAGCATCACGTGGAAATAGGTACTAATGAATTATATTTTGTACCAACTGAATATCAACTTGCTGATATATTTACAAAAAGCTTTAGATGAAAAACGCTTTAATTTTTTGATTTCAAAACTAGGCATGTTGAATTTAAAAGTTTAAATCTTTACAAATTTTATTCTATAAAGTTTAATATTTCATATTTTCTTTCAGTTGAATAAAATGTGTGTCTAGGATCTTTTACAAGTCGCCTTGTTAATATTTTAAGTTTTATATGTTCAACGTTCAAATCTTTCAAACATCGAAAAGTCAGCAACATGTTTGACGCTTTAGATACTGCTTTAAAGATATGTGGGTCGGCATATTTATGGTTTACTTTGCTTGAACAACCTAAGTGATCAAAATTGTAGATCGTAATGAAAATATGGGCTAAGCTATTCGATATAGATCTGAGTTATTGAGATGATTTTATTTTTAAGCATTTAAAATACAGAAATCCTTGAGTTTAAAAGTTTGTACCTGTGACCTTTCTGGTTTGGGAAAGTAAGTTCCGAGGGATGCTTGACATCTGGTCCCCTAAGGTCAATTGATCTGGGAGTGATCGAGCAGAAATCCGGCAATAGAATCAGATCGAAAGTCATGTTCTACTGGTATGAATGGGTTTAGGATATTTCGATGTAGCCTTTCTGATCCGGGAAAGTAAGTTCCAAGGGGTGCTTGACACCTAGTCCCCTAAGGCCAACTGGTCTGGGAGCGGCTGACCCAAATCCTGCAATAGGGTCAGATAGAAAGTTATGTTTACGGCATGTTCTTTACTTAATGAACTCTTTGATTAAAAGATGCCAAAGTGCACAAAGCTTAAAAGATGCCAAAGATCACACTTATGTGAAGATGCCAATGTGCACACAGCTAAAAGATGCCAATGAGCATATATCTCTTAATACTTGGTGATATATTTTGAGCTGCGATAAACCTGTGATTTGTGAAAATCTTAATTCTTGATGACTTAGTGTTTGTACATGCAAAGTTCTTCATTTTATGTTTAGAATTACATTTTTCTTGAAGCTAATCAGAGATCGCATGCGAGCACACTGAATAGATACCTGTAAGTGTTTGAATCTGAACATGTCTTAACTTGATATACAATGAAACATGTTTCTGTATCCAACAACTCCCGTTTGATTTCAACTGATTGATAAATCTGGGATATTCTACTGAGTAGACTTTAATTTGTTTAGTGTTTAAAAGTTTATATATTCAGTTGTTACAAAATTTATATTCAATATGATCATCTTTAATATTGATGTCTTTATATTTGCTGTCTGTGTTTTTGTCATATGGTCTGTGCATTTTTCAAGGGGGAGTGTATATCTGGTTTCTATTTCTGAGAATATTCTGTTTTTGAGGGGGAGTGAATATTACTGATTAATTTCTTCCTGTGCTGATCATATATTCATAAGGTAAGTTTTTCTGAAATTACTATGCAAATGCTAAACTAATTTGTTAAATTTTGTGCATTTGTGTAGGGGGAGTAATGGGGGCTTATCAGGTATTTTTTTTTGTAGTTATTTTTTTTAAGTATTTTGTTTTTAGAATATATATAGAAGTAACAGTGTATTTTCTTTTCTTTATTCCATTTGAACTTGTTTTGACTATTCATCTTCCCTCCATTCTCTCTGAGTATTGTTCTTCCTGCGCTCTTTACTGTTCATTTCAGATTGTTATTTTGGAAAGATCATGTATGTTTTTGTTTTTCATTCTATGTTTGTAGTTCGATTATTGTTTTATTACTTTGTTTTGATTTCTTTCTTGGTTTATATTATTGTGCGTTTTAAACTGATGTGCGATTATTTCACTGTTCATCGATTTCTAAAACTCAGATTCAAGTTGATTTTGATCGATTTGCGTATTGGGTTGTGTTTAGACCTTATAATCGACTATCAGGTATGTTTTCTTTTACTTTAATTTCGTGTTTTGTGCTTTTAATTTTAGTTTTTGTGGATTTCGGGTTCGAACAACTGTTTTTCTAGGGTTTTGGTTCAAATTTTAAGTGAACTATGTGTTTCACCTGTGACACGCATAAGTGAACTATGCGTTTCACCTGTGACACGCATAAGTGAACTATGCGTTTCACTTGTGACCCGCATAGTCAAGTATGCGTTTCACTTGTGACCCGCATAAGTCAATTATGCGTTTCACTTGTAACCCGCATAGTCAAGTATGCGTTTCACTTGTGACCCGCATAGTGAGCTATGCGGTTCACCCGAGACCCGCATTCTTTTAGTGTGTTTCGTTTTCTTTTTCTTAGTTTACGTATCACTAAGAACACGCATGTTCTATTGTGCGTATCCTTAGTGACACGCAAACCCTGTTGTGTTTTTTCGTTATTTCCAAGTATGATATGCGTTCCATTAAGGACACGCATTTCCTTCAATGCGTTTCATTCAGGACACGCATTCCTCATAACGCGTTTCCTTCAGAACACACATTCCTCATAATGCGTTTTCTTCAGGACACACATTCCTCATAATTCGTTTCCTTCAGGACACGCATTCCTTATATGCGTTTTCTGCATGACCCGCATTCCTTCCTTCGTGTTTCCTTAAGGACCCGCATTCTATACTTGTTTCATGTTTTTCTGTTAATTGTTTAATTGTATTTTGTTTCAGGTTATCATGACTTCTCAAACAAATACTGATCCAATGATTCAAGATGAGAATGTTGTTCTTCAGGATCCGGCTGATCAGGCATCTCATGATACACCTATGCCGTCTGTTCCATCTGTTGGGGCTGATCTTTCTATATCAATGCGAAATCCAAGTGATGTGTTCCCGAACATCATGTACATGCCTTATAAGCATAACAACTACTTTGTTGACTTTGATCGCATCAAGATTCATCCTGTCATACACACTATTCTTCGTGGACATCCGCTCTCTCAAGCTCTATGTTCAGTTGCCGATGTTCCGGAAGTCTACGTTCAGCAAGTCTGGCACACCATCACAAAGAACGAACTGGCACGTCCTCATCGATTTGATCTCCAAATTGATCAATTTGATTCATATTTGTCTTACAAGCGGTTAAGGTTGATTCTTGAGCTTCCTGAGCCTAATTCTAGACCTGGAAGGACAAAATATGATCAATTTCCATCTGAAGAAGAAGAGTTTGAAGGCATTAAACGACTAGGCTATGTTGGACCACTGAACAAGGTTGTAGACTTTGACAAGTCTAATCTTCCTCCTGTCTGGTATTCTTTATTTTCTTTCATCAACAGGTGCTTAACGTCTAAACATACCGACACGGATAGTTCTAGTCTTCACTATCTTCGACTGTTCCATGCAGTAGTATATGACCTGCATGTCGACTATACGATCATTTTCTGGACTGAGCTTTCTAAAATAGTGCAAGACAAGTTAACCAACAAGAGAAGAAAGTTCATTCCTTTTATAAGGTTTCTCAAGCTGATTGTTAGAAGCATGTTTCGAAGCAATCCGACAATTCCACGAAGATTATCTTGGCCGCAAGTTCCGGATACTGAGATGCTTTTCCTTCAGAAACAGAAGAAGTCCTTCACATTTTCTATGACCATTCCTTATGGTCTTATTGCCAATTATGCTGACATGACCGATCCCAGTGTTATTGATTATTGTTTAGAAAATGACTTTGAAGAGGCTGAACAGGAAGAACCTTCTCATGGCACTCCAGCTGGTACTACTCATGAAGAGCAAGTTGAAGCAAATACTCAGGTAATAGAGACATATGTTGGTTTTTCTGCAACACCACAAGATGTTGCTACTCATCGCGTTGAATCTGTCATTGTTGATATTGAAGCTGAAGCAACTATTGATGTTAGAAAAGATGCTAATCCTGATGAAACTGGAGTTGCTGCTGATGATGAGACAAATGCTGAGTTTTCTGATGATGGTGAAAATACGACAAGTGATTCAGATGATGGTGATGATGATGCTGATCAATCGAACATGAAAGTGTATGAACGGAAAGTAAGAAATCCGGAAGTGGTTATCTCAACAGAAGATATCTCTGATGATGATTCAGTTTCAGTTAATCCTTCAGTTGCACATCTTCAAGTATATGAATTGGATACAGCTTTTGATCAAGCCACAACTTTGGTTCAAAGTTAATCTCCAGCAACTACACTTGCAGTTATTCAGTCTACTTCATCAGCTGTAGAGCTTACTTCTGATCAAGCTAGGGTTTCCACTGACAAATTCTCTACTTTGAATGATGTAATTCGGCAGTTATCGGAGAGAATGGATGCTGAAAAGGAAGCACAGATTCTGAAGTTAAAAGCTTTATTCAAAGGGAAGATGCCTGAAATTGATACTTCAGTGATTCCTACAGAGATTCCATTCAGACGTCCATCTGGGGTTGTTCTAAGAGAGCCGTCTTCTGCTGTTCAATCTTCTGCTCCAGCGATCATGTCTATTCCTCTACCTCCGTTGTTTACATAGTCAGCTGGAATTTCTTCATCTACTCATATACCTGTGTCTTCTTCTAGCACTCCAGTATCAGATCTTTCTATTTCAGAGTTGATAGATTTGCTCTATGCTCGACTTCTTTCTATGTCGCCACCAGAACATCAGGATCAAGATCTTCTTTCTCCGCTTCAGAACTTTCAACCTACGCCGCCTCCAGTTTCTTCATCTGAATCTGACAGGATCTATGTTTCATCTACTGAGTTTCAAGCATTCAGATCGGAAGTTCAGACAAGTTTTGCTGATCTCAAATCGTTTATATCTCAAACTTTCTCTGATTTATCTTCCAGGCTTGATATTCACGAACAAAGCTGCAGAACTGAGGCCGGTCCGTCTCTTAAACGAAGACATGACCATGATGATCCCGATCATCAAGGTCATGAGGGGGAGATGGCAAAGAGACAAAGAACAAGAGGGTATTCTGAAGCACGAGAAGTTGTTCAAGAAGAAGTGGCTGAAGATAGAGAAAAGACTGTTGATACAGTTCAAGATTGCAGTATCCATGACTTAATGGATGTCATGATTGACAATGCTGATGTAACTGCTTTGCATAATGAATTTAATTTGTCTGAAGCAAATTTTAATAATATGCAAATTGTAGTTTATGTGGATCCAGATGTCTCAGGTAGAGCTAATGAAGTTGAAGAATCAGAAGCAGCAAATGACATGAGATCTTTCTTCGCGAACTTTATTGAGATAAATTCAGATGATGATGAAGAAGTTAGAGTTGAGAAAGTTGCTCATGTTAAAGAAGAAGATTGCAACAATATCATCATCTTATCTGATACAGAGGATGATTCTGTTTTCATGGATGCATCAGATACAAAAGAGGCTGAATTATTATATGCTGATCTTCCAAGTCAAGGTGAGATTCCAGAAGTTGATCAATCTTCGTCTACTCCAGTAACTAGTTCTACTCCGACAACCAATATTCCAACAAGTGCATTTGAAGTTGGTGAGTCGTCTAGAGCTCAAGTAGTTATTCCTTCTTCCGAACCAGTAATTCCTCCATCTCTTCTAGAAGAAGGAGAAGCTTTAACTAGGCAGCAAAAACAGAGAAATCTACAACAAAGATATATGGATTATAGCTCAGAACTGCTTTTCTTGAAGATATCCAAAGCAACATCTTTGTTTCTAGAAGAAGGACACTCAATATATATGCCATTCTTGGAGTAGAGAAAGAATCAAAAGCTTATCAACATGAATACTTAGCTTTTATCAAGTGCCAGCGCAGAAGAAATAACACTGTTACTTCTCCTCATCTAATAGTTCGAGTTCTCAGTGTCACAATTTGTAAGTTCATGAACATTTGGTATCCAAATCTTGAAGTGGAAAGAAGAGACTGCAAGAGGTACATTTTTTCAGAGGCTGATTTTGTTGATCTTTCAATTGATGATGTTGACTTCCTATATGATCACTTCAGGAATCTTTATCACCGGACTCAGGATGTTTCTCAAACTCTTTATGTTCTTAAACGATTCATTCGACGACAGATCCGATTTTATCGTGTTTTTGACTTTCAGATGGTCGTCGAAAGTTTTCAGCCTGTGGTTAATCTGGAAAGACCTAACCGGAGTTTGCAGAATCTAGAATCTTATTCGTTATTCACCATTATCGAAGATCCATACGGAGTAGTATACAAGAACAACTCAAGTGAAAAATGCTTTCTACGATTTGATGAAGTTGGATATTACTCTGATGGAACTCTAAAGGTGATCAAACTTCAGTTGGAGCATCGTTTGCAAGAGGCTAGAAGAAAGTTTTTGGAAACAAGAAGAGAGTCATATATGTTTGAAAACGATGAAATTCGTCTGATCCGTAGATCTTTGGACACTATTCAAGACAGACTGAATCTCCGTTCAACTCTGCGACGATTGGAAGTGTTAGTTGGGCTGAACAGACTACGTCAACGAGAAGAACGTCAATGATCCTTCAAAGTCATCTAGATGGTCAATGCTGTTTTTAAAGTTTGTTTTTTTTAAGACCTCGGCGCCAATGATTACTAAGGGGGAGATTGTTAGATCTGATTTTATAGTAATCATTGTATTTATTTTACTGCTTTCAGTAGTGTTATCTGTTTTGTTAGTGCCTTGGGGTATTTAAGTCCCCTTGGCTTGTTTGTTTTGTAAGAAACCGTACACTGTTTGAATACAATTCACTGTTTCATTGAAGCGTACTTTCTCTCTCTACGATCTTGTGATCTTGGTTCATCATCATCGAATAACACAAGGTTAAACTATGAACGTTTAGACAGAAAAACGAATTTCCTGTGTGTACGTGCTTGTGTATGAAAGGATTTAATCAGAATGATGATTGCTTTTAATTAGGCTCAAAATTGTGTAAACCATTGAGACAACAATAGTAATACACAGACTCAATTGTGCATGATCGAAGTGCGAAGGTGGGGCAGACTTTCTTCTTTTTCAATATCCAGATTTTCCAAATGAAATTCAGATAAATTATATGCTGCATCCCCAGGAAAAAAATTGAAACATTTCTCTGTTAAGAAAGAAATGAGTAGCTGGTGGGGTTTTAAACAAGAGTTGGCATGGGCTAGTTGCCTGTTTCAATGATGTTCACCAAAGAAATGTGAAACAATCAGTAATGTGGCTGTCCGACTCAGAAAAAAGTTGGTGCAGAGTTTGTTATTCTTTTACTCTGATCTCACACCCTCTTTCTTTTTATCATTGAGCTCGCTTCTAACCAAACCCTCATTTTCATTTTACCTCATCACACAAACCCACACACAAATATTTTGACTCCTCACACTCGAACACTCAAGGATTAACTTCTTGGGTAGAAAACACTGGTTAACGTGAATCCATAGAAGTTCAATTAAGTCCCCACACAATGAGCCTATGTTGTCCTAAAAGAATATGTTGCTCATAATGATTTAACTTTGTAGTTAAAGCACATAATGAATACATGTCAGATGTATGTATGCTCATGAAGATAATCATGAAGATTTGAGCATTTTAAACATTGAAGATATTTCAAAACAAGTATATTGAAATGAATGAAATGAATACAAGAAACTTGTTTGAAAATCTGACACTGTATGAAAAGATCAAATATGAATGATTTATCAATCAAAGCTTAGGTCATGAAAAATTGAAATTTGTCTATACAAATCCAATATAGACAAGTCTTGAAAGAAAATTTTGAATGAAATCGCGCTCAAATATCAAATGATTTCAAACGGGGTGTCTTACCATCGAAATTTGGTTTCAATAGGAGACATGGTAAGAATATAATAAACAAAATACTAAACCGGTGTGTGTGAATACTTGAAAGTATATGAAAAAGATAAAACACAAGTATTTATCTTTGGAAACACACGGTTTGTTTTATCATGAAAGCACATGTACAATGAAAACATTTAAAATCACACTTCTAAATTCATGAAATCTTTTTGAGAATCAGAAGTGGGGAACATTTAAGAACATGTTTTCATATCTGAAAGTCGTCCTTCTTTCAGACATGTATGAGATTAAGATTCGAATGATCCTTACGCTCATCTTAAATCTCATTAACTCAACTCAAAAGTCATATTAGATATGATCGTGTAAGCTCCCCCTCAAAATATGCATTTAGTCACAAAGTCGTCAAAGCACAAAGTCTTATTCACAACATTTATTGAAAAGTAAATGACATAAAGCAATAAAACGTGTTAAGAACGAGTTCTGATCAGATGTAATCATAAATCATAATCCTTACTCAACTCCCCCTGAAATTATGCATTAAAAGATATTTCAATGAAGAATCTATGCAAAAATTTATTAACTCCCCCTAAAATGTAGATCATCTAACTATTGTGTCACACTCCCCCTAAAATCATGAACAAACCTTTCAGTGCATATATCTTTCATATTAAGAATAAAGAAATGAAGAAAAATAACAAAACTAAACTGTACTAGGTAACAACAGATTAAGTCTTGAGATTTAGCATGCCAAGTTTTGAAATGAGAAAATTAAATCTCTTTTCATCAAGTGGCTTGATAAATAAATCTACAAGTTGGTAATCTATGTTTACAAAGTAAAGTTCGATTGTACCTTTTTCAACATTATCCTTTATAAAGTGATATCTCACGTCGATGTGCTTGGTCTTAGTATGTTGCACAGGATTAGCAGTTATTGCAATAGCGCTATTCGAATCGTAGTAGATCGGGATTTTGTCGAACTTCAAGCCATAATCTCAAAGTTGTGTCTGCATCCACAACACTTGAGAACAGCAGCTAGCCGCAGCTACATACTCTGGCTCAGCTGTTGAAGTAGATACACATAATTGTTATTTCCAAGAAATTGTATGTGTTCCGATGTACTCTTCCTGTCAAGCATACAACCTGAATGATCTGCATCTGAATATGCCATGAGCTCAAAACCTGTATCCTTAAGATACCTGTAACACCTTAGGCATATCCCATATCGCCCGTGGACAGGAGTGATGCTGGGTGTTATAAGTAATATCTTGGCCTTCCTAACAACAACGTGTTTTGGGGCCACAAGCACGTCAGGTTCTGGGAACTCTGAGGTTCCTAACAACAACGCATTTGCTTAACCTCAGAGTTCCCAGAACCTGACGTGCTTGTGGCCCCAAAACACGTTGTTGTTAGGAAGGCCAAGATATTACTTATAACACCCAGCATCACTCCTGTCCACGGGCGATATGGGATATGCCTAAGGTATTACAAACACCCCCCTTGGGACTCATCGTCCTCGATGAGGTTTGCCCCATATCCCGAACGGCACAGGAGTGGATCTGATACCATCTGTAACATCCCGCCTGCCTCGACAACAATATTGTCCGCTTTTCCCCTGGATTTAACCAACGTGTAGCGCATGGATTTGTTTCTGGAGACCTGGTGAGAAACTTCCCAGGGGGTCACCCATCCTGGGACTACTCCCACCCAAGCACGCTTAACCTCAGAGTTCCCAGAACCTGACGTGCTTGTGGCCCCAAAACACGTTGTTGTTAGGAAGGCCAAGATATTACTTATAACACCCAGCATCACTCCTGTCCACGGGCGATATGGGATATTGTTGGTCCCGAAGGTGCTAAACAAGTTTGTAGAAGGGGGGGTTGAATACAAACACAGAATTTAAAGTTTAATATATTGTTTATTGAAGAATCAAAATACAATATACAAGTTTGTTGCGGAATAAGATTAAGACAGACTCAATCTAAACAAACTAAAGAAACACTAAGATAATTGCACAAGAAGTTCAGAGAATGGGGTTTAGAGATATAGAAAACAAGGGTTTCTATCTTGGGTTCAAGGATGAAGCACACATTTAGATGAAGGGGTGAACTTCCTATTTATACCCTATGCATTAAATGCATGGCAGGATACTTTACACGTGGCGTTCACAGATTGGCTTTGACAAACTGACTTTTGGGAGACATGCTTTCGGCCGGGTCATGAACAGTGTAGTGGACAGAGTTGTTGTACGAATGGTTGCAGAGACTTGTCCGTTCTGACACATCGTACCAAAGCATGAGAGAGTGTCATACCAAGCACGAGGGGCTTGTTTTAGACCATAGAGAGCCTTATCCAATTTATAAACATAATTTGGATGCTTAGGGTCATAGAACCCTGGTGGTTGTTCTACATAGACTTCTTCATTCAGCTTTCCATTTAGAAACGCTGATTTTACGTCCATTTGATAGACGATGAAGTCTTTATAGACTGCATAAGCTAAGAATAGTCGAATTGCTTCGAGCCTGGCCACAGGGGCAAAGGTTTCATCATAGTCTATGCCTTTCTCTTGTCTGTATCCCTGAGCAACAAGTCGAGCCTTGTTGCGGGTTACAGTTCCATGTTCATCTAACTTGTTTCTAAACACCCATTTGGTGCCTATTACAGTTTTATCAGATGGTCTAGGAATGAGATTCCAAACTTTGTTTCGAGAGAACTCAGTCAGCTCTTCTTGCATAGCACTGACCCAGTTTGGATCTCTGAGGGCATCATCAGTCTTCTTTGGTTCTATTAAAGAGAGAAAGTTTACAAAGAGACAAATATTACCTGAGCTTCGTCGTGTCTGAATACCTGCATCTGGATCACCAAGAATTTGATCTATTGGGTGATCTTTGGTCCATCGCTGAGCAGGAGCATTATTGCTTAACTCAGAGGTGGGATCAACAATTTGAATGTTTATCGATGATGACGATTGAGGTTCATCAGCGATCAACTGTTGAGTAGATTCACTGGAGAGGTTTTCAGACGAAGGCAGATTTGATGGTAGGAGTGTGTTTAAAGGTTCAGCTGAAACCCATGAGTTGGATTCAGCGGTAGGATGTATAATGTTTGGATCATCATCAGCGACTGGAGGATCTGAATGCTGATGGTTAGAAAAGAAAGGTTCAGTTTCTCTGTAGTGAGAAAGCATCCAAGCATTTAAATCTTCATTGTCAGCGATTGGTTTTGAGTTCGCTGAGCGAGTTTCATCAAAAGTGACGTGAATTGTTTCTTCTACGGTTTGTCTTCTCTTGTTGAAGACTCTGTAGGCTTTGGAGATGGAGGAATATCCTAGAAATATTCCATCATCAGCTTTTGGGTCGAACTTTCCAAGTTGATCTCTGTTGTTTAAGATAAAACACTGACAACCAAAGATATGAAGAAAACTGATAGAAGGTTTCCTTCCAACAAAAAGTTCATAAGCTGTCTTCCCAAATCGCTTTATTATCAGCGATCTGTTTTGAGTGAAACATGCAGTGTTTACAGCTTCAGCCCAAAATTGAGTAGGGAGATGAGAATCGCTGAGCATTGATCTAGCAGCTTCTATGATCGTTCTGTTTCTTCTTTCAGTGACTCCGTTTTGCTGAGGTGTTCTTACTGAAGAGAAGTTGTGAGAGATTCCCTTGTTCTCAAAGAAATTGTTCAGAGAACTATTTTTGAATTCAGTTCCATGATCACTTCTTATTGAACGAACAGTAAGATTGTTCAGCACTTCCATCTTTTTTACAAAAGATATCAGTTCTTCTGGAGTATCACTCTTACAGCGAAGAAAGATAACCCAGGTGTAGCGAGAAAATTCATCTACAATGACAAGTGTATATTTCTTTCCAGCTATTGATTGGATGTTGACAGGGCCAAATAGATCCATATGCAAGAGCTGAAGAGGACTTGTCACTGAGGAAACTTGTTTCGACTTGAAACTAGCTTTTGTTTGTTTTCCTTTTTCACATGCTGAGCAGAGAGATTCTTTAGCATATGAGTGCTGAGGAAGACCAGAAACCAGTTCCTTAGATGAGAGAGAATTCAGGGTTTTGAAGTTTAGATGAGAGAGCCTTTTATGCCATAGCCAGTTGACATCAGAAGAGGCTTTAGATAGAAAACATAAGTTTTCAGTGATAGTAGAGTCCATATCTATTACATAGACATTTTCTCTGCGATGACCACTGAGAGCAAGTTTTCCTTTCTCATTTAACACTGAACATGCTTTCTTAGTAAAGCGTACTTCATAGTCTTTATCACATAGCTGACTGATGCTTAGAAGATTATGCTTCAGTCCATCTACGTAAGCGACTCTTCGAAAGGTAGTTGTCCCATTGCTGAGGACACCAAACCCTCGGGTAAATCCTTTACCATTTCCACCAAAGGTCACAGAGGGACCTTTTTCTTCCTTGTATTCAGTGAGCAGGTCTTTTTGTCCAGTCATATGACGAGAACATCCACTATCAAGATACCAGATGCCCTTTGATCCCTGCACACATAAGGAAGATTAAGCGTTGTTTGGTACCCACTTTTCAATGGGTCCTTCAGAGTTAGTGGATAATGTAAGTTCAGTAGTATTCTCAGCTGACGAAGATTCAGCTTCAGTGATAGTCTTCACTTTGGTTAATTTCTTAACCTTAGTGGTATTTTTCACCTTGGTGACCTTCTCAGCTTTAGAAGCATTTTTCTTCACTTTAGCTATTTTATCAGCTTTAGTGGCGGTTGGACATTTACTTGCAATATGATCAGTAAAACCACAGTGATAACACTTTCTGTATTTAAAAATGGTTTTAGGACCAGGAGTAGAAGGTTTTGCAAGTTTAAGATGAGCAGGGCCAGGTCCAAGAAGACTTTTCTTTTGAGATCTGGGAGGAATTTTCATTTCTTCAGATCTCGAAGGTTTACGGTCAATCTTCAGCTTTGGAGGACAGAGATCAAAGATTTCTATCACAGAGCTAGAGGATTGCTTAGCTGAAGGTTTAGAGGGAACTTTCAGCTTTGCTTTCCTGGTTGCCTTCTGAGGAAGGAGAATGGACTTTCCTTTATCCGTAGACTTAGTGTCTTTGGATTTCTCCTCAGGAATGGGATTTGAAGAAGAACAGGGATAGAGTTGATTGTAAGAAGTGTCAAAGAAGGAGGTGACAAAGGTTCCAAACTTAAGTGAGGAACTCTCTTTCTTAGGTTCATCCTGAGGTGTCCAAAAACCAAGACCAGTTTTGTCACTTTCAGGGGTTTGAGCATTTATTATCTCAGAGATTTTTGTTGATGATTTGCACCATTTTTCAACATGAGCCTTTTCTGTTTTTAAAGCAGCGATGGCTTGTTCGCGTTCAATACTGATGATTTCATTTATAATGACTTGATCTTTCAACTTTTCTTCTAAAAGATTTAGTTCTTTGATCTTTTCATGACATTTCTCCAGCTCTTGAGTTAAATGAACATTTTTGTTCTCAGCTTGAGTTTTGTCGTTTAGGGCATTATAAAGGTCAATCGTCAGTACATCAACAGCGCGACTTCTCTCAGCTTCAGGTAGAGAGGGATTAGTAGAGATAGATACCTGAGATGATATGTAGCTCATAGAAGATTCAGATGGTTCTTCCACTTCTTCTTTAATCTCAGCCATGAGGCAAAGATTAGCGACCTCTTCTTCATGAGAAGATGATTCTTCTGATTCGGCCCAGTCGTTTTCTTCAGCGATGAGACCTTTACCTTTTCGCTGATGACTTTTCAGCTTTTGATATTTGTTCTTCAGCTTAAGGTATTTGTCATCACTGGATCTTCTTGAGGTAGAAGGTTTGAAGACCTTTTTCGACCTGCACTCACTAGCAAAATGTCCAATTTTTTCGCAGTTATAGCAAGTGGCAGTAGCCTTATCAACCGGAGTTGATTTTGGCTTTTCAGAAATAGAGAGAGGTTTACTTCTTCGGAAGTTGCTCTTTCTTGCAAATCTCTTAAAAGAGTTTGTCAAGAGTGCTAAGGACTCATCAAACTCTGAAAGATCAGGGTCTGATAGATCCTCAGATTCAGAATCTACCTCAGTGATAGTGAGAGTAGATCGCTGAGATGGAATTATCTCTGAAGAGACTAAAGCAACAGGAGTGCTTTTAGAGTCTTTAGAATCTTTTACAAGATTCTTCTTCAGAAGATTTGATTGCTCATAGTTGAGCAATATTCCATACAGAGTGCTTAAGGAGAGAGTATGTAAGTCTTTTGTCAGCTTAAGACATATTGAATAACTGTCCCAGCTTTCAGGAAGACATTCCAAGAATTTCGTTAGGACCTCAGAATTAGAATAGGTCCTACCAACAGTTCTTAGATCAATTATTAGGCAGTTAAATCGCTGATGAACATCAGAAAGAGATTCATTCTTACCAGCGATGAAACTTTCATACTGTCTTACCAAGTTAATCTTTCGAGTCTCTTGGATTTCAGTGGTGCCCTCATATTGAACACATATGGTTTCCCACATTTCTTTAGAAGTTTTTAGATGCATGATGGAATGGAAAACTTCATCAGGCAGAGCCATTGAAATAATGGTCTTTGCTCTTGCATCTATGCCTACCTTCTTTTTATCTTCATCACTCCACTGTCTTATTTCCTTAACGACATATCGTTCAGGGACAGCTTCAGTGGTGGCAGTAGCGGGAACCGCAGCTATAATTCTAACAGGTTCATAGGGTCCATTTTCTATATATTCAGGTATAGTAGGATCCGCACCTTCAAGAAATAGCATCATTCGATTTTTCCATAGAGAAAAGTTATCTCTGCTAAATCGAGGAGGTTTAGAAAGTGAGCCATTATCATAGTAGTTTGTGTTTGTGTTTAATGCCATTTTAGAATAGCAAGGAAGAGTATACAGCAAGATCTTGTTTATTAGATTTAAACAAACTGCTCTGATACCACTTGTTGGTCCCGAAGGTGCTAAACAAGTTTGTAGAAGGGGGGGTTGAATACAAACACAGAATTTAAAGTTTAATATATTGTTTATTGAAGAATCAAAATACAATATACAAGTTTGTTGCGGAATAAGATTAAGACAGACTCAATCTAAACAAACTAAAGAAACACTAAGATAATTGCACAAGAAGTTCAGAGAATGGGGTTTAGAGATATAGAAAACAAGGGTTTCTATCTTGGGTTCAAGGATGAAGCACACATTTAGATGAAGGGGTGAACTTCCTATTTATACCCTATGCATTAAATGCATGGCAGGATACTTTACACGTGGCGTTCACAGATTGGCTTTGACAAACTGACTTTTGGGAGACATGCTTTCGGCCGGGTCATGAACAGTGTAGTGGACAGAGTTGTTGTACGAATGGTTGCAGAGACTTGTCCGTTCTGACACATCGTACCAGGTTGTGCAAGGATAGACAAAAGGAAACTTGAGGCATAAGCTTTGTGATCGTTTGATAGCTGAGTATCTCTAAGTTCAGAGATAAAGAGGTTCAGCTATCGCTGAAGCTTTTTCTCATGTTCCTTCGCGTATTGGTAGAGTTGTCTTTGCTTCACTGATATCCGCATCAGGTCATTAGTAGACTTCTCATTGTTCAGCAGCTTCGTCTTTGATTCAGCTATGAACATCTGTTGACGCGAAACTTGTCTTCAGGGATTACGTTGGCTGTTTACTTTAGGAACTATCAGTGATAACTGAACAGACTCAGTTCGATCACTGATAGTGAAACATTAATACATAGAAATGTTTACAAGAAAGACTATCAGCGATAACTGAACAGACTCAGTCTGATCGCTGATGGTGAAACACTAATACATACTAAAACGTAATTTTCACTAAGTATAGGAGAGGGTCGTTATCAAATCACTGAGAGAGTTTGGATCAACAGATATGCCTAAGGTGTTATAATACCATAGACCAAGATCTGCAGTGCCCTTCAGATATCTAAATATTCGCTTAACTGCAGACATATGGGATTCTTTAGGTGAAACCTGATATCTAGCACATAAGCTTGTAGAAAACATTATATCTGGACTACTAGATGTCAAGTACATTAAGGAACCAATCATACCTCTGTAGGTTCTAACATCGACAACTTTTCAAGAAGGATCAACTCCGATCTTAGTTCCAGGTGCAATCGGGGTACCAATTGGAGTACAATTTTCCATTTTAAATTTTCTGAGAATATCGAAAATGTACTTTGCTTGATTAATGTAAATCCCCGTAGAAAATTGTTAGACTTCTAATCCGAGAAATAAATTCATCTCTCCCATCATACTCATCTGAAATCTTGACACCATCAGGTTAGAAAAATTCTTACAGTACTTAGGATTTGTTGAGCCAAATATGATGTCATCTACATATATCTGAATTAATATGATATCAACTTTCTCTTTTTTAATGAAAAGAGTAGTACCGATTTTAACTTTTGAGAAGCCCGACTTGACTAAAAATTTGGATAGAATTTCATACCAGGCGTGAGGGGCTTGTTTCAGACCGTAAAGAGCTTTGTCCAGAATGTATACAAGATTTGGCTTATCCGGATTGACAAAACCTTTAGGTTGAGAAACGTAGACTTCCTCTTTTAAGATGCCATTCAGAAAGGCAGTCTTCACGTCCATCTGATAGACGGTGAAGTTCTTGTGTGCGACATATGCTAGAAACATGCGGATTGCCTTTATGAACGCAACTAGAGCATAAGTCTCGTCATAATCTATACCTTCCTTTTGCCTATATCCTTTAGCCACAAGTCTTACTTTGTTTCTTATGACGATACCATCTTCATCTTTCTTATTCTTGAAAATCCATTTCGTGCCGATTATTGTCTTACCTTCAGTTTTAGGCACTAGTCTCCAGACCTTAAGCGCTTTGAATTGATTCAACTCTTCTTGCATCGCAGTCACCTAGTCTGAGTCAGCTAGAGCTTCAGATACTCGTGTAGGCTCTATCTTGCTCAGGAACGAATCATGCATGCACTAGTTTAGTATTGCAGACCTAGTTTGCACCGGTTTGGATAGATCTCCAATGATTTGATGTACTGGGTGCTCTTTGGTCCACTTGTGTTCATGAGGGAGTGGATTAGATGTAGATTGATCAAGATATTCATCTAAAAATCCACTATCTTCTTCATTTTGTTCAGTTAGGGGTTCAGTTGAAGTAGATGGTGCAGAAGCTTCAGTTGGTTGGACATTGGATGTCTGTTGAGTAAACGTTGTGGTACACCCAACTGATTGAGTTACTTCTGGCTCTACATTTATATTTATAGCTTCAACTGATGGAGTAGGCGTTTGAATTGGAATTTCTTGCTGAATCGGGGAATTGGATTCAGTTGATATATCTGAAGTGGTTGGATGATTATTCCTCGAATCGTCCGATCTATCAACCACAATAGGTTTAGTCACTTTAGTACCGAGAAATTCATCATAAAATAATTCAAACAGTAAATCTAAATCAGATAAATGTGATTTAGATGAAGATGCTTTATCAGAATTTGGAACATTAATCACAGGTTCTGGACTGATTTGCCCAGAAGCTAATACTACGGTAAGAACGGGTTCTGAACTGCTTACAGAAGTTATTTCTTCATCGAATGTTACATTAACTCTCTGGACAACTATCTTAGAGTTCTTCTAGTAAACTCTGTAAGCAACATACGTTTGAGAATAGCCAATAAAAATGCCTTCTTCAACTTTTGGACTGAACTTGTTCAAGTTCTCCTTGTCATTCAGTACGAAGCACCTGCATCCAAAAATATGAAAGTGTTTAATTCTAGGTATTCGATTATTAATTAAAGCATACGGCGTTTTACCGAACCGACGATGAATTATGGAGCAATTCTGAGTATAGCAGGCAATCGACATAACTTCAACCCATAGAAATAGAGGTAGGTCTGATTGACTTAACATAGCACGAGCGGCCTCGACTAGTGTTCTGTTTCGTCTCTCTAAGACTCCATTCTGTTCAGGCGTTCTGGCAGCAGAAAATTGGTGTGTTATCCCGACCGATTCGAGATAATCATAAATAATTCTGTTCTTGAATTCTGTGCCATTGTTCATTCTAAGAAGCTTGACTGTCTTCTGCAGATTCACTTGAGTGGTCTTTAAGAACGTGATGATGACTTCGGGCGTCTCATCTTTTGATCTCAGAAATTTAACCCAAGTGTATCTGGAGTAATCGTCCACAATCACTAGCAGATATTTCTTGCCATTGATGCTTTGAGTTCGCATCGGACCACAGAGATCCATATGCAATAGTTCTAGTGTAGAACTTGTACTCGGCTCAGGCTTCGGCTTATGAGCGACTCTTTTCATCTTTCCCTTCTCACACGTTGCACAGAGATGTTCTTTGACATACTTAAGCTCCGAAAGTCCTTTCACCAAATTACCCGTGACTAACTTGTTGATGTACCGAAAATTCAGGTGAGAAAGTCGTCTATGCCATAACGAACTCTGTTGCATAGAGGCTTTTGATAGTAGACACACCTCATTATCAGTCTGGACTTTTGACAAGTTAATCGTGTAGAGGTTTGACTTTCTCGTCCCGACCAAAAGTTCTTTTCCATCTTCAGTTCGTACACAACACCTTTTGGCCTTGAAATTCACCTCTAAGTCTTTGTCATAGAACTGACCAATGCTAAATAGGTTATGTCCTAGTCTTTCTACATAGCTCACCTTCTTGATCGTTACATTTTCTTAAATAACATCACCATATCCCATAATAGGTGAAAACTGGTCATTTCCAAATCGTACGTTTTCGCAATATTTCTTTGTATAACTAGACAATATATCTTTCTGCCCAGTCATATGCTTGGAGCAACCAGAATCCAAGTACCACATATGATGGGTCTGCACATGAGAAATCATGAAACAATCGGTTTAGGTACCCATTTATAGATGGGTCCTACAGTGTTAGCACATGATTTTGACACCTATTTGAATTTGGGTCTTGTTTTCTTTTGAAAATCTTTTGAAAGATGAAAATGATATACATGATACGAACCATACCAATCATCAGTATATTGGCGAGACACGAAACCATTTCTACTATAAGTAGAAGTCCTATTAGTAGACGTAGATAATTGGACTAATTGCTTTATTGAATATCTCTTGTAAGAAGTTACAAGCATTTGTTTATGAAAAGCAACATTGCCAACTACATCAGTTTTACTACTAGTCTTTCTATTAAAATCAAATCAGAAGATGATTTTGCAGTCTCATCAACTTTCTGCTTTGGTCGCCATTCTGATCTTACTCCAAACTTTTTCTTACTCATATCTGAAACATTTGAACTTTTCAAGTTAGAACTGTGAGATTTGAAAGACTGCTTATTCTTAGATTTACCAGTGGTTTTCCGTTTCTGTGAATGCCTTTTCTTCTTACCTTTGGCATCCTTGGTATTCACAGAGACTAGTTTATCAACTTTCGTTGATGTTTCACCCTTTTCAAACACACTGGGTAAACCAAAAGAATTGATAATAAATTGCGAATGATCAGGAAGTTTTGCATTAAAATCAAATTGATCAACACAATCATCTGAATAACCATCAGAGTTAAGGAAATCAAACTCTTTAGCAAACAGACTCTTAACATCATCATATTTTGAAGCTTTAGAAGATTTAGAAAAACCAGTGTTGAGAAAAACAGTTGAAAACACTATTTATTCTATATCAGTCAAAATCCTTTCTTCTAACAGAGTTTTCTCGAGTTCAGAAATTTTACTTTCTAACACGAGTAGAGGAACATAAATTTACCTTCAACCGGTTTAGCCTCCAATTCCTCTATAGAATAGCTTTCGAAATAGTCATTAGAAAGAAATTTTGATTGATCAGAACTGTAACTAAAATTCAACCTCTCATATCTAAATGGAAGTTGCATTTTAGTTTTGTTCTTTCTTTTCTACCTTTCCTTAGCTTCATCCTCATCAGATAGTTTAGTCCATTTAACTTTGAGTTCAAGGTATTGTGGTACCAATTTTAAAAATCCAAAATCGTACAAAGCAGACACTTTAGAAATACCATTTTTGAGGTAGTGTGGGTTCTCGTAACCAAGACCCCAACACTGACTACTCTCCTTAGGTTTGTTCAAGTGAATGGTTTGCTTAGTTTGACCTAAAGTATACAGTTTTTCCTCCAAAACATTCACTTTTTCAGTTAAAGATTTATTTTCTTTCTTTGATGAATACTTTTTCGCAACTTCTTTAACCTGAAATTCACACGGTTTAAATTAAGAAGTAGTTTCAGACAATTGATTATGAATTATAGTCTTCTCTTTTGCGCTGGTATCAATGTTCTTGTGTAAAGCCTCAATCAATACGTTCTTCTCAGCAATATGATTGGTGAGTTTCAGTATTGACTGATTTTTCTCTTTATTGATACCTTTCTCGTGTTTAAGATTAGACTGTAATTCCTGGAGTTCAATCATAATAGCTTGCATTTGGTTTAAAAAATCTGATTCAGACATATCACATACCTCTTCATTGTCTTCACCATCAGAATCTGCTTCCGCTTTAGTATCATTTTTACCCATGAAACACATATGAGCCTTTTCTTCTTTCTCTTCATCATCTTTAGAGTATTCGTCTTCGGCCATAAGTGCTTTGCCAGCTTCCTGTTGCTTGGCCAAACACATCTTGTTCTTGTAATACTCGGAATTGCGGACCTTCAGTTTCCGGCAATCCTTTGCATAGTGGCCTACTTTCCCGCAGTTGTAGCATTTAACTGGCTCAGACTCTTTCTTTTCTTCACTCTTATACCTCTTTTCTTCAGGTTTCTTCTCTTCAAATTTCTTGCTTTCAATCCTCTCCTTGTGTTCGTAGTTTCGTGAACCCGATGAGTATCTCTGACTATTCGATCCTGGCTTCTTATAGAATTTCTTCTGGAAAGCTTTTGTCAATAACAACATGGCCTGTTTCAGGTTCTCACAGTCATCAGAGTCAGAATCCTCCACATTATCAGCTTTCTCAGATTCAGAAATTACAACCTTCTTCTTCTTCATGCTCACAGATCTCTTTTCTTTCTTTTTCACCACTAAAGCAATCTGATATGCAGCCACTTTCTCTGCTTTCTTTTTCTCATCTTTAATCTCATCAACCTCTTCTTCATTCTTCCTTAATGTCTCGTATACCTCGTTGAGTGGTATCTCGTTCAAGTTTTTCATCTACTTCATTTGCCTAGTGAACCGCTTCCACTCGGGTTGTAGAATGCTCAAGAATTTGACATTCAACTCTATTTGAGACTTTCTGACTTTGTTCTTGCTGAGCTCGTTCAGAAGGGCCACAAATCTATCGTATGTTGCTTCAAGAGATTCACCCTCTTTAGCCTTGAACTCTTCGCAATTATTCAGACAGATTGAGACTTTCAGTTGATTGCCGATCTTGGATCCTAGCATCATCTTCTCGAGCTGATCCAACATATCTTTGCTCGTTGCATTGTAGTTGTCAATCTTGACATATATCTCGTTCGGAATCCCTTGTAAAATAAACGACCTTGCCAATCTATCAACTTTAACTCTTTTTCTCTGTTCATCTGTGTATTCATCCAGTGGCAATGGGTACTCCTTGTTGACTATCTCCTCACCATTTTCTCTTTCGGTAGACATAATCTTGGTGGGAGGTTTCATCACTCCTTCTTTGAGTGATAATCTGATGTAGTCACCCAAGTCATTATGGTCTATGAAATCTAAGAAGCAATCCTTCCATTGTTCGTATTCTCCTTTAAAGAGCACTGGTGACTTTACGTCAGTACCGATAGCTAGAGCTTCTCTGGAAGTCATCTTTGACAAGCACTGTAATAAACTGATATTCAGAAATTCAGAAACAAAAGAACCTTCAAAACTCAAACTTGGTCAAATCTGGAAAAAACTCAGAAAAATTATAAGTGTGGAACTCGCATAACAAAGGATACAAACTTCGCACAAAAACAGTATCATGCGCGTTTTGAGGTTCGCACACACCGAAGACAATGAGTTCATGGTTCGCGCACAAGGGGTTGTGCACGTTCAAGCTTCGCGTAAACTACTGCGTGCGAGTTTCTCTGAAATCACTTCGCGCAATGCTGCTACGCGTTTTGGACTTAGAAAAATTTTCGAACTTTCACTTCACGCAAAACAAAACTTCTCGCAGAATCAACTTCTCGCAAAACAAATAAGATGAACAGTAGAAACATGCACACTGAGACTTGCGCATTTCGACTTTTTGCACACCAAGTCTTGTGTGTTCTTCATTTTCTTGCGAGTTTAAGCTTTGTGCGTGTTCTTCAGTTGAGTTTGCGTGTTCTTTGAATCTAGCGCATTCTTGACTTATCGAACAAAAACTCAACTTATCCAACTAAAATCGATTCAAATCTTCACAAAATCTTCTGAAACTTTACAGAATCTTCTAAATAAGCCAATGAACCGATTACAACCAAACAATTAGAACCAAAAACACTAAGTATACAGAATTGATCTCAAATACAATACGTATCAAAACTCTAACTGTAAACTAAGAAAATTTCAAAAATCACCCCTAACAAATGTGAATTGAACTATGTATTACAAACCAAAAATATTCTAGATGTCAAGACGAATCTAGAACAAACAATCTCAAGCCCAAAACAACTCTAAAATCCAAAAAATGAATGGACACAGTTCGACTTGCACGTTCTTCAAATGTCGACCAAGAATCTTCGAATTAGATCACAATCTCTGAATTTCTGTTAGCTCTGATACCAATTGTGTGTCCCACAATCAGTGCTAAACAAGATGACAAACACAATTCAATTAATTTCCATTTTATTTCAATATTAAGAAATCGATACATAGTATATGGCTCTCACGATATATTTCTCTCTCTAGAAAGATAATACGCGCATGATACTCTAATCTAGTCATATCCCTATTTGACAAAAATACTTATACTACAAAACACTCACATTACAACACACTTTGACTTTGACTTTGACTTTTATTACAATTGATTTTGACTATGCTTGAGAGTTTGACTTGAACTTTGACTTGACTTGTCTTGACTTCAATCTTCATTCTTCTATGATCTTGTATCCAACATATTTCTGCACTGACAATCTCCCCCTTTGGATTCAAGATCATCTCCAAAAAGATTTTGCAATACAATCTCCTTCTTTGATTAATCTTTAGCAGCTTTAATCTTCCCCTTTGTTAAGACAACTGATCATCTTCAGAAAAAAATAAGCATTGAAGCACATTCTCCCCTTTAAGCTCAAAAATAATCTTCAAACTTACTATAATCTCCCCAAAGTCTGTGATAATGATCTTCAATAACAATCTCCCCCAAGGTTGTAAAAACCTCTTTCAGACTCCAAAAAGAGATTATCTTCAAATTCAGCTCAGTTTGCTTCAGCAAATTAAACTTCAAAGAAAATATCAGTAAATTCTTGTCTTTTGAAATCTCTGAACTTTCTCTTTAAAACTTGTACAATATTCAACAAAACTTGCAATCTTTGACACAAACTTGCAAAGAACTTTCTTCAAATCATCTTTTCTTGATCACCTCTCCCATAACTGATACAAACTTTTCTTCAGCAAACATTTCGTGAACAAATTACAATTGACTTTGACTATGCTTGAGAGTTTGACTTGAACTTTGACTTGCCTTGACTTCAATCTTCAGTCTTCTATGATCTTGTATCCAACATATTTTTGCACTGACACCGCCATATGAGCCGCCTTCCGGTAAACGTAGATCGGAGGATCTGTGGGCGGACCAGTTGCTCCCGTTACAAGCTTCCTGTTGGTGCAGTGTGTTCTCTCATAAACCTCCCCACCAGTAGGCTCACGGCTCCATGTCTCTCTCTACAATAGACAACTTAAATTGTTAGTAGGTAACAAAATCATGTATATACTAGTTCTATACCCACGCAATGCCTTGGGATGCATAAAGGCTTATTGGCCAAGTGCGTAAAGGCTTAAACATATTTGGTACTATAAATCCATATACTTGTCATTTGATACATCGATAATAAAGTACAATAAAACAATAAAAATAAATAATTATATGTCCTATACTTGTCATTTGATACATCGATAATAAAATACCCTAAAACAATAAAAAGAAATAATTATATGCATTGGGAAAATGTCTAGGGATTTAATCGATCAAAGTATGAATGTTCGTTGGGAATTTTGGTTTCAAGAAGTTCAAGCATCTATTGTTCCACAAATATTTTGAAGCCTTAATCACTCATGTTCAAAGTAATTTTCAGGTGTGATTCTCTAATTCAATTAGATTATAGATTATCTATTGGAGATGCTTTAAACTCCAAAGACCATGTATTTCGAAGCAAGTCCAAAACAACAAAATAAAAGCAAGATGCAAAACTTAAGTTACTATTAAATTTTAAAAAGAGTACTTATGGTCTTTATGTACAAAGGAATAGCAGAGGAGGAATTATGGTAAATGCACTAATGAACAAAATTCAGATTATCAATTCGTAAAGTTCCGGTATACTGTAGGTCTGTAGCTTATAAAAACTATGAAAGAGCGCTTAAATTGTCTTCCGTACTCCAAACCACCTATTCCGGACAATGTTGTCATCATGAAGATACAAACCACTGCAACAAAACAAACGCAATGTCAACACCAATAGAAGTTGTTTTTTTGGATAAAAGCTTTATTGTAACCGCGTTCACTTGCTATGAAAGTGAAATAGATCATGTAAAGCAATCTCTCATGTCTAATTTAACGATAAATTTCGGATGTTCACATTCTGTTTCCATAACAGAGAGAACATTAAAAAAATCACAACCTGATAAGAAAACTAATAAAAAAACAGTTTAGCTTATCATTTTGTTGCTTATATAAGGTTCTAATTGCAATAATGAATCATATTGCATTTCATCCTTGATGGGGTGTTGGGGTTTGTGTGACAAATATCCATGTAACAGAAGACACAACACAGGAAGGGAAAAATAGATATAAAACCTGCTAAAAATATGATTTACCTCAGGCTCAACATTGTTCAAATCCTCATACCTCCTTTCCATGGTTGTCCTTATTCCTTACAATAGAATCCAGGGCATTGTCCAATAAAAGAAAATCCTTGAGACGGTCAATTGACTTAGAGAGTAATGGCCTAAGTTCCTCAGGTGCCTTTAGTAGTCCCTGGACGAAAAGAAATCATTGTATTTTTTCTATGGCAAGAGAACAATACAGGATGGGCAAAGAGCCATCGGTCGAGTGGTACCCAGCAACCCCACCTTCGTAGACACCGGGATTCAAGTCAACAAAATATAATAAGTGTTGTGTTTTTTTAATTTGCCATATGTAAATATTATATGCTTCAAAAAATAAGTTAGGTATTTAAGCATGAAAGAAACTTTCGAGCACCTTAAGAAGGGTTTCCATTCTCTTATCTTCTACATGCTCTAATGCAAATTAAAGAACTTGTATTCTTTATACAAAACAAATATGAAGAACTTGTAATGAGAATACATAGAAATCCTATCCTTTTTTGTTATTTCAATCGATTTATTCATAATAACACGGTTTTACCGCAAAGCAAGCAAACTTGTATATAGAACAAACAAACTTTTTTACAGCAAAGCAAAAGATCAATTGTATAACAAAACAAGTAATAAAAGAATAGAAGAAACCTAAATGCAAGTAATAAAAGAATAAACCTCAAAACCGAGGACTTTAAAACGGAATTGAAACCCCCTACTTTATCACATATTAAAGAAACCTAAGTTGATTCAATATAAACCATAAAAAAAAAATTCAATTTTGAAACAAATATTAGGTAACCACCAGAAAATTGAAATAAATGTTTTTGAAAAAATAACTTGAAAAGTGAGAATGGTTACCTGAAGCTGTGTATCCATAATTCCATATCAATGGTTACCAGTTGAAGCTCTGTAGCCAAATACTTTATCAATGGATAAACGTTAGGGATGAAAAAGCCAGGTTTGTAGACATTAAGTTTCAAATTGAAGAATAATGATCAGGTATAGTCGGAGCCGGAATCTATGTCTTGGGAGCATGAATCATCAAATTGATGTATTTTCCCAGAAAGGCATAAAATAATTGAGATTGAATATTAGACATTGCATTAACACAAATATATTTGAAATTTCATATAAGTTAAATACTTCCAATGTGGCTAGAATTTGTGTCACAAGTTTGATCAATTGAGAACCATTGGTGCTCACTTCTCTGAACCTGGTTTACAGATCAATAAAATGATGATGAGCCACAAGTTAAGATTATATTCATAATAAGACTACAAACCCATGGAAAAACAAATATCGAATAAGAGCTCAAACAACAAAAAGTCATAAAACTATGCCAAGAGGTAGTTAAAATTTAAGCCAAGAGGATATGTAATTAAGGCCCCTGATCTATCACAGATTACTTACTCTTTTTGTTTTATAGCTATAACATATGAAATGTGATTTAATCTACTCTTTGCATTTTCACTGTGTTTGAAATTTGATAAAAACTTAAACCTTTTGTTCTTTTGCTGCTGCTTTTGTTAAACAACATCAAATACACATCATTACATCCTGGACCAAAATTGTTTTCATTTGACAAAAATCACAGGTTTGATTTTTCACAAGTAAGTGAAATGGAAAAGGAATACCAACATGAGGTATGAGTCTTCAGGAGCTTATCAGTATTCAGGAGCGTATGAATGGTATACCTGCAAACGAAAATAAAAAATTGATTAAGAGGAGCAAACAAAAATCAAAATCGTTTGAGAGAAACAAATAAAAATCAAAATCGAGCGAGAGGAACAAACAAAAAATCAAAATCTTTTGAGAGAAGTAAACAAAAACTAAAATCGATGGTATATATGAATTAAAATCGTCTGAGAGCATACAAAAATCAAAAATTGATCCAGAGGAGCAAACAAAAATCAAAATCCTTTTAGGAGCAAACAAAAATCAAAATCATTTGGTATGTATACACAACATCAAAATCGATTGAGAGAAAAAAAATCAGAATGAAACATTTATGAAGATGGATTCTCAAAAATCGATGGTATATATGAATCAAATAGAGTTCGTTTGAGAGCAAACAAAAATAAAAAAAATTGATTGAGAGGAACAAACAAAAATCAAAATCATTTGAGAGGAGCAAACAGAAATCAAAATCGTTTGGTATGTATATACAAAAGCAAAATCGATTGAGAGCAAACAAAAATCAACTGTAGACAAAATCGATTGAGAGCAAACCCTAAATCGTATACCTGACGTGTCTTCGTCGAGAGCAGTGAGAGGAGCAAGAGTAGAAGGGATGCGATAAGTTTAAGAATCCCTGCATATTTGAGATCACTATGAATCACCCGAAGCGTCGTCTTAAGAGTAGGAAAAAAAGTCTGAATCGTCGTCTTGGATATAGAGCACTGAGTTATACGGGTTGTGAGTGAAACGTTTTATGCATCAGTGGGGTTGTACTTTAGGTTGTTATAGTTGTAATTAAGATATTTTAAGAGATCGTGTTAAAAAAGCAATACCTTATGCTTTAGTAGTTACATTTAAGACTTTTTAAAATCTTCTTTATAATGTAGTATAGATATATTCATCAACTATATACATTTAGTCTAGTGGATGATAAATTACCATGCGGTCCCAATGCATAGCGGTACTAATAGATCCACACGTGTGTCCGGATGTCATCCTCTCATACGTGGTGGCCCGATTGGCCGTATTGCACCTAGATATACGCCCAAACACGTCGGTGTTCCATACCTGTTAAAAACAAGACATAAATCAATATAAATCCTAGTACAACTAGATACAAGTATTCAAAATAAAACAAACCTTATCAATCATCTGGACCCAAAACTCAAGCGGGATCCACTTTGGGCTCAAATCGATTGATAAACACACACACATACACAGACATATTCAACAAATATTCATTCATAAACACACACAAATTCATTCATAAACACACACATAGAGATTTAACAAATCGATTAACAAACACACACACACACACACACACAGATTCATTCATAAACACATACACATAGAGAGATTCATCAAATCGATTAACACACACACACATATTCATTTTAGGGCTAAAATCAATATGCATTTTAGGGCTCAAATCAATACCTAAACAAGGGTCACGGTGGTCGAAAGTGGAGGTGGTCACGTATGGTGATCGACAGTGGAGGTGGTCATGGTGGCCGCCGGTGGCGAGAGTGGCGATGGTGACGATGGTGGTCGAGAGAGTCGATGGGGTGGCCGACAATGGAGTCGAAAGAGTCGTGAGTGAGGACTCGTGAGGCAGTGAGGCGGAGGGATAGGGCAGTGAGTGAGAGAAATCGAGAGGAAAGGGATGAAGATGGCCGACATTCGAGAGGGTAATCGAGAGGAGAGGGTCGCCGACCGGAGGGAAATCGAGAGGGAATTGAAGTCAATCGAAATCGAAATTCCAGTAAAGAAATTAGGGCTTTCTGCCCACTTTTTTTTATAGAAAATTCAGTAAAATCCATGGATTTCCGACGGAAATTTCGTCGGTAATTACCGAGAGAATTTAACCGTCGGTGATTACCGACGGATTTAATTTTTTAAAATTAAAATAATTACTTTTAAATTACTAATAATTATTAAATTATATTGTTTTTTAAATTATTAATAATTATTAAATAAATTATTATATAATATTTAAAATTAAAATTATTAAATAAATAATTTATCAAATTATATTTAAATTGACTAACATACCCCTGAACTAACTGGACTTAACGGAAACAGTTAACAACCGCTAGGAGAAGGACCAAAAGTGTTATGAAATTGTGTCATTTTGTAACAGTTTTGGATCATCTTTCTGATGGCCGTTATCTTTTCCCGTTAATTCCAGTTAGGTCAGGGACCAAAAGTGTTATACACATATATACATACATCTATAGACATACATACATACATACATACATACATACATACATACATACATACATACATAAACATGATATATATATATATATATGTGTGTGTGTGTGTGTGTGTGTGCTATATACATACAAGCAACACATATGTATACAATACATCTATAGACATACATACATATATACACACATACATAGACATGATATAGACATACACACACACACACACACACTTATATGCATACGACATATACATATACATACAAGCAATACATATGTATATAATACACCTATAGACATACATACATACATACATACATACACACACATGATATACATATGCATATGACATATACATAAATATGATGTACATATATGTGCTATATACATACAAGCAATACATATTGTAAGTTCCCACAATGGTTGGAGAGGGGAATGAAGATTTCTTTATAAGGGACTTGATACCTCCTCTATCAGACGCGTTTTAAAACTGTGAGTCTAGGTGTGTGGACAAAGCGGACAATATCTGGTACGGTTGGTCTGAAATGTTACAAGTTGGTATCAGAGCTTAAGTTTGAGAGATTTAGGTGTTGATTTTGGATGCCTAGACTCAAACTAGTGTTCTTTTAAGTGATCGAGAGAGAGAATCTCACCAATAGGCACTTTAAGATTGGATATTTTGAGGTTGATGGAGACACTAGGGACGGGAATCACATCGATAGTAGCAAGGATGATCATGTATTGTACGCTCATAATTGCATCTGGTCAGTGTTATTGTGAACCTACGAGTTACATATGTATGCTTGGACTACTTTGATGGGACGACCGTTTGGGGCAGTGAAGAAGTTTCTAAGTGGGTAGCTATTAAGAGAGGCTGAGGATTTTAGCGTTCGTCATTTGGAGTGACAATAAACACGGTGATTGCATTAAATGGACCCTTCTGGGTCAGAATGATTGGTTGGATTAGAACCATAGACATTGGAATCGACATTATTCGAGGAGAACTTATAAGGTGAACATATGGAACCCTTCAATTATTGTCCTAAGATGTTTGAGTATCCGAATTACAATAGTGTGCCGGGAAATTGAGGATATTTGGTCTGGGGAAATCGAGGTGCGTAGTTTCGAGACATTAAGTGCCAATCAAATTCATGCACAAAATTTTATTCTAACATGAATTGCATCAACTATTTCTCATGTTTCCGAAATCATCATGTGAAAGTTTAATATGAAATCTTGGAAAAATGTTTAGCACAGACAAGTATTTAAACTATGATTTTAAACATGCATAAAATTATTTTATTACATGTGGTTACAAACTTTGTCAAGATTTTCTTTATCCTCGTTGTTGTCCAACACCATTTTGGATATTGTGATGTCCTTGTTTTGATGTATAATTGAAAGTTTTAAATTAGTTGCTCTTTCCAAATGGTATCAGAGCCGGGAACCGGACTAGTGTGACAGCGAGGACGCTGGGCTCCCAAGGGGGTGGATTGTAAGATCTCATATTGGTTGGAGAGGGGAACGAAGGTTGCCTTATAAGGGACTTGATACCTCCTCTATCAAACGCGTTTTAAAACCGTGAGTCCAGGTGTGTGGACAAAGTGGACAATATCTGGTACATTTGGCCTGAGATGTTACACATATGTATACAATACATCTATAGACATACATACGTACACACATACATAGACATGATATAGACATACACACACACACACACACTTATATGCATACGACATATACATATATACATGATATACGTATATATATGTACTATATACATGATACAAGCAATACATACATGATGTATATATACATATATATACACACATACATACATACATCTATAAACATACATACATACATATATAGACATGTGCATGGCATACACACACAATTATATGCATACGAAATATACATACATACATGATATACATATATGTGCTATATACATACAAGCAATACATATGCATGTATACAATACATCTATAGATACATATACATGCATAGCATATACACACACATATAGACATATACAAACACTTATATGCATACGACATACACGTATATACATGATATATACATATATATATATGTACTATATCCATAATACATATATATACACATGTACATATACTATATGTAGACATATACATACGTAATACGCCTATAGACATGTACATACCACTTATATGCATACGACACACACACATACATACATACATACATACATACATACATACATACATACATACATACATACATACATACATCAACAGATCACCGATGAATTTCTTGGGAAAAAATTAATAATTTACCGACGGATGATCCAACGGCCTTTGGAAATCCGTCAGTAATTTGCGATGGATCACCGAGGATGGTTGGAAATTAAAAATAATAATTAAATTAATAATATTTCCGATGGAATACCGACGGAATTCAATATTTAATAAAATCAAAAATAAAATAATTTTCAGTCCGTAGGTGATCCGTCAGAAATGTTTATATTTACCGACGGATATGTTGTTCGTCACAAATAGCTTCATTTTGTCGGAAATTGGTCGGTGATCCGTCGGTGATTACCGACAGACTTTTGCAGTTGGTAATAATTGGTCGGTATTAAGGGTTTTTTCTAATACTGTTCGTACGTAAGTTGAATGTCTTCTCGTTTTAAATCACCCCTATAGATGTTGAGAATAGATCAAGTGGGAACCTAAACAATGTAACATAATCAATCAAGCTGACTTTCTTCTCGTAAGTTGAATGTATCTAGGGGCAAATCAAATGGGAACCTAAACAATGTTGAGAACAACGTTAGAGTCAATATGAACATATTGTTAAGATTTAAGGTATTTGTAAGTTATTATATGCACATGACACGTGTCACACAAGAATACTGTGGAGGAATATGTAAATCTATATAGTCGCATACAAATAATACGTTTGTTTCCATTTGTAAAAACTCAAGATGATTATGGAGATAATTATTATTGAAAGATAACTATGAAAATATGTGTTAAACTGTAATTATGATAATTACAAGGTGTAAACGTGATTATGATAATTATGAGGTGTTATTTGTAAATGTATATAATTATATTAAAGTTTAATATAATTATGTATAAATATTATTGATAATTACATAACCTTATTTGAGTTATAGTCTATCTATAATTCAGTTAATATAAATAAGTTGTTAGGCTAAATCAGTTCTGATTGATTGAAAAAGTAGAATTTAGCCTTTCAAAAAAATAAAGAAAAGAAACATTTTCTTTTATGCAAAATACATGTAGATCTAGGGTTTTTAGGCTAACACCCGCTGGGAGATCAAGGTGTGTTCATGTGTGTATCACTGATAGAGAAATCATGCATTGAATTCTAAGTGTTGCATCAAATCTAGAAAAACTGATAAAACCCGTTTCGAACTATGTAGCGGGAAGATCCCAAAATTGATATATATAAGAATATGGAGCAGTGATGATTATGTTATGCGGGAAGCTTTTGGGAAGCTTGATTCAAGGTTTGGAAAAATGCATCTTTGTGGGATATCCAAAAGAGACAATTGGATATTAATTCTACGAACCCAACAGGAACAAAGTTTTGTTGCGCGTCACGGTGAGTTATTAGAAAATGATTTTCAGATTAGAACCACAACGGGGGACACAGTAGATCTTGAAGAAATTCAAGAATGACAATATGAAATGACGATTGACACTGATAATCAACATGATGTTGAGCCTCAACAAGTTGTTTCAAGTAATGATGAGATACAAACAACCCGAAGATCAATTAGGAATTGTCAAGAGCGAGAGAGGTATGATTATGTCATTGGCAGTGACGATACCGTTCATGATGAACCTGTAACCCTACCAGGAGGCCGTATCGGGTTTGGAATTTGATAAATGGCAAGATGCCATGAAGGCTGAGATACAATCCATGTCAATAACCAAGTGTGAAACTTGGTAGATACATTTACCGGCTACATAGTCATGGGGTGTAAGTGGGTAGTCAAAAGAAAACTAACATGGAAGGGATTGTGCATAGCTATAAAGCTAAGTCAGTAGAAAAGGATTTTTCATCAGGATTCTTCTAGCCATCGTTGCATATCATGTTTACGAGATATGGCAGATGGATGTTAAAACTGATCTCCTTAACGGAACTTTAAGCGATGATGTACACAAGGTTTTAAAACATCCAAAGGTTCCTGTAAAGATATGCAAGTTGCAAAAGTCAATTTATCGACTAAAGAGAACATCTCGTAGTTGGAATCTTGTGTATACAAGAAGGTTAGTAGGAGCATAAAATAGTATTCTTGATCCTATATGTCGATGATCAGGGGCGGAACTCAAGCTTTAAAACCACAGGGGTCGGGCCTAATATATTATATAATTTCAAAAATACAAAAAATACGTTATCCAAAGTTATTGCGTAGTAAAAAATCTAAAGCTAGACATTAAATATGAAAATGTTAAACATCATTCATCAAAAGTGGGACCTTTCGATCTTTCACGGCCTTGAAGTGTTCCACAATTTCCTCCAAACTGATCTTTTCAACAATTTCCCTTTCGATAAACAAAACCAACAAGTCTCTTAGAAACTCATCATCCATTTTATTCTGTATTCTTGTTTTCACAATATTCGTGGATGAAAATGATCTTTCCGTTGTCGCGGTAGAAACTGGGAGAGTAAGTAGTAGACTGGTTAATCGATAAATAAGATCAAAAGTGGTTTCTCTTCTAGTCCTTACCAACCATTGACATAATTTCACAATAAATGTCAATTGCTTATAATCTTCATGGTGAACGACATCAATAGCATAATGTTGAAGTTGCATCTTCAGAATTGTTTTTTCTAGATCACTGAAATCTCCAAGATAGAACTGCTCTACTAGTTGACGTACTTCAAGACTTCTAAAAGCCTCATATGCATTTTTAGGATCCAGATTTGAAGCAAGACGAAGCATCTCCATGGAACTATCATTGAAACTATGATCTAGTTCCATCAATTGAAAATTAATTGCTTCATAAAAGATATCCACTCGGTAATGATGCTCAAGTGTATGATCACAATGCTCATTACGAGCTTGAGTCTCACTGTTGTAGTAGGAAGAAGACAAGTCAGGAATATATATTTTACGTACCTGACAAGAAAACAAGTCGAAAAGAAGACAAGTTAGGAAGATTTACTTGATAACGATGTTTGAGTGTAGGATGAGTGTGTTACGAGCCTGAAAAAATGACTTAACAAGGCAAAGTAAATCATCCCAACCTTCATCTTTCATATTTTGCAATAAAACTTTGGTAGGTGCAACTAACCTCAATGCGTTAAAAATATCTTGATTTTGTCTTTGTAAAGCCTGACAAAGTAAATAAGTGGTCTCCATTATTTCTTTTTCGAGATGCAAGACGAATATGAACTCAAAGGTCGTCACAGCCTCATATGTTGAATCTGCATCTCCTTTGATTGAACCAGTTCCTTCCTCAACAATTTTTAGCAAAACCTCACAAGTTGGACTGAACATCTTAATTAGGCTAGAAACTGATCTGAGATGTATCTCCAACACATTGTAATGTATTAATTTGATTGAGACCTCTACTGGTCTCCAACTCATCAATATAAAGGTGTTTATGTTTCTATTTATTTTGGCATATTGGAGATGAGTATATATGTTAAACGTTTTTGTGTTTATTATTAGCATGTTTAAGTATCCTTAAATAAAATGATGATCATATTATTTAAAGTTGTCCTTGATCGATTATTACTAGGGGACTAGTAATAAATAAAGATCATTGTGAATTCTGGTCATAGTCCAAGTTGGAAGTGCACTGGGTGCAACCAGAGTCTGATGAGCTTGGGTGGGTGCAAACGTTGGACAAGACCCACAGTCAGGATCACCTCATGGATCGACGTCATAAGGTGAGTTCTGAAAATGGTGGAAATTCTTATCCTCAGACCTAGATGTGCATTGGAACCTGATAAGAAGTGTTATACTCTGATATAGTCTAACGTTACCCTTAACCAGGTAATTATAAGGGCTATGTTAGGTATAATATGAATTTTGTATAAGTCGTGTACATGCAATATGAGATTTGCTCCTCTCAAGTTGATAGAGATATTTTTGGGCCCCTCGATGGCATAATTTGATTTACATGGCCATGAACAAGTGGATTAGTTGAACTGATAACACTTGTCTAATCACATATGTTAGGATCGAGAAAACATAATCTTTGAACTACAAAGGGCGAGATAGATCTATGCCTTAAATTCAAAACAAAATATCGTGAAACAAAAAAGAAAAAGAATGATACTACCATATGATTGATTGGATCAATCAGATTGCTCGAAGAAAAAGCACATTTCCATAGCCTTGGGAGCGGTGATGTGTTATTAGACGCTTACCACCATCTGGGTTACTATGTATCGTATGCAAGTGGGAGAATATAAGTTATTATATTCCCACAAAATGTGTCACACATGAATACTGCTGAGGAGTATGTAAACCTACAGGGTTGCACACAAAGAATATGTTACTCCCATTTGTATAAACCCAAATGAAATCATGATGATTATGGGAATAATTATTCTTGAAGGGTAATTATGAAAATATGTGTTAAAATGTAATTATGATAATTACAGGATGTAAACGTAATTATGATAATTATGAGGTGTTATATGTAAATGTATGTCTTAAAGTTTAAGATAATTATGTATAAATATTACATACCCATATTTGAGTTATAGTCTATCTATAATTCAGTTAATATAAATAAGTAATTAGGCTAAATCAATTCTGATTGATTTAAAAACTAGAATTTAGTCTTTCAGAAAATTATAGAAAATAAACATTTTCTTTTTTTGTAAAACACATATAGATTCAGGGTTCTTGGGCTAGCACCCAGTGGAAGAACTAGGCGTGTTCGTGTGTGATTCCCTGATAGAGGAATCCTGACTTGGATTCTAAGTGTTGCATCAAATCTAAATCAGATCTGTAAAAGGTACAATTCTAAACACCCTATAATGTGTGGTTTTTTAATTAAATGCATCATTGGATACAACTATGTGTTTTAGATTTAGAAAAGTTTTCTAATTTATTCTTTAACCAAAATTAATTTTCTAATGCGTTATCGGTTACACATTGTTTTAAAACCCAACAGAAACGTGAAAGTTAATTATGAATATGTGTCGTTTGTTTTGCATTTTGTATCACAATATCTAGCAATAGTATATATTTCACATGTATTTTTTCATTAGTTTATATACGGATCTTAATATTTTTGAGATTTTATTTAATTATGTAGCTCTCTATGCATGTCTATATGTGAGGGTGAGGTGTTTGGCCGTTCGTTCTGAGGTAATATTATAGACAAATTTATAATCACAATCATAATAAAAAATAATTATTTAATTAAGTTACCGATAATTATGATCTTAATATCATTGTTTCTTGCTCCCTTTAAGAGTAAGAGGCTATTTGGTAGTCTTTTAATGATGCTACTAAGAGTTAGACTCTGAATCGGTAAGGGAGATACCTCATTTGACAAAACAAAATTGACCTCCGAATTGATTTTAAATCCTCAGAACGATTCTTTACCTAGGGTGTTAGACAAATCGTTTAGAACCTATATTCTTACAAGAGTACCCTTCAGGCTCTCATCTCCTACCCTCTAAGGCTCTTATCTCCATTTCCGCTTTTAGGTTCATCTTCTCTCTCTTACACACACACACGCATATAAGTGTAGTGTGATGTGTTTCGTGAAACTTCATGAACAAAATCTGTATAAGTGAACGACTCCATGAAATATGAGAGAATCTCATGGTTGTTCATCCATGTTCATCATTTAGCATAAGAAGTAATGAACATGTACTAATCGTTACACATTTCGATATTAGGTTGGACTATCTTCGTGTTGCATTTAATCGTGCTGATATTTTGCGAAAAACATTATTCGATGCGATTGCGTTGTGCTCCATTGCATATATCCGACATTGTAGTTATTAACGACAAACAATGGAATATGTCATCTCTTCCACCGACATCGCCTAAACTCCCGGGATTCATAAAATCGTTCAAGAAAGGATGCAGAATGTAATTTTGGTCACCTTTTGATTCCTTCAACGTGACATACTAGATTACACATTGATTCATAATCATAACATCAAAGCTATAACCATGGATTAGAATTATTGTAACTCCTCATTAATGATGCTATTAAAAATCAACAAAGTGAAATACCAACTCCTCCTTCACCTCCTCCACCACCGTAGACTTCGTCGTTTGTTGTTGTTGTTGTTGTTGTTGTTCTTGTTCTTGTTCTTGTTGTTGTTGTATAAGTAATGGTTCAGTTGATGGCGTTGATTCTACATCAATGGTTTTGGGGTTTGATCGGAGGAGAGATACATTGATGGAAGGTGCTTGTAGAGAAAGAAGTAATGGTGATGACAGAAGGCCTATGGTGCCGTGGAGAAGAAACTGCTACTCACATTCATTTGAGGAGAGAGAGAAAAATGTAATACCCATATTGCCCTCACCATTCTCTAAACTCTATAACATAAACCTAGAATGTCCAATAAATTACAATCATGCCACCGGTTTTTCCATGACCGTGGATCAAATGATTTAAGGGCTGATACTGAGTTTGTATAGTTTGCACAAAATAGGTGGTTTGCAAAAGATACTCCCCCTATATATATATATAGGTGCTAAATGTATGAGAAGTGATCATATCCCTTCATCTGGTCAACATTGTGGCTTTGACTGTGAAACACCGAATAATTTCTCGCATAGTTTACAGAAGATAAAGGGGTAGTTTCGTAACTTTTACAAATAGACGACAAACAAGTTCATATGTGAACCCGTGTGATTCACATATGAACTATAACCCGTTGATTAGTTCACATATGAACTATTTAACTGATTCACATGAGAATCTGTTAATTAGTTCATATATGAATCACAAGGGTTCATATGTGAATCTGATAATTTGTTTCTATGATTCAGATATGAACCTACGAGTTCATATGTAAATCAATTAATTAGTTCATATGTGAATTACAAAGGTTCATATGTGAATTACACAGGTTCACATATGAACATATAGTTCATATGTGAATCACATGGTGTAACACCCGCAATTTTCGGTAAGTAAATGTCACCCGGACGTTTCTGTGACTTGTAAACAGTGGGGGTTTGTTGGGAAATGTATTGTTTAAAGTCCCTTAGAGTATCGGGGGTATTGGCGTTGAAAAAGTCGAGTTTTGGGGCTTGGTTCGGGCACGACTACAATGCCCGACGACTATGACAGTGTCATAGTCGCACCTGTCATTGTCGCAGCAGAAAACAGTGGCCAAGGAGGAGTTGGCGACAATGCCCTGGGCATTGTCGTCGCCGGTCAATGTCGCACCAGGGCACCAGGGTGCTGTCAAATACGAATTTCCAGCTTTCTTTCTCATTCTCTTCTCCAAGTCTTCCCCATTCTCTCTCAAATCGTTTCTTCTTCATTACCCACAAACCCTAACTCATTTTAAAGCCATTTCCATAGATTTCAAGGTGCTTCTTCACCATTAAGTCTGTGATCTCAACCTCATGTGCTAGTTCATGTGTTCTTCCACCATTTCTTGAAGATTTCTAAGTTTTATAGGTTTTCATCAAAACCTAAGTGGTAAGTGTACCCTTCCATTTCTAAACCCTAATATAAGATATAAATGTTTCTTTGATGATTTCCTAGTGATTGATTTCTCAAATTTCGAATTTGATAGTTTGGTGAAATTAGGTCACATTTGGGGGTTTGGTCAAGATTGGGATTTTGATGTAAAATGTTTGAGGATTGATTCTTAATAGTTGGATGCGTATATTCATGGTTGGAAACTTGTGAATATAGGTTTTGGAAAGTTTTGCTTGTGGATTCAAGTGTTATTAAAAGGAGCTCAAAATGGGGTAAAATCTAGATTTAGCCTAAACCTAGCAAGGTGAGTTCAAGTTGATTTGTGAAAACGGTGTATATGCCAAAATGTTTATTTTAAAGTGTTTTGTGTCTTACATGAAATTGTTAACTGCTGATAAGTTTGGTTATTTTAAAAGTGTTTAACTTTATAAACTTATATAGCACACATCTTTGGGATTTTGGGCATTATGATAAATAAATCATATATTTTGGTATTTTAATGATTTATTTTATGGAAGTAGATTTTGAGTATAGATGTATTTCATTTTGTGTTTTGGAGAAAAGCATGGTTTTGTGTTATAGGGCGTTTTGAAAGGATAAATGTTATAAACTCACTTGGAAAACGATTTGTCCCAATCTAAACTACGTTGGAATTAATAATATGTTTTGGAGCATGGGTTTACATAAGTACGGGTTGTTTATGTTTGATTCCATTTTATGAATTTCAACGTTTGGTCTTTGGATTTGTTGAGCTTATGGCTTGGTTTGGATTTTGTTGGGTTTTGAGGACCCTTGTCCTCTTTTAATAGCTCAATGTTGAGCGTTTGGTTATGATTTGCATTTAATGCATCTTAGTTGAGAATTACATGTTTTGAATGCATTAGTTCATTCATTTTGAGTCATGTAATAGTTTAGTTAGTGCAATGGATCCATAGGAACGGTGTTCCTATGTCCCCGTTTTGGACATTTGGTTCACCATTTGGCACGAAATAGGCATCGGGTCATCATGATAAATAAGGTGTGGACCTATACGGTTGGACAACGTCTCATGGGCAGTAAGGTGTAATTTCATTGTGCATAAGTTCCCCTGTTTTGGAACTTTCAGGAATAGACTCAGAGGAGTTGACTTGATGTTTTCGAGTGATAGACTCAGAGGAGTTGAGTTCGGTGGGTGTTTTATGTGTAAACCACATGTTTTGATTTCTTACATAATTATGTGACATACTTTTGTGTCCCGTCACGTACAATGTAATCGGGCCTTCCCCGTCACCAATAGGTGTGGTTTTGGTTATTGAGTTTTATAATCCATGTTTTCGGAGATGTTTGAGTATGGGTATTTATCAATGTTTTAAGGTTTTAGTTATTGAAACTTATTCGAGTTATTGGGATGATTTGGGAGTTGGAGTTATCTACGTTTTCAGTGTTTGGTCATTATAATGTCAGTTATGTTTTACGCGGGTTTTGGGTTTTGGCTTTATTTAAAGAGGCGTTTGTTTTATGATTTTTAATCACGAAAAGGGTGAATGATGAAAGGAGATTATTTTGAGATTTAATGTATTTCATTTTTGGTTGTTTTCAAATCAAATGTATTGCATTTTGGAAATAATGATTTTAAATAACATTCTTAAAGTTAATGTTTTATTTATCTCTAATGAAAACTATTGAGCTCACTAAGCTTTAAGCCTAACCTTTTTATTTGTCGGCATGTGCATCAGGTTCCAGTTGGGGTTTGGTTCTTGCAGTGCTTTGAGGAGTTGAGCATTAGACTTACACGAGAGTAAGTAGTTTGGTGAAGTCTTACGCAGTTGGAGATAGTGACTATTATTGGGTTTTAGTAACACCCGTCTTTATTATAGACTGTATGTGTAGAATGAATGTGTGCATTGAGGTTAAATCTTAATTTGTGATTATAGATGAATCATTCATTGATGTATTTAGAAAATTTTAAATTAGTTGCTATTTCCAGATTTGAGGGTGTTACACATGGGTTCACATATGAACTCGTTGTCGTCTATTTGTAAAAGTTACGAAACTACCACTCTATTTTTGGCATAACCACAAATTTTGACCAGTCAAAGCCGCAATTCTTGACCAATCAAATCCGATTTTGACCGTATGAAGGGCTAGGATTGCTTCTCTACTTCTCATTTATTTTAACACTTCTCATTTGAACCTGTGGCTATATATATATATATATATATATATATATATATATATGGGCTTAATCATTTGATAACTCAAAAAATTGTGAGATCCGATCTCAACCACATATCAAAAGATAAATTAAGAATTTAATACTTTTGGTAATTTTGACTTAAAATTTTATTTGAAGGCTATTTTAGGTATTTTAGAAATCTTATCTCTTATCTCTTTTCTCTCCTCTCCCTTCCGACGTGAACATTCCATTGTGCTACTCGATGTATACATGTTGTGATACATTAATAAAGAACATTCTCTCCATATGCCTATTGATACCAACTGTAAACATGTTGTGATATCCTAAGATACACTATGTGATATGTAATGCATACACGTTGTGATACATTCGGTACACATTGTGATGCCCACTGTATAGATGAGAAAGAGGTGTAACGGTGTTGATAGGTATTAGGGTTGCCTAAATCAATGATAAAAGGAGAGAGGAAAAAATGGAGATTGATACAAATATTGAAATTACATTGATGGAGAAGGAATAGAATGTTACTAAGCTAGGTTGTCATCAAAAATAAAATTACTAATTTACCAATTAATATATATACCATATAATAAAGCATCTATAAAAAACTTTTAAAAACAATTGTTAAAGCTTAATGTACCACTATTTAATGTTAATTACTTAAAATCTCTTAAAAACAACCATTAAAGTTTTATGTACTACATTTAATGCTATCTATTAACTTCCAATTCTTATCTTTAACTACTTTAACTCCCCTAAAATCATCCCCACTTCAACTCCCTAAAATCACTCCCCACATAACTAAATACATGATAAAAATAAAATTTTAAATATAAAAAATCTAAAATATAATTAAAAAAATCTAACATAATATTTAATGTTTATTTTATAAAAAAAACATTATATTATTATAAACCTAAAATAAATTACATTATTATAATATTATTAAACTATCGAAAAACTCTTAAGAATAAGTTTTTATGCATTAAATACTGTTTATTGATACACGTTACTTAAAATTCGAGATTACAAGTCATGATGCATGAGTACAAATTTCTAAAGCATATGTTTAAATTCATAACTAACTGATAAACATAATCAAAACAGGATAAATATCTCAATTTAAATATAAAGAATTTAAAATATATAAGATAATCATTGAATTTTAGCAAAATAATTAATTTTTTTTAGGATAAATATCTCTATCTGATTTTGAATGGTTAAGTTCTTAAACTATTTTTTTGAATGATTAAACCCTTAAACTTTCTAAAACCGGTTAAATACATTCTTGTAACATGTAAAAACAGGTTAATATGATAAAAATTTAGGAAAAGTCTATAAAAACCCATCAAAATATCTGCTTTTGAAGGATTAAGTCCCTGAATTTTTTTAGCAAATAAATCTCTAATTTTTTTCTTAAATCTTATTACCAAATAAATTCTTGAACATTTTTTGAGGAAATAAATTCCAAACTTTTTTTAAGAAACAAAATCATGAGCTTAATTTTAAACCAATAAATCCAAAAAAAAATTCTGCATGAACAGAAAAATATATACAAATCCACTCATCCACAACAAAGCCATGAACAATTAAAGAGAGAAAACTTATATCATTTTTATTACTAATTCCGAATAATTCAATTATGCCTAAAATATAAATAGATACATACAAAAATTATATTCATCTTTTCACTAAATATACCAAAAAACCGTCAATCATTTCATAAAATTTACAAAAAAAAACACATATCTTTTCATGAAATATACCAAAAAACGCTCATCCCTTCACAAATATATAAAAAAATGCCCTATATGTTTATCCTTCTAAGAGGAATATATTAAAAGTTATCTCATTTGTAATAACAAAGTAATGTTTAATTTAAAGTAAGAGTCTAATCAACCGTTTGACTTTAATGTATACCATTAACTAAGGGGTCGTTTACCCAAACATTTACCCGATAAGTGCTTACCGGTAAAAATCGACACCCTAACTTATTTTACCGGGTAAGATTGTAGTCTATCAAAAAGCTATCGCGTGCAACAATTTACCCGGTAAACGCTTACCGAGTAAGAGTCATTCACCTCCACTTACTGGGTAAGACTCTCCATCCTTATATCGTTCTTACCGGGTATGATTCTCGGCCCTTGCGATGTTCATCCGGTAAGGTAAACGAGCCAGTAAGCACCTACTGGAGTTTTTTTTGGTATATTTGTGAACGAACTGACGTTTTTTTGGTATATTTTGTGAAGGGATTGACGTTTTTTTGTTATATATTTTGTGAAGGGATGAGAATAATTTTTGTACAATTATACGTATCTATTTATGTTTTAGACTTTTAGGCATAAATTTTGAATGATTCGGAATTAGTAATTAAAATGTATATTTTTTTCTCTCTTTTTAATTGGTTCATTTTGCTATATTGTCGGTGAGAGGAATTATATATATTATTTTTGTTCATGCAAAAAAAAAAAAATAGATTTATTTGTTCAAATTTAAGTTCATGATTTTTTTTCTTCAAGAATAGTTTGGGATTTATTTGTTTAAAAAAGTTCAATAATTTATTTGGTAAAAAATTGAGTAAAAAGTTTAGAGATTTATTTGTTAAAAATAATTTAGGGACTTAAATATTTAAAATCAGATAGTTTGTTGGATTTCTTTAGACTTTTCCCAAATTTTTATTACATTAACCTGTAAAAGGTTACAAGGATTTATTTAACCGGTTTTAAAAAGTTTAAGGGTTTTATCATTCAAAAAAGTAGTTTAGGGACTTAATCATTCAAAATCAGATAGTTTGTTATATTTTTTTTCCAGACTTTTCCCTTTTTTTTTATATAAAAAACATTATATTATTAAGACTAAATTAAACAAATTTAAAAAAAAATCATTATCACTCTTTTTCAAAACCATCCCAGATCATACTATAAATCGATAAAAAACAAAAAATAAAAGTAAACATTAAAATCGTGATGTATCGTTTCATTGCGCGAGTACGTTTCTAGTTAATTTAAAAATATTCTTCATTATCTTAAATGAGTGGCTCACATCGAATATCACGGTTATCACAAATTACAGAGTTCTTATTTAATTAAGCTCCTATATATGTAGATAGATAGAGAGAGAGAGAGAGAGAGAGAGAGAGAGAGAGAGAGAGAGTGAGAGAGAGAGAGAGAGAGAGACGATTTCAAATTCAAACCCTCTAATTCTTACAAATTGTACAAACCATGATCAACTCTTAGATTATGAAACAATATAGATATTTATGGAACCAGATATTCATCAGATTAAATGGACGGTTAAGATTGATTTGTTACAAAAAATTGGTTTGCATTGAAATGAATTATATATATATATATATATATAGGGAGGTTCAAATAAGAAAGACAAAAATGATAAGATTGTAAGAACAAATGATTCATATCTAAATGATTGGTAAACCCGAAAGAAATCCATTTAATGATGGATAATGAACCCATGTTTGCTTACCTACCTTTTTATCAATTATTCACACGTAGAGATGCATATATGAACCCATTTTTACCTTTGCCAATGATTCACATATAAATCATTTATTCTCACGTTCTTACTATTTTTGTCTTACATATATAGGGTTTTTCTAGAACATGACCAATTTATGAGAATAAATCATGTTCAATTAAGCTCATCCAATTTTATAGTTATGATTAAACTTTTAATATTAAGCTAATAAGGGCATGAATGTAATTTTGTATTTGAAAAATATCTAATTAATTATTTGAATCCCTTGAATACCATTATTTCCTTAATTATATTCAATTATTTTTGGATTACAATTTATCAACGAATTTTTTCTTCCTGGAATCATTGTGATCTCCTACACTCATAAAACCAAAAAATTAGTCTTGAATCACATGAAAAATAATCACTAGATAGTACGTACCGTACTAGCATGTGATTCAATAAATTGATTATAGAGTAAATTATGGAGTCGGTCACTTACGTTTGACGATTGTTACGGAATTAGTCATTTATCTTTAAAAAGTACAAGATAACCTTCCAGGTATGCATTTTGTTACTGAATTGGTCCCTCGAGCTAACGAACGTCTAATTCCTCCGTTAAGCACGAGTGTATTATGGTCATTTTACCCTGTTTAATTTATTTTACGATTTTTTAATTAATTATAATTATTTTTGTTGAATGTTCATCTTCTACATGATGAACATCATGAACAACAAAACAAACGCAAATCAAACTCACTAAAAAAACCAAAAACCTAAATCAAATCCATATTTAAGACACAAATCTGCAATCAATTTCTGTTTTCAACCTTTCCATTCCTGTTTTCAAACCTGCAATCAATTCCATTCAGGACACAAATCCCAAATAAAAAAAATGTAGATTTAAAAATCAAACCCAAAAAAGAGAGAGAAATATGAGAAAGAGATAGAAATTGAGAGAAGAGAGAGAGAAGAGATACATATAAATTTGGGGTTGATTTAGGTTTTTGAATATGAATTTGATTTAGGTTTTTGGTTTTTTAATGAGTTTAATTTGGGTTTGTTCTTGGTGTTCATGATTTTCATCATGTAGAAGATGAACATTCAACAAAATTAATCATAACTAATTAAAAAAATGGTGAAATAAATTAAATATGGTAAAATGACCATAATACCCCTCATGCTTAACGGAGGAATTAGACATCCGTTAGCTCAAGGGATCAATTCCATAACAAAATGCATACCTGGAGGGTTATCATGTAATCTTTGAAGATAAATGACCAATTCCGTAACAATCGTCAAACGTAAGGGACCAAACCCGTAATTTACTATTGATTATACAAAGCATTATGTACTCCACTTTGAATCACATTTAATTGGTACCTATACATCGACGAAAGTATTTGTAATCACATGTGATTTGATACATGATCACACATAGGATTATGATTACGTATTAGATCACATGTGATATACTACATAAATAAATACATATTGCTATAATGAATTACATGTGATACAATATATAACAACACATTCCACTTTCAACCAATGTTACCATACACAAAATCACATGTGATTATTACTGAATAACATGATACACAAAATCATATGTGATTGATTTATAATTAATCTCGTTTATGCGAAGGAACTAAAAGGACTCAGTTAAAAAATATGGAAAAAAAATACATTAAGAGGGATGTCAAGTTATTTTTTTTTAAATATAGTTTGTGTGATTCCAATTTCTACGTAACTCTCAAAATTTTCGATCCAAAACTAATTCGGTAATTCGAATTTGTTTTAAAAATAAATCTCTATTAATATAAGATTAAGAGTTAATTACATCGTGGTACCTGTGGTTTACTCAAAATCTGGATATGGTCCCTATTTTGAAATAAGTACACCAGGATCCCTGTGGTTTGCATTTCATTGCACTCTGGGTCCTGTGATTTGCATTTCGTTGCACTCTGGGTCCCTAACCACAGGGACCAACAGTGTAATTACAGAACCCAGAGTGCAACGAAATGCAAACCACATGACCCAGAGTGTAACGAAACGCAAACGATAGGGATCTCTGTTATACTTATTTCAAAATAAGGATCATATAACCACAAGGGTTGTGGCGTACTGGTGAAGGCCCTGGGGGAAGTGGTGGAATATCCCATTTGCCCAGGGTTCAAATCCAGACGTACACATTAATTGTGCCCACTGATGAAAGAAACAATGACACGTGCCACCACTAGCACCACATGGATATGTCCCTGCATGCAACTCCAAAAACTAACCCAATAATGGTATAAGGGAGGATGAAAAACAGTAGTATGTTGGAGGTGTTTGGGATTTTGTTCATATTTTGAGAACTCCGACCACCACTCACTGATGAAATTGTTTTATGTAGCAATCAAGAAAGGAGAATGAGGATTGAACTTCTCAGTCGGGACTGAACGAACACGAAGAAGAGAAACCAAAATAGGTTAGTTCATGTGCTATGTTTGTAGAGGAAGACGATGGGGGTTTACACAGAGATGATGGAGTCGAAGACGTGTTTACTGTACATGTTAATATATATATATATATATATAGTGGAAGGATATTTTGCAATCGTTAAAAAGGTTGCAATCTTTGCAACCCACATCTTAACCGTTGGATTCATGATCCGACGGTTATTTTATTTTTATTTTTATGTTTTTTAATTAAAAATATTGAGCCCCATATCTATTGTAACCGCCGATCATGAATCCGACGGTTAAGATGTAGGTTTGCAACCTTTTTAAGGGTTGCAAATTAAACAACCCCTATATATATTGTATTATATATGATAAGTTAATAATATAACTTATAGTGATAACATTTATTATATTATATTAAATATTAAAACACTTGTGTGTCGTACTTAAGATCTTATACATTGAAATTTTTAATAAAAAACAAAAAATACCAAAATCCCCTTCATATATTACTAGCATTCATCTCTCCATCTCTTCCCAAGAAGATGCGGAATACTTCACCAAGTTATTCTCTCTCGTGCATATAACTAACATTCATCTCTTCACAGTGTCGGTAGTACCATTCCCCGACCGAGACCTGATGCACATGCCGACAAATAAAAATGTTAGGCTAACGGCTAGTGAGTTCAAGAATTTTCAACGCGAATAAATACATTGTTAAAAGGAAATAATGCAACTTAAACCAAAATCTTCAAAATGATTTACTTGTCAGGATCGAATTCTTAACAAGAATTAATTCTCAGAAACTAATATCAAAGAAGTTGCGGAATAACACTTTGATATTTAATAAAACAGTAAACAAAACAGTATATGATTAACAAACTGTAAACTTGTATTGAATGCTTGAAGCTACAAGATTACACACTCAACCTCAATATTGATGAACAGGCTCACCAATACGAATTCTACTTCTCTAGAATTAGGATCTATGCCTTGAGGTTGATTTTCTCTCTATATCGAAATTTTTAAAAAAAAACTCCTTCAATCTATTCTATACATTCTATACATATACTGATCAAAAGATAATTACAAAGAATAAACAAATCTTCAGTATATCTTCCATGTATATCTTCAGAATATCCAGCTGTCATACGTTCCATCCGGATCTCTTTAGCAGCACTAATAATGCTTAGCAGCATTAACTTCTTCCCAACAGCATTAACTGTAAGCAGTACTAACTACTAGCAGTACTAACTAGCTAAGCAGTACTAACTTTGTTCAAGCAACACTAACTTTGACTAGCAGTAGTAATTCTACTAGCAGTAGTAATAATCAGCAGTATTAATCTTCAGAGTGTTCTGGCAGTAGTAACCACTTTTGTACTAGCAGTAGTAACCACACTTAGTAGAATCTTCAGTTCCCAACAACTTTCAATATGAAAACAACCAGTTTTCCAATAACGTGTATTTTAGGCGATGGAACACCAATATAAATGTTTTCCAATCCACATAATTTTGAAGACGAAAACCCCAATGTAAAACATTCTTTCGTAAAATAAATTCAACCCAAAACTCACTCAAAACGAGAATACAAATCGAACTCACAATTTATGAAAACGCGGATAAAACTTTATATCCCGAAACACCCAAAACATGGGTGAGGCATAAAACTCAACCCATAAATCATGTATAACAATCCATATATATAAAACGTCACAAAAAACATGGATACTAAAAGTCAAAACCCAAAACAACACCTTTCGGTGACGGGGGAAACCCGAATTCCATCGAATGTGGTGGGCACACAAAGTTAAGCCACTTATTAATGTTCTTGAGATTCACATAGAGTCATGGATCCATATATACGGCTCCCTACCGAGCTACCACCGCAAGATACTCAAATGACCCTAGTGTCTACTCGACCTCTAGATGAGTGTCGCCACAAAAGTCACAAGTCCACGTATTCGGCTCACCATGGGCACCACCACAAGACTTAGCTCCATATACGGCTCTGCAGAGCACCACCACAAGCTTATATAATTCCCGATGAAATCAAGGGCGCAAGTTTTAAATGGGTAGGGAGTTCCACGGCTGGAGCAATCCTGCAAATAAAGCAAAAAACGACTCCCATAGAAAGTACATAATGGAAATGTGCAACCACATAATATTAACAAATATGAAGCAAGACCTACTCCCTCCCATCCCAGGAATAATAAGAGCCTTTATGCCTTGAGCCTTGAGCGAAATCAATTTTATGACAAATCCGGACTGATGGTTGTTCTCCAATAACCACAAGAATATCAAAGCATTACTATTCCTGAGTGCAGGTTCGGTGATTCATGCCATGTCGGATGACCACTCACTAGACTCAAACATGGACATCAAAACTCCATGATGAATAAACAGACTGGATTACACGGGCGTCGAGTTCAACCACCCACGATCTATACCTCGAGCCCCTCGCTAACCCTAAATATTTTTAGTCCCAAAACAGGGATAAAGTTCCCAATTAAACCAACTGACTGACTGATAAGCACTAATTATTTAGTGCAAATCATTCATTTTCTTTGTATTAGTTAGGTTATTTTAGCTTTACATCCCTACCCTTGAGTCATTTTGTTACTTATTTTTCACTTTATTTGTTTCGTGGAGCTAGAGTAGTGAATAACTTGTTTTGCTTCTTTAAATGGCTAATTTGGTAGTTTTTGGCAGATTTCAAGAAGTCTAGATCTATGCTGCAGCATCTCAGTAGCAGTCTGCAGTGGAGCTTAATTCATGAAGACAAGAAGCCACGTTTGTATCACCTTTTTTAGAAGCTTCCAGATTTGATTTATGGTTGGACTTGTGTTAGAACTTTAAATCTAATTTATCTTTTGTACTTTGCTACTTATGTACTAGGTTACTTTAAGTTGTACTTTCTTTTGGGTTAATTACTTTTGTGCCCCTCTAATTTCCTAGTATAAATAGAGGTCATTAGTGTTTTGTTAATAACACTTATCATCTGAAATTGTAAGAGAAAGACTCTCTTGAATCTTTAAAGAATTTGAAGTTACATTCTTGTCTAGTCTCCTTAATTCTTTATTTAAGCTTTATTTACATTACGCATTTTATTTTATGACATTTACTTTTGTGTATTTACATTCCGTTGTTTATATTCTGTCATTTACATTCATATATTTACATTCTGTCATTTATTGCTTTATGTCTTTACTTTCAAGTATGAGTAGCTAATTTCATTAGCTTGGGTGTGAGATGAAAAGGTGGGATTTCAAATATAAAGAAAGGTGGACGTTGCTTCGCAATAACAATGTTTCATCATTTCATTCAAGTTTTATAAAATCTAATGACACTTCTTAACGAGTTGATCACTTTGAAAGTGTTAAAGTGTCATAGCCTAGAGATAAGCCATAATATGCACGTCAACTTGAATGATATGAGAAGCCGACTTGAAAGAGTGACTGATAAAGAGATTTATCACCTCTATTTTTCATCTTGATTTATTCTCGACGGGTTGGTCGCTTGTCAAAGTGTTAAAGTGTAGAGGACTCAGAGATGAGCTACTTCGAACACCCCAACTTGGATGATGTGGGAATCAACTCGAGAGTATGATTTTTTTATAAAGAAATTTGTAACTCAATATATTTCGAGGACGTTATTCATGTTATGAATAGTTGGAGGCTTCACAGAGATGTGTTAAGTTGAATCTAAAAAGTAGTATGAACATTGAAGTCCGAGAGGAATACCCTCGAAATAGATGGTGGATCTAGTTATGGCTAACTCATGCTGCAACATCCCTGCAACATAGTCTGCTGGAATTTGTGTTTGAGTCTCACCTAAAAGTCTTGCACCCTTGCTACCTTTATTATTCTATATCTTTATCAACTGTTAACCAAATCAAAACAAAGTCTTCAAAATCGCCATCGGAAACCATTTCTTTTATTACACTTTTATTCTAATTTTACGACAATCCATGTGGACGATATTCGGTATTTTACCACTTTATTACTTGAGAGACAATATTAGAACCCATTGTATACTTGCTTTGAGATTTAATTTATGATGTCTTACAGGTGTGCAAACATCTGCATCACTAACTCATATGCCTATGGATCCAATGCATTACAGTCTAAAACGTTACATAAATCCAACGAATGAACTAACGCATTCAAAACATGTAACTCTCAAATAATATGCAACTAAATACACCATATGTCAAAGGCTCCTTATTGAGCTACTGAAACTTAATAAATACTGCAAAGACTCATCTGAGTATAAATTAAGCCCCAAAATACATAATAAACGTTGGCTAAAATACATGAGCTAATATGGTTACATTAACCAAATTACATCTTTTCCCAAAATCTTTATCTCTCGAATCACAATTCGCCTTCGGCCCAAAACCAAAAAGTTTTAGAATTTCTAAAATGTTCACAAGGATGGGAATGACTAAAATCAAATGACTCAGACGTTCGCATTTTCAAAACGTCCCATTAAATAAACGATGCATATATCCAAAAAACACTAAAAGTGCATTTTGACCAATACCAAATGAAATGAACTATAACCATAATCACAATCATGATGATGATGATGACACATAATCCAATGTGTTATTCCCAATTATGAAATATAAAAGTATTGAAAATATTTCAAGTCTTCCTCTGAAGACTTTCAGAGACTGCTGCAAAGAAAGTCAAGTCTACCTCTGAAGTCAGTTCATAGATAGACTCTTCAGCCGAGAAGATATCAGAGATAGCTTCATCAGAGATCTAAGTCAGAGCTCTGAAGACATTCTCTCTGAAGATCAAACTGAAGAAATTCTACAAACAGATGACACGTCACATAGTGATAAGATTTACTTTTTAGAGTAGGTTACTATTCAAGCATTTCTTGAGTTTACCTTTTAGGTAAAACACTGTTCAAGCATGCTTCTTATGTCAGGATAGTGCACTGTTCACTTTATGGTCCTATAAATAGGACCATCACCCCATTGCTTGAAGTGTGATTTTCCATATATATTGTATTTGAATTATCTTTAATATACTAAAAAGTATTCTAAGAAGGTCTTGTACGATTTATCCACCTTTTTGGTGTTCTTATTAATCTACCTGATTTATCCAGTGAATATTAAGCTCGTTCTTATATTTACCTTATCGGATATCTTCTTAATAATTATGATTTGAATCTACTTTGATATTAAACTGTATTGCTTCCGCTATCATTATTATTATTGTTTATATCATTGTAAAAGACTACATCTGGGATCTAACACAATGGTAACAATGAAGAAAGGGATGAGGTTCCAAACATCATTAATCTTGCAAATTTCAAAGAGGGAAGAATTATGGACTATGTCATTCCTGATTTTGAGTAATTAAACTCAGGGATAGTTGGACCACATATGACCGCCCTCCAATTTGAGCTGAAACCTATTATGTTCCACATGTTACAAACAAACAAACAAATAATTTGCCGGAATGCCATCGGAGGATCCTCATTCACATTTAAAATCTTTTATGGAGATCACCGATGCATTCCTGATCCCTGGGGTATCTAATGATGTTCTGAGATTCACTTTATTTCCATTTTCGTTGAGGGATCAGGCAAAGTCTCGATTTAATTCATTGGCACCTGGGTCTGTACCATCATGGAGCAATATGGCTGAGAAATTTTTGTGAAAATACTTTCCACCTACCCATAATGCTAAGTTCATAAACGAAATTTGCATGTTTAAACAAATGGACGATGAAGCAATTCCCGATGCTTGGGAAAGGTTTAAGGAGTTGTTAAGGAAAAGCCCTCACCATGGCATTCCCTACGGTATTAAACTCGAGACGTTTTACGATGGGTTAAACCCTATGGCAAAACAAATGCTCGATGCGACATCAGGAGGGGCCTTTATAGCCAATACCTATAATGATGGGTATGAAATTCTTGAAATTTTTTTGACAAACAATGGACATTAGGCTGATCCACGTGCTCAACCACAAAAGAAAACTAATGGGATTCATGATGTTGATGCATACACTGTATTAACCGCACAACTTGCTTCCATGGCCACCATGCTTAAAATTTTATCTTCAGGCCAAGGAGCACAACCAATTGCTGCTACATCTGCTCAGTCAGTACTCTCCGTACAGTGTGTTTGTTGTGGTAGGGAACATTCCTATGAACATTGTCCTCAAAATTCTAAATAGTAAACTTTGTTCAAAACAGGACTGCCCTCTATGGCAACAATTATAATGCTAGTTGGAGACAACACCCAAATTTTTCTTGGAACAGTGCATGTCTAATTCAGCCAGCTCCTAAACCACAAGAAACTTCAAACTTTCAGTCTAAACATCATGCTAGCAGTTCTCAACATCATCACAACCAAGGTTCTTAGCATCATCAGAACCAAGGTTCCCATCATCATCACAACCGGAAATTTTAAAATAACCAACAACATTTTCAAAAACCACCGGAATTTTCAAAATAATCATCACAACCGGAATTTTCATCTTCTTTGGAAGCTATGATGAGGGGTTTCATGACCCAAACTCAAACTGCACTCAGAAACATAGAGACTCAAGTTAGTTAAATTGCACTCAACAATAACAACAGGGTTGAACAACATGGTTGCAGGCACCTTTCCTAGTGACACATAAATCCCAAGAGCCCCAGGAAAAGAACATGTGAAAGTTGTGACACTTAGAAGTGGTAAAGAATTAACAGAAACAATACATAAAGAATTTGGACCAATGACTCAAACTGAATTTGAAAAAATCACAAGGTCAGAATCTAATGCTACAACATTGGCCCTTATTTTGGAAATACCACCTAAGTCCACAACACACCAAGAACCTGAGGTAACCAATCCTGTCCCTATTAGTGCTGACTATCCCTTATTTTTTCCAGATGATGACCTTAGGAAGAAGCCTAGGGAGAGTGATGTTGGATCATTAATTGTATTCAAGATTAAAGTTAAATTAGAGGGTCTAAACTGTATTTATTTGATATTTAAAGTTAGAGGGTCTAATTAGTATTTATTCAATAGTTATTTGTAAATGGGCCTTAAATCTATCAAGCCCATAAGCCCATATAGCCTGGGTATTTAAATTTATGTTTAGTTTAGGTTTAGGTTAACCTTTGATAATTACATTATTCATATTTGAAAGGCAATCCTATTTTCTCTGTATTCAAAGGTATCAAGAACACTCAAGGTTTAACTGTTTATTCAAGGGATTGGTATGTTATTCTGATCTTATATCTCTTGATTATTATTGTGTTCTGTGATTGATAATCAACTAGATTAAACTGGGATAACAAGTGGTATCAGAGCTAGAAGAATCAAAATTTTTTTGGATTTTGAATTTAATTATCGATTAATGTGTTCATAGACTATTCTTCGACATGCATATATATGTGAAAATCGATTTATGAACTAACATGATATTATACTCAAAATCGATATGATTAGATATGTTTTATGTCACTGAACGTAATATGATAGTTTAATTGCACTATAATTCATCAAGTAATTGGATTTATTGAATTTTTGGTTTTCTGGATTGTCAGGATCGAATTCTTAACAAGAATTAATTCTCAGAAACTAATATCAAAGAAGTTGCGGAATAACACTTTGATATTTAATAAAACAGTAAACAAAACAGTATATGATTAACAAACTGTAAACTTGTATTGAATGCTTGAAGCTACAAGATTACACACTCAACCTCAATATTGATGAACAGGCTCACCAATACGAATTCTACTTCTCTAGAATTAGGATCTATGCCTTGAGGTTGATTTTCTCTCTATATCGAAATTTTTAAAAAAAAACTCCTTCAATCTATTCTATACATTCTATACATATACTGATCAAAAGATAATTACAAAGAATAAACAAATCTTCAGTATATCTTCCATGTATATCTTCAGAATATCCAGCTGTCATACATTCCATCCGGATCTCTTTAGCAGCACTAATAATGCTTAGCAGCATTAACTTCTTCCCAGCAGCATTAACTGTAAGCAGTACTTACTACTAGCAGTACTAACTAGCTAAGCAGTACTAACTTTGTTCAAGCAGCACTAACTTTGACTAGCAGTAGTAATTCTACTAGCAGTAGTAATACTCAGCAGTATTAATCTTCAGAGTGTTCTGGCAGTAGTAACCACTTTTGTACTAGCAGTAGTAACCACACTTAGTAGAATCTTCAGTTCCCAACAATCTCCCCCTAACTTGACTTTTAGGAGAGAAGTCAAGTTCTTCAGATATTTCTTCATAAGCTCTCCAAGATGCTCCCAAAACTTCATAGTGGCCTATATTCCAGTATTTGCATCCAATCCCAAACTCTGATTGATGGTTCTTTGGATCAAGTATTTAGCCATCTGTGAATCTGGAATACACCCTAGCTTTTTCTTCAGCATGGCATGAAGCTTCAATCTGCTATGATTGTACACTCTATCCACTAGGAAGTACTCAGTGTGATTTAAATCCAAAGTCACTGCATATACTCCACTAGTTTCATATAGAGTCCAATTATTCACTGTTTGAAACGCATTTCTGATTACCTCCTCTACTTCATCAGGTTTGAACATCATACACAGATACTCCATTACCAGCTTTTTGATTGACATCTCTGGAGCTTTCAGTTCATCTGCATATGTCTTCATCCCTATTTCAAACATTTCTTCAATATCAGACCTTGAGCATGTTCTGACAATCTTACTCCAAGTGCTGTACACTTCATATTTCTCATCTTTTCTCTTCAGTCTGATATACTCCTTTCCATCCACTGTCAATGTATCCCAGTGAATGACCTCAGGAGGCTTAACTCCTACAGGTTCTGCAGAAATTGGTTCAGGCACTTTGTCCATCACTACCATATACAAACTTACATCTTCTTTGGTTGATGACTCTTGCTGGTTAGATGACTCAGGTGCCACTTCTTCTTCAGCAACCTTTTGTTCTTCTACTACTCTAGGCTTCTTGTTTTTCTTTCTTTTAGCCATCATTTTGGTTCTCTTCAAAATCTTTTGAACCTTTACTAGAGTCTCTTCCTTATTCTTTTCTTCCCTTTTCTCTGCCATCTCTTTGATAGGAGTTCCCTCTTCACTTTCAGGGAATGGTTGATTCATGTCAATATTATTACTCTCCTTGGCCTTCTTTTCAAATTCCACTCTATCCTATTCATTGCTTTTCAGCTTCCCCATTTCTTTCTCATAGAGGTCCCTGATTTGATCAAAATTCATCTTCACAAACATTTCTTTCTTTACCCCAATTGCACTCCTCAAGAAAGTTATCATTTTGTTTCTTTCCTGAGTGGCAAGGTAAGTTTGTGAAGGTCTTCTTTTCTTTGCATTTGATTTAGCTATCATAGCCTTTCTCAGACTTAAGGCCCTTTGTTTAGCTTTTTCAGTTTCAAGCCCTTTTTGATAGGCTTTATTTAACTCAGCAGCTAAAGCCTTTGCCATCTCCCTATCCTTCTCCACCTGAGCTCTTTCTTCTTTTTCCATCTCCTCCTGCATTTTCCTTGCTAAGGCTTCATCTGATTCAACCAACTTTTGCTTCTTGACAGGTTGATCAGATTCCACCATTTTTGCTTTTCCCTTATTCTTTGCCTCTGCATCCATTTCTTTCTTTTCTCTTTTCTTTGCTCCCCCTTCATTTATGATCACTCCCTTTGCTTTGGGAGTGTCATTCTTTGCTTTGATCAACGTCTCAGCTACTTCAACTTCTGTTGGTGATAACTCTGTTACTGCTGCTTGTGAGGTTTCAGCAGCATTATCAGTTTCTGCTTCTAGTTGACCTGAGACTCTTTCTTTTTCTGCTTCCCTCTCCCCCTCAACTTCAACTTTCTCTTTTTCAAGCTCCCCCTCTCTTGTTGCTTCTTCCATGTTGATCTCCCCCTTTTTGGGAGCATCCTTCTCAAATTTCCTTCTCCTTAGCACAAACTGTTTCCTCTTCTGTTTCTGTACTAGTTTCATTACCAACTTCTTGAGCTTGGTAATCTGCACTTGTTGAGACAGGATGACCAGCTTCAGCTCCTCTATTTCTTTTCCTTGCTTAATAACATCCTGGTTGATGTTTCCCATGGTTTCCATCAATTCCTCATAGTTATACCTGTCCTCAACTTCTCCAGGAGTGTTACCCCCTATTGAAGGATCCTTGGATCTTTTTGAAGTGGAAGTCTTATGCCTAGCAGAAGCACTATCCACCCCCTTGGTTTCTTGGCACCAGGGACCTTCAAATGATTGCTCATTTAAAGTTGCCATGGGGGAGGTCTTATTGATGTTACCACTTTCCTCCTCTGTGCTAGCAGGAGTAGTGGCAGCCTCATCACCCATATGCTCTACCTCCTCCTTAGAGAGCACCTCCTTGGGGTTGGGAGACACCCCTGTGGTTTCCCTATGGATATTATCTAAAGGAGAATTCTCCCTTAGAGGGCTTAAAGGCTTAGGGGATTCTGGTACAAGAAGGGAAGGAGCCTTCTTTACCTGTTTTCTCTTGTAAGTATGGGTAATTGGAGAGGTTGGTTTTGCAAGAAGGGACTGGGGAATTGTTTTTGAGTGAGAATGTTGGGCTTGGCTAGCAGTGGGATGGTCTAATGAGGGCCTTGACCCTGCTGCCATACCTTCAGTGGTTTGGGACACCACCATCATTGTAGAGAACAATGGGGTGTCAACTCCTTCCGAGTCCCCAGCAGATCTTCTCATATTTGAGAAAACCTTGCCTTTGGGGGGTTTAGGTACATATACCCCAACAGGTTGAGGTATATCCGTCAATTCATGGTTAATAACTTCTTGAACAAACCTGGGATACATGAAGAAGGTCTTCTTGTTACCCAGATTTGAGACAAGATCATGAAAAATCATTTGAGAAAAATTGAATTTTCTAGCAGTGGATAAACACACCAATGCATAAGCAATGGGACTGCTAAATTGGCTCCAGCCAGTTGTTTTTTTTGAAATACAGTGCATTAAAGTATGAGCAAAGAATCTCCATTGGGGTGAAAATTTTGCTTTGAAAAACTTAAAAATCCCCATCTGGCCTTGATATCCCATTCTGGAAAGAGTTGAAAACAGTTCATCATTAGGAATAGAAGTTATACCTGAGGCATCGTCTAGACGTAGACTGATGCGAATAACTTCTTCAGTAACGGTTAGGGATTGGTCACATATCCTGGTCTTGATCATCTGCACACCATTCTCAGCGACAATGGTGGCATTTGCCCAGAATTGCCTCTGATGCTCGATGTAGATGGTAGGGGCAACAGTGAGAGCATGAGCAATGTGGCTTGACTTGAGGAAATCCACAATCTGGTGGAATCCTTCGGCTTGTTTGGGCTTCTGTAGAATTGCGATCTCATTGTGCTCATCGATAAACGCCATGGATGCCATTGAACTGGGATGTTGTTGCCTGGAAGACTAGGTACTTGAGAGAAAAAGATTAGAAGAGCAAGTGAACAGTATGCAAAGAGTCGTTATGAACGTTTGGGCGGGCAAAGGGTATTTATAGTATTCGGATTATAAGCAGTATTAACCTAGAGCAGTATTAACTAACTAGCAGTATTAACTGCGAGCAGTATTAACCGCGAGCAGTATTAACTAACTAGCAGTATTAACCGCGAGCAGTATTAACCAACTAGCAGTATTAACCAACTAGCAGTATTAACACTGCACTGGCAGCATTAACTGCATTTGCACCTTTTAAGCTTGTGTTGTTCATAACTTTTCATGTGTACCTCACACTTTTATTTCATCTCTCCATTTTTCATGATTCTTTAACCACTTATCTTACCTTTTAACTTACCTCCATCTGAAGTATCATACAAGGAGCAACATGTCCTCCATCAAACTTTTTGAAGCTTTGAAGGCAGTCCATGTTACTTGATTTGTGCCAAGAGCAACCACTATCTTCCTGTCAATTGCCCTTCTTCTTGAGCTGTTGGTTGCCCTGCACACTTAATAGATCAGTTAGTCTTGGAAGGAACCCAAGCCAAAGTTGTCTTGGGTTGACCTTTCTCATTTATATAATCTGTCAGTTTGGTCTGGATGAGTTGTTTAGGAATCTCATGGCTGGAATACTTTGTCAAGATTATAGGCTTTGCAACATTGATACTAGTAGAAGCACTATTCTTGTTAGCAGTAGTATTGGTTGCAACAACACTATTTCTGTTAGCAGTACTATCTGGGATAGCAGTACTAACAGGTTTCTTTACAATTGGAACCCAAACTTGAACAAAGTTGTTTGCTTTCTTTGTCTTTAAATTACTCCTTGGCTTATTTGGAGTATTTTTCTTTGTATTAGCAAACTTGTTCTGAGCATGAGACTTTAAAGGTGCTCTTTTCTCAGCCAAATGATTCCTTCTTTTATTCCTATAACCAAAAGAGTTTTGTGGTTTTCTTTGAAAGGTGACTCTTTGGTTGATAGGGTTGAAATAACAGTGTTTGGCAAGATGATTCAATTTGCCACAGATAAAACAAGGTTTTGGTCTATTGATTTTACTCAAATCAACCCCTTGTTTTTGTGCCCACTGATTATTCCAGTTTCTCTGATTTCCCCTTGGTTTATCATGTTTTTGGGGCTCAGATTTATTGCAAGAACACTGTTTGCAAGGGACAGGATTCACAACTGTGGTTTGCTTATAATGGACCTTCTCAGACTTTCCCTTAGTCTTTTCTATGTCCTTAGACTTGATCCAAGCCTTTCCACATCCCTCATTGGTGATAATGTTATTTTCTAAAGGAATCTCACCACTCACAGTGTTCTCCTTACTCTTTTCACTAGAGCTCTCTTCTTCAGAGTCTGTTTCAACCACCACTTTGTCTAAAGGATCTACCTTAGTGGCTCTAACAGGCAATTCCTTCCTTTCCTTGGTCTCTAGCAGGTCTGATATAGGAGGAATATAGTTGTTGTTGTATGGTGGTGGTGTGGTGTTATAGCCTATTCCTCTTCTAAGTTTGTCATGGATTTGAGTTTGGAGCAAAGAGTCCATTGCTTTAGAAGCATTGGAAAATTTCTCAATATCCAGTTTTGCTTTCTCAAACTCACTCTTTATTTTCTCATTCTCCTCTTTAGACTTTTTCAGCTGAAGTTCTAGACCCTTCTTCTCCCACTTCCAGTAGTTTGTATCATAGGAATGTTGAAGCTCATTGGCTTGAAAACTCTTAATCTGTTCTTCAAACCTCTCAACAATCCTAACATAGTCTTTTATGTCCTTTTCTAATCTCTTCAGGTCATCACTCATTTTCTGGTTGTGATCCCTGTACCTTTTAACAGTTTCCATACATGTTTTAGAGCAAAGATTAGACATTATCTCTGTGGGGATTTCTGTGCTTGAAGAATCTGAAACTTTAGCCATTGATGATTTCTGATTTCAAGGAAGAATGATGATTGCAGGTTTCTGAGAATACTAGCTCTGATACCACTTGTCAGGATCGAATTCTTAACAAGAATTAATTCTCAGAAACTAATATCAAAGAAGTTGCGGAATAACACTTTGATATTTAATAAAACAGTAAACAAAACAGTATATGATTAACAAACTGTAAACTTGTATTGAATGCTTGAAGCTACAAGATTACACACTCAACCTCAATATTGATGAACAGGCTCACCAATACGAATTCTACTTCTCTAGAATTAGGATCTATGCCTTGAGGTTGATTTTCTCTCTATATCGAAATTTTTAAAAAAAACTCCTTCAATCTATTCTATACATTCTATACATATACTGATCAAAAGATAATTACAAAGAATAAACAAATCTTCAGTATATCTTCCATGTATATCTTCAGAATATCCAGCTGTCATACATTCCATCCGGATCTCTTTAGCAGCACTAATAATGCTTAGCAGCATTAACTTCTTCCCAGCAGCATTAACTGTAAGCAGTACTAACTACTAGCAGTACTAACTAGCTAAGCAGTACTAACTTTGTTCAAGCAGCACTAACTTTGACTAACAGTAGTAATTCTACTAGCAGTAGTAATACTCAGCAGTATTAATCTTCAGAGTGTTCTGGCAGTAGTAACCACTTTTGTACTAGCAGTAGTAACCACACTTAGTAGAATCTTCAGTTCCCAACATGGATTCGACAGCTTCATATAGGTCGAACACTGTGTTTGTCAAACTGATTGGAAAAAGGTTGAAATTAATCTCTAATCTTGACTGTTGTGTGATCTTTAATTGATTTACTACATTCAATTTGAGGTTTTAAGTGTTTCTGAGTTGCTAATCTGGACTGTTCATCATCGTTTTGGGTCGAACAACATCATACCGATCGAGACCATAAGAACATATCGGTCCTTACACTTTTCCGGTCGACAACATTTTATCGGTCCAGTTGCAATATACCGGTCTTTCTCATTATACCGGTCGACCTCTCAATATCGGTTGAAGTTTGTTGCGGTCAAACTCAATACCAGTCGACCGACATACTCACAATCAATACCGGTCTTAGTATCCTATCGGTCGAACACATAGCATCGGTCATTACTCTATCGGTCGACTACCCTATACCGGTCGACTACCCTTTACCGGTCCTCATCTTATCGGTCGAACGGTCTACTGGTCGACACTTTTTTTTCCGGTCAATACCAATAATGTTCAAAGAAGTCTTTCGGTCTTGCAGCATACCGGTCGAACGTGTTACCGGTCAAACAATATCCCGGTCGAAGCACATTATCGGTCGAACACATTTTCCAGACTTAGACAAATTTTTGCAAACTGTAATATGGCCTCTCAAAGTCAAAGGGGGACAAACTGTAATATGGCCTCTCAAAGTCAAAGGGGGACCCCCGTTCTAAGTCTGCGAAGGGGACAAAGTTTTGTTCTTGATCAAAATCTTTGTGAATTTTACTGTGCGAGTACTGCATTTAATTATTTTTGGGAATTTATTTTTCTGAAACTCTTTGAGTGTAGTTATTATCCTATACTTGATTCTAACGATCTCATCTAGTTGGTTGTCTTGATATAGATAAGTTTAATTACTAACCGTACAACTATGATGTCGAACCGGCTTCTCTCGTTGGGCTCTCAGTCCAAAACGCCTGTTCTTATGGCTGATGAATATCAGCAATGGAAGAAGAGAACGGTCCAGTTTCTAAATCACAAGAACAAAGACTATATGGAGTCAATTATTAATGGTCCGGTAAATCCAATGGCAGAGTACCTGGTCAAGCTGAAACTGAGACCTCACCAGAAATCCCTGACAGATATGTTCCTAAACCTTATCAGTTCTTTACTGAAAAGCAGAAAGAACAGTACAAGACCGATGAAGAGGCTCTTATCTATCTGACCATGGCAATCCCAAATGACATCTACAACCGTGTAGACAGTCGGAACTCAGCAAAAGAAATCTGGGATGAAATGTCAAGACAGTTTGAAGGAAGTGAAGCCTCCATCCAAGCTAAGCAGAATCTATGCATAAATGCATACGAGGGATTTCACGCAAAAGAAGGAGAGACGCTGTTAGAGACCTACAACAGATATAACATCATTCTCAATGACTTGCGGAGGAACAACATCTCTAAGTCTGCTTCGTAGATAAATTATAAGTTCATCAAGAACTTAAATCCTGAATGGAAGAACTTTGCCATCAACCTTCAGATGTCAAAGAACATGGCTCGAGAGAACGTCACTGATATCTTCTCTACTATTTCTCAGCACGAGGACGAAGTGAGAACCATCAATAATGAGTCAAATAAACTGAAGGATTTTGTGGCTCTCATAGCCGGCAAAGGTTATGTATCCTCTGCAAGGTCAAAAAAAAGGTGTCTAAAGCTCTAGTTACCGAAGTTACTGATTCTGACTCTGCTTCAAGTGATGAAGAACTGGAGATTGATTCTGATCCAGATATTCAGAAGTTCTCCGAGGACTTGGCTCTTATTACTAGAAGATTCAAGAAGACCTTTGGCAAGAAAAAGTTCTACTCAAAGCCAAAGTACGAAGGGCACAAGAAAGAGAAGTCTGAGATGAGGTACCAGCCAAGGCATGGAAGGAGAGAGGAAAGACGAGAAGACAGGAAGGAAGAAAGAAGAGAAGATAAGAGAGAGGGAAAGAAAGAAGACAGAGCTGATGAACCAGGAAGATGCTACAATTGCGGCAAATTTAGGCACTTCTCCAGAGATTGCAGATTCAAGAAGGTCAAGAACTCAGACTACTATGCACGAAAGTCACTAATCGCCAACAAGCTGAAGAAGAAAATTGGCTGTTCCAAAGTTCTGATGACGAGGAGCAGGCACACTTCACCCAAGTTTCCTACATGGCCAAGCTGGATGGTGACGATGAAGATTCTGAGGCACATTCGGAAGATGCAAACTCTGAGGTAAGTGATAATTCTGAGCTTATTGAATCTCTTATGGCCCAAATACATAGCATGAAAGATGAATTTGCTTTATTGAAAGGCAAGATTAGCTCCGCACATCAATCAGTATTGAGTTTTCGTGATGAAAACGCTTTGCTGAAAGTTGTTGTGGAAGAAAAAGAAAAAGATGGTTTAAAAGCTGAAAAGGAAACTTTGAAAAGTAAAATATCTGTTTTAGAAAAGGATATAGTGAATCTCAATTCTGAAAAAGGTGAGTTCAAAATTAAATTTGAAGTCTGTTTTCAAGAAAGAAATGAAGCTTATACAAAGATTAAGCAATTGGAGGATATTAACATGAACGAGGTCAGACTGAGCAGACGCTAAATCTGTTGACCAATAAACTCCAGGATGAAAGGTTTTATAAACTGAAACCAGGTTTGGGTGTGTCAACTAATGATGTTTTGAAAAAGGCACCGGAGCATTTATATAACTTTGATAAATTTGGCTCCGCAATTAGACCCATTCCAAGCATTCGTGCTACTTTTGTTGAAGCTAGTTCTTCTAAACCTTTTACTGAGACCAAAGGTCAAGAAGAAATGGGAGAAAACAAGTCCTGTGACACTGATTCTCAATTTTTTTTTAAATCAGTTGGTTTTAAATACAATGATTTGAACAAAAGCTATGCAACTCGAAAGATTGAATTCACTGAGTTTGAATCATTGTTTACCACTTCTTCTAAAGAATCAGTCAACAATGACACTGTTCCATCTGAGACTGAATGCAAATACGATGAGTATGAATCGGATGGTGATCCATCTATTATACTATCAGTCTCAAATCCCATTACTTCTAAACCTTTGCTTGTTGAAGAGGTTGAAGAAGACATTGTAAACACGAATGAATCTTGTTTGAAAAATGGTAAAGCGGAGTTTATTGAGTCCATGACTGAAGAATTATTTTCCGAAATGATGAATGCTTCAGACTCTGACCCTGTTTCTATTCAAAAGGACTCAAATTCTGTGAGTGATCATACATCTGAATTGATGAAGCAAATTGATCTGTTGCAACAGTCTCTTGATGAGGTTGAAGATGAAAACTTTGATCTCAAGTTTAAACTTGAAAAATCTTTGAAAGAAAATCAAGAGCTTTTCACAGAAATCAATGATTTGAAAATTACTCTGTTTAAAAATGCTTCAAATGATAAACAAATGTTCAATGATCCAAGCTGGAAGGTAAGAACAAATCCAGAATTTGATGCTCCTACAAAACCTTCAGTTGTTTACTCATGATTGTCTTGAATATCCACCGAGTATTTTTGAAAAGGGTGAGACTTCAAGTAACTCAAGAAAAGAATCACCTTCTAGGTTAGAGACTAACAAGGTTCCTGTTTCTGTTTCGGATATAAAAGGAAATGGAGTTGGAAGGAGTAAGAAGAATAAAGAAAATAGTTTGAATAAGAGTGATAGATTATCTAGTGAAACTTTTGTTCCAAGCAGTTGTATTTCAGGCAGTGATATTTTAAAAAGTAATTCTTTTGATCAACATGAATGTAAGATTTGTTCCGATAAATCTAAGTTTATGAATTTTGCTCGAAAGAATCTATATTGCACACACTGCTGGGACAACTCATTCAAATACTACTCCACTCCTAAGTCCAAAAAGAGTAAAAGAAAAGCTAAACTGAACCTTAAGTCCAATTCAAATTCTGACTCTTCCACACAACCCAAAGTGTTTCGAGCTAAGGTTGCCAATCCTACTTCTAAAAAGCACTTTCAGGAATTAGATGTTAAGATGGTTTGGAAATGGGTTCCAAAACCCAGATATGAATGGTGAGTTAAAGTTAAACTTGCTGATATTCCTGAATTGCTTAAAGCTAACAGCGAAGGACCCATTCTTATATGGGTGCCTAAGCAAAACTAATTGTTTTTGTGCAAGCCTGTCGACTGTGGGTGATAGATTCCGGATGTTCATGCCACATGACAGGATTCAAGCACCTCCTACATAACTATGTGGAGGATCCTGCCGGAGCAGTTCGTTTTGCAAATTCTGAAGCAGAAGGAAGAATCAAAGGATATGGCATGCTAGATAATGGAGTAGTGAAGATTCAGAAAGTGTTATATGTAGAAGGACTTGATCATAACTTATTTAGCACCAGTCACTTTTGTGACATGAAATATCAAGGTCGCTTCACAACGACTCATTGTTATCTAGAAGATCCCGATGGTTACGAAGTCTTCAAAGCTGAGCGCCATAGAAATCTATACTATGTAGATTTTCCTACACTGTCTGCCACACGTACAGTATGCCTATTAGCCAAAGCTTCTAAAGCACAATCGTGGACGTGGCATCGACGCTTGTCTCATCAGAATTTCCGATCTATAGCGAAGCTACAAAGACAAGGTCTGGTCAAAGGTCTACCTGAAATGAGATTCGAAAAAGACTCACTCTGTTCCGCATGTGAGTTCGGCAAAATGAAGCGTAGCTCATTCAAGTCCAAATCTGAATCATTGACCTCATCGGCACTAGAACTCCTTCATATGGACCTTTGTGGCCCAATGCGCACAACATCTATCAACAGGAAGAAATATGTGTTGGTAATGATAGATGACTACTCATGGTACACATGGCTCGAGTTTCTTCGCAACAAGTCAGATGCGCCATAATTGATCATCGCTTTCATCAAGCGAGTTCAAGTACGTCTTCAATTGCCAGTTAGAACCATTCACAGTGACAATGGCACGGAGTTCAAGAATGACACCCTGAAGAGTTATCTTACTTTTGTGGGTATTTCACACAATTTCTCCGCAACCTACACTCCACAGCAGAACAACATTGTTGAACGGAAGAATCGCACACTTGTTGAAGCAGCTCGTACTATGCTTGCTTACTCAGATCTACTCATGTACCTTTGGGCCGAGGTAGTCGCCACATCATGTTTTACTCAGAATCGTACCATTGTGATCAAGCGTTTTAATAAGACAGCATATGAGTTAATCAACAATCGTACACCTAACATCAAGTTCCTTCGTGTTTTTGGTTGCAGGTGTTACATTCTTAAAGAGCGACAAGGACTGTCAAAATTTGATAAGAAAGCAGATGAATGATATCTTGTTGGATACTCTCTGACATCCAAAGCTTATCGAATTTACATTATTCGTACCAAGACGGTTGTTGAGAGCATGAATGTCTCTTTTGATGAGAATTCTACAAGGACTTCTGGACACAACAGTTCAGAACTCGTAATTAAGGACAAAGCTTCTATTCAATCCAGAATAGAACCAGCTTCTAAAGGATCCACTTCTTCTAACTCTAACTCTACTTCATCTGAGTTAGATTTATTGTTTATTGATGCCTTTGATGATATATGTGCAGATTTTGAAAAAGGCATATCAACATCGATAACAAGTGGTACAAGCTCGAAGGTCCCTACTATATCTAAAGACATATCTGGACCGTCCGAAGAAGAAGTCACTGAAACTTCATCTCCATCAGGTACAACTCAACCATTAGTTTCTGACTCTACTAATGCTGAATCTGTCTCTACAGATAGTTCTTCTGGAAATGAAGTCCCGAGTACTTCAACTGGTAGTCCAGAATCCTCAGTATCAGAAACACCAGTACAAGATGTCCCGAGTACATCTATGGAGCTGCCTGCTATGCACGATGAAAACGATGCGTCTAATACGCAACAACAAGTTGAATCCTTACCAAGCACACATCGTTGGACTAAGGATCATTCCTTGACCAATGTGATAGGTGATGTACAATCTGGTGTCACGACAAGGTCAGCAACAACCAACTTCTGCATGTTTTCAAGCTTCCTCAGTTCCTTAGAGCCAAAGAAAGCGTCTGAAGCTCTACGTGATTCCTTCTGGATTTCTGTCATGCAAGACGAGCTTCTACAATTCGAAAGGAACAAGGTATGGCGCTTGATCCCACTACCTAAAGGTAAATTTATTATAGGAATAATGTGGGTTTTCAGAAATAAGAAAGACGAAGCCGGAGTAGTAGTGAGAAACAAAGCTCGTTTGGTCGCAAAAGGGTACTGTCAACAAGAGGGCATTGACTATCATGAAACATTTGCCCCGGTTGCACGGATTGAAGCCATCAGAATCTTTCTAGCATATGCAGCCCACAAAAACTTTACTGTCTATCAAATGGACGTAAAGTCGGCTTTTCTGAACGACATTTTGCATGAGGAGGTTTATGTGGCTCAACCTGAAGGTTTCGTTGATCCTCATCACCCTGATCATGTCTACGTCTTAGACAAAGCACTTTATGGTTTTAAACAAGCACCGCGATCCTGGTATGAAACTCTCACTAAATTTCTACTTGATTCTGGTTTCAAGAAAGGTACAGTTGATACTACCTTATTTCTCAAAAGGCAAGGTGAGGACTTGATTCTCATTCAGATTTATGTTGATAGCATAATTTTTGGGTCGACAAATCAGAAATTTTGTAAGAACTTTTCAAAAATAATGGAAACTAAGTTTGAGATGTCGATGATGGGTGCATTGAATTTCTTTCTTGGTCTACAAGTAAAGCAATTACCCGATGACATATTTATTAATCAAGCTAAATATATAAAAGATATTTTGAAAAAGTTCAATATGTCAGATAGTTCAGTCATGAAAACACCAATGGCTACTGGTACACTCTTAGACGCAGATCCCTCCGGGAAACCTGTTGATCAAAAGGTGTATCGTAGCATGATTGGTTCTTTACTTTATTTGACTGCAACTCGCCCAGATATAATGTTTGCCACATGTGTTTGTGCGAGATATCAGTCTAATCCTAAAGAGTCTCACTTATCTGCTGTTAAGCGAATTCTTAGATATCTCAAAGGTTCTCCTAATCTAGGCCTTTGGTATCCAAAGGATTCTCGTTTTTATCTAACCGCCTTTACAGATGTTGATCATGCAGGATGTAAGCTAGACCGGAAGAGCACCTCTGAATCATGTCAATTTATACGTGACAAACTTGTGAGTTGGACTTCAAAGAAACAAAACTGTGTTTCAACATCCACTGCCGAGGCTGAGTATGTAGATGCTGGTAGCTGCTGTTCTCAAGTCCTCTGGATGACGACATAGTTAAGGGACTTTGGATACAACTACAAGCGTGTTCCTATTTATTGTGATTCCAAGAGTTCCATATCTATAACTGCTAACCCGGTACAACATTCGAAGACCAAGCATATCAATGTACGATATCATTTCAACAAGGATCATGTAGAAAAAGGTAACATTGAAATGCACTTTGTTCAAACTGACTTCTAGTTAGCTGATCTTTTCACCAAGCCATTGGATGAAAAACGATTCCATTTTCTAATCAGCAAACTTGGTATGTTGAACATGTCTTAAACCTTACTCATTATTCAAGGGGGAGTATTCTCAGTCTTGACTTTGTGTTCATTTTTATTCTTCAACTGTTGCTAACAAGAGAGGAATCATTTTCACAAATGATTACCATTATTTCTTTCATTTATGCAGGTTTGTTCAAGTGACTATGGCTTCTAATCACATCAGATTAGAACCCGCACTTCAGTACTTTATTTTTTTTGTTTTCTATTTAAAAAAAAATTCATTCAGTTAAGGGGGAAAATATCTGTGATTTTAACATATTTTTGGATACTTCAATGCTTATCTGACCGTGTTTTCTTAAAGATAAATACTTGCGTTTTATCTTGTCAATATACTTTGTCAAGTATTCATACACATAACGGTTCAGAACATTCTATTTGACTTTGTTATTACCATGTATGAAAAGTTAAATCTTTCTATGGTAATACTCACGTTATTTGTATTCACTTTTGATTGAATTAAACGTCATTTCATGTGCTTTCATTGAAAATATGTTTATATATTGTTCATATAAACAACATTCGTTTTTGATTCTCCAAAATATTATTCTTCATGATAAAATGATCTGAGCTTAATTGTCAAACTCTTTTAGTTTGAGGGGGAGAATTGCATCATCAAACATAACTGTTTTGACATCTCCGAAATTTTTATTCTTCATGTAATAAGTGGTATTTGTGCTTACATGTACAACAGACTGTTGAACAACATGTTCTTTTAGGATAACATATGGGATTCAGTGTGAGAACTTAATAGAACTTCCATGGATTCACGATAATCAGTGTTTCCTACCCAGGAAGTATTCCCTGAGTGATTGAGGGGAGAGGGGTCAAAAGATTTGAGTGTTGGTGTGTGAAAAGAGGTAAAATGGAAATAAGAGATTGGTTAGAAGTGAGCATTAAAAGAAAGAGGGTGAGAGAACAGAGTAAAAGAATATTAAACTCTACTCCAAACTTCTTTCTGAGTCGGGCAGCCACATTATCTGATTGGTTCACATTCTTTGGTGACCATCATTGAAAAAGGCACCTAGCCCATGCCATCTCTTGCATACAACCCCACCAGCTACTCATTCTTTTTTCAAAAATAGAATGTTTCACATTTTCTGGGGAAGCAACACATACGCTATTGGTTCTTCATTTGGAAGATACTAATATTGAATAAGAAGGAAAGTTGCCCCACCTTCGAACCCTTTCTCATGCACATTGAGTCTTTGTACAATTTGTTGTTGTCTCAACAAGTTTACATAATTTGAGCCTATATTGAAAAGCAATCATCTATGCTTAAATTTTTTCATACACATGCACGAGCACACAGAAATTTGTTTTATGTCAGAACGTTCATAGATAACCATGTGTTATTCGATGATTGAATGGAAGACCTGGGGAGCCAACATTAAAACCAGCTCCTTATATAGTAACTTTGTGTTACTCAGTGACTTTGTGTCATTGACAGGCATTCTAACTGAGTCATTTGTTGATTCAGGGTTACAACTCTTAAACTGTTTGAATTTGCAAAGATTTAAACGATTACAATTGACTATTTTTATCTGAAAAGATTGAAATAATCACTCTTTCCATCTGGGAAGACTACTCTTATTTCCATACAATGCTCGTTACATGAAGACTGTGCTTACGTGATCATACACAATGGGGGAGATTATTTTGACAAAGGGGGAGATTGTTTTGCTAAGTTTTGATGATGATGATTCTCACCACTCATCAAAAAGGGGGAGAAGATACAAAAAGGGAGAATACAATCTGAAGATCTGAAGATTTCAAAGATTTTAAAGTTTTTAAAGATATCAAGTTTTGAAACTATCAATGACATATCTGAAGAAAAGAGAAGACCAATGAAGACCTGAAGACTATTGCCAAAAAAAAATTAATCTTCAATCCAAAGGGGGAGATTGTTGGATCATTAGTTTTATTTAATATTAAAGTTAAATTAGAGGGTCTAAACTTTATTTATTTGATAGTTAAAGTTAGAGGGTCTAATTAGTATTTATTCAATAGTTATTTGTAAATGGGCGTTAAATCTATCAAGCCTATAAGCCCATATGGCCTGGGTATTTAAAGTTATGTTTAGTTTAGGTTTAGGTTAACCTTTGATAATTACATTATTCATATTTGAAAGGCAATCCTATTTTCTCTGTATTCAAGGGTATTAAGACACTCAAGGTTTAACTGTTTATTCAAGGGATTGGTATGTTATTCTGATCTTATATCTCTTGATTATTATTGTGTTCTGTGATTGATAATCAACTAGATTAAACTGGAATAACAAGTGGTATCAGAGCTAGAAGAATCAAGTTTTTTTGGATTTTGAATTTAATTATCGATTACTGTGTTCATAGACTGTTCTTCGACATGCATATATATATGTGAAAATCGATTTCTGAACTAACATGCTATTATGCTCAAAATCGATATGATTAGATATGTTTTATGCCACTGAACGTAATATGATAGTTTAATTGCACTATAATTCATCAAGTAATTGGATTTATTGAATTTTTGGTTTTCTGGATTCGACAGCTTCATATAGGTCGAACACTGTGTTTGTCAAACTGATTGGAAAAAGGTTGAAATTAATCTCTAATCTTGACTGTTGTGTGATCTTTAATTGATTTACTACATTCAATTTGAGGTTTTAAGTGTTTCTAAGTTGCTAATCTGGACTGTTCATCATCGTTCTGGGTCGAACAACATCATACCGGTCGAGACCATAAGAACATATCGGTCCTTACACTTTTCCGGTCGACAACATTTTATCGGTCCAGTTGCAATATACCGGTCTTTCTCATTATACCGATCGACCTCTCAATACCGGTTGAAGTTTGTTGCGGTCAAACTCAATACCAGTCGACCGACATACTCACAATCAATATCGGTCTTAGTATCCTATCGGTCGAACACATAGCATCGGTTAATTCTCTATCGGTCGACTACCCTATACCGGTCGACTACCCTTTACCGGTCCTCATCTTATCGGTCGAACGGTCTACTGGTCGACACTTTTTTTTTCCGGTCAAGACCAATACCGTTCAAAGAAGTCTCTCGGTCTTGCAGCATACCAGTCGAACGTGTTACCGGTCAAACAATATCCCGGTCGAAGCACATTATCGGTCGAACACATTTTCCAGACTTAGACAAATTTTTGCAAACTGTAATATGGCCTCTCAAAGTCAAAGGGGGACAAACTGTAATATGGCCTCTCAAAGTCAAAGGGGGACCCCTGTGCTAAGTCTGCGAAGGGGGACAAAGTTTTGTTCTTGATCAAAATCTTTGTGAATTTTACTGTGCGAGTACTGCATTTAATTATTTTTGGGAATTTGTTTTTCTGAAACTCTTTGAGTGTAGTTATTATCCTATACTTGATTCTAACGATCTCATCTAGTTAGTTGTCTTGATACAGATAAGTTTAATTACTAACCGTATAACTATGATGTCGAACCAACTTCTCTCGATGGGCTCTCAGTCCAAAACGCCTGTTCTTATGGCTGATGAATATCAACAATGGAAGAAGAGAATGGTCCAATTTCTAAATCACAAGAACAAATGGTCCGGTAAATCCAATGGTCAGAGTACCTAGTCAAGGGATTGGTATGTTATTCTGATCTTATATCTCTTGATTATTATTGTGTTCTGTGATTGATAATAACTAGATTAAACTGGGATAACAAGTGACATTCCAACCATACCAATAGAAGGCAAGACCAAAGGCACAAATGACCCATCTTGCTTAACACATTCAAGTAAAGCTGTAATAAAACCAGTTCCTCCCTATGTACCTTATCCCCAAAGATTAAGGAATCAGAAGAAAGAATTGCAATTTAAAAAATTCTTGGATGTGTTCAAAGAATTGCATATGAACATACCCCTTGTTGAAACAATTGAGCAGATGCCCAGTTACGCCAAATTCCTTAAGGACATTTTAAGCAAGAAGAAGAAGTTGAATGAATATGAGACCGTTTCCCTTACCGAAGGATGTAGTGCTCTCTTGACCAATGGAATACCCCCTAAGCTAAAAGATCCTGGGAGTTTCACCATTCCCTGTTCAATAGGTGGGAAAGAAGTTGGGAAAGCCTTGTGTGACTTAGGAGCTAGCATAAATTTGATGCCCTTGTCTGCCTTCAACAATTTAGGGATAGGAGAGGCTAGGCCCACCACAGTTACACTCCAATTAGCTGACAAGACCATTGCTTACCCTAAGGGAAAGATTGAGGATGTCCTAGTGCAGGTTGACAAGTTCATATTTCCGACAGATTTTATCATCTTGGATTTTGAGGCTGATAAAGATATTTCGATCCTTTTAGGAAGACATTTTCTAGCCACTGGAAGAACTCTAATAGACGTCCAGAAAGGAGAACTAACCATGAGACTCCAAGACCAGAAAGCCACATTTAATGTTTTCAATTCCTTGAAATACCCTGACGATTTAGAGGATTGTTCAACTTTAACTGTGATTGAATCATTGTATCATGAAGAAGAAGTTAGGAGGACCTGTATGTTGGAGGAAGAGTATGATGAGGAATTAGCCTTAAAAGATGAAAATGATGTTGATGACTTGACCTTAGAAGAAAAAAAGATTGTCCCAGCCAATGCTGCAGCATTTGAGCTGCTTGAGAATAATGACCAAAAGCCATTCACCCCATCCATAATTTCACCACCCGAACTGGAGTTAAAACAACTCCCATTACATCTTAAATATGCTTTTCTAGGAGAAGAAGGCAAATTGCCTATCATTATCTCATCTACCCTAGAATTGCATCAAGAAAAAAAGTTGGTAGAAATGTTGAAGTTACACACCAAAGCCCTAGGATGGACCATTGCTGACCTAAGGGGGATTAGTACTTCCATATGTCAACATAAGATCATTCTAGAAGACAAGAATTTCACTTCCATTGAACCACAAAGAAGGCTAAACCCTGTCATGAAAGAGGTAGTAAAAACGAAAATTCCAAAATGGTTAGATGCATGAATTATTTTTCCAATTGCCAGCAGTTCTTGGGTTAGCCCGGTCCAGTGTGTCCCAAAAGGGGGGGGGGGTTATAGTCGTCACAAATGATAAAAATGAACTTGTCCCCACCAGAGTCGTCTCCAGATGGAGAATTTGCATGGACTACCGTAGGTTAAACAAGGCTACCCAGAAGGACCATTTTCCGCTCTTTTTCATTGATCAAATGTTGGACATGTTAGCTGGCAAAGAGTACTATTGCTTTTTAGATGGATACTCCGGGTACAACCAGATAGCCATATCACCCGAGGACCAGGAAAAGACCACATTCACTTGCCCCTATAGAACATTTGCTCTCAAAAGGATGCCATTTGGACATTGTAATACTCCAACAACATTTCAAAGATGCATGATGTCCATATTCTATGACATGCTTGAAAAATCAATTGAAATATTTATGGATGATTTTTCAGTTTATGGTTCATCTTTTGACAATTGTTTGGAAATTTTGAAAAAGGGTCTTGAGAGATGTGAGGAAACTAACTTGGTCCTAAACTGGGGAAAATGTCATTTCATGGTAAAAGAGGGGATTGTACTTGGACATTTAATTTCAAAAAGGGGAGTTGAGGTAGACAAAGCTAAACTTGATGCCATTGAAAAGCTACCTGAACCAACCACTGTTAAAGGAATCATAAGCTTTCTTGGTCATGCTGGATTCTATAGAAGGTTTATCAAAGACTTTTCCAAAATATCAAAACCTTTGTGTATACTATTACAGCAAGACTATAAGTTTGAATTCACTGAGGAATGTATAAATGCATTTCTAATTTTAAAGAAAGTTTTGGTAATTGGACCAGTGATTGTTGCCCTATATTGGGAAAAACCTTTTAAAATCATATGTGACGCCAGTGATTGGGCGGTGGGTGCTGTATTAGGTTAAAGGAAAGAAAAAGTTTTTCATTCAATTTATTATGCAAGTAAGACTTTGAATGAAACACAAATTAACTACACAATAATAGATAAGACACTATTAGTTGTGGTTTATGCCTTTGAAAAGTTTAGGTCATATTTGATGGGAGCAAAAGTTACTGTACATACCGACCATGTTGCCATTAAATATTTGATCTCAAAGAAAGATGCTAAACCTAGGTTAATAAGATGGGTTTTGTTGTTGTAAGAGTTTGACCTAGAAATTGTGGATAGGAAAGGAGTGGATAACCAAGTTGCGAACCATTTTTCTAGATTAGATAAGCCTAGTGAGGACCAAGGACATCATTGAAAGTTTCCCTGATGAGAGGATTCTTATGCTGCAGCATTCTGAATCACCATGGTTTGTTGATATTGCAAACTATTTGGCTTGTGGCATAAAACCCTCTAGATATTCTGGCCAAATGTTTAAAATTTTCCTCCATGACACCAAAACTTATCTGTGGGGTGAACCTTTATTGTCTAAACTTGGTACATATCATATTTTAAGAAGGTGCATTCCAGAAGCTGAGGTTGCAGTAATCCTCCAGCATTGCCACCAATCAGCTTATGGAGGACATTTTGGAGGCCAAAGGACAACAACTAAAGTGTTACAATCTGGATTTTATTGGCCAACTCTCTTCAAGGATTGCCACACATTTGCACAAAGATACAATGAATGCCAAAGAAGTGGTTCCTTTTCTCAAAGGAATGAAATGCCACTAAATGGGATCCTGGAAGTTGAGTTGTTTGACGTTTGGGGAATTGATTTCATGGGACCATTTCCCCCATCAAACAAATGCCAATACATTCTAGTTGCTGTAGATTATGTCTCAAAATGGGTGGAGGCAGTGGCATGTATTTCAAATGATGCAAAAACAATGGTTAAGTTCCTTCAGAAACAGATTTTTACAAGGTTTGGTACCCCCTGGGCACTAATCAGTGATGAGGGTACCCACTTTGTAAACAATTTGTCACATGAAGTCCTTGAAAAATACAACATTAATCACAGGATTGCTACTGCATACCACCCACAAACCAATGGGTTGGCAGAACTTTTAAATAGAGAAATTAAGGGAATTTTGGAAAAGGTGGTCAAGCCAAACAGAAAAGATTGGGTCTTTAAACTAGATGCTTTATGGGCATACAGAACAACCTTTAAAACACCAATTGGTATGTCCCGATACAAGCTAGTTTTTGGCAAGGTTTGTGACCTCCCTTTGGAACTAGAACACAAGGCATATCGGGCAATCAAAGCTTTAAACATGTGCAAGATACTGCTGGAATTAAAAGAAAACTCCAATTTTGTGAACTAGAGGAGCATAGGAACATGTCCTATGAGAATGCCAAGTTGTATAAGGGAAAAAAACAAAGAAGTGGCTTGATAAAAACATACAACACAGAGAGTTAAAAACAAGCCAGCAAGTCCTCTTGTTTAACTCTAGGTTAAAACTGTTCCCAGGAAAACTAAAATCCAGATGGTCCGGACCATTTCTCATCCACCATGTCTACCCATATGGAGCAGTTAGCCTGGTTAACCCTGAGGACAACACAGTGTTCAAAGTGAATGGACAGAGAGTAAAAATCTACCATGAGCCTATGACCATCCCAGAGCCATGCTCTGTGGATTTTGTCACATTTTGTTGAAAAGAACTCCACTTTCTGTTTGTAAATATCTTTTGTTTATTTAAAATCTTTTTAGGATCAGTCTAATAGTTGTTTAATTTGTTTTGCAGCCTGGATCATGATTTGGGGGTCAGCAGGGCATGTTACAGCAATCCCGCATCATGAAAACCTAGTTTTGGAAAATCAGTTTCTAAGTTTTGAGCGGGAAAGTTGAGGAAAAGTTCAAAGTCAGCCTAAGGAAGGTACAAGTAAGGTCATCATGGAAACTTTTCAGGAAAAGTAGTTGTCTTTTCTACTTTTTGAAAACATCATTACTTGTACAATAGTTTATCTTCCCAAGTTTGTTTTAAATTTTTTTAGTTAGTTAAATAGCCCTCTCAATTTGTGGTTAACTAACTAAATCCTAAATCCCTGGTTAGATTAAAAGAAACAGATTGTCATTTCAATTTCCACATAAACCCATTCCTCTCTCATTTACTCTCCACAACTTCTGCTACACGCCATCATAACTGTCACTGATAACCACCACTGCCATCAAACCCTTCTTCACCGGCGAACTCATGACAAAAATGAAGAAGCCTGCAGTTAGAGACCCCACCGACTTCCCTCCATCCCTCCGAAGAAGCAATCGTCGGAGAAGGACTGAACCACCACCACCACCACAAAATCGTGAACCTGAACCCTCGATTCTCGAGGGTGAACCATTTGTTCGAATCGAACCTTCAAACCCAACCACCACCATCGATACAACCACCACCATTGATACCACCACCACCACTATGAAACCTATTAAAAACCCAACACCTGCTGAAAACCCAACATAATGGGAAACCCTTATCACCTTAGAAACAACATCAACACCCTTGGATATTCAACCAACCCCTGTACCCCACCTTGAACCCACTACTGTGGAAGAAAACTCTGTTGTTGAGGAAGTCACTGTCAACAACAATTTGGGGGTGGAAACTGCCAACCACCCACCCACAGATGGTGCAACAATCGATAATGAGACCATTGAGGAACCAAAGGTAACATCTCCCCCTGAAATTCTACCATAAGAGGGTTATTTCACCTCTGTTAGTGATGAGGACACTGAAGTGATGATCAACATAGGGGTATTCCTCTGTATCTAACCCCGAACATGTCCATATCACTGAATAGGCACTTTTGCCCTTATGCCCTAATGTGCGCAGTGAAGAAACTCAATCTGAGTTTGTTGAAACTGAAACCCTCCTAGACACCATGGGTCTCTCTGAAAACTCAGACCCACATATGGAGGAGGAAAAAGGGGAGACTCCTCACACACAACACAGGGATGACATCCCTGATCTTAATATGGTGTTTGAGCACACCAATGAGGAGGACTCCCCTGTTGTTGAGAGTCCTGCAAGGAAGGAAAGGTCAAATACTGCAGGGAAGAAAATGAAAGTCAGGACATGGGGCAGTAGTGGTGAGGGGACCTCAAAGAAAAGGCCAAGTATTTTTACCAGAAGCATGGGGATGAATGTTGTAGCAAGCCTGCAGCAAATAAGAAAAACAAAGAAACGTGTTGCAACAATCCTGCAGCATAAGAAGAAAGCAAAGAAAGTTGCTACAACAACTCCATCTAGGAATGATCCAGTGCCAAGGCCCAACAGACCTAATGAGGGGATGAGTTCTATTGAAGACTACAACATGCTAAAAAATATCAAAAACAAGGTGGGATTGGTTGACAACAGATTCTATTTGCAAAGCTTGAATGAGTACAGTTTCATCAAAACTGTAATTGAAGCCCATGGATTGAACAAATTATGTGAGGTACCTTCTTCTTATAACCTCAGTCTAGTCAAAGATTTTTATGCAGAAATTGCCACCACCAAGGTTTCAAAGATCACTGTTAGGGGTAAGCAATTCATGCTCACTGCTAAAAAAATCAACAAGTTTTTGGATTTAGCACCACCAAAACACACAGAATATCAGGAGATGTTGGACACTGCCTCTGAGGCTGTACTAAGTGAGGTTGCCACTGCCTTAGGACAGCCTGAGGCAAAATGGAACCATCACTCCAACTTTATGCTCAGGCACTTTAAAGCCTGTAATCTGAAGGTTGATGCCAATATGTGGATCAACTTCCTTAGGCATTCCATCTCTCCCACAACACACGACAGTTCTGTGTCTGTGGAGAAAATGTTTTTAATATATTTTCTGATGAATGGGAAGTCCATAAACTTTGGAAAGATCATATTAACAAGTGTGAAGGGCAATGTTGGAAAGGATAGAGGAAAGATGTATTTCCCAGGGTTGATCACCAAACTACTGCAAAAGGGAGTGCCTGTTTACACTGATGATCAAATTGTGAGAGAGTAGGGTGGGAAGTGGCAGATTGACTTAAAGGTTGTCCAAAGACTAAGAGACAGAAGGAAAGGAGGTCCCCAAACAAATGGCATCCCAACTATGCTTCAAGACCTGCTGGTTCAAAACAGTCAGCTCATTGATGGTATGTATGAGCAAAGAACTGAGTTTTTAAACAGGGTGGACAACCTCATGAGTGATTTGGCAAAAAGATTGAAAGAGGAGGGAGAGAAAAGCAAGGACATGGAACAAATGAAAACTGTGATTGAAGAGAAGTATGCTGAGAAGATAGGTAGATTGGGAAGGAAGTTGAAGGAGATAAAGAGGAGGAATGTTGAGTTGACCAAAGAAAACTTGGAGCTTAGAGAAGAGTTGCAAGCTCTAATTAAGGGAACAGATGGTTGCTAATGCTGTAGAAGAAGCCTCACAGCATGACCAACAGCCTACTCTTAGAGAGTAGGACAGGTTTATTCACTTTCCCTTTAGCTCTAATTCATTTTCCTTTTGCATTTCTTGAGTCTGGGATTGTTTTTATGTTTTAGGATTTCATTTTATTGCATTAGGAACAATTGTGATATATTCAAGCATGTATTTATAGCCCAAGTAATTTCTAAAGTAGTGTTTTTGTAACACCCTCAAAATTGGAAAGAGCAACTAATTTAAAATTTTCAATAAAGCCTCAATTGAAGATAAAATCTCTTACAACAAGTCCATACTTGAATTACTAAACTAGGTTAAACCATCAGCAAAGAAATAAAGTCTTACATAAAGACTAAATAGCGTCGGGTGTTACTAAAAACCCAATACAAGTTGCCAATCCCAAGAAAAAGGCGGAAGACTTCACCAAGCCACTCACTCATGCACCGCCATCTAGCAATCATCACTTCACAGAAGAATGCTAAAACCAAACCCCCAACTGGAACTTGATGCACATGCCGACAAATAAAAAGGTTAGGCTTAAAGCCTAGTGAGCTCAAGAGTTTTCAACATTTATAAATATATCGTTAAAAAGGAAGAATGCAATTGAAATCATAATCTTTTAAATTGATAGGCTTCATTTATGAAAACGTCTCGTTTTCCAATAATATGCATTTTAAACGAAGGACACCAATATAAACGTTATCCAAACCAAATTGTTTTACGGGCTAAGATCCCAATATAAAACGTCATTTCGTAAATTTAGATTCAACCCAAAACATACTCAAAATGAGAATAGAAAGCAGACTCCCAATTTATGAAACACAGATAAAACTTTATAATCCGAAACACCCAAAACACGGGTGGGACATGAATCTCAACCCATAAACCATGGATGAAAACCCATATAAACAAACATCACTGAAAACACCGACATTAGGCCCAATACTCACACAACCATAAAATGGAGGGAAACCAAATACCAAAACATGGGAATGACGTATTTCATTCAAACCTTAATATACGCGGGGGAAACCCAATATTAAGGTCATCATTTACCGTCGACCACACAAAACCAACGATAGTAAGATACGACATTAACATTTATAATACTAATGATCGACGACGGTGGAGACCCGTTTCCATCTTGGGTGACGAGAACACGTGAATGGGGGGGGGGGGCACCCGTGATGTTATTGGATTTCACCACCTATCCCGGTTCTAGTTCCCATGCCATAATAAACATCACAATCGTCAAACCGTTTATGCCTCTAATGCTTACTCCGTCGAGTTACACCTCAAGGTCTTACAGACAAGGGTGCCTATCCAATCTAGACGAGTTACACCTCAAAGGCCTGCACCTCTATTGCCTACTCGCTAGTGACCCAAACAGTCAACAGTTATAACCAACATCACATGCTTTCCCAGAACAGACAGACTTACGTGTCTATGGATCCATTGCAACACAGTCTAACATTACATGACTCCAATTGAATGACCAAAGCACCCAAAACATGTAACTCTCAAATGACACGTAAAAAACGTTATCAACTCCACAACAGGTTATGCAAACATAACGACCAAAAGTATGATTAATTCAAAACTCATCATTGGTTGAGGCAGACCATTTTCCAAATGAACTCATACCCTTATATTTTCCAAAATGCCTCGTAACACAATAATACGAAATTTCCAAATGGTTTATAAGATCAAATACACAAATGAGGACACTTACATCCAATGAACTCCAATTAGATATGTAAAATCATCAAGGAAACACATCAACATGATTTATTTACCAAAATGTTCAAAAATCCGAAAGTGAGTGTTTCACAATGTTTATAAAATTAAACACTTCAAATAATCAAGATTCACTAAAAACTCAACAGTTAATAATTTCATGCAAAACATATAAACACTTTAAAATAAACATTTTGGTATGTACACCGTTTTCACAAATCAACTTGAACTCACCTTGCTAGATTTAGGTTAAATCTAGATTTTACCCCAACTTGAGCTTCCTTGAAGAATTCCGAGTCCACAAGCAAAATCCTTCAAAAAAAACCTGGATCCATAAATTTTCAACCATAAATATACATCTTCAACCATTTAGAATAATTCCCCAACCATTTTACATCAAAATCCCCAAATTGGTCAAAACCCTAATTTTGACCCAATTTCTCCAAAATCATCCAAACTGAAATTGGAGTAATAAAACACTAGGATATCACCAATGAAGCATTTATATCTCATAATAAGGTTTAGAAATGGAGGGGATAAACTTACCACTTAGGTTTTGAGCAAAACCCCAAAACTTAGAAATCTCAAGCAATGAGGAGAAACACTTGATCTAGCACTTGAGGTTGGGGTTGCAAGCTTAATGATGATGGAACACCTTAGAATCCATGAAAATGGCCTTAAAATGAGATAGGGTTTGCAATGGGAGGTGGAGAAACGATTTGGGAGAGAAAGGGAGGAGTTTGGATGTGAGAAATGAGAAAGAAGGCTGAAATCCTGATTTTAACAACACCCTACAGCCCCTGTGCGACATTGACATGCGACATTTCCCTGGGTAATGTCGCATAGTCATAGTCGCCAACAATGCCCCTTTTCTATTTCTTCTTTGTGACTGTGACAGTATGACTATGACCGAGCATTGTAGCGAGACCTTTCCGGAGCCCCAAAACTCAACTTTTTCAATGTTAAAACTCCCGATACTCCAAGGGACTTTAGATAATGCTTCCCCAACAAAAACCCCACCATTCACAAGTTACAAAGCGCTCGGGTGGTATTTACTTACCGAAAGTTACGGGTGTTACAGTTTCATCTTTGATCAAATAATCTTTGGCTAGAACTAGCACAATCTTTCTTGGGAGCACCATTTGGATCACACTTTCAACTTGTCCAAGAAATGGTCTAGGCCATCTCTTTCTTATCCCAAACTGCTTGCACCTACTATCCATACACTTTCCACTTTTATGCAATGAAGACATTGCACCTTCTTAATTTGGGGGTGGGGAAGTCCACAATGGCATGTCAAAAGCAAACACATGAAAAAGATCTTCGCTCTTCAAAAGCCATGGTTGGACTTAAGCACTCAAAAAGTCCCATATGGGCTAAGTGCTTGGAATGCATCAAGAAAAGAGAACAAAAGTGCCAAAAAAATTCATTTGATGCAAAGAGTGAAAAATATAAGGCAAAATGGGTGAGAAAAGCAAAAGCCAAAGAGTGAACCAATGTTTAAAGTCCTTTTGATCTTGGATAGGAAATGTGAAGTCCATAACAAAAAGAATATTGTGCTAGCTTATGGTTGAACAAATTCATTTCACTTGGGATTTATAAAATGCTATATCTTGCATTCTTGGGTCTATCATATGTTGTGTGTACTTACTGTCTTCTTGATGCAAGCTTTATCATATTGAGTCATTTTATTTTGTGTCTTGGTTACTTGGGGACAATCAAAAATTCTATTTTGGGGGTGTGATGTGCACTAATTATTTAGTTCAAATCATTCCTTTTCTTTGTATTAGTTAGGTTATTTTAGCTTTACATCCCTTCCCTTAAGTCATTTTGTTACTTATTTTTCACTTTATTTGTTTCTTGGAGCTAGAGTAGTGAATAACTTGTTTTTCTTCTTTAAATGGCTAATTTGGTAGTTTTAGGCAGATTTCAAGAAGTCCAGACCTATGTTGCAGCATCTTAGTAGCAGTCTACAGTGGAGCTTGATGGTTTAGACTTGGGAGCTTAATTCATGAAGACAAGAAGCCACATTTGTATCACCTTTTTTAGAAGCTTCCATATTTGATTTATGGTTGGACTTGTGTTAGAACTTTAAATCTAATTTATCTATTGTACTTTGCTACTTTATGTACTAGGTTACTTTAAGTTGTACGTTCTTTTGGGTTAATTACTTTTGTGCCCCTCTAAATTCCTAGTATAAATCGAGGTCATTAGTGTTTTGTTAAAGGCACTAATCATCTAAAATTGTAAGAGAAAGACTCTCTTGAATCTTTAATCTATTGAACATTTGAAGTTACATTCTTGTCTAGTCTTTTTAATTCTTTATTGACGCTTTATTTACATTACGCATTTTATTTTATGGCATTTACTTTTGTGTATTTACATTCCCTTGTTTATATTCAGTCATTTACATTCATGTATTTACATTCCGTCATTTATTGCTTTATGTCTTTACTTTTAGGTATGAGTAGCTAATTTCATTAGCTTGGGTGTGAGATGAAAAGGTGAGATTTCAAACCAAAGAAAGGTGGATGTTGTTTCGCAATAACAATGTTCCATCATTTCATTCAAGTTTTATAAAATCCAACGACACTTCTTGACGATTTGATCACTTTGAAAGTGTTAAAGTGCCATGGCTTAGAGATAAGCCATAATATGCACGTCAACTTGAATGATATGAGAAGCCGATTTGAGAGAGTGGCTGATAAAGAGATTTATCACCTCTATTTTTCATCTTGATTTATTCTCGACGGGTTGGTCGCTTGTCAAAGTGTCAAAGTGTAGAGAACTCATAGATGAGCCACTTCGAACACCCAAACTTGGATGATATGGGAATCAACTCGAGAGTGTGATTTTTTTTATAAAGAAATTTGTAAGTCCATATATTTCGAGGACTTTATTCATGTTATGAATAGTTGGAGATTTCACATAGATGTGTTAAGTTGAATCTAAACAGTAGTATGAACGTTGAAGTCCGAGAGTAATACCCTCGAAATAGATAGTGGATCTAGTTATGGCTAACTCATGCTGCAGCATCCCTGCAGCATAGTCTGCTGGAATTTGTGTTTGAGTCTCACCTAAAAGTCTTGCACCCTTGATACCTTTATTATTATGTATCTTTATTAACTGTTAACCAAATCAAAACTAAGTATTCAAAATCGCCATCTAAAACCATTTCTTTTATTACACTTTTATTCTACTTTTACGACAATCCCTGTAGACGATATTCGGTATTTTACCCCTTTATTACTTGAGAGACGATATTAGATCCCATTGTATACTTGCTTTGAGATTTAATTTATGATGTCTTAGAGGTGTGAAAACATCTGCACCACTGACTCATATGCTTATGGATCCAATGCATTACAGTCTAAAACGTTACATGAATCCAACGAATGAACTAACGCATTCAAAACATGTAACTCTCAAATAATATGCAACAAAGAACCCCATATGTCAAAAGCTCCTTATCGAGCTACTAAAACTGAATAAATACTGCAAAGACTCATCTAAGTATAAATCTATCCCCAAAAGACATAATAAACGTTGGCTAAAATACATGAGCTAATATGGTTACATAAACCAAATTACATCTTTTCCCAAAATCTTTGTCTCTCAAATCACAATTGGCCTTCGACCCTAAACATAAACCAAATTACATCTTTTTCATAAACCAAATTACATCTTTTTCTTCCACAAGTTTTCAACCATAAATACACATATCCAAGTGTTTAGAATCATTCCCTAAACATCTTATATCGAAATCTCTATTTTGGCCAAAAACCCTAATTTGACCTAATTTCCCCAAAAACATCCAAACCAAAATTTTAGAAATATAAACACTAGAGAGCCATCAATAGAACTTTTATAACCCATAAAGAATGGGGGAAGTGAACTTACCACTTAGGTTTTGGTGAAAACCTAGAAAACCCCAAAATTCTTGAAGATGGAGGTGATGATGATGAGCTCTTGATCTTTGCTTCCAATACACCACTAAATACCCTTATATATTCCCAAAACTAACAATCTACCCTTGAAAATCTCTCGAAAACGAAACCATAGCAACTTGAATCACTAAAAACGGAGTAGAAATGAGAGAGTTGTTAGGAAATGAAGAATGGGGCTGAAAATCCGACCTTTAACAAGTCTGTTACACCCGTGCTACATTGCCATGCGACTTTGTCATGGCATTATCGCATGGCATAGTCGCTCAATGTGTACCGTGGGATAAAACATGCCTGCGACTATGACACTATAATAGTCGTCGGGCATTGTAGTCGGACTCATACCAAGCCTCAAAACTCGATTTTTTCTATGCCAACACTCCCGAAACTCTTAGGGACTTAAAGTAATGTTTTCCCAACATAAATTCCACCATATACAAGTGGTAAAAACGTTTGGGTGGTATTTACTTACTGAAATTACGGGTGTTACAATCCTCCCAACCTTAAAAGATACTTCGTACTTGAAATCTAACTTCTCATTTAACGCTGCCCTCATAATTGATTGTCTTTGTTTACGAGGAGTTGTCTCTAATCCACTTGACAGAACAATCACGATAAACGTTATGTGGATACTCGCAACAAATGTCCCCTTAGGCACATTTCACTTATATCCGAGTGAACGCTTAACTTACTGGAGTGACATCTAACCACAAGACTTCTGTTGTCTCCCAACCTTAGGTGATCCCTACTTCCCCAAAGGCATATCCCGATTTCTAATCAGTCTAGATCTACACACTTTTAAGCTATCTCTCCAGTCAATCCAAGGTTTGATCACCATCGATACCAACAAAATTCCAAATCCAACTATTCCTACTACTAAACCACCATTTAGTTTTAACGAGTACCATTAGACCCCAAAACGGATTATCGTCCTTGACCCAAGGGTTATACAACTCCCAAAATACGCGCAAACACCAAACATTTAATTGACAAATCTCTTACTAGTCAAGGAAAATCATTCAACTATATCCACTATTCTCAATCTGGACTTCTTAAAACCACCACATGCGATACAAGGTCCCTTAAGATTGGGATACAACGGTCCAAATACACTAACGGTTCCTGGTCTCATAACCCAAAAGTTGATCCTAACGATTCACCATGATTCGAACTACTACAAGGCTTTATACCCAAATTTCATTCATTGAGCCTATCCACATAATCCAAGATTATTAGCATGGTGTCTAAAGGGTTCTACATCCCTTATGCCATAACTGACCAACTCCCATAACAAGGATTGCCGAAACGAAAGGTTTACCACAAGCATTAACAAAAGATACCGCTTGGCTTATGGTGCTATCACACGTCGGAAAACCCAACCTTCCGTTGTCAAGGCTCTATACACCCTAACCAGGGTCGCTTAACCTCCCAAAGTCCCAATGAGTTCATGGTTTTCAAGTGAAAGACTCAACAAATATATCATTCGAAAATTTCATAAGATTTTCCAACACAAAGGTATTTTTTATTAGTCGTGCGTGTAAAAATCCACTACCACGTACTCGGTAGTTGAGCAAGTTGGACATGCTCATCCCACATATAAAAATCATTTGGAAAATCACTAGACCACTACTCGAGTTACTAACGAAATGCAAAAGTATGTTCAACAAAATTTTAAAACGAATCGCTATGGTCCTAGCATGTATTTATTTATGTCACGCACAAGTAAAGTCTTCCCGAAATAAAACTACATGCAATAGATGGTTTACATGAAATTTCAAAGGAGGAAATTCATTAAATCAAATTCCGAAATTTTCTCATTAAGCCATATTATGACGTGGAATAAAATTTTCTGACAAGACTCGCGTATATTAATGTATTTTCTCAAAACTTAAGAAAATGATAAGTGCATGTGACTCGTTTGATACGTAAAACAATTTAAATCGACTTCAAGTTTCAAGATGTAAAAACCATACACATAATAGTTCAAAAATATTAACTATAATATCATACACTCATATGAAACGGTAATAAAAGTACCAACAACCAAAAGTGCATAAAACAAAACGTTTAGTATGAACTATCACATACTCCTCATACTCTTACTCACGCCATAAGTATAAATCAATTCGTACTCCAAATAGTATGCAATGAAACATACTAGCACAAAACCCGAAAGAGAAATTCATGCAGTTTCCCAATTCCAAAACTACCATTTTTTTTGCATTATTACGTAGGTAACATTTTCTCAACATAACTCACATGAGACAAAAATGTTCAATAAAACTCATAAATTAACACACACACAATAATTCAAGTATGCACATTACAAAACATCACCCATCCATCGCAAAAATGTCGTAAAATAAAACTCCATAAGACTCAACAAAATTCAATAGCACCCAAACAATCAAATGGTGCCACAATTTTCGTTCTCAATAATCAATTAGCATAAGAGAAAGTTATGACTAAATGTCATAATTCCAAAAATTTCCCTTTTGTTGCAATATGATATAAGGTGACACATTTCTACAAAACTCACATGAAATACAGTTCCCAATAAAACTCAAACACCAAGATAATGGAAAGTAACTCTTCGTCCAAAACCTTAACATATGTGGAGGAGATCCGATGTTAAAGTCATAAATCTCAGTTACTTGTCCAAGACCCTAAACAACATCAAAATACGGACATCACAATATCCGAAAATAGTGTTGGACAACAACGAGAATAAAGAAAGTCTCAACAAAGTTTTCAACCACATGCAATAAAATAATTTTATGCACGTTTAAAATCATGGATTAAAATTTTGTGTGTGCTAAATTTTTTCCAAGATTTCATAATATAATCCACATGATGATTTGGAAACACGAGAAATAATTGGTGTAATTTATCTTAGAAATAAATTTCGTGCATGAATTTGATCGGCACTCAACGTCTCGAACCCACGCTCCTTAATTTCGCAGTCCCACTATCGTCATCCGGATGCTCAAACATCTTAAGGCAAAATCGAAAATTTCATTGGTTTACCTTACAATTTCTCCTCGAATAATGTCGATTCCATCAGTCTATGGTTCTAATCCAAAAAATAATTTCGACCCGAAATGGTCCACTTAATGCAATCATCATGCTTACTGTCACTCCAAGTGACGAATGTTAAAATCATCAACCTCTTCTAACGGCTACCCACTTAGAAACTTCTTCACTACCCCAACAGTCATCACATCAAAGTAGTCCAAGTATACACATGTAACTTGTAGGTTCACCATAACATTGGCCAGGTGCAATTATGAACGTATCGTACATGATCATCCTTGCCACTCTCGACGTGTTTCCCGTTTCTAGCGACTCTATCAACCTCGAAATATCCTATCTTAAAGTGCTTAATGGTGCAATTCCACTTTCAATCACTTAAAAGAATGTTAGTTTGAGTCTAGGTATCCAAAATCAACGCCTAATTCTCTCAAACTTAAGCTTTGATACCAACTTGTAAAACCCTCAAATTTGGAAAGAGTGTTAGGTCTGATTTTATAGTAATCATTGTATTTATAGGGCTTGGTCAAATACTGTGTTTAGTGTCCTATTCTGTGTAGTTTTGATCAAGGGTATTTAAGTCCCTTTGGTCTTGTTCCTTTGTGACATTTTTACACGCTCATACTTTCAATACACATAGTTTGCGCATATTGCTCTCTCTCTACTTTCTCTTTCTACAGATTCGTTGATTTTGGATTCACAATTGGTATTAGAGCCAATCTGAATCTTGAGAGAATTGAGAGAATCGTTTTTAGTTTTTGAATTTGTGAAATAATCTGAAAATTTGATCGATTTTCTTGATTTTTTTCAAGAAAATCTCGTTTTTAGATTTTTCATCAAATTCGGCCCTGTTTGTGCTTGTTTTTCGTTGAATTTTGGTTTGTTGAATTCGTTTTTAATAGAATATCATTTGTTATTCACATCATTTTTCAAAAGATTCATGTTAAGAAGTTGAATTTTGAGAAATTTCATTTTTTCTGGAAACGAGTTTTTGACGTACTGTGTGATTTACGAAATCTTGATTTTATGGTGTTTAATCAATTTTATTGATTGAAATGTGTTAGAATCTTGTTTTCGATCAATATTGTGTGAATTACTTGCATTAATTTCATGTCTGCATTCGTTTTCTGCTATATTTTCTTGATTTTGTGAACTTTGCACAAGATCTAAAGTTTGCGCGAGATTCATATAGATTTGCGCAAGTTCTTCCTACTTTGCGCGAGTTCATAGTTGGATTTGCGTGTTCTACTAATTTTGTTCCTTTGTTTCAGGTTTTCGCATTGGGTTTATCACGCAAAGCTTAAACTTTGCGTATCATTCCAATCACGAAAAGTTAAATTTGCGTATCCAGTGCATTCCGAAAAGTTCATTTTGCGCAATCAACATAACACGCAAAGTCCAGTTTGCGTTACAAGCTACTCACGCAAAGCTACTTTGTGTATCCTTCTACTAACGCAAAGTCCGGTTTGCGTTTCCTCCATGTTACGCAAAGCTCGGTTCTTGTATACCGCTACTCATGCAAAGTTGGTTTGCGTATCTGCCTGCTCGCGCAAAGTCTCGTTTACGTTTCAACCTTCTCACGCAAAGTCTACTTTGCGCAACAACCTTCTCACGTAAAGCTCAACTTTGCGCAAGTCTCAGACTTAGAATACTTTTGAACATCTGTCATGGATTCTGAAAAAATTTCTTATCAAGCTCAGTTTTACAAAAGTGATCTAATGATGTCTTTGGGTACAGAAAATCGTCCACCTGCACTGATAGACGAAAATGAATTTACACAGTGGCAAGATTGGTTCCTAAACTTCATTGAACGACAAAGGAATGGTAATGACATGTTGATCATTCTATTTGAAGGACCGTTCGAAAAACCCAAATTGGCTTCTGGATTATATATGCCTACTAAAGAGTATTCACATAATGAGTTGTCGGCATATCAAGCTGATCGTGACATTAAGGCAAATCTGATGCTGGCCTTGCCAAACTCTGTATACAACAGGATTGATTGTTTTAAAACTCATCCTAATCTAGTGTGGCAACAGCTGGAAAAGATTATGCTTGGATCTTCTGTTGCAACTCAACTTCGACACACTCGTTACATGAATAATTTTCAAGAAATCAAAGCCAAGGACAGGGAGCCACTGAAAACGGTGTTTGAAAAATTTTGTGCCATTATCAATGATCTGAGAAAGATTAAAGTTGAAAAGACCGAGCTTGAGACAAATCTGAAGTTCCTCAACACATTGCAACTAGAATGGAATAAAACATGCCATAGACTGAGGAATGATGTCAGAATCTCTACTATGCAAATCCAAGAATTATATGAGATTCTGATGACTGATGAGAGCTTGGTGCTTGAGAAGAAGGCCAAACTGGATAAGAAGAACAAGTAATTAGTAGACCAGGTTGCACTTCTCACGAGCCAACTGGCTGAACAAACGTTGTCTGAAAACGCTTACAACGGGTCAACTAATGATGATGGGGAGGCACTGCAGAAAGCAATGATCCTTCTCTCTCAGTATTACCAGAAAAATTTCCAACCACGGTCGGGTTCCAACAATCTTCGCTTCACTTCCGGTTCAAGAGCCAAAGTACCCGAGCCAAAGACTGCTGCTTGCTACAACTGTGGAAAGTCGGGTCACATGTCAAAGAAGTGTAGAGCAAAGGTGGTTAGGGATTCGGCATACTACAGAAAGAAACTGGAACTGGCTGAAAAGAGAGAGAAAGGAACTGCTCTGCTGGTCGAAGAAGAATTCTGGCTGGATCACTCTGACGATGAAGCTTCAAACGTAGAGATCGCTCAGATGTGTTTGGTTGGAGATGACCAGTCAGATGATTCTGAAAAAGATGAAGATGAGGTCTATTCTGAATTTGATTATAAATTCTTTACCTCACATGAATATCATAATTACTGCTTTATCTGATTTACGTTCAAAACTCTTATCTGAAAAGAATTTAAATTCTGAAAAGTCAGATTTGATTGACAAACTGAAAATTTCTTTGAACGATGAAAAATCTATTTTAGAAAATACAAAAGACATCTTTCAAAAGAAATTGGATGATTTGGAAAATTCAAATAAGAGTTATCTTGATCTTTGACAGCTATGACTAATTTAAAAGATGAATTTTCAGATAAAATAAATAAATTAGAAGAAAAGCTTTATCGAAGGAATCAATCTGAACAAACATTTTTTATGAACAAACCGATGAGTGAAGAAGCTTTAAAACAAAGGTGGGGACTTGGTTTTGAAAATCCTCATTGTTTAAACAATGCGATTGAAAAATCCCCAACTTTATATAAATACGATTATCTGACTCTTGCTCATTATACTCCTCAATTTAAAATTGATTGGATGAATGAGAAGCAAGTGTTAGAACTGGAAAATGAGAAAAGGATGAATAACAAGAAAAATGAAATTCCTTTTGTTTATACTTACGAAAATGCAAAATATTTTCCTGAAAAATCAAGGAGAGGAAGAAGAATTTTAAATGATATATCTTCTATTAAATCTTCAATGTCTGATGATTTTATTGTCCTAATGCTTCTAATTCTGATAAGGAAAATATTTCTCCAATCATTTATGATTCTAAGAAATATACTCCTCCATTAGTATTAGAGAGTACAATCATCGATCTTGAAGATAAGATAGAAGATCAAAATATTTTAAAGAAAATTGAATCTGATATTTTTCTTTCTTTCATGACATCTAGTCTTGAAGAAAAGTTATTTTCTCCAAACCCATATTCTATTTCTAGCCTTTCTTCTAATGTTCAAGTAAACAAAAGTGAAGTTTCTAATTTTAAAACCTTTTTCTCAAAATTCTTCAGACTCCGAGGCAAATTCAGATTTATTAGTTGATCAGATTGATTGCTTGGATAAAATTTCTTCCGATTTAAATATTTCATCTAAAATTCTTGATGATTCTTTTACGCTCAATGATCAATATTATAAACCTAAGTGTAAAAGAAGACGGTCAAAGAAGTCGAAGAAACAAGATATAGTTATTTCTGACAGCTCTAATTCTTCCGATTCTAATCTTTCAGATAGGACTTTGAGCAATTCAAGGAAGCAGATTTGGCGAGAAAATCGGACATCAGATGATTCTATGTCTAAGGAGAATAGATATGTAGACAAACATTATAAAAGTGATTCATTTGCTTTGTGTAATAAAATTTCCAAATACTCAATAAAGCAAATGATTCAGATTTCCAAAAATGTCTCATATTCTTCTTCTGATTCTAGTTCAGATGATTATGATTCCTCTTCTGATGATTGTGCTTATCATTCTTGTGATCATTTTTCTCGTGCTTCTCATGTCAAATATTATAAATATTTCCCCATAAGAACTGCAACTAACAAACACGGACCCAAATTCAAGTGGGTACCCAAGTCTCAATCTGATTCAAAGTTGCAGGCATCACATGTTAAGGGGGAGTAAAAGAAAGAATGGTTTTTGAACACTGCAGTTCAAAACCCGGTCTTAAATGTCAAGACTATGGCTTCTTAGTAATTCAGCTTAGAACCCGTGCTTCAAAGACTATGACTTCTAGACATGTTAGTCTAGGACTCGCTCTTCATACCCTTAAGCTTCTGACTAATGAGAAACTGTGAGTACATCTACTTAATTTCCGCTGCATTTATATCTGATGATGATGTTGTTCTAGTTTTCTCAAATGCTTTTAAAAGAATCTGAGCATTTTCAATTTTTCCTAAATTTTGATTCAACCCAATTTTTACAAAAGAGACACAAATTTTTTACATTGTGTGAAAGATGATATTATTGAATTATATTTTGTTTCAACTGAATATAAACTTGCCGATCAAATATTTCTAATTTTAAAAGTTTAAACCTTTACAACTTTTATTCTATAAACTAAAAGTTTTACAATTTTTTCTTTCTTTTGAATAAAATGTGTGTCTAGGATAAATTTTCAAGTTCATTTGTTTATATTAAAGTTTTTATTTGTTCATGTTTCATGTCTAACAAAAGTCGAAAAGTCAACAACGTGTTTGTAACTTTAGATTTTGCTTTAAAGTTGTGTGATTCGGAATATTTATAGTTTACAGTGCTTAGAAAACCTAAAAAGTCGGAATTTTAGATCATAATGAAAATATGGGCTAAGCACTTAGACGTAAAACCTTGTGTTTGAGATGATTATTAAATTCTTATAAATCAGAAATCTCTAAGTTTAAAAGTTTGTACCTGTGACCTTTCTGGTTTGGGAAAGTAAGTTCTGTGGGATGCTTGTCATCTAGTCCCCTAAGGTCATTTGATCTGGGAGTGATCGAACCCAAATCCTTCTATAGAATCAGATCGAAAGTCATGTTCTACTGGTATGAATGGGTTTACGATGTGTCGATGTAGCCTTTCTGATCTGGGAAAGTAAGTTCCAAGGGGTGCTTGACACCTAGTCCCCTAAGGCCAACTGGTCTGGGAGTGGCTGACCCAAATCCTACAATAGGGTCAGATAGAAAGTTACGTTTATGGCATGTTCTTTACTTACCGAACTTTTTGATTAAAAGATGCCAAAGTGCACAAGCTTAAAAGATGCCAAAGAGCACACTCATGTAAAGATGCCATAGTGCACAATGCTAAAATATGCCAATGAGCACACATCTCATGATACTTGGTTATATATTTCTGAGTTGCAATAAACCTGTAAATTTGTGAAAGTCTGAATTTTTGATGGATTAGCGTGATTATTTGCAAAGTTCTCTATTATATTTTTAGAATTGCATTTTCTTGAAGCTAATCGAAGTTCACATGCGATCACACTGAATAGATTGATGAAATTTTTTGAAACTGAACATGTCTTAACTTGATATGCAACAAAACTTGTTTCTGTATCCAAACACATACATTTGATTTCATCTGATGGATTTTATTGTGATATTTTACTAAGTAGAATTTTATTTGTTTCTGTTTATATTTTTATATATTTAGTCGTTTCAAAATACATATTCAGTATATTTTTCTTTCTACATTAATGTTAAAATTCATTGTGTTTTTATATCCTTTCAAATGAGTTTGAGCATTATTCAAGGGGGAGTGAAAAAAGGAGAATTTTTTTCTTAATATGAATTTTCTTTATATGAATGCTAACATGAATTGTCATATCTAGTGCATTTGTGTAGGGGAGTCAAAGAGCTCAAAAAGGTAAATTTTTTCTAGGTTTTAGTCAGCTTTGCGCAACCTGCTTGTAACGCAAACCTCAGTTTGCGCAATCAACGTGAAGCGCAAACCTCCCCTGTTTTCTCTGTTTCTTTGATTTTGCAGATCCTAAGTTGTCTTGTCTCCAACATTGGCATGACCTAGTTGAACCAGTTCATCAAGGTCATGAGGGGGAGAAATCAGAGAAGTCAAGGAGATGATAAAGAGACAAAGAGCTCAAAAGTTTATCTGCTGATCAAGATTCGCTCAAAGATTCTATTCTCTCAGCTTCAACCTTTTCTTTTGTTGTTCCTGCTCCGACCACCACAGTTCATTCAAGGTCTTTCAAAAGAGGTGTGTCGTTTAGAGCACAAGCTACTAGTCCAGACTTGTCAAAGGCAGCAAAGATAAATCAAACTGAAATATGCTGAGAAGAATTTTTTTTTCTTAAAAAGTCAGATTGCTTCATAAAGTCGCTTTGATGGTCCGTGCTGTTTTAAAAGATGTATTTTGAAGATCAAAAGCGCCAAAGATTACTAAGGGGGATATTGTTAGGTCTGATTTTATAGTAATCATTGTATTTATAGGGTTTGGTCAAATACTGTGTTTAGTGTCCTATTTTGTGTAGTTTTGATCAAGGACATTTAAGTCCCTTTGGTCTTGTTCCTTTGTGACATTTTTACACGCTCACACTTTCAATACACATAGTTTGTGCATATTGCTCTCTCTCTCTACTTTCTCTCTCTACAGATTCATTGATCTTGGATTCACAAAGAGAACTAAACAAAACTTCAATAAATAACGAAATAAAGGATATAAACCTTCCTACAAATCCATCCTTAGAAATACTTCTACTTTAAAACGTTAAATTAACACCAACATTCAATAACTTAAATCACATACTAAGACTAAATAAGGTCGAGTGTTACTTAACCCAAATACAAGTTGTTATTCCCAAGATAGATGCGGAAGATTTAACCAAGCTACTCTCTCTCTCTCTCGTGCATATAACTAGCATTCATCTCTTCACAGTATTGCTAGTACCATTCCCTGACCGGGACCTGATGCACATGCCGACAAATAAAAGTGTTAGGCTAACGCCTAGTATTTTGGGCGCAAATAAATACATTGTTAAAAGGAAATAATGCAACTTTAATCATAATTATCAAAATGATTTACTTTAAATATGAAAACGACCCGTTTTCCAATAACATGTATTTTGGGCGATGGAACACCAATATAAATGTTTTCCAATCCACACAATTTCAAAGACGAAAACCCCAATGTAAAACCTTCTTTTGTAAAGTAAATTCAACCCAAAACTCAATCAAAACGAGAATAGAAATCGAACTCCCAATTTATGAAAATGCGGATAAAACTTTATATCCCGAAACACCCAAAACACGGGTGGGACATAAAACTCAACCCATAAATCATGTATAACAATCCATATACATAAAACGTCACCGAAAACAAGGATACTAAAAGTCAATACCCAAAACAACACCTTTCGGTGACGGGGGAGACCCGAATTCCATCGAATGTGGCAGGCACACAAAGTTAAGCCACTTATCAATGTTCTCGAGATTCACATAGAGTCATGGATCCCCGTATATGTCTCCCTACCGAGCTACCACTGCAAGATACCTAAATGACCCTAGTGTCTAATCGACCTCTAGATGAGTATCACCACAAAAGCCAAAAGTCGCCATATCCGGCTCACCATGGGCACCACCGCAAAACTTATCTCCATATACGGCTCTACAGAGCACCACCACAAGCTTACATAAAAACATGACTTGGGGACCACTCACTAGACTCAAACATGGACATCAAAACTCCATGATGAATAAACAGACTGGATTACACGAGCGTCGAGTTCAACCACCCACGATCTATACCTCGAGCTCTTCGCTAACAATAAATATTTCCAGTCCTAAAACAGGGATAAAGTTCCTAATTAAACCAAGTGACTAACTCATATGCTTATGGGTCCAATGTATTACAGTCTAAAACGTTACATGACTCCAACAAATGAACTAACGCATTCAAAACATGTAACTCTCAAATAAGATGCAACTAAGTACACCATACGTCAAAGGCTCCTTATCGAGCTACTAAAACTGAATAAATACTCCAAAGACTCATCTGAGTATAAATCAACCCCCTAAAGACATAATAAACGTTGGCTAAAATACGTGAGCCAATATGGTTACATAAACCAAATTACATCTTTTCCCAAAATATTTGTCTCTCAAATCACAATTGGCCTTTGGCCCAAAACCAAAAAGGTTTACAATTTCTAAAATGTTCACAAGGTTGGGAATGACTAAAATCAAATGACTCACACGTTCGTACTTTCAAAGCGTCCCATTACATAAATGATGCATATATGCAACAAACACTAAAAGTGCATTTTGACCAAATAATCTCCATTTATGCAGTAAATCATCAAAACACTTTCATTTATGACTTATTTATCAAAATGCCCAAAAATCCCAAATGTGGGTGTTTTACAAGGTTTATAAAGGCAAACACCTCAAATAATCAAAACCCACCAAATAACTCAACAATTGATAATTTCATGTAAAATACATAAACACTTTAAAATTGACATTTTGGCATGTACAACGTTTTCACAAATCAACTTGAACTCACCTTGCTAGATTTAGGCTAAATCTAGATTTTCCCCGAACTTGAGCTCATTTGAAGAAATTTGCATCCTCAAGCCAAAACTTCCCAAAGACCTAGATCCACAAGTTTCCAACCATAAATACACATATCCAAGTGTTTAGAATCATTCCCCAAACATCTTATATCAAAATCTCTATTTTAGCCAAAAACCCTAATTTGACCTAATTTCCCCAAAATCATCCAAACCAAATTTTTAGAAATATAAACTTTAGGGAGCCATCAATAGAACATTTATAACCCATAAAGAATGGGGGAAGTGAACTTACCACTTAGGTGTTGGTGAAAACCTAGAAAACCCCAAAATTCTTGAAGATAGAGGTGATGATGATGAGCTCTTGATCTTTGCTTCCAATCCACCACCAAATACTCTTATATATTCCCAAAAATAACAATCTACCCTTGAAAAACTCTCAAAAACAAAACCTTAGCAACTTGAATCGCCAAAAACGGAGTAGAAATGAGAGAGTTATCAGGAAATGAAGAATGGGGCTGAAATTCCGACTTTTAATAAGTCTGGTACACCCGTGCTACATTGCCATGTCACTTTGTCATGGCATAGTCGCTCAATGTGTACCGTGGGATAAAACATGCTTGTGACTTTGCCAGTGCGACTATGACACTGTCATAGTCGTCGGGCATTGTCGCCGGACTCGTTCCACACTACAAAACAAACAGTTTTTTCCGACGAAAAAATCCGCCGAAAAAGAGGATTTTCGGCGGATTTGGCCGGCCGAAAATCAAGGCGCCGCAAACTCAAATTTCCGGTGGAATTTTCGGCGGATTAACCGTTTCGGCGGATTCCGGCCGCCGGAAATCTGCAAAATAAGATTAAGGGGTTGTTCGGTTCGTTTTCTATTAAGACCTGTATGGATAAAGTTGTTTGTATTGATAAAGTTGTCTATATGATAACAGATAAATTGTTGTTCGCTTGTTATGCTGAATATACTGTCTGAATAATATAAATGACCATTTTACCCCTTTCATTCTTTTAGCTTTTTAATTAACAAAAAAAATTAATTTCTTGTTCATCTTCCCAAATTCCCAAACATATTTCTACCTGAGAACATACACAAAAACAAATAACAAAATTCATAAACATCAAAATTAATAAAAATCACCAATAATCAATACAAAACTCATCTTTATTGATTCTTACAAATCCCATTAACCCAAAACCCAAAATGGAAGAGGAAGATGAAGATGCACACGGTTGGTCTGCTGCCACGACTTCAGTTTTTATTACCTTCACCGAGAAACTTTCAAATCTCATCTATATTGATTCATACAAATCCCATTAACCCAAAACCCAAAATCGATGTATATATTTACACATATTTAGACAGAGGGAGTGTGTACTACAAAGTGTAATGGAGATGCAGTGGCTTTTCATTAGATAAGTGTGTGTGTATATATATATATATATACATATATATATATATAGAGAGAGAGAGAGAATGTTAAGGAGGATGAAAACGAGTGAACGAAGATGCGAAACAATGAGGGTTGGAACTCCTGCGACGACAAGGGCACCAACGAGAGGAGAGGATCGATTTCAAGGAGGGGCAGATCGTTTTTAGAAGACATGATCGATTTCAGGAGCAGATCGGCAGATCGATATCAGGAGCAGATCGACAGATCGATATGAGGAGCATAACGATTTTAAGGAGGAGATGATCGATTTCAAGGAGGGGAAGATCGTTTTGAGAAGACATGGTCGATTTCAGGAGCAGATCGGCAGATCGATTTCAGGGAGAAGAGATCGATTATTTTTTTCAGTCGGCAATCCATTTTTGATTAGAGACGTGTGTTTTTTTGGGTTTTATCAAAAGGGTAGGAAGGGAAAATGGAGGGCTGACTGGATATGACTTTACAAATTGGGCTGAGCGATTAAGCCCATTTCTGACCCAATAAGCCATTTCCGAACAACAATATATGGCTGAGCGAATAAGCTATATGAGCTATACAGCCCATTAAGCCACAACCGAACAACCCCTAAGTTTCCGGAAGATTTTCGGCAGATGAATCCGTCGAAAATCGCCGGTAACTAATCCGCCGTAAAGTTATTTATTTTTCAGTGAGTTATTTTAAAAAATAAATATATATACTAACAGAAATCTGTCGATAATTCTAGTTTTTTATCAAAAAATAATAATAATTTAAAACTACTATTGATTTTATTCAAATTTTCCAATACAAATACATATTTATATATACATTTATACAAATTTATATACATTTATACATTTATTGGTAGAAGCTTCAGATTCCCTATCTTTACTTTCTTTCCCTTTCTTGCCATTCAAATTCTCCATACTTCTGGAAGCTTAATTCTCATGAAAGACAATCAAACCTGTTTGCAACATTAAAAAAACACACAGTAACATAAAGAAAAGCACAAAAAAATAGTAATTTCTCAAGAACACTGATAAATTTATGGATTAAAAAAGAAAAAAGAAAAATAAAAAACAAACCAAAAATCAAGGATCTAAAGCCAACACATCTGAAACTCTCTAAGTGTGTGTGTTTATATGTGTTTTGTGTGTGTGTGAAAGATACAAAAATTGAAACTCAAAACCAGTTAAGGTTTTTTGAACCTCGACCATGAAGAGAGCAAAACAGGGACGAACACCACGAGATCAAAACAGAATCAAAACTGGGATGAAAACCCACAGGAGCGAACCACAAGGACGAAATCAAAACAGGATGGAAGATCGACATACCTTGAGGATTAACGATTTGGGTCAATATATGTTAATCACTATGTTTGTTTGGGTCCATATTCGTTCATATTGAGGGGTAGAGAGATAAGTCGGTAACGGTGGTGTGGCTGGAGAACGACGACGGTGGTGGCGTGGCTGGAGAACGGCAACGGTGGTGGCGTGGCTGGAGAACAGCAACGGTGATGGCGTGGATGGAGAACGGCGACGGTGCTGGTGTGGCTTGAGAAAAACGACGGTGCAGGTGTGGATGGAGAGAAATCGATCTGAGAATCGAATGGAGAGTGAAGAGAATCGAACTGAAGTTGATGAAAGGGGGTGTCTAATTTTTGGGGTGTGACGGCGGGGGAGAGAGAGTGACTGGATATTAGGGTTTCATATAAGAAAGGGGGGTCTAATTTTTTAGGGGATAAATGGGGGGGAAATATTGGGTTGGGACGGGAGAATAAAATAAAAGGGGGGAAGTTTTAGAAATAAAAAATATATTATTATAAATAATAAAAAATTAATTAAAGTTTTAAATTAATGAGTCTAATTTAATACTAGAAACGTACCCAATTGGGTACGTTAAAGTCCAACTGGATCCGTTAAAGCCCAACTGGATTTATTAAACCCAACTGGATTCATTAAACCCAACCGGATCCGTTAAAACCCAACTGGGTACGTTAAAGCCCAACTGGATCCATTAAAGCCCATCTAGGTACGTTAAAGCCAACTAGATTCATTAAAGCCCAACCGGATCCATTAAGCCCAACTGTGTACGTTAAAGCTCAACGAGATCCATTAAAGCCCAACCGGGTACGTTAAATCCTAACTAGATCCGTTAAAGTCCAACTGGATCCACTAAACCGAACTGGATTCATTAAAGCCCAACCGGATCCATTAAAGCCCAACTTGGTACGTTAAAGCACAAATAGATCCATTAAAGCAAACTGGATCCATTAAAGCCCAACTAGATCCATTAAACCCAATTGGATCCATTAAATCCCAACCGGATCCGTTAAAGCCCAACTGGGTACCTTAAATCCCAATCGGATCCATTAAACCCAATCGGATCCGTTAAAGCCCAACCGGATACGTTAAAGTCTAACTGGAACATTAAAGCCTAACTGGATCCACTAAAGCCCAACTGGATCCGTTAAAGCCCAACTAGGTACCTTAAAGCCCAACTGGATCCATTAAACCCAACCGGATCCGTTAAAGCCCAACTGGGTACGTTAAAGTCTAACTGGATCCACTAAAGCCCAACTGGATCCGTTAAAACCCAACTGGTACCTTAAAGCCAACCAGATCCATTAAGCCCAACTGGGTATTAATATTTTTAATTCGTTTAATAAAATAATTATTTAATTCCGGTGGATTTTCGGCGGCTATTATTTTTTTTAAATTCTTTTAAGAAAATAAATATTTAGTTAATTTTTTGTATTTTCGACGGATATTTTAATTTTTTAATTTTTTTAAAATTACAAAAAAGTCCGCCGAAAATCCACCGTGTTGTAGGATAAATGTGTCATCGTCTAAAGGATATGACGATAGAGATAAAGATATAGATAGAGATAAGTATATCAGAGTTAAATTAGAACTGAAATATCTCATAGCTATCTATTTGTAATCCATCCCTATTTAAAAGGCTTTTGATTAATGAGAATTACATATTCATTCTCTCCATATATTATTGTTCTGTTTGGATTTTCTTTTAACACGTTATCGGCACATAACCAAATGATTTTCTGCTCCAACTGTCCGATGCTGCAACCATGATCCAAGTAAGCATAATTTGCTTTTTGTTTTGTCCAGTTTTTATTCATGTTATTAAGATTCTTGTTGTGATGTTTAATTATGTGATTGATACAATGTTGTTTAATACGACAATATATGTGTGTTCAAATTACATACAACTTAATTACCTATTTTCATACTTCCTAGTTTAAAAAAAATTTGCACAGTCGTTCTCCATTTTTTTAAATGTCCTATTTAGGTGTTTTGTAATTGTTTAATCATATTTACCCTAAACCACAAGGTTATCCTCTTTAATTTTATTAACTTATTTAGTTGTTGTCATTTTAAATCAAAGCACCGATATTTAATTGATTTATTTATTTATTAAATGTGCATCTTTACATATTAACATGTTGTAAATAATTTAAATTATTCAGTGGTATGATAAATCTTAAACATAATATTACCATATAACTATTTATGGATTCAATTTGTTATGTTGTATTCATTTAATTAAAGTTTTAATTGATCTTTTAAATTGATAACTTTATCCAATATTCAAATTATTATTATATTAATAAAGTTTTATTTATAATTTTTTAACATATTATTAATTTTTGAAAGATGTATTTTCAACTATGATCATGAAATCAAGTTAAAAATTCGATATTTTAGGTAACATTTATATGTTTAAGTTTAAAATTTCACCATATTTTTATATTAACTTATTTGGTAGGTTGATTTAATATTATGGATGGATAGTCATATTTGAATGAGATTATTTGAGTATTTGATTATTTTATTTAAATGTTTATTAATTTAATCATGTATAGTTTTTGAATTGATTTATCCATATCATATTTAAATGTTTATCCTAATTAATAATTGTTATAATTCAAATGTTTATCTTGGTTATGAGTTCTTACTCATTAACCTCAATCTTATAAATTATCTTTGGAATTTACAATTCCAACCCCCATAACTTTTGTTATTTTGCCAAAAGGTCCAAAAATAGCATGAAAATGTTAAAATCAAACAGAAAATCATATATTATCCCTTATATATGTAAATGGTTGAAACAACTCATCCTAAAATCAACGTCGTAAACTCAAAAGAATCTGAGTATCATAAATGAGTATATAAACCTCCTTTTGAAAAGTTACAAGAAAATACCTAAATTCCATCACCTCCCCATTAACTCTAAAGTCAACCTCTTGAAAAGGTACGAGCAAATACCCTCATGTTATGAGACGACATATAAATCCTAAGTTTCATAGGAATACATTTACTAGAAACCCCCAAAGAAGTGTGGGATGTCCCGAAAGGGATAATCAGGAGTACTCATGAATATGTACTTCCCGAACTAATCGTATAGTGGAATGAAACCCACTTCCTCGATTACAAAAAGGTAACTGATTTCAACAAAGAAATGTTATATCCAAAACGCGTCTCAATCTCTGTGGCAAGGAACTCACAGAAGATGACATGATTCCTAACATTATTTCCACCTTTCATATATCAAAAATATTAATGAACTAATATAAGTTGGAATTTAACCTTTAAACAAACTCATCAACCTACTGCAAGCAAGTGGTTGAGAGACATAACAAGGTTCTTTCGAATAAAACACCACATATGTCGAGACAAAGAAAATTCTCGAAATCAATAATGAAAGCATTAAAGGTGGAAATAACTCCAAAAAACAGAGAGTTAAAAACAATTTCACACATGTGACATTTATGCACTATGTGGTCGAAACCCTTGAATGGGTCAGGGTCTTAGTAAGAGTCGGGAATGCTTTTTCAACATTTGGAGTAGAGATACAACTACTGCCCCAGGTGATAATGGACAGTCAAATAAGAAATGCACTAAAGAGTGCTCCTTTCGAAAAGGGAACAAATTGAAAATGAAATATATTATATCTAAGATTTGTTGAATATAATTACATTTGAATGTGTTTTAATTATCAAATTAATTGCTTCTGCAAAATATACACTCGAGTTTATAACCATTATACATGTAAAGAAATACATCAAAAACAAAACAAAACTCTCAATGTTCTTCATTCCGTGTAGGAATGTATCGAGGAGAACTTGATTGTTTTTATGACATCTCATACAAGAAATAGATTATTATTCATTGAATTAATAATTTTCCTCCAACCAAATACTTAGACGATGGAATGTCATTTTCTTGTTGGTACAAGATTAATAGGAACCTTGTAAAGATATTTGTCTCAAATGGAAATTATAATGGAAATGAGCATATATACATAAGTTCTAATGAATATGAAAGGAAACATATATCATAGAAACTAATGTGTCAAACTAGTAGATTATTGGGTCATCAAAACATTTTTTTCACCAATAAAGAACTTTGGGGGAATGACACATATATGTTTCGACATGACCATGTGGGACACCATGGTTATGACATAGTGATCCGTGTATTGCAAAATACACATAGACACATTCTCTTTCGATTAAAAGGCAAAACGAGGCAAATTGCAATTGTTGACTTCTGCAGCATAAGAAACAACACTGCCATCATAATATGCCCTCTCGAATACTTAAAAGTTTTGTATACCCTGATCCTTAGCAAAGACAGGAATGAGACCATCCTAAAGCTAATGACATAATACAATAATATTCCATTGTTACAACGAATATAAGGTGATATTTATGGACATAATCATCCAGAATGCAGGCCATTAAAGTACTTTATGGTTCTGGTTTCGACACGATGAACGCAAGTCGTATTATTGTCCACATGAAATACTACACTCTTAGCACTACCTATACGTTTAAGGGCTCACCACCCTGATTATTTCATCAAGTCTACATGACTTGGAATGCTGGAGAATTTACATCATAAGGATTTGATGTTAATTGCATATGTATTAGGATCAATGTAGAGTTTTCTATACCCCGTGTGTATATATAAAATGGTTTCATAGAAGTTGTTATCAAAAGAATATGATGACATATAGGGTATTAGAAATGCGCACCAATTTACCCACATCTACCTAGGGTTATGCAATTATTATATGCAGTTTTTTTTTTCGTTTTTAGACCTACTGCTTGCTAACCAGCCTCATGCGTACCAGTTGGTAACTGGATATAATCCTGATAGTTTACATTTACGCATGTTTGGTCCTGTAGTATATGTGCCAATTGCGCCCCCACAACGCATCGAAATGGGTTCGTAAAGACGACTTGGTATATGTTGGATATGAATCCCCAACAATTATCTGCTAATTAGAATATTTGACTAGTGATCTCTTTACCACTAGATTTGAAGGTTGTCACTTTCATGAGACAGTCTTCCCATCGTTAGGGGGAGATAGGAAAGAGGATTTTCCATGGGAACGACAGGAAGTGTCATTGAATATTCCCACTCTGTCTCATTTTAATCCCCAAAACTTCACAACGTAATGTTGAAGTCAAATGAATCAGACTCGATACCTGATACGTTTAATGTTATTCCAAAAGTGACAAATGACAATATCACATATACGAGCTGCAAATATACTCGCAAGGTTAAAAACTCCCCAACAGGGGCCAACACCATTGGAAAGTGCGTTGCAATCACACATAGTGGAGGTGTGGTTGAGGCCGTAGCTACCAAATGGAAGTGGTGGAAGCTACTTGGTTCGATAGATACTATTCTAAAGGAAGAGAATAGTGAGGCACATCCATTTATCATCAATACACAAAACTCTTAAGAGATTGTCTCTAATTATAATTATGTCCATGAATAATCACTGGAGGACGCTCCGAAGTTAATATTGATTTAGAGATGAATATTAATCTCAAATGAACTATGAGAGTACATATGAGTCGATGGACAGATCATATATAATCATTGATGATTTATTAGCATAAACGATGGCTCATTAAATGATCGAGCATGACGACATCGAACCAGGCTCAGTTGAATAGTATCAACAAAGAGCATATTGGCCTAAATGTAAAGAAACAATCCATATAGAATTCTATTATTTGACAAAGGATCGGGTATTTGTCAGAAAGCGTAACGAGAATAATGAAGTCCTAATGTATGAGACTCTCCTTTGGCGCAAGGTTTCTCACAACGCCCTGGATTGACCATGAGAAGACTTACTCTCTCGTGATGGACGTTATAACGTTCTGCTAATTAATTAACCTAATAGTTTCCGAAGGACTAGAAATGTAGCTCATGAATGTGGTTACCACATATCTCTACGGGGATCTAGATTTAGAGATATATAAAAGTACTTGATGATATTATATTACCAAAATCAAGTAACTCTAAACCACGAAATGCGTTTGCAATAAAATTGAAACGCCCACTTTATAGATTAAAGCAATCTAAGCGGATGTGGTATACCCGCCTAATGGAATACTTGATTGGGAAATGATATATAAGAACGATGAACTGTTCTCTTGCGTATTTATTATGGAAAACAAGTTCCAGATTTTCAAAGTAGCTCTATATGTCAATGTTATGAACATAATAGGCACTCTTGATGAAATGAGAGGAACCACACGCTACTTGAAATCTGATTTTGAGAGGAAAGATCTTGGGAAGACTTGGTTTTGTCTAGATATTTGAGCTAGGACACCAAGTTTGTGAAATTATAATTCACTGATCGTATATGTCCAGAAAATAATTAGGCAATTTAATATGGACAAAGCGAATCCGGTTAGTACTCCCATGATCGGTCGAAGTGTCGGATATAAGGAAAGATCCATTTCGTCTAAAGGATGATGACGAAAAAAGCTGGGAGTTAGAATTCCCTATCTAAGTAAAATATGCACATTATCGTACTTAACATAATACACTTGACCATATATTGTATTTCTCAGTGAACTTGTTAGCTAGATTTAGCTCAGTGCCAACGCAAAGTCATTGGAATGATATCAAAATAATCTTTTGGAAGCATTGACATGGGTATATACTTTCCCTATAGAAAGAAAAATGGGATTGATAATGGAACTTCAATACCTACTTAGAATGTAAGCAGCAAAAGTACTAGCTCTTATAGAAAAAACACCAAACAATGTCTTGGTATGTGTTTGCTGATATTAGGTATCTGTCTGACCCATAAAAAGGTTGTTCCCAAACTGGATAAAGAATTACCACAAGGAACACGTCGATTGCTTGGAAGTAAACTAAGCAATCCTTTGTAAATACCTCCTTGAACTAATCCAAGAATATTACTCTCCATGAGATAATAAAATAATGTATATGATTAAGGACTATCATTACATATATTAGAGGAGTTAGTAATTTTGGGTTCAACCAGTATCCTACTTGCATATATGGAAATAATGCATCATGTATCGAAGAAATGAACATAAGATACATCAGAGGTAATAATACAAAACATATTCTACTTAAGTTTCTATACAATCAGCAATAAAAGACCCTCCTTTAGATTCAAGTGAATCAAGTAAGGTGTCAAAAGAATGTGACATATTTTACCAAGTCATTACCTAAAACCATATATTGGGAAACGTGTAGAAAGTAAATGGAAATGTTTTCCAAACTCTCTTGATTAATGCACGAATCAGGGGGAGTAGTAGACAAAAGGGGGAGTCTATTATATATTTGATATTGGTATGTTGTGCTCTTTCCTTCAACCAAGGTTTTAATTTTCCCATTGGGTTTTGTTCCTTGGTGTAAGGTTTTATTGAGGCAACTGTTTATATACCATCATGCTTTCCTAACTCTCAAGATTAAAGTATGAATCTAAGAGAAAACTAGACTGAAGGATAAGTCTATGTATTGCAAAGAAGCTGGTGCGTTGTACTCTTTCCTTCTTCATATTTTTATTTTCCCACTGGGTTTTATTTTGGCGTAAGGTTTTAACGAGGCAACAACTGTGCACCACCACTCCTTTAACTCGGCACAAGGGGAGTGTTGTAGGATAAGTGTACCATCGTCTAAAGGATATGACGATAGAGATAGAGATAGAGATAAATATATCAGAGTTAGATTAGAACTGAAATATCTTCTAACTATCTACTTGTAACCCCTCCCTATTTAAAGGCTTATGATTAATGAGAATTATATACTTCTTCTCTCTGTCTTATTGTTATTCTCTCCATATTGTTGTTTCATTTATTTTACCCTTTAACAACGTTTAATTTCTTTTTTATTTTTAGTCTCAATTTTTAGAATTTAAAAAAAAAATACTAATAATTTTAACACCATACGCACTTACCACACACAAATAAAAACATTAAAATTTTCACCCACTTTATCATCCATATAAAAAATTAAAATTATATATATATATATATATATATATATATATATATATATATATATATATATATAGGGAGAGGTTCATTTGAGAAATGGTAAATATATGAGAAATAGAGAAGTAATCTTAGCCATTCATCTGGTCAACATTTGCGGCTTTGACCGCGAAGCACCGGATAATTCCTTGCGTGATCTATAGAAGGTAGATGGGTAATTTCGTAAAATACACGAGATGAGTTCATATATGAATCTGTATGAATCACAAAGATTTATATATGAATATGTTAATTAGTTCAACTGATTCATATATGAATCTTTGTGATTCATACAGATTCATATATGAATCAGTTAATTGGTTCATATATGAATCACAAAGGTTCATATATGAATCTGTTAGTTAGTTCAACTGATTCATATATGAATCACAAAGGTTCATATATGAATCAGTTAAAAGAGTTCAGATGTGAATTGCACTGGTTCATATATGAACATATAATTCATATGTGAATTATACAGGTTCATATATGAACACAACCCGTGTATTTTGTAAAAATTACGAAAGTGTCCTTCTATTTTTGGAAGAGCCGCAACTTTTGACCAGTCAAATTCGATTTTGACCGTGTGAATGGCTAGGATTACTTCTCTATTTCTCATATATTTACCATTTCTCAAATGAACCTAAGACTATATATAGGGGGAGCACATTCACCTCTTGGTGCCTATGTGGCTCCGTCCTTGACTGTTGGAGTTCATTTTACACCTAAAATATCTATTTACTTTATTATTTTTCTAAAATGGAGAAGCTGTTGGAGATACTCTTATATCTCACACGTATAACGTTTTAAACATCAATACATTCCGTTTTCTTACCACATTTTTTAAACTAAAAATTATCTTAAATTTTTTTAATTAATTTTTAAAAACAAGTTACAAAGAAACCAAGTCTTTTTTTTTGTAAACTACGATTTTCGTACCCGTGGTTTAATGTTTATAATGATTTTCATCCTTAGTCTTTCAAAACTGTTTTTTTTAGTCTCTGTGGTTTCTATTTGCTATCATTTTCGTCCCTCCATTCAATTTTATTAAAATTAAGTGTTAATTCATTTAAAAATTGAATAAGCAAATTACATATTTGGTCCTTGTGGTAAATAAATGTTTACATTTTTTCATAGTTTACATTTTTTTACTTTTTCTCTATTTATTGTATTTCATCAGGACATTTATTTTTCTATTAGTTATATTGTATATTTTCATAATTATTATAACTTTAATTATAAAAATAATCAAATAATTTCATTAAAAATACTGATAAATACATAATATTTTTTTCAAAGCTTTAAGTTTAAATCTCCTAAAATTAATATTTTTTATCTATTGATTTATTAAAGATTTTTATTTATTTTAAATTATCATTGAAAAAAGTTTATTAAAATTTGAGAAAAAAATAGTCTTATTTTATAACAACCGGTTGTTTATTGTTAAATTCATTTTACTCTCACTATTCCATATTTTCATTTAAACTTTATTTTTATTAATTAATCAAATTTGTTTAATATTTAAAATAAACACAAACACAAACATACACACACACACACACACACACACACACACATATATATATATATATATCCAGATTATAAATAACATGAGATAAAAGGCTTGTGTTTGACGTCACGTTAATTTTGTGGCACGTCATGGCCATTGTATGATTTTTATAACATCATATTGAAATATTCTTATCATTTTATTATATTATTTTTTGTTTTTAATATATAACTTAATTTAAAATGGTGTGTGTGCGTTTATGTGTGTGTATGTTTTATTTAAATATTAAACAAATTTGATTAACTAATAAAAATAAAGATTAAATGAAAATTTAGAATAATGGGAGTAAAGTGCATTTAACAAAAAACAACTGGTTGTTATAAAATAATACTATTTTTTCTCGAATTTTATTAAACTTTTTACAATGGTAATTTAAAATAAATAAAAATATTTAATACATCAATAGATAAAAAATAATAATTTTAGGAGATTTAAACCTAAAGCTTTGAAAAAAATATCAATTATTAATCAGTATTTTTAATAAAATTATTTGATTATTTTTATAATTAAAGTTAAAATAATTATGAAAATATACAATATAATTAATAGAAAAATAAATAAAGAAAAAGTAAAAAAATATAAACTTGGATAAAAATATAAATATTTATATACCACAAGGACCAAATATGTAATTTTCTTATTCAATTTTTAAATGAATTAACACTTAATTTTAATAAAGTTGGATGCATGGATGAAAATGGAAACAAATAGAAACCACATCGACTAAAAAGGCGGTTTTAAAACACCAGAGACGAAAATCGTTAACATCAAACCACAGGGACAAAAATTGTAGTTTACTCTTTTTTTTTTTAATTTGATACTCTTATTGATATATTTCGTTCTCAACTTTATTAATTTGATTTTAAAATATTCGATCACAAGAATATTTGTATGTGAATATATTCATACTAATTTATGTAATATAGTATTGAACATATACTACTTATTACTACATACATACAACTTTTTAAAGTTTTCACTTTTGAACTCCATGATACTAAGTACGAACTCATAACCAACTGATAAATACGTTAAAGTACAAGATAAATGTTGAGTCTATTAATACATCAAAAATACTCCATAAAATTGATAACCAATCAAAGACTTGTTTGTTCTCTCGAAACCACACAAAACTATAAAATAAAATTGAGATGGACAGATCATAGAATGAAACATGAATCAGGATGGAAGTTCAAGTTTTCAGCTTCATAATTGAGATGCAACACATTGCATTATGCGGGTACACATTTAGTACACACTAAACTCACACAGACAGACACACACATTTGAGATTAACGTGAGAAGCGTGAAAAGTGGATTTGAACCGTTGATCAACTTTAATCTCATGCCCTCCCATGACATGTATGTATATATAGGGTTGGGTTCCGGTGAAAAGTTGAGTTAACGGTGAGAAGCGTGAGAAGTGGTGAGATGCACTGAGAAATGGACGCACATTACGATGAGATGCACTGAGATGGGATGCACTGAGATGCACCGGATCAATTCCCTTCTAAGGCGTAATTCACGGGAGGGAATGAGATTAAAGTTGATCAACGGTTCAGATCCACTTCTCACGTTAACCTCAACTTCTCACACGACCCTTCGCCTATATATATATATATATATACATATATATTATATGTATAGCCGAAGAATCGTGTGAGAAAACCATAAGGATTGTGGCATACTGGTTAACACCCTGAGGGATGTGGTGGAATATCCCATTTGCCCAGGGTTCGAATTCAGACGTACACAACAATTGTTGCCACTGAGGTTTAATCATAACTGATGTCTTACAGTCATAATTTGTCAGTGATTAGTTTAGGCATAGTTTAGGACACCTTTCCCAAAAAAAAAAGTATCGTGTGAGAAGAAGAGTTAAAGTGAGAAGCGTAAGAAGAGATCTGGACCCTTGATAACTTTTAATCTCAAACTCACCCATGAATAGCCCTTGATACGAGAATTGATCCGGTGCATCTTATCGTAATATGCATCCAAGGTAGAGATCTTTCTTACGCTTCTCACCATAACTTTTCTTCTCACCGGAACCCAACATATGTATATATACATATATATATATATAAAGAGAGGGGAGGAATCATATGAGAACACTTATAAGTTGTTAGATAAGTTGATTTTTTTAAATCACATATGAAAGCTTCACAATATGTATATATATGAACCTTCACAGTATATTAGCACGGTGTCGAAAAATGGATGGCTTCAATGGAATCCAACACATTTAAATTCATATAATTAATTTTAAATCAATATTGATCATGTTACGACAAATTAAAAAGTCTGAATTTTAAAATAAAAAATTATTTTGTTGGGTTGTGATTATAATAAGATTTGCTCCACTCATGAAAAGTAAAAGAAAAGACTCAAAGTAGGTGGTCGACTTTGGGTGTTACCATCTTTTAGGACATTTTCAAAGTATATTATTTGGACATGTTTATACATATATTAAATTCATGTTGTAGCCCAGTGGTAAGGTAATATCTTGGGAGGGTCAGTGGATGGTATCCCTAATTACCCAGATTCGAACCCTGTGGTGAGCATCCTGCTGTGACATCCATGATCATGGGTCTGCCACATACTGGTACCCTTAATTAGGCTGGGTTGTGATCGACAGGGATTAGTCGAGTGACACCTTAAGTGGGAGCGTGTGTTAACTTGCCGTTCACAAAAAAAAAATATTCAAAAACTTCAATAAAAAGGCATATAATTTATCTTTGGTGCAAAATTTGACGATCTACATCTAAAAGAAAAATTCAAAATTTTAAAACATTTTTATGCAAACTAAATTAAAAATAAGATATGTATTTATATATGTGTAACTCCTCAACTTTTGGCCTAAGTGCAAGGATAAAGACAAGAGAATGGCTCAAAGTGAAAAATAAGAAACATATAAGTTTTAAGGGTTGAATAAGCATTGATTAAAATGGAGGGACTATATGGGAGTTATGAAGAATGCATTCAAATGAACGTGGATAGAAGTTGAAGCTCCTAAGTTTGGCCACCGCTAACAGGGAAAAAAGTTATAGTGAAAATGAGAGTCTCGCTTTGAAAATCCTGTGATTCCAAACCCCTTCTCTTATCAAGGATTGAAGTAAGGAATGTATGTAGGGAGATGATTTGGAGTTCAAGCATTCAATAATGCAATCAATGTAAAATCATTATGTTAAGTCATTGTTTTAACGCTTCGGTGACAACATACAACATTAGGGAGTCGTGTAGTGCGCTAATGGAGTCAATGAGGAGGCCTTAAGATCGTTGAATTGAAATAGAATGACATAAACACTATGCTATGAAAAAAGTGAACTAAAATCTTAGTTGTAGTGTAAATCGATTTTTAAATGTTTTCATTAATGGATATTGATGTTGGTCTCTTGTAATATAAGAAGAATGAGAGTTATGGAGTTGCAATGGCGAAAACGACATGGTAATGCCATTGGTTTGCAAAGTCAAAATCCATGAGCTGTAAGTGACCTCAGACGCAACTTTGGTGAACTCGTGTAGGTATGTCACAAAGAAAAAAGGTAAGGGAAACCATGAATGCAAAAATGGGAGTCACCCATTAGGGTGTTTAGGCGATGTGAGTGTGAACGTGACCATATGGCTCATATACAACATGGTGTGTGAATAACAGTCACACGAGCTTCTTGACCTCACATTCAATATATACAAGTTTGTAAGCAACCCTGAGCTCAGCACCCATTATGTCCTAATGGGTGGCAATGTTGGTCAGATCCATACCTTTATGTCAGTAAAGTTAGTATAAGTGTTTAATAAGATAATTAGACATTTAGTGCATGTGATATGATTGTGTAGGTACTTTCCCAAGAGCACCTATCATAACCTTATGTATGAAACAATATGTTCAGTAAGGATCTTTATAAACTATATATGTCCATATTTCTAAAATGATCATGTTGTGTTTTACTTGTTATTAATTTTTTAGAATGTTACATGTGTTAAGGCCTCTAAGCCAAACTATGAGGATCAATTGTGGCTCATACCATACAGGGATAGTGAAATCTCTAAAAGGAGTTAAATGTTTTATGAGCATATATCCATGATATTATGCGCATAACTATTTCATTGAGTATTTTTTTTAGCTTATACATTTTGCATCTCTTGTATATGTTGTTTACGTAAGTAAGTTAATGTATTTTCGAACTTATATAATTATATGTTTGAAGTATGTATTGATGTATGAAAAAACTTGAACTCGTTAAGCTTAATAGCTTATTAGTAATGCATCTTAGGGTAGGAAAGTCTAGAGTTCACAAAAAGGCAAGGGGAAAGTCTAATCCTGTTAGAATTAGTTACAGTTCATGACTGTGATTTAATTGTTTTAGTATTAAATGTTTGTATTTCATTAAGGATTATATTGTGTTAGACTTGAACATTCTCTTAATCTTGAGATGTTTTAGATTGTAAGATACTTTGTTGTGTAAGGTTAAGTTCTATGTATGGATATAATGAATTGTGAAATAAGTATAATGTTATAACCCAAGATGAAAATAGGATGTGACATGCAAAATGATTCAAGCAATCATAATAATTCATATTTGAAAAGCATAACAAGTTGTCTCATATAAATAGGAAGTGAAATTTGTTAGCTCTTTAAAAGCCTGAAGTTGTGGGCAACCAATAACTTCCATCATGATTTTAAGTTGATTTAGAAGTTATAGGGTCATCTACTTGCTTTGGGCTTAGAACGTTACAAAATGATATCAGAGTCGACATGTACACTATTAGGATGGTACCTCATCGAACCTGATGAGTCCTTGAGGAGGTGTTTGTAACATATGAGGTGAATCTCACATCACCAATGGACAAGAAGGATGTTGGGTAGGTCTGTTGAATAAGTCAGGAATTTAAGTCAGGTGTGTTTATGACAACTCATGCACATTGATGAAAACTGAGCCTTACAAAATTTATTTATCTAAATAGTGATTTACATTGTATGCATTTTTTCAGACTCGTTAATTTTTTAACCATATGCTCTCTTTCTCTCTCTAGGAGCCTTTTTTAAGAACTTTACAATTTGTGAGATAGATGAGATCCAATATAAACTACACAATATTAAATTTAGGATTAAATTAGGAAATTAGTAATTTTGGTAATCTTGAATAAAAACTTTAAAGAAAAGGCATTATGAGTATCTTACAAATCTTCTCTCTCATCTCTCCTCTCTTATCCCGCCACCATTAGTAACGTAACAAAAAAAAAATAAGTATACCAAAAACTTAATTTTCTGTGCACAGAAGTAAACACCACTGTAAACACATTGTAAACACCAAACAATTAACAAAAGTTTGTGACTTCAAAAAACCTATATCTTATGAACCCCAAGTTAACTTTGTGAACACAATTTAAGCATATTGTGGATCTGCAATATCTGGTATAACTTGTGACTACGTTGTGAACACCAAATAACTTACTAAAATTAAAACTAAACCTATCACTTGGTGAACACATTGTGAACACCCAAGAACATTCTTAACAAAAAAAACAAGAATACTAGATACCAACTCTTTAGCAGGAAAAAAAAAAAGAACCAATGTATGTCTACGTAGCAAAAAAAATGAATGTTCAACACCTATTAACAAACTAGAATATCATAAAACTAGGAAAAAGTCAATAATAAACAAATTAATTTATGAGTGGGGGAGATAGATTGAAGTAATGTTTTTAATTTATGGAAAGAGAATTAATTTATGGAAAAAAACAAGAAAATTAATTTATTAGTTGCCTTCAAAAGAGAAAAGTTGTTGGGGTTGAACTTAGGTGGTTTGGCTATAGAGCCATTGTCGTAGGAGTTGGAAAAAAAGTTTTGAGACGAAGAGTCAGCTTTCACAGACATTGCAGATCTAGTTTATGGATTAAACTAACCTGCTCTAATACCACTTGTTGGTCCCAAATAAGTAAAACAATATTGTAGAAAGGGGGGGGGGGGAGGGGTGAATACAATACTCAAAATTTACTTAATTTTAATTCTTTTATTGATATAGAATATCAAGAATTACACATAGAAAACAAAATATTGTTGCGGAAAAGAACAATAAACTATTCTAACAATCTTACACTTAGAAACCTTTTAGAACACAACTTTAGAAAACACTAAGTTTAAAAGCTATGAGGAAGAGAGGAATAGTTGCCAACTTTTCTTGAGTGCACAAACTTCTCTTGATGAAAGCGTTGCTTGCATGGGAGGATGTCTTCACCTTTATATACTACCTTATCCATTAAATGCAAAGGACACTTGTCACTCATAGATTGGATCCTTGAGATTTTCTGCAATAAATTATAAGATATTTGAAGTGACTTATCAATATACAAAAGATACTTTTGTACTATGATAAGACAATATCTTAATAAAATATACATGGTACAAATATTTTTGAGATCTTTTGGAGAAAGTTTCTATCAAATCAGAAGTTGGGTGAATATCCTCTGTGCAATAGAAGGTTACATTCATTTTGTCAGAAGAATGTTGGAAATAAAGGAGTATAGTCAAATCATGAGGATTTGACTATAAAAGAGATAGCCGAACAAAGAGAGAGTTCGGCAGAGGTTGTCTGCCGAAGGATCAACAATGGGGTTGGCCGAACAAAGGGAATCGATAGATGGAAGTCCTACCGACATAAAATAGAGATATCAGCAGGAGTGAAGCCTGCCGAAAGATTGATCTCATCTTCGGCAGAAATAGCTTAGTAATTGTAGAAGTTTGTCTTTGATCCGCATCAGTAGGCTTACTTTCTTTTGAATTCGGTTAGTCTTCGATTCACCGATCTTTTGAAGCACAACTAATGTTGATTACAATAATTGATGTTCTTAACTTGATAAACCTTTTACTACACACTGATTGAATAACTAGAGTGCGGAAGCATTTGTGATGTATAGAAAAGGTAGAACATGCAAGGTAGTAAACACACAAGTAATCAATAAACAGAATAGTAAAGTATTGCAAGAAATTACTCAAAGTACTGTTTCATTGATTACTGAAAAATATCAAGAACACACACTGGTATGTGCAAAATGTTCTCTCGGAAAATACAATCTCTATTCAAAACTATTGTGTGTGTGCTCGCATACAAAAACTCTAAGGTGGTGCTCCCATAATATACAAGGAGGATGCACCCCGTAATACAAGACAAAGGCTGACATTCCATAAACGGAATGCCACCTGGAAAGTAAAACCATCGTGCGCCGCTCCAAGGTGATCTGAAAATCTTCGTACATCAGGCATCACGTGATCTGCATGTGATCTTGTCTTGAACTGAGTTTGCATAAATCTTCGAACTGTCTCCAGAGGTTAGCCATCACAGAGGTTCTGTGAGTGATCACAGAGGCTCTGTGATCTGAAGAGCATAATCAGGTTTCGTGTCCTCTGGCAGATGGTCGACAGATGTCTTATGTGATTGTATCTTCTGTGGTGCACTTGGAAGCCCTGGGACAGACTTCTGTGGTTCCTATACTTAGCCTATTTTTCAATACTTCTATACAGTGTGATTGGAGCTAACAATATCCCCCTAAGTATTGAAAAATAGAGAAATGGAAAAATGAGAGCTTGGCTAAGTTAGAAACACAAAGAGGTGAAAGGAACTCAACCTCTGTCTACTTACTTTCATTTAATAGAAATGCCAGAAGGCAATTACATTTGATTACAATAAACGTGAAAGTAAAAATTACATTTCTTCAGAGCCTATACTTTGGCGTCTGGGAAATCATTTATTTTTCTTCCAAACCCTCCTTCCTTCTTCAGCTCTTTGTAATAGAACACGCACAGGTTTCTGAAGTTGATGGTTGCACCTATATTCTCCAGAAGAACGTTTGCAGGTTCTGTGGGTACAAGTGGTGTGCCTCTATGTTTGATGATTAGTTATGGGATGAATAGAAGAGACTGAGTCGAGTACTTGTGACTTTCAATTCCCATAAATATCTTCTTTTCACCCATGGGATTTATGTGCACGAAGCCAAAGGAAGGTGGGTTGACTATGGAATTTGGAAGAATCGTGGCAGAGGTTGGTAGACTATCCTCTGGTGGAGGAAAGTTCACCTTTTTGACCCCTAGGTCAAGTGCCATATGAAAGTCCACCACACTGTAGAAGAGAAACTTTTCCCTCATAGTTTTTTTAATTGTGAGGTGGGCTTCTTGGTACTCCTTCCACCCGAATTTGTCTTCTGTCCATTTGAGTAGCTGTGGGAGATCGTGGGGATGGAGAGTTGTCAGATCTGCATCGGTGAACGTCCATAACTCCCCATCCTCTCTCTTCTCGGCATACTGACTGAACCAGAAGTTCTTGCATTGTGTATGGCTCAGCTTGATTGATAGAACCTCTGTGATTTTGGCCATGGAGAAGACTTGACCTCTTGGCTTGGATTTGTCCTTGTAGAATCTCCTCCTCTCCTCTGAAATAATTTCCTCTGAGAGCTTTATAGAGGGTTGATCGTGGACCCCTTGGCTGTAGAGATACTTGTAGACGTCTTCTTCTAGGTTCTTTTTCTGAGGAACGGGGAAAGGTCTTCTCAAGCTCTCGAAGCCTTGTATTACCTCTACAACTCTGTCCTTTGATTATTTTTCAATAGGGTCAAAGACGGGGAGTTCAGGGAAGGGTTGCAGATCAACATCCCATTCTTCTTCTTCAGGTTTTATACCTCTCAGAGCCTCACTTCTGATGTCATCCATAGAGCTTTAGAGGAGCTTCTCCGTGCTAGGAGGTGCCTTCTTCTTCAGAGGTTCTGTGGCAATAGCCTTGCCTTTATCTTTCGCGATGGGTGGTGCTTTCATTTGGATTTTGGGGATTTGGACTGTGGGAGATGATAAAGCTATAGAGGCCTGTTGTTGATCTGGCTTCTGAGGTCCAGGCTCTGAGCTTGTATGGACTTGTTGGTTCAGGGGTTCAACTGAAATATTCACTTCTAATGGCATAATCTCCCCCTCATGAGGACCAGAGGCATCAGGATCCTGGTCCTCATGTCGTGCCCTCTTCTGCGACTCCTCGGCTTGGCAAGTCGCAGGTGCCTTCCTCTTACGTCTCTTACAGAGATGATCATCGACGTGCTTGGAGATCTTCTTCAGAACATCCTCTCTAGCCAACGATAGTCTGTTTACTTCCAGATCATACTTGAACTTGATCGTGGCTACAGTCTTCTTCAGATCTTCTGCCACCTTCTTGCCTTGATGAGAGATATCAACTCCAATGAGGTTGAGATTTTTCAAGACCATTATCCCCATTGTTTTTAACTCTTCTTTTGTAGCAAGGCCGGATATGTCAGTGGCAGAGGTGGAGGGTGGAGGTGAACGCCTGAGGTTGAAAAGGGACTATAACGTTGCGAGTTATATCCATGATTTCATCTCGCAGATTGGTCAGGTCATCCATCCCTGACTGAACTACTTGTGCATCAAATTTTCCCATTTCATCCATGCAGATATCCCCCAGGATCTGAATTTGATCTGAATGAGCGATGATGGTTTAACCGCATGCTTGAATATCAGCTCGAGTCTCACAGTTCTCTGCTAGCTTCTTGATCTCCGCTGAGTGTTGCATCGAAGATTGATGGAGAACTTTTAGAGCCTCTGCATTTTCTTTGAGAGCCTCTGCAAGGACTTGGGAGTTAGCCTGAGATTCCTTTATGACAGAGCTTTTCAACTCGTCAAATTTTTGGAACACCATGTCAACAAAGGTTTGAAACTCGCCCTTTGTGACGAAAGTGTCCGTGGTGACCTCTGGAACAACACATGTTCCAGATTTAGCCAACGAGTATTTGGCACCTTTATAGCCTGTGATGAGGTTGAGCTCTGAAAGATTTCCTTCCAATCCTCGATGTTCCACAGAGGAATCATCTATGGAAGTTCTGTCAGTAGGCTTCTTGAGGAAGGGTTTAGAGGCTTCCCCAAGGGTCCTAGTGATTAAGTTTTGTGGTTGTTCTAGAACTACAGAACTGGTGTAATCTATCACTGCCATCTCTGAAGCATTTGGGTCTTCACTCACGTGCGTGACAGAGGCAACAAATGCCTTTGTGTGTGGGGGTGATGTGTCCTGGGGCAAATGGACACGAGAAACAACACTTTCACCCTTTTGAGAGGGTGAGGTGAATTTAGTTTCCTCGGATGGTGGCACAAAGGATGAAGGGATATCCTCTGTCCGGATGGCTTGGGTTGGGATCGGACTGTGCGGTCCTTCTTCAATACCTTTCTGCACTAGAACTGCAGAGGTAGTGGTGTGGGTTGCACAGGGAGTTAGTTTAGGTTGTGTGCCCAAGGCATCTTTTATCCCACTCTCTTGCATCGATTTTTTGTCCTCTCCTTCCTCCTCTTCACTCTGTGACTTACCGGTCACATCCTCCATCTCCAAATCCACGGTTTCACCTAAGTCCCCTAAGTACCTAAGAATAACCTCTCGAGCTATGTTAGAGGCCAATTTCATCGGGCTCTGAGGTCTATCCTCAGGGGTTTCTTCAAAGATTAGTACTTTCTTGGTCCTCTGCAGAGGTTTTTCTCCACCCTCTGCAGGTTCAGTTCTCGTACTGAGACCCTCAACCTTGGCCTTAGCGGATCGTTTCTTCTCAGCAAGGGTCCTTAATTTTCTTCTTTTCTTTTTCTTAGAGGATTTGATAACCTTTGTAGTTTCCTCTGCATTCTTGCTCCTTTTCTTGTGTTTCTTCTTCTCATAGGATTTTGGAAACAACCTCTGTCTCCCTTTCTCCCTCATCTCTCAAATAAATAACTAAATCTCCTACTTGGAATCCTATGCGGGAGGGGTTGCAGGAATCGGTTCAGGAGTCCTGTGCCCTCGAATGTAATCCCTAGTACCCTCTTCACTACCCAGATAGGTCAACATCCTTGTTGACAGAGGTCTTGCAGTTGGGTAACCGATTTTGAGAGTATTTGGTTTGTGAGACTTCATCTCATGTAACTTGATCGCCTTGTCCTCTGCTGGCAGTTTGTCCTCCCCGATCAAATCATCACCTAGAAGTAAGCCTAGAAAACGTCCAAAAGCAATGCTTTTGGGCTCTGTGCCCCTATCTTGGTCTTGCTGCTTGGTTATCACAGCATTCTTCATCTCTCTGAAAATGAGTCCCGCGTAGTCTAGTGGGAGATCTTAGTAGATCCCATAAATTATGGCCAGAATGGTATGGCTAGACTGGTGTGGGATCCCTACCTTCGACGTTAGGCAACGATTCAGGATGGAGAAGAGTATGTTCCACAGAGGGGGCAGGTTCTGTCGTCTGAAGTTTGTTCGTTTGGTGATTGGGACTGCATATCCAATGAACTTCAGAAACTCTAGTATTTCTTCCTATGTGGACTCTTATGAGAATTTGCACAGGTTGAGGTATGCCTTGGTGGGGAGTTCAAAAACATTAGATAGTTTTCTTCGGTTGATGCCTAAGTCTAGGATTTTGGTGGTATATAGTGACCATATTTCTCCATCTTGGCATGACGAGCGCTCAGCTAGAACTGCTGAATGTAGGATTCAGGGATGTCATTTCGCTTTGGTGTTAGGGCTTTAACCAAAAAATGGTTCTTGAGGATATTGATCAGGGGTGCTTCTTCAGTAGGGAATCCAAAAGGATTCAGGGTGTCAAAGTGATTGTTCGGCTTATTGGTCATCTTAGTTAAATGGTAGTCATGTCTAGTGAAAGAGAGCTTTCTGCTCGTAAGCACTTGTTCTTGTCCAATGGAGGTTGAATCAGCTTTTTGAGCTGTGGAGTGATGGGATTTGTTTGAGTTCTTGGAGCCATTGGAGTTCTTGGAAGAGCTTGAGTGGGACGCCATTGCTGAAGATACAAAGAATTCTTGCAAAGGATTTCTTGAGAGCAAAGATTTCAGGCAAAGAAGAAAAGAATAGGTTTAGCAGGGTTTATATACAGAGAGAGGTGAAAAGAATTTGCGGTAAAAGATAAAAATTTGAAAATCGTTATGAGTGCTAACGGATAAGTAGACGTTTTTAAAAACGACGGTACAGATACGACCCAATAGGAATGTGCCACGTCAGTATAGGCGGTGCACAATTGAGAACGTGTGCCTCCCTCTATTCTCACGCGCGTGGCAGTTACTATTCCCACATGACAGTGATTTTTGAAAAATAACCCGCACATAATGAGCAAAAGATAAAAGTATTGAAGTAAAAAAAATGGCAGAAGCTCTGTGGGACAAGAGCTTCAGAGGTCATTATGAGGTTTCAGAATACTTGAGATGACCAAGACTTTCGTAAGAGCGTACGAGTTGATCGAACACAAATCCAATTGAGTAATGGACGAGAGACCCCTTTGTGAGGTACAAAGGCTCTGTGAAGGGTCACAGAGGCTCTGTGGAGGACCTCAGAGGCTCTAAGATCCAAAACTTCTAATTTAGGAAATCATCTGAGTTGGTGATCACTCGATAGCTGTGAAAGCATTTTTGAGGGGCAGAGCGACATGTTTGACAAAAGATGTCCAGCTCTCCCTTGAAGTGTCAAGGTCTTTTATCTCAGCTCCCCCTTGATCTGTGCTTGGGTTTAAAAATGGATGATTGAGCAAGACACAGAACAAGAGTTTAAAAAAAAAAGGAATGTACAAAAGGGAACATGTACGAATATACAAAGGCTCTGTGCAAGGGTACAGAGGCTCTGTGGATCAACTCATGTTCAACATGCCAATCTTTCCAACAAGAAAATGGAACCTTTTCTCATCTAATGCCTTAGTGAAAAGGTCGGCAAGCTGGTAATCTGTGGGGACGAAGTACATTTCTATTGTCCCATGCTCCACATGATGTTTCAGAAAGTGGTACCTGATATCGATATGCTTCGTTTTAGAGTGCTGAACATGATTGGCAGAGATCGCAATGGCGCTTTTGGAGTCACAGAGGATGGGGATTTTCTCGATCTCAAATCCATAGTCTCTGAGTTGGGTTCTCATCCACAGAACTTGCGAGCAACAACTGGCTGCAGCAACATATTCTTCTTCAGCCGTAGAGGTCGAGACACAATTCTGCTTCTTTGAAGTCCAACTTACTAGTTTTCCTCCAAGGAATTGACAACTCCCAGAGGTACTTTTTCTGTCGAGCTTGCATCCTCCGTAATCTGAATTCGTATAAGCCAGAATATCAAAGCTAGAGTTCTCTGGATACCAAAGGCCAAGATTCTTGGTCCCTATAAGGTATCTAAAGATCCTCTTTACAGCATGAAGATGGGATTCTTTGGGGTTAGCTTGAAATCTTGCACAGAGTCATGTGGCGAACATTATATCGGGTTGACTCGGGGTTAATCATACCTCTGTAGAGTTTACACTCCACAGACTTGCCCTCTGGGTCTGCATGAAGCTTAGATCCAGTGGCCATAGGGGTTTTCATTGATGAAGAGTCAGAGAGCTTGTATTTTCCAAGTATGTCAGAGACATATTTAGATTGGTTTATAAAAATTCCCTCTTTGGTTTGTTTGACTTGCAATGCTAAGAAGAAGGTAAGTTCTCCCATCATGCTCATCCCAAACTCACTCTTCATCAAAGACTCAAACTTTTTGCAATAAGATTCATTTGTGGACTAAAAAATAATGTCATCAACATAAATTTGTACAAGTAGAACCTCACCTTTTCTCTTCTTATAAAATAAAGTTGTATCAGTTGTACCTCTGTCGTACCAGGCTCTGGGCTTGCTTGAGTCCGTATAGAGCCTTGTCCAAGAAATATACGTGATTTGGGTACTTGGAACTTTCAAACCCTGGTGGCTGCTGGACGTACACTTCTTCTTGAATTTGTCCATTCAGAAAGGCCGACTTAACATCCATTTGAAACACTTTAAAACCTTTGTGGGCTGCGAAGGCAAGAAATATTCTTTTGCTTCGAGCCTAGCCACAGGGGCAAAAGTTTCTTCGTAGTCAATCCCTTCTTCTTGGCAGTATCCCTTGGCCACCAGCCTTGCTTTGTTTCTGATCACCACGCCATCCTCGTCCTTTTTGTTCCTGAAAACCCATTTGGTCCCTATTGCGGTCTTTCCTTTCGGCTGAGGCACTAGGGTCCAAACTTCGTTTCTTTCAAACTGCAGAAGCTCTTCTTGTATAGCTTCTACCCAGTTTGGGTCTTCAAGAGCTTCAGAGACCTTTTTGGGTTCGATGATACTCACAAATTTTGTATAGTAACAAAAGTTTGCGGTACTTGATCGAGTTTGGACTCTGTCAAATAGGTCACCTATAATTTGGCTCTATGGGTGACTCCTGGTCCACTTAGTCATTTGAGGTAGGGGATCATTTGAACCTTCTAAAATTTCTAGAGCATGTTCAGTATCTTGGAGTTGATCACCCTTTGTGGAAGGGAGATCATTTGTACTTGTCACAGGACTTTGATCGTTCTGAGTTGAAGTCATGAGCTCGGTGGTGCCTTGATCAGAGTTCTCTGATTGTTCTGGTGTTGACCCTTCAGATATATCTTGTAGATGACCAAGTTCTTGATTAAGCCTGGAGCCTTGGTCAGTATTGACCTCTGAGTGCCCCCTCGATATTTGCATCTGCAAAAGTGTTGGAAGAAGGTGAAGTATTGCTAGGACCTGACAAAGAGGTACCTGATTGTTCTGCAGAGGCTTCAGCTCCAGAGGCTCTGTGGTCATCCTCTGAGGGTCCATCATCGTTGAACATATCTTCAAATAGATGATGAAGTTCATTTGTTCTTGATAATCCACCAGTTTCCTTATCTTGGAGCTTGAGTCCTGAGCTGATTTGCTCAGAAGTCACCTGAAACGAGTCATCAAATGAAACATTAATACTTTCAAGCATATGTTTTGATTTGAGCACATAGACTCGATAAGCCTTGGAGTTTGATGAGTAGCCAACAAATTTGGCCTCATCAGCTTTGGGACTGAATTTCCCTATTTGCTCTCTGTCGTTCAACACAAAGCATCTGCAACCGAAGACACAGAAGTACTTGATATTTGGCTTTATTTGATTAAGTAGGTGGTAAGGGGTCTTTTCATGTCTTTTTACTACCAATGAGCGATTTTGGGTAAAACATGCTGTGGAGATGGCTTCTAACCAAAAGGAGATTGGAAGTCCTGAGGCAGTGAGCATGGTTCTTGCGGCTTCCATAAGTGTTCGGTTTTTGCGTTCAACAACACCATTTTGTTGTGGAGTCCTTGCAGCAGAGAAGTTCTGTGAGATGCCCTCTCGAGAGAGATAGGCTCGATAGTTGAGTTCTTGAACTCTGTCCCATTGTCGCTACAAACTCTCTGTACCCTGCAATAATGAAGAACTTGTATCCTCTTAAGAAGATTGAATAGTACCTCAGGAACATCTGATTTCTTTCGAACGAACTCCACCCAAGTATATCTAGAGAACTCATCTATGAGTACAAGAATGTACTTCTTGCCACCTAGACTCTGCACAGATATAGGACCGCAGAGGTCTACATGAAGCGTCTGCAGAGGTCTGGTGGAGGACATGTCTGTTTTGGTCTTATGGGCAGCTCTTTTGAGTTTGCCCATTTCACATGCAGAGCATAGATGATCTCTATCGAATTTGATACTTGGTAGCCCCTTTACCACATCTAGTTTCACAAGTTTGTCTAAAGAATGAAAGTTTAAGTGACAGAACCTGTTGTGCCAAAGCCAAGTTTCTTCGTTCTTGTTTGACACCAGACAGAGCTTTTCATCTCTGTTGATGGACTTAAAGTCCATGAGGTATAGATCACCTCGTCTCTTGGCCCGCAGAAGCTCTATGGTTGTGTCTTCTCTGAACAATGAGCAATATTTCTTTTTGAACATTACATCGAGTCCATTATCACAGAGTTGGCTAACACTTAGCAGGTTATGCTTAAGGCCATCCACATATGCAACTCTGTTGACATCGATGTCTTCGTTGGCTATGACTCCATAGCCTTTGATTTGACCCTTCTTGTTGTCTCCGAAGGTTATAGAACCACCTCCAAATTTTTCTCTGTAGGCGGAGAGCAACCCTCTGTCGCCAGTCATGTGCCTTGAACACCCGGAGTCTAGGTACCAAATGGGCACATGCTGTTTGTTCTGTGGACAGATCAAGAAGATTTAGGTACTCATTTCCAAATGGGTCCAGTCTTGTTAGGAGTCTTTAAAGATGCCTTAACATCTTTGATTTTGGTTTTATCCTCTTTTTTAAAGGTACCATTTTGTCTTTTCTCACCCTTGAATTTGGCATTCATTGGCTTTGGGTGAGATATAAGACAGGAGGGCCTAGAGAAGTTTTGATTTAATGCATGCACAAGATCAAAACATTTGCAATGACGAACCTTGGAAGCAAACTTCTTAAATATTTCATTAAAATTGTCAAAGGAGTGTACAGAGAAACTTTTACAACAACCCATTTTAGATTCGGGTTTCTTTTTACAGAAAACTTTGTCTAATCTAGGTTGTCTTTTGTCAAAAACTCCACTTGGATGGCTCTTTTTGTGTACTCTCCCTCGACGATCATTCCTTTAAGCATTCACTGCCACAGAAGCATTGTTTTTGTCAATTTTGGGCCATTTTGCCTTCTGTTGCCAGGTGAGATTTTCTTGAAAAAGTTTTGATGCAAAGACAGGTTTTGGAACTTTGGGAGTTTGAGTGATCTTCCTCCTTTCATTTTTCAATTTTTCAAGCTCAAGAGAAGTCTTTGCTTGAAAACACATGTCCAAGAAGTCAGAGCAAATTGGTATTCCGTTCTCCTCTTGGGAGCGATTATCCTGTTAAGGATGCCAGAGGGTAATTTATTTTCCTCTAGACCACAGATGACCATATCAAGTTCCACAAAACTTGTCTCTATTTCGACAAAGTACTAAGATTTTGTTTCAGAATCTGTATCAAGAAAGTCCCTGTGAATGAGATCGTGACTTTCTGGAGATGCGTTTCTTTGTCCATACACAGTGTCCTTGGGAGTGTTTAAATCTTTTGAAATACAAGGAATAACCATAGGAACACAAAGACAGCTTAGAAGATCTTGCTCAAAGATTTCTCTTATTTCAGAGGTTAGATCAGGATGGTTGAGAAAATGAATTTCATAGGTTCTTCTCAAGTCATTTTCCAAAAATCTTTTAAATAATTTTTCTTCCACGGAGGATGGAACAAACTCTGGTGCATCAGAGGACAGTTCCTTTTCAGGGACCATCATGCACATAAAGGCCATTTGAGTTTGTGTTTCTGGGTGACCAAATCTGAAGACCCCTATCTGTTTTTGAGACAGATATTTCTTTGGAATAGATTTTCTTTTTGATGAGAGTGCATATGGTAAATCATTGTTTTCATACCATACATTCGCCATCTGCAGAGGTTTCCTCAGATGTGGTCCTTCAGAGGTTCTGCGCCTCTTGAACGTGGATAATAGGTTTGGAAGACTTGGTTTTAAAAATTGTCCAGGGCAGAAGATGTTTTCTAAAGATTTTGTTTCTTTTATTCCCTCTGTAAGGGTCAATATCCTCGAACCCTATTCCTCTTCTGCCGATCTGGGTGTTGACTTTTTCATGGACCTTTTGAGCATCCTGATACCTCTTAATTAGGAGATCTCTGCCGAACAGATCTTGATGAAGAACTTCTCTTTCTTTTTGAAAAAAGTTTTTCAACGAAATGGCATTTAATCGATCACTCTCACTGTTCTTTAGCTCTTTCACCTTGTCTTTCAGGGCTTTATCGAGTTTAGAAATTCTCTCTTTCAACCCTTTCTTTTCAAAAATATGCTCAGAAACAAGAGATTTTCTTTCAAAATAGAGCTTGTCCTTTTCTTGAGTGAGAAGCCTTGTTTCTCTCTCAAAGAAGGCCAATTTCTTTTCTAGTTTTGAGCACATGTTTTTGTAAGCAAGAAACTCATTTTGTATTATAAGAAGTTTGTTTTCAGAGTCAGAATCATAGGAGTTAGAGGTAGATACCTCACTCTTGTTGTCAGAAGAGTGGACTTCTGCCATTCCACCGAAGAGTGCATTGTTGTCCCCTTCACCAGAGGACTCATCAGTCTCAAGGTCTTGTTGCTCTGCCATTAGGGACCTCTGTGTGTAATACTCTGCCTTCTTTTTGTAGAAAGCAACATCTCTTGTGGGTTTCCCTTTAGTGGCAGAGGACCTGCACTCTGCGGCAAAGTGGCCTGGTGTTCCACATTTGAAGCATCCTTCAGTTTGCTTCGGGACTCTGTCACCACTTCTGCCGTCTGGCCTCTGTCTGCTCATCTTTTCTTCTTGTCTCTGCTCCTCGAATTCTTCTCTTCCATACTTTCTCACCTCACCAAATCCTCTTCTTCTTGCATCTCTATCCTCTCTTCCTCTGTACTCTGGCTTTTTCTTGAGACCACAATTGAATTGTCGGGTCATCACTGCAAGAGTCTTGGACAAAGTAGCCATATCAATCTTTTCCTCCGATCCTTCCTCACTTTCGCTTTCTGCCACTAGGACCTTTTTCTTCTTCTTCTTCCTTTGAGTATCCTCTGTCGCTTTTTCTTTTCCTCTGTCCTGACCCTATGTGGTGCTTCCCACCAATGCTAGAGTACCACCGACAGGGGTCATCAGCTTCGATATCCTGTTTTCTTGACTTATCAAAGTCCCGAAGAGGTCTGAGATAGACCAAACATCGAGATCCAGTGTAGCTTGCATGGACATGGTTAGATGAAGCCATTCATCATTCACGCTCTGAAGGAATCTGACATTGTTTTCTTCAGAAGTTCTGTGGATGCCATACCTTTTGCACTTTTTAATAAGGAATTGTACCTATTGTATGTGCTTTGAATGGATTCACTTGGCAGAGCCTTGAATGCCAAATATTCATTTATGCATAAAGCCCTGTTGTTCTTGAGGGTTTTAGCACCACCCTCAAGCTGTTTTTCTAGCTCTAACCATAAGTCCTTCGATGTTTCACAGGAATCAAGGGACTGGAAGATGTCGTTTGGGATAGCCATAATAAGTAGTCTTTTGGCTTTCTTTGCAAGTTCATGTAATGCATTCTCTTCTTCAGTCCACTCAATGATGGGTTTGGGATGCTGATATTCAAAAACTTCAGGGGTGTTTGCAGTGGCATGAACACGAGGTACGGTTGTCATTGGGATGAAAAGAGGATTGTGAAGAAACTAAACCAGACCAGGATCCACACCTTCGAGAAAGTGCAACATCCTGATCTTCCACTGAGGATATTCATCCCTCAGTAGAGTGGGAGGTTTTGATTGAGATCCTGCACTGAAATAGTTAACAGGGTTCGCCATTTTTAAATGAAGAGTAAAACAGAGTATGAGGAATTCTTTTGAGGAATATAGGGAATGTGTCTAGCAAGGATGAATTTCTGGTATGAGAAATGTGACAACTAACTAACTAAGTTTTGAATCTGTCTTCAAAGAGTTAAACACACTTGCCTTTGAATCTACGTCAAACTAGTTGAAGTAGCTCTAGAAAACAGAGTATGTTTATGAGTGGGGATCAAGATGAAGAAACAGACTTCAAACTACTACCTGGAGCGTGGGAAACAAGTATAGAACAGGATCCTTTGATATTAAGAATCAAAGTCTGCTTTGATACCAATTGTTGATCCCAATAATTGATGTTCTTAACTTGATAAACCTTTTACTACACACTGATTGAATAACTAGAGTGCGGAAGCGTTTGTGATGTGTAGAAAAGGTAAAACATGCAAGGTAGTAAACACACAAGTAATCAATAAACAAAATAGTAAAGTATTGCAAGAAATTACTCAAAGTACTGTTTCATTGATTACTGAAGAACATCAAGAACACACACTGGTATGTGCAAAATGTTCTCTCGGAAAATACAATCTCTATTCAAAACTATTGTGTGTGTGCTCGCATACAAAAACTCTAAGGTGGTGCTCCCATAATATACAAGGAGGATGCACCCCGTAGGTCAAGACAAAGGCTGACATTCCATAAACGGAATGCCACCTGGAAAGTAAAACCATCGTGCGCCGCTCCAAGGTGATCTGAAAATCTTCGTACATCAGGCATCACGTGATCTGCATGTGACCTTGTCTTGAACTGAGTTTGCATAAATCTTCGAACTGTCTCCAGAGGTTAGCCATCACAGAGGTTATGTGAGTGATCACAGAGGCTCTGTGATCTGAAGAGCATAATCAGGTTTCGTGTCCTCTGGCAGAAGGTCGACAGTTGTCTTCTGTGATTGTATCTTCTGTGGTGCACTTGGAAGCCCTGGGACAGACTTCTGTGGTTTCTATACTTAGCCTATTTTTCAATACTTCTATATAGTGTGATTGGAGCTAACAACTAAGTTATTACAAAAAACCAAAAACTAGACTAAGTATGGAGATGTACAACATTTTATAGATATAAAATTACAAGTCGAAAGGGGAGGTCATCTTCAAATCTTTGATGACCCAACAATCTCCCGCTATTTGATGATGACACCCCATACTTAAATAAAATAGTAGAGTTTAATGAATAATGCATTTGACCCTGTTTTTTACTCTTTTGGGTTCTTTTTCACATATACCATTCTTTTTGGATTTTTTAGAGTATCCGACATTTACAAGTATAAATGAATGAAAGAATAAGCTATACAAACTATTTACTTCAAAAAAATTGTACTCGTATTAATCTTGTAGGAAGATTGCAATACAAAGCAAAAATAAATCAAGTACAATAAAATTAAAGATAGAAAAGCTACGTTTCTTCAAAGGGATCACGCGGGATGGCATATTTCTTCTTCAATTTCACAGTTACAGCTTGATAAAGAGCCACGACATCATCACCTCTTGGGATGATCTGAAGAATCCCAGAAAGAAATATGTTGTCAGCAATCGGGACCTGATCTGCTCTAAAGAAGCGAGTTAGGCCGAAGCCATCATGAAAGAAGATTCCATAGGTAGGCTCAAGGATGACAGTAGTAGAAGGCTGAGGCACCAAGGTCGATGTAGATATATCAAGGTTGGAGATGTTTGGAACCTTTCCTTCCTTGGCCATCTGTTGGAATACACCTTCCTTCTTGGAAGACCTAGGGGCTGTTTGTTTACCTCTTAATGGTTCCATTAAGAGGCAACATCTAAATCGCTAAGAGGTAAATCTTGTTTGGCAAAAAAAGGGTTACCTCTTAATGGTTCCAAAATCCTCTTAATGATTTTGTATCTTGACCCTCCCTTAACCATTAAGAGCCCTGATTTCATTATGAACAATTAGCAAATAACCATATTTCATTTTGCACTATATCATAAAAACCTTTTAATCATTCAGACCACTTAATCATTCTGCAAAAAACCATTCAACAACTGCCAAACAACCCCCTAGACTTCGGCTTGGAGGAGGAGGAAGGATTATCGGCCTTGAGTTTGTTGATGATCTCTCGTTCGGCAGGAGTGTGCACAATATTGTACTTTTGTCGGTATGATCTAAACCTTGTCTGAAGTTCAAGAATGAACTTCTCCACTTCTTTTTTTAGGCACTCCTACTCTTGTTTAAGCAATCAATAATCTCGAACCACTCAGTGATACCGTACATCTTAAACCAATCAAGCTTTTCGGTACATCTTAATCCACCCTCCCTTTCGATGACCACACACATAGAATCATCTGTCTTTTTTAGGTTTACCGACGATTGGGGAGTTGGTTCTTCAGTTAGTGAGAGATTTATGGTACCATGCGATGCACTTCTCCTGATGTTCTTCCAATTCCTTGGTCGATTGCTCCAACTCAAGTACTTGAGCTCCAATTGGGTCAACCGAAATTTTGGCATTTTCAACCTCCTCTTCAACCATTTTGTGAGCCAGATCTCTTGATTTATCAAACTCTTTTTTAGCTATGTCAACCGCCTCAGCTCCTCAGCCGACAATCCAAGATTAGAGGTAATATTTGGGGGAGGAGAAAGTTTCAGACCATCTGCAAAGCGTTTAGTTCTAGCCTCCTTGAGACGCTTGAGTTCAGCAACCTCTTCTTCTGGTGTGAGCTTCTTTTTGCCCTTATCTTTCTTCTGCTCCCTCTCAGATTCATCGACCTTTTTATAAGCAACTTTATGGTCGGTTCCCTCTCCTTCGACCAAATCGGCAGGAGTCGACTTGTCGGTTCCTTCCTTTAGATATTTCTCTCCCTCAACAGAGGATCCTTCCTGCCGAACTTCGTGGGGGATTTCTTGTTGTACTTCTTCTTGGCGGACGCTGATTATTTTAGCATGAGGGATATTTTTATCCCCCTCAACCGCGGGAAAGTTGTTTATCCCGAATGGAATCCTGCTCAAGAATTGTAACACGATGACCCGTTTGAGCAGTAAACCTAACAAACTCCCATTGAAACCTTTCGAACTAACCACCAAGCATGTGGTGCTGCCGATTGGTGTCAATAATATCGGCAAGCACCTCATAGGGAATCGGTTGGTGAGGTCGAGATGGGTTCGGTACATTTGGTGGAGGTGGTGGTGCCGAAGATGTACCAGGTCTTTCGGTAAGAGGGGTTGGTGGATGATGGGGTAAAATTTAGGAAGGAGCAATTGGGTTTCGATTATGGGGAAGATCGGGTGATGAATCAGTTGAGGAGGAGGAGTGTTGGGGTGAGTGTTTGGGGGATGGGTTGGAGTGTGTTTAGGGGAGGATTTTGGTGATGGTTTCGGCTTTGGTGAGGGTGACGACTTAGGCTCTTCGGCAGATTGGAGAAGAACCGGGTCTTGGATCGATGGGGAGAGGGAGGAGCATTTTCGGCCACTTCGTAGGACTGAGTGTCCATAAATAACATATCCATAAAATCTTGGGGGTCCTTAGAACCGCCCCTGGAGTGGCCGATCTTTCATTAGATCATGTAAAGTCTTCGGGACTTGCCCCGGGTGTAAGGCCGTGAGGTGGAGAAGAGAGTCCTGGGACTAGGAAAGAGTCCAAGTCATCTTCATCAACCAACTTAAGGCTTGATGAAGGTTTAGTAAGGGTCCCCTTTGATACAGCCGAACCTTGTTGAGAAGGAACGGATGAGGTGGTTAGTGGGATAGCATATTCCCTTGGCCTAATAGGGACAATTTCAACCTCTGCCGATTGTTGAGAATTGGTAGGGGGGGGGGGGGTAAGTGGTTTGGCCAAATGTGGTTTCCTAATTGTCTTAGAATGAGAATTAGGTGGGGATTTTGATCTCCGCCGCTTAAGAAAATAATGGGGTGTGACATGGGTAGCCTCTGAGGGTTGTTTCAGGGGCATAGTCATTGAAGCAAGTGCGGCGGAACCGGCAACCTTAGTTTTATTTTTAGTGGCCACGGTTTTTGCTCGAGGAAGGGAAGAAGAGGCCACCATAGCAGGAGCAGCCAATGGCTCTTGAGGTCTCTCGGCCCCAAGACCCACAGGTTCACCCCACACAGGATTATGAGTTGGGAGAAAAAGTAACATACCTTTAGTGAGTGGTTTGTCGATAGGAGATAGTCCGTTCTTCAGGACTTACTTGTCGACCTTGACGACCTGAAGATCATAGACAATCTTTGGTTAAGGAAGTTGGGCATCAGCATCAAGAGCTGTCTTGAGCTTGTGGTTGATGATGAGAGACAAGAACCGTGGAAGATCCACATATTGTGTGCGTGGGGGAGTAATGACCGTGATAATCGAGTCAAAAACAAACAGTGCAAAATCAATTCGCCTTACAAACACTAAGGCATGAGCTTGCTTGGTCAGATAAGATGGAGATTGATCCCATCCCGAGGTTTTGTGGGAAAACAGTGAATCAAATGAGAGAAAAAGAAATTCCAGACACCTCCCATGTTCTTACGGAGAAGGGTGCCAGAACCCTTGCCTTTACCGTCGGAAATATAGTTGAGTGCATCGATAACTTCCTCTTGCTCATGACCCATGGGAAAAGTGTCATAAGAGGAAAACACAGGAAGTTGAAGAGCTTCCCGAACGTCTTCGACTCCGAAAATGAGGTCGTGATCATCGTCATCAGTAAGAATAGAGGCAAAGACGGAATGGTTGGATGGATCGTAAACACATGTGAGCTAGAAGGTCCCAAGGAGCATTTTTCTCATCTTAGGAGTAGCAGAGAAAGCGTATTGTAGGGGTGATCGTTGAAGGAAGAGAGATACTTGAGTAAACTCCGGGTGATTAAGATCAAGATCGAAACGAGCAGTGTGATTGCATGACGGGAAAATGAGAGATTCCCGAGTGAATGGAACATTCTTGCTAGCTTTGGTGGACTTTGGGGAAGCCATTGATGAGTAAATTTGAGTTTGCAGGTGTAAGGAGAGAGAAAGAATTCGAAGAAGATGGTAAAAGTTAAAATGGAGAGGTTGTCGATATATATATATATATATATATATAGTGGAAGGAAATAAGGATTTCAAAACAAATATTAAAAATTTAATAGGGTATAATGATGGAGGGAAGTATAGGGGATCGTGGGGAAGTGGAACAAGACAAAAACAACCGTTGCAGGGATGTGGGGTTGCAAACGTCGTGTCCCTGACACGACAGATGGAGAGAGGGTGAAAACAACGGTGCCAAAAAGATAAGTAGATAAGATTCAATACGTCATCCTACTGAAAATCATTCGGTAGGTTAAAGTTACACTGAAGGTGTAAGTCAAAGGGGTTGAGAGTACGTAGCCAAAGGTCTTACCGAAATGAGATTCGGTAAGAGAAAACAAAGAGAGGAAAGAGGCGTTTAGGTAAACAAAACTTGTCGAATATGGGTTTTGGTGTGTGTGAGACCCACTGAAAATAGAGTGTATGTGCCAAAAGGGAAAATTCGGTAGGTGAGACATCTACCAAAAAATTAAAAAGCGAAGAAATTTTGGTGATGTTATCCTGCCGACTTAAGGATTTCGACAGATATTGAGACCTGTCGAAAATGTAAGGTCGGTAGAAGAGAGAGACCTACTGAAGGATGATCTTCGGAAGGAAAGAGAGATCTGCCGAAGGATGATCTTTGGTAGGTAAAGAATTTAACATACTTAAAGATCAAATCAGAAAGTTGAACCTAGCTTCATCCAAAGGTTTAGTGAAGAGATCGGCCAACTGAAAATCAGTTGGAATTAAGTGAAGTTCAATATCACCTTTGGAAATGTGACCTCTGATGAAATGATATTTGATATCTATGTGCTTGGATCTGGAGTGAAGCATTGGGTTGTTGGCAATTGCTATGGCACTGGAGTTATTACATAGAATGGGGACTTGAGAGTAGAACTAGTTGTAATCTTGAAGTTGATTCTTCATCCACAAGATTTGAGCACAACAACTTCCAGCTGCAACATATTCAGCCTCAACAGTAGAGGTGGAGAATGAATGTTCTTTCTTGCTGGACCAGCTGACCAAATTTCCACCCAATAATTGGCAGCTTCAAGTTGTGCTTTTCCTATCTACTTTTGATCCTACAAAGTCAGAATCTAAATACCCAATTAGATCAAAACCTAAGTCTTTGGGATACCAAAGTCCCATATTCATGGTACCTTTTAGATACCGAAAGATGCGTTTTACAACGGCCAAATGAGATTCCTTAGGATTGGCTTGATAACGTGCACATAAACAAGTAGCAAACACAATATCAGGTCTGCTAGCAGTAAGATAAAGAAGAGAACTAATCATTCCTCTAAAATTAGTGATATCAACCAATTTACCATCGGGATCAAAATGAATTTTAAGAGGTGGTGCCATGGGAGTTTTCATGGGAGAGCAATTTTCAAAATTAAACTTCTTGAGTAGATCACGAATATATTTGCTTTGATTTATAAAGATCCCTTCAGAAGTTTGTTTTATTTGAAGGCCTAAAAAATGTAAGCTTACCCATCATGCTCATCTCATATTTACTTTTCATGAGATAGACAAACTCTTGACAAAGAGATTCGTCAGTAGCACCAAAAATGATATCGTCCACATAGATCTGAACAAGAATAATATTAGCTTTGGTCTTCTTACAAAGAGAGTGTTGTCAATCTTACCTCTAGTATATTTTTTGGGGAGAAGAGAATCAGGCAAGGTGTCATACCAGGCACGAGGAGCATGTTTAAGTCCATAGAGGGCCTTGTCCAGCATCTACACATAGTCTGGATGAGAGGGATCTTCAAGTCCATAAGGTTGCTTCACATAGACTTCTTCAGCAAGCTCTCCATTCAGAAAATCACTTTTGACATCCATCTGAAAAACTCTAAAGCTTTTATGAGCAACATAAGCTAGAAAGATCCTTCTAGCTTCAAGTCTAGCAACAGGGGTAAAGGTTTCATCATAGTCAATTCCTTCTTCCTGTGTGTATCCTTGAGCAACAAGTCTAGCTTTGTTGTGGATGACAGTACCTTCTTCTTCCATTTTATTTATGAAGACCCACTTTGTTCCAATAATAGTCTTTCTTGAAGGATGAGGAACAAGTCTCCAGAATTTGTTTCTTTCAAACTGAGAAAACTCTTCTTGCATGGCAGTTATCCAACATGGATCAACCAGAGCTTCTTCAATTTTCTTGGGCTCTATGACAAAGAGAAAATTCACATAGAGACAAATATTTCCACTGCTTCTTCTAGTTTGAACACCTGCTTGTTGATCACCGATAATTTTTTCAATGGGATGATCTTTAGTCCACTTAGTAGCTGGTGGAAGAGGTGCAGGAAGTAATTTAGGAGAGTGAGAAGAAGAAGGTTCGGCAGGGAAGGTATATGTAGGTTCATGAGGAACATTGTTAGAGGGAAAGATGTAGGATGTGGGATCAGCAGGGTCTTCAGATACTGTGATCTGAAGATTCGGTTCGGCAGGTGAAGAAGAGGAAGGATTGTTGGTTTAAGGAGGGTTATCAGCCGAAATAGGAACATAAGGTTGACCTGCCGATGGATGAGTGTGAGAATCATCCCCCACACAAGAGGTTATCTATTGGTTTAGCTCATTGTCATCACACGTGAGAGAAGATGACTTTTGATCATCAAATTTCACATGTATTGACTCATCAATACACTTCCTTCGTAAGTTATATACTCTATAGGCTTTAGAGCTGAGAGAGAGTAGCCCATAAAGATCCCTTCATCAGCCTTGGGGTCAAATTTCCCAAGGTGTTCTTGGTCATTGAGAATGAAGCACACACAGCCAAAAACATGAAGAAAACTGATGTTGGGTTTTCTTCCATAGAATGCTTCGTATGTAGTTTTGTTATGCCTCTTTACAATGACAGACCTATTGTGGGTAAAGCAAGCGATGTTGATAGCTTCAACCCAAAAATAGGTAAGAAGATTAGATTCGCTTAGCATGGAACGAGTTGCTTCACACAGAGTTCGGTTTTTCCTTTCCACAACACCATTTTGTTTGCAGTGTTCTAATAGCAGCAAAGTTTTGGGAGATTCCTTTATTATTGAAAAAGTCTTCCAAGGTGGCATTTCTGAATTCTGTGCCATTGTGACTTCTGACAGATCTTACAAGTTGACCATTGAGCACTTCAGACTTCTTGATGAAGTGGATGATTTCTTCAGATGTATCATTTTTGTACCTGAGAAAAGATACCCAAGTGTAACGTGTAAATTCATCAGCTATCACAAGAATGTACCTTTTTCCTCCAAGACTTAGAGTACTAACTGGTCCACACAGATCCAAATGTAGCATTTGAAGAGGAGTAGTGATGGAGAAACACTGCTTGGTTTTGAAAGAAGATTTTGTCAGTTTGCCTTTTTCACATGTTGCACATAACTTTTCTTTGACAAAAGATAATTTTGGCATTCCCACGACCAAATCTTTATTTGAAAGAGCATTCAGCGTTTTGAAGTTGAGGTGAGAAAAACGTTTATGCCAGAGCCAATTCTTCTTAATAGTCTTTTGATATAAAGCATATGCTTTCTTCTGCAGATTTATGACCCATGTTGATGACATACACATTGTCCTTTCTAGAACCAGATAGAACAATGTGGTAGTTTTTGTTGGTGATGAGACAGTCATCAATTCTGAAAATCACATAGTATCCCAGATCACATAGTTGACTGATGCTTAGAAGATTGTGCATCAGTCCTTCCACATAGGCAACTTTGTTGAAAGTAATAAAACCATTTGAGAGAGTTCCATAACCTTTGGTGGAACCTCTAGAATTATCACCAAAAGTTACAGTAGGTCCTTTTTCAATCACATAGTTAATCAAAATAGATTTATTGTCGATCATATGTCTTGAGCATCCGCTGTCTAGATACCACGTTTGTTGATGTTCAAGAACCTCCAATCATAAAGAAATCAGTCTTTTGGTAACCATTTTGAAGTGGGTCCTTTAGGGTTAGAAGAGGAAGAAGAAAAGACATTTGGATTATTTCTTTCAATCCGATCCTTGGGTCAATCTTTTGCCAGATGAAATGTGTCTCCATAGTTGTAACACTTTCTGTAGATAAACACCTTTTTGGATTTTTGACAAGACTCTTTGTATTTTCCTTTAGATTTTATTTTAAGAGATTTAGAGGAATTAGGTGGAGGACTTGGCATAGGTCCTATAATTCCTTTTTCAGAGGAGGGAAGAGGAAAGTTAGGTATTCCCTTGGACTTAGGTTTCTTCAAATTTACAGACCTTTGAATGAACTTGGTAGGAGGAGCATGAGACTCACCTTTGGAAGAAGGTGATATTTTTCTTTTCAAGGGAAGATCACAGACAACCGACTTTCCTTTGTCAAGAATGTTTAGATGAAGAAGAGGTTGCTTCATCAAGATTTAATGATTCGAGAAGATCATTTATGGGTTTAGCAAGATCATTTGAACCTTGATCTTCCTTAGGTTGAGGCTTAGGAGTAGATTTCTTAGCCTTTATGAAAACACCAAACTTCAAAGAATAACGAAGATCCAGAGAATGAACAGAATGAGAATCTTCTGAGTCTGAGTCAGTGTACTCAGGAGAAAAGGAAGGGATGTACCTAAGATGAGGAAGAAGAACACTCAATGGAGGCTAATGCCATGGTCATGTCGGTGTCCTTAACTTCGGCCATATCATCTAGTTTGGTCATGAGACATTTGCTAGTAATCTCCTTTTCACTTTCAGAGGTTTGTTCATCAACCCAGTCATGGGACTTGACCATTAAAAACTTTCCTCTTTGATGAGCATTCTCATTTCTCTCCTTCTCTCTCTTGTATTTGGCTTTGTATTTCTCGGCATGATCGATGCATTCTTTGAAGGAGGAAGAGGAGGATTTACGGGAGAATGATCGACCAGCCGAATCCAATCTTATTCTCCTTCCTTTAGAAGCGTTGGAAGAGTTAGATTTGGATCTACAAGAAGGGTTACTTCTGCACTCAGATGCAAAGTGGCCTTTCTTGCCACAAGCATAACACTCTTCATTGGTTTTATCCAAAGAGTTTTTAGAATAAAAAGAAGATTTTCGGTTAGATCTAAATCGATTAGAAGGAAAGTTGTTTTTGAACTTAGAGAAATTTGCAAGCATGCCCATCTCCTCTGTCATTTATTCAACCGAGTTATCTTCACCTTCATCATCGGCCTCACTAAGATAGGCCTCCGATTGGTGGGTTGAGTCATCATGACTTTCTCGGTCAGACTTGTCAGAAGGATAAGTGATTCTAGGAATGCACATAGATTTCTTGGAAGTATCATTGATAAGATCCATAGAAGGGCATTTTATCTCTTTGATGATAGTTTTCCTTTAGATCCTAGTTTGTTCATAGTTAAAGAGAGATCCATAAAGAATAGTGAGAGGAAGATTATCACGGTCCTTGGTCGTCTTGATACATGTACAAATGTTCTCCCAGAAATCAGGAAGACCATCCATGAATTTACACAAGACTTCCTCGTTGTCATATGATCTACCTAGAAGTTTGAGATCGTTAAGAAGATTGTTAAAGCGATTATAATAGTCAGAGAGAGATTATGCCTTTTCATGAGAAAAGAGTTCGTACTTACGTACAAGAGAGATCTTTTTGCTCTTTTTGACTTCTTTTATACCCTCATACAGAACACACAGTATGATCCACATTTATTTGGCAGTAGAGAGATTTACCAAAGAGTGGTACACCTCATTAGGGAATCAAGAGCAACAAGACGTTTGTCATCCTCAATATAATTCTTGGGCTTTTTGAGGATGTACCTCCCAGTATCAGAGGTTCATTCTTTATCCGATTAATCATCAGAATCACTATAAATAACATCTTTTTCTTTTTCTTTGTCTTTGCGATAAGTACAAGTTTTTTGAAAACGATCCCAAACTTTAGGGACTATGGGTCCCTCACGAAGTACAGTGATAAAACGACTATCCACACCTTCTAAGAACAACATCATGCGACTTTTCCAAAGAGAAAAGTTGTTGGGGTTGAACTTAGGTGGTTTGACTATAGAGCCATTGTCGTAGGACTTGGAAAAAGAGTTTTGAGAAGAAGATTCAGCTTTCACAGAGAAAGATGATGACATTGAAGATCTTGTTTATGGATTAAACTAACCTGCTCTGATACCACTTGTTGGTCCCAAATAAGTAAAACAGTATTGTAGAGGGGGCTTGAATATAATAATCAAAATTTCACTTAATTTTAATTCTTTTATTGATATAGAATATCAAGAATTACACATAGAAAACAAAAGATTGTTGCGGAAAAGAACAGTAAACTATTCTAACAATCTTACACTTAGAAACCTTATGCATTAAATGCAAAGGACACTTGTCACTCATAGATTGGATCCTTGAGATTTTCTTCAGTAAATTATAAGATATTTGAAATGACTTATCAATATACAAAAGGGACTTTTGTACTATGATAAGACAATATCTCAATAAAATATATTTGGTACAAATCTTTTTGAGATCTTTTGGAGAAAGTCTCTATCAAATCAGAACTTGGGTGAATATCTTCTGTGCAATAGAAGGTTCCATTCTTTTTGTCAAAAGGATGTTGGAAATAAAGAAGTATAGTCAAATCATGAGGATTTGGCTATAAAAGAGATAGCCGAACAAAGAGAGAGTTCGACAGAGGTTGTCTGCCGAAGGATCGACAGAGGGGTTGGCCGAACAAAGGGAATCGACAGAGGAAAGTCCTGCCGACATAGAATAGAGATATCGGCAGGAGTGAAGCCTGATGAAAGATTGATCTCTTCTTCGTTAGGAATGGCTCAATAATTTTAGAAGTTTGTCTTTCATCCGCATCAGTATGCTTACTTTCTTTTGAATTCGGTTAATCTTCGATTCACCGATCTTTTGAAGCACAACTAAGCTATTACAAAAGACCAAAAAGTAGACTAAGTATGGAGATGTACAACATTTTACATATATAAAATTACAAGCCGAAAGGGGAGGTCATCTTCAAATCTTTGATGAACCAACAATATATATATATATATATATATATATATGTAGGAAAAAATCATATAGAAACCGTCTAAAAGATGGAAAATGTGAAAACTAGTTTGCATGTACTGTTTCATATATGAAACAACGTATGTGAACATGCACATGGCATTTGGTTGGCAGAATGTTTTTGGATGGAATGGAATCTGTCAAATGAATTTGACTTTGAAAGAATTGGAATAGAATGTTGTCAGGTTTGACCACCTATTTGGTTGACAGAATTGGAATTGAATCTGTTAAAGAAATTGGAATATGTCTGTTTGGTTCACAGAATGTAGCTTTGGAATTGGAACGAAATGTTGATAAATGACCAAAATACCCTTTTTCATAATTTTATTTTTTATAAACAAAACATGATTTAATAAAATAACCATTAAAAATACTTTATTTGTAACGGTGGTTCAGATTGGATGTGGTTGGTGGTGGTTCATATCGGTGGCGGTTTAGATCGTTGGTGGGCAGTGGTTCAGATTGGTGGTGGTCGGTGGTGGTTCAGATCGACGGTTATCGGTGGTCGGCGATGGTTTAGAACGACGGTGGTCGGTGGTGGATCAAAACGGCGGTGGTTCAGATCGGTGGTGGTTCAAATCGGTGATGATCGGCAAAAGTCGGTGGTTCAGATAGACGGTGATCGGTGGTGATTGACGGTGGTCGATGGTCGACGATTGTCGGTGGTTTAGAGCGTCGGTGACCGACGGTGGTTCAGATCGACGGTGATCGGTGGTGGTTCAGAACGACAGTGGTTGGCGGTGTCGGCGGTGGTTCAGAATGACGGTAGTCGCTGGTGGTTCAGATCGACGGTGATCGGTGGTCGGAGATGGTTCAAATCGACGATGGTTCAGAATGACGGTGGTCGGCGGTTGTCGATGGTCGACGGTGGTTCAGAACGGTGGTGGTCGACGGTGGTTCAGATCGTCGGTGGTTGGTAGTGGTTCAGATCAGCGGTGGTCGATGGTCGGTGGTGGTTCAGATCGACTGTGATCGACGATGGTCGACGGTGATTAAGTTATATTGGATTGAGGGCATATGTGGTATTATGAAAAATAAGAATTTCATTCCATCAAAATACCTTGTAGTTGGTAAGGAATGTTAAATTCCCTCATTTGTGGAATTTGATGGAATTGAGAGATTCCTTCCGTGAAAAAGAATGAACCAAACAAAGAAATGAAATTTGGTCAATGGAATTCAACATTCCAATTCCATCAGAATCTGCGAACCAAACGCCACCATGTAGTGTTCATACAGTGTTGTTTCATTGATTACATGTCAAGGAAAGTTATTCTTGTAAAAAAAAGACAGAAAAATAAATTTATACATGAAATACACTCTCACACACACAAGAACAAAACATGTGAAATAATATGAAACATAACTGAAAATCAAACTCATTAGATGGTTTTGGTTAATTTTTACGGATTTGGCACATAGTTAAATAGTTTATAACTTTTAAATAGTTTCTATATGATTAGCAGTGTGTATATAAATAAAGAGAGAGAGAGAGAGGAAGGTTCAAATGAGAACGCTAACTATTTAAGAAAACAAAAAACTGGACGCAGACGACTTTGGTCGCGTGAATCATATATGGTTTTGTATGTACTCGGTCGTTCTCTTGTTTTTTTTAAATATATATTGTTCTCATATGAACCCACCTATATATATATATATATATATATATATATACACACGTCGATAGGTACATAATTATGCATTTAAACTCATCAAGTGTTTTTAGAGCTAAAATTAATAAAATTGTCAAATGTACAAACATGTGTTATTTTCACTCGAATAAAATAAAGGAGAGAAGTATTTGAGTAAGCAATATAACATAGTTGTTAGAACCAGAACCAAATGAATCATTCATTTATCATTACTATAAAGTTGGTCTGTTAGGACATTCACAATCATCCTAATTGATTGAGAATTAATAGAATCTTTAGGGGGCGTTTGGTTCGCATAATGATTTCTGAAGGAATGAAATCTGTCTAAGGAATTGGAATCTGGAAGGAATTGGAATTGAATGTTTTCAGGTTTGACCAAGTGTTTGGTTGGCAGGAATTGAATGTAATCAGTCAAATGAATTGGAATCTGTCTGTTTGGTTTGCAAAGGAATTGTAATGGAATTCTAAAAAATGACAAAAATACCCTTTCTTTTATTTTTATTTTTATTTTTTAAATCCGAGAGAGAGAGGAGAGAGAAAGGAGAGAAGAGAGAGAGGAGAGAGATATTGTGAGGGAGGGTGGGAGAGGGAGCGGGTAGAGAGAGAGGGGGAGAGAAAGGAGAGATATAGAGATAAAGATAGGAGAGAGATAGAGAGGAGGGAGAGGAGAGAGATAGAGAGATGAGATAGAGAGAGAGAGAGGGAGAGTGAGAGATGAAAGAGAGAGGAGAGAGAAAGAGGAGAGAGAGAGAGGAGACCAAATCCACATCTGATGGGTTTTAATTTTGTTAAGAGGGTACTTTTGTCATTTTCAAAATATTAGATGGAATGGAATTCAATTTCATCACTTTTGTGAAGGAATGACCAAATCCACATTTGAAGGAATTCATAGAATTCAATTCCATTCCATGGATAACCAAACATCATGATGGAATTTGGTTAATGGAATTGACCATTCCAATTCCATCTGATTTCGGCGGAATCCAGCGAACCAAACGCCCCCTTAAGTTAATAGGATCAACAACCTTTCATCTTATACAAATGTGTTACAATAAACTATTAGGATGAAGTTAAACAATCTAAATAGCCATTTATGTTCTAAAATAAATGTCTAAACAGTTATTTAAAAAGGAAAAGTTTAGAAAATTTCAACAAACTTTTCCATTTTGAATGATTAATTCCCTAAACTATTTTTTTGAATGAAAAAAAAATAAACTTTCACATTTTGAAAGAATAAGTCCTTAGAACTTTTTTTTTAATAAATAAACCATCAACTTTTGAAAATTGGTTACATACATCCTTTTAACCAAAAAAAACTACCTAAAATCACCTATTAAGGTTTTAAAGTTAATAAAAACGTAAATTAGTTTTACCGTTCCCAAATTATGTCATTCAAAGCCCTCATCACCCCGTCGTCGCCTCATCGTTGTCCGCTCTCTATCACCTCCATTGGCCCTGCCATGATCTCCCTCTATTTTTTTTTCCGGTTATCCATCTTTTTTATATATCTATATGTGCTCCATTAAATTATTGTAAAAGATGGCCAAGCCAAACACAAAAAAAAAATCAGAAATAGGGAGATCGATGGTAGGGCCAATAGCGATGAGAGGTATGGAGAAAGGACAATGATGGGCTGACAAGGAGTGGCAAGAGGGAGCGATGTTGTGGTGTGCATGGGTTTGAATGGTGTGAGGTTTGGTAACGGTAAAACTGACTTAGGTTTTCTTTTTCATTTAAAACCTTCTTAGCCGGTTACAGATAGTTTTTTTTTTGTTAAAAGCATGTAGGTAGCTAATTTCTAAAAGTTCAATGGATTATTTATTTACAAAAATCAAGGACTAGACACTAAAAAACTGACAACTATTAGCGACGGAAAAAGTCGTCGCTAATCCGTCGCTAAATCTCAGATGTCATTGATCTGTCGCTGATACTCAGTGGGCCAAAGGGCGTGGTGATGCTATCAACAACGAATATCAGCGACAGATCAACAACGATAGGTATCAGTGACGGATTAGTGACATATTTTTATTAGCAGCAGATCGGTGATGGAAAGTATCAACGAGGACTAACGAGGGCTCTTTTAGAGACGGATTAGCGAGGGCACAATTAGGAACGTATTTTCAAGATAGCAAGGATCCAAGTAGTGGCAGACTTCGAGGGCCCAATTTAGTGACGAATTTGCGACGGGTCCACTAACTTTTAGCGACGGATTTTCGTCGTTGATCTGTCTGTTCTAATATTTTTAAAAAAAATGAATTAAAATTATATATTTTCTGTATATTTTATACGAAACCAACCCATAAATTGAAAGTCCCCGAAATTGTCCAACAAATTAAAAATAACAATCCATACAATTTAAAACGCCAAGTTCATAAAATTCAAAATAATCTCTGAGTTAGCTTGAATGATTGAAAGAAGGGTTACAAAAGGATTGAATGAGGAACAAACCCTCTCTCTAATCTCTCTGAAGCGCACTATGTAATCTCTTCAAATCTAACGCTAATTACACACTAAACAATGCTTTATATACTTAGGCCCTATTACAAATAAAGCCCAAGCCCATTACATCAAATAAGCCCAGTAACCATTAAACGCTTTTACAACTCGAATAAATAAAACAATAAACTCTATAAATACTTTATATAACTTTCAACACACTAGAACTTTCAATCCTAACAATCTCCCCCTAAAGTTGTATAAAGCAATTATTTTCTTGAACTCTTCATGTTTTGATCTTCTCTCCCTCTTGAATATCTGAAAAACTTTGGTGTTGTTTGTCTTCATGTATTTTCTAGCTCCCCCTTAAAAAAAGCTCTTGGTCTTCATAGTTTCAACTTTGTAACTAGATTCAAAGTACAATAGCCTCGACTGAATGCACAATTGAGCAACTTTCAACTGTAGAAACTCAACACATCGGATTAGCACACAAGAAAGATAATGTGCGAGTTACATGACATTCCACAATGCAACTTCAGTATAAAAACAAAGAACCTGTCTCTGAACTGCAAGTTGAATTGACTTTCAGCTTAAGAACTTGTAGAACCATTATGCTCGTAGAAGGAATCAACTTGTAGCAAACACCACTTGATAAAGGATAGAAGAACCAATGAAATCTTGAAATACATGGCTTTTCAACCTCATATTTAAGAAAATAGGATTATGTTGCTCCCCCTCCGCTTTTTCTAACTCCCCCTCAACATGATAATCTGCCTTTGAATCTTGTGTCTTTGTCATGTCTCCCCCTCATGATGATTAGGAGCATCCTAAACATCATGTATATTCAAAGACGAACTTGATAAGTAGCAAAAGATCAGATAAAAACGGTTAAGTATCCAAAATGGGGTAATCAACTAACACAGAAACACATTAGTATATGTTATCACCATAATTAAAATAATGGTGTGGCCTATTTTCAGAGATGGCAAAGGGTATCTCTGATAGGACTTCCAGTTATCACTGAAGTAGAATATTAAAACTTACTTCTCAAATTGTTCTGGCAAAATCACAAAGATATGCAAGGGGAATCACAAAGATTCATGCGTGTGTGAAAGAAATATAAATTATATCGATTAGGCTCAAAGATTGATTCAGCCTGGGACGCAGGTTAGAAATCAATAGACACATTGATATGAATATGAAGTTCAGAGACCGGAGCTGATGTCTTCCTTTTTCAATATCTAAGACCTCCAAGTGAGGAATAGATAGATTATGTGCTTAAACTTCGTGCATATATGAAACAAGTATCTTTTGTGAGATACTTGAGTGGCTAGATGGGGTGACACGAGTTATCGATACTGGGTCCATGTCTGTTTCAATATCCATCTCCAAAGAACGAGAATGAATAGATTATATGGTAACCCGGATAACTGACTCAGTTTGGTAAGGACCAATAATTCTTTTATGTCCCTGTCACATCTTCACCATATTCTTTTCGCTCTGAACTCATCTATCAATCTAGACGCCTCACTGATATCTGTGAATGGGATGTGTTTCTTGGGTAGTTACTTCCGGTTCTGGATGGACCATAGAAACATTAAAAGCCCTAACACTCCTTTAACTCGCCAATATAGAATAGTCAAGTGAACATTGAAGTACAAGTTAAAACATTTAAGAACGAGTCATGAACTGAAGTGTTCATAAGTCGGTATGAAACTTGAGAAAAACCTGGTACTCCCCCGCAAAAGATGACATAACCCTTGATTGTAGTCATGTGATGTGAATAATCTGAATTAAATCACACATCACATTCCTGTAAAACAGATTAGACAGATTTTGGTTTTGGTATACATGCTTTGATGGATCCTTGATGGTTAGTTGCATTAGCTTTGAAACTATGAAACTGAGCATTGGGGATACTATAAGTACCATACCAGCTATTGACATATCTGAAATCCACAACGTCACTATTTCCACAACAAGTGCAACAGATATTTGCTCGGTTTAGACTGATCAACTTAGTTGTGGAATAGGCATGAGTCGGTGACTTTGGATCAACTACAGGAGATTTGTATGACGTGTTTCCATCACTGTCTTCTATTGTTGATTTCTTTCTCCAAACCATTGTGACTTTTCGAAACACTTGATTATCTGTATTATCAACAAGGGAATTATAGAAAATATTTGAAGGGCGAATGCAATCTTTTGAAAATTCATTTGATTTGACACAACTCTTCGAAGAAATAGTTGTGGAAGTTGAGCTTGAAGAATAAGGGGACTGAACAACAGTATCGGGACTGGCTTGTTCAGATAAATCAACTTTGAAATTGAGTTCTTCAAGTTTCTTGACTTTTACAGATAAAACATTTCGTTCTTTGAGAATTGAATCAAATTCTTTTTGTAAATTGTATTTACCTTCTGCTCTTTCAAAATCTCTGTCGCAAATCCAGACAATTTCTATGAAAGCTTACGAATTTATGTTTCAAAAATTTTCCTCTCACTTTCAAGGTCTTTTTCAATACTGTTGCGTTTATCAGATATTTCTTTGAAAACAGCAACAATTTTCTTTTCAAGCTCTTTCCTTTTATTCTCAAAAGATGATATTTCTATCTCAAAATTATTTCGCTCAATTATCAAAATCATAAATCTGTTTTGAAAGTTTAGCATTATGAATCTCAAAAGTCTTTCTTTCCTCGAAAATCTTCTTTGAAAGATCAAGAATTTTCCGTTCAAACCCCTTTCTTTCATTAGCGAAACCACTTCTTTCATTCTCAAAATATTTTATGTCCTTTTCAATCTCCTTCTCAAGATCAGAAATCTTTTGTTTCAGTTCGAGATTGTTATTCTTTAAAGCACTGATTTCATTTTTCAATGAATCATCTGAATCTTTGATTTTATTTTCAAGAATTTTCAGATCTTTTTCAGGTGTTGAATCTTCATATGATTTTACGAATTTACCATTCACACACACACACACACACACACATATATATATATATATATATATGTTTTTCCCATTGTTACTTGAACAAAGTGATTGTAAGACGATCGCGATTTGATCCAAAAAAAATTATTGGAACGAAAAAACAAACAATTTAATATGAGGATATCACAAGACTTAGACGACAGATAAAAACAATAAATAGCTTGAGAATTTGACCAGTCTGAGAGGTCTATGGACACACAAGAAAACAGAAGACCAAAAGCACAGAACATACGGGTCTGAGAGGAACCGGGTCTGGAAGTGGGCCGGGAGACACCGAGTCTGCTATGAAGCGATTAAATAGCTCAAATGACCAAACTTAATAGAAAAAGGATGCAACCGAGTTCGAATGCAAATGGTACCCACAATAAAAAAAACGAATGAAACTCTTAACCATAGTTTCAAACCAATCTAATCAAATTGACCTGAACACAATTAATCCTAAATCGAAATCTAACAAAGAGATTGATTTAATTAGCAAAAATCCCAAATGAAAAACAATTTAACTAATATGAATTAAACACAAATCAGAGGGATCGGAGGTAATCAAAACTGATTTACATCAAATTGACCCAAAACGAAAGAGTTACTAAAATAACCAATCACTAAGTTGCAATCCAAGTCGAATTAGAGCCGTAAGCCAAGTCACAAATCGATTGACATAGCAGTGATCAAAATCAAAGAATTCATCCTAAATCTAAACAAACTCAAATACTCAAATAATCAAAATCAATCAAATCAAACTCAATCAGTAACAAAACCTAAACCAATTAATTGAAATTAATCGATAAACCAAGGCAACAAATTGCTAAAATCATTCAAACACCAAGTGTCGTCATCATTCACGACCTCCCATTTTGCAGATTTGGAAACTTAGGTATCTTCTACAAACCCTAATCCACAGCGACTGCGATTCAAGATGAGCTCGGCGGAGTGGTGGTGGTAGTGGAGTTTGGTCTCAAATTCGATTAGCGAGATCTCAACATCATCAAATCAAGTAAGAATGGTGAAGAAGAAAAGGAGGTGAATGTGTACGGAAAGCCAAAGCACTCTCTCGATGTCAACAGAGATGTCGGTCACAAGAACACAAGCGGGGTCACTTAAAGGTGGTCCAAGTGATAGGTTTTGAGGGCGTGAGGTGGGTCTGGTGGTGGGAGAGTGGGACGCGGGTGAGGGATGAGGGTGAGGTGGGTCTGAGAAAGTGATGCTGGTCTAGGGAGTGAAACAGGTGTGAGTTTATACGGGTGAGGGAGTTAGGTCTCAGGGGGAGTCGGGTGTGGTATGACTAAATGGAAGGAACTGGGTGTGGAGTAAGCGGATGTTGGGAGGGACGCGGGGGTAGGAGTGAATTGGGTTTGGGAGTGTTCTGTGGGTCTGGGTGTTATGCGGGTCTCGGAGGGAATCGGGTTTGGGAGTCACCCGGGTACGAGTTAGGTGGGTAAGAGACGAGGCTGAGGGAGACCCAAGTTTAGGAGTCACCCAGGAGAAATCAAGGGACCCGGGTTGGGTATCTGAGTCCACATTCGGGTTATGCAAGACTCAGGTTTTTGGCCTTGCGGCATAGAACTTACAATCGACTCCAAACACACTTTAATCGAACTCAGAATCTTTTAGTCAAAAACTAATGAAATTTAGCAAATCTAATCGATTAAACCCAGAATTCTAACACATTTTACAATTGAAATTTAACCAAAAACAATGATTTTAATGAAAAATTTAAGAACACAGACCACGAGTTCAGATTTGTGAAAAACCCAAAATTCAACTTCAATCCTACGAATTAGACCAAGAAACTTTGCGAGATCCTTAGTCTAATATAACGAAAGAGGTTGGATCAAACAAACTCAAAGAGTTTGCAAAAATCGAATAACCTAGAAACCCCAAAAAAAAACGATCGACTGAACTTAAGAGAGAAAAAAATTACTTTTTCTGAATCAAATCTTCGTCTTTTGGCTCTTATACCAATTGTGAATCCCATTTTGATCAAGTAACATTGTACCACAATAATAAATCTGAATTGAATGATGAACAAACCCTCTCTCTAATCTCTCTTAAGCGCACTATGCAATCTCTTCAAATCTAACCCTAATTACACTCTAAACAATACTTTATATACTTAGACCCTATTACAAATAAAGCCCAAGACCATTACATCAAATAATCCCAGTAACCATTAAAGGCTTTTACAACTCGATAAATAAAACAATAAACTCCATAAATACTTTATATAACTTTCAACACACTAGGACTTTTAGTCCTAACATAGCTAACAATCTAACTACCAGAAGAGCTTGGAGGGGGGAATTGTATCCTTGTTGCTGCATAAAAGCAGCAAAATGCACTGATAACGCGACCCACTCAGCTAACTGGGAAGCGACACTGGCTTGTCAGGCCTCCAGATCTTCTCATCTCTTCCATTCGGCCTCCAGATTGGTCCGATGGTGTTCCTCCATTTCTTCCATCTTTGATCTCAATGTCGCTACCTGTAAATATTCAATAATTGACAAACATTAGTAATTTGTTGGCAATTTGAAAAATAATGACATGATACATAATAATATAACCAGCATACCTCATTTGCAATCCAGTAATGGATGATCTCCCGCTGCTACTGCTACTACTACATTCACTGGTCATATTATAATAGGGATCTTGGGAGGTCCCAAAACAAAAAAGACAAGCCTTCTTCCGTCCTCCAACACTCTGTAACGACCTTCCGATTCAAGCAGGTGATCTGCTCAAACACCTCGGAACTACTCGGCTTGCGATCCAATATCTGTAACGCCCGATAATTCTGTGTGTAAGAATTGTCTCTCTCTAATGGTTATACTTTTAGTAATTATGTTAAGATACCATGCCGTTAGGCATATCTTTTATTGGGAGCTTATTGTTGATTGAAAAAGAGGATGTTTAGGTTCGGTATGGTTTGGGTGACAGTGCCATTGGGTACAATCGTTGATCATCATCGCAGGGAGTGGGGAACTCTCGATATAATCCATGAGATAGTGACATGATCACAATCGCTATTTTAGGTCGCAACAGGGAGACGAGATGCGGTACAATCGGGGCGATTTTGCCCGTAATAGTGCTCTTGGCACAATCGCCTGGCACTATCGCTATCGGGGGGGCAACCCTTAAATGCAGTTTTCAACCCTCTTTCTCTTTTACTCATCATTTATATCTTTTTGCTATCCTCAAACTTCAAGGGTTTTCAAAGCTAGATCATTTATTGCACTCTTTTGGTGGTGGTTGAAGACATTAAAGGGGATTAAAATCTAGGATTCAAGTGTCGTTGCTTGGGGTCTCAAGATTCAAGTGTTCCCTTAATCTTACTAGGGTTTTGGGTGATTTCTAGGATTTAACCAAGACCTAGTATTATGAGTTCATTCTTCCTTTCTAAATCTTTATATGTACCAAAATATGTTCATCTTAACAACTTAAATATGTATTATATGAACTTGGGAAGATTTGGATCATTTAGATAAAAAAAAAAACTTGGATTTTAGGCATTTTAGTTTGTTGTGAAGGAAAATGTAAATTTATTATGGTTTTGTACAACTAATTTATCAAACTCATGAGATGTATTTGTAAACCTAAAATCAAGGGTTTTGAGAAATATTTGGGTTTTGGATGATAAATATGATGATTTCATTTTGTAGTTACACTTTGGATATAAATGTTATGGGTTTTGGCTATGAACAAACATATCTATATGTTTTGTGTAACTAGAATAAATGCAATGAATCCATAGGCATAGGATTCAGGTTTGTGTGTGGGAGGAACATTCTCATTTTGTAACGTGAAATAGGCATGGGGTCTTGATGGATAATAAGATGTGCGCTCTTTGAGTCAGGATCAACCAATGACTAATAATTGTATTCGTGAACGAATGAAATATAGGATCATCGAGAGTCTTACGCTAGGAACCTTAAGAGGTTGAATTGGATGACTATTGATCCGTAGTAATCCTCATTGAACATAGATATGTGGCTTACTTTTGTGTCCATCACAATCAATGGTAAATTAGGTCTCCCCCGTCATTGCAAGATGTACTTGTTATATGGTTTGCTTGAAAAAGGAAAATGGTTTATTGATTCCTAATACAAGTTAGTATTTCCGGATTTATACCTTTATTTTATCAAATATAAATTGTTTGTTCTCACTAGGCGTTAGCTTAACACTTTTTTCTTAAAATGACATGCATATCAAGTCCTCAAGGTAGCGGGGCGTTGAATGTTTGAGTGGAGAGTCTATTGTTGTTATATGGAACTTTTGGGAGGCGTCATACTTTTGAGACAATATTTGGAGATAAAAAGGGATATAATTCTTTTGGTGATCTTAGTGACACCCGTCTATAATCTAGACTTAGAAGATGGTTTAGATTAGTAGGTTGTTAGCTGTTGATCCATTTTATAAATGTAAACTCCATTACTATTTTTCCCCATTTCGGGTCATTATAATTCATGTTAAGTTCTTTTATGTCCTATTTTAATGGTTTAAATTATCCTTTATTTAGGGTTGTTTCAGCCTACAATAGACAATTAAGTTAAGTTGTTAGTTAACATACAAACCTAATTACATATTCCAAAAAAATGTATACTTAGCATCTGGTGACGATGTTGTGCATCACTGATAGATCCCCTGGTGTGCCTAGGCGACACCTCCTCAAACTCGGTCATTCGATTGGTCTTAGTGTCCCAAGATCGGTCTCCAACGTCGATATCCCATGTCTGTTAAAAACACATAAGTAGGTACAAAACACATGGCAATGCACAAAGCTTACAATAAAGATACAAACCTCATTAATCATCGGAGCCAAAACCTCTCTGGAATAAGACGTGTGTCAGGATCTGATTCTTAACAAGAATAATGAAACTCAGAAATAATATTAAAGAAGTTGCAGAAAAACACTTTAATATTCAACTATCAATGTAACAGTAAAATAGAAATCACAACTTGTAAACTTTATTGAATGATTAAAGTTACAAGCTTTCACACAAAACCTCAATCTTGATGAACAGACTCACCAAAACGAATTCTACTTCTCTAGAACTAGGGTTGTAAACCTTGAGGTCAATTCTCTCTCTAAACAAAAGCTTAGAATACTCGTATATCAAACTATTCTAAATAATTCTATACATATACTGAAAATAAAAGATAATTACAAAACATAAAAGATCTTCAGTATATTCTTCCATAATTATCTTCAACCTTCCATTATTATCTTCAAACCTTGATATGTGTGGCTTATCAAGATTATCACATAAGCAATATTAAGTCATAGCAACATTAACACTCTAAGCAGTATTAATCTTCACCAGCAGTAGTAACTATGCTCAGCAGTATTAATTTCTTCAAGCAGTAGTAATTTAGCTCAACAGTAGTAACCATGTACTGGCAGCAGTAATCATACTTAAACAAATCTTCAGTTTCCAACAATCTCCCCCTAACTTGACTTTTAGAGAAGAGAAGTCAAGTTCTTCAGATGCTCCCAAAACTCCATTTCTCATAATCCTATATCAGGATTCATCCCCAAACTTTGATTAAGAGTTCTCTGGATCAAGTATCTTGCCATTGCAAAATCTGGTGCACAACCAAGCTTTTTCTTCAACATAGCATGCAGCTTTAATCTGCTATGGTTGTAAACTCTATCCACTAAGAAGTATTCAATGTGATTTGTATCCATAGTCAATGCATATACTCCACTTCTTTCATACATAGTCCAGTTGTTAATGGTTTTGAAAACATTTCTGATAACATGCTGAACTTCCTCTGGCTTGAACAACATGCATAGATATTCCATCACAAGTTTTGTAACTAGTATCCCTGGAGTTTTCAGCTTATCAGCATATAATTTCATCCCCACCTCAAACATTTCCTCTAAATCAAATCTGGAGCATACTCTTACAATCTTGTACCAAGTAGGATACACTTCAAACTTGTCATCTTTCCTATTAAGTCTGATATACTCCTTTCCATCTACTTCTATGGTATCCCAGTGAATAATCTCAGGAGGCTTGACACCAACAGGTTCAGTTGTTATAGGATCAGACACTTTCTCCATCACCACCATGTACATATTCACATCAGAAGTACTGGATGGTTCTTCCTGAGATTGAGCTTCCTATTCATCAAACTTAGGTGCCCCTTCTTCTTCAGCTACCTTCTGTTCTTTCTCAGCTTCTTCCTCATCCACTCTAGGTTTCTTAGCTGGTTTTCATCTTGCCATCATTTTTGTTCTTTTCAAAGTCCTCAAACTTTCACCTAGAGTAGCTTCCTTCCTTGGTGTTTCTTGATCATTAGGAAATGGTTTTTGTATTTGAAGGTCATGCCTCTCTTTCATCTTCTTTTCCACTTCAACTCTTGCTTGGTCATTTCCTTGTAACTTAGTCATCTCTGCCTCATACAAACCTTTGATTTGATCAAATGACATTTTTGTGAACATTTCCTGTTTGACTCCCACAACACCTTTGAGAAAAGTGATCATCTTCTTTCTCTCTTGAGTGCCAAGGTAGGTCTGTGAAGGTTGCCTCTTCTTTGCACCCATTTTGATCATTACAGGCTTCTTTAGAATTGTAGATTCCTTCTGTGCCATCTCTGTAGACAAACTCTTTTGATATGCTTCATTAAGCTCTGTAGCTAGAGCTCTTGCCATCTCCCTATCTTTTTCCACTTGATCTTTTTCTGCTTGCTCAAGTTCTGCCTGAATTTTCTTAGCCAAAGCTACATCTGACTTAACCAACTTTTGCTTTTTAAGTGGTTGGTCAGATTCCACTATCTTGGTTTTGCCTTTGTCCTTGCTTGCTACCTTATCAGCACTAGCTTTCTTGATAACCTCAGCATTGTCTTTGATGACAACTCCTTTGGTCTTTGAAGTGACCTTAGGAGTGTCATGTTTAGCTTTGATTAATGCTTCAGCTATCTCAATTTCTTCCAAATTGCTGCTAAGGATGTCGGTTAATACCTCTTGAACCACCTTATTAACCAACTTCTTTAGGGTGCTGATTTCTTCTTGCTGATTGATGATGACTTTCTTGAGTTCATTTACAACCTTCTTTTGAGAATCCAGTTCAGTTGCCATTTTGGACATGGCAGAAATCAATTCCTGGTAGTCATATCTATCCTCACCTTCTCTAGGAGTGTTACCCCCTTTTGACGGATCATTGGAATGTTTAATAGGGATCTCCAGCCAGACTGAAGCACCACCTATTCCCTTGGTTTCTAGGCACCTGGTACCTTTGAGTGATTGCTCATTCAAAGTTGTCGTGGGGAAGGTCTTAGTGATGTTACCACTGGCCTCCTCTGTGCTAGCAGGAGTAATGCCAGCCTTTTCACCCACATGCTCATGCATCTCCTTAGTGAGCACCTCCTTGGGGTTGGGAGACACCCCAGTGGTTTCCCTATAGATATTCTCTAATGGAGAATACTCCATTAGAGGGCTTTGAGGTTATGGGTTTGTAGGAGGTACAACAAGGGAAGGAGCCTTGTGTACCTTTCTCTTAGTATAAGTTTTGGATATAACTGGGGTTGGCTTAAGAACAAGAGACTGAGGGAGTGATATAGTGGTTGAAGGTTGGGTTTGGCTATCAGTGGGATGGTCTAGTGAGGGCCTTGACCCTGATGCCATACCTTCTTGGTTGTGGGACACCACCATCATTGTAGAGAACAATGGGGTGTCAACTCCTTCCGAGTCCTTGGCAGATCTTTTCATATTTGAAAAGACCTTGCCCATAGGGATTTTAGGTACATATACCGCATTAGACTGAGGCATATCCGTCAATTCAGAGGTGATAACTGCCTGGAAAAATCTTGGATACATAAAGAAACTCCTTTTATTAGCCAAGTTTGACACAAGGTCATTGAAAATCATTTTAGAGAAATTATACTTTCTAGCAGTGGACAAGCAGACCAAAGAATAAGCAATGGTACTACTGAACTGACTCCATCCAGTAGTTTTTCGAGAAATACAGTGCATAAGAGTATGAACAAAGAAACGCCATTGGGGAGAAAAGTTAGCTTTGTAAAATTTGAAAACACCCAGTTGGCCTTCATACCCCATTCTTGTGAGATTGGAAAACAAATCCTCATTAGAGATAGAGGTAATACCTGAGGCATGGTCTAGTCGTAGACTGATGCGAATGACCTCTTCAGGGATTATCAAGGGTTTGTCACACACCCTTGTCTTGATAAACTGCACATCGTTTTCAGTAACAGCGGTGGCATTCGCCTAAAATTGCTGCTGGTGCTCGATGTAAATTGGTGGTGACACTGTAAGAGCATGAGCTATATGACTGGACTTGAGAAAATCAACTATTTGATGGAATCTAGCAGCCTTCTTAGGCTTTTGAAGCATTGCGATCTCATTGTGTTCATCAATAAATGCCATGGATGCCATCTAGCTTGAGGATTCTTAACTGAAACACACTAGTTGCTTGAGAGAAAAGAGTTAGAGAGAAGACGAACAGTATTCAAAGAGTCGTTGTGAGCTTTTAGGCGGGCAAAGAGGGTATTTATAGGATTCAGGAAAGAAGCAGTATTAACCCTTATTTTAGTTAAAGCAGTATTAACTGAGAGTAGTAGTAACCAACTAGCAGTATTAACTAACTAGAAGTATTAACCAACTAGCAGTATTAACTGAGAGCAGTAGTAACACATACCTGAAGTAGTAACTCAGACTAGCAGTAGTAACTTTGCACTGGCAACATTAAAACTGCACTGGCAGCATTAACGATACTTACACTTTTGAAGCTTGTGTTAGTCTGAGCAAGGCAATAAACTTCCTGAGAAAGATGATTAGTAGAACCAAAAAAAATAAACAAATAACAGGTATACAAACATTTTTTAAGCATGAGCTCATTCAGGGTTGATCATGCCCACACTTGTGACCAAGAAAGTGAATCTACCCACATCAAAAGCTTTAGTGAATAGATCAGCAAACTGGTTATCAGTATGAGCTTTAGCAACTTGAATAAGCTTCTTTTCATTGCAGTCTCTAATAAAGTGATACCTGATTTCAATGTGCTTTGTTTTGGAGTGCTTGACTGGATTGTTAACAATGCTAATAGCACTGCTATTGTCAATGAGGATTGGAGTGTGAAGAAAGGTTACCCCATAGTCCAGCATTTGATTCTGAATCCATAGAACCTGAGAGCAGCAACTTGCAGCAGCAATGTACTCAGCTTCTGTTGTGGATAAGGACACTGTGGTTTGCTTCTTACACTGCCAAGAAACTAGTCTTGCACCCAAAAGCTGACATCCTCCTGAAGTAGACTTTCTATCCATATTAGCACCACCCAAGTCACTGTCTGAATATGCAATGAAGTAAAAAGTAGATTTATAAGGATACCAAAGACCTAATCTAGGTTGCCCTCTTAAGTATCTGAAAATCCTCTTAACTGCTTGAAGATGTGACTCCTTTGGCTTGACTTGGAATCTGGCACACACACATACTGGAAACATGATATCTGGTCTTGAGGCTGTGAGATACATGAGAGATCCAATCATTGATCTATAAAGATGGACATCAACATCCTTCCCCTCGAGATCAGCAGTGATCTGTTTGTGTGTTTCCATTGGTGTGCTTGCTGGCTTTGAGTCTGATAAACCATACTTATCTAGGATATCTTTCACATACTTTGATTGACTTATGAAAATCCCATCTTTCTGCTGTTTCACTTGAAGCCCAAGGAAGAAAGTGAGTTCACCCATTGAACTCATTTTGAAGCTCTTGTGCATCAACTCTTCAAAGTCTCTACACATATGATCTTTTGTGGATCAAAATATTATGTCATCCACATAGATCTGAACAAGTAGGGTGTCCTTCTTACTTCTTTTAATGAAAAGGGTCTTGTCAATGATTCCCCTTTCAAACCCATTTTCCAAGAGATAGGTAGACAGAGTATCATACCATGCTCTTGGGGCTTGATGTAGACCATAGAGTGCTTTCTTAAGTTTGTATACTCTGTCAAGATATGATGGATTTTCAAATCCAGGGGGCTGACAGACGTATACTTCTTCATCAATTGTTCCATATAGAAAGGCACTCTTCACATCCATCTGATATACCTTGAACTTCATATATGAGACAGGCCAGAAACAACCTAATTGCCTCTACCCGTGCAACTGGAGCAAAGAATTCCTCATAGTCTATGCCTTTTTCCTGAGTGTACCCTTGTGCCACTAGCCTTGCCTTGTTCCTGATTACTATTCCTCTCTCATCCTTTTTATTTCTGAAAATCCACTTGGTGCCAATTGCTCTATGACCTTTTGGAAGGTCCACCAAGTCCCAAACATCTTGCAATTTAAACTGTAGCAACTCTTCTTGCATGGCTTCTATCCAACTTGAATCTTTCATTGCATCATAAGCCTTCTTAGGCTCAATCTGAGATAGAAAGAAAGAGAGTACTGTATGCTGCTAATCCTGCAAATCTTGAAGTCTGCTTTGATTCCTAGTCATCATAGGAGAAGTGATGTCTCCTATTACCAGCTCAGGAGGATGATTCTTCTGAGTTCTTGTCTGATGACTAGGTTCTTCATTAATTCCCAAAATTGGAGTCATTTAAGTCAGTTGAGGGGATCTCATCAGCTACTTCTGGATCTTCATGCTCTGGATTCTCCTCATCTCTTCTTTCTTCTTCACTCTGAATTGGTTCAATAACAGTCTCCATTTCACAGATTTCAACAGGGTTCATTGTAGGTATGGGAAAGATCATAGACTGAGGAATAATATCTTGTACTTGTTCATCCCCTGATCCTCTACTTCCTGATCCTACATGATCATCACTACTGAAACCGACGGAGTTAGTTAGTGAATCAATGTCAAATAACCACTGAGGACCTGAACCAATAGGATTTGGTGAGTTCTCATTGCATTTGACATTGTCACTTTCCTCAATTATTCTAGAAGAAGAATTAAACACTCTGTAGGCCTTACTCTGAGATGAGTAACCAACAAGAAAACCATCATCTGCTTTGCTATCAAACTTTCCTAAGTGAGTTTTGGTATTGAGAATGGTACAAGACACCCAAAAGGTTTGAAAAAACCAATAAATGGTTTTCTTTTATTTAAAAGCTCATATGGTGTCATGTTCTTATGCTTGACTACTAGAACTCTGTTTTGAACATAGCAAGCAATATTAACTGCTTCAGCCCAGAAAGTAATTGGAAGTTTTGAATCAGCTAACAGAGATCTACTAGCCTCAACCAGTGTCCTATTCCTTCTCTCAGCAACACCATTTTGTAGTGGAGTCCTAGGAGCACTGTATTGCCTTTCAATTCCTTTTTCTTCACAAAAGGTGTTTAGGTCAAGATTTTTAAATTCAGTACCATTATCTGACCTAATGACTTTTACCTTTTGATTTGTTTGGTTTTCAATTCTTAGAATAAAGGATTTGATCAGTCCACTTGTCTCATCCTTAGTCCTTAGAAAATACACCCAAGTAAATCTAGAGTAATCATCAACAATAACTAAGCAGTATGATTTCTTACCTATACTCATAACATTTGTAGGACCAAACAGATCCATATGCAACAACTGAAGAGAAGAAGAAATTGTGTTCCACTCTTTGGACTTATGAGAAGTTTTATGTTGTTTGCCTTTGAGAAAAGCAACACAATGATCATCACATGAAAAGACTTTTGAAGTCAGACCTCTTACAAGGTTGTTTTTAACAAGTTTATTCATTGTTTTAAAGTTTATGTGACACATCCTTCTGTGCCAAAGTGATGATTCATCCAAAGAGGCTTTTGAAATAAGATAGTTTAGGGATGAATCATTTGAAACATTTTCCATATCCAAACAATAGACATTATCCTTTCTAGGAGTTCTCAGTAGTATCATCTTTTCATCAACTACCTTGAATCCAGGAGCAAGGATAATGCATTCTGAATCAGTGAATAATATACTATGTTTTTTGTCACAAACATGTGATACACTTAACAGGTTGTACCTTAACTGCTCAACATAGTAAACAACTTCAAAGGTCATCTTACCTTTTGTTACATCTCCCTTACCACTAATCTTACCTCCATCTGGAGTATTACCAAAGGCAACATGCCCTCCATCAATTTTCTTGAAATTCTTGAGGCAACCCATGTTCCCTGTCATGTGCCTAGAGCAACCACTATCAACATGCCAAATGCTCTTTCCCTTGAGCTGATGGTTGCCCTGCACATAAGTTAAATCAATTAGTATTGACTGGGAACCCAAGCCAAAGTGGTCTTGGGCCTCCTTTTCTCATCAAAGTACTTACACTCCTTTTTGATGAGATTTTTACATTTAGAATACTCTTTACTGGAGTACTTTATCAAGATGATTGGTCTAGAAGCACAAACACTAGAAGCAGTACTAATTTTAGAAGTCCTAACAGAGTTAGCAGTATTAACATCTGATGAAGTACTAACAATGTTAGTTTTAGAAGTACTAATACTCTCAGCAGCACTAACATTGATAGCAGAAGTATTTCTTCTGGAAGCACTATCTTTGTCAGCAGTACTATTGGTGGTAGCAGTACTAACAGTTTTAGTGCTTTTGGGAACCCACATCTTGACACTCTCTTTTACAGTCTTTTTTTTCATGTGGCTTTTAGATTTAACAGGTTTCTTAGCCACATGGTTCCTTTCATCCTTCCTATAACCAAAGGGTTTTTGTACAGATCTTTGAAAATTTATCCTTTGGTTAATAGGATTAAAATAACAGTGCTTGGCAAGATGGTTCATTTTTCCACATATGAAACAAGGTTTTGGTCTGATGATTCTACTCAGATCAACTCCTTGTTTCTGAGCCCACTGATTATTGCAATTTCTTTGATTGTCCTCCTTTTATCATGTTTTAGGAGCTCAGACTTATTACCTGCACACTGTTTGCAAAGAACAGGATTCACAACTGTAGTCTGCTTGTAATGGACCTTGTTAGACTTTCCCTCAGTCTTCTCTACATCATCATATTTGACCCAATCCCTTCCACCACCCTCATTGGTAAGAATGTTATTTTCTAAGGGAATTTCACCACTCACAGTATTATCCTTACTCTTACCAGCTTCTTTCTCAGTCTTGTCCTTAACAACTACTTCATCTAAAGGATCTATCTTAGTGGCTCCCTCATGCAAGTCCTTCCTATCCTTGGTCTCTAGCAAGTCTGATTTAGGAGGGATGTAGTTGTTGTTGTATGGTGGTGGTGTGGTATTGTACCCAATTCCTAGTTTAAGCTTATCATGGATTTGGACCTTTAGAATTGAATCCATGGCTTTAAAAGCATATGAAACTTTTCCACATCTAGCTTAAGCTTGGCTAGCTCTCCTCTCAACTTATCATTCTCCTCTCTAGACTTTGTCAGTTGGATTTCTAGCTCATTTTTCTCCCACTTCCAGTAATTTGTATCATATGTGTGTTGAAGTTCATTGGCTTGAAAACCTTTAATTTGTTCCTCAAACCTCTCAACAATTTTCACATAGTCTTTTCTATCCTTTTCTAACCTCTTAAGGTCATCACTTATACTCTGGTTGTGATTATGTACCTTTTAACAGTGTCTATTCAAGTTTGAGAACAGAGATTAGAGAGTACCTCAGTTGGAAGATCAGATACCTCTGTCATGAGAGCTTGATTTTGAATGGCCTCTTCTGCTTGATCACTCCAGTCAAACCCCATTCCTTGTTGGGAAACAAGAGCTTAAGCAGAGTTTCTGTTCTGGATGAAGCTTCCAGTCTGAGCATGTTGGTGATTGTTGTGAGACACTCCACTTCTGCATTCCCTGGCAAAGTGTCCCTTCATATGACACTTGTAGCACTCCACCTTTGACTTATCAAAGCCTGCTCCATCTTCTCTTCTTTGGGAGAAGTTGTTCCCCCCCAGTCCTCTTGATGAACTTCTTCACCCTCATAGAAAGTATGGTCATCTACCATTTAATATCCATCTCTTCAAGATCATCAGGATGAAGCTGTTCCAAGTCATCATTGATTAAAGAGGAGTTACCATGGCTGGAAAGAAAGGCTTAAAAAACAGATTCATTGCATTTTTCTTGATTTACTCCATTAGCAGCATTAACTGATTCAGGGTTAGCAGTAGAATCAATTAATGCTGAAAGGAGTGCAGCATTATGAACATATCCAGTAGGCTTCTTCTTTGTTTCCACCTCAGATTCAAACACTCTCAGATCATTGTACAGATCATCCAGTTCCTTTTCTTCCAATTTGTCATTCTGTCTGAATGAAACAGTGTACATGGTCCATTCATCTCCAAGAGATCTGAGGAACTTTCGGTTGACATCATCTTGTTCTATCTGGACTCCAACAGTAGCCAACTCACCAATTAACTTATTGAATCTATCAAAAGTTTGAGTCATAGACTCATTCTTTGAAGATGTAAAATTCTCATATTGTTGCTTGAGAATATCCCTTTGATTCCTCTTAGTGCTCTTCGTGCCAGAAAATCTCTTCTCTAAAGCATTCCATAGAATCTGAGCATCAGTGCAGTGGTGAAACTGATGTTGATACTCATTAGGAATGGCCAAAAGCAGGGTGCTTAAGGCTTTCATCTCCAATTGTCTCACTTTCTTCTCAGCATCAGTTTTTGGAGGTGGTCTTCTTCCATCTTGTCCAATTTTACCTTCAGCAGAGGGACCATTCTCAACAATGTCCCACATAGAAAAGTCTTTAAGGAGGATATACTGCTTGATCCTAATTTTCCACATGTCAAACTCATTAGGTTTGAGCATGGGAACCTTTGAAACAAGAGTAGTGTTTGATTCAACTGTGTTGTCCATGATGAATGAATGTTTCTGAGAATACTAAGCTCTGATACCACTTGTCAGGATCTGATTCTTAACAAGAATAATGAAACTTAGAAACAATAATAAAGAAGTTGCGGAAAAACACTTTAATATTCAACTATCAATGTAACAGTAAATAGAAATCACAACTTGTAAACTTTATTGAATGATTAAAGTTACAAGCTTTCACACAAAACCTCAATCTTGATGAACAGGCTCACCAAGACGAATTATACTTCTCTAGAACTAGGGTTGTAAACCTTGAGGTCAATTCTCTCTCTAAACAAAAGCTTAGAATACTCATATATCAAACTATTCTAAATAATTCTATACATATACTGAAAATAAAAGATAATTACAAAACATAAAAGATCTTCAGTATATTCTTCCATAATTATCTTCAACCTTCCATGATTATCTTCAAACCTTGATCTATGTGGCTTACCAAGATTATCACATAAGCAGTATTAAGTCATAGCAGCATTAACACTCTGAGCAGTATTAATCTTCACCAGTAGTAGTAACTATGCTCAACAGTATTAATTTCTTCAAGCAGTAGTAATTTAGCTCAGCAGTAGTAACCATGTACTGGCAGCAGTAATCATACTTAAACAAATCTTCAGTTCCCAACAACGTGTGAAGTCCTCACTGTCCCACTCTTCCTACAAATTCTGATAGGCCGATTCACGTGCACTCCTCATCCAATCCGAGTACCTATTCTACATGGCACAGGTCCATGCATTAAGAACCGCTACCTCTCCCACTGGAACTTACCGTACATATGCAAGATTTATATCAAGGTAAAAACAGTAATATGATATATACAACTATTTTAAAAAAGAGATTCAAGTACACCAACCCAGAAGCACTGGAACATCAAATCACGATCAACCTGGGGGACCTCCCTCCAGCGATACCATGCACCACGAAACAAAGACATGCATAATTAAAAAATATATACAAGACAAAAGGCACTCATGTCATTTTATTATGTAATAAAAAGCCTTATACCACACCTACTTACCCACGACCTCCCAGATCCAAACGTCGTCGCTGACTCGGATCACGTGGTATAGACGTTGAACGGCTGGGTCCTCTTCTTGACCATGAACCAGTCAAAAGTGAGACCTCCGTCCCATGCTCCTGCTCTGGATACAGATCCTCGAGCCCGAAGGTCTGCATGGTAGCATCCGCAAACTCCTCCATGTCATTAGAATGCAGGTTGTAACACCTGCAGTGGAGCTGCTGCCAAGAAATAGACATGGTACGAATGGGATTGAGAAGGAGCTCTAATGGACATGGGGTTACCTCTATCTTGACCTCTACTATTACCACCCCTCTATCTTGACCTCTACTACTACCACCCATACGGTGTGACGACATCGCCTGAAAAAACGAACATTAAATTCTATGCATAAAAAGATAATAACAAATCACTATTGTACAATGGTGAATCAAACATACAGAAGACAAGCTACTCATTAGAAGAATGATCAGATAACATTAGTTCATTCTCGTTGTCTGAATCATCATCTATGTCTTCAAATTCTGGTTCATCGTCACTCTCTTCATTTCCCGACCCATCATCGCAATCATCGTCGATTCGTTACCACATTCATCTTCATTAATACTAACAAGTACGTTTACCTTCCTTCTGACAAGACGAACGGAATCGAGCTCGTTTCCCAATGTAGACGTTGTATGAGTCACCCTTTTATTGATTTCAAAGACTTGTTCTCTATCCACATTATCATTACTTCAACATCGTTAATCATGTTTGACACTTCATAAATGCCACGAGCCTTTGTCTTTAGAATTACCCGCCAATCTTTCAAATCCTTTGTCATCGAAAGATATGAAATATAGTAGACTTGTTCTGCCCATGATGTTAGGACAAACGGGTTGAAAATCTGAGTTTAGACTTATATTTGTTATCTACTAAATTGAGATTAGGGTCAACTCTAACCCCTCATAGAGTTAAACCAAGTGCTTTTGAACAACAGAACTACCTGTTGCCCTACGCCATAATATTCCACTTTTAAAACATCATCCAGCAAACCTTAATAGCCAAAATCACATTCGTCATAGCAGCCCCATTGACACATACACCACTATTATGGGTGACCTGACCAACACCATGGGTTGTCGAATGGAACTTGTAACCATTCATGAAGTATCCCTGATGCGTGGTGGCATAATGGCCTGATCCGTGTGCTAGGGATTTTAATTGTTCACTTCAGTCGTTTGACTCGAACATTACCTATAAAAGAAGCCACACATAAGAAACACATATCGTATATAATTGCATTTCGTATATTGATATTATCTAGTATATATACTCAATTGGTGCTTGAACCAACTAGTAAACCTTTCCTCCCAGATTTTATCAAGTGCAACATCATTAATATTCGGTTATGTTTGTCGAATCCTTTTATCAAAGGTCCACTGGAAAGGTTGAACTTCTACACAGTTGAATAATACATAGGTGTGTTGTGTAGGTCATGCTCATTTAAGATTTTCTATTTCTCACCCTTCTCGAATAGTGGACGACATGGAACCTTGAATATGCTTAGTCGATCCTTGACTTCAACGACCCAAGTATCCTAAATAAGAGATGAAATACATGTTAGGGACGAAAAGAGTATTGGATATGAATATATTGTACTAGCTTTTAATAAAATTATATTTTAGGTCTCATAGAGTTACATCCACCTATATTGGACCGGACCACCGTTTATAGTTTCACATGTCAAATGTTTCACCAGATGTTCCATTGAATCAAAGAATTTGGGCGGAAAGACCTTTTGCAACTTGCAAATTGTTTGAACAATACTTGTTAACAATAAAACCATGTCTTCTATGTGTAATACCTTTGAACATATTGCACGAAAGAATATGCACAACTTTGTTATTGCATCCCATATCGGATTTGGTATCATCCCTCGTAAGGCAATAGGGAGCAACCGTTGCATAAACACATAGGAATCATTACTCTTGAAGTTATAAAAGTTGGAGTCTTCAAGGTTCACACAACTCCCTATATTTTAAGCATACCCGTCTGACACTTCAACTTCTTCAACCATGAGCATAGTTATTTTACTTGATGTTTGCTTAAACTGTACGATGACTTCGGTTTCACTACTTTGTTAACTGATGTGGCAATGTGCAAATCCCGCCGACAGCAATGAACCTTTACATCCCTCCTCGCCTTTATATTGTCTTTTGTTTTAGACGTATCTGTTGCGGTGTTAAATAGGTTCTTCAAAACGTTCTTCTCAATGTGCATGACATCCAATTTGTGTTGAATCAACAACTTCTTCCAATACGACAGCTCCAAGAAGATGCTTCTCTTTACCCAATTATGACTTGTTCCGAGCCCGTGCATTTTTCGATTCTTTGAACTAAACAGGAAGCCCTTATAAACAATTGGAATGTGATGGACGAACTCCCAAATTTCTTCAGCGGTTACCTCGAGTGGTGGACCAGCTGACACCATGTTACCTTTAATGAATCATTTTTTATCACGTCGGAAGGGATGTGTTCTAGGTAACCATCTCTGATGACAGTCAAACTAACAGATTTTCCTCCATTTTTTTAACTGAAAGGAATCCACCTCACCCATGCAATATGGACATGATAAGTTGTCATACCTGCTCCAACCAGACAACATTGCATAGGTCGGAAAGTTGTTGATGGTCCATAGTAGTATAGCCTCATCTCGAAATTATTCTTACGATACACATCATACATAAGAACGCTCTCCATATACAACATCTTTAGATCATCTATTAGTGGCCTGAAAAACACATCTAAATTCTGACCAGGATTAGGTTCGTTGCTAATATCCATCGGTAATACTTAGTTTTCTAGTAGTGTGATCATTCAAAATGAGAAAGTTCAATGGTTTTTTCATTCAAAAAAATAGTTCAGAGATAAAGTTTGCTGGTTTTTTTTTAACGTTTCCCTATTTAGAATTATATTGTAATATGCCTTAAAAATAGACCATTTTAATACCTTTTTATAAAATGCTTTTGTTTTCAAATGTCTTACAAAAATATTCTTAAAATCAAGTTTTGTCATTAGATATGTTGTTGGGTATGAAGATACAAGAAACATATATGAAAGCATCAAAAGTTATTATTAATTAACTATTCATACATATCTTAACTTTATTTTTAAAAAAATAATGAATTAAAAAATCATCTAAATATTTTATAATGCACATTACTAAAAAAATAATTATATTATAATATTCTTATTTAAAAATTGTCAACTAGATGGGAAGATAATCACAACATACTTATTTAATACGATGGTGTCTTAATATTTTTCATCTAACTAATTCATTAAAAGAGTATATAGAAACGACAAATTTTAACCTTTGATTATTAAACATGACCCCAAAGAAAAAAAAGGACAAATTCACTAATAGTATCTCCAACAGCTATGCTAAAATAGAAAAAAAGTAAGATTTTAGCAATTTTGTTGCTCCAACAGTTATGCTAAACCATATGCTAAAATAAAAAAAATAAAAAAGAGAAGATAAAAATCTTCAAATTTGGAGAAATCTCTAAAACTCTATTTCTAAGAGAGATAAATAATATTTAATTCTTTCCACCAATAAGAGAAATTGAAGTTATGTGTTTAGAAGAGATAAATAATATTATATTAAATGTATTGAATATTTTAATAATATAATTGATGATAGAATTACTAAAATGGAGTAGTTGTTAAAGTTTGATGTAATTTCTTTTAGAGATTTTAACTTTTTATATACTCTATTTAAAAAAAATTATAGCATAGCTGTTGGAGATGCTCTAAGGAATAGTTTTGATCCATATCACTATTGATATTAATTCATCGTGGTGTAATTTTTTAATTTTTTTTATCATTAACTGTTTATTATTGTGATTTGATGTGTATCATTAGACTATATCCAACAGTTTCTCTAAAATGGAGAAAATAGGGAAAATGGAAAATTTAAATTATATTTTTGCTCCAACAGCTTCTCCATAACTATCCCCAAAATGGAGAAAGTAGGAGAGAGAGAAAGAGTTTTTCTCCAAATATGGAGATAACCCTAAAAATGATTACTAGTTATGAGCACCAATAGAAAATTTGGAAAGTAGATATTTAGGAAAGAGAAATAATATTTTAATATATCAATGTAATATTTTAATATTATAACTAATGTTTGATTCTCCAAAATGGAGAATCTGTTGGAGATGAATGTAATTTTTTTTTAGAGATTTTGACTTTTGGTTCTCCATTTTTAAAATTTTTTTGGAAAAACTGTTGGAGATGCTCTTATAAACCATCATAGAAATTTGAGAATCTAAAGTAATATATCAAAGCTTAAATTTGAATTTAAGTAAAACTGATTTTTTTAATAATTTTAATTGTATTTGATAACTATCATTGATTTTTATGTCATTTCAAAATCAACAGAATCTGAAATGATGAAACCTATCAAAAACAATTCATTAGATAAACACTCCACTTAAGTATTCATTAATCATGACAAGATATAAAATAACATTGCTTTTAATTTTTAGCTAGAAGCGTATCCGTGTAATACAGCGAGATACATCACGATTTTAATGTTTCATTTTATTTTTTTTGTCGATTTACAGTACGATTTTTGATGGTTTTGAGAAAGTGATAATATTTTTTTTTATAAATTCGTTTAATTTAGACTTATTAATATAATGTTTTTATATAAAAAAATTAAGTATTTTGTTAGAATTCAATGATTATTTTATATATTTCAATGACATCTACAAAAAATAACCAATTACATATTTAATAATATAATTTAAACAAATTGATAGTAATATAATATATTAATTAATAATGATACATGGAAAGGTTTGCAAAAAAAGGTCATGCGCATACTAAATTAGTGGGTGTTAGAAGCCTGCAGTAGTAGTATGTATCTTGTGCTTTGATACTTGTAAATTAAGAAATTTTTAAAATTTTCAATAAAATGATGGTACATTGTGTCTAATAATTTGTATTTAACAGATTTTTATCCGTGTTTTATAATATAGTATAGATATAGATATTGGTATTTCAATATTTTTATTATGAAACATTTAAAATATTCTTTGATGCCTCCAAACATGTTTTTATATTTAATAAACATTATTAAAATATATATTTTAGGATTTATATTTTGACATATATTTTACAAGCATATTATTTCGAATAGACATGTTCATCAAACTATTAAACATGTATTTTTAAAGTACGTTTTCCATATTAAAGGAGACATCATATTGGAACCATCGGAACATCACTGTCTCACATCCAGAACTACTATCGTAAAATTCAACCGTCTTACCACATTCTTATAATGAAAGAAAAAAAAGTCTCCGTCCACAACAATACTAAGAACTGCAACACCGTCATCACATCATTGTTTTGCTGTTGAAGCCCGATTCTCGATCTACACCATCGCTTCATCACAGTATCACTACTATCAAAGAATGAAACCCGATTCTTCGACTCAAACACGTGAATCTGAAAACCGTCGACCAACCAACGATGATAACAGTATTTTGACCGACCAACGGTGCTAATATGCTAAACCATTTCGTGGGACCCATGTTGCTGACCTGGTAACTGCTTGTGGGGCCCACTATGGAAAGTCAAAGTCAATATTATAGTTGATGGTGGTGAATGGGAGGGCCAACCCACCACCGCTTGTTTATTTCTTTCTTTGCCTCTTTCCCGTATGTGTTTGCCAGTTGCCACCAAAATTTTATTGAATTAAACAATAAAAAGTATTTAAACACCGAAGATGCAATATCTACCCCCATATAATATTACAATAAAATTGGCTTTATAAAACGTCTAAAACAGGGACGGATCCAAAAAAAAAATCATACGGTTGCACCATATAATATAGATAAAAAATAATTACAAAAAACAATGTTTTTATCGACGCGTCTTTATCTTTTTACCGACGTTCAATATTGTATGATGTGTTTTTAGCTTAATTCCACCATTTCGAGGAACTTTTAAAGCTTTTTGCTTGATTTCGTCGGATTTTTAAGTTTTTTTTTTTGTCAATTTCGAAGGATTTTTTTTTTCGGTTTTGTTGGTTGATTTCAAGAGGTTTCTTCGGTTTTTTGGTTGATTTCAAAAGTTTTTTTTGTTTTTTTTGTTGATTACGAGGTACAGTTACATCTTCTTGAAACTTTCAAAATAATACGGTAGCACATTCCAAAATGATACGATTGCACCTTTCACGAACCTAAATTTATTACCTTCACCGGAGAAATAATACGGTGGCACGTGCCACCATACTCAACATACTAGGTTTGACCATGGCCTAAAATGTCTAGCCGTCTTAATAGAATACTTCATAAAACTTAGGTTTATAGGATCAAACTATAAGCGTCTTATCTAAAAATGTTACAATAGGTTTTTAGAACGTTTTTAGAAATCTTAACAAGTTTTTAGAACGTTTTTAAAATAAAGTGTCATATTACCTATTTTATATGACACTTTTGAGAAGTCTTCTATAAATCAATCTTTTTATAGGACATTTTGAGAAATGTTCTATTAACCTATCATTTTATAGAACAATTAGTGTTTTTACCGTGCTTTTGTACGGTGATCGCAATCTACTTTAGAATGTAGTATTGACAATGATGAAATTGGATATAAAAAAAATTATCATTTCAATTTAGCTTATAAAGATTGGTTTCAAAATTATTTAAATAATATGATTACGGAACATGTTGGATATGCACATTCCAAGCGATACATCTTATTTGATCTTTTCGTCGAAGGAAGGATCAGAGCAACATTTATCCTCCTCATACGGATCCTTTACTGATGATCTATAATATGTTCAATTAATTAACATATATTGTATACTGTCACATGCCTTGAAAAGTTACATCTAACATTTGATATGAAGAGATTTTTTTATAAATACATGAACATATATACATAATAGCACGCATCATACTGAATTACTTTGAAAGAATCACCTTTTAACATATTTGAAGTAGTGACCGCAAGTTGATCGAAACAATATAGTTTTAAACATGATTCAAAAATATGGTTACGTGTTCTTAAAACCTTGATTTCTCAAATGAAACACTAAAAACATTTATTTAGTAGATACCAAATCAAGAATCGAAACTAAAAAATGTGGATTTTACAACCCCCTATGGTGAGTAATATACCCAAATGTTTTTTTAACATTGTGGATGACTTGTGTGAAAGAAATACTTGTAAAAAGTCGAAATGAAAATTAAATTGAGATTAGAGAATTATATAGAATGACTTATATGTAATAATATATATGTACTGTGACGATGAGTATTCATGTTTCGACATATTTCGTGATCTTCACGGTGTGTTTAGACAGTACATTGTTTGTTTTTATTTTAATTGTGTCATATCTACAAAAATAAGTGTAAAAATTCGATACAACACTAAATATTTTAACGATAAATAAACGTTCACTACTTAGAATAATCTTTTAGCAAAAATTTAGTGAAAAAAAGTCAAATCTAGTAAGACATATAAGAGATAAAAGTATTTATAATAAGTTTTTTTAATTTTCATAACTATTTCATTTATATACATTGATTATATATTAACTGTAATAGGTTTCAATTGATTTATTTTATCATTTATACTAAAATGTATTAAATTTCTCATAAGTATTTCATTTATATATATTGATTCCTAATAATTAAAAAAAGAATATAAAAAGTTAGATCAATTGATGAGATATATTGATTTATAATAATTAATATATATATATATATATATATATATAGGGGTTGTTTAATTTGCAACCCTTAAAAATGTTGCAAACCTTGCAACCCACATCTTAACCGTCGGATTCATGATCGACGGTTACAATAGATATGGGGCCCAATATTTTTAATTAAAAAAAATAAAAATAAAAATAAAAATAAAAATAAAATAACCGCCGATCATGAATCCAACGGTTAAGATGTGAGTTGCAAGGATTGCAACATTTTTCAGGGTTGCAAAATATCCTTCCACTATATATATATATATATAAACCAATTAATAGGATATATTGATTTTAGAAAACCAAAAATGGATAAAATAATAAAAGGAATCATCAAACACCTCTAAAAAATGCCAACCTACATTTTTTAAATTTTTTTATAATGATATATTGATATTAATATATTGATTCATTGTTACATAAATTAAAAAGGTTAAAGGCAAATAAAAAAATTGTTCTTAATTATGTTGGTTGTAAAAAATATATATAGTTATCTATATCTATATCTATATATATATATATATATATATATAGTTTGATACTAATTTCGTTTAGAAAAATCAAAAAAGCACAAAAATGAAATGTTTAGTAATAGATGTGTTGATTTTATATTCAAAACAAGAGTAAACTAAAAGAAAAAGAAAAAGAATAAAATAATTGAAAGTTTTTTTTTAAATCATGCATTAGTTTTTACTTTAATATATGTATCGACGTTTTTTCTTTAAAAATTACGTAACTAATTTGAGATGAAATGAAATTTGTCAATCAAATAACCATTAAGAAATACAATGGATCACAATAAACATATTTTAGCGTCGTGTAGATGTAAATTAATTTTATTTATGTTGTTTCTATATAGAGAATTTCAAACGTGTTCCTATATTTTATCAAAGAATTAATTTTCCAATGTAATGTTTTGTTTGTACCAAGGGTCTAAATGGTGTGGCGGCGAGGTCAAACCTCAAGCCTTAGGAACCACGACGAAGCCATGACGTTTTCAAAGCGTGACTTATGACCTCATATTTCTAATTCATATATAATATTATATATAAAAACGTATGTTTTGTAATGTTACTCAATGAGTCAATAGTAATAAACAAGTTAAATTATGTTATATATTAAAAACTTGTAAATAAGACATTAAAAACGTAAATAAAATTCAAATATCTCATTATGCGCATTAGGACATGGCGTGTCATGGGCTTAACGTGGCGTGACACACAAGCCTTGGTGCCAAGGCGGGCCATGGCGGTTGTGCCGCAAGTTTTTAGAACATTGGTTTGTACATAAATGATTAGTCGTAAATATCTATACAATATCAAACATTATTATTGGAGAACTCAAAATTAATATCCTAAATTTAGCTTATATTGCGATCTCATTATAAAACTAATAATAGATTGTACATAGAAAATTATCACTAACCGTCACATGAAAGTTATTTAACATAATATAACTTGTTTGCAAAAAAAAACAATATATTATAATTACTTATTTTTAAGAAACATTATCTCAAACGTCAACTCCTAGAAGGATCTTTTACCCACATAAATTATTGCACATAGTGAAAAAGAATGTGTGAACAAACTAAAAATCAGTGAACTGCTATGAGTGACTCTGAGACACTCCGAAATCAGTTATGTTTAATCAACAATCGCTCAAGAGATTTCTCTGTCTTGGAAGTTACTTCGAAAGAACTTCGATTAACCACCATTTCGATACTAGCTTATAGAAGGAAACAATGATTATATGAGAAAAAATGGAATATGGAAGGGGAAAACGGAGAAGACGTAAGTAAAAAAACCTGAATTTATGATGGAGTTTCGACCATGATTTCAATTTTTTTGTCTCTCAATTGAACGCCTCTGTGATGCAGCTCTCTCTCCCCACGACTACCTCCTTTGCGGGCTCTCCAATTCCAAACCGTGTAGAAGAATATGGATTTATGTTGGAGCTCTCCAATTACAGGGTAGAAGAATATTATCGATTTGCGATAGAGATTACATCTAACCAAATGAACTTATGAAGAATAATTAATAATTAATTATTAGGGAGATGGAGAGTAAGGGAAGAGGAAACCAAAAAGGTTATTTGGAGGTTATTCTAAATTGCAAGTATGTAAACATACCAAAAAATACCTTGTGGATAATAAAACAAACATCTACATATAAGGGTAGAAAAGTCTTTACAATATTAGACATTTAAAAAAAATCAATAATCTAGAAAAAAAAAACTATGAATCTTGATGTTAGAAGACCACCTAGGACTATTGGGTTTTGTTTATATATATATATATATATATATATATATATATATATATATATATATATATATATAGGGTCAAGTTCATTTGTTAACCATATTTTTTGTGTTAACTTTATGAACCAATCCAAACCATTGATCTTGGAAATCAATGGTTGAAATTGAATTTTTTTTAAAAGCCTTATTAAATGTAGAATTGAAGAAAAACGGGGAATGAACCATAGTGATAAGGGTATTTTGGGAAGAAAAAAATCAATGAAATATTATGACTTTATTATCTTTCAATTAATGTTTCTTCCAATTGAATTGTAACCCCTAATTGAATTTATTTTAAAAATTGTAATTTTGAACAAATAATGAGGTGCTCTTGTGTTTGTATTTTAGTGTTCACATATGTTTATCCGAGGTTTGTCATGTCAACATACGTACAAGTTGATTTCAAGGGTTCATTAGTGTTCATGTTCATTATTTGGAAAAAAAATATGGTGCATACTAATGAACACATTCTTCTGAAAAAACTATGGTGTACATTTTGGTTCATTAGAGTTCATTATTTTGAAAAAACTATGGTACACACGAATGAACGACTATACGATTAGAGTTCATTCTTTTACGATTTAAGGAAAATAGCGGAAAATTTTCTGGAAAACAACAACTATACGATTTTATCAAACAAATGAACCGGAAAAACTATAATAATAATGATTTGATTTCAAAATTTTGATGAAAATGGACAAAATTCTACAATTGTAACCTACAATAAAACTATGGAAACTTGAATCTTGTAACTCCTTAATATAATTAATGAAAATTGGTTATTTAGAAAATGACTTTTGTAACCTTTTACATTAAATATCAAATAAATTAAACATCACTTAATCTTGCAATCCTATTGGTTGAACAAGGTTCATAAAGTTAACAAGAAATGCATGGTTAACAAATGATCCTTGCTCTATATATATATATATATATATATATATATATATATATATAGAGAGAGAGAGAGAGAGAGAGAGAGAGAGAGAGAGTCATTCTTTTGTTAACCAATGATTTTGTGTTAACCTTGTTAACTAATCTGGAACCTTAATCTTGAAAATTAATGGTTGTAACTAAATCGGATTTTTAATTTAAAAACGGGGAAAAAATCGGTTCAAAATTGATGTTACTATATGAACAAGGGTAAAAAGGTAAACTTATATTACTTGATAATCCTGGAAACGTAACAAATCCCAAAATAATCGTCACCACTTCCCTAAACATATTCCAGTGGCGATTTCGAAGGAGGCGATAAACAAAATCATCACAGATCGAAACAAAATCTTCACAGATCATTGGCAGGTTCACCGGAGGCGACGATGGCGAAGATCTATGAACACCAAGGAGTAGCTGAACACCGATGGTGAGATTTATGGAGAGATGTATAAACACCAATGGTGAGATCTATGAACACCGAGGTGAGATCTATGGGCACCGACAATGGCGAGATCTATATTACGGTGCAGATCATTCTGTGATTTGACGGATCTGGAGGAGAATAAAGTTCTGTAACATCCTAAAAATTAGGCGAATTAAAAATTCAAAAATTCGGCAATATAACGTCTAAAATGCGGAAGTCCAAAATACCTTGTAAATATAAACATTCGACAAGGACAAATCCCAAATTTAAGGCAACTAAAACCCATATCAAGTTGGGTGAGTTTTCTCAAAACGAAGTGGTAAGAGTAATGAGACTTATAAATACAACAACCTACTTAATCTAGAATTAATTCGAACTAGATTAACTTGGGTGTTGCTATTCCACCAAAAATCTCTCTTCACACGAAACCCCAAAAGACCAGCACTTCAAGATCTCCTACGTGTCCGGTCACCATGCCCGACATCCTAGATTCCACCGCAAGTGGGATCTGTGAGAAAATCAACAACTACAACAAGTGTTAGGACGAAGCCTAGTGAGATTTCATAAATTATACAATAACAAACAAGGATATCGTGGTACAAGACTTATGTTACCGAACACCAATGCCTCATAATGTTATTTCCACCGCAACAATGTTCCCAAACCTGAACATAAACATACAAGAGATAACCCTTGGAAAATACGGGGAAGACCCGTTTCTATCGGGATGACATATACACGGGAGTTGAGTCACCCATGATGTTATTGGATAGCACCTCATGTCCCGGTCCTAGTTCCCATGCCATCAAGACATCACAACCTCAAACCATAACATTGTCTTTATTTCCTACTCCGTCGAATTACACCTCAAGGTCTTACGGGACATTATTGTCTATCCATATCTAGACGAGTTACACCTCAAGGGCCCATGTCCCCCTATTGCCTACTCGCTAGTAAACCACAAATACCAGCAACAATGGTTCAAATAAGCATATAACTACATCCTCGTGCACAAGGAAATAGAAATCCATATTCTTATCAGGTGATCACATACTGATTAAATATACACAAATATATATATATATATATATATATATATATATATATATAGGGTGCGTTTCTTTTGCAAACCAAGCAATTTGTACAAACTATGCAAACCACTATTTTAGGAAACAATAGATATATTTATGGATAATGATTATGATTCATTAATAATGATTGTGATATATATGGAAAATGTTAAGTTTATTCATTATAATCATGATTTTAAATTAGGAAATGTTAAGTTTATTCATTATAATCATGATTTTAAATTAGGAAACATAATAAAATCATATATTCATTAGACTTGATGAATGACTAAGATTGGTTCACAAAGTTTGCACAATCTGACTGGTTTGCAAATATATATATATATATATATATATATATATATATGCTTCATCTGTCAACTCATTGCCACAATAATCATTAAACAATAAACTTTACATTTTAAGACATTACTAATCACATCCTTGTAGTTTACTAAAAATCATATTACTCAAACAAATACCTTTAAACAAGTTATTGAACAAGTAACATTAGTTTATATGTTCTAAATGACCAACTCCATGAAACCTAGATTTTAGGTCAAACTTCCAATAAATTGTGTATTTATGTATGTAGATGATTATTATAATGTTGGTCCCGGAGGTGCTTAACAAGTTTGTAGAAGGGGGGGTTGAATACAAACACAGAAATTAAAGTTTAATAAATTATTTATTGATAAATCAAAATACAATTTACAAGTTTGTTGCGGAATAAGATTAAGACAGACTCAATCTAAACAAACTTAAGAAACACTAAGATAATTGCATAAGAAATTCAGAGAATGGGGAATTTTAAGAGAGATAGAAAACAATGGTTTCTATATGGAGTTCAAGGATTGAGCACCCCCATAGATGGAGGGGTGAACTTCCTATTTATACCCTATGCATTAAATGCATGGCATGACACTTTACACGTGGCGTTCATAGATTGGCTTTGGGAGTCTTACTTTTGGGAGACATGCTTTCGGATGGGTCATGAACAGTGTAGTTGACAGAGTTGTTGTACGTATGGTGGCAGAGACATGTCCGTTCTGACACATAGTACTAGTTTGTGCAAGGATAGACAAAAGGAAACTTGAGACATAAGCTTTGTGATCTTTTGATCGCTGAATATCTCTTCTTTCAGAGATAAAGAGGTTCAGCTATCGCTGAACCTTTTCCTCATGTTCCTTCACGTATATGTAGAGTTGTCTTTGCTTCACTAATATCCGCATCAGATCACTAGTAGACTTCTCTATATTCAGCAGCTTCGTCTTCGATTCAGCTATGAACATATGTTGACACGAGACTTGTCTTCAGGGATTACGTTGGCTGTTTACTTCAGAAACTATCAGTGATAACTGAACAGACTCAGTCTGATCACTGATAGTGAAACACTAATACATAGAAATGTTTGAGAGAGACTATCAGCGATAACTGAACAGACTCAGTCTGATCGCTGATGGTGAAACACCAATACATATTAAACCGTAATTTTCACTAAGTATAGAAGAGGGTCTTTATCAAATCACTGAGAGAGTTTGGATCAACATATAAGCATTAAACAAGTACAAGAGCATTTAGGAGTAAGAACTCACAAACTAGGGTTTCTGAAGAAAAATCCTTATAAATGAAGATGGAGTCTTGAGGTTGAAGATGAAGAAGAGGAGATGGTAGGTCCCTGAACCCTAGCCTTCCAAGCCTTAAATGATGGTCCCAAACTTGAAGAAATGAAGAGAAGTGAGTAATAAATGAGTCTAGGTTGGAATTAATGAAGAGAGAGGAGAAGAGAGTGTTTTAGAGGAATGATTTTAGAGCTTATGAGAATTGGGGCCGATTTCCCCCTTTTTAATCGACCAGTGGTTGCGCGTGGATGCCTGTGTGGCTAGACACGTGCAAAGAGTCGCGCCATGGACTGGAGTCGTGAGATGACATAGCCCCGCGGGATGGTGGCGCGGTTCAAGTCGTGCGAAGAGCCGCGCGGAACACCGTTTTTCCCCTTTCCCATTTCTTCGGCTCAAACGAATAACCCTTAAATAAGACCCGTTTTCAAGGCAAGATTAAGCACAAACACTAAACAACAAACGAAACTTAAATTTAAGGTAATATTTGCTTACTCAGAAATCGAGGTGTTACAAGTTCATTGGTCGTCGGACTTCACGGTTGAATCTCCTTCTCGATGTAATATTACTACCACGACCGCCACCACCACAACCTTCTCTAGAACGCCGAGGAGTAGCTGGTGTGATAGTGATTTTACAGTCAGTGATTCACCGATATGGTGCCGTGGATTATCCTGTGAGATTGAGGTCGCCGATAAGAATAATTTCTATATATGTGTTTGGGTTTTGGTATGCATATATGAGCTTTATGATTTGCATATATGAAAATGGATTTTTGTTATACATATATGTTCTTCAGTTTACACTTCATATATGAACACTAAGAGTTTGGGTTTTGGTGTGTATATATGAGCTTTATGATGTGCATATATGAAAATGAATTTTTGTTATGCATATATGTTCTTTACTTTACTGTTCATATATGAACACTTAATACATTGGTTGTGTAGTGCATATATGAAATATATGAAGTTGAATTGATACAGTTACATCTTGGTGTGCATATGTGAAAATTTGATGTCTATTATGTGCATATATGCACTTTTTCTTACGCGCATATATGCAATCTGGGGTTGACGGCCATGATCAAAAAACAATCCCATAAATATCAATCCCATATCTCTCACAAAATTAAATTTCCATAAATATCAATTCCATATGTAATTTAAAATTAAAAAATTTCTAATCAATCCCATAAATATCTCAACTCCCATATATATATATATATATATATATATATATATATATATATCAATATAATATAATATTAGAAAAAAAATAAAATTCAAAATTCCTAATTTACCCTTACTAAAAAACGGTTACAATTACTAAACCAAAAAAATTCTTGCAATCCTATTGATCTAAAATGGTTAACATGATTAACACAAAATCATTGGTTAACAAAAGAAGGGGACCCTATATATATATATATATATATTATGTTAATAAGACATTTTTTTTTCCAAATAATGTTGTATAAAATAGCTAATTGCATCCTAAAAAACTTGTTGAAACGTCTAAAAGCGTATTTTAAACCTATTGTAACACTTTTAGGTAAGATTTTTTTTGGTTTGTTCCCATACACTCGAGTCCTAAAAAATATTTTATTACAACGCTTAGACATTTTAGGTATCCTATAAAGTCAATTTTGTTGTAGGTGCCATCTTTAATACCTATTTTTATTTTCAGAATTGGTATCATACTCATTTTTTTGGAAAAAAAATCAATATTGTTTTTATCAAAATGTTTAATGCTCCAAGCAGCAAGGTAATTCAATAATCTCAAAATCAGCTTAAAATCATTATGAAAGTTATTGATAGCTCACAAGTTGAAGATGACACAAATCTTGTTTATCTATCCATGTGGATGAGTCGTCATAATCGTCACACTACTTATACAACCTTATAAATCTTATTTTATATTAATGTGGGACGAGTTTTCATAAAACGTACAAAAAGAGTGAATGCAAAAGTTATAGATAAATGAAGTGAAGAGTTAAAAAAAAACCTAATAAACTATCTCATTTTGAATGATTAAGTCCCTGAACTATTTTTTTGTATAAAAAACCATTAAACTTTTTTTTTGAATGATCAAGTTCTTCAACTATTTTTTCAAATGAAAAAACCATTAAAATTTCTAATTTTGAATGATTAAGTCCCTAAACATTTTTTTTGAATAAATAAATAATCGAACTTTTAAAAATTGGTTACCTTTTTTTAAAGGTACCTGGAATTGACTATGAATATTTTAAAGTAAAAAACAAATCTAAATCAGTTTTACCGTTCTCAAATTCTACGCCATTAAAACCCCTCACAAACAATCGTATTGCTCCGTCTTGCCACTCCCCGTTGCCCGAACGTTGTCCGTTCTCCATATCACCTAACACGCTGTTGGCCCTTGCCATCGATCTTCCTCTTTTTGATATTTTTTATCTATCAAAAGAGGAAAAATCAAAAGACAACCGGTTACAGGTAGGTTTTTTGGATTAATAACCAATTTTTAGAAGTTCGATGATTTAATTTATTAAAAAAAATATGTTCAAAGACTTAATCATTCAAAATGAGAAAATTTAATAATTTTTTCATTTAAAATAAGAAAGTTTAATGGTTTTTTCATTCAAGAAATAATTCAGAAACTTATTCATTCAAAACGAGAAAGTTTAATGGTTTTTTAATTCAAAAAATTAATTCAAAGACTTAGGGGTTGTTTGTTTTTTTTCTAAAAACCTCTTAATGGCTCTTAAGTCTGAATCATTCAGACCTTTTTACATATCACCTCTTATTAATCATAACTAAAATAAGACTTTAGACCTCTTAAAAGTCAAACGACATCTTAATCATTCAAAATTGAATAATTTATTAGGTTTTATAAACTTTTCCCAAAATAAATAATTAATAAGTTTGCCATGTGAAGTCAAATGAAAATGTGAGTAGTATTTATTGCCTTACAAGTTTCACTTTTTTTGTGAGAATATAACGTAGAAGGAGAAATGCACCTTCTTGAAATGGCAATTACCGATATCCATATAAAGTGTACTTCAACCTACTTTATCTATTAATAAATGAAACTATTTTATAGTTTTTTTTTTGACAAATAGTCCTCGAGTGATTTATGTTATTGATTCAAAACAGTTGTAACAAGACAAACATTTAAGTAGAATTGGGTCACTTTCAACTGAAGGTACTTTATATCCTATCTGATGTAACAATCTTTAATAAGATTTGTACGAGTACTTGTCATTCAATTATCCTAATGTTTAGTCAATGATCAAGTCAATACTCACCTAAAGGTGCGTAAATGGGTAAATCACGTATTCACAACACTTGTTTCCTATCCCACACTAAAAGATCTAGAAAGTAGTTATTCGTTTCAAACTTTCTCGCCTTCGCCCTATGCTATCAGTAAATGGTACTTCTGGTTCGTCTCAATCATATCATAAGGTCGTGTATAAATGAAATTTGAAAAGCTTAGAGATTTTTCTCGTGTAAAAAATTAGTGAGATCTTCCGACCCATGATTCTTATATGTTAACTGCTTTTAATCCCTCTCATTTTATGAACGAGAAGAATGGAGGATTGGCTAACTCATGTTGATTGCTTGTGTAAGAATTGTGTCATTTATGTAAAAAAAATATGGCTTGTTACATTTCTCGAAATCTTGATCCACTAATAAACTTAGGTTTATAGGACACTTAAAATGTTTAAGCGTCCTAAAAACATATTTTTTAGAACTTAAGTTTATAGGACCAAACTATAAAGTGTCTTATCAAAAAGTGTTACAAATTACAATAGGTTTATAGGATGTTTTTAAGTGTTGAACAAGTTTTTTCGGACACTTTTAAAATAAAGTTTCATATTCACTATTTAATATGATACTATTTGAAAAAAAAAACGTTCTATAAGCATAGGTTTCCTATAGAAAGATGGGTTTATAAGACATGTCTCAAAAATGTCCTATAAAATAGCTAATACGAAAATGTCCTAAAAAACTATAAACTTATTGTAACACTTTAGATAGGATGTTTTGTAGTTTGACTTTATAAACTTAAGTCCTATAAAGTATGTTATTAGAACGCTTATACACATCAAGCGACCTATACACCTAATTTTGTTGTAGTTATTTATCAATTGGTAGGTTTAAGATATCTCTAAATATTGTTATCGCAATTATGCCTGTGTAAAGGGATATTTTTAGCAACAAGCCTTCAAAGGACATAGGCATTGTTTGGCAAAAATAAGCTACTTATAGAAGCTTATGAGGAGTTCTTTGTTATTATTCCAATTATATCCTCATTAATATTTATTATTATATATTAACTATCAATTATAAATAAATATTAATTATTAAAATTTATTATTATTAATTAATATTACTTGAAAATTATAACATAAATTTTAATTATACATTGATATTAATTTTTCATTATTTAGAATTATTAATAATTATATCAATTTTTTTAATATTGATCGATATACTTTAGTCATCCATTATTAATATTTTTTTAATTATATCAAAAAAAATTAATATTGATCAATATATTTTAGTTATCTATTATTATTATTATTATTATTGTAATTATTATTTGATTATTTTTTCTATATTATATGTAACGGTTATTTAAAATATAAGTTAATGTAGAATTTTTTTTAAAATTTGGTTTAAAGTTCAAATTTTATAATATATATAATAATAAATTTTAAATTATTTTAGTTAACATATTATATTATTTACTAACTTATTTGAATTAATTAATATATTATATTATAATAAATTCGTTTTAATTATTTATTAAATATGTAATTGATTATTTTTTGTAGATGTCTTTTTTAGTAATTTTACATGTTCATAAGTTAGTTTTTACCAAACGTGACTATTCCATCAGCTAGCGTATCAGCTACCAACTAGCTTATCAGTCACCAACTAGCTTATCAGCTACTAGCTAGATTATCAGTTATCAACTAGCTTATCAACTAGTTTGCCAAATATAGTTATAGTCTTACTTCTGTAGACAATCAACAATTATTGGTTAACACATAGTACACTTTTTCGACTATAAGGTGATGATTGTTGTTTAAGAGATCTTAAATCTGAAGTATTATTTTAGTCATGATTAATAAGAGGTGGTGTGTAAAAAAGTCTGAACGATTCAGACTTAAGTAGCCGATGGGTGAAAAGGTGTTTTTTTATGGCGAGCGCAAGATATGAGCTAATCATCTTCAAAGAAACCCTTTCTTCTCATGTGTGTGTATAACATATTTGTGTGTGTATATATGTACATGCATACATACAGGGGGTCATTCATGGGAGAACTGTATATTTTGTGTTAACTGTGAGATCCGATTTCATCCACACATCAAAGAATAAATTAGGAAATTAATATATTTGGTAATTTGACTTTAAATTTTAATTAAAGAGCATTTTAGGTAATATGATTTTCTCTCTCCCTCTCTCTCTCTCTTTCTCCCTCTCTCTCTCTCTCTCAAATCTGACCTCCGAGACCCACATACAAACATTCATCAGTGTGATACCCAAAGTAAATATAAGACGCAATGTGATACAATTATAATGCCACTGTGATACAACTATAATACACAATGTGATACCTAAAAACATCGACGATGTTAAAAAAATATACATTCAAACAATCATGAGCGTGATACTCAAAATACATACAAGATGCACTGTGATACTACATGTGATACCCATTGTGACACCATTGTAATACCATTATGGAGAAGATCGGGTTATCATCCGTTTCAAAATGATAAGTAGGGTAAATTGTAATCAATTAGGTAATTATGGATTGAGTAATTAATGATTTTATTTATAGTAAAAAAATAAAAATTGTTAAATTACTAAATTATCCTTTTACTTCATTTTAACAATAATATTAATTATATGAAATAAGTAGCTCATATTAGATCTCACGGTTACCACATACTACCTAGTTCTCATTTGATTAGGCCCCATACATACATACACGTATGTATCTGTGCTTATTGTATGGAAACTATTTAAAAGGTAGGCTTCAATATGTAGTCTCAAAGTTGGCTATTTTCTAGATATGTATAATGTTATTAAAGACATCATATCTGAAAAAATTAATATTATTAAAGATTGGATTGATAAGGACATTGCTCAACCGAGTCTAGAAAAGTTGGAATATCAATAAAATAATCTAAGCAAGTTTATCTTCGGTTCTTTTCATATCATTTCAAATCATAAGAAATAAATCAAACAATAGTTGATGTTTTACTTCTTTTTTTTGTTAACATTGGGATGAAAACGCGAAAATTTGCTTTCTTATATATAGAGTTTGGTTTTGATAAGAGTTACCTTTTTTCATGAGAATGTAAGAAGAAGTGATCAAGGTACTTTATATTGTGTGATTTTTATCATGAGATCTGTAAAGACGCTCTTATATCGTGTGAATGTTACAACATTATAACATTCACACAATATAACGTAACATTCACAACATGTTACAATCTTTACATAGTACAACGTAATATTCACATGATATAAATGTACACTCGTTCTTACATTCTTAAGAAAGTGATAAATTACTTATCACCTGATCCTGACTATATGTGTATATAATATAATTATAAAAAATAGTTATAATACTAATACCATAGGATGTTATTATTTTATATTTTATGTAAATTCTAATGGTATAGCATTTGCGTATTGTGACCTTAACGGATATGTTTTACTGTTGTGGATATTTATTAAAAAAAGAGAGTTAATTATGGATTTGGTCCATGTGGTTTGGTGGTTTTTACAAAAATGTCCATGAACTTCATTTATTACATATTAGGATTCGTCGTATGCCGTTTTGTAACTAATTGGTCTCTCCCTCTAGCGGCCATCCAACTCCTCCGATATCCTTGAGGGTATTTTCATCCTTTTTTTCTTTTTTTGTATGTACTCGAGGACCAATTTCGGAATAATCACACAAACCACAGAGACCAAATCCATAATTAAATATGAAAACTAAAAACTATTAATTTTTTTCAAAACGGCGTTTAGAACCTAATTCCTTTCTTTTTCCACTTCGCTTTGTATTGTTTATTGGGCTTTTGTATTTAGTGGAAACGGACATGCTTTAAATTTGTATATATAATGAGGTTTTTTTAGCGGAAAACCACCTTCATCAACCATTAGATTAGTTGATTCAACGGATGTAACTAAACGGACATTTACAACAATATTTTTTAAATTGAAAAAATCCCCACCCCCTATTTTTATTCGGAAAAAATGAAATATAATAAAGGTTGAGCAAACTAAATTACATAATATTGATATATTTTTTTCAGCTGGTTTTTTCATTTATTTAGTGTTTCCCCTGAACTCAACTCTCTCTCTCTGTAACACCCGTAATTTTCTAATGATGGTAGACGAGCGGCTAAAGAAACAGTCATCGCCAGACAAGAGAACGGTCAGGGGATGGCTCAGCACAAGGCGCGGAAAGGCGTGACCTGCAGCGCACGCGGCTTGGCCCGCGGCCTCATGCCATGGCCAAGGCCGCATAAGTCGTTGTGGTTGCAGCTTAAGAGCACACGCGGCTTGGCCCGCGACTTGAGTTGTAATATCCGGGTTCAAGTGTTTAATTTTGGAGTTTGGGTGAATAGTTGAGCAAAGCCCAAAGTTGAAGGGGCTAATTGTAAAATAGAATAAGAGGAATTTAACCCTAGAAACTTTTCTCATTTTCTTTTTGTCGGCTGAGAACTTTTGTGGAAGAGGGGTTGGAGGCGTTTTGGAGAAGAGAAAGTATGGAGCAAGTTATTCTTGGAATCAAAGATTCATCAATCTTCTTCAAGGTAAGCTTCCTTTGATTATTACCTTCTATGATTGAAAGAGTATTGTTAATCCTGATTTTAATGGGGGGATTTGGCTTGTGTTTTATTTCTCGAGCTGAGTTTTGGGGAGTTTAGACCAAGATTTCTATTGTTAATCATTTGTGGTAAGAGGCTAGGAGGTCTCGATTTTTTAATGGGGTTGTGTGGCGATTTTTGTCGCCTAGAGATGGTCACCTGCGGTGTGTCGATTTAATCATGGCCGCCGCTAGCACTTGGTCGGGGCCAAGGATTCCCCACCGAGTGAAGCTCGGGTGTTGCTCCAAGCCGGGGGAAGTCGGACGTTGTTAGCCGGGTGACCCCGGGTACTCCCTCAATCGAGTAGAGTCGGGTGGTGTTAACCGGGTGGCCCGGGTTGTGTGAATCGGTTGAGCCCGGGTGATGTTAATCGGGTGATCCCGGGTTATAGCGACCAGGTGATCCCGGGTATGTTGAACCGGGTGATCCCGGGTTATGCGGTCGAGTGTTTCCGGGGAGTTTTCCTTTTAGCCTATTCGGGTTTCGTGGGTCTAAGTGTGAAGCTTCGAGAGCGGGTCTTACCGTGAGGAGTTTCGTTAGTCTTATGTTAACCGGAAGAGAAACTCACCATTTTATTTATTTACGCCATAGGGGAGCGTTACCGGTTTCTAGCGTAAGCAAGAGGATGTAAGTAGACCTGGCAAACGTGTCGGGTTCAAAGTTAAACGGGTTGAGAGTGTCTAACCCTAACCTGACCCGTTTAATAAACGGGTCAAAAAAATCCCAACCCTAACCCGACACGACCCACCTAGCCCGTTTAACATTTATCAAACTAAAAATTAAAAATCAAAAATTCACAAAACAATACAAATCCAAAATTCAAATGAAATCATTAGAAATCCAAATTTTATAGTCCAAACTTATAAGTTCTAACCAAATCTAAAACATTAAAAATCCAAAGCATTTAAAAGAAAATTTATAAAATATGTATGTATATATATAAACGGGTTATTCGGGTCATTTTCGAGTTGAAAATTTTGACCCTGACCTTACCCGTTTAGTTTTCGTGTTGTGTCGTGTCAACCCGTTTACTTAAACGGGTTGAAATGTATTACCCAAACACGTTTATTCGTGTCAAGTTCATGTCGCGTTAGCGTGTCGTGTCAATTTTTGCCAGGTCTAGATTTAAGCGAGAAGCATCAAGTGAGTTTTCTAAACTAAATGATTTTCGATGTTAGAGTGGTTAAAGACATGTGAAAGTTTATTTAAAGCATTTTAGGTGTGCTTTGTATATGTGAGATTTACTTTAAACGTGGTTTACACTTTTGTTGTTGGATAAATGTATGCATACATTGTAGTTGACGAGTATGGCCTAAGGGGGGGGGGGTTGTCCCGCATGCGCTCATACCGGGGGGTGTGTCATGTTTATGCCAATGGGGGGTGTCCCAGAATAAGACAGTATGAGCCATACACGTTGTCGCCTATGTGTGATTTCAGTGTGTGCTGAAAGCGTGATTTGCGGGTGTGACGTTTTATAAAAACTGAATTGGTTTATAATTGTTTATAAATCTTTTATATGATGCTATGGCTTGAGAACTGTTACGGAGGGAACTCACTAGACCTTTCGGTCTAACCCTCGCTCTTTCAAAACTAAAAACCCTTTTTAGGAGATCGAGAAGTGGGAGGATCCGGTAAGGTGAACGAGAAGATGTGAGTTGGGGCTTATTTTAGAAGATTTCTAATTTTAGCCCTCCAGTCTTAGTCATCCTTATAATTTCTCAGTTGTGTAATAGGTTGTTTTCCGTAAACCTTATTATTTAAATATGTTAATTTGGGAACATTTTTGGTATGAACCAATTTTGTAAGTTGATTATGCTTATTTCTAAAGTTTAGGTTTTTACATGAGGTAATTGCGATTTAATGTTGTTTAGGGTCTTGGACAAGCAACTGCGATTTACGACCTTAACATTGAATATCCTCCACATATGTTAGGGTTTTAAAGCAAAAAGTTAATTCCTTTATTTTGGTGTTTGAGTTTTATTGAGAATTTCATTTCATGCGATTTTGTGGATTTGATGTGAGATTTTAACATCGTCCAGTTGTATTGTTTCCCTTAAGTTTTGTGCGGGCAGTTGGGTTACATATAGTATGCATACATATTCTATTTGGAATTTCCATCATGGTTTTTTAGTCAACATTTTAGAACGATGAGAGCATATTGTTATTTGGCTTTGAACTTGAAACCGACTTAAATTATTTTATGTTTTAACCAAAGTGCATGCACATATCACCTTACTAGTTTTGTGAAATAAAGTGACAACTGCAAGATTTTTTGTGGAATCTTATTATGTGTCGTGTTGTGGCTAAAAGAGAGAAAACTTTGGGAGTTTGATATAATGTAAATTCTGTTTTGAGTTTTTGAAAATATTTTGTTATACAATGTTTAGTGAACGAATTGATTTACACCCATAGCGTGCGTGAGTAATCGTATGATGGGACTGAGATGCTATGTGTTTATGTTTCATTTTGTGCATCTTCATCTATTGTTGTTTTGCTATTGGTCAAAGAAGATGTGTTATAGCTATTGGTTTTACGTGTGTGACAATTACGGCCACTTCAAACGATTTCCTAGTTGTGCTAAAGACTTTTAGCATGTGTAAAATTGATTATAAAGATTTTATGTTTAGAAAATATTTAAGAATAATATTGGCATGCTTGTTGAGTCTTATAGTTGAAAAACGTTGAACTCATTAGAACCATAGTTTTAAACCCCCCCTTGTAAAGGGACTTCTTATTAAGGACTAGGGGCGTCCTTGGGAATTAAAGTGTTGGATGATATGACTTGTGGTCAGTTTTAAATGTGTATTTTAGTTTTATGAACCGGTTCACACATGAATAATTGAGGTATTAGATTTATGTAGTCTCCCAGTTATTTAAGTGGTGATCTTTCTGTTTTGGTAAATCTTCGGTTAAAGCATTGTGTGGTTGCTTGCATATGGTTAGATATGAATTAATGGTTTGATTGTTCGACATCATGTATGTGTTGGTGGTGTGCCATCTTGGCGAATCTTAGGGAATAAAGAAGATGTTGTGGTCCGTTTGTTAGAGGTGTAAGATTCGGGATTTTAGTGCCATATCAGGTGTCAAATTTAATTCGACATTAGAGATTGGCACAGTGCAAACCTTTAATGAAATAATTTTTAGCATACCCATGTTTATAGTATAGTCATTTTAAGGATAGGTGTCGACACTCGATTTTAAGGATATTAACCGTTAGGGTGCTTCAGTGCACTTCTGTTGAATCATGTGTGTTTGCAAGTTAAGTGGTAACTTTAAGGAGATTAGATTTTAGTAATTAGGGATCGATTATTGGTATTTCCATAATTGGCAAGGCTTTTGCTGATTCGACAATGGATGTTTGAATGCATTATGCGAGTTGTGTAAACAAGGAGTTTGGGATAATCGACTATCTGTAGAGCGTAATGGTGCGTTCCTGGATGAAGCATCAAACCAAACTTGTTGATAGGAATTTCGTCAAGGAAAGGACGATAAAATCCTTTGTGGATTTGATTATTGGATAAATTTGGTGAGAATGCCGAGGTAGACCTTAAGTAGAAATAGATTATTGAGGAAACCCCGATTTGTCAAAATTAGAAGTATCGTTTTTGTAACAGCAACGGGTGATCAGCTCCTCAGTTTTATACGGATTCCTCCACCACTCGGGTGAAGTCAACATGGTTGAGGGTACTCAGAATTGAAAGAGTATGGTCAAACTACGATTGGATCGTTTCTGCAAAGGTTGTTGTGTTCTGGAAGGCAAGAAAAGAGTGTAACGTAATTCAACAAAGGATGATTAGAAGTATTTAAGGGTAAAGTCCGCTTTGAGGTATCCTTGGTGGAAATTGTAGGTTAAGATCGTAAGCTACTCTTGAGGTAATATTAATAACCTAAGGTTGGGAGGCAACCGAGATCTTAATGTTAAGAAACTGATATGAGTAAGGACTCGATGTTCATCCCGTCATCAGTGAGATTTATCGAACATTGAGGTTGGGTTTGTGGCGACTCGTTATGAGAAACAAAGTGGCAATCTTGAATGGACGTAATCGGGTCCATATAAGAGGTAAAGTATTGATTGAGGCATCTCATTTGGATAGGGAACCATTCGTTATGAGAAAATGATGTCGTCTAAATTCCCTACTGCATGATTGTTAGTTTCTTCGGGGTGAGTGGATGAAAAACCATCTGTCAGACTTGTTTTCCAGGTTGAGCAACGTGTTGGACCATCAGGTGCGTCTCCTATAATTCTTGTGATCTCTAGGAAGGAAAATGGTAAGATATCAATGTCAGGGGAGTCCTTGAGTCGAAGTTTGGTTGACAGGGATAACCGAAATATGGAGAACCAATTATTTCCGTTAAATACGACTTTCGGCTGTTTGAGCGGTGCTAGATTTCGAGGAAAAAATCTCCTTTAAGGTTGGGAGGATTGTAACACCCGTAATTTTCTAGTGATGGTAGACGAGCGGCTAAAGAAACAATCACCGACCGGACAAGGGAACAGTCAGGGGATGTTGGTTCCGGAGGGGCTTAACAAGTTTGTAGAACCGGGGGGGTTGAATACAAACACAGAATTTCAAGTTTTATAAATTGTTTATTGATAAATCAAACACAATTTACAAGTCTGTTGCGGAATAAGATTAAGTAGAACTCAATCTAAACAAACTTAAGAAAACACTAAGATGGTTGCACAAGAATATAGAGAAAGGGGATTAGAGAATATAGAAAACAAGGGTTTTTTGAAGATAGAAAGATGAAGGATAGAGGTGAGCACACTCTTCAGATGGAGAGGTAATCTTTCTATTTATACCTTATGTGTTAAATGCATGGCAGGGCACTTTACACGTGTCATTCATTGATTGGCTGAGAGGGTCTGACTTTGAGAGACATGCTTTCGGCCGTATCATGGACAGTGTAGTTGACAGAGTTGTTGTACGAATTGTGGCAGAGGTATGTCCATTCTGACACATCGTACTGGTTGTGCAAGGAAAGATAAAAGAGACTTAAGGCATAAGCTAAGTGATCATCGATCGCTGAATATCTCTTCCTTCAGATATATAAAGAGGTTCAGCTATCGTTGAAGCTTTTCCTCAGGTTTCTTCGTGTATGAGTAGAGTCGTCTTTGCTTCACTGATATCCGCATCAGGTCACTACTAGACTTGTCTTTGTTCAGCAGCTTCGTCTTCGATTCAGCTATGAACATCTGTTGACGCGAAACTTGTCTTCAGGGATTATGTTTACATCAGAGAACATCAGCGATAACTGAACAGACTCAGTCTGATCGCTGATAGTGAAACACTAATACATATGAGCGTTTATAAGAAAGATCATCAGCGACAAATGAATAGACTCATCTTGATCGTTGATGGTGAAACACTAATACATATTAATAAACATAATTTTCACTAAGTATAGAAGAGGGTCGTTATCAAATCACTGAGAGAGTTTGGATCAACAATCTCCCCCTATTTGATAATGACAAAGTAACTGAAGAAAATTACTTTATAGTTCAAAATAATGGAATAATCAGGACTCATAACATACATGTCCCAATTACTATTTTGAGAGATCTTTTACAGTATTGATAGGGTTAAGTACTTCACTGAAATTTACATTAATTCAAAGACAGAATTACAAGACATGAAAATTATAAGTACAAGTGAGGAACTAACTACTGTAAGTTTAATTAATAGATTACAAGAAATAGAAAACTAATCTATCAGCTATCTAAAGAAGATTTTGGAGGATTAACCATATAGTCAGGTATTTCTTCTCCTCTTTGCCTTTGACCTGAAGATTCTTGACTAATGATTGCCTTGATCGGTTCAGCAAAAAGAGAGAAGTCACACCATAAACATAGGAGATCCTTGAGATGGCTGAGGGGACAGATAAGAATTTCAGACTCTTTGGAATCTGAGTTGTTCCTCATCATCTCTGAAGAAGATTCCAAAAGGTTCTTTAAGTACTTGCCCTGCAATATATGGACCACCAGGAGGCAGGGATAGATCAAGTATTGAGAGATCAGGAGGAGGGCCAAACAGATCTTCTTTTGAGAACTTGATGGAGGTTTCGTTCCTTATTGCAACATCATTCTCAGATAAGGAGGAGACATGCTTTCTTTTGAGGTGCCTTGGCTTGGAAGGAAGAGCAGATGGTACCTTTAACACAGTAGTGACTCCGTTGATGAGGGCTTCTAAGATGCCTTCGACATAGCCTCTATAGGTTGATTTGGATTTCTTCAACGCATCTTTGAACTCTAGCCATTCCATGTAGCCGAAGCTTTCAAGCTTTGAAACAAACATAGCCTTCGAGCTACCATCCTCTCTGGTTATCTCCATCATTACAGAAATTCGATCCTTATTCATTTTCCCAAAGATGACAACAGCTGATATCTTTAATGGGTCGGAGTGATAGTCGACTTTATGTTTGCACCATTCGACAGTTTTATCGTTGACCGCTTGTTCTTTTGAGCGCTCCTCTTCAATTTCCTTTAGTAAAGCAGCCTGGACTTCCACTGGATTCTTTTTCAGCTTCTTGTCTTTGACTTGAGAGGACTGAACCTTGAGAGCTAGAGATGCATCTCTTTGATAGTCGGCAATCAGTTTCTCAGCCCTGATAGATTCTTCAATTTCAGCTTCAGTCAGGAAGTCTAGTTCTGTAGATGTTATTTGAAGAGGGACCTTCAGTCGTTGATTCTCTAGATGCGAGATCATCTCTGTTCTTCTCTTCATCTCTTTCTCTGACCAGTGAGATGGTCTAGAGGGTCTTCCTTGATGGTGCAGGGCTTCTTCTTCTTCATCTTCTTCATCAATCTTATTGAAGGATATTGGGATTATTGAGTCATCAGCTATGGAAGCTGGGATTATTTGTAGTTCCTTTCCCTTAAGCAGGGGAGAGAACTGTCTGCTCAGAAAATAGATGAAAAGAGTTAGTGTATGTTTTGGGAAGAAGAGAGATAAAAAGCTAGAAAGAAACAGAGGTTTGGGATTTATAGAATGGTATAGGAACAAGTGAAAGGCATACCTGAGAAGGATTCTCCCCCTCAGATGGTGAAACATTTTTCAGGCTTCCCTCAGCAGTTGAACCCTTTGGATTGCTTTGGTAAGGGGTTCCTGAAGAAGTTCCACTTCTCCCCCTGTTGTGATAACTTCTTTCGAAGATATCACTGATGAAGTGGTCGCTGCAGAAAACCATAGAGACTGTTCTTCTTCATCGTCATCATCATCATCATGATGTTGCTCTGTATCTTGATCCTGGAGATCAAGATCTTCATCCTCTTCTTCCTCTTCAAGTAAAACTTGATCGAGCAAAGATGGAGGGGCTTTGTCAGCAACCTTCTCCCCCTCAACCTGAGAGGGAGGTTCTTCCGTTTGAACTTCAGCAGCAACAACATCCTCAAGATTTTTTTCAGTATGCTCTTTCTCCCCCTCTTTGTCATTATCAGAACGGGGGAAGCCAGAAATGGAAGGAGCAACTTTTGTTGATGTCAGGGACCGGACTTCAGCCTCCAGACGCTCTAGACGTTCTTCAATCACAGGGATGTCTAAAGTAGCTTGATGAATAAATTCAACGGCTATATTCATAGAGGTGCGGTCAGCCTCAGCGAAAGAAGGAGTGGGCGTCGGAGTTGGTGCATTCAGCTTCTCAAGTACCTGCTGAAGTAGTGAGGTGCAGGAATCAATCTTTGCAGATAACCCCTGGACATCGTTGCTTAGAGTATCAACACGTCCCTGAAGGAGTTGAGAATCCTCCTTGACTTTGACAAGCTCGCCCTGAAGAGTTGTGATCTGGGAGGCTTCGTCTTTGGACGAGCAAGTAGTTGTAAGTTTCTTCAGCTCTTCACGAGTGGCATTGACAGCGCTGGTGGTTTCGTTCATGGAGGTGGTGAGAGAATCCACCTTGAAACCCAAACTGTTGACATGAGCGTCAACAGTCTCCATATTAGGACCTGAAAGAAAAATTAGTTTCTAAGAAACAGGCTTATATGGAGAGTTGGGAGTAGTGTTTAGGGTTATAGGAGTACCTAAGTTATCAAACAGTTTGTAGAATTGCATAGATTCTTCAAAAGTTTGATTATCGGGTCCTATGGGTGCAAAATGTGGTTGCGTAGAAATGGATGGAGGGTTAGAGACCAAAGAGATGGGAGGACAAGTAATAGGGATAGAAGAAGTTGGGAGTTGGGTAGCTACCTCAGTTGTTACTGAGATGGGTGGTTGTGTCACTGATGTTGTGACAGCGACCGAGATCGCTGGCACGGTTGATGATGTGATAGCTGAGTATGTGGAGGAGAGACCCACGAAATCATCCAAGGAAGTTTGTCGAGAAACTACCTCAGGCTTTCAACTAGTGGCGATGGTCTCCTTAGTCAATTTGGCCTTCTTTGAAGAACCAGAAAGACTAGCTGACGGTCGTTTTGAATCGGTTTTAGCGGCAGGGTTAGCTGGAGAAGGAACCTCCGGCGCAGCCGCTGAAGATGAAGAATGGAGAGAGAGGCGAGAGCGTAGAGTAGAGATACTTATCTCGTTGTCGAACGGTTTGACCTCCAATGAACGATGACCCATATTGGCGAAAGTACCATCAGGGTTATTGGGGTAAGAGTCAGGGTAGAGAAACTTCAGGTATGCACAGATGAACCGTACATATGAGATCTTGGGATCCCTCTCCATCTTCTCTATCTTTGACTTGAGATCGTCAAAGATAGCGGTGGCATAGTCGAAGTTCTTCCCAGCGATGACCGAGTAAGCCATGTGAACTTGAACTTTGCTTGCCTGATCAAGTGAACCACTTTTCCCACTCATACATTGAATGAAGTGAGAAAAGATGAAATTCAGTTGAGAAGGCATGATTGCCTTCTTGATGAGAGTCAGCTTCTTGTTGGGGATTGTGGAGCGGGGCTTGTTGTCCCAACAGTATTCCATATCATCCAGAAACTGGATGAGTTCAGCATCAGTTGAAAGGGCGGCAAATCCACTCTTGGGTTTGTCAGGAAATCTGAGTGCCTTCCTCAGGCTGAATGCAGTCATCATGCCTGGGCCTAAGTCAGTGCTGAAAGAGATAGTAGGAACCTGGTCACCTTTCTTGTTGGTGATGGAGGTGTCTTCAGCAGTGAACCAAAACTATTGGAGAAGCGTTTTGGATGGCTTAGGATCCACAGTGAGGGCGTAAGCAATTCAAGATTGCTTCAGGAACTGAGCAGCTTCCACTAGGTGTGAGTATTTGACACCATCGAAGTCCAATCGGGCAAGATGATTGTTCTTCGAAATTTCAGATTCAGAGAGAGCAAAGTTGACTGTCTTCGAAGCAACGAGAGCTGATTGTGCCATTTCTGAATATGGAAATAATCGAGAATAGAAGGAAAGGATTAGAGTGTAAAAATAAAGAAGTTTTTACCAGTTTCTATTTGGAGAAAGAAACGTAGAAAAAAACCAAAATATTTGAAGATTAAAACAGTGTTCTTAGTTGTAGAAGTAAGAACAATAGGAAAACCAAAGGTTTTGAATGAATAAAATCAAAAAGAATGATTTTAGTGAACAAAAATCTTGTGAAAACCCATAATGATGGAACATAGATAAGTTTTAGTAACAAGATTTTAAGAGAAAGAAGATCAAAATAACCTGTTGATCCTTAAGAAAGAAGATGCAAATGCTTTGAAAGAGGTTCTTGCAAATGCTTGAGAGAGATTCTTGTTTGAGAAGATTTCCAGAAAGTGTAAAACGATAAGAATGAAAAAAACATTCTTTTTATACGTAGAGAGAGATAGAGAGAGGCGGGAAAAAAAGTTCATCATGACATGGACACGTTCCACGAAGTTGATTGGATAGAAGGGCAACGGACGAACGTGTCAGAAAAAGGCATGTCGTGGATTGTCGGTTCAAATGTGTTAGAGCATAAATATGTTGGATTCAAGATCATTAAGATTGAAGACAAAAGTTCAAGAAGTCAAAGGCTGAAAGTCAACTCTCTAGTGAAAGTCAAAGTCATTTGTTAATAATGTCAAAGTCAATGTATTTGTATTTTGTGTTTCTTTGTAATTGTCAAGGGTATAAATACCTTATGTCTTTGTCTTTGTAATCAGATGTACACGAATCAGAGAGAGAGAGAGAGAAAGCAAATTAGAGAAGAGGATATTGAACATCATTCTAGAGTAAGAAAGTAGAGAGAGAAAGTGAAATTTGTAATTGTTTGAAGAATTAATCAAAGACTTGTGATTACGATTTTCATCTTGATTGTTTGTAGTGATTAGAACTAAAATATTGGGAATAACAATTGGTATCAGAGCAGATCCAAATCGAAATCAAATCAAGAAATCAAGAAAAGTTTGTTGTTACTATTCATCGTCACTGTTCATCGAAGTTCAAATCGAATTTCGAGTTTTAGTGCAAATTAGGTGTTGAAATCGATCAGAGTTTGTTCATATAGTATAATCGATCATGTTTTTATGATTTGATTTGTCAATTGCACTGTAATTTTCTTGTAATTTTGGATTTTGTTGAAGTTTTTGTTCACGAGTTCTAAACACTGTAATCGAGTCGATTTGTATAGATTTGTGTTTTAGATTGAAATTAGTTGATTGTATTGTGTTCTTGATGAATATGTGAGTAAATTCTCAAAGTTTGGTGCGGAAATTCAAAGTTTAGATTGATTTTTGGTGAATCAGATGAAGAATACACAAGGAATCTGAAGAACGCGCAAGATCTACAAAACGCGCAAGTTCATTCGTCAGAACGCACAAGCTGAAGAATCTCAGTTTTGGTCAAAAATGCGCAAGGCATTGTTAGCGAGTTCTAGAAACTCGCTGATCGAAGTCTGCGAGTTTGAAATTTGAAAAAAAAATAAAAAATTTCTAAGTGTTGAAACGCGCAAGTAGACACTTGCGAGTTCTACAAACGCGCTAATCGAAGGGTGCGAGTTTGAGCCGGAATAGTGATCTGCGAGTTTGGTCGATCTGCGAGTTTGGTTGATCTGCGAGTTTGGTCAAAACGCGCTAGTAGCGACTTGCGAGTTTCACAAACTCACACGCCTCAGTTTGCGAGTTTCAGTATGAATAGTGATCTGCGTGTTTAGGCGTTAGCAAGTTTCTTTTAGAACAGTCTCTTGCGAGTTTCAGCAACTAGCGAGTTTATTAAAACACGTAAGTTTTTGCGTGCGAGTTTCACAAACACGCAAGTTGAAGTCTGCGAGTTTTTCTGTGAATAGTTGTTTGCGAGTTTCAGCGCCTGCGAGTTTTAAGCCTTTTCAGTGAACTGCGAGTTTTCTTTACTTAGAATATTTTCTGAGAAATTTTCAAAACTGTAATAGCGGGACCCCCGTGCTAAGTCTGCGGAGGGGGACAAAAGTTCTTTCTGTGATCAAAATCTTTGAATTTTTTTTTAGATTTCTGTATTTTTCTTGTGATTTCATATTTTGGATTAACGATCATTTTTGTCACATTCTTTTTGAAACAGATATTCAAGATGAGATATTTTTCTGATGATGATAAAAAGAAGATTGTCGAGCTCAAATTAGAAAACACCAGTCTCTCTTCCTTAGTTGACTACTATTCAAAGAGATCAAAGAGATACAATGATGAAAGGAGGATACTGAGAGAAGAAGTTAGTACATTAAAGAAAATAAATGAAGATCTGCTGAAACAAACTTCTGGGTTGAATGATGAAGTTGTCAAATTTCAGCAAACAGTGTGTGCTAATGAAATGAAGATCTTTGAATTAGAATTTCAAATTGTTGAAGAAATATCAGTTTTTGATAATGAAAAGAAAGAGTTTGCTAAGAAATTCTCCAAGTTTTCCAGAAAATGTGCTGACGAGAAGAAGAACGTTGAGCTTAAATGCATTAAGCTTTCTCAACAAATCTCTGATTTTGAGAAAGTAATCATTCTGGAAAAGGAGAATTTTGCCAAAGAAAAGAAGTTAACAGAGCAAAAGAATGTTGGGATATTCAAAGAGATATTTGGTCAGAGGACAAATGCTGAAATGGGCTTTGAGGAAGAAAGAAGCTTATTTGAAGCAGAGATAAAGAAGCTAATTGCAAAGCTATCTTAGCTATCTACTTGTGTGCTTAAATAGCAGCAAACAAAGTCTGAATTTGAGACGAAGATTGATCTTATTGTAAAAGAAAGAGACAGTTACTCTTCAAAGATAAAAGAACTTGAAAAGATTATTTCAAAGGTGGTGGTGACTGAGCAAACGACTCCAGAGTCAAAAATCCACACACCTAGAAATAGTTCAGCTGGTTCTAACAAGACTGCCTCAAGTTCACATCAGAAAACTGTGTCTACAAGAAGGTCAGTTAAATCTTTTGATCAAATATCGTACAACTAACATTTTCTATGATCAAAATGTAGATGGTTCAGGTGCACATAGAAGAAGAAGAATATATGAAAAAGAGAAGCTGCTTTGGAAGATAAAACCAGTTGAAGATGAAAAGAATGATGAGAAGAAGGAAGAAAAGAAAGGAAAGAAAGAAGAGAAGAAAAGTAACAAATCATTTGTACATGCATCAACAGCCAAGAAGAACAAAGTGCTGAAAGGTAAACCTGATCTTGCTTATTCGAGAGATCAATTGTTTAGGTTGTCAAAGAAAAGGTATTATTCTTACTGTCATACATATGATTTTGTTCATAAAGCTAGTGATCATTACTGGTATGGTTCTTACTCCGTTACTCCCATACGAACTGCAACTAATACACATGGACCCAAATACCAGTGGGTACCAAAACCGAAGATTGATTCTATGTTGCAGGCACCACAAGTCAAGGGGGAGTAAGAGAACGATGGCTCTTGAATAACACAGTTCAAGACCCGTACCTCAATGATAAGGAGTTTGAATTCTAAACATAACAGTTTAGGACTCGTACTTCAATGATGAAAAAGAGATGCTACTCCCGGGCTGATATAAGAGATTGTACTCCGATACTCCAACGAGGATATCAACCTTCAAGGGGGAGTACATATTTTTCTGAAATTTTTGCATCCGATAGATATGACGAACTACATTCCAAAAGGAGTTGTAGATCTCTATTACGTGCGTTATAACTGACATATCTTAGATGCATAATTTCAGGGGGAGTAAAAGGATTATGACTTCTTATTACTCAGATCAGAACTCGTCGTGTTAATTATTTTACTGCTTTATGTCTTTTAATGTTTTGTGAATAAAGTTGCTTTGGCATGACTTTGAGACTTGTGCAGGATGAGAGAAGATGACACGATCATATCTTATTAACTACAGCTGAATTCATGAGATTTAAGACGAAGCGAAATGGTAAATTTCTTATCTTAATCTCAAATGTATCTGAAAGAAGGACAACTTTCAGATATAGAAAACTTATTCTTAAATGTTCAAACCACTTCCCGATTCTTAAACAGATTTCATGAATTGGAAGTGTGATTTTAAATGTTTTCATTTTTTATTTTGAACTTCAATGATTAATAAACTGTGTGTTTCCAAAGATATATACTTGCGTATTGTCTTTTCTTTATACTTTCAAGTATTCACACACACCGGTTTGAATTTTTGTTCAAAATGTTCTTACCATGTCTCATATTGAAACATAATTTTTTTGATGGTAAGACACCCCGCTTGTACTTCATAGAATTTTCAGTGATATTTCATTTCGAAACGTCATTTTCAAGAATGTCTATATTTTGTTTCGTATAGACACATATCCATTATTCTTGACCATAAGCCTTAATTGATTTATCATTCATTTCTGATCATTTTCATACAATGTCAGATTTTCATACAAGTTTCTTGCATTCAGATTCATTCATTCAATATACTTGTTTGAAAATATTTCAATGTTTCAAATGCTCAAATATTCATGATTATATTTTATGAGCTTACATTCATCTGACATTTGTATATGAGCTTTAACTGATAAAGTTAAACCATATTGAGCAACACACATGCTTTCTAGGATTATATGGGTTCTTTGTGCTAGGACTTAAATGAACTTCTATGAAATCATGATAACCAGTGATTTCTACCCAAGAAGTTAATCCTTTAGTGATTGAGTGTGAGGAGTCAAAAAGAAATGAGTGTGGGTGTGATGAGGTAAAATGGAAAAGAGAGTTTGGTTAGACATGAGCTTATTGATTAAAAAGAAAGAGGGTGTGAGATCAGAGTAAAAGAATATCAAACTCTGAACCAACTACTTTCTGAGTCGGGCAGCCACATTACTAATGCTTCACAATTCTTGGTGAACATTATTGAAACAGGCAAATAGCTCATGCCAACTCTTGCTTAAACCCCACCAACCACTCATTTTCTTCTCAAAAAGAAAATGTTTCATATTTTTCAAGGGGACGCAACATATAATCTATCTGATTTTCATTTGAAAAATCTGGATATTGAAAAAGAAGGAAGTCTGCCCCACCTTCGCACTTCAATCATGCACATTGAGTTTGTGTTTATCTACTGTTGTCTCAGTGGTTTACACTATGTTGAGCCTTTATAAAAGCAATCATCGTGCTTAGTTCTTTCTACACTTGCACGAACACACAAAGAATTTTTTCTTTGTCATAACATTCATAGAAATTTCCTTTGTGGTATTTCGATGATTGGATGGAAGCCCTGGGGGAGTGAACATCAAAAAGCTCCTTTCCAATGTGTATTCGTTACACACAGTGACTTCGTGTTACTGACAGATATTTTTAACTGATTCATTTGTTGATTCAGGTGTTACATGTTCTTATTTTGTCCGGATTTGCAAAGATCTAGATGAATACCTGGTTATGGATCACAGAATCAGAGGCTCAGTTTGACATATCAGATTGGTCAAAGACATTTCTTAGAGAAAGTTTTGATGATATCGATGCTCAAATCATCAAAAAGGGGGAGAAGAGTTCAAGAAATGTTTGAAAGAGTTTATGAAAAAGAATTATCCGAATGAAGAGTTTGAGTTAAAGCTGGGAGAAAATATTCAAGATTGTTGAAAGATGAAAGAAATAGAATTGTTGAAGATAATTTGCTGGAGCAAAGTGTGCTAAATCTGAAGATATTTTCTTTTCAAGTCTGAAAAGGTTTGTGTACAACCTTGGGGAGATTGTTACTATTTTTGAAGATCAGACGTTGGGAAGATTGTTGAAAGTTTTTGAAGACAAAGCTAAAGAAGAATTTCATTATGTTAAGTGGGAGTTTGTAAATCATGTTTGTATCAAAATGGGAGATTACAAGAGAATATAAAGATTGTTCAAAGGGGGAGTTATTTCAATCGAGCTTAAAGAGAGAAGATTGCGTTGCTAAATCTTTTAGTAATGATCTTGATCCAAAGGGGGAGATTGTTAGAGCATAAATATGTTGGATTCAAGATCATTTAGATTGAAGACAAAAGCTCAAGAAGTCAAAGGCTGAAAGTCAACTCTCTAGTGAAAGTCAAAGTCATTTGTTAATAAAGTCAAAGTCAATGTATTTGTATTTTGTGTTTCTTTGTAATTGTCAAAGGTATAAATACCTTATGTCTTTGTCTTTGTAATCAGATGTACACGAATCAGAGAGAGAGAGCAAATTAAAGAAGAGGATATTGAACATCATTCTAGAGTAAGAAAGTAGAGAGAGAAAGTGAAATTTGTAATTGTTTGAAGAATTAATCAAAGACTTGTGATTACGATTCTCATCTTGATTGTTTGTAGTGATTAGAACTTGAATATTGGGAATAACAAAATGACGTCATGAGGAGAGAGAAAAACGTTTCATTTGTCCTTTTCGAAATTATCTCTGAAGAAAAGTCAGAGATAGGTTTTCTTTTTGAAAGAATCCTTGATAGAAATTCAGAGATTGACTTTTCATTTCAGAAGGATCATTGAAGAAAAATGTCAGTGATAGAATTTGTTTATCAAAAAGCTTTTAATCATTTGAAGAAAGAAAATGATTATTTTTATTTTTGAGAGAAAAACAACTTACTGAATAAATATTCAGTGATGGAGAATAAGAGAACATACCTGAGAGTCAGAAATTCATTCAGTGATGGAGAATAAGAGAACATACTTGAGAGTCAGAAATTTATTCAGAGATAGAGTGATAAAGGGGAACTTAGGATCACAGACATAATACAGGAAGATGAAGAGTTACTCTTCAAGATTCAGCATTCCAAGCTCACTGATGAGAAAGTTGAACATTGTCTCATCAAGAGGTTTGATGAATAAATCAGCATGTTGATAGTCAGTGGGTATAAAGTGAAGTTCAATATCACCATTCATCACATGATCTCTGATAAAATGATATCTGATCTCTATGTGTTTCGTCTTTAAATGTAGCACTGGATTGTTTGCTATAGCGATAGCACTAGTGCTGTCGCAATAGATTGGAATCTTTGATAGCTGAAGCTCATAGTCTAATAGTTGATTTCTCATCCATAAGACCTGAGCACAACAACTTCCAGCGGCTACATATTCAACTTCAGCTGTGGAAGTGGACACTGAATTTTGCTTTTTGCTTGTCCAGCTTACCAGCTTTCCTCCTAGAAGTTGACATCCACCAGTGGTACTTTTCTATCGACTTTACAACCTACAAAATCACTATCGGAATATCCAGTTAGATCAAATCATGAGTCTTTGGGATACCAAAGACCGAGGTTAGGAGTCCCTTTTAGATATCTGAAAATTTGCTTAACAACGATCAGATGGGATTCCTTGGGTTCAGATTGATAGCGTGCACATAACAAGTAGAGTACATGATGTCAGGTCGGCTCGCTGTAAGATACAGCAGGGAGCCTATCATTCCTCTATAGGCAGTGACATTAACATGTTTTCCAGATGGATCTTTGTTTAGTGTCAAAGGAGGTGCCATAGGAGTTTTCATCGCTAAAGTTTATGTTAGATCAAACTTCTTCATCATATCTTTAACATACTTACCTTGGCTGATAAAAGTACCTTTGTCAGATTGTTTAATCTGAAGACCAAGAAAATGTGTCAGCTCACCTATCATACTCATTTTGTATTCTTTCAGCAAAGTGAGTACATAGAGATAGGTTAGTAGAACCAAATATGATGTCATCGACATATATTTTACAAGAATAATATGACCTTTTATCTTTCTGAAAAATAAAGTATTATAAATTTTGCCACGTTCAAAATTTTCAGAGATAAGAAAAGATGAGAGAGTGTCATACCAAGCACGAGGGGATTGTTTTAGACCATAGAGAGCCTTATCCAACTTATAAACATAATTTGGATACTTAGGGTCATAGAACCCTGGGGGTTGTTCTACATAGACTTCTTCATTCAGCTTTCCATTTAGGAACGCTGATTTTACATCCATTTGATACACAATGAAGTCTTTGTGAACTGCATAAGCTAAGAATAGTCGAATTGCTTCGAGCCTAGCCACAGGGGCAAATGTTTCATCATAGTCTATGCCTTCCTCTTGTCTATATCCCTGAGCAACAAGTCGAGACTTGTTGCGGGTTACAGTTCCATGTTCATCTAACTTATTTCTAAACACCCATTTGGTGCCTATAACAGTTTTATCAGATGGTCTAGGAACGAGATTCCAAACTTTGTTGCGAGAGAACTCATTCAGCTCTTCTTGCATAGCGTTGACCCAGTTTGGATCTCTGAGGGCATCATCAGCCTTCTTTGGCTCTATTAAAGAAATAAAGTTGACAAAGAGACAGATATTACCTGAACTTCGTCGTGTCTGAATACCTGCATCGGGATCACCAAGAATTTGATCTATGGGGTGATCTCTGGTCCATCGCTGAGCAGGAGCATGATCGCTCATTTCATAGGTTGGATTAACAATGGGAATGTTCACTAATGAAGAAGCCTGAGGTTCATCAGCTATTAATTGTTGAGAGTCAGACAAACTAGTGTTTTCTGAGAAGAGTTTAGACGAAGATGGATCAGATTGAAGAAGTGTGTTTAGAGGCTCAGTTGAAACCCATGAGATGGATTCAACGTTCGGCGGTATGATGTTTGGATCATCATCAGCAGTTTGAGGAGTATCTGAATGTTGATGGTTTGAGAAGAAAGGTTATGTTTCTCTGTAATGAGAAAACATCCAAGCATTTAACTCTTCATTGTTAGCGATTGGTTTAGAGTTCGCTGAACGAGTTTCATCAAAAGTGACATGAATTGTTTCTTCCATATATTGTCTTCTCTTGTTGAAAACTCTATAGGCTTTGGAGATAGAGGAATATCCAAGAAATATTCTATCATCAGCTTTTTGGTCGAACTTTCCAAGTTGATCTTTGTTGTTTAAAATAAAACACTGACAACCAAAGATATGAATAAAACCGATAGAAGGTTTTCTTCCATGAAAGAGTTCATAAGTTGTCTTTCCAAATCGCTTTACTATCAGCGATCTGTTTTGAGTAAAACATGCAGTGTTTACAGCTTCAGCCCAAAATTGAGTAGGGAGGTGAGAATCGCTGAGCATTGATCTAGAAGCTTTAATGATCGTTCTATTTCTTCTTTCAGCGACTCCGTTTTGCTGAGGTGTTCTTACTGAAGAGAAGTTATGAGAAATTCCCTTGTTCTCAAAGAAATTGTTCAGAGAATTGTTTTTGAACTTAGTTCCATGATCACTTCTTATTGAACGAACAGTGAGATTATTCAACACTTCCATCTTTTTAACAAAAGATATATCAGTTCTTCTGGAGTATCACTCTTGCAGCGAAGAAAGATAACTCAGGTGTAGCGAGAGTATTCATCTACAATGACAAGCGTATATTTCTTTCCAGCTATTGATTGGATGTTGACAAGGCCAAACAAATCCATGTGCAAGAGTTGAAGAGGACTCGTCACTGAGGAAACTTGTTTAGACTTGAAACTAGATTTTGTATGTTTTCCTTTTTCACATGCTGAGCAGGGAGATTCTTGAGCATATGAGTGTTGAGGAAGACCAGAAACCATTTCCTTAGATGAGAGAGAATTCAGGGTTTTGAAGTTTAGATGAGATAGCCTTTTGTGCCATATCCAGTTGACATCAGAAGAGGCTTTAGAGAGAAAACATATGTTTTCAGTGGTAGTAGAGTCCATATCTATTACATAGACATTTTCTTTACGATAACCACTGAAAGCAAGTTTTCCTTTCTCATTTACCACTGAACATGCTTTCTTGGTAAAGCGAACTTCATAGTCTTTGTCACATAGATGACTGATACTCAGAAGATTGTGCTTCAGTCCATCTACATAAGCGACTCTTCTGAAGGTAGTTGTCCCATTGCTGAGGACACCAAACCCTTGGGTATATCCTTTTCCATTTCCACCAAAGGTCACAGAGGGACCTTTCTCTTTCTTGTATTCAGTGAGCAGGTCTTTTTGTCCAGTCATATGACGAGAACATCCACTATCGAGATACCAGATGCCCTTTGATCCCTGCAAACATAAGGAAGATTAAGCTTTGTTTGGTACCCACTTTTCAATGGGTCCTTTAGGGTTAGTGGTGATGGAAGGTTCAGCAATCTTCACAGCAGATGAAGATTTAGCTTCAGTAGTAACCTTCACCTTGGTTAATTTCTTAACCTTAGTGGTATTCTTCACCTTGGTAGATTTTTCAGCTTTGATGACCTTCTCAGCCTTGGAGGCATTCATCTTCACTTTAGTTGATTTATCGTCTTTAGTGGCAGTTGGACATTTGCTTGCAATATGGTCAGTAAATCCACAGTGATAGCATTTTCTCTATTTGAAAGTGGTTTTGGGACCATGAGTAAAAGGTTTTGAGAATTTAAGATGAGCAGGTCCATCTCCAAGAATGCTTTTATCATGAGATCTGGGAGGAACTTTCATTTCTTCAGATCTCTTAGACTTAAGATCAACCTTTAACTTTGGAGGACATAGATCAAAGATTTCTATCACAGAGCTAGACGATTGATTCGCTGAAGGTTTAGAAGGAACTTTCAGCTTTGCTTTCTTGGTAGCCTTATGAGGACGAAGAATGGATTTTCCTTTTTCCACAGACATAGAGCCTTTGGATATTTCCTCAGGATGGGATTAGAATATGATGAAGGATAAAACTGATTATAAGAAGTGTCAGAGATAGAAGAGACAAACGTTCCAAACTTAAGCAATGAACTGTCTTCTTTATGCTCATCCTGTGGTTTCCAAAAACCAAGACCGGTTTTATCACCGCCAGGAGCTTGAGCGTTTATTATCTCAGTGATATTTGTTGAGGAATTGCACCATTTTTCAACAGTAGCCTTTTCTGCTTTTAGAGCAGCGATGGCTTGTTCGCGTTCTATGCTGATGATTTTATTTACAACAACTTGATCTTTCAAACTTTCCTCTAAAATAGTCAGTTCTATGATCTTTTCATAGCATTTTTCCAGTTGTTCAGTTAAATCATTGTTTTTGCTTTCAGCTAGAGATTTGCCGTTTAGAGCATTGTAAATATCAATCGTCAGCACATCAACTGCGCGACTTCTCTCTGATTCAGGTAGAGAGTGATTAGTAGAGATAGATATCTGAGATGATATATAGCTCATACAAGTTTCAGTTGGTTCTTCCACTTCTTCTTTAATCTCATCCATGAGGCAGAGATTAGCGACTTCTTCTTCATCAGAACTTGATTCTTCAGATTCAGCCTAGTCGTGTTCTTCAGCGATGAGACCTTTACCTTTTCGCTTGTAGTTTTTCAACTTTTGATATTTCTCTTTCATCTTAAGGTATTTTTCATCGTTGTATCTTCTCGAGGTAGAAGGTTTGAAGACTTTCTTCGACCTACACTCACTTGCAAAGTGTCCAATTTTTTCACAGTTAAAGCAAGTAGCAGTAGCCTTATCAACAGGGGTTGATTTTGGCTTGTCAGTGAGAGAGAGAGGCTTATTTCTTCGAAAACTGCTCTTTCTTGCAAATATCTTAAAAGAGTTTGTCAAGAGTGCTAAGGACTCATCAAACTCTAAAAGATCAGTGTCTGATAGATCCTCAGATTCAGAATCTAACTCAGTGATGGTGAGAGTAGATCGCTGAGATGGAATTACCTCTGAAGAGACTAAAGCAACAGGGATGCTTTTGGAGTCTTTAGAATCTTTTATAAGATTCTTCTTTAAAAGATTTGATTGCTCATAGTTGAGCAATATTCCATACAAGGTGCTGAGAGAAAGAGAATTTAAGTCTTTTGTCAGCTTGAGACATATTGAATAACTGTCCCCGCATTCAGAAAGACATTCTAAGAATTTTGTTAGGACCTCAGAATTAGAATAGGTCATGCCAACAGTTCTTAGATCAATGATTAAGCAGTTAAACCGCTGATGAACATCAGAGAGAGATTCATTCTTACCAGCGATAAAACTTTCATACTGTCTTACCAAGTAAATCTTTCGAGTCTCTTGGATTTCAGTGGTGCCTTCATATTGAACACATATGGTTTCCCACATTTCTTTAGAAGTTTTAAGATGCATGATGGAATGGAAAACTTTATCAGGAAGAGCCATAGAGATAATGGTATTTTCCCTTGCATCGATACCAACCTTCTTTTTGTCTTCATAACTTCATTGTCTCATTTCCTTAGCAATATAGCGTTCAGGAATAAAAGGAGTGGTGGCAGTAGCTGGAACGGAAGCTATGATTTGGACAGGTTCATAGGGTCCGTTTGCTACGTACTCAGGTATAGTGGGATCTGCACCTTCAAGAAATAGCATCATTCGATTTTTCCAGAGAGAAAAGTTATCTCTGCTAAATCGAGGAGGTTTAGAAAGTGAACCATTATCATAGTAGTTTGTGTTTGTGTTAAGTGCCATTTCAGAATAGCAAGGAAGAGAATAAAGCAAGATCTTGTTTATCAGATTAAACAGTCTGCTCTGATACCACTTGTTGGTCCCGGAGGTGCTTAACAAGTTTATAGAAGGGGGGTTGAATACAAAAACAGAATTTAAAGTTTAATAAATTGTTTATTGATAAATCAAACACAATTTACAAGTCTGTTGCGGAATAAGATTAAGTAGAACTCAATCTAAACAAACTTAAGAAAACACTAAGATGGTTGCACAAGAATATAGAGAAAGGGGATTAGAGAATATAAAAAACAAGGGTTTCTATAAGATAGAAAGATGAAGGATAGAGGTGAGCACACTCTTCAGATGGAGAGGTAATCTTTCTATTTATACCCTATGCATTAAATGCATGGCAGGGCACTTTACACGTGTCATTCATTGATTGGCTGAGAGGGTCTGACTTTGGGAGACATGCTTTTGGCCGTATCATGAACAGTGTAGTTGACATAGTTGTTGTACGAATTGTGGCAGAGGTATGTCCGTTATGACACATCGTACTAGTTGTGCAGGGAAAGACAAAAGAGACTTAAGGCATAAGCTAAGTGATCATCGATTGTTGAATATCTCTTCCTTCAGAGATATAAAAAGGTTCAGCTATCGATAAATCAAACATAATTTACAAGTCTGTTGCAGAATAAGATTACGTAGAACTCAATCTAAACAAACTTAAGAAAACGCTAAGATGGTTGCACAAGAATATAGAGAAAGGGGATTAGAGAATATAGAAAACAAGGGTTTCTATAAGATAGAAAGATGAAGGATAGAGGTGAGCACACTCTTCAGATGGAGAGGTAATCTTTCTATTTATACCATATGTGTTAAATGCATGGCAGGGCACTTTACACATGTCATTCATTGATTGGCTGAGAGGGTCTGACTTTGGGAGACATGCTTTCGGTCGTATCATGAACAGTGTAGTTGACAGAGTTGTTGTACGAATTATGGCAGAGGTATGTCCGTTCTCACACATCGTACTAGTTGTGCAGGGAAAGACAAAAGAGACTTAAGGCATAAGATAAGTGATCATCGATCATTGAATATCTCTTCCTTCAGAGATATAAAGAGGTTCAGCTATCGCTGAAGCTTTTCCTCAGGTTTCTTCGCGTATGAGTAGAGTCGTCTTTGCTTCACTGATATCCGCATCAGGTCACTAGTAGACTTGTCTTTGTTCAGCAGCTTCGTCTTCGATTCAGCTATGAACATCTATTGACGCGAAACTTGTCTTCAGGGATTACGTTTACATCAGAGAACATCAACGATAACTGAACAGAATCAGCCTGATCGCTGATAGTGAAACACTAATACATGTGAGCGTTTATAAGAAATATCATCAGCGACAAATGAACAAACTTATCTTGATCGTTGATGGTGAAACACTAATACATATTAATAAACGTAATTTTCACTAAGTATAGAAGAGGGTTGTTATCAAATCACTGAGAGAGTTTGGATCAACAGGGGACAACTCAACACGAGGCGCAGAAATGGCCGTGTAAGTTGCTGTGGTTGCAACTTAAGAGCACGCCCGGCTTGGCCCGCGACTTGAGGTCGCGACCAAGGCCGCGAGAGACGGTCTAATCGACTTAAAACCCAATTTTTCTAGGGTTTTCTCTCATTTACTCCCATACTCCGTTTCTCTCTTCTTTGAGACGAATTTGGGAGCTCAAGAACTAATTTGGGAGCTCAAGAACTAATTTGGGGCACCTTGATGTGAATATACCCTAGGGAGATCAAAGAGTTGGTGGTTTGAAGCTTGGTGATGGGAAGGGTGAAAGATTTCGTGGGAGAAATGTGGTTGGAAGACTTTAAGTTCCGTTAGAGGTAAGCACCTTGTATATTCCAAACTTTAGTATAAGGATCTTTGTAGATCTAAAGGTTTTACTTGTTGTTGGTTCATTTCTAGAGTTAAGGAGATGGGTTATTTGGGAACCCCAACTCATTGTGGAAGATGACATGGAAATGGTGGAATCTACACTATTGGAGGCTAATGGTTGGATTTGGAACCTAGGTTTAACTTAACCTAGCGAGGTGAGTTCAAGTTGATTTGTGAAAACGTGTTTATCAATTTTAAACCTTTATCAGTTTACATGCCAAAATGTCAATTTTAAAGTGTTTATGTATTTTACATGAAATTATCACTTGTTGAGTTATTTTGTGGGTTTTGATTATTTGAGGTGTTTTGCTTTATAAACCTTGTAAAACACACACATTTGGGATTTTTGGGCATTTTGATAAATAAGTCATAAATGAAAGTGTTTTGATGATATATTGCATAAATGGAGATTATTTGGTCAAAATGCACTTTTAGAGTTTGTTGGAAATATGCATCGTTTATGTAACAGGACGTTTTGAAAAAACGAACGTGTGAGTCATTTGATTTTAGTCATTCCCAACCTTGGAAACATTTTAGAAATTGTAAACCTTTTTGGTTTTGGGTCGAAGACCAACTGTGATTTGAGAGACAAAGATTTTGGGAAAATATGTGGTTTGGTTTATGTAACCATATTGGCTCGCGTATTTTAGTCAAACGTTTATTTGTGCCTTTTGGGCTTGATATATACTCAGAGGAGTCTTTGAAGTAAGTGTTTGGTTTCAGTAGCTCGATAAGGAGCCTTTGACGTACGGTGTACTTAGTTGCATCTTATTTGAGAGTTACATGTTTTGAATGCGTTAGTTCATTCGTTGGAGTCATGTAACATTTTAGACTGTAATGCATTGGATCCATAAGCATATGAGTCAGTCAGTTGGTTTAATTGGGAACTGGAAATATTTATGGTTAGCGGGGACTCGAGGTATAGATCGTGGGCGGTTGAACTCGATGATCGTGTAACCTTTAGCGAAGAGCTCGAGGTATAGATCGTGGGTGGTTGAACTCGATGCCCGTGTAATCCAGTCGGTTTATTCATCGTAGAATTTTAGTGTCCGCATTTGAAGTCTAGTGAGTGGTCCCTAAGTCATGTTTTTATGTAAGCTTGCGGTGTTGCTCTGCAGAGCCGTATACGGAGCTAAGTCTTGCGGTGGTGTCCATGATGAGCCGGATACGGGGACTTGTGGATTTTGTGGTGACACTCATCTAGAGGTCGAGTAGACACTAGGGTCATTTGGGTATCTTGCGGTGGTAGCTCGGTAGGGAGTCGTATACGGGGATCCATGACTCTATGTGAAGTTCGAGAACATTGATAAGTGGCTTAACCTTGTTTGTCCGCCACATTCGATGGAATTCGGGTCTCCCCCCGTCACCGAAAGGTGTTGTTTTGGGTATTGAGTTTTAGTATCCATGTTTTTGGTGACGTTTTGTATATATGGATTATTATCCATGATTTATTGGTTGAGTATTATGTTCCACCCGTGTTTTGGGTGTTTTGGGATATAAAGTTTTATCCGCGTTTTTCATAAATTGGGAATTCAATTTCTATTCACGTTTTGAGTAAGTTTTGGGTTGCATCATTTCATCAAAGTATGTTTTGTATTGGACGTCCATCTTTAAATCCTGCGTATTATTGGAAATGGGTCGTTTTCATATTTAAAGTAAAAACGTCTTGAAAAATTATGATTTAAGTTGCATTATTTTCTTTTGCGACATATTTATTCATGTTGAAAACTCTTGAACTAACTAGGGTGTTGTTTGGCAGTTGCTGAATGATTTGATGCAGAATGATTAAGTGGTTAGAATGATTAAGAGGCACTTATGGTATAGTTCAAAGTGAAACATGGTTGTTTTGTAATTGTTTAGAATGAAATCAGGGCGCTTAATGGTTAAGGGAGGTCCAGTATACAAAATCATTCAGAGGGTTTTGCAACCATTAAGAGACAGACTTTTTTTTGCCAAACAGTATTCACCTCTTAGCTATTCAGAGGTTGCCTCTTAATGGAACCATTAAGAGGTAAACAAACAGCCCCTAGGCATTAGCCTAACCTTTTTATTTGTCGGCATGTGCAACAGTTCCGATTGGGAATAGTTCTAATGACACTGTGAAAAGATGAGTGCTAGTTGTGTGCTCGAGAAAAGAATAGCTTGGTGAAGTCTTTCGTATCTTATAGGATTAGCAACTTGTGTTTAGGTTAAGTAACACCCGACTTTGGTTTAGTCCTTCTATAAGACTGAAGTTTATAATTGATGAGGTTAAATGTAGAATTTTATTTTAGAGGTTTATCAAGTGTTGATTTATAGGAAGAAGATTTATCTTTTAATTGATGTATAATCGAAATTTTTAATTAGTTGTTTTTTTCCAAATTTGATGGTGTTACACACACACACTCACTCTCTCTCTCTCTCTGAACACAAAATAAATGAAAAAGTAGAAAATCACGAAAAAAGAATGAAAAAAAATATATATCAACATTGATGTCAAATTAACGAGAAAGTTTATTATTATTTTTTGTTGTATAATTTATTTCTCTCGATTTTTGTTGTATTTTGTCTTTTTCGAATAAAAAATATGGGGTTAGCTTTTTTAATTTAAAAGATATCGTGGTAAATGTCAATTTAATCACATCCTTTGAATCAACTAATCTAATGGTTGATGAATATGATTTTCCCCTGAACCTCACTATATATACATGTGTGTATATATATGTACATAGATAATATTTTTTTCTTGAAAGAGAATATATTAATTAAAATTAAAATATAATAATACACGTTTAACTTAATAAACTTAAAGTATGAAAATATTTTAAAATTTTATTTTTCAGACTTAATTAAGGATTTGGTCCCTATGGTTTAGAGGTGATCATTTACGGATTTGGGTTGGCCACGGGTCACGTCTAACACATTTTTTCTTGTCCAACGGACCTAATATTGCAAACTCAAACCCGTTTTTGCGGGCTTGAGAACTTGCTCATACTCGTCCTATAAACGGGCATGGCTTGTCAACGGGCTAACGGACCTAAAAATTTACTTTTAAAAAACTTATATAAAATGGTAATGTAAAATTATCTAAAATACATAATTTTTTTCCAACTAAAAAAATGTAAAATATACTAATTTACACAACGTAAGAAAGAAATTATTTTTCATAAAATATGAAGTATGGACTTTTCCTCTTCAAAAATTATCACCATTCGAAGTTCGGATTCCTCAACAAAAAAAATATTTAACCACCTAATATTTCAAAATCGAGATCCTAGGTACTATATGACATATAATATATATTTGGGAGGTGGTTGGTATTTAGTAGAGAGAATCCAACCCAAAATCAATTTTGAACTTTTTTAATACATTATTAATTATATAAAAATTTTAATTAATTATAATTATATAACGGGTCTGTTCAAATTTCTTTTTCCATTGCCCGAGCATGCCCGTTAACTTGAACGGTCCAACCCAAGCCCGCCCATATTTTCTAAAATGGTCGTCCAAGCCCGCCTTTCTAACGGGTTGGACGGATCGGGTCTAACGGGCCGCACCGCCGATGAACAGCTCTACTGTGGTTTGTGTAGTTATTACGAAATTGGTCCCTCGAGTAAGGACAAAAAAAAACGAAAATGCTTTCAAGGATAACAGAGGAACTGGATGGCTGTTAGAGGGAGGGACCAATTAGTTACAAAACAACATACGACGAGTCTTAATCTATAATAAATGAAGTTCATGGACTATTTTTGTAAAAACCATCAAACCACATGGACCAAATCCATAATTAACTCTAAAAAAACGTTAGGTAAAATTTGATAAGAAAAGGTATGAAAAAGATGATGTAGGATAATGGGAGACATGATGGATATAAGATAGCAGAGAAAAACATGAAGGTTACTTTCACCAGTCTTATACTTGTCGTGTTATTTATATAAAACAAATTTCGAACACGATATTAAGGGGCTGTTTGTTTACCTCTTAATGATTCCATTAAAAGACAACCTCTGAATCGATAAGAGGTAAATCTTGTGTGGCAAAAAAAAGTGTTATCTCTTAATGGTTCCAAAATTCTTTTAATGATTTTGTATTTTGACCCTCCCTTAACCATTAAGAGCCTTGATTTCATTATGAACAATTAGCAAACAACCATATTTCATTTTACACTATATCATAAAAACCTCTTAATCATTCAGTATTAAATCATTCAACAACTGCCAAACAACCCCTTAATTTTAATTTAGTCATGGACTATAAAGACTGTTATTACAATGATGAGATTTTTTTAAACTTACTGTTTTAAGTAACTGTGACTGAAAACTTATAAAAAATTATTGTGATTTTATGTAAGATTTTTGAAAATATAATAATTGAAATAAAATTGAAGTAAAAATATGTTACTCCATTATTTATTCTTAGAGTAAGGGACCGTTTACCAAACATTTACCTGGTAAGTGCTTACCAGGACATTTACCTCATCGGATGAATATGACAAGGGCCGAAAATCTTACCCGATAAGAACAACGATAAGGATGGAGAGTCTTACCCAGTAAGTGAGTGTGATAACTCTTACCCGGTAAGCGCTTACCGGGTAAATTGTTGCATACGATATCGTTTTGATGAAGTACAATCTTACTCGGTAAAGTAAGTTAAAGTGTTGACTCTCGCTGGTAAGCGTTTGGGTAAACAGTCCCCTAAGTTATCAATTTGGTCATGTGGTTTTAAATTTGCTTTGGATTTAGTCCCTAGAGTTTTCATATTCTAAAAAGGTTCATAGAGTTTGTACTTTCATAACGTTTTGGTTTCTACTAGTAACGATCGTTAACTTCATCTGTTAAATAAGGGGTATTTTTCCTTTTTTCGTCTTTTTTATCTAGCTTCTCTAATTAAATTATAAAACCACAGGGACTTGAACTATAATTTACTCTATAACATATGCACACACCCATCTCCTCTTCTTCCCTACTCCAATCTCACCATCAAATAACAAAAACCAGAAAGAACCCCATCTCCTCCTGCCAGCAACTCCGACTAGGGGTATTTACGGGTTGAGTTGATTGGGTTGAAGGCATTTGGACAACCCAACCAATGTTTGCAGTTTGAAAAATCTCAACCAAACTCAACCCAACCTAAACCGTACGGGTTAATCGGGTTAGTCAGGTTGATACTTTGGTACATCAAAATATTCTCCTAACTTGTTTTCTTTAACATACTCATAATTTCTTTTTCATCATCAACCATTTGGTACAACTTATCTATAATTCTTAAATCTTAATTATATCACATTCAGTTAATTTTCTCAATTTGCACATACACACACACATATATATATGTGTGTGTGTGTGTGTGTGCATGTATTCACAGTTATTGGACATATATACAAAGGAGTTGTATAGAGATGAGAATAGATTGAAAATATATGTATATGAATAGGGTACGTAATGGCGTAATTGTCTAATGTACAATAGAGACTCAATAATCATATTAAATCCAAGAAATAAACGGATATCGGGTTCATCGGGTTGGGTTGGGTTTAAATAAAAGTAACCCAATATTAACACAATACCTACGCTTTGAAGAATTTACAACTTGATTAGAAATCAGGTTGCTTTAGGTTGAGTTATTTCACGTTGCGTTGGGCTGGATTGATCGATTTGGTCGGGTTTTTAAGCACCTCTAAACTCCGACCACCCTCTTGTTCCCCCTTCCCGATTCTCCGACACCCCACCCCATTTCCTAACCCTTACCATTAAAACTTAAAAAGTAGAATGATTATCAGTCGTACAAAAATGAAAACTTTATGGTCTCTTTTGAAATAAGAAACTCTGAAGACTGAACCAAGTAATTTTAAAATCATATGGACCAAATCCACAATTTGTTGTTATTCTTATTTCTCCTTTTTAGGTTTGTGTTCAAAAGAACCGTTGGACCGCTTAAACCGGTCGAACCAAGTCAAACCATACCGTTTTTGGCGTTTTGAGCGGTATGACGGTCCGCTCGGGTCTGAAAAATAGTCAAACCGCTCGGTCCGATCTAGTCTGCAGTTTGACCCTTTTTAGAGAGTGGTCTAGACCTAACCGTCCGCCAAAAATATGCATGTATTGATCATATTTATTTTCCATGTTGTAGGCTCGACTTTTATGCCTCAATTTAAAAAAGTTCGTTAAAGACATTAAGTTTTTAGTTTTCATTTTTTCACTTGATTGCATTACCTAAATTGACAAACTTCTAAGATTCGTTAAAAAGTCAAATCTAAAATTCAAATCATCATTCGACTTTCTCAATATTTGTCTAAAATTCAACCATTGTTGGTGGACTTGTTTAACTTTTTTTCAACTTGATCAATGTTTTTCTAATTTAATATATAAATGTTTCTTTTATTATTCGGCATACTATTTTTTTATTTTTTTAATAATGTTATATTGGTAGAAATTTTATTTTGGATATAGAGTTTATGTTTTTTTAGTTTAAAGCCCATAAAAAGCCCAAACCGGTCAGATCGGACTGCCTTTTTGTGGTCCGGTTTGACCGGTTTGGTCAATTGCTACCAAACCGGCCTGTTTAAAAATTTACTAAACCGCCATTTATGGTTTGATTTGTAGTTTAGGGGTTAAATCTCTCAAACCGGACGGCAAACACCCCCACTTTTTAGATGTCTAGTTTCAATTTTTAAATATAATCATATTATAATTTTTAATTTGCTTTATTTTATATGGGATTGCAAGAAAACATTAATTAAATAGGAACCATCGATATATAATGGTTTGTTTTATATGCTTTAATTTTAACCAATTAAATGTTGATACGAATTTAAAATGTAATCATTTATTGATATAACATTTCTTTTTAGAGTAAATTAAGTTTTTAGTCTATGTGGTTTGTTGAAAATCTCTCTTTTCGTTCTTATGGTTTTGAAATTATGATTTTCATTCATATGGTTTATAATTTATTATCTTTTTCGTTTTTATGATTTAAATTTTGTTGATTTTTTCATTCCTATGTTTTACAGTTCATTTCTATGTTAGTCCTTCATACTTAAAAGTAGTGTTATGGCTTTGGAGATGAAAATAGAAATGAATTGCAAACATAAGGACGAAAAATGTAATTTACTCTTTCTTTTATGATATTTCATTTTGTTTTGAAAAATTATTATTAATATATTCATATAAAGTTGGATTTATGAGCTTCTTAAGTGGAGGGAGAATTGTGACAACCGGTCTCTCATATGTAGATAATAAGCTTTGTAAGTTTTTATAAGTCTCAAGTTGTGGACTATCAACAAATTTCAACATTATTTTAAGTTGATTTGGAGGTTATGGATTAGTCTTCTGCTTTGGGATTTAGGGAATACAAATTAAAATGGTATGACTGTCAATCTTTGTACCATCAGGATGGTGGCGTAAAACTCATCGAAGACGTTGACTCCTTATGGGGAGTTTGTAACATCTTAGTCAAATTACACATCGTCGATAAACAAGTAGAATGTTAGGTAGGCATGCTGAAGATAGGAATCTAATTAAGAGAAATTGTGACAACTCATCCCACATTGATGGAAAATGGAAATGATAACTCATTTAAGTGGGATGAGGGGTTGTCACATCCCGTCCCACATGGATAAAAAATGAGCTTTTTAAGCCCCTCATAAACCCCAAGTTGTGGACCACCAATAACTTTCACCACATGGGAAGGGTTGTTATTACCCCCAACCCACTTACATGAGCTCATAAATCCACTTTTAGTTATCACAAAATCCCTCACTTTGATCCTCAGTTTTGGCCAGACCTAACCAACATTATATTTGTTTATCGGCGATGTGGGATTTGCCTAAGATGTTACAGACAACTCATTCAATGACTCATTGTCCTCGATGAGGTTTATCTCAAGTTGTAAACTATTGATAACTTTCATCATTATTTTAAGTTGATTTGGACTTTGGAGGACGTTACATTATGTTTATATAATTTATTCTTTCGACTGACCAAATGTGAAACGAATATGATGAAAGTATTGAGTTTGCTCAGCTTGAAAAGGAATGAAAATCATAAAAACTAATTCAGCAATTGAATCAATTGATTGGTTCGAGATGTATGTCCTTGACGAAATTAAAGATTGAATGAAGATTGCAATAATATACCTCAATATTGGGACAAACCGAATAAAAAGCATAGCAATAAAACAATGGTTGAAAATGACCGTGAAAGGAAACAATACGAAATCATGGAAGAATTTACTTGAACAAACATTGAATCGGAAATGGTTGAAAGCCGTAAGAATGACAAATTCATGCATTCAATTGAAATCATTTTCCGAGATGACTGATTTTGCAGATGAGGAAGAAATAAAAATCTGAAACCCTTGGCGTTAGACTCAAATGCTCTTTGTTACATCTGTTTCGTTAGAATTATATGTATCAAAAAGCTAGCTAGCTAATGAATAATAATATGGTATCCATTTGTTAGTTTTCGTCATCAATTACTCAAACGATGTTGTAAAACGTACATCTAGGGGATTTTATTTTCTTCTAAATGCCTCTGGCTGAATAAAGAATCAAATAAAATTAACCTCTTATTCATTTAGACATTAAGGGGTTGTTTGTTTACCTCTTAATGGTTCCATTAAGAGACAACCTTTGAATCGTTAAGAGGTAAATCTTGTTTGGCAAAAAAAATATATGTCTCTTAATGGTTCCAAAACCCTCTGAATGATTTTGTATCTTGGCCCTCCATTAACCATTCAGCGCCCTAATTTCATTTTGAACAATTAGCAAACAACCATTTTTCATTTTGCACTATATCTATGAGCTTCTTAATCATTCTGATCACTTAATCATTCTGCACTAATTAGGGGCTATTTGTTTACATGTTAATGGTTCCATTAAGAGACAATTTCTGAATCGTTAAGGGGCGAATCTTGTTTGGCAAAAAAAGGGCTGCCTCTTAATGGTTCCAAAATCCTCTTAATGGTTTAGTATCCTAGCCCTCCCTTAACCATTAAGCGCCCTGATTTCATTATGAACAATTAGCAAACAACCATATTTCATTTTACACTATATCATAAAAACCTCTTGATCATTCAGACCACATAATCATTCTGCACTAAACCATTCAGCAACCGCCAAACAGCCCCTAAACCATTCAGCAATTGCCAAACAACCCCTAATTTGTTTATATTTTTTGTTTCTTAAGAAAATTGGTAATGCTATTAACTGTTCTTACCCATTTTAAAACCGACCTTTTGGTTACCCATTCAGCAGCCTTTTAATTCATTTAGCGCGTAATCGAAACTTTAAAATGCTTGTTCATTGTAGGGGTGTGCATTGGGCAGGTCAGGAGGGTTCGGGCGGGCAAACCAAAAAATATGACCGGATTTCAAATATGGAAACCAAGCCCCAAATTTTGGGTTTCAGATTTCGGATTGCTTCGGGTTCGGGTTGGTTGGGTTCGGGTATAATTATATGTAAATATATATATATATATATATATATATATATATATATATATAGTTGATTTTGAGGATGGATTTCGTCGTTTGAGAGGATTGAAGAAATCGATAGTAATTTTAGAAATTCAGAGTCAACCGACTAGGATTTAGGATTTTCGAAAGATAATTAGATATATAAATATATTTATATAATATTTGAAAATTATATATATGAATATATATATATATATATATATATATATATTCGGGTTTTCGGACGGATCAGATTGCCAAAAATCAAACCCAGCCAAACCCAAATATTCCTCAAAAGTCAGGTTTCAGATTTTAGGGAAAAGGGTTTTCCACAAACACCTTATTTTTGGTTCCGGTTTTGGATTTCGGAGCATTCGTATTTGCACAAACACTTGATTTCGGTTTGAGCTCAGGTTTCAGACCATTCAGTATTTGCATACCCCTAGTTCACTGACATATATTTATGTTAAAATTTTATATTATACCATATCATTTTGAGATATTGCAAGATATTCTAGATTTTTTTTTAATAAAAATATCATTTTTGGAGTACTTTTTCTTGAAAATGATGGCTATCAACAATTATTATAGTGAAAAATAATAATTAACCAAAAAAATTATTGAGTAATATGTAAACATAACAAGGGTGTACACCATAGTCTATGGTGCCTATAGGTATAAAATTATAAAATCAATGCAATTATTTGTAGGTTTATGATATGACTTCTATACTTTTAATTAAAAAAATGATTATGTAATCATTTGTAGGTTTATCACTTTTAACTAATTTTTTTTTACATTTTTTTAATGATATTCACTTTCATATTAATATAAATAATAATTTTTTTTATTTTTTTTATTTTTTGTATATGTATTTTTCTTTTAGAAAAACATATTAATTTAATCTTAAATTTTAATACAAAAAAACATAAAACATAAAAAGAATAACTATAAATGAAAATAAAATTTATTTGACATAATAAATTTAGTTTTATAATAATAATAATAATAATAATAATCACTTGATTATATAAAAAAAGTGGTACATATAATACAAAAGACTATGAAAAAATAAACTTTCGCTTAAATAATAAAATCAAATATAACATGATTAGTAAATATAAAACTTAATTTTTAACAACTAATCCGCTATATTTACAAAAGTTTTTTGAGTTGGTTTGAGTTTCTTATAGAATTCTAAATGTGACATATATATGGTTTCCCATCCAGCTGCTGACGGGATTTTGTGACGGGTCCATAATGCTGAAATGGGAGGCATTGGGTACTCTCCTTCTAACTGGACCATCACATAATGGTTGTTGTTTACATGTGAAATTGTAAAGACCCGATGATATTGAAACTCTTCGGGACCTTTCCAGAGAGGAAAACAAGTCATAGAGCCTCCATTGGTTAAAAGGTGAAGGATCACACCAAACCTGTTGGCTATCAATATACCTGTCTCTGGCATAGTCATCCAGTGTTGCTCTGGTGCTGGCGAATCCCAATAAGACAACGAAGTAAGTATTTCATCGATTCCATAGAAAACTGTAGAGTATGCCCCATATGAACTCATTAACTCGTCTAATAATTCATGACGAATAGAGAGCCATTGGTCTTCGCCATACCCGAGACAAACAGCTATTGATCGAAAACCACAATTCCCATCACCCCTTACATCTTGTATATTCGTGATGTATGGATGAAAGATTTCTGGAATTTGCTTCAACAATAAAGTATGTCCCTCCGGCAGTATCTCGTTTAAGTCAATCTGGTGTGAAGATTGGCTTATTAGTTCATCGTTCAAGTCCATGAAGGATGAGCTATAAATCGGTGGTTCCTCGTTCAAGTCCATGAACGATGAGTTATGCCTAGGCGGTTCCTCGTTCAAGTCCATGAAGGATGAGTTATGCCTAGGTAGTTCCTCGTTCAAGTCCATGAAGGATGAGCTATGCCAAGGTGGTTCTTCGTTCAAGTCCATGAAGGATGGGCTATGCCTAGGTGGTTCCTCATTCAAGTCCATGAAGAATGGGTTATGCCTAGGTGGGTCATCGTTCAAGTCCATGAAGAATGAACTATGTGTACGCAGATCTTGATTCAAGCCCGAACAACTGTATCTGTGAGGAACTTGAGTTTGATGATGAACACGCTTCACTTTTGGGCGTCCACGAGTGTTCTTCTTGACCGAAGGTTCACCGATCAAGATTTTTGATGGATCCATTATCCCCCTCAACTTTCTTAAAAAACTGGATTTGCCATGATCCGGTTGATTGTTGAATATTTCTTTAAACTTTTCCATATCATGATCACAATTAAGATCACCATATTCCACAGATATAGAAGGAGACAAATCAAGTTTTTTCCAAAAAGTATCAACCGAATCTAATGGAATGGGCATATCTGCATAAAAAAAAATTAGAATATCATTAATAAGTAATAATGGTATGAATATCAATTTCAATTAAACATACCTGCACCGATGTATATCGCAAGTTCGTGTGCACACGGTAGCCCAAAACACGTACGCAGTTGACAACCACAGTTCTCCGGAGTTAAGACAACTCCCTTTGATCGATGAAGCTCTTCTAAAATGTTATCCATAGCATACTCTGAAACAAAACTCTGTAGTTGCTGGAACAACGAGTTGTTGAATTTTGGCTTGCGAATGATTGTGCATCTTTCAAGACTTTCTTTGATAGCAGTGTCTTGTGACTTTACAACTTCTTCAATGACATGTATGAATTTGTCTAGGTCACATTTCCCTAAATCTAGATGTTTTTTCAACTTGGCGTGTTGGCTCTCAACTCTATTTGTTGTTGAATTTCCAAAATTGATATGTTTATCAGTCCACAATGACACAAATCTGTCTGCATACTTGTCTAGCCAAACATTATGAAGATAGGTAAAAACATCTACAAGGCGAAGAAAAATGAAAATCAAATGAGTGTGATAGAATGAATGGTTTTTTCTAAACAAATCATGACTTTAAAATATATATGAATGATACCTGGACATTCGAACAATAATGCCTGGAGGTCTGCATAATTTTGTATGTATGCAGTGTGTGTTGGAGATTCAACTAAATTTGTCCATTTTGCTTGAAAAGAACCCCAAGTCTTCTGCAATCTGATACGAGGCCGACAATGTTTCATTATATCATTAAATATATGCCACCTACAAAGTAAATGATTACTTTGTGGAAATACTTCTTCGCATGCTTTCATCAATGCCAGATCTCTATCGGTGACGATAACACAAGGGCAGAAAGATCCATTAATAGTCAATTTCAGGCAAGTCAACGCCCACGTATAGTTGCTTGTCTTTTCGCTATGCATGAATGCGAAGGCTATAGAAAACGTCTTATTTGTAGACGTGACACCAACAATTTCCAAAAATGGTAGATTATACTTGTTTGTTTTATATGTAGCATCCATCAACACCACATGTGAAAATGCTTGCCACATCTTTAATGATGTTGGATGAATGAAAAACAAATCTTCCAACTGGTTAGTAGTATCGTTTAAACGATACTCAAAATCGTACCCCTTAGTTTGCAAAATGTGTATAACATTCTGCATGGGGGTTCTATCTTCTTGCTCACTCATGCGAAACTTTTGACGAGCATTGTATATAGTTTTTAGAGAAGACACGTTATTTTCATTTCGTTCTTTTAGCGTTGACAAAATATCTCGTGGTTTCACATTCAGCCTTGTCAACTGTTGCACCAAACGAGACTCATCATCAGACAATCGCATTGCATAAAAATGACCCTCCATATACATTGTCGGCTTGTGATTGTGATAATCACATACAACCCACAACGTCCATACATCATGTGCCTTCAAATACTTTCCCAACAATTCGAAGGGACAATTAATTTTTTTGGTTTCAAAATCTTTACTTCTAGATACACCACCACGATCACAACAAAGTACGATTGTAGACATGTATCCACTAAAACTTGGCCTAGATCGTCTAGTGACAATTACAAAACCTTGAGAGCGTGCCACATTTTGCACCCAAGTAATTAATTCTTCACGAGATCCAAACACCTAAAAATTGAGAGAAAAAAATTCATGTTAAAAAAATTACTAGATACACCAACTAATTACACACATGAAAATAATAATAAAATTGGATATTATACTTGCTCGGTGGAAAATTTTGAAGTTTCCGTCATCTTTTTTCCTGCAGATTTAAATGAAAAAAAGTTAAAATATGTTATTTACAACTATTAAGCTATTTTAACCTTTTAATAGTATTCTTTAAAATTCACTTACCTTTTTTTAAACATATTTTAACTTTTTAATAGTATTCTCTAAAATTCACTTACCTTTTTTTAAACATATTTTAACTTTTTAATAGTATTCTCTAAAATTCACTTACCTTTTTTTAAATATATTTTAACTTTTTAATAGTATTCTCTAAAATTCACTTACCTTTTTTAAACATATTTTAACTTTTTTAATACTCCTTCCGTCCCAAATTAAGTGTCCACATTACTATTTTAGTTTGTCCCAAAATAAATGTCCACTTTCAAAAGTAAGTTTCCAATTTCCCATTTTACCCTTAATTATAAGGTGGAGAAAGTTTCTCTCTCTATTTTCAAAGGTAAAAGTGTATTTTGGTTATTTAAAAAGTGTAATAATTGCACATTCCTAAAACTGTGTGCCATTTTTATTGTGGACATTTATTTTGGGACGGAGGGAGTAGTATTCTTTAAAATTCAAAACACATGCATTGGCTAGGGTGAGTTGTAAAATCTAACATATTTGTTTTGTCATTTATCACAAAGATATAGAATAAATTGAAATAAAGTCAATATAATTGTATTTAGAAAATAGACTATGATTGTTTATTGAAATTTTCTATAAACATACACTGAATATCGTCATCTTGTGCAGACACACATATTTTAAAAAGTAATTTTTGACATATAATAAAATAATTAAATTCAAAAATATTCAATATTGGGCTCACTTCGAAGGTATCGAAAAGACGATAGTAATGGTATAAGTTGTTAAAATTAAAACGTATTTTTTAATCTATTTTAGTTAATATACGATTATATGTATAATTAAATCCAAAAATATTCATATTGGGCTCATTTCGAAGGTATCGAAAAGACGATAGTAATGGTATAAATTGTTAAAATTAAAACGTATTTTTTTATTCTATTTTAGTTAATATACGATTATATGTGTTAATATATGGAAAATGTAAAATAAAAAATGTAAAACAAAAATGTATAAAATAAAACAGGGATTATAGTTTATGGACCAAAAATGTAACTATAATTATTAATTTACAAAAACAATCAAATTGATGTGACGTATGGATAAGTGATTAAGATTAGATTTGACATTTGATATATTTAATTTATAGACTATGGTGCACATAGAACAACCCACATAATTGACGAATGGCCTATTTTATGTTGAATTATTTATTTTTTATATTAATATGTTTTATTAAAGCCATTAATTATAGAAACCAAAATGAATATTATCAAATTCATTAACGTAAAATTGACGAATGGCCTATATATTAATTTAACAGAACAAATATTTAATAATTAGTGAGAGACGTGATCTATGAACAATTTGGTTATCCATCTACTTTGATGGTGATTTTTCATAACATTATTTTTGCTTTTTAACTTTAAAATTATTGAAGAGAAATAGACTTTGACGGCCAATATATAACAAGAAACAAAATCATTATTGTACCATTAATTTCATCACCATATACTCATTCTACGGTTGTAGTTTTTTTCGATATTTTTTAACTTATTAATTACTTTTTTCTCAATTAATTAAAAAAATATATATATTTTACTACTTAAAAACTTATTTTATGATTTTTGAGGATCCAATTGATAATTTTAAATTAAACATGATGTACATCATTTTTAAAATATTGAAAATTAATTAAAAAAGAGTTAAAATATAATATATATGATTATTCTAGCTTAGAGAATTAACATTGCTAATGAGTTATATATATATATAGACGAATAATCATGTGAGAAGAAGAATTAAGGTGTGATGGTAAGAAAAGATTTAGACTCTTGATCACTGTTAATCTCAAACTCACTCATGAATCGTGTTTAATACGGGGATTGATATGGTGTATCTCAGTACATCTCATCCTAATGAGTATCCAAGGGTGAAGATACTTTCTTAATTACCCTTCTCACCATGCATAACGTTCTTTCTCAGTGGAACCCAACCCTATAATATATATATATATATATATAGAGAGAGAGAGAGAGAGAGAGAGAGAGAGTCAGGTTCAGGAGAAAACTCTAAATAAATGGAAAACCAAAAAACCATGAAAAAACAAATGAAAAAGTATATGAATATGGATGTCAAATTAACGAGAAAAATATGATCGTTTATTTGGTGTAATTTATTTCACTCGAATTTTGTTCATTTTTCGTATTTTTTCGAATAAAAAATAGAGGGTGGAGGTTTTTTTAATTTAAAAAATATTGTTGTAACCGTCTGTTTAATCATATCCATCAAATCACCTAATCTAACGGTTGATAAAGTGTTTTTTAGTTTTTCATTTATTTGAGGTTTTCCTTTGAACCTCCGTCTATATATATATATATATATATATATATATATATATATATATCATTTGCATACCATCCTGATTTTATAAACCGTGCAAACCGTCGATTTTATTGGTTAGGTTAATGAAATTGTTTAATTTGATGAAATTGTTTTGTATAATTCTTTTATTGATGAAGTTGTTTCATATATTTGTGTTTTTTTATGTAAAAATAAAAATGTTTCATTAGAATATGAAAATACATGAAACAATTTAATCAGAATAAGAAAATATATGAAACAATTTCACTTTTACATAAAAACAAAAATATATATGAAACAATTTCATCAAGAAAAATAATTATATGAAACAATTTCAGCAAATTAAACAATTTAATGAAACAATTCCATTAACTTAACCAATAAAATTGAGATTGGTTTTCAGGTTTGCAAAATTATGGTGGTTTGCATTTGATCTCTCCCATATATATATATATATACACACACACACACACTCAATCAATCAAATAGAAACCACAGAAATGTTACAAACCATAAAACTAATCTCCACCATCCATCTAGTCTAATAAATATCTAATTTCATAAATATATCGATTGTTTTCAAATATAAAGTGTTGATCATAATTAAAGAATTCTAATCATCTTCCACAAATGTTCAAATCATAATAAATGAATTTTTATCATTTTTATAAATATCTTAATTGATTGGTTTGTATGGTTTGTAGACCGGGAGAAGCAAAACGAAATCAGGATTTGGCCCCAAAAAAAAGCAACGCTATGGATACCATGACCGATCACTTTGTCCTATATATATAGGGTTGAGTTTTTTTGTTAACCCAAATTATTGTATTAATTTTATAAACAAAAATCATAGCCCTTGATCTTAACACGGACGGTTGATATGATGCACAATTAAAACATTAATTGTAATATGGGCCGATGTTTAGAAAATTCTAAGAATAAGTAAGTGAAGGCTTGGCAATGGATTATTGAGAAAGGGGCGAGATAGAGGAATCAAATAAAAAAACAAGATCGGAACCAAGCACCCAAGACCCTGCTTTCTTGCCCATTATCGAGCAAGTTGTTATACATAATAATTTTAGTGAACATTGGTGTTTAGGGGTAATTGAGGAAAATATATTTCTTTTACCTTTTGTAACCCCCCCCCCCCCCACCCCCATCCCACCCAACTACTCCCCCAAAATAATTTTAGTGAACATTGGTGTTCAGGGGTCGATGGTTCATATATATTTATGTCACACGTTCTATTAATGACCAAACATCTTGTAAGTTTATATATTATTCATGTTTTAGATGCCTATTCATTTGTTTGTATATGTTCATATAAATAGAAAGTTGGACCTTATGGTCTTTGGTAATAGCATTTGCATATGTGTTCATGTAAATCCAAACATTGTTTCACATGTTCTATTATTGTTCATATGTCTTCATGTTAAACATTTAATTCTTGTTCATATATGTTCATGTCATACTGGTTCTTGAAGTTCATAAATGTTTGGTGTGTCCAACATTGGTTACGACACACTGGTTATTGAAAATGAAATATAATGCGTTTTGTATGAACACTTATTTATGTTTGTTCAGGTTAAAAGGTATTTTGTTTAAATGAAAACAACATATAATTCAGTAATCATAGCAACTTGAACACATACAAAAAAACTTACCAATACAAAGTTTGTTATTGGATTCGACTATTTCCACATTGCATTTATCCCTACTTCCATTTTGTGGTATATATTCCTCATTGTTATTGAGTTGCGTTTGATGATCTTCAACTATTATTGTTGTTCTCAGTGATGAACAATTATCAACAACAGCTCCTCCATCGACATCGTTCATAAGCCCAAAATTTATAATGTCGTTCGATGATATTGAGTTGATTATTGTTATGTTCATGATGATTTTATAATCAAAATGTATATAGACTAAAATTTGAAAACACACTATTAGCTAAAATGATAGATCATCTAGCTTTTGTAACCCTCATTAAATAGGCCAAATATTGTCAAATTCATGAATTTCTCTTCATATCTGTATGCATTAATTACACATGCAATCACCAACAACAATTGAAGATGCATTCCTATTGGTCAATTTGAGTTCACAAAGTTAGCACTCTTTGATGGGTTAGTATAATATCCTCCCCCCCTTCCTTTCTCTCTCTCTCTCTCTCTATATATATATATATATAAACTGTTTCGAAATCATCATTTAATTTCAGTTCTTTTATATATATATATATGATAAATGTTCATTTTCTATTGAAGTTATCAAGTGAAGGAAATTTTTTAATATGTGATCCGAAAACATATTCAAATCTAAATATTTTAGGTGTGTTAATGTTTTTAAGGAAATGATGGTAATTACATGATCTTTAATAGAAAGAATCAACAAAATAAGTAATAGAGTGGATATTAAGCATGCATGTTAAAGTATTATGGTGGGAAAATATAAAAAACACAAAATCAAATTGTTTAATGTATTACAGATCATATCACCATACATAAAGTAACAAAAACTGATAGAACGTGCGATCGTTTTCGTACTAATATGACTTGAAAAGTTAAAGGGCATCGTTTAGTTTTCTCACCTTAGTTTGGTTTCAGCCACACTTATACCATGTTTGTTCATCTTTCACCTGCTTCGTTGATGACTGATAAGGAGTTTACCATTTAGATATTGAATTTGGAAAACCTCGAGTAAGTTATGTGTGTTGTATGCAAATATGTCTTTCTCCTCTGTTGTTTTATTACAAATTTTCATAGTATATTGAATTCAAGTTGGTTTAATATTGCTGAGTTATCCAAATCTTTCCATTAGGTTTTTCAAGTGCGGACGTATCATGCTTACTTAACAGTTGATAAAGATATATATTATTTGCTCCATATTCTTACAAGAATATTTGCAAAAAAAATTAAGAGTGTTTTATTTTATACATATTTTTTTTTGAAAGGCAACAATTTATTGCAAACCACCCAAACAGGAAATCAAAGCCAAAATAATCGCAAGGAACATATATAAATTTCAAGTAAAAAGGGCATGGCTAATAAATATAATTGAAGGGCATTTTTGTCATTTACATAAACATATATGTAGGATATTAGCTATATATCACGAATCCATTTCATAAAAATTGTTACGAAGATTCTAAGGGTCGGTTTGGTTTGTAGGAATGTAATGTATTGGATTGAGTTTCGTGGAAAATTTTGAAATTGGAGGGATTTGGATATGAAAAGATTTGAAATCGTTCGTGTGCTTGGTTTTTACGATTTGGAATGAAATTGAATTCCATTTTTTTTATAAAACAAATAATTAAAATTATAAAAATAAATAAAGTATCTTTTATATAACTCATTATTATAGAACAAATGTTTTTAACATATTTTTAAACATTATTATATACAAAATCCTACGAAATTCCTTGAAATCCTAGCTATCCCCTTGGGATTTCAAAATCCTATATTTGAGGGATTCCAAAGAAATCCTATGATTTCATCCAGACGATCTTGCAAACCAAACACATGTTTGGAACGAATTTGAAATCCAAATCTCCCAAATTTATTTCATTCCTGCAAACCAAACGAACACTAAGAGGGCGTTTGATTCACATAATGGAATTTGATGAAATTGGAATACATCGAAATAATTTTACTTCGAAGAAATTGAAATGGAATTTGACCACACGTTTGGTTAGTAGAAATTCAATTTCTTCACTTAAGCTAAATAATGATGAATCCCTTAAATTGTGGAATTCAATAAAACTTAAAAGATTCCATCGCTTTCATTCCACGAATCAAACATAGACTTGGGATTTAGTCAATAAAATTAATCATTCCAATTCTTTCAAATTCCTTCAAATTTCATGAACCAAACAACCCGTAAAAGTCATGCATAATTATGCATGAATATGTTATTTGACATGATGTATATATGATCTCATTTTTGCTTAATTAATATAATAATTTATTTATTGAGTTATTAAATCTTGCTTAATTTTTAAACATCGTTTTAAGTGATTAATGAGTTTTGTAAACAATAATACTATGGGATTGAGATTGAGGATATTGTAATTAATGCAACAACATGGGAATAGTCGAAATAGGCTCAAGTCGACATGCCATTGCTGGAATATAATAGGTTGTGTGGGTCCCGGCTCAGATGGCAAATAACGGCTGAATGTGAGACAAATGGCAGAGACAAAAATAAAGTGGGGTCCAGTGGATCCCACCATCACATATATAATAAGATTCTTTTTGGAAAGTGGGTGAAGTGGGGTCGGATTTCAGGTTGTCCGTCAACCGTGTTTCTACTTTCTAGTGCATGCAACTTCCAAACATCCAAATAGTTACACAGGCTACAAACATTCTAGTTATATATATATATATATATATATATATATATATATATAGAGGTTCATTTGAGAAATGATAAATATATAAGAAATAGAGAATTAATCTTAGTCATTCATCTGGTCAACATTTGCGGCTTTGACCGCGAAGCACCGGATAATTCCTTGTGTGATCTATAGAAGGTAGAGGGGTAATTTCGTAAAATACACGGGATGAGTTCATATATGAATCTGTATGAATCACAAAGATTCATATATGAATCTGTTAATTAGTTCAATTGATTCATATATGAATATTTGTGATTCATACAAATTCATATATGAATCTTTGTGATTCATAAAGGTTCATATATGAATCACAAAGGTTCATATATGAATCTGTTAGTTAGTTCAACTGATTCATATATGAATCACAAAGGTTCATATATGAATCAGTTAAAAGAGTTCAGTTGTGAATTACACTGGTTCATATATGAACATATAGTTCATATGTGAATTATACATGTTCATATATGAACACAACCCATGTGTTTTGTAAAATTTACGAAATTGTTCTTCTATTTTTGGGATAGCCGCAACTTTTGACCAGTCAAAGTCGCAACTTTTGACCGGTCAAAGCCACAATATTTGACTAGTCAAATCCGATCTTGACCATATGAATGGCTAGGATTACTTCTCTATTTCTCATATATTTAACATTTCTCAAATGAACCAAACACTATATATATATATATATATATATATATATATATATATAGGGTGCAAAACGCTAAATAATTAGATTACTGAAAAATCATAAAAGATAAAAATAAAAAGTATTTTAATATGAATATTAAATTAACAAGAAAAATATGATCGATTTTTTGGTTTAATTTGTTTTATTCGAACTTTGATCAATTTTTGTATTTTTTTGATTTAAAAAATAGGGGTGGGATATTTTTTAAATTAAAAATATAGTTGTAATCCTCTCTTTAATCACATCTATTGGATCAATTAATCTAACAGTTAATGAAACATTTTTCGAATTTTCATTTATTTAGGGTTTCCCCCATACCCCCCCTTCTCTCTCTCTCTCTCTCTCTCTATATATATATATATATATATATATATATATATATAATGAAAACTCATCTTTTATCGTGCACGTGAGGAAAAATTACAGTCATTCCATCTCTTTTGATCCAACAACTTATATTAAATAGAGTTTTTAATTTTAAGATGCCTATGGGTAAAAATGGAAGATAGTTTAAAGCCACGTCTTTTTTAATTAAAAACTTTTACCCAATTAAAGTTTAAAATAAATTATCTTAAAAATTACTAATATTATAATCAAACAAATTACATCAAAAAACGAGAATTTCGTGCTCTTCGATATGACATCCATCTCGATATAGTTTTTTTTGTCGTTTTAACCTTTTTTTTACGTAAAATGATATATATGTGTTATATTCGTTATGAATATTTATGTACGTTCAAGTTTGTACAACACTTCGACACCGTAAGTATGTAACTCAACATAATCTTCTTCAACACTTTCTTCAACGTCGTAAGGCATCACGTTTCTTCAGCACCATAACCCAACACCCATCAAGACGAATCGAGAACCTATCGAGTAATTTTGTTGTGAATCGGGGAACAAAAAAGAGCGCGTCAAGTCTCCACATCATCACAAGTCATTCATGTATTATTCATCATGAATAATGTATCATTCAGGATGAATAATACAATATTCATGGTGGATAATTCATGATTCATGAATTCGTGTATTATTCATCATGAATGTTGTGTAATTCATCCTGAATACTATATTATTCATCATGAATAATGAATGAACATTCACAAGTCATTCATTTATTGTTCATCATGAATAATGTATCATTCAGGATGAATAATACAACATTCAGGGTGAATAATTCATGATTCATGAATTCGTGTATTATTCATCATGAATGTTGTGTAATTCATCCTGAATACTATATTATTCATCATGAATAATGAATGAACATTCACATTTTTATTCATACTGAATGTGGGACGTCCGGGGATGCGCATACATATTCATAATGAATTAAACCAAATTTCGGTTATGAATTGGGAAACAAAAGAGAGTGTGCCATGTGTCTACACCTTCATGCGTCATTCATGTATTATTTATCATGAATAATGTATCATTCATGATGAATAATACAACATTCAGGGTGAATAATACACGATTCATGATAAATAATACATGAATCATGGATTTGTGTATTATTTATCCTGAATACTGTATTATTCATCATGAATAGTGAATGAACGTTCACCTTTTTTTTATTCAAACTGAATGTGGACACCCGAGGACGTGCATGCATATTCATGATGAATATAACACATATATAGAATTTCAGGTAAAAAACGGTTAAAACGAAAAAAAACTATATTGAGATGGATGTCATATCGAAGAGCACGAAATTCTCGTTTTTTTGATGTAATTTGTTTGATTAAAATTTAGTAATTTTTAAGATAATTTATTTTAAAGTTTAAGGGGGTAATTTTTTTTAATTAAAAATAAAATAAAAAGTCAAACAAGGTAGGCGCTGATTCAAATTTCCAATTTTGTTCTTAATCTCTTCTCAATTAACCTTATTATGTATTAGCAGTGTACCCATGCAATGCATCGGGGTGAGCAATTGTAAATGAAAATAAAAAATTAATGTAATAGCTTATCAGAAAAAAAAGAAAAAAGATATATATGGAGTAAATCATATATTTATAATTTATGTAGCATTAGTAGTGATAAACGCATAACTTGAGTTTTTTCAATCATGAAACATTAAGAAATTATATTAAAGTAATCGTTAAATATATTTAAATTTTAAAAACATGTATTAATCAGCGATATCTAACGAATGATAATATTTTTTCAAAATACTGAAATATAGAATAGGTAAAAATAACAAATATAATGTTGGATAGTATTATTTTGTATCTAAACGTATATATAGGTTCATTATTAGTTAGTTTTATAGAATTCAAAAGGTTTTAAAAACTTGTATACATGAAAAAAAATACATGTACCATCATAATTAAAGAAATATGTTAATTTGAGCAAGTAAATAACTTTTCTTCTTTTGGAGAAACCCCAAATGGAAGGGGAAAAACTTGAATATGGAAGGTAGTGAAAAAGTAAAGTTTGAATTTTTTTCAAATGAGTTGTACCTTATGCATACTAAATTGTGATTAAGAGATTTTTGAAATGTATGCATAAAATGGTAGTACCTTATGTTTTATAAGTAATAATTAAGAGTTTTTTATTCCGTCTTTATAATATAGTATAGATATAGATTACCCATTTATTAGTTTTCTAAGTTTTGATCAATGAAAGATGAGTTTTCATTTGAACCCACCCATATATATATATATATATATATATAGGGGGCCATTCAAGGGAGAACTAGACTATCTGTGGTAACCGTGAGATCCAATCTTAACCACAAATGAGAGGATAAATAAAGAAAATAATAATTTTGGTAATTTGAATTAAAAATTCAATTAAAGGGTATGATAGGTATTTTAGAAATTTTATCTCTCCTCTCTCCTCACTCCGGCGAACATTATTCCGGTGACCATATGATGCACAGTGTGATACCCTTTCGAATCACAAAGTATCACACTTTGTAAACATTGTGATACACTTTGTAAAAATTCCGTTGATATTGTGATACCATTTCGAATCACAATGTATCACAGCGTTAAATATATTGTAATACACTTTGTAAACATTGAATACATTTTGTGATACCATTTCGAATCACAATGTATCACAACATGATACACCTTGTGATACATTGCGAACGTTACATTGTTATACACTTTGATCCATAAACATCTTTAAAATACAAAATAAATTATATCACATTGTCATCAAAAACCTAATTCAAACACAAAACACAATACAATAAAAGTTTAAATGCAATCACAAACAATGTATCATATTTTTTGTATAAATTCATCAAAAAATTATGTGTTACCACTCAGATCTAGGAAGATTAATGAACATGCGTTAATGAAAACAAAAACAAAAACCTTAGAAATTGATAGATCTGATAAAAAAAAACCTAAGAAATCCTAACCGTTTCAACAACCTTTAAGATCGAGTTTTGCCTGTAGAACCATCCTCATAGTGAACACCAGAATCTCCGGTAGTAGCGGCGGTTGCACCGCCGTCCTCCTCCACCATCGTCTGTGCCGGGGAAGCGGATCTGGAGTTCATGTAATCAAGCATCCGTTTGCTGATTTCTTTCGAATAAAACATGAAGGATCTCGATTCCGTCATCATCGGTAGGGACCGATGCGGCTCCGGTGTTGGCGGAGGCGGCAGTGTAGGCCTCATCCTCCATGCGTTATGCGACGACGGGCTTCTTCGGTAGGTAAAGCAATTCCACAAGGCTCCTGAGAAAAAAATGGATGTATGAACATGATGATGGAATGCTTGAATATGATGATGGAAAAGAAAAAATGGAGGTATACACACCTGAGGAAAAAAAAAAGGGTTCTATGAATTATGAGTTGTCAAACTAACTTAAATTACCAATTTATCCTTTATTCTATTTTAGTAAATAATAATAATTATCTTAAATGAGTGGTTCATATTGGATCTCACGGTTATCACAAAATACACAGTTCTCATTTGATTATGCCCCTATATATATATATATATATATAGTTTCAAATACAAACCTTTTAATCAGGGACATTTTGGAGGCCCTATACAAAATATTAAATGTGGCCCTGTCATATTTTCTTTCTCAATCATATTATACATTACTAAATTCAAAATTAAATCCTTAAAGTTTAGAATATAAGTGAAAGCATAAAATGATTATATAAACAAGGGAAAAGTCCAAAAAAACCCAATGGACTTTAGTGTTTTGAGTGATTAAGTCATTGGACAAGTTTTTGGAACAAATAAGTCCTTAAACATTTCAAAACACACTAAATAAATCCTTGAACTTTTGGAAACCTGTTAAATACATCCTTATTACTTAAAAATGTAATTTGTAACCTACATAATAGATAAAACTACAAATTAGAAGAAAAAACAAAAAAGATGTCACCTACTTTATCACCCTACAAATAAGAAAAATAAGAAAATTAACTAAAATAGTCAATCTCATCAACAAAATTAAATTTTTAAACACTTTTCAAAGTCTTTTCTTAAAATAGTCAAAACATATTATTTTTTTGCCTTAAAAACTGTTTTTGGCAACAAAAAAAACATCTTTATAATTTGTTATTTAATTTACTTTATATCTTCTATCTTTTTATTTTCATTTTAACTTTTTATTATATTAACACACATAATCGTATATTAACTAAAATATATAAAAAAACGTTTTTTTACAAATTACACCATTATAATTGTCTCGTCAATACATTTAAAATGAGCCTAATACTGATTTTTTTGGATTTAATCTCATATTATTAAATATCATAAATACGTACTAATTATATTTAATATTTACACTTTCTATCCTTTAAGGTTATTTATTTAATAATATAAGATTAATTTGTAATTATAAAGGGTAAATATTAAAAATAATTCGTACGTATTTATGATATTGAATAATACAAGATAAAGTTCAAAAACAATATTGAGTACAAGAAAATTGAGTTTCAGCGACGGGCCTTTAGCGACGAAAAGCTTCATTTACATGTTATAGCGACGACATATATATCGTCTCTATAAATCGTTTCTATAAATCGTTTACGGGAATAAATGGACTTTTAGCGACGACAAAAGTCGTTGCTAAAACCACTATTTCTTGTGAACATATTGACGAAACAACTATAATGGTGTAATTTGTAAAAAAAACTAACTTTTTTTTTTGATATATTTTAGTTAATATCCGATTGTGTATGTTAATAAAATAAACATGTAAATGAAAAAATAATTGATATAAAATAAATTAAATAACTAATTATAACTTTATAAGAATGCAAAGTGTAAATTTTTTCTAAAACTATAAGTAGAAAGTGAATCTTTATACACAAAATTTTGTACGTGAGGATGTTTGTTATTTTTATTTTTTTGGAAAAAAAAACAATCATTACGCTAGAAAAAAAACATTATGTGCAAACTTTGGCAATTTTAAGAAAAAAAAAACTTTGAAAAATGGTAAAAGAAAATTAAATATGGTTGATGAGATTGGTTATTTTAGTTAATTTTCCCATTTTTAATTTGTAGGCGGATAAAGTAGGTGACTTTGTTTTTAATTTGTAGTTTTACTTGCTATATAGGTTGCAAGTTAAATTTTTAAGTAATAAGGATGTATTCAACAGGTTATCAAAAGTCCAAGGATTTAGTTAATAGGGTTTGAAATGTCCAATTTGTTCCAAAAAATTGTCCAATGACTTAATCACTCCAAACACTAAAGTTCATTGGGTTTTTTTGGACTTTTACCTATAAACAACATTAAAAAACAAAATGACATTTACATAACTAATTATTGCTCCTAAAGCATTTTCTTTGTTCCCACTAATTACTTTTAACACTACAAAAAAGAAGCTTATCACCGATGGCCAAATCCGTCGGTGATCCGTCGGTAAAAGGTCATCGGTATTTCAGTGGTCGGCGTTCATATTACTGATGGATCACCGACGTATATCACCGACGGATCACCGACAGCGTGGTTAATTTCCGATGGATCACTGACGGACACAATTTTCCGACGGATTACCGACGGATTATCACCGACGGATCATTTCCGACGGACTTAGCGACGGAATTCCTACGAATATTTAATAAATAAAAATTAAATTAAGAATCATTTACCGACGGATTATCCATCGGTAATATAATTAAAAAAAAATAATTAAAAATTAAAAAATGTCAGTTTATAACCTGTACAAAACCTGGAAATTATTAAGTTTTAAACTGTACAAAACCTTAATTTAATATCTATAATTACAAAACGTAATCATACGGAGGGGGAAATGGGTGATCTTGAAACATCCTCATGAACGCCTCAAACTGCTCAAGTCGCTCCTGCATCTGCCTCCTCTCTGCTTCATCTCTCTCTATTCGCTCCTGTATCTGGATCTTCTCTGCTTCCTCTCTCTGTAGTCGCTCCTGCATCTGGATCCTCTCTGCTTCCTCTCTCTCTACCCTCTGTCTCAGCTCATCCAACTGAGATTCAACATTTGACAAACATATATATATAACAATGTTAGACAACATTTAACAAACATATAATTAACAATGTTAAACAACATTTGACAAGCATACATCCTCATCGCGACGGTCGCGCAAGCTCCCGCTCGAACTGGAACCTGAATCACCGGTCATAGCATAATAGGGATCCTGACTGGTCCCCCATCCAAAAAATACGGTCTTTAAGCCGTCTTCCGACACTGTGCTCCCACAACTCGGTGTCATTGGGAGGTACAGTGCAGGGAGGTAAGTCCGGGTACTCCTCCTCCCTAAGCCGATGGTAGTTATCCTATAGTTTACCAAATTAGACATTGTCAAATCAACCAACCTATAGAAAATTCAGCAACATTTCAACTGTAATTTGAACATATATATCCATGACCTGCTTTTATCAAAATAATTCTATCGTCTGCCCAACAATGGCAGCCCAAACTAAGTTTGCTATAATTTCTATCTATCTTATAAAACAAACAAAAATCTAGACATACATAATTGAACTTACCGCCATACGAGCCGCCTTTAGGTAAACGTAGATCGGAGGATCCGTGGGCGGACAAGTCGCACCCGGAACAAACTTCCTGTTGGTGCAGTGTGTAGCCTTCCAAACCTCGTCGCTAGTAGGCTCACGGTCCCATGCATCTCTCTACAATAGACAACTTAAATTGTTAGTAGGTAACAAAATCATGTATATATATATATATATATATATTTATCAATTATATACATTCAGTCTAGTGGATGATAAATTACCATGCGGTCCCGATGTATAACGGTACTAATAGATCCGGTACAGTGTCTGAATGTCATTCCCTCATACTCGGTGGCCCGATTGGCCGTAGATACACGCCTGAACGCATCGGTATTCCATACCTGTTAAAAAGAAGACACAAATCATTATAAATCCTAGTACAACCAGATACAAGTATTGAAAACAAAACAAACCTGCTCAATCATCTGGACCCAAACTCAATCCGGATCCACTCTAGAGGGTGTGCGACAAGACCCGTGTAGTTTTGTCTGTCGAACTGGACCCCATCAATCTGTAAAGCCATGGCCCTGGCTAATTGATGGGCATATCTCATAATGTCCGGGTACCTATTACTTAGGATACGCCGGAATGCAGCTACTACGTTGGCATCCATCTCAGGAGGCCAACTATACTGCAAACACATTGTTTGGATTAAGTAAAAATAAATCCACTTAAATAGAGTAAAATACCTACCCGTAAACGATCCAGCATCCATGGATAGTGCTCCTCAAGGACATCCCTAAAATGAGCCCACAGACCATCGAACATGGACTTAAAGACGGCAATGACCCTCCGGATTGCCGACTTGTCACTAAACCTTCACAATTGCAAAATATACAACATAAAAAACATTAGGATTGGTTTATTATGTACTAGAAAAAATAATATATCACATCTACTTACCCGCCCGCTTCAGACAACAAAAATGGCGGTCGCTGACTCGGATGGGGCGTCTATCATGCAACATTCGGGCCTCTAACCCTCGATCCCGTTGCAGTCGACGGCGTCTGAAGCCCGTCATCGGTAGCTGCAACAAAGGTGGACTCGTCGGCGTGGGGGTCACCACGCCCGACGGAGCTGCTACTGCCCCTACCCCTATTACCCCTACTACCCCTAGAAGGGCGTCTCGACATCTAAAAATAGAGAATGGTTAGCACACAATGATATAAGTCTATTGAACACTACATGTAATGGTTTGCCTTCTTTAAAGTCAAACCATAGGTTTAGAGGAGTTTTGGATGACTCTAAAACTCTAAGGTGCCGTTTGTTTTTTAAGAGGTCTAAAGTCTGAAGTCTTATTTTTGTCATGATTAATAAGAGGTAGTGTGTAAAAAGGTCTGAACGATTCAGACTTAAGAGACATTAAGAGGTTTTTAAAAAAAAAAAACCCCTAAGTGTAATGGTTTGACTATTGGAAAGTCAAAACCGTAGGTTACTATCAAATAAAGGTGTTTTGGAAAGTTTAAAACCCTACGTGTAATGGTTTGACTATTTAAAAGTCAAACTATAGGTGTCAACGAAGTTAGAAGTCTATTGAACACTACATGTAATGGTGTGCCTTCTTGAAAGTCAAACCATAGGTTTAGAGGAGTTTTGGATGACTCTAAAACTCGAAGTGTAATGGTTTGACTATTGGAAAGTCAAAACCGTAGGTTACAATCAAAGAAATGTGTTTTGGAAAGTTTAAAACCCTACGTGTAATGGTTTGACTATTTAAAAGTCAAACCGTAGGTGTCAACGAAGTTAGAAGTCTATTGAACACTACATGTAATGGTTTGTCTTCTTGAAAGTCAAACATAGGTTTAGAGGAGTTTTGGATGACTCTAAAACTCTAAGTTTAACGGTTTGACTATTGGAAAGTCAAAACCGTAGATTACAATCAAAGAAAGGTGTTTTGGAAAGTTTAAAACCCTACGTGTAATGGTTTGACTATTTAAAAGTCAAACCATAGGTGTCAACGAAGTTAGAAGTCTATTGAACACTACATGTAATGGTTTGCCTTCTTGAAAGTCAAACCATGGGTTTAGAGGAGTTTTGGATGACTCTAAAACTCTAAGGGGGCGGTTGCTTCGCAGAATGATTTATGAAGGAATGGAATTTGTCTAAGGAATTGGAATCTGGAAGGAATTGGAATGGAATGTTATCAGGTTTGACCAAGTGTTTGGTTGGCAGGAATGGAATGTAATCAGTCAAATGAATTAGAATCTGTCTGTTTGGTTTGCAAAGGAATTGGAATGGAATTCTGAAAAATGACAAAAATACCCTTTCTTTTATTTATATTTTTTTAAATGCCGAGAGAGAGAGAGGAGAGAGAGATTGTAAGAGAGAGAGGGAGAGAGAGGGGAGAGAGAGAGGGGAGAGGAGAGAGAGAGAGAGAGGAGAGAGGAGAGAGAGGAGACCAAATCCACATCTAATGGGTTTTAATTTTGTTAAGAGAGTATTTTTGTCATTTTCAAAATATTGGATGAAATGGAATTCAATTTCATCAATTTTGTGAAGGAATGACCAAATCCATATTTGAAGGAATTCATGGAATTCAATTCCATTCCATGGATAACCAAACATCATGATGGAATTTGGTAGATGAAATTGACCATTCCAATTCCATCAGATTCTGTCGGAATCCAGCGAACCAAACGCCCCTTAAGTGTAATGGTTTGACTATTGGAAAGTCAAACATATGTTTTTTAAAATTTCGGCGGCATAACGCTATAAAATGAATATTTCCGTATATCAACCTAATATTTGCCCAACAATTGGCAACCCAACTAAAATAAATAAATAAAATCAAGTACAATGAAATCCTAAACCATACCAAATGTTTCCATTTATCAACCTAATGTTTGTCCAATAATTGACAACCCAACTAATTAATATCACAAGTTTATCAAACCAAATCATTTATCAAACCAAAAATGGCGTTTTCATAAGCTAAAAGAACTCATATCAATTTGAATATATAATATGCTCATATCAATTTCAATTGTTCATGGCCAAATGAATGTCGCCAAGCCATATCAACTTGCCTACCTCATAGCTCATAGCTCATACCTCATAACAGTTACACCTAAACTAAAACAAGTGTCAGTACTTTAAATAAATGATAAGTTACTCAATAGACAAAATTGACCTTGAATATGCAACTACTGACAAAACCTAGTTACAACCGTTATCCAAGTGACCATCATATAAAACCCAAATGACACTCGAATATAATTTGATTACAGAGAAAGATCTTGCATATGATGGCAGTATCAAAGGTTTCGATGCTTGCCTTTTCTATTGGTGATGGTCCATTTTATTTTGTACTGACACACATACAAACAGATTAATCAAATCAATTATTAACAAACATACACACACACAGATTATTAACAAACATACACACACACACACACACACACAGAGATTTATATACACATACACATACACACAGATTAATCAGATTAACAAACAAACACACACACACACACACAGTTTAATAACAAACATACACACACAAATTATTAATCAGATTAATCAGATTAACAAACACACACACACACACATATTTATACACACACAAAGATTATTAACAAACATACACACACACACACAAAGAGATTTATACACATACAAATCAATACCTGAACAAGTGGAGGTGGTCACGTACGGTGATGATAGTGGAGGTGGTAACGGTGGCCACCGGTGGCCACAGTAGCGATGGCAGAATCGCGAGGGAGACGAGGGTTGTGAGAGGGACGAGGGAGAGTTCAGACGAGGGCTGTGAGGTCGTCGATCGAGAGGAGACTGAGAAATCGAGAGAGAGGAGAGGGAAACCGAGAGGAGACTGAGAGAGGAACTCGAGAGGAGACTGAGAAATCGAGAGAGAGGAGAGAGAAATCGAGAGAGCTGAGAGTGAAATCGAGAGAGACGAGAGGGAGAGTTCAGATCGAGAGTTAGGGCTTTATGCCCGCTTATTTTTTTTTTGAAATTTCGGAAAATCACCGACGGAATTCCGACGGAATTTCCATCGGTATTTACCGACGGATGTTGACCGTCGGTGATTACCGACGGATTTTATTTTTTAAAATTAAAAAAATTACTTTTAAATTAATAAATTATTAAAATAAATTAATAAATTATTTAGTAGTACTAAAATTATAAATAAATTTTTATATATTATTTAGTATTAAAATTATTAAATAAATTAAATTTAAATTGACTAAAATACCCCTGAAGTAACTGGACTTAACGGAAACAGTTAACGACCGTTATCTTTTTCTGTTAATTCCAGTTAGATCAGGGACCAAACGTGTTATACACACATACATACATCTATATACATACACACACACACACACACACACATATATATATATATATATATATATATATATATATATATATAGAGAGAGAGAGAGAGAGAGAGAAAGAGAGAGAGAGGTGGTTTCAATTGGAAACCATATTAGATTGAAAACTTTGGAAACCGTCAATTTCATTCGTTAAATTAATGAAATTGGTTCATAAAGTTGTTTAATATGATCAAGTTGTTTCATATAATTCTTTTGGTAATGAAATTGTTTCATATATTTGTGTTTTTTTATGTAGTTTCATCTATTTTTCTTATTCTCATGAAATTGTTACATGTATTTTCGCAGTCTGATGAAACCTTTTCATTTTTACATAAAAAAACACAAATACATGCAACAATTTCATCAATAAAAGAATTATATGAAACAATTTCATCGAATTAAACAATTTTATGAAACAATTTCATTAACTTAACCAGGCGGAATATTTCCGAGATGTTAATGAACAAGACGTACTTTTATTTATTGACAATATCTTCCGTTTTGTCCGGGAACATGCACACTTTGAGAGCGCAGTACAACGGAGAGTTGTATGCTGCGTTCGGGAAGGATGAATCGCTCCCGAAAAGGAATCTATTGATTCTCTCCCAATCAATATATATATATATATATATATATAAAGGAGGGCCTAGGAGAGAGAGTGAAGGAAATGCATTCTTTCATATTTATCTTTTTTCTCATGATTTTGATTTATTTTTAAAATATTCCAACACATTAAATGCTAAAACTTTTCATTTACTTTTTTAATTTAAATTAGAATTCATCAACCATTATATATACCTATTATTATTTTAAATTTTATTTACCTATCATTTTAATTATTCAATGAATCCAACAAATGTTTTATTTAAATTTATAAACTTATTATTATTTTTATTTAATTAATAAGGTTTATTAAATTTATGAATTTATTAATTGTTTGTACTAATTTTCTTTGTAAGTTAACAATCAATATAATTGAAAATTTTTATTTAAGTTTTGTAATTTTTTTTAGTTATGCTAACAATCAATATAAATCAAAACATTTATTAAATTGGTTAACTTTTATTTAATTTTTTTAATCTTTGCAAACTAACAATTTTAATTATTCAATGAATCCAATAAATGTTTTATTTAAATTTATAAACTTATTATTATTTTTATTTAATTAATAAGATTTATTAAATTTATGAATTTATTAATTTTTTGTACTTTTCTTTGTAAGTTAACAATCAATCAATATATATAAGTTAACAATGCTTATAATTGAAAACTTTTATTTAAGTTTTGTAATTTTTTTAGTTATGCTAACAATGCTAAACTTTACATTAATCTTATTTTCTTTACTAACCTAACAATGTTTATAAATCAAAACTTATTTTTAACATAATATTTATAATAAAGTTTTTTTTAATAGTTAACAATGTTTATAAATCAAAAATGCTTTTTTATTTACTTTTTATTTATAAATCAAAACTTCCATTAATCTTATTTTCTTACTAACCTAACAATTTTTATAAATCAAAACTTATATTAATTGAATAAGCTAACAATGTATATCAATGAAAATTATTTTCGAATATTTTTTTAAATTTCATAAATTGGATTTTTTTGGTTCGATGACTTATGAAATCGACCAACATTTATTTCTACTGCTACATTATTTATAAGTTCAAAATATAATATATTCATAGATTACACTATTCGTCATACTTACGTTCATATAATAATTGTTCGATTCGCCGCGCAAGGCGCGGTGTTGTTACCTAGTTATATAGTATATGCATACAAGATGTATTGGGGCCAATCCTTTTCTTTACAGTCTTATCTTTTATGATAAGAAAGCCCTCTTAGTTCAGTTTGGTAGAACGTGGGTCTCCAAAACCTGATGTCGTAGGTTCAAATCCTACAGAGCGTGATTGATCATTTACCACCCTTCCTTTCGGAGGAATTCAAAAATACTATGATGGCTCCGTTGCTTTATATATTTATTATATTTTTTGTCTGTGATTCAGCAATCCCAAAGTTACTTTTTTATTTGATCAAATAAACTAAGGAAAAAAGAATCTTGTTTTTTTCGCTCTATAAATATTGTTACGACCTTTACCACAATGATGTTGTCCATAGATCAAATTATTTCGTGGATTGGATTTCACTTGACTGTCTACGGTTCCATTGCGTGTGCTCGGGGTAATTAACAATTAGTTTCTTCCATTATGTAGGGTAAGTTGGATCCTGTGGTTGGAAGGCAGCCACAAAGTTTCCACGGTTTTCAAAATTAGAGTGATTTCCATTTGATCGCTCCCCAATATATATATATACCCATGAAGTAACTGGACTTAAACGGAAACAATTAACGGTCGTTATCTTTTCCTGTTAATTCCAGTTAGATCAGGGACCAAACGTGTTATACACACATACATACATCTATACACATACATACATATATACATATATCTATCTATACTATATTATAAAGCAGGGATAAAAAACTCTTAAATACAAATTATTAGGCACAAGGTACCATCATTTTATGCAAGATTTTAAAAATCTCTTAGTTTACAAGTATCAAAGCACAAGATACATACTACTACTGTAGACTTCTAACACCCACCAATTTGGTATGTGCAGTGTCTTCCTTTTATGCAGACATTTTCATGTATCACTATTAATTAATATATTATATTACTGTAAATTTGTTTTAATTATATTATTAAATATGTAATTGGTTATTTTTTCTAGATGTCATTAAAATATATAAAATAATCATTGAATTATAACAAAATACTTAACTTTTTTATATTAAAAACATTATATTATTAAGCCTAAATTAAAGAAATTTATAAAAATATTATCACTTTCTCAAAACCATCCAAAATCGTATTGTAAATCGAGAAAAAAAAACAAAAAAAAAACATTAAAATCGTGATTTATCTCGCTGCATTGCGCGAGTACGCTTCTAGTATATATATATATATATATACCCATGAAGTAACTGGAATTAACGGAAACAGTTAACGACCGTTATCTTTTCACGTTAACGGAAACTTGTACATGACATTCAAACATTTATACGCATACGGCATATACATAAAAACATAAAAACATTACATAAGTACACAATAGACATACATACATACATACATACATACATACATACATACATATATAGACACATACATAGACATGATCTATAAACATATATACATACATACACACGTAAAATAGACATGATCTATAGACATACATACTACATATAATACATGATCTATACATACACACACACACTCTTACACACTTATATGCATATGACACTTATATACATACATATATATATATATATACTATATATACATACATACATGATCATATACATACTGTTAGTCCCAAAGAAGTAAACAAGTATTGTAGAAGGGGGGGGTTGAATACAATAACACAAAATTACTTAATTTTAATTTTTTTATTGATAATGAATATCAAGAATTACACAAAGAGAAAATAAAGATTGTTGCGGAAAAAGAATAGTTAAGAACTACTCTAAACAATCTAAAACTTAGAAGATATTAAGAACACAAAGACTTAAACCTTAAGGAAATAAAAGACAACTATCAACCTGCTTGAAATCTTGTGAATGCCAAAGCTTGAGCTGAAAGCGTGAGTAGCAAGGTGCTACTTCCATCCTTTATATACTATCCAATGTAATGAGTGCAAAGGACAAGTAGGAGTAAAGGCTTTGGTGGTTGAGAGGTTGACAATAAATTATAAGATATTTGATGTGACTTGTCACAATACAAAAGGTAACTTTTGTACTATGAAAGTACAATATCTAAATAAAATATTCTTGGGAAAATCTTTTTGAGATCTATTAGAAAATAAATATCTAATCAAATTAAGACTAAATGTAAATCTTCTAAAGGAAGAGAAAAGCTTCCATTTCCATTGTCAGAAGATCATTGGGAAAGAGGAAGTATGTCAAATCATGAGGATTTAACATAAATGCTCGTACTAGATAAAGAAGCAATCTGTACGAGGAAATTTACCGAAGAAGGAATTCGGTAACTTAGGTATGTGTCGAAAGAGGAACTCGGCACAGAAGGAATGAATGCCGAACAGGTGAAGGTTCGGCAGAAGAGAGTTCTGCCGAACATGAGAAGATTCGGCACAGGGGTAAGTTGCCGAATTGGAATCGGCAAGGATATGATCTGCCGAATTGGAATCGGCAGATTATGCTTAGTTCACTCTTGAAGTCCATCTCAATCCGCATTGTAGACTTCCTTCATGTTGGATTCGGTTTATCTTCGACTCACCGATCTGTTAAACTAACTAAGCTATTACAAAGAACCATAAAACAAAATACAAGGTTCAATCATCAATAAAGACTAAGGAGAGGTTATCTTTAAATCTTAGATGACCCAACACATACATACATATATATATATATACACACATACATACATACATGATCATATACATACATACATACATACATACATACATGAGCATATACATACACGAGCATATACATACATACATACATACATACATGAACATATACATACATGAGCATATACATACATGATCATATACATACATACATACATACATACATACATACATACATACATACATACATGAGGTTTGGAAAAAATAAATAATGTAATTACCGACGGATTACCGACGGAAATCCTTAAGTCCGTCGGTAATTTGCGACGGATTACCGACGAACATCAGAAAAAAATAATTATTTATTAAATTATTAAATTTACCGACGGATTACCGACGGGTTTAAATATTTAAAAAAACAAAAATAAAATAATTGTATGTCCGTCGGTGATCCGTCGGAAATGGATATATTTACCGACGGATATTGTATCCGCCGCAAATGTTATTTTTCCGTCGGTGTTCCGTCGGAAATTACCGACGGATCTTGTCTGTCGAAAATCTTGGTCGGAAATAAGCAATTTTCTAGTAGTGTAATATTATTAAGACCTAAGGGTACTACCTTCAACTTATTTTGTTATACTTGAACTAATTCTCCATTACTTGAATATTTTGACGTCTATTTGATAATAAATCGATTGATAGCAACTTTTTGGCTTTAAGTAACTTGTTCATTTTCTTTTTTGGCATTTAGAGTAACCCGATTTAAATCTTCTAATTGGAGATAAATTATATATAATTAATTTGTTTCGTTATCATAAATTAGAAATGTATTTTCAATGCATTTTAATTCATATACGATTATTTGTGTTAATATGATAAAGATCTAAAATGGAAAAAATAAGTAATTAAAGTAAGTAAATAACTAATTATAAGGGTGTTAAGTGTAACTTATAAAGTGGAAAAGAAAAATTGGAACATGGAGAGTTTGGGGGAAGTGTGTGTGGAGTGAGTTGTGCATAACTTAACAAGTTATACATCCTGCTTTAAAATGTATACCTATAAACTTTCAAGATTCTTAAAAATAATCGTAATAGCATTTTATAGTAGTATAGATAAAAGGGTGTAAAATAAAAAAAAATGTAATTAATGTAAAACAAATTAATTCGTATATATTTGTGATATTTAATAATATGATTAAATCAAAAAGTATTCAATATTAGGTTCATTTCGAAGGTATTGACGAAACAATTATAATTGTATTATTTGTAAAAAATGTATTTTTTAATTCATTTTAGTTTATATTATACGATTATTTATGTTAATATGATAAAGATTTAAAATGAAAAATGAAAAATGAGAGATTAAAAGTAACCTAAATAACTAATTATAAAAGTATTAAATGTAACTTATAAATTAAAAAAGATTGAGTTGAGGAGAGATTCACGAGAGAGTGGGTGTGGAGTGGGTATGCTTAAGAGGATTGTACGACATGCTGTTATCTTAAAATTTCAAGAAAACCATTTTAGAATTTTTTATAAAGTAGTATTATAATCTTGATATTTAATACTAATATTATTAAATAAAAAAATAGTCAATATTGGGCTTATTTCGAAGTTATTGACGAGACGATTACAATGATATAATTTGTAAAAATAAGAAATGTATTTTTTAATACATTTTAGTTCATATACAATTATATTTATATTAATTTGGTAAATGGGTAAAATGAAAAATAACAAATGAAAAACTAAAGGATTAAAAGTAAATTTAACCTATAATATGGATACTAATTGTAAATTCAAGAATCCTGAAAATAATTATAATAACATTTCAATAAAGTAGTATAGGTAAAGCAACATGAAAGAAAATACAAATGTTGTATCTTTGAAATTTGAAAGTGAAATCCCTTTTGGAGGTGGGAGGATGAAAAAGACCGAAAAGAAAGAAATGGAGAAAACTAAGGAATAAAACAAATAAATATTAAACTTATTAAATAAAAGGGTAATTAATTAAAATATGAATCTGGTCAATTTAATTTTTTTTTTGATTTGGATCCGTAATTGTAGATCTAGGTCTGCAAAAAAGTTTTTTTTAAGGAAAATAGATCAGATTCTTTTTTTTTTTGAGCTAGCTTCACAATTGAGGACCTAAGGCTATTTTGGTAAAATTCGAAGAAAAGTGACTGGGGCTGTTTACCCAAATGTTTACCCGGTAAACACTTACCAATAAAACTCGACACACTAACTTGCTTTACCGGGTAAGATTTTAATCATCACGATGGTATCTTATACAACAATTTACCCGGTAAGCGCTTACCCGGGTAAGAGTTGTCACTCTCTCTTACCGGGTAAGACTCTTCATAGTTATCCTCGCTCTTACCGGGTAAGATCATATCCTCTTGTCATGTTCATTCGCTATAGTAAATTTCCCAGTAAACACTTATCGGGTAAGCATTTTGTAAACGACCGTAAAACCACTAGTGAAAAATGATTATTTTAATTAATTTTCTAAATAAAATCTTTCTACATTTACATGATATTAGCATTACAAATTATATTTTAGGTTTGATTTTAGTTAATTAGTATATTCTCTTCGAAAAAAATATTACTGTGCACGCATACACATACACATATAGTGAGGTTCAGGGGAAAACCACTTTCATCAATCATTAGTTTAGTCGATCCAACGGATGTGATTAAGTTAACATTACAACAATATTTTTTTAAATTATAAAAACCCTCACCCCCTATTTTTTTATTCGGAAAAAATGAAATACCATAAAAAATCGAGCGAAATAAATTACACAAAAAAATCAATCATAAGTTTTTTCAAACAAAAATTTTTAAATTAAAAAAATCCGCACCACTATTCTTTTATTCGAAGAAGACAAAAAATCGAGATAAATAAATTACACCAAAAAAACAATCATAAGTTTTTGTCGTTAATTTGACATCTATATTGATATATTTTTTCATTCTTTTTTCATGATTTTATGGTTTTTCGTATATTATGTGTTGAGAGAGAGAGAGAGAATATATGAATTAAAATTAAATTTAAATTATAATTATTAATATATATTGAATAATAATTAATTAATTTAATAAACTTAAAGTATAAAAAAATTTAATAATTTTTATCTTTCAGATTTAATTACGGATTTGGTCCATGTGGTGTGTGTTTATTACAATATTGGTCCCTAGAGTAAAGAAAAAAAGAAAAAAAGACAAAAATGCCCTCAAGGATGGCGGAGGAACTGGATGGCCGTTAGAGGGAAGGACCAATTCGTTACAAAACGACATACGACGAGTCCTAACCTGTAATAAATGAAGTTCAAGGAACATTTTCGTAAAAACCACCAAACCACATAGACCAAATTTGTAATTTACTCTATAAATAATTAAAAAACATCGGAGGCCTCGTGCAACGGCAACATCGGCACACCCTTAGGGTCGGCCCTGCTTTTAATTAGTGGAAACCAATCTCAACCATCCATCTAGTCTAATCAATATATGGTTTCATAAGTATTTTGATTGTTTCCTTCATAAATATAGCGAGTCACATGTATCGTTTCACATACATACCAAATATAGCGGTTCACATACATATATGTATATGTTCCTATATGTATATGTTCATATATGTAGCAAATCATATACACATACTACATATACATTCGGTTCACATATGCCAGTTGTAACAACCCAAAACCAACAAGCATAAACAATGCATTATAACCTAAATGGTCCCGAAATATACCAAAATACAACAATCTCAACTCAAGGTTTGCAGCGGATAAACACATCTACAACTGAGATTTACAATAAGTCTAATGGTGAACTACAAGCCTATGTTTTTCCATGCCCCTTCTACGACATCACTTCTTCTCTTTACCCTTTGGATGAACTCCCAACTATACTCTTACATGAAAATGGTTTTAAGTTTGAAAAGCGAGGGTTAGACCATAAGGTCTAGTGAATTCCCTCTCAAAAGACAGTTTAAACAGTTCTTAAAAGGACATGTTATCCGTCATGAAGGCTCAACAATAACATATAGACATTTAACACAAAACATGGGTCTTTGCACAGTGTTCATAGCCAACCATCATCTCACAGTGATGTCCATAATCGGGCCCCCAGTAGATCCCCATGGGCCCCAGTAGATGCCAATCCAATGTGTACATGAAACGAATTCAAGACACACGGTATAATATAACTCCCAAGGGATTTCGCGATCCCAAGGTACCATATCCCACTGTGCAACCCAAAACCAACACCAAATCACACATTTCTTGATATGAAACAGCTTAGGCAATGTCTGCTCAATAGTAAGCAAGTTCGAATAACGTTTATTCATGCCTCCATAATTGCAATTCATGTTAAAACGATAAAACCATGATCAGAGTTTAGAAATCATTTTCAAACATTCCATATGCGCAAAAAGGTTTAAGGGAACTCACCTAGCTTCGACAAATCGTCACACATCTTAAAACTCACTTTTGTTCAAACCAAACACCTAAATTTGGACGACATATGAATGGTATTAAACCACCTAATTACATCCCAAAGTCATCTTAAAATCACCATTCAAACCCCAAGACAAACCCTAATCGATGCCTCAAACATGGCCCCAAACGACAAATGAAGCAAAAACTGAAATTTGGTAAAACAGTGCTAAAAGCGACTTTGAGGCGACCTAACCCGCTTCAAGGTCGCATTGGGCACTGCTGTAACACCCGTAATTTCAAAATTTATCCTCTATGGTAATACGGGAGTCGTTTGACTCTTGGGACGTAAAGGTATCGGGAAATCAGGTAAGTTTTACAATGGAACCTTCGGGATTCGAATAAGGCACGAAAAATGCGAGAAAACAGGATTTTGGAGTGCTGCGGGTTGGTGCGCGACCCTGGGACACGACACAGGCCGCGCAACTCACTGGATTTGAGTTTTGGGAAACGGGCGACTTGCCCCGCGACTTGCAAGTTACGGGCAAGGTCGCAGGAACCCATCTGAGTGTTTTAAACACGATTTTTGGAACCAAACTTCATTTTCTCATAACTTCTTCCTCCCAAATACGATTTGAGTGATTCTTGAACCTATAGTCTCGTCTTTTGGAGCTTTTCAAGGAGAGAAATAAGAGAATTGAAGATATTGGGTGGATCCAAGAGTTTATGATCAAGGTAATCTACTCATCTTTACATCAAAAAGTTAGGGTTTGGTGTTCTTCATCTTGTTTTGTATCCTTAGGGTTTGGTATAACTTAGAGAATATTTGTGGTAAGGGATCTGTAGAAAGCTTGGAGCTAGTGAAAGGATCTAAGATCTCCTCTTCAAAAGAACTCAAGTTTGTGGGTAAAACCTAGATTTAGTATAAATCTAGCAAGGTGAGTTTTAGTTGCTTTGAAAAACTATATACATGTCAAAATGCACATATTTTGGGTTTTAAAAGTATATCCATGAGTTTACTTCATTTTGGTAATTTTTGTGAACATTTTTACACTACATATATTTGAGTTATAAATCCTTGAAAATGGGTCACAATATTTTATGAGGTGTTTGAGTCACACAAAAAAAAGGGGATTTTGATATACCATATATGTTTCTTTAATATTTAAAGATGTTGGGTATTGTGTTGTTTGGGTCCCTAATATGGGAAGATTTGGAGTACAAATTATTTTAAATGGAATTATAGTGTGAGTTGGGGAGTTATAAGAACGATCATGAAAATATGGTCATTTTGGGGCTTTACTCAACCTACAGGCTTATGTTTGAAAAACTTTGAGTCCTTTGATCTTGAAAGTATGAGTTGTTGGAACGAATACCTTTTTAATTTGGGAAGGTTTGATAAAGTCGTACATCGGCTTACGTAGCCATATTGGCTCTAGTTGGGTATCAAATGTTCTATGATGCCTTACGGCTTGATTTGTACACTAACGAGTTTTGGGACGTTGTCCGGTTTAAATGGCTCCTTATGGAGTGTTTTATGGAGATGAAAATATTATACAAATGTTGGTTATTACATATTTTGGATGCCTTAGTTCATTTATACGGAGTCATGTAATGTTTAGACTGTAATGCGATGGATCCATAGGCATATGAGTCGTTATGTTCATCATGGAGTTTTGATGTCCATGTTTGAGTCTAGTGAGTGGTCCCTAAGTCATGTTGTTATGTAAGCTTGCGGTGGTGCTCTTGGAGAACCGTATACAAAGCTAAGTCTTGCGGTGGTGCCCATGGTGAGCCGGATACGGGGACTTGTGACTTTGTGGTGAGACTCATCTAGAGGTCGAGTAGACGCTAGGATCATTTAGGTATCTTGCGGTGGTAGCTCAGAGGAGCCGAATACGGAGATCCATGGTCTATGTGAAACTCGAGAACGTTGATGAGTGTCTTAACTTTGTATGCTCGCCACATTCGATGGAATCGGGTCTCCCCCGTCACCGAAAGGTGTTATTTTTGGGTATTCCCTTACCCATGCCTTCGGTGTTGAAACGTACTATTTTATTTACACAAAGAGTCTTTTGGTGAAATACCGTGTGGGTGCGTTTTGGGGAAATTTGGACGTCGAATAATTATTTAAAATGGGTGTTTGGAAATTAGAAGTAACTTGATTTGCAAATAAAGCCTCTTTATAATCAACATTTCTAGAATGTCCTTATTGTGAGTAAAATGTTCGTTTTAAATGTTTTTTGATTTGTATGATGAAAACTACTTTAACTCACTAGGCGTTAAGCCTAACACTTTTTTTTTCCGACATGTATATCAGGTTTTAGATGGATCTGAGTGACGAGTGGAGCTTGGTAGAAGTTCCGGTAGGATGGCTTTAGTGACGTCATCAAGTTTGGTGAAGAAAGCAAATTTGGTGGTTTTAGTTACACTCGACTAGTTTTGACCCCGTTGTGGGACTAGATAGTTCCGTTAGAACTCTGATTCATATTTGTAGTGATTCTTCCTTTGTAAGCTTTAGATATTTGAAGTTTTAATGCTATGTATTTAAGAGCTTTTGGAAGTTTTAAATTGTCTTTTATTTTCGAATTTTAGGGGTGTTACAACTGCCTGGCCCTGCACGAAGGTTTCAGCAAAAATCCCCAAAGCCTCTTGCACCCAAACCTTCCCAAATTGGTTTTAAGCCCCAAAATCGATAGGATCGGTGTTCTAAACCATTTTAACCAATATCCTAACATCAAAACCACATTTAATCCAACCAAAATCTACTTCTTAATCTCATATTTAGAACAAAAAACACAAGCTATTGACATTATTGAAGCTACCATCTAAATGGTGCTCATTCTCAATGAAATCAAATGAAAGACTATCAAAACCAAATCAAACCAAACTTTTACCAAGATTTTCAACCTAAAACCCATGGAAATGAAGAAACCCACATTCTCAACCCAAACCACCATTAATGGAGTCATAGGCTTAAAGAGGGTGAAGTTACCTTAGAGAAGATGATCCCCTTTCTTTGCTATTCTTCAAGATTGCACCAAAATGTCTCTATCCTTTAAGCCTCCATTGTCTTTCCCTAATTTCTCTCCAAATTCATTGATACCAAATGAGGATGATAAGAGGGTTTTCCCCTCTTTAACCTCTTATTTGCTAACTAGTCTTTGAAAACATTGAAATTTGCATTTACCGTCCCCGGAATTCCATTTTCAAATGTAACACCCTAAAAATAGGGATAACAAAAACTTTCCCAAAGAGGAGAAGTGGTATATAAATTGCCTTAGCAAGAGCCTCCCAAAAATGGGGAATAAATAAACCTGTTTAATCACATATGTAATTGAACGGACAATAAACAACAACCAACTAATCTAATTTCTACAACTAGAAAAGAGATTACAAAAAGGGTGTCATCTATAAGCCCAAATGTCTTTTCCAAAAGTATAAGTCCAAAAGCGGTTTTCCCCAAGCTTTCACCCAAAGCAACTACGCCTGCTTGGAAGCGGTACCACTAGAACCTGAGATACACATCGACACCAAACAAGTGTTAGGCCAAAAAGCCTAGTGAGTTTAACAAGAAAATAACATATTAAAGCATTTACAATTTTTATCAGCAGTTAACCAAATTTAAGTTAAATGTGGAGTCAGTGGGGGATACCCATAGCACCAATCAAGTTCCACCCAAAGAGACGATATACCTTGATGTCAACTACTACGAGTGACATCCGAAAGGCCTGACACATCCGAGGACTACAACCATGGCATTACCCCGAATGACGGAGGTCTAGGCACATACCCACACGGTGGCACCCAAGACTACATCCTCCTAGTGTCTACAGACTTGGTTCGTCCAACATAATTTATTAATCGGCCTCAAGGCACAATATGACCAAGAATATTATCCATACCAACCATGGGTACAATATTACAAGTCATTTAATATGAAGTCTATAACAAGACAAATATGACCACATTTTAATCGTGTGGTTTTGACCCATAAAATGGAGTCCCAAATAATATATCATCTTCATAACAAGATACACATATACATATCCCAATAATTCAAGGCATGACATAAATGAACATGGCTCATAAAGAAATCCCCCAAATACTTGAACATATAAAATGAACATTTCAAGTAGGATGCAAGATGATAACATGTAATAGATTATGATGTGTATCTAGTTTTAACAAAGGATTAGTAAACTCACAATCTAGGTTTTTGACCAAAAACTAGAAAAGATGGAAACCCTAAGTGAGAATGTTGAGACTTGAAGATGAAGCTTGAAGAATTGAGGAGAGTTAATGCAAGAATCAAAGATCCAACCACCAAAGTATGTTGTATTTATGAGGGTTAGGGTTTGGTGAGAAAGGGAACTGATTTGGGAGTTCTAAAAATCGCCAAGGGAGAGAGAGTTGTGAGAAAATGAGAGAAAATCGGGCAAAAAAGGTTTTGGAGACCAGCAGGTCGCCCCGCGACTTGTGCCGCGACTTACACCCGCATCAAAAGTCGCCCGCTTCCACTGAGAGTTGCACTCCAGTGGGTTACGCGACTTGTGCCGCGACTTCCACTTGCGATGTAAGTCGTGTGAGTCACTGTTTCCCAAGGATGATCCTAAAGCTTCCAAACCAAACCAAGCCAAATAACCAATTTAAACAATATAGCAATTAAGCATATAATTTCTACTTCGATAAACGCATAAACATAAGATTAACAAAACCTTTTACTTACCTGAAATTCCGGATGTTACATCAAATAGTTGTGGATATTTGGACCTCATTTCTGATTCCACTTTCCAAGTCGTTTCTTGACTCTTGTAGAATCGCCATTATACCTTCACGAGACTAGCATCTTTGGTCATCACTTCTGAACCTTGCGGTCCACAATTGCCACCGGCTCTTCGACATAAGCTCAACCTCTCATCCTTCGAACATCACTCAATGGTACGACCCTACTTGCGTCTGTCGGGCATTTCCTTAAATTAGATGCATGAAAAGTATGGTGGATACCCCGATGTTACTCGGGTAATTCCCACTTGTAAGTCACTTCCCCCATAACACATCCATAGCTTTGGAAGGTTCCTCGACAACTAACACATGACCAACTTCTTCGTTTCTCCATAAAGATCTTTCGAACAATAGAACGTATACCAACAATTACCACATTTTCGCTGCAAAAATCTGGTTAAAATTATAAACGCCCGATATCCCTTAAAATCAACCCTCGATCCACTACTTCTCTCTTATCCTAGATAATTCATGAAACGAACTTGTAACATCTCAGGTCGACCGTAACAGATGTCCACTTTGACCACACATCTAGCCTGTGATCTTAAAACGCGCCAAAATTTAGGTTTCGCATCCACCTTCGATTATTTAAAGGGAAGGATTTTACTAAAGTTAACACCACAACAATATGAATTCCCCGACTAAATTTACGACCATTCAATTCGCCAACTTAACACAAGGTCATCCTCGAACTCCACCTCCAGAATCACCGATAAGAATTTCTTTATTAATAACACATGATCCTTAATAACGCCCACCAATATGACATGTGACAAACGCTAAAAGCAAGTTGTACTACAACACGACATAGATCACTAATCCTTCGACGATAAACAATTTATCTGCACTTTTCACATGACGAAGATATCATTCCCACTTATCCTTTTGAATGATTGCCTATATATACATATATACCTTTTACAATTCCATCGCCCGAATACTCCATTGACAAGCTGAGCCAGTCCCAAAACACATATTCGATTTCTACTGAATCCATCCACAATCCTTCAATTTCCAAATTAATTCTGAGTTCACTTGTCTTACAGATAAATGACACTTTCTCACAAAATTATCTTAATTTCACAACATTAAACACAATGCTCGGTCGGAATGTCTATCATTCTGTTACTTACTCAAATCCGTTGGTCTTTCACTCCGACCATCACGTCCAACTACTTTTACTGTGCCTTCTCGAAACATAAAACGCGTACTACCAAAAAATTGCTTACTAACAGGTGAAAGCTTTAGACCAACCACACAAATAAAATTTTCCAACACCTTGACTATAACGTACATAATAATTCTTTTCTTATACCCTCACGAGGAGTTCATATACCCATGAAATGACAAGTTTTAAACATAATCACATAATTTCTGTATCGCCTAACAGACTTCTTACTTTCAGTTTATCCACTTATTCTGACATACCATTATCACCTTCTCATGCTAGCATGAATCACTAACCACCCATTTTTACTTACTCGGTTTTTCGATCAGTTCAAATATTGTAATCACACATTTACAATATTGTGTCCAAAATATCATGCATTTATCACTCTACAAATAGTGTTGGCCCATCCTCTAGAATTCCCTTATACCCAAGGAATACTTCAACGGTCCCAATAAAATATATATCTACTACAAAACACACAAACTAATCGAATATGGCATTTTCATCAATATCTAATTGGAATGAGATAAACTCACCCAAAGTTCAAAGCAAATGAGAAGAACACGGATTCTTCTTTTAGGTCATCACCAATTACCACCCAACCGTTTTTTCTTAAAATAACAATAACATAACCTAGTCTCGAACTGAAATCCATACACCTCAATCAAGCATACTTGCCACTTTTGAATACCTCACCAGAAATCCCCAAACTAGGATTTACACCTCCACTTATCCGATATTACAACACAATTCCACCACTTAACATAACGACAATTGACAAGTACTCAATTTTGAGTACTTGAGCACATTTCTTTTAGTCTTTAGATAGGATTTTTCACATCCAAATCCCACTTTGAGTCATTTTCTACCTTGTTTTTCCATTTATTTGGTTTTGGAGCTGAATTTATGTGGTTTGCTTGTTCTATAAAGATTGTAGGCTAATTTGGTTATCTTTTGAAATCATATTTGGAAACAGGGCATGCTGCAGCATTGGTATATCACTGAATTGGTGGTTTTGGAAGGAAAAAGTGAAAGAGATGAAGGCTAATCCGGATTTTTGGCATGGAATTGATCTTTTGTAACCTTTAAACACTAATTTAATCTGGTTTGTAATATCTAGTTAAGTTTGAATAAGCTTTTGTAGCCTTGGTTGGCTTTAGACTAGGCTTAGTACACTAAGATTCCCCTTAATTACAAGTTTGCCACTCCTCTTGTCTATAAAGGGAGGGTTTAGTTGCTCATAAGGGGACATCTTACATCTCCTATTATCTTCTACATCTGCTACTGATCTGTAGTTAGCTTAAGAATTGATCTTAAATCAGTCCTTTTGTTTCTTTAAGTTCTAGTAGTTAATGATCTTCAAGTTCTTCATTTTACTTTCATGTTCTGCATCATCTTCTACTTAGTTTAGCCATTATGTTATCATCTATTTAGCTCAGGATCTGATCATACATCAGTCCTACTGTTTCTTTAATTTCCAGAATTCATGTTTATGTTCTTATGATCCTCATCTTGCTCTTCATGTTCTTCATCCTATGCATCGCATGTCTACAACATTGAAACAACACCCACTTGCACATTACATTTTTTTTGTATTTTCTTTCTTCATCTTGCATCTCTAGCCTTTCCTTTACATTATTGTATTTAATTTTCAGTATTTAAATTCCTTGTCTTTACTTTCCATTTTACTTTCTTGTCTTTACATTTCCTTGTCATTTACATTCTTATCTTTACATTCCAAGTCATATATATATATATATATATATATATATATATATATATATATATATATATATATTTTCAAGTCATTTACATTTCAAAGAGCAATTTACATTATGTTTACCTTCGTAGTTTTTAATCTTTGTTTTTCTTCACTTATTGTAATGAGTAGCTAATCATATTAGCTTGGGTGTGAGGCAAAGGGTGGTTATGTGGATCTAAAAGAAAGTGGACTTTTGTGACTTTAACCAAGTTTTATTGTTCCAACTCAAGTTTTATCAAGATAATACAACTCCTTGAAAAATTGATCACTTTGATAGTGTTAAAGTGTCATGGACCTAGAGATAGGCCATTGAATAGCACATCAATTTGAATGACATGGGAGGTAATATCGAAAGAGTTACTTGCAACAAGAGTTGTTATTTGTGTCTTTTAAAATGATTCATTCTTGATAAGTTGTCACTTTTTCAAGGGGTTAAAATGGAATAGACTTAGAGATAAGCTATTTGGATTACATCAACTTGGGAGGTACGGGGGTTATTTCGAAAGAGTAACTTTTAACGAAGAGAATTTGTTTTGCCATATATTTTGAGAACACCACTCCCATCATTCCGTTATCTGTAACTTTGCTCAGAGATGAGATGGTTCATATGTTGGGTCTGAAATATGCCAAGGATGGTTACTACTTCTAGTTCATCATGGTTACTACTTCTGAAGTTAATATTCATCATGGTTACTACTTCTGTGGTTAATGTTGCTAGTTGTAGTTAATGCTGCTAGAAGAAAACAGTTAATACTTCTAGTTGTTAATACTTCTAGTTAGTACTTCTGTGATTAATACTTCTAGTTAATGCTGCTAGAAGAAAACAGTTAATACTTCTAGTTGTTAATACTTCTAGTTAGTACTTCTGATATTAATGCTGCTAGTTGATGGTTAATGTTGCTCAACAAGATTAGTACTGCTAGTTCAAAGTTAGTACTGCTTGAAGAGATTAATGCTGCTGAGCATGGTTAGTACTGCTAGAGTTAATACTGCTTAGTAGTTAATGCTGCTCATGATTAGTATTGCTTATGAGATCCGTATGGAAAGGATGACAGCTGGATAAACTGAAGATTATGGGAAGATTAGAGATATACATGGAAGATATACTGAAGATATGTTTATTTATTGTAATTATCCTTTGATTAGTATATGTATAGAATGTATAGAATAGTTTAGATCATTATTATTCATTCTAAGTTCTAGAGAGAAAATCAACCTCAAGGCATAGATCCTAATTCTAGAGAAGTAGAATTCGTCTTGAAAGAGTCTGTTCTTCAAGATTGAGGTTGAGTGTGTAATCTTGTGATTCTAATCATTCAATACAAGTTTACAAGTTGTTGATTATACACTGTTTTGGTTTACTGTTTTATTGAATATCAAAGTGTTATTCCGCAACTTCTTTGATATTAGTTTCTGAGAATTTATTCTTGTTAAGAATACGATCCTAACATCATAGCTACTTAAATAATGGGATGGTGAGAGTCCGAGAGGAACATGTCTTAAAATTGATAATTAAACTAGTTATTGTCACAATAATGCTAGCATGCATACAACATCACACTGTAGCATTCCTGTAGCATTGATCTGCTGGAACTTGGGTTCACATACCACCAAAAGTCGTACACCCTTGCTTCTTGTTTATTCTTGTTTATTTAAATCCGTGATAACCAACCAACCAAAATATTGCTTCAAATTTGTCATCTGAAATCATATCTTTCATTATACTTTTATTACACTTTTTAATCTAATCTCTGTGGGACGATATCTGATATTTTACCACTTTATTACTTGAAAGGCGACATAGTACGAATTTGTATACTTGCTTTTTGGTATTATTTGTCTCTCCCTAAGGTACATAAAAAGGGCCTGTCAAGTTTTTGGCACCGTTGCCGGGGATTGGTAAGTCAAAAGTTTTTAAAAGTATTTTAAAAGATTTGGTTTTTCTAATACCGTTGGGAGTTTGAATTTTTTTTGAAAGTGGTGTATGCCAAGAATTCAACGCGGGGAATTTTTCGAATATTGAGAGAACCTTCCGTCAAAGAAGGAGAATTCAAAGAACATTTCAAAACATGAACCCTCTCAATATGGATGGACCTCCCCCGGGTTTTGAAAATAGGCAAGTTAGACCACCACTTTTGGAAAATAGACCACCGCCTTTGGAAAATCAAATGAGACCACCTTTAGAAAACCCAATCAGGCCACCGCCAATTTTTGCAAATAATCCACCACTTTTTCAAAATCCTCCACTTCATCCTTTTCAACAAAATCACTCAAATCATAATGAGGGTGAAGATGATGCCGGATCTGTTGGTAATGTTGAACCACAAAACATCTTTGATCTTGCAAACTCAAAACATGGAAGAATTATGGACTATGCAATCCCTAATTTTGAGCAATTAAATTCAGAGATTGTTAGGCTACAATTAGAAACTTTACATTTTGAACCAAAACCCATCATGTTTCATATGTTGCAAGCCAATGGTCAATTTGCCGGATTACCATCAGAAGACCCACATTCACATTTAAAATCTTTTACGGAAATAACCGATGTTTTTCAGATTCCTGGGGTATCTGCTGATGCCTTAAGGCTCACTTTATTCCCATTTTCTCTAAGGGATCGGGCAAAAGTTTGGTTCAATTCATTAGCACCAGGTGCAGTACCATCATGGAGTGAAAGGGCCGATTTTTTTTTCGAAAATATTTTTCACCTACCTGGAATGCCAAATCCAAAAATGAAATTTGCATGTTTAAACAAATGGATGATGAAGCAATTTGGGATGCGTGGGAGAGATTTAAAGAATTGTTGAGAAAAAGCCCTCATCATGGCATTCTCTACTGTATTCAACTCGAGACATTTTACAATGGGCTTGTTCCCAATGCAAAACAGATGCTCGATGCGACTTCAGGAGGGGATTTTACATCTAATACTTATAATGTCGGGTATGATATTCTTGAAAAGATTTCAACAAACAATTGACATTGGGCTGATCCAAGGGCCTAAACTCAAAGGAAGACTACTGGAATGCATGATGTAGATGCATACACTGTATTGACAGCTCAGCTTGCTTCCATGACCAACATGCTTAAAACTATAACTTCTGGTCAGGGAACACAACCGACTGTCCCTACACCTGCTTCAGCAGTCCTCTCTGTGCAATGTGTGTGTTGTGATGGAGAGCATTCTTATGAGCATTGTTCACATAATTCTGAATCTGTAAATTTTGTTCAAAACAAACCTGCTCCGCATTCCAACCATTACAATCCAGGCTAGAAACAGTACCCAAACTTCTCTTGGAACAGTCCATGTTTAAATCCACCAACACCAAAGCAGCAAGGGAACTCCAATTTTGAAAATCAAGCAAGTAGTTCTTGTTGGTCCCAAAGGTGCTTAACAAGTTTGTAGAAGGGGGGATGAATACAAACACAAAATTTAAGGTTTAATAAATTGTTTATTGATAAATCAAATACAATTACATGTCTGTTGCGGAATAAGATTAAGTATAACTCAATCTAAACAAACTTAAGAAAACACTAAGAAGGTTGCACAAGAATATAGAGAAAGGGAGATGAGAGATATAGAAAACAAGGGTTTCTATATTTTAGAAAGATGAAGGCTTCAAGAGAGACAAACTTCAGATGGAGAGGAAATCTTTGAATTCTCTCTCTTCTAAGGAACTGGTTTCTGGTCTTCCTCATCACTCATATGCTAAAGAATCTCTCTGTTCAACATGTGAAAAAGGAAAACAGACAAAAGCTAGTTTCAAGTCTAAACAAGTTTCCTCAGTGACAAGTCCTCTTCAGCTCTTACATATGGATCTATTTGGTCCTGTCAACATCCAATCAATAGATGGAAAGAAATATACGCTTGTCATTGTAGATGAATACTCTCGCTACACCTGGGTTATCTTTCTTCGCTGCAAGAGTGATACTCCAAAAGAACTGATATCTTTTGTTAAAAAGATGGAAGTGCTGAATAATCTTACTGTTCGTTCAATAAGAAGTGATCATGGAACTGAATTAAAAAATAGTTCCCTGAACAATTTATTTGAGAACAAGGGAATTTATCATAACTTCTTTTCAGTAAGAACACCTCAGCAAAACGGAGTCGCTGAAAGAAGAAACAGAACGATCATTGAAGCTGCTAGGTCAATGCTCAACGATTCTCATCTCCCTACTCAATTTTGGGCTGAAGCTGTAAATACTGCATGTTTTACTCAAAACCGATCGCTGATAGTAAAGTGATTTGGAAAGACAGCTTATGAACTTTTTCATGGAAGAAAGCCTTCTATCATCTTTCTTCATATCTTTGGTTGTCAGTGCTTTATTCTAAACAACAAAGATCATCTTGGAAAGTTCGACCCAAAAGCCGATGATGGAATATTTCTTGGATATTCCTCCATCTCCAAAGCCTACAGAGTTTTCAACAAGAGAAGACAATATGTGGAAGAAACAATTCATGTCACTTTTGATGAAACTCGCTCAGCAAACTCTAAACCAATCGCTGACAATGAAGAATTAAATGCTTGGATGTTCTCTCATTACAGATAAACATAACCCTTCTTCTCAAACCATCAGCATTCAAATCCTCTGGCTGCTGATGATGATCCAAACATCATACCTCCTAACGCTGAATCCAACTCATGGATCTCAGCAGAGCCTCTAAACACACTTCTTCCATCAGAACCATCTTCATCTGAACACCACTCAGAAAAAAATGGTATGTCTGACACTCAACACTTGATAGCCGATGAACCTCAAGCTTTATCATCAGTGAACATTCCAATTGTTGATCCATTCTCCGAAGTAAGCGATCATGCTCCTGCTCAACGATGGACCTAAGATCACCCCATTGATCAAATCCTTGGTGATCCCGATGCAGGTATTCAGACACGACGAAGTTCGGGTAATATCTGTCTCTTTGTAAACTTTATTTCTTTAATAGAGCCAAAGAAGGTTGATGATGCCCTCAGATATCCAAACTGGGTCATCGCTATGCAAGAAGAGCTGACTGAGTTTACTCGTAACAAAGTTTGGAATCTCGTTCCTAGACCATTTGATAAAACTGTTATAGACACCAAATGGGTGTTTAGAAACAAGTTAGATGAACATGGAACTGTAAACCGCAACAAGGCTCGACTTGTTGCTCTGGGATACAAACAAGAGGAAGGCATAGACTATGATAAAACCTTTGCCCCTGTGGCTTGGCTCGAAGCAATTCGACTATTCTTAGCTTATGCAGTTTACAAAGACTTCATTGTGTATCAAATGGATGTTAAATCAACATTCCTAAATGGAAAGCTGAATGAAGAAGTCTATGTAGAACAACCTCCAGGGTTCTATGATCCTAAGTATCCAAATTATGTTTATAAATTGGATAAGGCTATCTATGGTCTCAAACAAGCCCCTCGTGCTTGGTATGACACTCTCTCATCCTTTCTTATCTCTGAAAATTTTGAAAGTGGCAAAATTGATAATACTTTATTTTTCAGAAAGATAAAAGGTCATATTATTCTTGTACAAATATATGTCGATGACATCATATTTGGTTCTACTAACCCATCGCTATGTACTCGATTCGCTGAAAGAATGAAGAAAGAATATAAAATGAGTATGATGGGTGAGTTGACATATTTTCTTGGTCTTCAGATCAAAAAATCTAACAAAGGTACTTTTATCAGCCAAGTTAAGTATGTTAAAGACATGTTGAAGAAGTTAGATTTAACACAAACTTCAGCGATGAAGACTCCTATGGCACATCCCCTAACACTTAACAAAGATCCGTCTGGAAAACCTATTAATGTCACTGCCTATAGAGGAATGATAGGCTCCCTGTTGTACCTTACAGCGAGCCGACCTGACGTCATGTACTCTACTTGTTTATGTGCACGCTATCAATCTGATCCCAAGGAATCTCATCTGATCGCTTTTAAGCGAATTTTCAGATATCTGAAAGGGACTCCTAATCTCGGTCTTTGGTATCCCAAAGACTCAGGGTTCGATCTAACTGGATATTCTGATAGTGATTTTGCAGGTTGTAAACTCGATAGAAAGAGCACCACAGGTGGATGTCAACTCCTAGAAGGAAAGCTGGTAAGCTAGACAAGCAAAAAGTAAAATTCAGTGTCCACTTCCACAACTGAAGCTAAATACGTAGCCGCTGGAAGCTGTTGTGCTCAGGTCTTATGGATGAGAAATCAACTATTAGACTATGACCTTCAACTATCAAAGATTCCAATCTATTGCGACAGTACTAGTGCTATCGCTATAGCAAACAATCCAGTGCTACATTCAAAGACTAAACACATAGAGATCAGATATCATTTTATCAGAGATCATGTGATGAATGGTGATATTGAACTTCATTTCATCCCTACTCACTATCAGCTTGCTGATTTATTCACCAAACCTCTTGATGAGACAAGGTTCAACTTTCTCATCAGTGAGCTTGGAATGCTGAATCTCGAAGAGTAAATCTTCAGCGTTCATGCATTAAGTCAGTGATTATAAGTTCCCCTTTATCATTCAATCTCTGATTAAAACTCTGACTCTCAGGTATGTTCTCTTATATTCAATCACTGAATCTTCAGTCAGTAAGACGTTTTAAATAAAACTTTGATCACTGAAGTTTTTTTCAAATGATTAAAAGCTTTTTGAAAAACAAAATCTATCACTGAATCTTCCTTTTACTTAAATCTTGTTACTTAATCCTACTTATGTTCCATCATTATGGATTTTTATAAGATTTCTACTCACTAAAATCATTCTTTTTGATTTTATTCCTTCAAAACCTTTGGTTTTCTCATTGTTCTTCCTTCTTAAACTAAGAACAATGTCTTAATCTTCAAATATTTTTTGTTTTTATCTTAATCTGGTAAAAAGTTCTTTATTTTTAGACTTTAATCCTTCCCTTCTATTCTTTATTTCTTTCCTTATTCAGCAATGGCACAGTCAACACTTATTTCCTCCAAGAACGTCAAGTTCGCCATCACTGACTCTGAAGTCCCCAAGAACAACCATCTTGGACGCCTAGACTTCGATGGAATAAAATATCCACACGTAGTGGATGCTGCTAAATTCCTGAAGCAATCTTGCATTGCTTACGCTCTCCCTGTTGATCCAAAACCCTCCAAAACTCTACTTCAACAATTTTGGTTCACAGTTGAAGAATCAAACATCACCAACAAGAAAGGTGATCAGCTCCCTGCCATTTCTTTCTACACTGACCTTGGCAAAGGAATGATGACCGCTTTCAGCTGAAGAAAGGCTCTCAGGTTTCCTGACAAACCTAAGAGTGGCTTTGAAGCTCTGCCTACTGACGCTGAACTCATCCGGTTTCTGGATGATATGGAGTACTGCTGGGACAACAAGCCCCGCTCCACTATCCCCAACAAGAAGTTGACTCTCATCAAGAAGGCGAACATGCTTTCTCAGCTAAACTATATCTTCTCTCACTTCATTCAATGCATGAGTGGGAAAAGTGGTTCCCTTGATCAGACAAGCAAGGTACAGCTCCAGATGGCCTACTCGGTAATCGCTGGCAAAAACTTTGACTTTGCCACCGCTATCTTTGACATCTAAGGTCAAAGATAGAGAAGACGGAGAGGGACCCCAAGATCCCATATGTACGGTTCATCTGTGCATACCTGAAGTTCCTTTACGCCAACGCTTATCCCACTACTGCTGATGGCTCCTTCGCCAAAGTGGGTTAGCGTTCTCTAGAAGTCAAACCGCTGAACAACGAGGTAAGTATCTCTACCCTATGCTCCCGACTCTCTCTCCACACTTCTTCTACTTCAGCGGCCACGCAGGAGGTTCATTCTTCTTCTAGCCCTGCCGTTATCACTGGTTCCAAACGACCATTTGTTAGTTCCTTTGGTCCTTCGAAGAAGGCCAAAGTGACTAAGGAGAAAGCAACCCCTAATTCAAGACCTGAGGAAGTTTCTCGACAAACTTCCTTGGATGATTTCGTGGTCATCTCCTCCACATCCTCAGCACTCACATCATCAACCGTGCCAACGATCTCGGTCGCTGTCACAACAACAGTGACTCAACCTACAATCTCAGTTCTTCAATCTGAGGTAACTACTACTCTCCCAACTTCTTCTATCCCCATCTCGAGTCCCTCTATTTCATTGGTCTCTAACCCTACTTCTATTGTTCAACAGCCACAACTTGGACCCATAGGACCTGATCATCAAACTTTTTAAGAATCTATGCAATTCTACAAATTGTTTGATAACTCAGGTACTCCTATATTCCTAAACACTGCTCCCATCTTTCCATCTAAGTCTGTTTCTCAGCAACTAACGTTTCTTTCAGGTCCTAATATGGCTACTGTTGACGCTAATGTCAACAGTTTGGGGGTAAAGATGGATTCTCTCACCAGCGCAGTCGTTAAGAGCTGAAGACTTTGACAACTACCTGCTCCACCAAAGCTGAAGCTTCTCAACTCTCTGCTCTTCAAGATGAGATTGTCAAAGTCAAGGAGGATACTCAGCGATAGTTTGACACTCTGTCCTCGAAGGTTGATGCTTGCACCGCTCTTCTTCAGAAAATCTTCGACAAGCTGAATGCACCAGCTCCGACTCCTCCTTCCTTCACATCGGACGACCGTACCCAACTGAACATAGCTGTTGAATTCATTCATCAGGATACTTCAGATATCCCGGTGATTGAAGGACGACTGGATAGTCTGGAGGCTGAAGTTCGAAAGTTGGCCTCGGCACAACCTTCCTCTATACCTAAAGTTCGCTCCCTTCCTGATAATGACAAAGAGGGGGAGAAAGCGGCTGAAGAAAATAGGGATGGAGCTGCTGAAGTTAATGCTGCTGAAGCTAAGGTTCAACAGGAAGAACCTCCCTCTCATGTTGAGGGGGAGAAGATTGCTGACAAAGACCCTCCTTCGTTCGAAGTCTTTATCGAAGAAGAAGAGGAGGAAGGGGAAGAAGACGAAGATCTTGATCTCTCCGATCAAGATGAAGAGAAACACCCATATGATGATGATGACGATGAAGAAGATCAATCACTATGGTTTTCTGCAGCCTCCACATCATCAGTGATAGCCTCGATAGAGGGTGTCACAGCAGGGGGGAGTCATGAAACATCCCCAGGAACCCCTTCCCAAAGCAAATCTAAGGATGTAGTTGCTGAGGGATGCCTGAAGACAGTTTCACTATCTGAGGAGAATCCTTCTCAGGTATGCCTTTCACTTGTTCCCATATCCTACTATAAATTCCCTACCCCTGTTTCCTTCTAGCCTTTATCTTTCTTCTTCCCAAAATAAACACTAACTTGTTTCTTTCTATTTTCTGACCAGACAGTTCTCTCCCCTGCTTAAGGGTAAAGAACTACAAATAATCCCAGCTTCCAAAGCTGATGAAGAAATAATCCCAATCTCTGTAAGAGAGATTGATGAAAAAGAAGAAGAAGAAGAAGTAACCCTGCATCATCCAGGAAGGCCCTCTAGACCATCTCACTGATGAGAGGAAGAGATGAAGAGACAACAGAGATGATCTCTCATCTAGAGAATCAACGATTGAAGGTCCCTACTCAATCAACAGATCTAGAGTTCCTGACTGATGCTGAAATCGAAGAATCTGTCAGGGCTGAGAAGCTGATAGCTGACTGCCAAAGAGATGCCTCTCTTGCTCTCCAAATTCAGTCCTCTCAAGTCAAACACAAGAAGCTGAAAAACAAACCAGTGGAAGTCCAGGCTGCTCTATTAAAAGATATTGAAGAGGAGCGCTCAAAAGAACTAGCGGTCAGCGATAACACAGTTGATTGGTGCAAGCATAAAATCGATTATCGTTCTGACCCAATGAATATCGTAGAAGTTTTTATCTCTGGGAGAAAGAAGAAGGACAAAGTTTCTGTCACTATGGAGATTACCAGAGAGGATGGAAGCTGCAAGGCTATGTACGTTTCAAAGCTGGAAAGCTTCGGCTACATGGAATGGCTTGAGTTCAAAGATGAGCTGAAGAAATCATAGTCAATCTACAGAGGCTATGTTGAAGGGATAAATGATGCTCTCATCAACAGAGTCACTGCAATCCTAAAGGTGCCATCTGCTCTTCCTTCTAAGTTAAAGCAAATCAAAAGAAAGCCTGTCTCCTCCTCGTCTGAAAATGTCGCTGTGATCAGAAATGAAACCTCCATCAAGTTCTCAAGAGAAGCTCTGTTCGGTCCCCCTCCTGATCTCTCAGTTCTCGATCTATCTCTGCCCCCTGGTGGACCATATGTTGCAGGGCAAGTACACAAAGAACCTTTTGGTATCTTCTTCAAAGATGATGAGGAAGAACTCAGATTTCAAAGAGTATCTGAAATTCCTATATGTCCCCTTAGTCATCTCAAGGATCTCTTATGCTTATGGTGTGACTTCTCTCCTTCTGCTGAATCGATCAAAGCAATCATCTCTCAAGAATCTTCAGATCGAAGGCAAAAAGGAGAAGAAATACCTGAGTATATATTCAATCCTCCTAAGTCTTCTTTAGATAGCTGATAGATTAGTTTCCGACTTTCTGTAATCTATTAGTAAAACTTATAGTAGTTAGTACATCACTTGTACTTGTAATTTTCATACCTTGTAATTCTTTTCTTGAATTAATGAAAATTTCAGTGAAGTACTTAACTCTATCAGTACTGTAAAAGTTCCCTCAAAACAGTAATTGGGACATGTATGTTATGAGTCCTGATTAATCCTTATTTTAGAACTATAAAGTAATTTTCTTCAGTTACTTTGTCATTATCAAATAGGGGGAGATTGTTGATCTAAACTCTCTCAGTTATTTGATAACGACCCTCTTTTATACTTAGTGAGAATTACGTTTAATATGTATTAGTGTTTCACCATCAACGATCAGACTGAGTCTGTTCAGTTATCGTTGATAGTCTTTCTTACAAACATTTATATGTATTAGTGTTTCACAATCAGTGATCAGACTGAGTCTGTTCAGTTATCGCTGATACTTTCTGATGTAAACAGTAACGTAATCCCTGAAGACAAGTCTCGCGTCAACAGATTTTCATAGCTGAATCGAAGACAAAGCTGCTGAACAAAGACAATTCTACTAATGACCTGATGCGGATATCAGTGAAGCAAAGACGAATCTACTTATACGCAAAGGAACATGAGGAAAAGCTTCAGCGATAGCTGAACCTCTTTATATCTCTGAAGGAAGAGATATTCATCGATCAAACGATCACAAAGCTTATGCCTCAAGTATCCTTTTGTCTTACCTTGCACAACCAGTACGATGTGTCAGAACGGACATGTCTATGCCACAAATCGTACAACAACTCTGTCAACTACACTGTTCATGATACGACCAAAAGCATGTCTCCCAAAGTCAGACTCCCAAAGCCAATCACTGAACGCCACGTGTAAAGTGCCCTGCCATGCATTTAATGCATAGGGTATAAATAGAAAGATTACCTCTCCATATGAGGGTGTGCTCACATCTGGCCTTCATCTTTCTACATTATAGAAACCCTTGTTTTCTATACTCTCAATCCCCATTCTCTATATTCTTGTGCAACCATCTTAGTGTTTTCTTAAGTTTGTTTAGATTGAGTCTGTCTTAATCTTATTACGCAACAAACTTGTAAATTGTGTTTGATTTATCAATAAACAATTTATTAAACTTTAATCTATATGTTTATATTCAACCCCCCTTCTACAAACTTGTTAAGCACCTCTGGGACAAACAACCATGGAGATAATGGTTTTTGCCTTTGCATCTAGACCTACTTTCTTTTTGTCTTCATCACCCCATTGTCTTATTTCCTTAAGAGCATAACGCTCAGGGACAACAGGAGTGGTGGTAGTAGCGGGAATGACAACTATGATTGTGAAAGGTTCATAGGGTCCATTTGCTACATAATCAGGTATAGTAGGGTCTACACCTTCAAGAAATAGCTCATTCGATTCTTTTCAGAGAGCAAAGTTATCTCTGCTAAATCGAGGAGGTTTAGAGAGTGAACCATTATCATAGTAGTTTGTGTTTGTGTTAAGTGCCATTTAGAATAGCAAGGAAGATAATAAAGCAAGATCTTGTTTATTAGATTAAACAGTCTGCTCTGATACCACTTGTTGGTTCCGAAGGTGCTTAACAAGTTTGTAGAAGGGGGGGGGGATGAATACAAACACATAATTTAAGGTTTAATAAATTGTTTATTGATAAATCAAATACAATTTACAAGTCTGTTGCAGAATAAGATTAAGTATAACTCAATCTAAACAAACTTAAGAAAACACTAAGAAGGTTGCACAAGAATATAGAGAAAGTGAGATGAGAGATATAGAAAACAAGGGTTTCTATATTTTAGAAAGATGAAGGCTTCAAGAGAGACAAAGTTTAGATGGAGAGGAAATCTTTCTATTTATACTCTATGCATTAAATTCATGGCAGGGCACTTTACACGTGCCCTTCATTGATTGGCAGAGAGGGTCTGACTTTGGGAGACATGCTTTCGGCCGTATCATGAACAGTGTAGTTGACAGAGTTGTTGTACAATTTGTGGCAGAGGGATGTCCGTTCTGACACATCATATTGGGTGTGCAAGGGAAAGACAAAAGAGACTTGAGGCTTAAGCTAAGTGATCATCAATCGCTGAATATCTCTTCCTTTAGAGATACAAAGGAGTTCAGCTATCGCTGAAGCTTTTCCTCAGGTTTCTTCACGTGTGTAGATTTGTCTTGCTTCACTGATATCCGCATCAGGGCATTAGTAGACTTGTCTTTGTTCAGCAGTTTCGTCTTCGATTCAGCTCTGAACATCTGTTACCACGAAACTTGTCTTCAGGGATTTCGTCTAACTGTTTACATCAGAAATTATCAGCGATACTGAACATACTCAGTATTGAATCGCTGATAGTGAAACACTAATACATATGAATGTTTACAAGAAAGATCATCAGTGATAATTGAACAGACTCAGTCTGATCGCTGATGATGAAACACTAATACATACTGTTTAAACGTAATTTTCACTAAGTATAGAAGTGGGTCTTTATCAAATCACTGAGAAAGTTTGGATCAACAGTTCTCAAAACCAGTACAAGGGAAATTTTCAAAATAATTATCACCAAAATAATCGTAATCAAAGTTTTCAGCACAATTAGCACACTTAACCATCTTTTCAAAATCAACATCATGCACCTCCACAAGATGACTCAAATCTCTCTCTTGAAGCAATGATGAGAGGATTCATGAGTCATACATAAGCAACTCTCTGTAGTTTGGAAACACAAGTCAGTCAAATTGCTCTTAATCAGAATAACAGAGCCTCAGGCACTTTGCCTAGTAACACAGAAATACCTAAGACCCCAGGAAAAGAACATGTGTAAGCTGTCACACTTAGGAGTGGTAAGGAATTACCTGAATATGTAGAAAAGGAATTTGGACCAATAACCAAAACAAACTTTGAAAAAATGTCCAAACCCATTCCTGTTCCAGAGATTCCTGTTATTCTGACTCCACCAAGTCAAGTAGAAAACCAAGATCCTAAGATCATAAGTTCAAGTCCAACACAGAATGACCCAAAGACAACAATTGTGATTCCACCCAATGAGACAAAGACCAAAGGCATAATGGACCCATCTTGCTCAAAACAATCAAACAAAGTTGTCATCAAATCAGTTCCCCCTTATGTTTTATTACCCAAGAGGTTAAGGAATGAGAAGGAGGAATTGCAATTTAAAAAGTTTTTGGATGTTTTCAAAGCATTGCATATCAACATATCTCTTGTTGAGGCAATTGAGCAGATGCCCAATTATGCCAAGTTCCTTAAAGACATATTAAGCAAGAAAAAGAAATTGTATGAATATGAGACTGTTGCCCTCACAGAAGGTTGCAGTGCTATTGTAATCCCAGTTTCTAGCTCAACATACACACATAATCATGTAAGAATCAATTTGTATTCATTTAATCAGAGATTACATCGATCCTATTAGCCACAAGTATATAGTGCCACAGATCTCACTTGATGAACTGTATCTGTCTCTATGCGAAATCTGTGTGTGTGTGTTTTTCTGAATGAATGTGTATCTGACTTGTGCGTGTGCCTAAAGATTACAAAGGCAAAACTATTTATACTATGTCAACAAAGGTTGACTTATACAACAATTATAATTCTGACCCTCCTTTTAATCTTGAATACAATTTAACTCTAACAATCTCCCCCTTTGGATTCAAGATTAAAAAAAATTTGACACGAATCTTCAGGTCTTCTTTTCTGCAGAAAAATCTTCATCAATTAATCTTTCACAACTTTGATGTCTTCAAATCTTTGACATTTTGATCAAACTTTGATAGCGCTTTCATATTAATCTCCCTCTTTGGATTCCTTGATTACTCTTGACATTCTTCACCTTTTATTACAACAATGAAATAAGCTCTTCAGAAACATCATCAACTTGACTTTCTTTAATCATTGCTTTGACAAAATTTTCTCATTCTTGTATTCTCCTCCTTTGTAACATCTTGCTTAACTTTCACTTTAAAATGGTTCTGACTTTGAAAACTCTAATTATCTCCCCCTTTTTGATGAGTTATGAGAATCAGAATCATCAAAACATTTCAATATCAGCTCTCTCTTTTCTTTGAACTATCTCCCCCAAATAAGCAATGTAAGCACAGTCTTCATGAACAAACTCTCCCATGTAGGACTAGACAATCTCCCCCAAATCTGATCTGATAGAATGATTCTGCCGCCAATTCATGAATGTATTTATCCAAATCTTTTCAAATTCAGACAAATTAGGAATGATAACCCTGAATCAATGAATGAAACAATTATAGTGCCTGTAAGTAACACGGAGTTACTTAGTACAACGGGTTAACTGTATAAGGAGCTTGAGTAATGTTCACTCCCAAGGACTTCCATTCAATCATTGAAAAACACAAGGTTAATCTATGAACGTTCTGACAGAAAAACAAATATTTTGTGTGTACGTGCTTGTGTATGAAAGAATTAGCACAATGATTGCTTTTAAAATAGGGAAATTCTATCACTACCCCCCTGCCAATTTGTATACCCCCTCCCCCTCACATCCCATTTTTTATTTTATTTTGATTTACAATTACATTTTTGGTCCTTATACATTTTTTATAATTTACTTTATACCTTTTAGTTTTACTCTTTTCATTTTACACTTTAATCATATTAACATATATAATTGTATATTAACTAAAACACGTTAAAAATATTTTTTAATTTTAACAAGTTACACCATTATAATCGTCTCATCGATACCTTCGAAATGAGCCTAGTATTGAATATTTTTGATTTAATTATATTATTATATGTCATATATACTACATAAAATTGACAATGAACAAGTTTAAGGACCTTTTTATTTTATTTTATTTTGTCACGTGTCGAACTCTCATTGGTCAATGGACTTAACTGTTTGTTGACCCTTTTTTTTTTTGTCTTTTTGTTGTTTTTATTTGTAAAGTTATTCATAATTTATATTAATCTTCTTTTTACCATTTTACTAATAACAATATTTTTCATTTGCCACTGTTGAAATGTATGAATATGTTTGTTCGTTTTTTTATACCCAAATTGCTACAACAATTGTTCCTCAATCTAATATTGCTTTCGATATTCTTTCATGTTCCAACTTTTTTTCGTGTTCAATATATGCTGATGTTTCAACTTATTTCACATTTGTAAAAGATGACTTCACAACATTCTGCTTCACAACTTGAAGTAATTGATTACCATTGTCAACAAACACATGTTTTGCAAAATGACTTGGAACCCTGTCGATAACATATTATAAAATGTATTTTAAAATGCACTCCATACCATAACGTATTATAAAATGTATTTTTTGATATATTTTAATATATAATAAAATAATAAAATAAAAAAATATTTAATATTGGGCTCATTTCGAAGGTATCGAATAGACGATTATAATGGTGTAACTTGTTAAAATTAAAAATGTTTTTTTAAACATATTTTAGTTAATATACGATTATATGTTTTAATATGATGATGGTCTAAAGTGAAAATTAGAAAAGTAAAAGGTATAAAGTAAATCAATTTAAAGAGTTTAGGGACTAAAATTGTAACTATGAATTAAGAAGAAAAAAGAAGAATTCGATGTGAGAGAGATGAGGTGACGTATGGGGGGTATGCAATTAACATGGGGGTATGCTTAGCAACACCCTTAAAATAATGCTCAAAATTATGTAAACCATTGAGACACAACAGTTATACATAGACTCAATGTGCATGAGAAAGAGTCGAAGGTGGGGCAACTTTCCTTTTTTTTTCAATATCAACATCTTCCAAATGAAGATCCAATAGATGATGTGCTGCTTCCCCAGAAAAATATAAAACATTCTTTTGTTGAGAATAGAATGAGTAGCAGGTGGGGTTTTATACAAGAGTTGGCATGGGCTAGTTGCCTATTTCAATGTCGTTCACAAAGAATTGTGAAACAACAGATTATGCGGCTGCCCGACTCAGAAAAAGTTTGATGCAGAGTTTGATATTCTTTTACTCTGTTCTCACACCCTCTTTCTTTTAAACATTTTATCTCACATCTAACCAAACTCTCATTTCCATTTTGCCTCAACACACACCCACTCTCAATCTTTTTACCCCTCTCCCCTCAATCACTGAAGGATTACTTCTGGGGTAGGAAACACTGGTTAACGTGAATCCATGGAAGTCATTTAAGCCCTCACATCGAATCCCATGTATATTGTCCTAAAAGAAATGTGTTGCTCAATGATTATCTTGACAATTAAGCATAATATATCATAGTCAATGTATGTATGCTCATAACAGATAAGAATGAAATTTGAGCAATTGAACATTTAAGATCTTCTCAAAACTTTGAACATTTATGATCATTCAATTTCATGGTTTTGAGAATTTGACAATGATAAAATCAGATCAAATATCTTGAAGAAAAAGAATTTGGGATATTAAAGAACGAAAGTTGTTTATATGAACGATATATAAACATATTATCAATGAAAGCACATTGAAAATAGAAATGAATTCTAATTTCAAACAACATTGAATACAAACGGGAGTATTACCATCAAAAGAATTTTCTTTTGAGACATGGTAATAACAAAGTAAAAAATAATGTACTGAACCGATGTGTGTAAGAATACTTGACAATATATAGACAAGATAATACACAAGTATTAATCTTTTGGAAACACACGGTCAGATACTCATCAAAGTATCCAAATGAAAAAACATTTAAAATCACACTTCTCAATTCATGAAAACATTTTAAGAATAGGAAGTGGTTTGAACATTTAAGAAAACGATTTTCACAAGCAAAAGTTGTTCTTCTTTCCACAAGTGATAGAGTTTAAGATTCAGAAATATATACCTTCAATGCAGAAATCTAAACTCCCCCTAAAATGAATAATATCTTTGAAGCATCTTTGACAAAACATCATACATTCTCTCTTTGGATATCTGTAAAAAGTCAAGTCATCAGAACAATATGGCAGTTAAAGTATAATTTTCTTTTATCTTCTCCCCCTAAAAGATATGACAATGAAAATTTCATAAACTGCCTCTCAAAACAAAAACTCCTTTAAAGACGTTATTTGTTAAGAATCCTTTAGAAGAAAACTTTTGAGTACGGGTTCTGAACTTAGTTATCCAGAAGTCATTTGTACATATTCTCCGGTGAGAATAGTAACTCACCCTAAAAGTAGTAATGAATTTTTTTATTTAATCTCCTCCTGAAAAATCAGAAAATGTATTAGTAAAAATATAAAACATATAAGCTCCCCCTTAACATATGCATAATCCTTAATCATGAATTCGAGTTCTGAATTACTAGGTTGAAGTAAATTCAGAAGTCAAACTTCCCCTGAAAGTTTGCATTCACAAATTTATCAGAAGAAATACTATGTACTCCCCTTGAAGATTTATCATCTTTTATGTTTCGGAGTACAGTCATTTATCATTGAAGTCTAAGTCCTGAGCTGCTTTACTCAGAAGTCACACATCTTGACATTGAAGATCGGGTCCTGATCTGTTGTAATCAGAAACCATTGTTCTTTCTCCCCTTAGTCTTTAGGTGCTTGCAACACAGGTTTAACTTTTGGTACCCACTGGTATTTGGGTCCTGATTTGTTAGTTGCAGTTCTATTAGAAGAAATGTAGTAAGAACCATACCAGTTATCCACATAATTTTTTCAAACAAAATCATTTGTACCACAGTAAGAACAATTAATTTTCTTTTGTGCTAACCTGATCAATTGATTACTAGTGTAAACAAGATCAGGTTTGCCAAAAGTTTTACCTTTATGAACATTGTTCTTCTTTGCAATCGGTTTATGCACAAATGATTTATGATCCTTGTTCTCATCTGTAGATCCTTTTACTCTCCAAATCCACTTTTCTTTTTCTTTCTCATATTTCCTTCTCCAAACCATTTTCTGCTGAGACTTGTTCGTTTTAATGTTACCTGAACCATCAATAGATTTGTTATAGAAAAGGTTAGAAGGAAAAATCTGTTCTTTATGTTTGGAAGTATGATTATCATTTGCATCAAACAAAGGATTATTAGAAACATTTGTAAAAATTGAACTTGCAACTGATTTGAATGAACATTCTTATGCAGCTGGATCATCTCTCGGTGATTGAACAATTGATTCTGGCGTCTTTTGCTCAGCCAGCTTCACCTTGTATATGATCTGTTCAAGTTCTTTGATCTTGATTGACAAACTGTTTATTTCCTTTGAAAGTAGATCAAACTTCTTGTGTAATTCAGACTTTGTCTTCTTCTCCTTCATAACAGTTGATGATTGCTCAGATAATTTTCCTGTCAGCTTCTTTATCTCATCCTCAAATAATTTTCTTTCTTCCTCAAAGTCTTTCTCTATAGATATTCTTTGTTTAGATATTTCTTTGAACACACCAACATTTTTCTATTCAGCTTTCTTCTTTTCTTTGTCAAATTTGTCTCTCTCCAAGATGACAACTTTCTCAAAATCTGACACTCATTGAGAAAGTTTTGTACATTTGAGTTCAATGGATTTTGTAGATCCCAGTTCAGTGCTATCAGATAATAATCAATGTAGAACAATATAATAGCCACAACCTCTAGTCATATGATTAATATGAAATCAAAGGGTTTAGGTTTACAGAGAGAATATCTGATCAGTAAATGTAAACCTATTGACTAGAAAATTATGAAATGCGACTATCTAACCCTAATTAAGAAACAAATAAGCCTTTATATACTTAGGCTTACAAACCTAATGGGCTAATGGGCTTGGTCCCATCTAATAAAATAAACTATTAAGTAATTACAAAATGAACCCTTATAAATACTTTATTCCACTTTCAACACATAGGACTTTCAGTCCTAACAATCTTCCCCTAAAGTTGAATAAAGCATTTAACAACTTGATAAGCTTCAGGCCTTGATCTTCTTTCCCTCTTGAATCTTTGAAGAATTTGGTGTTGCATGTCTTCATGACTTTCCACGCTCCCCCTTGAATAAAGCTCTTGTTCTTCATAGTATCAACTTTGTAACCAGATTCAATGTACAGTAGCCTCGACTGAATGCACTATCAAGCAGCTTTTAACTGTAAAAACTCAATCACATCGGATCAGCACACAAGAAGGAAAATGTGAGAGTTACGTGAAATTCCACGATGCATTTTCAGTTTAAAACAAAGAATCTGTCTTTGAACCGCGAGTTGAATAGATTTGTTTTCTTCTCAAGAACTTGTTTCAATCAGCGCATCGGAGGAATGATAAACAAACTTGTAGCAGACACCACATGATACGGGAAATAATCAATATAATCTTTGAAATCTTCATCTTTGAAATCTGAAATAGCATCTACATCTCTTTGATCTCTTTCTTTAAAACTTTGAAATTGAACTTTTTCTCCCCCTTTTTGATGATTGTGAGCATCATGATCATCAAAACTTCTTCAATTTCAGCACTTTCTTTGATCTCCCATTTATGATAAATTAACACTCTCCCACCTGTGATATGAGTATCCGTCAATTCATGAAATGTATATATCCGAATCTTTTCAAATGCAGATATATTAGGAATGGTAAACCTGAATCAACAAATGATACAGTTAGTATGCCTGTAAGTAGCACTGAGCCACTTTGTACAACAGATGTACTTTGGAAAGGAGTTTTTTGTGATGTTCACCCCTCCAGGGCTTCCATTCAATCATCGAAAAACCACAAAGGAATTTTCTATGAATGTTATGACAAGAAAACTTATTCCTTGTGTGCTCGTGCAAGTGTAGAAATGATTGAAGCTACTTAGCTTGATCAGGCTCAAAAATGTGTAAACTGTTGAGACAACAACAGATATTACACGGACTCAATGTGAATGAAAAAGGTGCGAAGGTGGGGCAACTTTCCTTCTTTTTCAATATCTAAATCTTCCGAGTGAAGACTAGATAGCAGATATGCTGCGTCCCCAAAGAAAATGAAACATTTCTTTGTTAAGAAAGAAACGAGTGGTTGGTGGGGTTAATATAATAGTTGGCATGGGCTAGGTGCCTTTTTCAATGATGGTCACCAAAGAATATGAACCAATCAGAATATGTGGCTGCCCGGCTCAGAAAGTGGTTGGTGCAGAGTTCTGATATTCTTTTAACTCTGTTCTCACACCCTCTTTCTTTTTAACATTAAAGCTCACTTCTAACCAAACTCTCTTTTTCAAATTTTTTTCTCCACACAATAAGAAAAACTCAACCGGATGAGTTATCTCCCCCACTCTTTGAGTTAAGACCCCTCACCCCTCAATCACTCAAGGATAACTTCCGGGGTAGGAAACACTGGTTAACGTGAATCCATGAAAGTTTTGTTTAAGTTCTCACACAAAACCCATGTAAGTCCTAAAAAGAATAGTAGCTCAACATCTTAACTTGAACATTTAAGTACATAATGTATGATAACACTGTCAAAATGTATGCTCATAAGATTTGAGCAATTGAACTTTGAAGATTTCTCAAAACAAGTATATTGAATGAATGAAATGAAATCAAGAGAATTGTTTTGAGAACCTGACAGTGTATCAATCAGATCACATAAAATGGATAGGGTATCAAAGAATTGGATATTTTGTTTATATGAACGAATATAAACAATTTTGCAATGAAAGCACAAGATTAGAAATAATGATTTATGCTCAACAATATTGAATATCAAACGGGGGTATTACCATCGAAAAATTGGTTAATTATGAGACATGGTAATAACGAATACAAATGAAGTACTGAACATGTGTGTGTGAATATGTTACAGTATAAGGATAAGATAATACGCAAGTATTGATCTTTAGAAACACACAGTCAGTTACACTTTAAAGCTCAAAAAAATGAAAAACATTTAAATTCACACTTCTAGATTCATAAAACCTTTTGAAAATCAGAAGTGGTTTGAACATTTCAGAAACTGTTTTTCATGCTTGAAAGTTGTTCTTCTTTCAAACAATTAGAAATCTAGGATTAGAAGATATTTACCTTTTAAGCTCCCCTTCAAATCATGAAAGAACGATATAGATCTATTAAGCTCCCCCTGGATAGTTGCAAAATATCCAGGTCTGAACGTTGAAGAACGGGTCCTGATCTGTCATGTGATCAGAAGCCAAACTTCGTTGAAGTCCGGGTTCTAAGCTGGTTTACTTAGAAGCCATTGTTCTTCTACTCCCCCTTGACAGTAGGTGCCTGCAACAAAGAATCAGTTTTCGGTTTTGGTACCCACTGGTATTTGGGTCCATGAATGTTAGTTGCAGTTCGTGTGGGGGATATAGAATAAGAACCATACCAGAAATGATCAATGGTTTTGTGAATGTGATCATGTGTATGACAATAAGAACAGTGGTATTTCTTACCTGATAACCTGAGTAATTGATGTCTCGAGTAGATATGATCAGGTTTACTTTTACTCGTTTTGTTCTTCTTGGCATTGACCGCATGTACACATGATTCTTTTTCTTTCAGCTCATCTTCAACTGGTTTCTTCTTCCAGACCAGTTCCTCTTCTTTGTATTTCCTTCTTCTTTGATGTGTAACTGAACCATCTATATTTCTATCATAGAAAAGGTTAGTTTTACGAATCTGATCAAAAGATTTAACTAACCTTTGTGAAGAGACAGATTTCTGATTTGAACTTGATACAGACTTTTCAAGCTTTTTAATCTTTGAAGCAAAGCTGTCTCTTTCTTTGACAAGCAGGTCAATCTTCGTCTCGCATTCAGACTTCGTTTTCTTCTCTTTCAGCACACTTTCAGATAGTTCAGATAGCTTCTTAGTGAGCTTTTTGATTTCAGCCTCAAACATGCTTCTTTCATCTTCAAATCCCTTCTCAGCATCCTTTCTTTGGCCGGATATTTCCTTGAAGAATCCAACGTTCTTCTGTTCAATTTCCTTCTTCTCCTTGACAAACTTTTCCCTTTCCAGAATGATTACTTTCTCAAAATCAGAAACTTGCTGAGAAAGCTTTATGCATTTAAGCTCGACAATCTTCTTTTCTTCAAAACACTTTCTTGAAAAATCTGAGAACTTCTTTGAAAATCCTTTCTTTTCACTCTCAAAATCAGCTTTATCTTTTTCAAAAGCAGCAAGTCTTTTTGTCAGATCGAGATTTTCATCCTCCAACATGTTTCCTCTTTCTTCAAGCATCAGGTACTTCTCTTCTTTGGCTTCAAAATCTGCAACTTTTTGTTCGAGTTCAGATATTTTCTTTGAAGCTTCAGCACTTGTTGGATCACTTTTCTTTATATTAGCTTCTCTTTCAAGATCTGATATTCTCCTTTTCAGCTCAATGTTTTTATTTTTCAAAGACTTTTTCTCAAAAATAGTCGATAATGAATTAGCCCCCGCCTTCAGTTTTGAAATCTCAAGATCGTCATTAGTTTCCTTCAGAATGCGAATTTTCTCTTCCAAATCTCTAATGATTTTCATCATATCTCCTTTTGAAGTATCAAGATGAATCAAATGAGTCATTGTTACCTGTAAAGCTTAAAGTCCAGGGACTGAACTTAACAAGAGATGAAACTTTAAAGTGCAAGGACCAAAAGTGACAACAAGTGAAACTTGAAAGTTTATGGGTCACAAATGACAGACGACCGAAACTTTGAAGTACGGGGGTTGAAAGCAACACAAACAGAAACTACAAGGACTAAAAGTGACACAAACTGACACTTAAAAAACTAGAAGGACTAAAAATGACACAAACTAAAACTAAAAAAACTAGAAGGATTAAAAATGACACAAACTAAAACTAAAAAAAACTAGAAGGACTAAAAATGACACAAACTAAAACTAATAACTAGAGGGACTAAAAGTGTAAAATTGAAACTTCTAACGGACTTAACTGAAAACTAACGAAAAAAGGACTAAAACTAAAATAAAACTAACTAAACTAACAAACTAACGGGACTAACGGAGAAAGGAACAAAAAGGTAAAGAATTTAATGGCAAACTAACGGAATTCGTTAGTTACTATTCATCATCTTCTCCAACGAGACAAACCTGCAAAACTCGAAAACGGTTAGAAATTTTCAATGCAAAACGATCGTTAAAGCTCCCTGATCAGTCCTTAACAGATTAAAATTCAACCGGTCAACCCACAATCACAAACGAACCAAACGAAAACTTTTCGGAAAACGATCGAAACTTTAGGAAATCAGTATGAGTTAAAACTTTTCGATCAAAAATGATCGTTTATGTTCCCTTAAGCTCCCTCAACTGATTAAATCTCGAAAAAATCTCTCAAACTCTCGAACGAAGCAACCGAAGATTTTTCGGAAACCGAACGAGAATTTAAAAGCTCGATATGGGTGAAAATTTTTCGATCAAAAACGATCGTTTAAGCTTTGTAAACAACCCTTATCAGTTTAAAACTTGAAAAACTTTGTTCCCGATCACTACCGAATCAACCGAAAGATTTTTTCGACAACCGAAAAAAACTCAAAACATTGATTGAGATGATGGTTTGTGGACACTGAGAGCCGCAAGGGACCGGTCGGGGAGACACCGGTCGATTGATGGCACCCCGGGCGTTTGAAGGTCCGGTCAATACACCGTGCGAGAACGGTACCGGTCGAGATGGCCCGGGAGATGAGATACCGGTCAAGCCCCGGTCCGGTCGAATGACACCGGGAGCTAGACACCGGTCCTTTTGCAAGGCACCGGTCGAAGGAAAGAAAGAAACACCGGTCGCTTTAGCGCTGTATATATGTAGGCGATAGATAAATATATAGATATATGTATATATATATGCGACGCAGAATCAATTAGATGCCAACAAAAACTTATTCTCCCAACAAAATCTTATTCTCAGGACACCAATGAAAGAAACTCACGGACCAATTGTAAACTTTAAAGATGCAAACTTTGTATGATCCCAACATTAAATCATCGAATAATTGTAGATGCAAACTTTAAAGACACACACTTACGACGAAGACGACACGTATCTTATCATACATGCATCATAACATGTGTCTGCTTTTCTCAACCCTACGATTTTAAAATCCATCACAACCGACCTTCGATCTGTCTAGTTAAATTATTCAGGTGTCATCTGATTCAAAACCCTAATTCAACAAGGTACCGGTCGACCGATAGCAATCGAACTTCTAGAAATCAAACAATTCCATAAATCAATCGAACTTCCAGAAATCAATCGATTTGATTTAATCAAATACTGAAGCGATCGAACTTCACCAGGATAAAACGAAATCACTTGAACACAAAAACAACAAAATCTCAATCCAGAAAGTAGTCGACCGAACTTGAGAAAAAAAATTGATTTTGAGAAAAACGATAGAAATCAACTCGAACAATTAAACCAATTAATCGAACAAACCAATATTAATCGATAGACACTATCTCACCTAGTGTAAACCCATATTTCAATCAACACAGAACATTCGATTATTAACTCAGATATTCAGGTAAGCACAATTAAAACAAATAATCGATTAGAAGGTTTTAGACAAACCTTTTTGATCGTATCGAATAAAATTAATTCGATTCTGCTCTGATACCATTTGTAGATCCCAGTTCAGTGCTATCAGATAATAATCAATGTAGAACAATATAATAGCCACAACCTCTAGTCATATGATTAATATGAAATCAAAGGGTTTAGGTTTAAAGAGAGAATATCTGATCAGTAAATGTAAACCTATTGACTAAAGAATTATGAAATGCGACTATCTAACCCTAATTAAGAAACAAATAAGCCTTTATATACTTAGGCTTACAAACCTAATGGGCTAATGGGCTTGGGCCCATCTAATAAAATAAACTATTAAGTAATTACAAAATGAACACTTATAAATACTTTATTCCACTTTCAACACATAGGACTTTCAGTCCTAACAGATTTCTTCTCTTCAAAGGACTTTCTTGAGAAGTCAGAAAACTTTTCATCTTAAACTTCTTACCATCTTCAAACTCTTCTCTTTCTTTCTTAAACTTCTTTTCATCTTCAGATATCTGTTCTTTCAGTTCAGTAATCTTTTTTTGAAGCTCAACATTATCTCTTTCTAAATCCTTTCTTTTTCTATCGATCTTCTTTATCTCTTCTTGAGTTCTTGTGATGTCTTTCTCTTGGGTTACTTTTTCTTTCATCATGTTTATCTCAACCTCAAGACTAAAGACTTTATCTCTCAACTTGTCTCTTTCAGAAAAGATTTGTGAATTTATCTTTTTCAGCCCATCACATGTTTCACCAGCAATGTTTGCTCTCCTTCTAAGATCATCAAGCTCTTTTTGCATCAACTCTTTCTTTGACCATGTAGAATTTGCATTTAGTCCTTCGAACTTCTTCAGCTTGGTTTAAAGATTTGAAATATCTTTTTCTTTAGATTCAATGATCCCTGCAAAATTAATTTTGGAGTTAGCAACACAATCTGAGCAAATAAAATCTTTTTCTAAAACTTTTGAATTATCTTTCAATTTAATGATTTGAGCCTCAAGAGATGAATTCTGAATTTTCAGATTCTTCTTTTCAGCTTCAAGGGCTGGAATATCTGGCATATTAGCGATAGCACAATCTCTTTCCATGTGAATTCTTGACTTCTCGCATATGACTCCATGCGAATTCTATACTTAGAATTTTCTTTAACCACATAGAATTCGTATGGATGCGAATTTTGAACATTTCGCATGTCTCTCTAATGTGAATTCTGTACATTTCGCATATCTCTCTCATTCGAATTCTGTACTTAAAAAAATATCATCTTCAAAGCTCTCCAACATGCGAATTCTTCTATGCGAGTTCTTCGATATTCATGCGAATTCTTTGAATCTGCGATTGTTTTTCCAAATTTCTTCGAATTAAGCTTCAATACTTCGAATTTTGAGATGAGACTTTGAGAGCAGGTTCGAAACTAACAATGGAACACATTTGTTGTTGGTGATCTTGTCTAAAATCCGCTCTAAAGCTCAATCGATCTCAACACAGTGAAGAATAAGTTTTGAACAAAAATTCTCAAAAATGGATCCAATCAAATAGACTAATTGAAATTACATCTTGTAATTGATTCAATAAGGTTCGAATTTATCCACATAATCAATTTGGCAACAAAGAACATCCAAATTAACACAAATTGTAGAATTCAAAAATTTTCACAGCGACTGTTCATCAAATCATCTTGATCTCGATCGTACGTAGAATGATTTCTTCGTTAGGCTCTGATACCACTTGTTAGGTCACATAGATCAAGATTGATTGATTTATTAAAGATTAACAAGAGATTAGGGAGGAAATCTGTAGTTTTATTCACAAATTCTAAACACACTACAGAGAGCACAGAGAACTCGTATGATCTACATTGTTACTGAAATTGGAAAGTTACAAACAAACTAAACTAATAGATTCCTATATATACCCCTTACACCCTTGTTACACATTTAAGCTGAAACCCAAGTACAAGGCCCAATACAAATACAAAAGGATTACTTTACTAAACTTCTAAATAGAACATTTAAGTTCTAACAACTCTCCTAACCAACAAAATTCCCCCTAAGCAAAAAGACCCATGGAGTTTTACTATTCCTTGTTCCATAGGTGGGAAGGAAGTTGGGAAAGCATTGTGTGATTTAGGTGCTAGTGTCAATCTTATACCATTGTCCATTTTCAAAAGCCTAGGCATAGGAGAGGCCATACCTACCACATTCACACTCATTCTAGCAGATAAGACCATTGCTTATCCCAAGGTTAAGATTGAAGATGTTTAAGTCCAGGTTGACAAATTCATTTTTCCAGCCGATTGTATCATTTCAGACTTTGAGGCTGAAAAAGATATCCCTATACTTTTAGGAAGACCTTTCTTAGCCACCAGTAGAACTTTGATAGATGTCCAAAAGGGTGAATTGACCATGAGACTTCAGGACCAAAAAGTCACATTTAATGTCTTCAATTCCTTGAAATATCCTAGTGATATAGAGGACTGTTCAAGCCTAGGTGTCATTGAAGCTTTGTGTCATGAGGAGGGAGTCAAAAAATTATGTAGGATAGAGAAGGAGGATGAGGAAGACTTGACCTTATAAGAGGTAGATGAGGAATACGATGATAATGATGATAAGACCATAGAGAAAAAGACCGTCCCTTTGGATGCTGCAACATTTGAGCTGCTGGAAAATAATGAACAAAAGTCATTTACTCCTTCCATCATCCCATCACCTGACCTGGAGTTGAAACAACTCCCATCTCATCTGAAGTATGCCTTTCTAGGAGAAGAGGATAAATTACCTGTCATCATTTCTGCCACCCTAGAATTGCATCAAGAAAAGAAGTTAGTAGACATGTTGAAGTTGCACACAAAATCCATAAGGTGGACCCTTGCTGACCTTAAAGGGATTAGTCCCTCTAGCTGTCAAAATAAGATCATCTTAGAAGACAAGAACTTCACTTCCATAGAGTCTCAAAGAATATTGAACCTTGTCATGAAAGAGGTAGTGAAAAAGGAAATTTTGAAATGGTTAGATGCATGAATTGTTTTCCCAATAACAAATAGTTCTTGGGTTAGTCCAGTCCAATGTGTACCTAAGAAGGAAGGGATCACTGTCATTTCTAATGAAAAGAATGAACTCATCCCTACCAGAATAGTCTCCGAATGGAGAATTCGCATGGACTACCGTAGGCTGAACAAGGCTACTCAAAAGGACCATTTTCCTTTACCTTTTGTTGATCAAATGTTAGACATGTTGGCTGGAAAAGAGTACTACTGATTCTTGGATGGGTACTCAGGATACAACCAGATAGCCATAGTACCAAAATACTAGGAAAAGACTACTTTCACTTGTCCATATGGCACTTTTGCCTTCAGAAGGATGCCCTTTGGACTTTGCAATGCACCAACCACTTTTCAAATATGCATGATGTCCATATTTTCTGATATGATTGAAAAATCCATTGAAATATTTATGGATGATTTTTCTGTATATGGTTCATCTTTTGATCAGTGTTTGGAAAACTTAAAACAAAGTCTTAAAAGGTGTGAAGAGACTGACCTGATACTTAATTGGGAAAATGTCATTTCATGGTAACAAAAGGAATTGTCCTTGGTCAGTTAATTTCTAAAAGAGGAGTTGTGGTAGACAAAACAAAACTCGAAGTAATTGAAAAACTACCTAAACCAAACACTATTAAAGGTATCAGGAGCTTTCTGGGCCATGCTGGATTTTATAGACGGTTTATAAAAGACTTTTCAAAAATTTCAAAACCTTTATGTCTATTATTGCAGCATGACCAAAAATTTAATTTCAACGAAGAATGTAGAAATGCATTCCTCACTTTGAAGAAATCTTTGGTAATTGAACCAGTGGTTGTTGCTCCTGAATGGGACAAACCTTTTGAGATCATGTGTGACGCAAGTGACTAGTCTGTTGGTGTTGTATTAGGTCAAAGAAAAGATTTTTCATTCCATCTACTATGCAAACAAACCCTAAATGAAACTCAAATTAATTACACAACAACTGAGAAATAATTGTTAGCTGTGGTGTTTGCCTTTGAGAGATTTAGATCAAATTTCATGGGAGCAAAAGTCATTGTACATACCGACAATGCTGCTACTAAATATTTGATATCAAAGAAAGATGCAAAACCTAGGTTGATAAGATGGGTTTTGTTGTTGCAAGAGTTTGACATAGAGATTGTTGATAGGAAGGGAGTAGAAAACCAAGTGGTTGATCATTTGTCCAGGTTAGAGAAACTTGTAGAGAGTAGGGAAAGAGGAGACATTGTTGAGACCTTCCCTGATGAAAAGATTCTTGTAGTACAAGCACAATTTCCATTGTTTGCTGATATAGAAAATTATTTGGCTTGTGGCATCATACCTTCTGATTATACTCATCATATACTTAAGAAATTTCTCCATGATTGTAAATTTTACTTGTGGGATGACCCTTTTCTATTTAAACTTGGTACAGATCAATTGTTGAGAAGGTGTATCCATAACCTGAAGCTGCAACAATTCTACAACATTGCCATCAATCAACTTATGGAGGACATTTTGGAGGCCAGAGAACATCAACTAAAGTGCTTCAGTCAGGATTTTATTGGCCAACTCTTTTTAAAGATCCCTACAATTTTGCTCAAAGATGTAATGAATGTCAGAGAAGTGGTTCCATTTCTCAGAAAAATGAAATGCCTTTGAATGAGATCTTAGAAGTTGAGTTATTTGATGTTTGGGGAATAGATTTTATGGGACCATTTCCCCCTTCAAACAATTGTTAATATATTTTAGTTGCTATTGATTATGTATCCAAATGGGTGGAGGCAATGGCATGTGTTTTAAATGATGCTAAAATTGTTGTTAAGTTTTTACAAAAGCAAATTTTTACAAGGTTTGGTACCCCCCAGGCACTAATTAGTGATGAGGGTACCCACTTTATAAACAATTGGTTGAGTAAAGTTCTTGAAAAATATAATGTAAAACACAGGGTTGCCACTGCATACCACCCACAAACCAATAGATTGGCTAAACTCTGAAACAGGGAAATGAAAGGGATTCTGGAAAAGGTTGTCAAACCAAACAGAGAAGACTGGCTTTCAAATTAGATGATGCTTTATGGGCATACAAGACTGTTTTTAAAACACCTTTAGGTATATCACCATATAAGCTAGTCTTTGGAAAGGCTTGTTACCTCCCTTTGGAACTTGAACATAAAGCATAATGGGCTATAAAGGAATTGAACATGAACTTAGATGAAGCTGACAACAAAAGAAAATTGCAACTCTGTGAATTAGAAGAGTATAGGAACATGTCCTATGAGAATCCCAAGCTTTATAAAGAAAAAAATAAAGAAGTGGCATGATAATAGGATCATACACAGAGAGTTGAAAGCTGGCAAAAAATGTCTTTTGCTCAATTCTAGGTTGAAATTGTTTCCAGGTAAACTTAAGTCTAGATGGTCAGGCCCAATATTTTATCCACAAAGTATATCCATATGGGGCGGTAGACTTGGTCAATCCGGAGAACAATAGTGTGTTCAAGGTTAATGGCCAGAGAGTAAAGTTATTCCATGATGATGTAGCATCTCCACAACATTTTTATGTGGAGATGATCACTCTATGCTAAAAAGCTTCAAAACAAAGATGGGAACTATCTCAAAGTTCCACAACCTGTGTAAATAATATTTTTAAGCTTATTTAGTAGTTTTATATATTAGTCTTGCGTAATGTATTTGTTAGTGTGCAGCCTTAATCTAGGCAAAAGAGGAAACAAAAGATGCTTTTTCAATGCTACAACATCAGAGGTCTGAGTTTTTAAAAAGGAAAATGGAGTGGTCGGTTGAAATTTGGGGAAATAAATCAGTATCATATTTGGGTTTGTTTAAGGATAGGTACAAGAGAATGACATCAAATTAAGTCATATTTTTAGGCTATGTCTACTTTATAGCTAAAATGATGAGAATGTTCCAAAAGATGCCTTTTGTGTACTATTCTAAAAAATCCAAAGGTCATTAACCCATATAACAGCTTGCACCCTCTACCTTTATCAGATTAGTACAACATCATTTCAAATTGTTGTATTTCCATCTCCCTCTCCAAAACCCTCTTTTATTGATAACTGTTTCCCTCTCCCACACTCTCTCTCACACTCCCCGTTTTCATCACTCAAACCAAAAACTTCCCAAAGAAACCACCATCTTCTTCCCCTTTCTTATTGATCCATCTCGAGCACCAACACTCCTCAACCACTAGTGATCCTCGAAGACTACTCCATCATTCCACAAGTTAGGGTCTCTCCTACAACTCTGTTCTCAAGAGCTTATGAAATCGAGCACACTCCAGTGACCGAAAAAGAAGAAACTTCAAGTAAATAAACATCCACAGGGGAGATTACACCAAAGAACCCTCTTGCAGTCATTGTTCATCCAAGCTTCATCACCATTGAAGATTCTCAGGTATCCTCCAAACCCTCCTCTGCTCAAAAACATATGGTAGATGGTCAGATCACCTCTTGCTGAGGATGATTCTGACAGGCCTATTGCCTCTACAAAGATACATTTAGGGCATTTCAATAAGTTTGAGTTCGATGGCTCATTTGGGCCATTAAACTCCACTGAAAGAATGACCACCATTACCTCAGAGCATCGTCAAATTGAAGAGGTGGTAACCCCTGTTGAAGAAGTTGAAATCTCTATTGAGAATGAGGAACCACATGTGAGCAGAGAGACACCTGTTGGAGATATATAAAACCTTGTAAGGAATAAGGAGGTCCATGTGGAGAATGTGGAGATACATGTAGAAGAGAGGGAAATGAGTGAGAGGAATGAGGAGCCATTTGTAGATTTTCCTCACATTGATGTGATGTGGATTGAGGAAGATGAACCTTTGGTAGTTAAGCCCTTTAAGAAAAGAAAGAGGTTGAGAAAGGTTCATGACAAGAAAACCACATTGGAGAGTGGGGAGCCAAGAAAGAAAAAGAGAACCAGGAGAGTGGAAGTTGAAGGAGAAGCCTCTGGAAACCAAACCTTGTGAAACCAATTGTCATGCTGCAGCATCCTTGCAGCATGAACAGTCTGTGGGTAGAAAGAAAAGGACAGAAGAGACTACTATGGAACTCATGCCAAGGCCCATCACACCTCATAATGGCTTTAGCTCTAAGGCTGCTGCAAAGATGTGGCCTAAGTTCCATACCAAAATTGGTCTTCCTGATAAGGGAATAGATGAGCAGAGTATGAGAGAGTTTCACTTCATTAGGCAAGTGGTTGATACCCAAGGCTTAGATAAACTATGTCAAGTGTACACTTCCTACAAATTAACTCTTATCAGAGAGTTCTAATGTGATATGTCTGTCACTTCTATGTCAAAAAACCATGTTAGGGGAACTACTGTCCACCTCACTGCCAAAAGAATCAACAAATTCTTAGAACTCAATCCCCCTAAGAAGATAGAATACTATGAGCTAGTCCACCATGCCACCTTGAATGACTTGACAGAAGCTGCTGTTGTTGTAGGAAAGTCAAGATCCACTTGGGAACACTATGCCAATCTGATGTTGAGAACCTTCAAATCCTCAAACCTCACAGCTGATTCCAATGTGTGGATCAATTTTGTGAGACACTCCATCTCACCAACCACTCATGATACCTCCATTACATTGGAGAGGATGCTTTTACTTTATTGTCTTATGACATGTAGGACGATCAACATTGGAAGGATTATTCTGAAGAGTATAGGGGAATGTTCAACAAGGATCAGAGGCAAGTTTTACTTTCCTGGGATGCTGACCAAGTTGCTGACTGAGATGGGAGTTCCTCAGTTTGTAGATGATCTGATTGTGAGAGAACAGAGGGAGAAATGGTAGATTGACATGAAAGCAGTGTAGAGGCTGATGGATAGAAAAGAAAAGGGCATTGCTGCTACTAATATCGGGGGATGATGCAAGAGGTGTTGACACAAAATAGCAACCTCATGGATACCATTTTGCAGCAAATGGGTGAATTTATGGATAAATTGGAAGATTTGAGGGTGGAGATGCAGTCCTTGGTTGATGGCAGAGAAAGGAGAGATCAAGCAGAGGATGGGTCTGAGGTGAACAAGCTGAAGGAATTGGTGAAAAAGCAAAAGTCTGAGATATAAGGTCTTAAAGCAAAGCTGAGTGCAGAAGGGAATGTCCACACTGGTGCTGCAACATCAACCAGCACAACCCTAGTTTGCCATACACAACCTACTCAACCTGAGTAGGGAAGGTTTAAATCACACCCTTTCTTCTCCATTTTCTGTTTGTTTTTAAATTTTTAGTCTGGGATTAAGGTTTATTTTCTTTGCATTGGGATCATGTTTTTTTGTTGTTAGGTTAAGTTGTATATCCTAAATAATTTCATGAGTCTAAATCTCATTTATAGTAGTAACACATGCTAGAACTAGCCTAATAGTTGCTTGGGACACAGTTTGGTCCATATTCTGCATTGATCACACATGTATGTTTGACCTATGTTCTTTTCTTACACCTTAGCCACCCAAAATCAGTGACAAAAACACTCTTTCCTTCCTACAATAAGGACATTGCAGAATTTTTAGTTTGGGGTGGGGGGGGGGGTGTCTAAAATGGCATAAGAAAAGCCATGAAAAGTGGCATTAGCACACCAAAAAGTCCCATAGGGGTTGGTGTATGTACCCAACTGAAAAATGCACAAAATTTAAAAAAAATTAAGTGTTGGTACATGGTGTGAGTAAAGGCATGGTGAGGAAAAGAAAGGCCAAAAGAGATAAACCCATTCACCCAAAATCCATAAGAAATGTGTGGGATATGAAACCATAACAAAAAGAATTAAAGTCTAGCATATGGTTCATGTTGAATGAGATTGTTGGTTACTTTGGATTTATAAAAGGCTATATGATGTATCCTTGACATGCTCAAACTCATGATGTACACTTAATGTCTTCCATTGCAAAAATTTCAAAATTGAGTCTTTTTCTTTTGGCTTCTTTTATTGCTTGGGGACAAGCAAAGTTTTTAGTTTGGGGTGGTGACAAGTACTCAATTTTGAGTACATAATCACATTTCTTTTAGTCTTTAGATAGGTTTTTTCACTTCCAAATCCCACTTTGAGTCATTTTCTACCTTGTTTTTCCATTTATTTGGTTTTGGAGCTGAATTTTTGTGGTTTGCTTGTTCTATAAAGATTGTAGGCTAATTTGGTTGTCTTTTGAAATCCTATTTGGAAGCAGGGCATGCTGCAACATTGGCACAACACTGAACTGGTGGTTTTGGAAGGAAAAGGTGAAAGAGATGAAGGCTAATCCGGATTTTTGGTATGGAATTGATCTTTTGTAACTTTTAAACACTAATTTAATCTAGTTTGTATGTAACATCCTAAATTTTAGAGCAACCAGAAAATTCGAAATTTTGGCAATATAACGCATAAAAATAGGAGAAACCTGGATAATACAAAATGTCCTATAATATTCACAAATAATCACCCAATTATGGGGAAAGGTATCGGTCAAGAGTTACAAACAATGCATCGGATGCTTAAACAACAACCTATTAATCTAGACAAACAATTTCTAGATTATAGTCGGGTGTCGCTAAGATCACCAAAATAAGGTTCTATTCATAAGTCTCTAATGATTTCTTCCCACATAAGTGCTCCCCAAACTTGCCATTCACCGGCAAATAGCACCTTACTCACGAACTTGACGGCCCGCTACCCTTGGGACCTGCTATATAACAAAAACAAGGAGCAATGTTAGGCTAATGCCTAGTGATGTCAATCAGTTAAGCTTAATAATATGATGCTTGAAGTTTAGACCACATAACTTGTTACCTTCCCATAGAACTCCATTAATACCCAACATCGACCGTACCCGTAACGATTCATCATGACAGCACATCTGACTTTCCATGAGGGTGACAAAACACAAAGTAGGTCACCCATCATGTTTATAGATCCCAACTACGAACTATGGCAATGCCATTAGTCCGAGATTTCACTCATTTGCAAGAAATTACAATTAATGATCATTGGTCGTTGCCCGACTATCAAAGTCCACAACTATTATCCTTTATGACCCCATGCCTATTTCTTGGTACATTTGGGAGATGACCCTTCCAACCATGACCACCCATAAGAGTAAAATTCACACATTCATGGAATTACAACAATTGGATCTATGTGTTCATGTATTAAAAGATGTAACAAGCAATCGTGACAATTAATATACCATGTACAAACAAGTCTTTATAAAGTAACTCTCCAAGTTTATCAAGGTAACATATGTAACATCCTTATTCTTTGACTCCAAAAGTTCGTGCTAGACAAGTAATATAAGCCACTAATGTTCATTTGGATATTTTCTCAACACATTTCCACATAACTCTTCTAAATAGGTGAAACCCTAATTTGCATTCTTCTTTTCCAAAGCTTTCCCAAATGATGTTCTTATAAAGCAATTTATAATAGTTAATCAAAGAATGTTGGAACATGTAAAGGGTTTGGTAGAGATAACGACTCACCTTCTTAGGCTGGTAGAAACCTAAGTAGAAGTTGAAATCCTAGTTTAGTTGTAGTTCTCCTTGTACTAGACCAAAAGTGAAGCTTTGCCCCAAACAATGTTCAACCACCTAGATGAAGGAGTCATGAATGACCCTTGAAGTTCTCCAAGGTGAAATTAATGAGATGGGAAGCTAGGGTTGAAACCCTTACCTTAAATGTAGAGCAAATTCGTCCACCAACCAGTTACAAAGTGAGAAATTAAGGAAAATCGACTAGGGCTCGCTTTTATAAACTGGAGGGTTTCGGCGACTATGATAGGGCGACTGTGACAAGCATTGTTGCCCGCGTCCCCATAGCTACGGTACACTCCCCGCGATATTGACCTGCGACAATGACCAAGGCATTGTCACCGGGCACTGTCGCCCGAGATGTACCGTGGGTCGATGTCCTACAGTGATTTTGCGCTGGCGATAGTGACATGCGTCACAATCGCCGGACATTGTCGCCCCAACGGTCCAGTGTCCTGAATTTTACAGCTTTGACCTCTTGACTCACCCCCCTTCGATCTGATTCTTATATAAATGGTTCAAGGGCTTTGTTGTGAGCACAAATTGAGTGTTTCAGGCTAATATCATCTAAACGTAGGTTGACATGCTACTATACAAAATATAGTTCTTATACGTACATATATATAAATGCTTACACATATATACTAGTGTATTAGTATACGTTCTAGGATACTTACCAAAAACTTGAGTGTTACATTGTAATAGCTAGTTAAGTTTGGACAAGCTTTTGTAGCTTTGGTTGGCTTTAGACTAGGCTTAGTACACTAAGATTCCCCTTAATTACAAGTTTGCCACTCCTCTTGTCTATAAAGGGAGGGCTTAGTTGCTCATAAGGGGACATCTTACATCTTCTATTATCTTCTACATCTGCTACTGATCTGTAGTTAGCTTAAGATCTGATCTTAAACCATTCCTTTTGTTTCTTTAAATTCTAGTTGTTAATGATCTTTAAGTTCTTCATTTTACTTTCATGTTCTGCATCATCTTCTACTTAGTTTAGTCATTATGTTATCATCTATTTATCTCAGGATCTAATCATACATCAGTCCTACTGTTTCTTTAATTTCCAGAATTCATGTTTATGTTCTTATGATCCTCATCTTGCTCTTCATGTTATTCATATGTTCTTTATCCTATGCATTGCATGTCTACAACATTGGAACAACACCCACATGCACATTACATTTTTTTGTATTTTCTTTCTTCATCTTGCATCTCTAGCCTTTCCTTTACATTCTTGTATTTAATTTTCGGTATTTAAATTCCTTGTCTTTACTTTCCATTTTACTTTATTGTTGTTATATTTCCTTGTCATTTACATTCTTGTCTTTACATTCCAAGACATACATACATACATATATATATATATATATATATATATATATATATATATATATTCAAGTCATTTACATTTCAAAGAGCAATTTATATTATGTTTACCTTCGTAGTTTTTAATCTTTGTTTTTCTTCACTTATTGTAATGAGTAGCTAATCATATTAGCTTCAGTGTGAGGCAAAAGGTGGTTATGTGGATCTAAAAGAAAGTGGGTTTTTGTTACTTTAACCAAGTTTTATTGTTCCAACTCAAGTTTTATCAATATAATACAACTCCTTGACAAATTGATTACTTTGATAGTGTTAAAGTGTTATGGACCTAGAGATAGGCCATTGAATAACACGTCAATTTGAATGACATGGGAGGTAATATCGAAATAGTTACTGGCAACGAGAGTTGTTATTTGTGTCTTTTAAAATGATTCATTCTTGATAATTTTTTCAAGGGGTTAAAATGGAATAGACTTAGAGATAAGCTATTTGGATTACATCAACTTGGGAGGTACAGGAGTTATTTCGAAAAAGTAACTTTTAACGAAGAGAATTTGTTTTGCCGTATATTTTGAGAACTCCACTCCCATCATTCCCTTATCTGGAACTTTGCTCAGAGATGAGATGGTTCATAGCTACTAGAGTAATGGGATGGTGAGAGTTTGAGAGGAACGTGCCTTAAAATTGATAATAAAACTAGTTATTGTCACAATCATGCTACAACATGCATACAACATTATGCTGTAGCATTCCTGTAGCATTGATCTGCTGGAACTTGGGTTCACATACCACCAAAAGTTTTACACCCTTGTTTCTCATTTATTCTTGTTTATTTAAATATGTGATAACCAACCAACCAACATATTGCTTCAAATTCGTCATCTGAAATCACATCTTTCATTATTCTTTTATTACACTTTTTAATCCAATCTCTGTGGGACGATATCTGGTATTTTACCACTTTATTACTTGAAAGGCGACATAGTACCAATTTGTATACTTACTTTTTGGTATTATTTGTCTCACCTTAAGGTACATAAAAAGGGTCTGTCAGCAATCCATTATCACGTCAATGAGTTATATGTTTACTTTGGCGTAAGATGCCACTAGCTTATTCACACAACTACTGCACCACCCTATCACACTACATTCATCTTTTTCATGTTCCATCTACATATACAATAAACACCGCCTTCTACATACCAACCATAACACCAATATAGATGGAGTAAAGTCATATCACGACTTACCACCAAAATCATAACAACCTACTTCACTTAAATAAGTTCCAAATTCTTGTCATCGGTTTACAAGAAACAAGTTTAGGTAGTCCAAAATATAAGGCGCCTTCCCTTGCAGATCAATATAATCGATGTGCACTCACTTTAGCTGTGTTTCATACTTCCTTCTCATACGAATCTCCAAACTTCACATGAAATCACCTATCCAAACTAACGATCTTCCACTTTCAAAGCACCTACACAAGGTGGTCCAGCATAATGCCAAGTATACATCTCTCCCCGAACGACACCTTACAGTTACATCCTTGTGCAACCTTAGTAAAATGACCATACTAGATTAATACTTGAATTCCCAGTTACTCGAAAACGACCTCAAAACTGAACACTTTAAACGGTCGTTGACTTTAACATCAACAGTTAAAATGGTGATGCTTTAACAATTTCTCCAACAAACATGGACACCCTTCAAAACCTACATCTTCCAACACATGATGACTAACTTTCATCCCCCATAGTTCTCACGTGCTGACGGTATATGTCGGTCCACAATGTTTATCAAGTTTTATGGATTACAACACATTAACGATTACCAACCTGTTTCGATTAATAACAATGGTTACAAGGTTGATCGATTGAAGCTCTCTTTGTGTGTTCTCTCTAGTTTTACACTTTTTGTGTGTGTTTTTATGATCTGATTCTCTTAGAGTATTAGCTTCCTCAACACACAAACACCTAATATCTAACTAACTAACTAATATCTAGATATTATCTAATAACTAATATCTAAATAACTTTGATATTAAATAACAAACTAATGTCTAACATAATTAGATATTTAGACTAATTTAAACTAAATACTAAAATTACAATAAACAATAATTTACTTCGACATTTATTACAAACGACATTAGACTTTATATCGAGAGTCGACTTTTCAGCTTTAGCTTCAGATTGGATCTTCAAATTGGATGATCTTGAATCCAATGAGACTGTGGTCTAACAATCTCCCCCTTTGGATCAAGATCATTACTAAAAAGATTTTAGCAATTCAGTCTTCTTGTTCAGCTCAGAAGACGCAATCTCTTTCTCTAGCTCAGAATGCTTTAGCAAAGTATCTTCAAAGAAAACTTAACTGAAATCAGCATGTGTTCAGAATACTTTGATCTCGCAGTTCTTGGTCTTGTAATGTAATGGACTGAACATTTCTTCAAGCTTTAGATTCTCCCCCTTTTTGATGGAAAGTACAACGACTTCATCAAAACTTTGAGTAAGAAATGTCAACCACTTGGAGCCTCTGATCCGTCAATTCAAAAGATATTCATCCAGATATTTTCAAATCCAGACAAAATAGTTGTGTAACACCTGAATCAACTAATGAATCAGTTAACGTGCCTGTCAAAAACACTAAGTCACTGTGTGTAACAAATACACATTGGAAAGGAGTTGTTTGATGTTGACTCCCCCAGGGCTTCCATTTAATCATCGAAACACCACAAAGGTAATTTCTAAAAACGTTATGGCAAAGAAACTAATTCCTTGTGTGTTCGTGCTTGTGTTAGAAAGAATTAAGCACTGATGATTGCTTATGGGCTCAAAATTTGTGTAAACCACTGACACAACAGTAAGTTAAACACAGACTCAATGTGCATGATTGAAGTGCGAAGGTAGGGTAGACTTCCTTCTTTTCAATATCCAGATTTTCCAAATGAAAATCAGATAGCAAATGTGTTGCATCCCCTTAGAAAATGTGAAACACTTTCTATTTGAGTAGAAAATGAGTAGATGGTGAGGTTTGATCAAGAGTTGGCATGGGCTAGTTGCCTGTTTCAATAATGTTCACCAAAAAATTGTGATAGTAATGTGGCTGCCCGGCTTAGAAAAAGTTGGTGCAGAGTTGTGATATTCTTTAAACTCTGTTCTCACACGCTCTTTCTTTTAAACATTTTGCTCACTGCTAACCAAACTTTCTTTTTCTGTTTAACACACTCATTTCTTTTGACTTCTCACACTCAATCACGATGGATTAACTTCTTGGGTAGAAATCACTGGTTAACGTGATTCCATAAAAGTTCAATTAAGTCCTAGCACAATGAAATCATGTTTTCCTATGATGCATATGATGCTCAGAATGGTTTAACTATTTCAGTTAAAGCACAAATATGATCATTGAAAACATTTAAAGTCACACTTCCAAATCATGAATTCGGTTTAAGAATCAGGAAGTGGTTTGAACCTTTAGAACAATGTTTTCTATGATTGAAAGTTGTCCACTTATCAACCATACATGAGATGAAGATATAGAATTATACCTTTACGTACGATCTTCCATCTCATGAAGCTAAGCTTAAAGTCATAAACATATGAACTTGTAAGCATCTCTCAAAAATTCTGCAAAAGTCTTATGTCAAGTCAAAGTAAAATTTATTCACTTAAATTGAAAAGACAAAAAGCAGTAAAACTTTTAAAGTACGAGTTCTGATCAGAAATAATCAGAAGTCATCACCTTTTTACTCCCCCTGAAATTATGCATTTGAAAAATTATCATTGAAAAGATATGCATTTAAAATTTCAGACAAATATGTATGAACTCCCCCTTGATGGTTGATTTCCTCATTCGAGTATCGGAGTACAATCTCTTTTTCAGCACAGAGTAAGGTCTTTTGATCTTTGAAGTGCGAGTCCTAAACTGTTGTGTTTAGAAGTCAAACATCGTTGAAGTACGGATTCTAAGCTGATTTACTTAGAAGCCATTTTCTCTTTGATGTCCGGGTCTTGAGCTGATTTACTCAAGAACCATTTCTCTCCTACTCCCCCTAGACAGTAGGTACCTGCAACACAGAATCATCTCTTTTCTTTGGTATCCATTTCCAATTGGATCCAACTGTGTTCGCAAACGATTTTGGCACCCATTTGAAATTGGATCCTCTTTTCATTTGAAAGTCATTTGAAACATTATAATTAGATGAATGCACATGATAATTTCCAAACCAATCTTCAGAATCTTGACAAGAAGTAGAAACATGTTTATCATAAATAGAAGACTTTCTAGTAGATAAAGATAACTGAAATAATTGCTTCATTGTATATTGTTTACGAGAAACAACAAGTTTTGAGTTCAAAATAGCAACATCAGCAAGTAAGACATCTTTACTAGGTGAAGTCTTACTACAATTAACACTACAAAACGATTTAACGGTCTTGTCAAGCTTCTAATTCGGTTGCCATTGAGATTTAACTTCTGGCCTTTGCTTGCTCAGATCTGAAACATGTGAAACTCGAGAGTTAGACTGTTGAGCAACAAAAGAATGCTTCTTCTTCGGATGACCAGTAGTGTTCGCTTTTTGTGAATGCTTAGATATAATCTTACCTTTAGCACTCTTTGCTTTCACAGAGACTGAGTTATCAACTTTCCTTGATTTTGCACTGTTAACAGGCATACTGGTTTTTCCCATTGATTTCACAACAAAAGATGAATGGTTAGGAAGTTTTGCATTAAAGTTGTTAAACATAAAATCCCAATCACAACAAGCTAATTACTCAAGATATCACATATATGCTCAAGAACTAGAGAGAGAAAGTCTAGAGAGAGAAAGTAGATCTTGAATTACACCCACTCTAGAATTACAATACAATGTACTCTAGTTCGTTATTACATGATTAGAAAGGAAAACCTATTTATACCACACACCTAATACAAAGCCTTAATGGCTAAGGAAACTAAACATGCTTTGACTAACTATTACAAGGTCAATGTTGACTAATACATATTTGACTTTCCTATTAAATCTTGGATACAATATTTAGACTTAACAATCTCCCCCTTTGTATTCAAGATTTAATAAAAATTTGATGCAGATCTTCAACTCTTGATTCTTCATCTTTTGTCTCTTGAAGCTTTCAAAAAACTTTGCTCTTTTGCAGCTTTTGAAGAATCTTGGAAAGTCTTTTTAAACTTTGAAGCTTTGGAAAGTCAACATGCCTTGAACAAATCTTGAAACATGAAACATTTGAAAAAAGCTTTGAAAACTTTATCTCTAAAATATTTCTGAAAAATTCTTTCTGAAAAATTCTTTCTGAAAATACATTCGACTTTGAACAAACTTGTATGTCAGGATCGAATTCTTAACAAGAATTAATACTCAGAAACTAATATCAAAGAAGTTGCGGAAAAACACTTTGATATTTGATAAAACAGTAATCAAAACACAGTATAGAATATCAAACAGTAAACTTGTATTGAATGCTTAAAGCTACAAGATTACACACTCAACCTCAATATTGATGAACAGGCTCACCAATACGAATTCTACTTCTCTAGAATTAGGATCTATGCCTTGAGGTTGATTTCTCTCTAGAAAAACAATTATCTAAAGTTCTTTCTATCTATTCTATACATTCTATACATATACTGATAAAAGGATAATTACACAGAATAAATAAATCTTCAGAATATATTCCATGTATATCTTCTAAGTATATCTTCAGTATATCCAGCTGTAGTATATCCCATCCGAATCTCTTTAGCAGCATTAACTAAGCTTAGCAGCAGTATCTTCTTCCAGCAGCATTAACTGCAAGCAGTACTAACTACTAGCAGTACTAACTACTAGCAGTACTAACTAGCTAAGCAGTACTAACTTTGTTCAAGCAGTACTAACTTTAACTAGCAGTAGTAATTCTACTAGCAGTAGTAACACTTAGCAGTATTAATCTTCAACTTGTTCTAGCAGTAGTAACCACTCTTATACTAGCAGTAGTAACTACACTTGGTAGAATCTTCAGTTCCCAACAATCTCCCCCTAACTTGACTTTTAGAAGAGAAGTCAAGTTCTTCAGATATTCTTCCAGAAGATCTTTTTGATGCTCCCAAAACTCCAAAGATCATGCTCCTAGGTCTGGATTCAGCCCCAAACTCTGATTGATTATCCTCTGAATTAGGTACTTGGCCATTTCTGAATTTGGTGCACAACACAACTTCTTCTTTAGCATGGCATGAACCTTCAGTCTGGTGTGATTATATACTCTATCCACTAGGAAGTATTCTGTGTGATTTTTATCCAAAGTCACTGCATATACTCCACTAGTTTCATATAGAGTCCAACTTGTGACTTCTTGAAACACACTCTTGATTACCTGGTCCACTTCTTCAGGTTTGAACATCATGCATAGATACTCCATCACCAGTTTTGTAAGAGAAATTCCTGGAGTATTCAGATGATCTGCATACAGCTTAATTCCTATGTCAAACATCTCTTATATATCAGATTTAGAGCATGTTCTGACAATCTTGACCCAAGTGTTGAATACTTCATACTTATCACCCTTCCTCTTGAGTCTGATATAATCTTTTCCATCCATTGTCAGTATATCCCAGTGAATGATCTCAGGTGGCTTAACTCCAACAGGTTCTGCTGAAATTGGTTCAGGCACTTTGTCCATCACTACCATATACAAATTGACATCATCTTGAATTGATGACTCTGGTTGGATAGATGACTCAGGTGCCACTTCTTCTTCAGCAACCTTCTCAGCTTCTCCTTCAGATACTCTGGGCTTCTTAGTTGACTTTCTCCTAGCTATCATCTTTGTTCTTTTCAATGTCCTTAGATTTTCTCCCAGAGTGGCCTCTTTCTTAGGTGGAGTCTCTTGCTCATCTGGAAAGGGCTTTTGGAAATCAAAGTCATTGCTTTCTTTCATCCTCTTCTCCATTTCCACCCTTGCAGTTTCATTTCCTTGAAGCTTTTTCATCTCTGAATCATACAACTCTTTAATTTTCTCAAAGGACATCTTTGAGAACATCTCCTTTCTGACTCCTACAGCACCTTTGAGAAATATAATCATCTTGTTTCTCTCTTGGGTACCTAGGAAAGTCTGTGAGGGTTGTCTCTTCTTTCCAGCCTTTTTCACCACTAATTTCTTCAGAGTTGCAGCTTTCTTTTGTGCAATTTCAGTTGCCAGACTCTGTTGATAAGCTTCATTCAGTTCAGCAGCCAGAGCCTTTGCCATCTCCCTGTCCTTTTCCATCTGAACTCTTTCTTCCTTTTCAAGATCCTCTTGCATCTTCCTGGCTAAGGCTTCATCTGATTCAACCAACCTTTGCTTCTTGACTGGTTGATCAGATTCTACCATCTTTGCCTTTCCTTTGTCTTTATTCATTTCCTTCTTACTGTTGTCTTTCCTGATTACTTCACCTTTTTCTTTGATGATTACTCCTTTGGTCTTTGAAGTGACCTTGGGAGTATCATTTTTGGCTTTGAGTAAGGTTTCTGCAATCTCAAGATCAGTTAATACTTCGGTCACCATTTCTGCTGCTTGTTTCTGTTCAGCAGTAGTAACTGTTTCTGCTGCTTGTTGTGTTTCATTTTGCACTGATTCTTTTTCTGTTTCTTCTTTCTGCTCCCCCTCAACATCAAATTTGTTTTCATCAAGCTCCCCCTCTTTTGTAGCTTCTTCCATATTGATCTCCCCCTTTTTGGGAGCATCATTTTCTGATATCCTGCTCCTTAGCACAAAATGTCTCTTCTTCTTTTTCTGTACTAGCTTCATAACCAATTTCTTGAGTTTGGTAATCTACACCTGTTGGGACAAGATGACCAATTTCATTTCTTCAAGCTCTTTGCCTTGGTTGATGACATCTTGGTTGATGTTTCCCATTGCTTCCATCAATTCTTCATAGTTATATCTGTCCTCACCTTCTCCAGGAGTGTTACCCCCTATTGAAGGATCATTGGATCTTTTTGAAGTGGAAGTCTTCTGCCTAGCAGAAGCACTATCCACCCCCTTGGTTTCTTGGCACCAGGGACCTTCAAATGATTGCTCATTTAAAGTTGCCATGGGGGAGGTCTTATTTTTGTTACCACTGTCCTCCCCTGTGCTAGCAGGAGTAGTGACAGCCTCATCTCCCATATGCTCTACCTCCTCCTCAGAGAGCACCTCCTTGGGGTTGGGAGACACCCCTGTGGGTTCCCTTTGGATATTCTCTAAAGGAGTATTCTCCCTTAGAGGGCTTAAAGGCTTAGGGGATTCTGGTACAAGAAGGGAAGGAGCCTTCTTTACCTGTTTTCTCTTATAAGTATGGGAAATTGAAGAGGTTGGTTTTGTAAGAATGGACTGGGGAATAGTGTTTGAGTGATAAGGTTGGGCTTGGCTAGCAGTGGGATGGTCTAATGAGGGCCTTGACCCTGCTGCCATACCTTCAGTGGTTTGGGACACCACCATCATTGTAGAGAACAATGGGGTGTCAACTCCTTCCGAGTCCCCAGCAGATCTTCTCATATTTGAGAAGACCTTGCCTTTTGGGGGTTTAGGTACATATACCCCAACAGGTTGAGGTATGTCCGTCAATTCCTGGTTAATTACTTCTTGAACAAACCTGGGATACATAAAGAAACTCTTTTTGTTTCCCATATTTGATACAAGATCACTGAAAATCATCTTTGAAAAATTGTACCTTCTGGATGTAGCCAAGCATACCAAAGCATATGCAATTGGACTGCTGAACTCACTCCATCCAGTGGTCTTTTTGGAGATGCAGTGCATCAGGGTATGAACAAGAAAGCGCCATTGGGGTGAAAACTTTGCTTTTGAGAATTTGAAAACTCCCAATGGGCCTCCATACCCCATTCTAGTAAGATTGGAAAACAGTTCATCATTAGAGATAGTCGTTATACCAGAGGCATCGTCTAGACGTAGACTGATGCGAATGACCTCTTCAGTAACTGTTAATGGCTTGCCACACACAGTTGTCTTTATCATTTGCACACCATTTTCAGCAACAATGGTGGCATTTGCCCAGAACAACCTCTGATGTTCGATGTAGATGGTAGGGGCAACAGTGAGAGCATGTGCAATGTGACTTGTCTTGAGGAAATCCACAATCTGGTGGAATCCTTCTGCCTGTTTGGGCTTCTGCAGCATTGCGATCTCATTGTGCTCATCGATAAAAGCCATGGATGCCATTGAACAGAGATTTTCTTGCCTGGAATACTAGGTTCTTGAGAGAAAAAAAGGATTAGAAGAGCAAGTGAACAGTATGCAAAGAGTCGTTATGAACGTTTAGGCGGGCAAAGGGTATTTATAGTATTTGGATTAAAAGCAGTATTAACCTAGAGCAGTATTAACTAACTAGAAGTATTAACCGCGAGCAGTATTAACTGACGAGCAATATTAACTACGAGCAGTATTAACTGAGAGCAGTATTAACTAACAAGCAGTATTAACTAACTAGCAGTATTAACTGAGAGCAGTATTAACTACGAGCAGTATTAACTGAGAGCAGTATTAACTAACAAGCAGTATTAACTAACTAGCAGTATTAACTGAGAGCAGTATTAACTACGAGCAGTATTAACTAACTAGCAGTATTAACCAACTAGCAGTATTAACCAACTAGCAGTATTAACCAACTAGCAGTATTAACCAACTAGCAGTATTAACCAACTAGCAGTATTAACCAACTTACTCCTTGAAGCTTAGGTTGAATTGAGTACTGCTTTGTATGCCCTGAAAAGGTAGATTAGTAGCACCAAGAAACTATAATATGCAGTTATATTTCCACTTTTTGAGATAAAGCTTATTCAGGGTTGATCATTCCCATACTTGTTACCAAGAATGTGAATCTACCCACATCAAAAGCTTTGGTGAATAGATCAGCAAACTGGTTGTCAGTATGAACTTTCACAACTTGAATAAGTTTCTTTTCATTACAGTCTCTTATGAAGTGATACCTGATCTCAATGTGCTTAGTCTTAGAGTGCTTGACAGGATTATTTACAATGCTGATAGCACTGCTATTGTCAATATAGATGGGAGTGTGTAGAAAGGTTACCCCATAGTCCAACATTTGATTCTGAATCCATAAGACCTGAGCACAGCAACTTGCAGCTGCTATGTACTCTGCTTCTGTTGTAGATGTGGACACTGTGGTTTGTTTCTTGCACTGCCATGAAACTAGTCTAGCACCCAAGAACTGACATCCTCCAGAAGTAGACTTTCTGTCCAAGTTTGCCCCACCTAGATCACTGTCTGAGTATGCAATTAGGTCAAGGGGTGAGTCATGAGGATACCAAAGTCCCAATCTGGGTTGACCTTTGAGATATCTGAATATCCTCTTAACAGCTTGAAAGTGAGATTGCTTTGGCCTAACTTGGAATCTTGCACACACACAGACTGGAAACATTATATCAGGCCTTGATGCTGTGAGATACATGAGAGAGCCAATCATAGATCTGTAATGATGCACATCCATATCCTCCCCCTCAAGATCTGCAGTTATCTGCTTGTGTGTTTCCATAGGTGTACTGGCAGGTTTTGAATCTGAGAAACCAAACTTGATTAAAATGTCCTGCACATACTTGGACTGACATATGAAGATGCCATCTGACTTCTGTTGAACTTGGAGTCCAAGGAAGAAAGTAAGTTCCCCCATGGAACTCATTTTAAACCTTTGATGCATTAGGTCCTCAAACTCCTTGCACAAGATATCTTTTGTACATCCAAAGATAATGTCATCAACATAAATTTGGACCAACAAGATATCCTTCTTCTTTCTCTTGATAAATAGAGTCTTATCAATGACTCCTCTTTCAAAGCCATTGTCCAAGAGGTAGGATGACAGAGTGTCATACCATGCTCTTGGAGCTTGATGCAGTCCATAAAGAGCTTTCTTCAATTTGTATACTCTGTCTGGATAGCTTGGGTTTTCAAACCCTGGTGGTTGACAGACATATACCTCTTCTTCAATTGAACCATAGAGGAAAGCACTCTTTACATCCATTTGATAGACTTTGAAGTTCATGTAAGAAGCATAGGCTAGGAATAATCTGATAGCTTCTATCCTAGCCACAGGTGCAAAGACTTCTTCATAATCTATCCCCTCTTCTTGAGTATACCCTTGAGCCACTAGTCTTGCTTTGTTCCTTATGACAATTCCTCTTTCATCTCTCTTGTTCCTGAATATCCACTTTGTGCCAATAGCTCTGTGACCTTTAGGAAGGTCTACCAGATCCCATACATCTTGTAGTTTGAACTGTAGCAACTCTTCTTGCATTGCTTCTATCCAGCTGGATTCTTTCATTGCATCATGTGCCTTTTTAGGCTCAAGCTGGGATAGAAAGCAGGACAACACTGTATGTTGTTGATCTTGCATTTCTTGAAGTCTGCTCTGGTGTCTAGTCATCATAGGAGATGATATATCTTCTATTACCAGCTGTGGAGGATGATTCTTTTGAACTCTGGTGTTATGACTAGGTTCTTCATTAACATTAGCTTCTAGATTGGAGTCATTCAACTCAACTGAAGTGTTTTCAGCTGCTTCTTCTGATTCTTTATCTCCTTCATTCTCTTCATCTCTACTCTGACTTGGTTCAGTAGCTTGTTCTATTTCACAGTGTTCAAAAGAATTCACTGTGGGAGTGGGAAAGATCACTGATTTAGATACACTTTCTTGAACTTGTGTAGTCCCTGATCCTTCACCTCCTGAACCTGCATGATCATCACTACTGAAACCAAAGGAGTTAGTTAGTGAATCAATGTCAAATAGCCATTGAGGACCAGTTCCAATAGGATTTGGTGTGTTCTCATTGCATTTGACATTGTCACTTTCTTCAATTATTCTAGAAGATGAATTGAAAACTCTGTAGGCCTTACTTTGAGATGAATAACCAACCAGAAATCCATCATCTGCTTTGCTATCAAACTTACCTAAGTGAGTTTTGGTATTGAGAATGGTACAAGGACACCCAAAAGGTTTGAAAAATCCAATAAAGGGTTTTCTTTTATTTAAAAGCTCATATGGTGTCTTGTTCTTTGGCTTAACTACTAGAACTCTGTTTTGGACATAACAGGCAGTATTAACTGCTTCAGCCCAGAAGGTAATTGGCAGTTTTGAATCAGCCAACAGAGATCTAGCAGCCTCTATTAGTGTCCTATTTCTCCTTTCAGCAACACCATTCTGTTGAGGAGTTCTAGGAGCACTATACTGTCTCTCAATTCCTTTTTCCTCACAAAAGGTGTTTAGATCAAAATTTTTGAATTCAGTCCCATTATCTGATCTAATGACTTTTACTTTTTGATTAGATTGGTTTTCAATTCTCAGGATAAAGGACTTGATCAGTCCACTTGTCTCATCCTTAGTCCTTAGAAAATATACCCAAGTGAATCTAGAGTAATCATCAACAATAACCAAGCAGTAAGATTTCTTGCCTATACTCATCACATTTGTAGGGCCAAACAGATCCATGTGCAATAACTGGAGACAAGAAGAAATAGAATTTATCTCTTTGGTCTTATGAGAAGTTTTATGCTGCTTGCCTTTAAGACAAGCAACACAATGATCATCACATGAAAAGACTTTAGAAGGTAAACCTCTTACAAGGTTGTTTTTAACAAGTTTGTTCATAGTCTTAAAATTCATGTGACACATCCTTCTGTGCCAGAGAGAGGATTCATCTATAGAAGCTTTTGAAACAAGACAATTTAGAGATGAATCACTTTTAACATTTTCCATATCCAGACAGTATACATTGTCCTTTCTTGGAGTTCTTAGTAGTATCATGCTTTCATCAACTACTTTGAACCCTGGAGCAAGGATCATACATTCAGTATTTGTAAATAATATACTATGTTGTTTGTCACAAACCTGTGATACACTTAACAGGTTGTATTTTAATTGATCAACATAGTAGACATCCTCAAATGTCATCTTACCTTTGGTGACATTACCTTTTCCACTTATCTTACCACCAGTAAGATTGTCTCCAAAAGCAACATGTCCTCCATTAATGTGCTTGAAATCCTGAAGGCATGACATGTTGCCTGTCATGTGCCTTGAGCAACCACTATCAACATGCCATATGTTCTTTCCCTTGAGCTGTTGGTTGCCCTGCACATTGGATAAGTCAGTTAGTATGAATTAGGAACCCAAGCCAAAGTGGTCTTAGGTACCCCTTTCTCATCAAAATACTTGCATTCCTTTTTGACAAGATTCTTGAATTTTAACTCCTCATTCTTGGAGTATTTTGTCACTATTATAGGCTTAGGAACAGTTGTGCTGGTAACAGTACTGGTTTTAGAGGTATTGACTGCCTTTGCAGCACTTGCTCTGATACCACTTGTCAGGATCGAATTCTTAACAAGAATTAATACTCAGAAACTAATATCAAAGAAGTTGCGGAAAAACACTTTGATATTTGATAAAACAGTAATCAAAACACAGTATAGAATATCAAACAGTAAACTTGTATTGAATGCTTAAAGCTACAAGATTACACACTCAACCTCAATATTGATGAACAGGCTCACCAATACGAATTCTACTTCTCTAGAATTAGGATCTATGCCTTGAGGTTGATTTCTCTCTAGAAAAACAATTATCTAAAGTTCTTTCTATCTATTCTATACATTCTATACATATACTGATAAAAGGATAATTACACAGAATAAATAAATCTTCAGAATATATTCCATGTATATCTTCTAAGTATATCTTCAGTATATCCAGCTGTAGTATATCCCATCCGAATCTCTTTAGCAGCATTAACTAAGCTTAGCAGCAGTATCTTCTTCCAGCAGCATTAACTGCAAGCAGTACTAACTACTAGCAGTACTAACTACTAGCAGTACTAACTAGCTAAGCAGTACTAACTTTGTTCAAGCAGTACTAACTTTAACTAGCAGTAGTAATTCTACTAGCAGTAGTAACACTTAGCAGTATTAATCTTCAACTTGTTCTAGCAGTAGTAACCACTCTTATACTAGCAGTAGTAACTACACTTGGTAGAATCTTCAGTTCCCAACATTGTATCTTCATCACTTTGATCTCTTAACAGTCTTCAGACAAACAAACTTTCTCGAATCATCTATCTTCAGAGTCTTTTAAACTTTGTATCAGCGGAAGCATTTTGAAATTCTGTCAAGAAATTTGAACTTGGACTCTTGAAATTGATCTTTGTATAATTCTCCCCCTTTTTGATGATGTAAGCATCAGATCATCAAAATTTCTTCAATTTCAAGCTCAGACTTTGATAACCCCTTTTAAAAAATCTCCCCTTTGATAGAAGTTGTACTTTGATCTGAAGAGCCGAATCATGAACTGTATATATCCGAATCTTTTCAAATTCAGACATAATGAGCGTGTAACCCTGATTCAACAAATGAAACAGTTAGAAATGCCTGTCAGTAACACGAAGTTACTGTGTACAACGAATGTACAATGTAAGGAGCTGGTTTGATGTTGACTCCCCAGGACTTCCATTCAATCATTGAAAGACACAAGGTAATTCTATGAATGTTCTGACAGAAAAACATATTCTCTGTGTGATCGTACTTGTGTTTTGAAAGAATTAGCACAATGATTGTGTTTCATAAGGCTCAAAGTATGTAAATCACTAAGACAACAATGAATGTGCATGAGAAAAGGTCGAAGGTGGGGCAACTTTCCTTCTTTTTCAATATCAGTATCTTCCAAGAGAAGAACCAATAGATTATGTGCTGCTTCCCCAGAAAATGTGAAACATTCTCTTTTTAAGAAAAGAATGAGTAGCTAGTGGGGTTGTATGCAAGAGATGGCATGAGATATTTGCCTAATTCAATGATGGTCACCAAAGAAATGTGAACCAATCAGTAATGTGGCTGCCCGACTCAGAAAGATGTTTGGTACATAGTTCTGATATTCTTTTAACTCTGTTCTCACACCCTCTTTCTTTTAAACATATAAGCTCACATCTAACCAATCTCTCATTTCCATTTTACCTCTGCTCACTCCCACACTCAATTCTTTTAGACCCCTCTCCCCTTAATCACTCAAAGGATTTCTTCCGAGGTAGGAAACACTGGTTATCGTGAATCCATGGTAGATCTATTAAGAACTCACACTGAATCCCATGTTCCTAAAAATACATGCTGGTCAATGATTTTCTTGACATGTAAATCACAAGAGATCATATGTCAGTGTATGTATGCTCATCAAAAATCAGAAATGAAATTTGAGCATTTGAACTTTTGAAGATTTCTCAAAACAAGAATATTAAATGAATGAAATGAAGTCAAGAGAATTTTTTTGAGAACCTGACAATGAATTAAACAGATCAAATCAAATGGATAGGGTATCAAAGAATTGGAAATTTGTTTATATGAACAAATATAAACAATTTATCAATGAAAACACAAATATGAAAAAGATGAATGATGCTCAACAACTTTGAATTTTAAACGGGGGTATTACCATCGAAAAATTGGTTCGAATTTGAGACATGGTACTAAAAATTTCAAAGAAAATACTGAACCGGTGTGTGTGAATACTTAACAATATATGGACAAGATAATACACAAGTATTGATCTTTGTAAACACACGGTCAGTTAAACAATAAGCTCAAAATTGAAAAACATTTAAAAGCACACTTCTAAATTTATGAAATCTTTTGAGAATAAGAAGTGGTTTGAACATTTCAGAAATTGTTTTTCATGTTCAAAAGTTGTTGTTCTTTCAAACAATCAGAGATATAGGATCAGAAGATTTTTACCTTTTCAGCTCCCCCTCAAATCATGATAATATGATTTATATCTTTTTAGCTCCCACTGGATATTAGCATAATATCCTTCTTTGATCATTGATGAATGGGTCCTGATCTGTCATGTGATCAGAAGCCACTTTATTCATATTATTTATTTAAAAAAATAAAAGACAGAAAACAGTAAAACGGTTTTCTAGAATGAGTTCTGATCTGAAATAATCAGAAGTCATCACCTTTACTCCCCCTTAAATTAAGCATCTGAAATATGTCAGTTAAAAACAGGATAGAGATCAAACACTCCCTTTTGAATTGTTAGACCATCAATATCAGAAAAATCTAGCAAAGAAAAAGTATAGGATAGATATCAGATCAATTCACTCGGGATGAAGACCATCAATATCCATCGGATGCAAGCATATAGGAGTATGGTCTTTTTGATCTCTGAGGTACGAGTCCTAAACTGTTGTGTTTAGAAGTCATTTTGACATTGAAGTCCGGGTCTTGAGCTGATTTACTCAAGAGCCATTGTCTTTCTTACTCCCCCTTGGTTTGAGGTGCCTGCAACACAGATTCAGGTTTCGGTTTTGGTACCCACTGGTATTTAGGTCCAGAAATGTTAGTTGAAGTGCGTGTGGGGGATATGGAGTAAGAACCATACCAGTAATGATCATTTGTTTTGTGAAAATAATCATGTGTAAAACAAATAGAACAATAAAATTTCTTACCGTTAGGTGCTTTGTTCTTCTTTGCTTTGTGTACAGGTACACATGATTTCTTCTCTTTCAGCTCATTTTCCTTATCATCTTGGACTGGTTTCTTTTGCCAAACCAGTTTCTCTTTCTTGAAACTTCTTCTTGGATAAGTATCTGAACCATCTAAAAATTCATCGTAGAAAAGGTTAGTGCGACGAATCTGATTAAAAAATTTGACTTGAACTTGAAACAGATTTTTCAAGTTCTTTTATCTTTGACGCAAAGATATCTCTTTCTTTCTCATGCAGATCAATCTTTGTCTTGAATTCAGACTTCGTCTTTTGCTCTTTCAGCTCAGCTGCAGACAATTCAGACAATTTTGAAGTTAGCTTCTTGATTTCAGATTCAAAAATGGATCTTTCTTCCTCAAATCCTTTTTCTGACTCTGTTCTCTGGCCAGATAATTCTTTAAAGAACCCTACATTCTTCTTTTCTATGGCCTTCTTCTCTTTATCAAACTTCTCTCTTTCCAATATCAGTACTTTCTCAAAATCTGAAATTTGTTGAGAAAGTTTAAGACATTTAAGTTCTACTGACTTCTTTTCATCAAAACAGTTCTTTGAGAAATCTGAGAACTTCTTTGAAAAATTTTTCTTTTCAGTTTCAAAATCAGCTTTATTTGCAGCAAGCTGTTTTTCCAAATCAGATAAATTCTTTCTAAACTCAACATTCTCAGATTCCAATCTCTTTATCTTCTCTTCATTCTGCCCAGCACTGATATTCTTTAAGGTACTGATTTCTTCTTTCAGTGATATGACTTCAGTAAAATACTGTCTTGACTTTTGTGAATGAAAGTCAACTGCAAGAGCCAGATTAATATTCTCTAGTTTCCGCTTGCTATTCTTCTCTTCAAGATCTGAAATAAATCCCATGATTAATGAGTAATTGGCTTAATATGAATGATCGTTCCAAACTTATGTATCAAAAAATCAAAAATCAGATCAAATTGAAATCTTAAAAAAAATATTTCGTAAAAATTGAAATTTGAACAATACTTGTTATTTCGCAGTGTAGAAAAAAATATTTCCAAAGATGACCAATTTTTTTTAAACAAGTCTTGAAGACCCGCACAACTCAAGGTATGCGTTTCTGGCTTGAATCACAAAAGAAACTATGCGGTTGAAGTAATGCGTGTGAAGAATGACACGCATTTGATGATATGCGGGTTCAGTAGACACGCACTTTGAAGATATACGTGTGAAGTGTGACCCGCACTTTGAATGCTATGCGGGTTCAGAGTGACCCGCACAATAAGATGAATGACCCGCATACTATATGAATCACCCGCATACTTTGATGAACACACGAACACCACTAAAATCAATCAAAATCACACCAAAACACATCTAGACCTCGAATTTCAATCTGCAAATTTGACAATTCACTCACCTACACAATTCGAACACAATTCTAGCAAGCAATTTCGATTAAAAACACAAATCAACAAATTTGATTCAAGAACAGTGACAAAACACGTTTTCACGAAAATCTCAAAAATGAAAAATTGAAACCGATTTTGTTCGAATTTCAAGATGGAATCAAAACAACAATCAATCACCAACATAAATCGAACACAATGAATCCATTTTCTTGCATTAAAAACGAATTTAACAATAAAATTCTGATGAAACAGTAAGGAACTCGTTTCTTGAAAATATTTTCGAAAAAACTCAAAAATCGATCCAAAAACACACAAATTTCAATTCAAACTCTGATCAAATCATTCTGAAAAGTTTGGTATGGCTCTGATACCAATTGTTAAACATAAAATCCCAATCACAACAAGCTAATTACTCAAGATATCACATATATGCTCAAGAACTAGAGAGAGAAAGTCTAGAGAGAGAAAGTAGATCTTGAATTACACCCACTCTAGAATTACAATACAATGTACTCTAGTTCGTTATTACATGATTAGAAAGGAAAAACTATTTATACCACACACCTAATACAAAGCCTTAATGGCTAAGGAAACTAAACATGCTTTGACTAACTATTACAAGGTCAATGTTGACTAATACATATTTGACTTTCCTATTAAATCTTGGATACAATATTTAGACTTAACAAAAGTCAAATTAATTAAAACAATCATCTAAACCATCGTCAGAGTTCAGAAAATCAAACCATTTATTTGCTAGACCAAACATATCCTCATAGTTTGAAGCTTTAGAAAGAACAGTATCTTTGAACACAGTTGAAAAAACTTTTTGTTCAATATTCATCAAAAGTCTTTCATTTGTTAAAGAATTCTCGAGTTCAGAAATTTTACTTTCCAAAACGAGAGGAGGGACATATAGTTTACTTGAATAGGTTTCGCCTCCATTTTCTTTGACAGAATAACTCTGAAAGAAGTCATTTGAAAGAGTTTTCTTGTGATATATTGGATCATCATTATAACTATTATTCAACTTCGCATAACGAAATGGAAGTTGAACTTTAGTTGTGTTCTTTCGTTTTTCCGTTTCCTTGGCTTCATCCTCTTTTGACAATCCAGTCCAGAAAACTTTAAGCTCAGAGATTCTTCGAGCTAGTTTTAAAAATGTAAGATCATAAAGTGCAGGCACTTTAGATTTACCATTTTAAGATAGTGAGGATTCTCATACCCGAGTCCCCATTTCTATATTTCCTCTTTGGGTTTGTTTAGATGAATAGTTTGTTCACTTTGACCCATTTTGTATAACTTCTCTTCCAAACCTTTTAATTTACCAAGTAAAGAAATGTTTTCTTTGGTACATGAAGAATGCAATTTCGTAAGCTCATATAAATCAAGCTCACTCTTTCTTAGTTTAGTCTTAACTTCAGAATTCTCTTTAAGAATTATAGTCTGTTCTTTCGCGCTGGTGTCATTGTTTCTATGTAAAACCTCAACCAATACTTTCTTCTCAGCAAGTTCATCGCTAAGTTTCTGTATTGATTGGTTTTTGTTTGTAATGACACCCTTTTCTCGCTTAAGCTTTGACTTAAATCCTTGGAGTTTTAAATTCATGGCATGCATTTTATTTATGAATTCTGAATAAGATAAATCACATACCTCCTCTTCTTCATCATCTGAATCAGCTTCAGCTTCTGATTCCTGCTTTCCCATCAAGCACATGTTGACTGCTTCATCTCTCTCTTCATCCTCTTCTTCCTCGTCTAAATGATCAAGCCAGTATTCATCCTCTACCATCAGTGCCTTACCCGCCTCCTGTTGCTTTGCAAGAAGCATCTTGTTTTTGTAGTAATCGGAGTTTCTGACTTTGGGTCTGCGGCAGTCTCTGGCAAAGTGACCTGTTTTGCCACAGTTGTAGCACGTTGGTGGTTCTGACTGGCTGGATCCTTCAGCTTGAAATCTTCTCTCTTCCGGCTTCTTTTCCTCTATTCTCTTTCCTTCAGAATGATACCTTCTCTCTTCCTATTTCTTCTCCTCTATTCTCTTCCCTTCAAACCTCTTTCCTTCATATCTACTTCCTTAAACCCTTTCCTTATGGACATAGTTGTTAGGACCAGAAGAATACCTCTGACTGTTTGAACTTGGCTTTTTGTAGAACTTTTTCTGAAAAGCATTTGTCAGCATAAGCATTGCTTGCTTCAGTTGTTCAATTTCATCCGAGTCAGAGTTTGCATCAGCTTCAATTTCTTCTGATTCATACACAATTGTCTTGTTCTTCTTCTTCTTCTTGACAACAAGAGCAACTGTGTCTTCAACTGGCTTCACTTCCTTCCTCTTCTCATCTAGAATTTCATCCACCTCTTCTTCATTTTGTTTGAGGGTTTCATACACGTCATGAAGTGGAATCTCATTCAGATCCTTGATCTGCTTCATCTGTCTGGCAAATCTCTTCCATTTAGGCTGGAGAATGTTGAGGAATTTGACGTTCATCTCTATTTGAGATTTGATGACCTTGTTCTTGCTTAGTTCATTCAGCAAGGTCACGAATCTATCATAAGTTCCTTCTAGAGACTCTCCACTTCTGCCTTTAAATTCTTCATAACTGTTTAGGCAGTTGGAAAGTTTGAGCTGATTCCCAACCTTTGAACCCAACATCATCTTCTCTAGCTGATCCCACATTTGTTTGCCCGAGGCCTAATAGATGTCAATCTTTACATAGATTTTGTTTGGAATTCCTTGTAGAATGTATGGCTTAGCTAATCTGTCACCTTTCGCTCTTTTTAGGTTATCACCTTCTAGTTCATGATACTTAAGTTCATATTCTGTTTCCACAGTTCCTTCCATATGAGTCTCATAAACTGGTGCCATAATACCCTCTTCCAAGGGTTTCCTGATGAATTCACCTAACTCATGTCTTTCTATAAAGTTCAGGAACCGATCTTTCCACTGTTCGTATTCTCCTCTAAAGAGAACTGGTGGTTTGGTGTCAGTTCCGATTGCAAGGGCTTCTCTAGATGTCATTCTGAATAAAAAAGATTTAAGTCTTGTATTGGCACAAAGAGAGGTTTGCGCGAGAGGTTGCTGGCGCAAAGTGTGGTTTGCGTGACGAGTGGGTCGTGCAAACTGAAGTTTGCGTTTCAAGTTGATCGCGCGAAGTGAGCTTTGCGTTTCAAGTTGATCGTGCGAAGTGAGCTTTGCGTTTCAAAAGGTTTGGCGCAAACGTGACTTACTCTTTTCGTGAAGAGTTGATCACGTGAACTGAGGTTTGCGTGATGTGTGGGTAGCGAGAGTTGATGTTTGCGTTTCAAGTGAGTCGCGAAAACTGATGTTCGCGTGAGCCGTTGGTCGCGAGAAGTGAGCTTTGCGTAAGTAGAGTGTTGCGCAAAGTAGACTTTGCGTGTTCAGTTGGTTACCACTCGATCTCGATAAAACTCTCTTTTTGAAAAGAAAATCGATGGTACAGTGACTTTAAGAAGTCGACTGTTTATCACTAAAATCACAAAATGGTACTCGATTTCAACTCTATACTGAAATCAATCACTCACAACTCGATCTAGCACCCTAATCGATCACAACCTGATCGATTTCCACACCTAAAACACACTAAATTTCGAAAATGATTTTTTTTTGAATAAGAACACATAGTCGTTTTTGAAAAATTTGATTTGAATCTAAAATCAGGCTCTGATACCAATTGTCGGTCCACAATGTTTATCACGTTTTATAGATTACAACACATTAACGATTACCAACCTGTTTCGATTAATAACAATGGTTACAAGGTTGATCAATTGAAGCTCTCTTTGTGTGTTCTCTCTAGTTTTACACTTTTTGTGTGTGTTTTTGTGATCTGATTCTCTTAGAGTATTAGCTTCCTCAACACACAAACACCTAATATCTAACTAACTAACTAATATCTAGATATTATCTAATAACTAATATCTAAATAACGTAGATATTAAATAACAAACTAATATCTAACATAATTAGATATTTAGACTAATTTAAACTAAATACTAAAATTACAATAAACAATAATTTACTTCGACATTTATTACAAACGACATTAGACTTTATATCGAGAGTCGACTTTTCAGCTTTAGCTTCAGATTGGATGATCTTGAATCCAATGAGACTGTGGTCTAACAGTATAAGACTTTCTTGGTATGTAGTTTTACTATAAGACCATCTAAATACTCATGCTCGACTCCATTAGCCTTTCATCACAATATTATGGCGCTACTTATTAACACACAACTGTTAGAAGCATCTTGGAAACTTCTAACCTTACCGTGGACATAATAATTCACAAACAACCACATCCCAAATTAACGAACAAAAGTCTACTCTACAATAATAAGAACGTTACCAACTTCAACATCTGAGATTTTCATTATCCACCGCCCTTCTCTAACGAAAACCCCAGAGTCATAATTCGACAATAAACGGCTTAATCGACAAATTTCAACTCTTGAAACATTTCCTTTACCTTAATTTCAATATTCTCCATGACCTAGCAAGTTCATAGCCTTCATGCACGATGACACGATGATTTAAATATTTTGCACATTTGAAAGTTCCATAAGTACGATACCAAGAAACGAATTCGAGCATGCATGACACAACACCACTATAGTTGAATAGTCAAGTATAGCGATCTCGAGGATCGCTCACAAGAAACCCCACGATACAACTCAACCTTGTCCAACCAAATCAATGTCGATACAAACGAAAATGTATTCAATGGAACTTTTCCCATGCGAATATAAAAATTTCTGGCGGAAACACTTACATTGAGTGAGTCAGCCGACCTTCACACTCAAGGATGTGACAAAAATATGCCCATACCAATTTTAATTATAAAATTATAATATTGACTGTTGTCATGACTTATACAATAAGGGTTAACTCAACAAGAAAGAGATGAAACAGTTCACCAATTATTGAGTTCAAAATTTCCATTTTGCAACATAAATAAGTTTGCAATTTTCCCAAAATACAGACTACACGCTTGCATGCGTTGAATTAATTTCCAAAGCAAGAACCCAACATATACATAAATATTTTTAATAAGCAACGAATTATGCAGTCCATTTAAAACACAATGTAACACCCTCAAATCTGGAAGAATAACTAATTTAAAATTTTCCAATAATGTCTCAAGGGAAGATAAAATCTTTTACAACAACTCCATACTTGAAGTATTAATCTAGGTTTAACCATCAACAGAATAAATAAAGTCTTACACAATGACAGATTAAAGGTCAGGTGTTACTAAAACCCAATTGAAGTTTCTATTCCCAAAAATAAAGGCGGAAGATTTCACCAATCTACTCTCTCTTACACAAATATCTAGCACTCATCTCTTCACAGAAACGCTAGCACCATTCCCCAACCGGAATCTGATGCACATGCCGACAAATAAAAAGGTTAGACTAACGCCTATTGAGTTCAAGGGTTTTCACCACGAACAAATATATTTGTTAAAGGGAAAGAATGTGATTTAGATCATAATCTTTCAAAATTATGTAATTGTTAGTGCACATATTTGTTGGATACAAGATCATAAAGATTGAAGATCAAGGTCAAGCCAAGTCAAATGCTCAAAGTCAACTCTCAAGAAACAAAGTCAAAGTCTTTGTAATAAATGTCAAAGTCAAAGTATTGTGTTTTGTTCTGTAGTGTTATTGCTTAGTATAAATAGTCTTTGTCCTTGTTGTAAGTTTGTAAACAGGTAAGAGTGAAGAGAGAACATACAGAGCTTATCAAAGAAGAACTTATTGTTTACATTCTAGTGAGAGAAAGTAGAGAGAGAGAGTGTGACTTGTAATATATGAATTGGAAATCAATGACATGTGATTACGAAGTTGAATCATCATGTTGTAATTAGTGTGTTTGCAATGAGAACTTAACAGATTTGGGAATTAACAATTGGTATCAGAGCAAATCCAAGTTTGAAATCAAGAAAAATATGGAGTCGCACTGTGTTCGTTGAGTTCGGATCGAATTTTGAATCTTTGTGTGTTTTTGGAGTTGTAATTGTATTCTTTGAGTTCGTATAATAGTTTAGACAAATCTTGTATAGGTTTGTGAGTTCATAGCACTGTAATTTTCATCAATTTGATATTTTTTGTTGTTTTTAGAAACACGAGTCTATACGCACTGTAAATTGGATTAATTCGTACTTCTAAGTGAATCTTGATGAAATTCTTTGGTCAAAGTTGATTCTAGGAGTGTTAGTGATTAATTTGTCAAAGTTTCAGACGAGAAATTGAAGAATTGATGGGTTTTGGAGCCAATCAGAGGATTTTTTCGATGAGATCTCAAGAACTCGCATAAGTTCTTGAAGAACTCGCATAGCCTTCAAGAACTCGCACGAAGATTTCGCAGATCCTTTAGATTTCGCATAATCTTTAATTTTCGCATATGTTTGATTCTGAAAATTTCTTAAGTATAGATTTCGCAGATGAGTGTTGTGTGTATCACATAGAATTCGCATATGTGTGTGTGAACAGTTATTCAGAATTCGCACGAGTCTAATATGTGAAAAGTATGAATTCGCATAATTGTTTGATACAAAAAGTTTTCTAAAAATCTTTCAAAGGTAAGAACTCGCATATCATCTTATACGAATTCTTAGAATTCGCATAAGACTGAGATACGAATTCCTCAGAATTCGCAGAAGAGTAGTGTACAAATTGTTAAAGAATTTGCATAAAAGTTTTTCAAAATTCTTCAAAGGATAGATTTCACATAATTCATTTGTGCGAAAAGTTTACACGAAAAGTTTGTTTTCGAAAAAAACTTCAAGTCCAGAACTCGCATAGAGTTGTATGCGAATTCCTAGAACTCGCATAACATTTCATGCGAATTCTTCTTGCATGTGAATTCTGAAGTTGTTCTTGTATGCGAATTCTGTTGAAGTTTTCTTGTGTGCGAATTCTTGTTCATTTGTGCTTGTATGCGAATTGTTGTATACGAATTATGTATACTTCCCTCTAGCGAATTCCTCACTTAGAGAGTTTTGGAAATTAATTTTCTGAATTTCTTTCTAAGTTTTTCTGTATTGCTTGATTTCTATTGGACTAACGATCATTTTTCAAGTTCTTATTGAATATTTTGAAACAGGATGACATCAAGGGAAACACTCGCAATCGGAACTGATGAGAAACCTCCTGTTTTATTCAAAGGAGAGTATGAGTGTTGGAAATATCGCTTTCTGGATTTTATTGACCGTAATGACTTGGGAAAATATATCAGAATATCTCTGAAGGAAGGAAGAATGAAAACTCCAACAAGGATTTATGCTTATACAGGAGAAAATGGATCAAGGGAAATAGGAGAGTTTCCAATATCACTTGATAAGTACACAGATGAGCAGAGAAGGAGATATGAAGCTGACAAATTGGCCAAAGCTTTCATCTTGCAAGGAATTTCAGATGAGATTTCAATCAACTTAGATAGTAAAAAGGCTACAGGAAAACAGTTGTGGGAACAACTTGAGAAGATGATGGGAGGATCAAAGATATTGTTATTCCCAAATTCATCAAGTTCTAATTGCTAAACAATCAAGATGAGAATTCGAATCCATATGTCATTGATTCAAACAATACAGATTACAAATCATAACTTTCTCTCTCTACTTTCTCACTCTAGAAAGATATACAAATAATCTCTTCTCTAATCTGCTCACTTTCTTACAATGACTTACTTACAAATGAAACAAGGAAACAAGGTATTTATACCTACAACAATTACAAGAAAAGTAAAATACAAACAACATTGACTTTGACTTTATTAACAAAAGACTTTGACTTTGATGAGAGTTGACTTTTCCAGCTTTGACTTCTTGATCTTTTATCTTCAATATTTATGATCTTGAATCCAACATATTTGTGCTCTAACAATCTCCCCCTTTGGATCAAGATCATTACTAAAAGATTTAGCAATTCGATCTTCTCTTTGATTAAGCTCGATTGAATAAACTCCCCCTTGGATCAATCTGTATCTTCTCTTAAAATCTCCCCTTTTGATACAAACACAGTATCTTCAAATACTTTCAGCAATCTTCCCAACGTATGATCATCAAAAATAGTAACAATCTTTCCTAAGGTTGTACACAAACCTTTTTCAGACTTGAAAAGAAAAATATCTTAAGATTTTCAGATTTAGCACACTTTGCTCTAGCAAATTATCTTCAACAATTCTATTGCTTTCATCTTTCAACAATCTTGAACACTTCTCCCAGCTTTAACTCAAACTCTTCATTTGGACAATTCTTTTTCATTCAAACTCTTTCTAACATTTCTTGTATTCTTCTTTGCTTTATCAAACATTTCTTGAACTATTCTCCCCCTTTTTGATGATTTGAGCATTAATATCATCAAAACTTTCATCAAGAAATGTCTTTGACCATTCTGATCTGAGCCTCTGATTCTTTGCCAATTCGAACAATGTATTTATCCAGATCTTTTCAAATCCGGACAAAATAAGAATGTAACACCTGAATCAACAAATGAATCAGTTAAAATGCCTGTTAGTAACACAAAGTCACTGTGTGTAACGAATACACAATATAAAGGAGCTTTTGTGATGTTCACTCCCCCAGGGCTTCCATCCAATCATCGAAATACCACAAAGGCAATTTCTATGAATGTTATGACAAAGAAACGAATTCTTTGTGTGCTCGTGCATGTGTAGAAAGAATTAAGCACGAATAATTGCTTTTATAATAAGGCTCAACATTGTGTAAACCACTGAGACAACAGTAGATACACACAGACTCTAAGTGCATGATTGAAGTGCGAAGGTGGGGCAGACTTCCTTCTTTTTCAATATCCATATTTTCCAAATGAAAATCAGATAGATTATATGCTGCGTCCCCTTGAAAATGTGAAACATTTTCTTTTTGAGAAGAAAATGAGTAGATGGTGGGGTTTTAGCAAGAGTTGGCATGGGCTATTTGCCTGTTTCAATAACGTTCACCAAAGATTTGTGAAACATTAGTAATGTGGCTGCCCGACTCAGAAAGTAGTTGGTGCAGAGTTTGATATTCTTTTACTCTGATCTCACACCCTCTTTCTTTTTAATCAATAAGCTCACTACTAACCAAACTCTCTTTTCCATTTTACCTCATCACACCCACACTCATTTCTTTTGACTCCTCACACTCAATCACTAAGGGATTAACTTCATGGGTAGGAAACACAGGTTAACGTGAATCCATAGAAGTTCATTTAAGTCCTAGCACAAAGAACCCAGTCCTATAAAGCATGAGTTGCTCAAATGGTTTAACTATATCAGTTAAAGCTCATATACAAATGTCAGATATAAGTATGCTCAGTGATATAATCATGAAGATATGAGCATTTTAAACCATTGAAGTATTTTCAAACAAGGAAATTGAATGAATGAACATGAATGCAAGAAACTTGTTTGAAAATCTGACATTGTATAAAATGATCAGAAATGAATGATATATCAATTAAAGCTTAAGGTCAAGAAAAATTGATATTTGTCTATACGAAACAAGATATAGACATTCTTGAAATGACCGTTTCGAAATGAAATATCGCTCAAAATTGTTTGAATACAAGCGGAGTGTCTTACCATCGAAGAAAAATTGTTTCAATTTAGAGACATGGTAAGAACATGTTGAACAAAAATTCAAACCAGTGTGTGTGAATACTTGAAAGTATATAGAAAAGACAATACGCAAGTATTTATCTTTGTATACACACGGTTTGGTTATCAATTAAGCACAAAAATAAAATAAAAAAACATTTAAAATCACACTTCCAAATTATAAAATCTGTTAAAAATCGGGAAGTGGTTTGAACATTTAAGAACATGTTTTCTATACCTGAAAGTTGTCCTTCTTCCAGATATATTTGATATTAAGATTAGAAATTTACCTTGGCACTCAATCTTAATACTCAGAAAGTCAAGCTATCGTCATTAATATATGATCGTGTCAGCTTCTCTCATCCTGTAAGTCTCAAAGTCTAGTCAAAATTTATTCACAAAAAATTATTCAAAACTTAAAAGACATAAAGCAATAAAACTTTTAAGATACGAGTTCTGATCAGAAATAATCAGAAATCATAATCTTTTACTCCCCTGAAAATATGCATCTGAAATTTATCAGGAAAAGGCACATGATAGAGATCTACAACTCCATTTGAAGTGTAGTTCATCATATCTTCCGAATACATATTTCCAGAAAAATTTATGTACTCCCCCTTGAAGGTTGATTTCCTCTTCTAAGTATCTGAGTACACTCTCTTATCAGCTCGGGAGTAGCATTTCTTTTTCATCATTGAAGAGCAAGTCCTAAACTGTTGTGTTTAGAAGTCAATCTTCGTTGAAGTACGGGTCCTAAGCTGACATACTTAGAAGCCTTGTTCTTGACATTGAGATGCGGGTCTTGAACTGTGTTATTCAAGAGCCATTGTTCTTTTACTCCTCCTTTACTTGTGGTGCCTGCAACATAGAATCAATCTTCGGTTTTGGTACCCACTGGTATTTGGGTCCATGTATATTAGTTGCAGTTCGAATGGGAGTAACTGAATAAGAACCATACCAGTAATGATCACTAGCTTTATGAACAAAATCAAATGTATTACAGTAAGAACAATACCTTTTCTTAGATAACCTGAACATTTGATCTCTCGAGTAAGCAAGATCAGGTTTACCTTTCAGCACTTTGTTCTTCTTTGCATTTGATGCAGATACAAATAATTTGTTTTCTTTCTTCTTTCTTTTCTTTTCTTCCTTCTTCTCATCATTCTTCTCATCATCATCCACTGGTTTCACTTTCCATACCAGTTTCTCTTCTTGATATTTTCTTCTTCTTCTTTGTGTACCCGAACCATCTACATGTTGATCATAGAAAATATTAGAAGTACGAATCTGATTGAATGAATTGACTAACCTTCTTGAAGAAATAGGTTTCATGTGTGAGCTTGAGGCTGTATTTTTAAAATCAGCTGAATTATTTCGAGGTGTGTGGATTTGTGACTCTGGAGTCGTCTGCTCAGTCACCACCACCTTTGAAACAATCTTTTCAAACTCTTTAATCTTTGAAGCGAAACTGTCTCTTTCTTTTACAAGAAGATCAATCTTTGTCTTGAATTCAGACTTCGTTTGTTGCTCTATAAGTGCATTCTCAGATAGTTCAGATAACTTTGCAGTTAGCTTCTTTATCTCTGACTCAAAAATATTCCTTTCTTTTTCAAAACCATTTTCAGTATTTGTCCTCTGACCAGATATTTCTTTGAATATCCCAACATTCTTTTGCTCTATGATCTTTCTTTCCTTTGCAAATTTTTCTCTTTCCAGAATAATTACTTTCTCAAACTCAGAAATTTGTTGAGAAAGCTTAATGCATTTTTGCTCAACCATTTTCTTCTCGTCAGCACACTTTCTGGAAAACTCTGAGAATTTGTTAGCAAATTCTTTCTTTTCTTTCTCAAGAACTGATCTTTCTTCAAGAATTTGAAGTTCTAACTCAAAAATCTTCTTTTCATTTGCACACCCGGTTAATTCAGAAACCTGAACAATATGATTTTCTAAATCAGAAATCTTGTTCTTTTGTTTATCATTTTCAGCTTCCAAAAGCAAGACCTTTTCTTCATTATGCTCAGAAGTCTGTGCCATCAGATCTTCATTTATCTTCTTTAACACGCTGACTTCTTCTTTCAGTAGATTTATTTCATCTTTGTATCTCTTTGATCTCTTTGAATAGTAGGTAATTGAGGAAGAGAGAGTTTTGTTTTCTAATTCGAGCTCGACAATCTTCTTTTCATCATTAGAAAAATATCCCATCTTGAACATCTGTTACAAAAAGAACTTGACAAAAATGATCGTTAATCCAATATGAAATCACAAGAAAAATACAGAAATCTTTAAAAAAAAAATCAGAGATTTTGATCACAGAAATAACTTTTGTCCCCCTAGGCAGACTTAGCACGGGGGTCCCGGTAGAGAAAAAAATTTCACTATTAAAGGGCATATTACAGTTTTGAAAATTTGTCAAAAAAATATTCTAAGTATAGAAACTCGCAAGTCACTATTCACTGTGAAACACGCAGATCGAGACTTGTGCGTTTGATAAACTCTCAGGAAAACTCGCAGACAAACTCGCAAGCAAACTCGCAGATGATGAAACTCGCAAGTGCCTAAACTCGCTAAAAACTGTTCACGCTGTAACTCGCTCACAGAGGCTTGCGCGTTTACAAAACTCGCACGTCGAAGTTTGCGCGTTTGAACAAAACTCGCTAGCTTCACTTGCGCGTTTCAACTATTCCTCTTCAAACTCGCACGTAGAAGAACTCGCAAACCACTGTTCCTTCCAAACTCGCACGTCGAAGAACTCGCTAACCACTGTTCCTTTTCAAACTCGCTAGCTTTGATGAGCGCGTTTGGAGAACTCGCAGATCGAAACGTGCGCGTTTTAGACCAAAATTTATCCTTTGACTTGCGCGTTCTAGCTGATGAACCTTGCGCGTTTCACGACGAACTTGTGCGTTTGGACAATGAACTAGCGCGTTTTAGAGATCTAGCGCGTTCTTCAAGATATCGACCTAGAAATTGATTTTTCCATCTGTTTTGCGACCAAACCTTTGTCAATTGGCTTGAAACTTTGCAGAAATGATCGATTACAATACTAGAACATATTACAATGCAAAATTTTCAAAAACCAATACAAAAAGATACATTTTGGATCAATTTACAGTGCATTAAACTCGTGAACAAAAATATCAACAAAAATTCGAAATTTAGGAAAATTACAGTGCAATTGACAAATCAAATCATACAAACATGATCGATTATACTATATGAACATACTCTGATCGATTTCAACTCCTAAATCGCACAAAAACTCAAAAATCGATTTGAACTTCGATGAACAGTAAACATGAACAGTAAAAACGAACTTTTCTTGATTTCTTGATTTGATTTCACTTTGGATCTGCTCTGATACCAATTGTTATTCCCAAATTCATCAAGTTCTAATTGCTAAACAATCAAGATGAGAATTCGAATCCATATGTCATTGATTCAAACAATACAGATTACAAATCATAACTTTCTCTCTACTTTCTCACTCTAGAAAGATATACAAATAATCTCTTCTCTAATCTGCTCACTTTCTTACAATGACTTACTTACAAATGAAACAAGGAAACAAGGTATTTATACCTACAACAATTACAAGAAAAGTAAAATACAAACAGTCTTCAAGAGAAAGAGTAAAGAGTTTGGAAACTGAGAATACTGAGCTGAAAAGAAAGATCTCTGACTTGGAAAATCAAATGGTTCAAATCCAGCAAGCAGATTATGTTGACAGTTATGAGGAGAAGATTAAGAATCTAGAGGATGATAATGCTGAGCTTCAAAAGAAAATATCAGATTTGGAACAAAAGATTGCCAAAGACAGAGATGATTTTGAGAAAGAAAAGAAAGCCTTTGCAAAGAAATTCTCAGAATTTCCAGGAAGAGTTTTGAAGAAAAGAAGACGGTTGAGCTTAAATGTTCCAAGTTTTCTCAACAGGTGACTGATTTTGAGAAAGTAATAATAATGGAAGGAGACAAGTTTGAGAAGGAGAAAAAGACCATTTAACAGAAGAATGTTGGAATCTTCAAGGAAATATTTGGTCTAAGAAACAATGTTGAGAAGGGCTTTGAAGAAGAAAGAAACATGTTTGAAGCAGAGATAAGAAAGCTTACTAATAATTTATCTGAACTATCAGCTTGTACTTTGAAAGAACAGAAATTGAATTCAAGAAAGAGATTGACCAGCACATCAAAGAAAAGAGCAGTCTATCTTCAAAGATAAAAGAGCTTGAAGATATTGTTTCCAATGTGGTGGTGACTAAGCAAACTACTCCAGAGTCAAAAATCCACACACCTAGAAATGATTCAGCTGACTTTAAAAACACAGTCTCAATCTCACATCAAAGAACTGTTTTTTCAAGAAGGTCAATTAATTCAAATGATCAGATTCGTACTACTAACATTTTCTTTGAGAGAAATGTAGATGGTTCAGATACATTTAGAATAAGAAGAAGAAAGAATTTTAGAGAAGAAAAGTTGGTCTGGAAAGTGAAACCAGTTGATGATGAGAAGAAGGATGAGAAGAAAGGTAAGAAATCATGTGTACATGCACCGAATGCCAAGAAGAACAATGTGCGACAAGGTAAACCTGATCTTGTTTATTCGAGAGATCAATTAATCAGGTTGTCTAAAAAGAAGAATTATTGTTCTTACTGTCGTACATATGATTTTGTTCATAAGACTAGTGATCATTACTGGTATGGTTCTTATTCAATTACTCCCAATAGAACTGCAACTCACAAACATGGACCCAAATAGCAGTGGGTACCAAAGCTGAAAGATGAATCTGTGTTGCAGGCACCTCAAGTCAAGGGGGAGTAAGAGAACCAAGGCTTCAGAATACTACAGTTCAGGACTCGTACCTCAGTGATAAAGAGTTTGACTTCTAAACACAACAGTTTAGGACTCGCTCTTCAATGATCAAAAGAGATGATGCTCTTGTGTTGATAAGAGATTGTACTCCGATACTTACATGAGGATATCAACCTTCAAGGGGTAGTTGTAGATCTCTATCACGTTTTTCACTAACATATTTTATGATGCATAATTTCAGGGGGAGTATATGACTTATGATTACATCTGATCAGAACTCGTACATTCAAAGTTTTACTGCTTTATGTCATTTACTTTTCAATAAATGTTGTGAATAAAGCTTTTTTCTTTGTCGACTTTGTGACTTTTGCAGAATTGAGAGAGTGCTTAAACGATCATATCATTATGATTTTGAGCTGACTTGATGAGATTTAAGACTGAGCGAAAAGGTTTATTTCTAATCTTAATCTCATACGTATCTGAAAGAAGGACAACTTTGAGATATGAAAACGTGTTCTTAAATGTTCAAACCACTTCTGATTTTTCAAAGATTTCATGAATATAGAAGTGTGATTTTAAATGTTTTCATTTATTCTTGTGCTTCAATGATATACAAACCGTGTGTTTCCAAAGATAAATACTTGTGTATTGTCTTTTCCATATACTGTCAAGTATTCACATACACCGGTTTAATTTTTGTTGTAAATGTTATCACCATGTCTCAAACTGAACAAATTTTTCGATGGTGATACACCCCGATTGAAATTCAAAGAATTTTTGAGCTTTGATTTCATTTCGAAACGTTTCTTTCAAGAATGTCTATAATTTGTTTCGTATAGACAATATCCAATTTTTGCTGACCTAAGCCTTAATCGATAAATCATTTCAGATATTGATCTTTTTCATACAATGTCATATTTTCAAACAATTTTCTTGTATTCATTTCCTTCATTCAAATATCTTGTTTGAAAAATCTTCAATGTTTAAAATGCTTAAATCTTCATGATTATCTTCATGAGCATACAAGCATCTGACATGTATTGATTGTGCTTTAACTGCAAAGTTAAATCATTTAGTGCAACATGTTCTTATAGGATAAACATGGGTTCATTGTGAGGACTTAACTGAAACTTCTATGGATTCACTTTAATCAGTGTTTCCTACCCAAGAAGTTAACCCTTGAGTGATCGAATGCTTGAGGAGTCAAAATACTGAGTGTGGGTTGTGTGATGAGGTAAAATGAAAATGAGAGTTTGGTTAGATGTGAGCTCGATGTTTAAAAGAAAGAGGGTGAGAGAACAGAGTAAAAGAATATCAAACTATGCACCAACTTTTTCTGAGTCGGGCAACCACATTACTAGTGTTTCACAATTCTTCGTGAAAATTATTGAGAAAGGCAACTAGCCCATGCCAACTCTTAATAAAAACCTCACCAGCTACTCATTTTTTTCTCAAAAAGAAGATGTTTCATATTTCAAGGGGACGCAACATATAATGTATCTAGTTTTCATATGGAAAATTTGGATATTGAAAAAGAAGGAAGTCTACCCCACCTTCGCACTTCGATCATGCACAATAGAGTCTGTGTTATACTGTTATGTGCTTAATTCTTTCAAACACAAGCACGTACACACAGAGAATTTGTTTTTTTTTGTCAAAACGGTCATAGAGTAAACTTGTGTTATTCGATGATTGAATTGAAGACATGGGGGAGTGAACTTCAAAAAGCTCCTTTCCATTGTGTATTTGTTAGACACAGTGACTTCATGTTACTGACATACATTTTTAACTGATTCATTTGTTGATTTAGGTGTTACATTCATAATTTGTCTGAATTTGCAAAGATTCAGATGAATATCTTTTTGTATTGATGAATAATCAGAGGCTCAGTGGTAAAGATCAGTGGTCAGAATAGATCAAAGACATTTCTTGTAAAAGTTTTGATGATCTCACGCTTCATTCATCAAAAAGGGGGAGAGATAATAAAGAAATGTTAAAGATGAGAGAGAAGATCAAGCAATGCTTGAAAAGTGATCAAGAATTGTGGATTTTGGATAAAGTAAAGTTGAAGCTGAAAAGATAAAAGTTCAAAGATTACTGAAATTTTATTTGGAGGTAATTTGCTGATGCAATCTGAGCTAAACCTGAAGATAATTTCTTTTCGGTGTCTGAAAGAGGTTTTATAATATTTGGGGAGAGTGTTACTAATTTTGAAGACAGGCTTTGTAAAGATTACAGAATGTTTGAAGATTGCTCAAATACTTATTTTTCTGAAGATAATCCCTATTGAAAGAAATCTACAAAGGAGACAAAGGGAGAGATTAATGTTAAAAATCATCTGAAAGGGGGAGTTTGCACAAATTGAACTTAAAGGGGAGATAAATTGTTAAAGATCTTCAATGCAACGAAAGGGGGAGATTGATTTGCAATATCTTTTAGAGATGATCTTGATCCAAAGGGGGAGAATGTTAGTGCACATATTTGTTGGATATAAGATCATAAAGATTGAAGATCAAGGTCAAGCCAAGTCAAATGCTCAAAGTCAACTCCCAAGCAAGAAAGTCAAAGTCTTTGTAATAAATGTCAAAGTCAAAGTATTGTGTTTTGTTGTGTAGTGTTATTGCTTAGTATAAATAGTCTTTGTTCTTGTTGTAAGTTTGAAATCAGGTAAGAGTGAAGAGAGAACATACGGAGCTTATCAGATAAGAACTTATTGTTTACATTCTAGTGAGAGAAAGTAGAGAGAGGGTGACTTGTAATCTGTGAATTGGAAATCAATGACATGTGATTACGAAGTTGAATCATCTTGTTGTAATTAGTGTGTTCGCAATGAGAACTTGGCAGATTTGGGAATTAACAGTAATTTAAATAATAAATGAATCATTTTCCAATAACTCACACCTTTAATAATAAGTAGCCCAACATAAACACTCCTTCATAAAGCAACTTCAACCCTAAACTCACCCAAAACGTGAATAGAAATTGAACTCCCAATTTATAAAAATGTGGATAAAACTTTATTTCCCGAAACACCGAAAACATGGGCAGGGCTTAATACTCAACCCATAAAGATTGAATAAAAACCTATATATGCAAAATGTCACCGAAAACATGGATAATAAAATAATACAAGTTAAGCCACATAGCTACGTTGTCGAACTACACCTTAGATCGTAACTGTATTGCCTGCTCTGTCGAGCTTCCTCTAGTCGGACTGTATTTCAAGTCCTAAAACACCGTATCCCCCATTGCCTGCTTCGTCGAGCTAAACCTTAAGGATACACGATCTTATTTCCTACTCGTTCTTTAGTGGAGTTTCATCCTTATGGTACTTACTCGACCCCTAGTGCCTACTCCCTAGCATTCAAGATAGGAGCCTCAACTCCTTACTTGATAACTCATGATGTCTAACCCTCGTGCACAAGAATTAGAACAGTGAATCACAAAACCTATAGTCCTGAAGTACAACCCATAAAGGTTCCTCTCTGCATAACAACCGGGGCAACAATAATGCCAACACAACATAATTCCCAAGGTGAGAATATCAAGACTTCTCACTATCATTTATGACCGACTTACATGACTCCAGATGAATGACACACGCACTCAAAACATGAATTCTCCAAAATAAAGTGCAGTAAATGAAACTCACATCCAAATCTCCACTTAAGTTATTAAAACCGGACAAATGTCCCCAAGACCCGACGAATACGAAAACCGAGCCATAAGCTCAACCAATCAAATGACCATATGCTAAAATCCACAAAACGAAATAAGACACAATTGACCAACGTTTATGGAAACACATGTTCCAAAATACATGAATAACTCCAACACAATTTAGATCGGGACACAATTGACCAACGTTTATACCATTTATTCTTTCAGAACGTCCCATAACACAAAATAAATAATTTCTCCAAAACACACCCTAAATGTACATTTATACTCAAAATAACTACTACCATAAAATAACTCATTAAAACACAAATAGTTGTGATTTATTTGTCAAAATACCCAAAATCCCCAATGTGGGTGTTTTACAAAGTTTATAAAGTTAAACACTTGAAATAATCCAAAGTCATCAAATAACTCAACAATTGACAATTTCATATAAAACATATAAACATTTAAAATTTGACATTTTGGCATGTACACTGTTTTCACAAATCAACTTGAACTCACCTTGCAAGATCTAGGCTAAATCTAGATTTTACCCCACTTAGAGCTTCCTTGAAGAAACTTGAACCCTCCAAGCCAAAACTTCCAAAAACCTAGATCCATAAATTTCTGACCATAAATATTCATTTTCAATCATATAAAATTGTTCCCCAAAAATTTTCATGAAGATATCATCTTATCTCAAAACCCTAGCTTCAATAGGTGAAGAGAAGAGAAGATTACCTTAACCAATAACTTGAATCCACAACCAATACACCTCTAGGTCACCAAAGTAAACCACAAACTCCAAATCTTCAGGGTGGTGAAAAGGGTTGGATGAAACTCTAGAAAGTTTGGTGAAAAAGATGAAGATGAAAGGTTTATGGTTCTTGTTCCCAACTTGCTAAATAAAGGAGAATCACATGGTTTTAGGAGGAAAACCCCCAAAAATGAGTTAGAGTTCGATTGGGGAGGATGGGGGTCGGTTTGGGAGAGAAAGGGGGAAGAGATTTGAGTTTTGGTGAGAAAATGAGGTTGTAGGCCGATTTTTTTCCTTTATGTGTGTGCAGTGGCTCCGCGCGAGTGGTTACGCGACCCGGCTAGCGCGGAGGGGAGAGCGGAGTTTTGGACATGGTCTCACGCAGATCACCGTGCGTTTCGACCCGTGGGGACAGTAGCATGGAGCACCACCACCATTTTTCTGCCTATTTTTCGACCAAGGATTTCGGGGTGTTACAATCCTCCCAACCTTAAAGACACCCAACGTCGCATTTAGTGAGATCAATTTGTGCTCTATCTAAAAGGGATACCTCCACGATACCTTGCCTCATATGCGAATCCAATTACATCCCTGTTAAGGTTGTCACTCCATTTCTCGTAATGAGCCAACACACACCCAATCTCCACGTTCGATATACCTTACCGATGGAGGAAAGAACCTAGAGTCCTTATCAAATTATTTTCCTATCATTAAGTGGTTAGTCGGTCTCCCAACCTTAAATTGTACATATCACCTCAAGAGTAGCTCACGACCCTAACTAACCACGTCCACCACGGATACCCCAAAGCGAACTTTATCCTTAAATACTTCTAATTGTCCTTCATCGAATTAGCTTACACTCTTTCCTGCCTTCAAGGACATGACAACCTTTGCAGAAAGATCCAACCATCGTTTGCCTATGATCCTTTCAATTTCGAGTACCCGCAACCATGCTGACGTTACCCAAGTGGTGATGGAATCCGTATAAAAATGTTGAGTTGATCGCCCGATGTTGTTACAGAAACGATACTTATAAGCTCGACACATTAAGGATTCCTCAATAACTGACTTCTACTTAATGTCTACTTCGACGGTTTCACTAATTCCTCTAATAATCAATACCATAAAAGATTTATCGTCCTTTCCTTTACGAAATTTCTAACACTAGTTTGGTCCGATCCAATCTACAATAAATCCGTTCCTTAAACTGACACAAGCACAATCTCTGTTGATAGCGGATTACCCCGAACTCCACGGTTACACAACTCCCGTAGTGCATTCAAGTATCGATTGTCGAATCAGCGAAAACCTTGTTGAATACAAGATTACCAATGTTCTATCCCTAATTGCCAGCATCTATTTTTCTTAAGGTCACCACTAAACTTGCAAACACGCCAAAATCATCAAAAGTGCACTAAAGCACCCCAACGATTATTGTCCTCCAAATCGAGAGTCGACGCTTATCCTCAAAACAACTTTCAGCAACACGGATATACCACCAAATATTTCATTCCGGATTTGCAATGTCGAATTAAGGTTGACACCTAATCGAGGAGATAAAACTTCAAATCATATAGCTTCACTAGCCAACCAGAACATCATCATTATCCACAAATACCTATTAAGATGGTACTCCACGGACACTTAACATGCTGCCGTACCATTAACCCACAAATTGAAATCCGACCATACGTAAACAACCGCACAAGGTATTAACTAGGAAAAAGCATAAACCTAACGCCTCAATCACTTCTGCGTTAACCTTTCCAGGAAACCGAAATCCCAAATTTAAAACTAACCATAGGTCAAGTTCTCCGACGCTTCGATCTCCGAGGACTCCTTTAGTCCTTAATCACGACCTCTATCACAAGAGGGTTTTCACCTATAGCTCTAATGAGTTCAAGGTTTTTTTCAAACTACTATGCCAATTTAAAATTTCATAAAACTTCTAAATGCAAAAAACTTTATAACAATTAATCATACGAATAAAAATCCACTACCGTTTACTCGGTGGGTGTACAAAGTGGTCTCAATCGTCACACACATAAAACCATTTTGAAAACCGTTTGGTCATTACTCAAACTAATAATGACAATAAGCGAAGATACTCAACAAACTATTTGAATGGACCACTATGGTCCCAACATGCATCAATTTATGCCACAAATGAGAAAAAATTTACGTACTAAAACAATGTATAACTAGACGTTTATACAAGACTCCCAAAGGGTAGATTCACAAAATCAAGTTCTGAAAATCTCTCATTTAACCACATAATGTCATGAGAAAAAATTTCCCACATCCATCAGTTTATTTCCCCAAACTTATTAAAACGGTAAGTGCTTGCGATTTAGTCATACATAAAATAATTTAAATCAACTTTAAACTTTTAGCCGGACGGATAAAAGACTCTTTGACCCAAAATGGTGGCTATAAGGCCATGCATACGAGTAATTCAATATAATGCATTGCGTGAGACTATAATAGTAAAATCAACAACCGAAGGATGTTCAAAACAAAATTTTAACTCGAACCGTCACAAATTCTTCATATGCTTACTCACACCAAAAGTATAAATCAAATATAATACTAAGTAATGTGCAACGAGATATACTCGTATAAAACTCAAAAGAGAAATCACCCAGTATTGAGACTCCAAAATAGCATATGGGATACATCCACCAACAAAATTCTCATGAATTAAGTTTCTCAATAACCCATAAACCAACACATGCAATGAATCTAGCCGACGCATTTCAATGTTCGTTCATGCGTTGTAAGACACCACAAAATAATACTCCATAAACTCAACAAAACTCACACGAAACAAAATTTCCAACAAACTCAAACATCAAAATAATGGAAGATAACTCTTCGTCCAGAACCTTAGCATATGTTGGTCCCGGAGGTGCTTTCACAAGTTTGTAGAAGGGGGGGGGGGGTTGAATACAAACACAGAAATTAAAGTTTAATAAATTGTTTATTGATAAATCAAACACAATTTACAAGTTTGTTGCGGAATAAGATTAAGACAGACTCAATCTAAACAAACTTAAGAAACACTAAGATGATTGCACAAGAATTTCAGAGAATGGGGGATTTAAGGAATATAGAAAACAAAGGTTTCTATTTGGGGTTCAAGGATTGAGCACACCCTTAGATGGAGGGGTGATCTTCCTATTTATACCCTATGCATTAAATGCATGGCAGGGAACTTTACACGTGGCGTTCACTGATTGGCTTTGGAAGTCTGACTTTGGGAGACATGCTTTCGGCCAGATCATGAAAGTGTAGATGACAGAGTTGTTGTACGAATTGTGGCTGAGACATGTTCGTTCTGACACATCGTACTGAGTTCTGCAAGGTAAGACAAAAGGAAACTTGAGGTGTAAGCTTTGTGATCATTTGATCGCTGAATATCTCTTTCTTTAGAGACATCAAGAGTTCAGCGATCGCTGAAGCTTTCCTCATGTTCCTTCGCGTATAAGTAGAGTTGTCTTTGCTTCACTGATATCCGCATCAGGTCACTAGTAGACTTCTCTTTGTTGGCAAGGCATCGAATCCATTCCTGGGTTTGTCAGGAAATCGTAGAGCTTTCCTTAGCCCTAAGGCCGTCATCATCCCTGGTCTAAGTTCAGTGCTGAAGGAAATAGCAGGAACCAGTTCACCCTTTTTGTTGGTGATAGAGGTCTCTTTAGCGGTAAACTAGAATTGTTGGAGAAGAGCTTTTGAAGGTGTGGGATCCACAGTGATAGCGTAGGCAATGCAGGATTGCTGTAGAAACTTTACGGCTTCCACCAGATGTGGGTATTTGACACCATCAAAATCAAGGCGAGGAAGATGATTGTTTTTCGGAAGCTCAGAGTCAGTGATGGCGAACATGACGTTCTTAGAGGCGACAAGTGCAGATTGAGACATTCTGAATATGAACAGATAGAAGAGTAGAAAAAAGGTTTTAGTCTAAAAATAAGGAAGGTTTTCCTAGTTTCTATTTTGGGAAAAGAAACATAGAAAAATCAACATATTTGAAGATTAAAAGGTGTTCTTAATATAAGATATAAGAACAAGAAGAAAAACCAAAGATTTTGAATGAAGATAATCAAAAGAAAATGGTTTTGAATGAAGAAAATAAAAAAAATGATTTTATTTTATAAAATCTTTATAAACCCATAATGGCAATCCATAAATGGAGTATTATGTAAAAAGATTTAGAACAAGAATAAGAAGAAGATCAAGAATAACCTGTTGATCTTTGAAGGAGACGATGCAAATGCTTGAGAATGCTAGAATGCTTTTAAGAGAGTTTTCTTGCTTTGAAAGTATTTCCAGAAAGCGTAAAACGATAAGAATGGAAAAACATTCTTTTTATACGTGTGAGAGAAGGAGAGAGAGTGTGAGAGGCGGGAAAACAAATGTTCATCATGACATGGACACGTCCCACGAAGTTGATTGGATTGAAGGGCAATGAACGAACGTGTCAGAAAAAGGCAAGTCGTGGATTGTCGGTTCAAATGACGTCATAGAAGAGAGAGAGAGACTGTTCATTTGTCCGTTTTGAAATTATTGCTGAAGAAAAGTCAGCGATAGATTTTCTCTTTGAAAGTATCCCTGATAGTAAAGTTAGGGATGAATTTTCTTTTAAGAAGGATCACTGACTAGAAATATCAGTGATAAATTTATTTTTCAAAAAGCTTTTAATCATTTGAAGAAAGTTCAGTGATTAAAGTTTATATTTTGAAAAACAACTTAACTGAATGAAGATTCAGTTGTAGGTATGGAGAGAACATACCTGAGAGTCAGAATGTTATCAGAGAATGATAAAAGGGGAACTTATGATTACTGACACAATGCATGAACGCTGAAGAATTATTCTTCGAGATTCAGCATTCCAAGCTCACTGATGAGAAAGTTGAACCTTGTCTCATCAAGAGGTTTGGTGAATAAATCAGCAAGCTGAAAGTCAGTAGCGATGAAATGAAGTTCAATATCACCGTTCATCACATGATCTCTGATAAAATGATATCTGATCTCTATGTGTTTCGTCTTTGAATGTAGCACAGGATTATTTGCTATAGCGATAGCACTAGTGCTGTCGCAATAGATTGGAATCTTTGATAGCTGAAGGTCATAGTCTAATAGTTGATTTCTCATCCATAAGATCTGAGAACAACAGCTTCTAGCGGCTACGTATTCAGCTTCAGCTGTGGAAGTGGACACTTGAATTTTGCTTCTTGCTTGTCCAGCTTACTAGCTTTCCACCTAATAACTGACATCCACCAGTGGTGCTCTTTCTGTCTAGTTTACATCCTGCAAAGTCACTATCAGAATACCCAGTTAAATCGAACCTGAGTCTTTGGGATACCAAAGACCAAGATTAGGTGTTCCCTTGAGATATCTGAAAATTCGCTTAACAACGATCAGATGGGATTCCTTGGGTTCAGATTGATAGCGTGCACATAAACAAGTAGAGTACATAATGTTAGGTCGGCTCGCTGTAAGATACAACAGTGAGCCTATCATTCCTCTATAGGTAGTGACATTAACAGGTTTTCCAGATGGATCTTTGTTAAGTGTTAGAGGAGGTGCCATAGGAGTTTTCATCGCTGAAGTTTGTGTGAGATCAAATTCTTTAGCATGTCTTTAACATACTTACCTTGGCTGATAAAAGTACCATTGTCAGATTGTTTAATCTGAAGACCAAGAAAATATGTCAGCTCACCCATCATACTCATTTTGTATTCTTTCTACATTCTTTCAGCGAAGCGAGTAGACAGAGATGGGTTAGTAGAACCAAATATGATGTCATCAACATATATTTGTACAAGAATAATATGACCTTTTATCTTTCTGAAAAACAATGTATTATCAATTTTGCCACGTTCAAATTTTTCAGATATAAGAAATGATGAGAGAGTGTCATACCAAGCACGTGGGGCTTGTTTTAGACCATAGAGAGCCTTATCCAATTTATAAACATAATTTGGATACTTAGGGTCATAGAACCCTGGTGGTTGTTCTACATAGACTTCTTCATTCAGCTTTTCATTTAGGAAGGCTGATTTTACATCCATTTGATAAATGATGAAGTCTTTATAGACTGGATAGGCTAAGAATAGTCGAATTGCTTCGATCCTAGCCACAGAGGCAAAGGTTTCATCATAGTCTATGCCTTCCTCTTGTCTGTATCCCTGAGCAACAAGTCGAGCCTTGTTGCGGGTTACAGTTCCATGTTCATCTAATTTGTTTCTAAACACCCATTTGGTGCCTATTACAGTTTTGTCAGATGGTCTAGGAACAAGATTCCAAACTTTGTTACGAGTAAACTCAGTCAGCTCTTCTTGCATAGCGTTGACCCAGTTTGGATCTCTGAGGGCATCATCAACTTTCTTTGGTTCTATTAAAGAGATAAAGTTGACAAAGAGACAGATATTACCTGAACTTCGTCGTGTCTGAATACCTGCATCGGGATCACCAAGAATTTGATCTATTGGGTGATCTCTGGTCCATCGCTGAGCAGGAGTATGATCACTTAACTCAGAGGTTGGATCAACAATTGGGATGTTTACTAATGAGGACGTTTGAGGTTCATCAACAATTAACTGTTGAGTAGTGGACAAACTATTGTTATCAGAGAGGTTTTCAGACGAAGGTAGATCTGATGGTAGCAGTGTGTTAAGAGGTTCAGCTGAAACCCATGAGTTGGATTCAACATTAGGATGTATAATGTTTGGATCATCATCAGCAGTAGGTGGATCTGTGTGCTGATGGTTTGAAAAGAAAGGTTCTGTTTCTCTGTAATGAGAAAACATCCAAGCATTTAACTCTTCATTGTCAGTGATTGGTTTAGAGTTCGATGAGCGAGTTTCATCAAATGTGACATGAATTGTTTCTTCCACGGATTGTCTTCTTTTGTTGAAAACTCTGTAGGCTTTGGAGATGGAGGAATATCCTAGAAATATTCCATCATCAGCTTTTGGGTCGAACTTTCCAAGTTGATCTCTGTTGTTTAAAATATAGCACTGACAACCAAAGATATGAAGAAAGTTGATAGAGGGCTTTCTTCCATGAAAAATTTCATAAGCTGTCTTTCCAAATCGCTTTACTATCAGCGATCTGTTTTGAGTAAAACATGCAGTATTTACAGCTTCAGCCCAAAATTGAGTAGGGAGATGAGAATCGTTGAGCATTGATCTAGCAGCTTCAATGATCGTTTTGTTTCTTCTTTCAGCGACTCTGTTTTGCTGAGGTGTTCTTACTGAAGAGAAGTTATGAGAAATTTTTTTGTTCTCAAAGAAATTATTCAGAGAGCTGTTTTTGAATTCAGTTCCATGATCACTTCTTATTGAACGAACAGTAAGATTATTCAGCACTTCCATCTTTTTAACAAAGGATATTAGTTCTTCTAGAGTATCACTTTTGCAGCGAAGAAAGATAACCCAGGTATAGCGAGAGAATTCATCTACAATGACAATCGTATATTTCTTTCCAGCTATTGATTGGATATTGACAGGGCCAAACAGATCCATATGTAAGAGCTGAAGAGGACTTGTCACTGAGGAAACTTGTTTAGATTTGAAACTAGCTTTTGTTTGTTTTCCTTTTTCACATGCTGAGCAGAGAGATTCTTTAGCATATGAGTGCTGAGGAAGACCATAAACCAGTTCCTTAGATGAGAGAGAATTCAGGGTTTTGAAGTTTAGATGAGAAAGCCTTTTGTGCGATAGCCAGTTGACATCAGAAGAGGATTTAGAAAGAAAACATAAGTTTTCAGTGGTAGTAGAGTCGATATCTATTACATAGACATTTTCTCTGCGATAACCACTGAGAGCAAGTTTTCCTTTCTCATTCACCACTGAACATGCTTTCTTAGAAAAGCGAACTTCATAGTCTTTATCACATAGCTGACTGATGCTTAGAAGATTGTGCTTCAGTCCATCTACATAAGCGACTCTTCGAAAGGTAGTTGTTCCATTGCCGAGAACACCAAATCCTCGGGTATATCCTTTTTCATTTCCACCAAAGGTCACAGAGGGATCTTTCTCTTCCTTGTATTCAGTGAGCAGGTCTTTTTGTCCAGTCATATGACGAGAGCATCCACTATCAAGGTACCAGATGCCCTTTGATCCCTGCACACATGAGGAAGATTAAGCTTTGTTTGGTACCCACTTTTCACAGTAGATGAAGATTCAGCTTCAGTGGTAATCTTTACTTTGGTTAATTTCTTAACCTTAGTGGTATTCTTTACCTTGGTCGATTTTTCAGCTTTAGTGACCTTTTCAGCGTTGGAGGCATTCATCTTCATTTTAGCTGATTTATCAGCTTGAATGGCAGTTGGACATTTGCTTGCAATATGGTCAGTAAAACCACAGTGATAACATTTTCTATATTTGAAAATGGTTTTAGGACCAGAAGTAGAAGGTTTTGCATGTTTAAGATGAGCGGGGTCAGGTCCAAGAATGCTTTTCTCATGAGATCTGGGAGGAATTTTCATTTCTTCGGATCTCGTGGGTTTAAGGTCAATATTTAGCTTTGGAGGATAGAGATCGAAGATTTCTATCACAGTGCTAGAGGATTGATTCACTAAAGGTTTAGAAGGAACTTTCAGGTTTGCTTTCTTGATAGCCTTCTGAGAACGAAGAATGGATTTTCCTTTATCCACAGACTTAAATCCTTTGTATTTTTCCTCAGGGATAGAATTTGAAGAAGGAGAAAACTGATTATAAGAAGTGTCAGAGATAGGAGTGACAAACGTTCCAAACTTAAGCATGGAACTTTCTTCTTTAGGCTCATCCTGTGGTGTCCAAAAACCAAGACCAGTTTTATCACTTTCAGGAGTTTGAGCATTTATTATCTCAGAGATCTTTATTGATGATTTGCACCATTTTTCAACATGAGCCTTTTCTGCTTTTAGAGCAGCGATGGCTTGTTCGCGTTCAATGCTGATGCTTTCATTTATAATGACTTGATCTTTCAACTTTTCTTCTAAAAGAGTTAGTTGTCTGATCTTTTCATGACATTTTTCTAGCTCTTGAGTTAAATGAACAATTTTGTTCTCAGCTTGAGTTTTGTCGTTTAGAGCATTATAAAGATCAATCGTCAGCACATCAACAGCGCAACTTCTCTCAGCTTCAGGCAAAGAGGGATTTGTAGAGATAGATACCTGAGATGATATGTAACTCATAGAAAGTTCAGATGGTTCTTCCACTTCTTCTTTAATCTCAGCCATGAGGCAGAGATTAGCGACATCTTCTTCATTAGAACTTGATTCTTCTGATTCAACCCAGTCGTGTTCTTCAGCGATGAGACCTTTACCTTTTCGCTTATAGCTTTTCAGCTTTTGATATTTGTTCTTCAGCTTTAGGTATTTGTCATCACTGGATCTTCTTGAAGTAGAAGGTTTGAAGACCTTTTTCGACCTGCACTCACTAGAAAAGTGTTCGATCTTTTCACTGTTATAGAAAGTGGCAGTAGGCTTATCAACCGGGGTTGATTTTGGCTTATCAGTTAGAGAGAGAGGCTTATTTCTTCGGAAATTGCTCTTTCTTGCATATTTCTTAAAAGAGTTTGTCAAGAGTTGTGTGTCCCAGATTCTTGTTTCTAATCACTAGCAAGTAATCAAACAAACAATTCAAACAATTACCTGTTTTGATTAATCTTCTCAATTCAACAATTACACTTTCTCTCTCTAAAACTCTTTCTCTCTCTCTCTCTACAAGATATCTCTCTCAAACGTACAACTGAACTCTGCTCATTGAAATACAAAGAATACAAGATATTTATACTCACTACTAAAATACAAGGAAAAACAAATACAAATACAATACTTTGACTTTTTATTACAAAAAGACTTTGACTTTATTGAGAGTTGACTTTCTCAGCTTTGACTTCTTGAATCTTTGACTTTTGTCTTCTTGATCTTGTATCCAACAGATTTATGTTCTAACAATCTCCCCCTTTGGATTCAAGATCACTTTTGAAAGATCTAGCAATTCAGTCTTCAGTTTAAACTCTGTCAGTACAATCTCCCATTTTTCTTTAACAGTCTTTTTTCCAAAATTATCTTCAGACGATTAACAATCTCCCCAAAACTTTCATAGAATACTTTCAGACTTTGGAAAGAAAATTATCTTCAGATTCAGCTCACCTTGCTTTAACAAATAATCTTCAAAGAAAATTTCCTCAAAACTTCAGAAATTCTTTGATTGTCTTCAAATCTTCCCTTTGAACTTTCTGACTTGAACATTTCAGAAAATCAACTTCACAAAACTTTATCAGATCTTGATATCATCTCTTCCAAACTTCAAAACTTTAACATTTCTTCATATCATCTCCCCCTTTTTGATGATTTGAGCATCTATATCATCAAAACTTTTCGTCCAAGAAATGTCTTTGACCATTCTGATCTGTCATACTGAGTCTCTAATTCGGTAACCATAACCAAGTATTCATCTAGATCTTTGCAAATCCAGACAAAATAAGAATAGGTAACTCCTGAATCAATAGATTAATCAGTTAAAATGCCTGTCAGTAACACAAAGTCACTGTGTGTAACGAATACACAATATAAAGGAGATTTTTGATGTTCACTCCCCCAGGGCTTCCATCCAATCATCGAAATACCACAAAGGCAATTTCTATGAATGTTATGACAAAGAAACGAATTCCTTGTGTGTTCGTGCAAGTGTAGAAAGAATTAAGCACGATGATTGCTTTTATAATGCTCAACATTGTGTAAACCACTGACACAACAGTAGATAAACACAGACTTAATGTGCATGATTGAAATGCGAAGGTGGGGCAGACTTCCTTCTTTTTCAATATCCAGATTTTCCAAATGAAAATCAGATAGATTATGTGTTGCGTCCCCTTGAAAATACGAAACATTTTCTTTTTAAGAAGAAAATGAGTTGTTGGTGGGGTTTAAGCAAGAGTTGGCATGGGCTATTTGCCTGTTTCAATAACGTTCACCAAAGAATTGTGAAACGCTAGTAATGTGGCTGCCCGACTCAGAAAGTAGTTGGTGCAGAGTTTGATATTCTTTTACTCTGATCTCACACCCTCTTTCTTTTTAATCAATAAGCTCACTACTAACCAAACTCTCTTTTCCATTTTACCTCATCACACCCACACTCATTTCTTTTAGACTCCTCACACTCAATCACTAAAGGATTAACTTCATGGGTAGGAAACACTGGTTAACGTGATTTCATATAAGTTTAGTTAATTCCTAGCACAAAGAACCCAAGTTTCCTATAAAGCATGCATTGCTCAAATGGTTTAACTTTAACAGTTAAAGCTCATACACAAATGTCAGATGTTGATATGCTCAGAAAATATAATCATGAAGATTTAAGCATTTTTAAACATTGAAGTATTTTCAAAGAAGTATATGGAATGAATGAATATGAATGCAAGAGACTTGTTTGAAAATCTGACATTGTATGAAAAATGATCAGAAATGAATGATATATCAATTAAGGCTTATGGTCAAGAATAACGGATATGTGTCTATACGAAACAAAATATAGACATTCTTGAATGAAACGCTTCGAAATGAAATATCGCTCAAAATTCTTTGAATACAAGCGGAGTGTCTTACCATCGAAGAAAAATTGTTCCAATTTAGAGACATGGTAAGAACATGTTGAACAAAGATTCAAACCGGTGTGTGTGAATACTTGAAAATATATTGAGAAGACAATACGCAAGTATTTATCTTTGAATACACACGGTTTGATTATCGTTGAAGCACAAAAATAAAATGAAAACATTTAAAATCACACTTCCAATTCATGAAATCTTTTTAAAGAATCGGGAAGTGGTTTGAAAATTTTAAAAATATGTTTTCTATACCTGAAAGTTGTCCTTCTTTCAGATATATTTGAGATTAAGATAATAAATTACCTTCTCGCACAATCTTAATTCTCAGAAAGTCAAGCTGTAGTCATTTAGATATGATCTTGTCAGCTTCTCTCATCCTGCAAGTCTCAAAGTCTAGTCAAAAATTTATTCACAAAATTTATTCTAAAAGAAAATGACATAAGCAATAAAACTATTAATGTACGAGTTCTGATTTGAAGTAATCAGAAATCATAGTCTTACTCCTTTTGACTTATAGGCTCCCCCTAAAATCATGCATCACAAAAATTTTGTCATTTAAGTATAATGCAGAAATTAGTTATCCTCCCCCTCAAATGAATGTAGATCATCTAAAATCTTCTCTAACTCCCCCTGAGATCATGAGTAAACAATTAAAGTGCAGATATCTTTCAGAAAATAAAGATAAAGAAAATGATGAAAAATAACAATTTGTAACTTTAGTAGGTAACAACCGATTACGTCTTAAGATTTAACATACCAAGCTTAGAGACAAGAAAATTAAATCTCTTTTCATCTAAGGGTTTGGTAAATAAATCTGCAAGTTGATAATCTGTTTTTACAAAATAAAGTTCAATTGTTCCTTTTTCTACATTATCTTTTATAAAATGATACCTGACATCAATGTGTTTGGTTTTCGTATGCTGGACAGGATTAGCAGATATGGCAATCGCACTCTTCGAGTCACAGTATATTGGAATTTTATCAAATTTGAATCCATAGTCTCGTAGCTGTGTTCGCATCCACAAGACTTGAGAGCAGCAACTTGCAGCAACTACATACTCCTCTTTAGCAGTCGATGTGAAAACGCATAACTGTTTCTTTGATGCCCAGCTAACAAGCTTGTCTCCAAGAAATTGAACGTGACCAGAAGTACTCTTTCTATCCAACATACAACCTGCATGATCTGCATCTGAATATGCAGTCAGTTGAAACCCAGTATCCTTAGGATACCACAAACCAAGGTCTGCAGTGCCTTTCAGATATCTAAAGATCCGTTTGACACCGGCCAAATGAGATTCTTTGGGAGCAGCTTGATATCTAGAACATAAACATGTTGAAAACAAAATATCTGGTCTACTTGATGTAAGATACATTAACGATCCTATCATACCTCTATATGTTCTAACATCAACACTTTTACCCGAAGGATCTGTGTGGATCTTAGTACCTGGTGCCATCGGGGTTCCAATAGGCTTACAATTTTCCATTTTGTACTTCCGAAGAATGTCCAAAATGTACTTAGATTGGTTAATGAAAATCCCTGTAGAAAACTGTTTAACTTGTAATCCGAGAAAGAAATTCATCTCTCCCATCATACTCATTTGAAAACGTGACACCATGAGGTTAGAAAACTTTTTGCAATATTTTGGATTAGTAGAACCAAATATTATATCATCAACATAAATTTGAATAAGAATAATATCAGTTTTTTCCTTCTTGATGAATAAAGTAGTATCAATCTTACCTTTAGAGAAAGCAGACTTGACCAAGAACTTGGATAAAACGTCATACCATGCTCGAGGGGCTTGTTTTAATCCATAAAGGGCTTTGTCCAAGATGTAGACATGATCTGGCTTATCTGGATTGACGAACCCTTCTGGTTGAGACACGTAGACTTCCTCCTTAAGAATGCCATTCAGAAAAGCTGTTTTCACATCTATCTGAAAGACTGTGAAATTCTTATGAGCTGCGTAGGCTAGAAACATGCGGATTGCTTTTATACGCGCTACTGGAGCATACGTCTCATCGTAGTCTATGCCTTCCTCTTGCCAATAGCCTTTGGCAACAAGTCTAGCTTTGTTTCTTATGACGATACCATCTTCATCCTTTTTATTCTTGAATACCCATTTAGTGCCGATCACGGTCTTTCCTTCTGGTTTAGGAACTAATCTCCAAGCCTTTAGGGCTTCAAACTGATTGATCTCTTCTTGCATTGCAGATACCCAGTCCGAATCAGCAAGAGCCTCAGATACTCGTGTTGGCTCAATCTTGCTGAGGAAGGAATCATGCATACACTGATTAAGAGTCGTTGACCTTGTTTGGATAGGCTTGTCAAGATCTCCAATTACTTGATGTAATGGATGGTCTTTGGTCCAGCGATGCTCATGAGGGAGTGAAGTAGATGAAGTTTGAATATGATCATCATCTAGAACTCCACTTTAAGAATCTTCAGTTTGAATAAAAAGAGGGGGGTTTTCAGTTGAAGTCTCAGTTGCAGAAGTAGCAGTTGGTACAGCAGATTCAGACTGTTGAGTAGACAATGTATTACACCCAACTGAAATAGTTACTTCTGGCTCAACATTTGCTTGTGCATCTTCAACTGTAGGAGTAGATGTTGGAATGTGAGTTTCTGTCTGAACAGGGGATGCTTGTTCAGTTATGACATCTGAAGTGACTGGATGATCGCAACTTGTATCTTCAGACCTGTCAGTCACAGCAGATTTAGATACATTAGTTCCAAGAAACTCATCATAAAAGAATTCAAATAACAGATCTAAATCAGTTAAATGTGAAGTAGATGTAGAAGCGTTATCCGAATTTTTCACAGTAGACGCAGGTTCTGGACTGATCTTCCCAGAAGCTAACACTCCAGTAATAACGGGTTCTAAACTGAGATGATCAGAAGCCATCTCTTCATCAAATGTGACATTGACGCTCTCCACAAATGTCTTTAACTTCTTTAGATAAACACGATATGCAACAGATGTTGAAGAATAACCGATAAAGATGCCTTCGTCCGCCTTAGCACTGAATTTATTCAGACTCTCTCTGTCGTTAAGCACAAAACATTTACACCCAAATACGTGAAAATATTTGATAGTTGGTGTTCTGTTGTTGATTAGCTCATATGGAGTCTTCTGAAATCGGCAGTGTATTATGGAACGATTTTGAGTATGGCATGCAGTCGACACAGCTTCTGCCCACAAAAATAGAGGTAAATCTGATTGGCTAAGCATAGTCCGAGCGGCCTCGACTAGCGTTCGATTTCACCTTTCGACTACTCCATTTTGTTCAGGCGTTCTAGCAGCAGAATACTGATGTGAAATCCCAACTGATTCAAGATATTCATCAATAATCTTGTTCTTGAATTCTGTGCCATTGTTAGTACGAAGAAACTTGACTGGTCGCTGCATTTTCAGTTGGGTCATCTTTAAGAAAGTAATGAGAACTTTCGGTGTCTCATCTTTCAAACGAAGAAATTTGACCCACGTGTATCTTGAATAATCATCCACAATAACCAACACGTAGTTCTTTCCTCCCAAACTCTGAGTTCTCAATTGACCACACAAATCCATATGTAACAGTTCTAACGGAGAACTAGTGCTTGGTTCAGGCTTCGGTTTATGAGCGGCTCTCTTCATCTTACCATTTTCACATGCTGCGCATAAGTGTTCTCGTTCATATTTCAGCTCAGGAAGTCCTTTGACCAATTTCTCACGAACCAACTTGTTGATGTAACGAAAGTTCAATTGAGATAAACGTCTGTGCCAGAGCCAACTTTGCTGCGTTGAAGCTTTTGTCATCAAACATACTTGACTGTCAATCTGAACTTTGGACAAATTGATGGTGTAGAGGTTGGTCTTTCGATTTCCAGATAAGAGTTCTGTTCCATCTTCAGTACGAACCGAGCAACTCTTAGACTTGAAGTTGACCTCTAACCCTTTATCACAGAATTGACCGATGCTAAATAAGTTGTGCCCCAAGCCTTTGACATAACTCACCTTACTTATCGTTATCTTATCTTGAATGATGTCACCATATTCTAAGATACGTGAAAGCTGATCGTTTCTAAATCTGACATTTCCACTGAATTTCTCGGTATAGTTAGAGAATAAAGATTTTTGCCCAGTCATATGCTTGGAACATCCACTGTCCAAGTACCACATATGTCGGGTCTGCAAGAGAAATCAGGCAATAACAATTTTAGGTACCCATTTAAAAACGGGCCCTAACGGATTAGCACAAGATTTTGGTATCCACTTGAAAATGGATCCTCTGTTCTTTTGAAAACTTTGAAAAACATTTGATCTCGAAGAATTAACATGATAAGATCCATACCAATCAGAAGAATTATGAGAATAAACAAAATCAGTTCTCCGATAATTAGAATAAAATGTAGTAGGAATAGGAGATAATTGAATCAATTGCTTTATTGAATATTTCTTGTAAGAAGTTACAAGGTTTTGTTTATTTGAAGCAAATTGATCAATTACATCATCATCACTACTAACTTGGCTAGTAAAAGAATTATCAGAAACTGATCCGGCTATCTCATCCTCCTTCCGTTTTGGTCTCCATTCGGATCGAGCTTTCAACTTTTTCTTCCTTAAATCTGAAACATAAGATATAGATTTATTAGGAAAATTAGATTTCCGGGATTGAGTTTTCTTTTGTATACCAGTGTATTTCTGTTTCTGTAATCGCTGTTTCTTATGTTTCTTACCGTGAGCATAGTAATCAGCAGTTACAGAAACTGAATCACCAACCTTAGTTGATGTTTCACCAATATGAACATCACTTGGTAACACTCTTTTATTTTTAAGACAAGTAGAATGATCAAGAAGTCTAGAATGGACATCAAACATATCAGATTCTTCCATGCACCCATCATCAGAATTAAAAGAATCATTTGCAGACTCAAACAAGTCATCAGAATTATCAGAGAAAGTTTGAGGTGCCTTTGAAACTGTAAAACACTTTGTAAATTTATTTTGAAAAACAGTGTTTATTATCTCTGTAGAAAATACATTTTGTTGTATATCAACCAAAAGTTTTTCATCAGATAAAACATTTTCAAGCTTGACTATTTTGCTTTCAAGAATAGATGTAGGAACATAAACCTTTGCAATTGCAGGTTTTTCCTTCATCTCAGAAGCAGAATAACTAACAAAATAGTCAGTTGAAAGAACTTTTGGTGTTTTAGAAAGATAACTATCATTTAACTTTACATAGTTAAACGGTAGTTGCATTTTCTTTTTATTCTTTCTATTTTCAGTTTCTTGATCCTCAACTTCTTCTGGCAATTTGGTAACAAATTTGGGTTTTAAATGAGTATGTTTACCAGCACAAGCAAGAAAATCATAGTTATAAAGTGCCGGCTGTTTTCTGATGGCTTTCTTAAGATAATGGGGGTTTTCAAAACCAAGTCCCCATTTCTCTTTAACATCAGCCTCTTCATTAGGTGCATTGAGAAAAATAGTTTGATCTGTTTGACCTCTCACATAAAGTTTTGCTTCCAGACCATTTACCTTCTTATTCAAATTCTTGTTTTCAACCTGCAGTTTATAAACAGTTAGTGCAAATTCATTTTTCTCAAACTCATATTTAGACACTTTACCTTCAAACTCAGAAATCCTCTTTTCAAAACAATCTACTTTAGATTTAGAATCAAAATCAGACTTGCGTAAAGAATCAATCAGATCTTTGTTTGAAATAACAGACGTATTAAGCTCAAAGATCTTGTTCTTTTTAGCAACTTTTTCTTTTTCCTTTTTTAGATTATTTTGTAAATTTTGTAGCTCAACCACCATGGTTTCCATTTTGGTAATAAAATCTTTTTCAGATAAGTTTAATACCTCATTAACTGCCTCATCACTTGACTCGTCATCCTTAACTTCTTTGCCCATGAGACAGATATGAGTTGTTTCTTCTTTCTTGTCATCCTCTTCTCCTTCTGAGTAATCCAGCCAAAACTCATCTTCAGCCATTAGAGCAACACCCGCTTCTTGTTGTCTTGCCAAAAGCAACTTGTTCTGATAGTACTGAGAGTTGTGAACTTTCGGCTTTCGACAATCTTTTGCAAAATGACCCATCTTGCCGCAATTGTAGCACTTGATTGAATCAGTTGCTGGCTTTTCAACAGCGGTGTAGTCATTCATAAACTTCTTCTTCTCATCTGATTTCTTCTTCACATATCTATCTTCTTGATACCTCTTACCTTCCACTTTTTGTCGGTGCTCGTGGTTCTTTGAACTTGATGAAGAATAGCGTTGAGAATTTGATCCCGGCTTCTTGTAAAATTTCTTCTGAAATGCACGGGTCAGTAGCAGCATGGCTTGTTTCAAATTCTCTCCATCAACACTATCTGAAACAGAATCTGACTCAGAACTGATAAGAACTTTCTTCTTTTTCTTTTCTTTCTTCTCTTTCTTTTCTTTCACCTTCTCTCCAGCTACTAATTCAATAGGATCAGGAACTTGTGCTGCCTTCTTCTTCTCAACTCTTTTCTCTTCAACCTCTTCTTCATTCTGTTTCAAAGTCTCAAATACTTCATGTAATGGAATTTCATTCAAATCCTTCATCTGCTTCATCCTTCTTGTATGCTTTTTCCATTACGGACGTAGGATACTCAGAAATTTGACATTGTTTTCCAACTGCTTCTTTTTGACTTTATTCTTTGTCAACTCATTCAGAAGCAATACAAACCTCTCATATGTATCTTCCAGACTCTCATTCTCCTTAGCTCTGAATTCCTCGTAGCTATTAATGCAATTAGCCACTTTCATCTGATTTCCGACCTTGGATCCCATCATCGTCTTTTGTAATTAATCCCACATCTTCTTGGCATTTGCTTTGTAACTATCAATCTTGATGTAGATCTCATTCGGAATGCTCTGAAGAAGTAAGGATCTTGCTTGTTTATCTGCTTTGTATCGGCTTTTCTGTTCTTCAGAATATTGAGAAATATCCACTATCACTGTTTTCATCTTTTGCTCTCTTTCCTCAGTCCCATCTTCACTATCAGAAGAATCAACATCAGGTACTTGAACTGTTATTGGAGCCATTGGACCTTCGGTGATAGACATAAGAATATTCTCTCCATTTGAATGCCGATCTATGAAATCCAAGAATCTGTCCTTCCATTGTTCATACTCGCCTTTGAATAGAACTGGAGGCTTAACATCAGTACCAATCGAAAGTGCATCTTTTGAAGTCATCTTGTTTAACCTGTTTGAAAGATATATCAATAAGAAACTAGAACTGATCGTTAGTCCAAATGAAATCAAAAAAAAAATTATATAGAAAAACTTGAAATAAAACTTCAGAGATTTTGATCACAAAAAGAACTATGTCCCCCTAGGCAGACTTAGCACGGGGGCCTTTTCACTATTAAAGGCCATATTACAGTTTTGAAAAATTTTCTCAAAAAATATTCTAAGTATAGAAACTCGCAAGTCACTATTCAAAGCTTAAAACTCGCAGACTGAGAAACACGCAAATCGAGACTTGCGCGTTTGATAAACTCTCAAGCAAACTCGCAGACAAACTCGCAAGCAAACTCGCAGGCAAACTCGCAGATCAAACTCGCAGATGCCTAAACTCGCTAACAACTGTTCACGCTAAAACTCGCTAACAGAGGCTTGCGCGTTTACTAAACTCGCACGTCGAAGAACTCGCTAACCACTGTTCCTCTCCAAACTCGCACGCTTCGATTAGCGCGTTTGGTGAACTCGCAGATCACTACGTGCACGTTCTGGTCCTTAGAAAATTTTTCAACTTTTCCAAACTCGCAGACTTCAACTAGCGCGTTTTTAAAACTCGCTAGTCGTTACTTGCACGTTTTGACCAAAATCGATTCCTTTGACTTGCGCGTTCTAGCTGATGAACCTTGCGTGTTTCACGAAGAACTAGCCCGTTTCACGAAGAACTTGCGCGTTTGAGAGATCTAGCACGTTCTTCCTTCTGTCGACCCAAAAACTAACTTTTCCATCTGTTTTCGATCCAAACGTGGTCCAAATGATCTGAAACCTTGGATTGTTGCTCGATTACAATACTAGAACGAATTACAACTCAAGAAATTTACAAACAACCACTTACAACAAAAAAAAATCGATGAAACAGTAAACTTATACTCGTGAACAAAACTCAACAAAAATTACGAAATTCTTGTGATTTACAGTGCAAATCAAAAATTGATTACAAGAACTCGATCTAATACACTTTTCGACGACTCCCTAACAAAAATCTGCTCCAAAAACACTCTGTAATTCAGAATTCGAATTTTCTTGAATGAACAGTGACGAACAATCCAAAACTTTGATTTTCTTGATTCGATTTCACTTTGGATCTTCTCTGATACCAATTGTGTGTCCCAGATTCTAGTTTCTAATCATTAACAAGTAATCAAACAAACAATTCAAACAATTACCCGTTTTGATTAATCTTGTCAATTCAACAATTACACTTTCTCTCTCTAAAACTCTTTCTCTCTCTCTCTCTACAAGATATCTCTCTCAAACGTACAACTGAACTCTACTCATTGAAATACAAAGAATACAAGGTATTTATACTCACTACTAATATACAAGGAAAAACAAATACAAATACAATACTTTGACTTTTTATTACAAAAAGACTTTGACTTTAATGAGAGTTGACTTTCTCAGCTTTGACTTCTTGAATCTTTGACTTTTGTCTTCTTGATCTTGTATCCAACAGATTTATGTTCTAACAAGAGTGCTAAGGACTCATCAAACTCTGAAAGATCAGGGTCTGATGGATCCTCAGATTCAGAATCTAACTTAGTGATGGTGAGAGTAGATCGCTGAGATGGAATTATCTATGAAGAGACTAAAGCAACAGGAGTGCTTTTGGAGTCTTTAGAATCTTTTACAAGATTCTTCTTTAAGAGATTCGATTGCTCATAGTTGAGCAATATTCCATATAGAGTGCTGAGAGAAAGAGAATTTAAGTCTTTTGTCAGCTTAAGACATATTGAATAACTGTCCCAGCTTTCAGGAAGACATTCTAAGAATTTTGTTAGGACCTCAGAATTAGAATAGGTCCTACCAACGGTTCTTAGATCAATGATTAAGAAATTAAACTGCTGATGAACGTCAGAGAGAGATTCATTCTTACCAGCGATGAAACTTTCATACTGTCTTACCAAGTTAATCTTTCGAGTCTCTTGGATTTCAGTGGTGCCCTCATATTGAACACATATGGTTTCCCACATTTCTTTAGAAGTTTTAAGATGCATGATGGAATGGAAAACTTCATCAGGCAAAGCCCTTGAAACAATGATCTTTGCTCTTGCATCTATGCCTACCTTCTTTTTGTCTTCATCACTCCACTGTCTTATTTCCTTAACGACATAGCGTTCAGGGACAGCTTCAGTGGTGGCAGTAGCGGGAACTGCAACTATAATTCTAACAAGTTCATAGTGTCCATTTTCTATATACTCAGGTATAGTAGGATCTGCACCTTCAAGAAATAGCATCATTCGATTTTTCCATAGAGAAAAGTTATCTATGCTAAATCGAGGAGGTTTAGAAAGTGAACCATTATCATAGTAATTTGTGTTTGTGTTAAGTGCCATTTAGAACAGCAAAGAAGAGAATAAAGAAAGATCTTGTTTATCAGATTAAACAGTCTGCTCTGATACCACTTGTTGGTCTCGGAGTTGCTTTAACAAGTTTGTAGAAGGGGGGGAGGGTTGAATACAAACACAGAAATTAAAGTTTAATAAATTGTTTATTGATAAATCAAACACAATTTACAAGTTTGTTGCAGAATAAGATTAAGACAGACTCAATCTAAACAAACTTAAGAAACACTAAGATGATTGCACAAAAATTTCAGAGAATGGGGGATTTAAGGAATATAGAAAACAAAGGTTTCTATTTGGGGTTCAAGGATTGAGCACACCCTCAGATGGAGGGGTGATCTTCCTATTTATACCCTATGCATTAAATGCATGGCAGGGCACTTTACACGTGGCGTTCACTGATTGGCTTTGGAAGTCTGACTTTGGGAGACATGCTTTCAGCCAGATCATGAACAGTCTAGATGACAGAGTTGTTGTACGAATTGTGGCAGAGACATGTTCTTTCTGACACATCGTACTGAGTTGTGCAAGGTAAGACAAAAGGAAACTTGAGGTGTAAGCTTTGTGATCATTTGATCGCTGAATATCTCTTTCTTCAGAGACATCAAGAGTTCAGCGATCGCTGAAGCTTTCCTCATGTTCCTTCGCGTATAAGTAGAGTTATCTTTGCTTCACTGATATCTGCATCAGGTCACTAGTAGACTTCTCTTTGTTCAGCAGATTCGTCTTCGATTCAGCTATGAACATCTGTTGACGCGAGACTTGTCTTCAGGGATTACGTTACTGTTTACATCAGAACTATCAGCGATAACTGAACAGACTCAGTTTGATCACTGATAGTGACACACTAATACATATTAAATGTTTATAAGAAAGACTATCAGCGATAACTGAACAGACTCACTCTGATCGCTTATGGTGAAACACTAATACATATTAAACGTAATTTTCACTAAGTACAGAAAACGGTCATTATCAAATCACTGAGAGAGTTTGGATCAACAACATATGTGGAGGAGATCCAATGTTAAGGTCATAAACCATAGTTACTTGTCCAAAACCCTAAACAACATCGAAATACGAGCATCGCAATATCCGAAAATAGCGTTGGACAATAATGAGAATAAAGAAGGTCTTAGCGAAATTTGGAACCTCATGCAATCAAGTAGTTGTATAAATATTTAAAATCATGGTTTAAAACCTGGTGTGTGCTAAACATCTTTACAAACTTTCGTATTTTTTTTTCACATGATGATTTTGGAAACATGAGAAATAATTGATGCAATTTATTTTACAATAAATTTTGTGCATGAATTTGATCGGCACTCAACGTCTCGAAACTACACACCTCAATTTCCCAGTCACACATCGTCATCCGAATACTCAAACACCTTAAGACAATAACCAAGGATTTCATATGTTCACCTTACAATTTTCTCCTCGAGTAATGACGATTCCAAACGTCTATGGTTCTAATCCAACCAATCATCTCGACCCGAAACAGTCCACTTAATGCAATTACTATGCTTACTGTCACTCCAAGTGACGAATGCTAAGATCATCAGTCTCATCTCACAACTACCCACTTAGAAACTTCTATACTACCCCAACGGTTGTCACATCCCAGTAGTCCAAGTATACACATGTAACTCGTAGGTTCACCATAACACTGGCTAGGTGCAATTATGAATGTATTGTACATGATCATCCTTGCTATCTTCGACGTGACTCCCGTTCCTAGGGACTCCATTAGCCTCAAAACATCTTACCTTAAAGTGCCTATCGGTGAAATTCTCTCTCTCGATCACTTAAAAGGACACTAGTTTGAGTCTAGGAATCCCAAATCAACACCTAATTCTCTCAAAATTAAGCTCTGATACCAACTTGTAACACCCTCAAATCTGGAAGAGCAACTAATTAAAAATTTTCCAATAATACCTCAAGGAAAGAAAAAATCTTTTACAACAACTCCATACTTGAAGTATTAATCTGGGTTTAATTATCAACAGAATAAATAAAGTCTTACACAACGATAGATTAAAGGTCGGGTGTTACTAAAACTCAATTGCAAGTTGTTATTCCAAAAAATAAGGTGGAAGACTTCACCAAGCTACTCACTCTTGCACAAATATCTAGCACTCATCTCTTCACAGATACACTAGCACCATTCCCCCACCGAATCTGATGCACTTGCCGACAAATAAAAAGGTTAGGCTAACGCCTAGTGAGTTCAAGGGTTTTCACCACGAACAAATATATTTGTTAAAGGGAAAGAATGCGGTTTAGATCATAACATTTCAAAATGATGTAATTTAAATAATAAACAACTCATTTTCCAATAACACACACCTTTAAAGACAAGTAGCCCAACATAGACACTTCTTCGTAAAGCAACTTCAACCCCAAACTCACCCAAAATATGAATAGAAATTGAACTCCCAATTTATAAAAATGCGGACAAAACTTTATTTCCCGAAACACCCAAAACACGGGAGGGCTTAATACTCAACCCATAAAGCTTGAATAAAAACCCATATATGCAAAATGTCACCGAAAACATGGATAAAAAAATAATACAAATTAATACCCAAATGACACCTTCCAGTGACGGGGGAGACTCGATTCCGTTGTACGTGGCAGAACACAAAGTTAAGCCACAGAGGCACGTTGTCGAACTACACCTTAGATCATAACTGTATTGTCTGCTCTGCCGAGCTACACCTCCAGTCAAACTGTATTTCAAGTCCTAAAACACCGTATCCCCCATTTCCTGCTCCGTCGAGCTACACCTCAAGGATACACGATCTTATTGCCTATTCGTTCTCTAGTGGAGTTTCATCCTCAGGGTACTCATTCGACCTCTAGTGCCTACTCCCTAGCATTCAAGATAGAAGCCTCGGTTCCTTACTTTATAACTAATGATGTCTAACCCTCATGCACAAAGAATTAGAACATCGAATCACAAAACTCATTTTCCCGAAGTACAATCCATAAAGGTTCCTCTCCGCATAACAACCGGGGCAACAACAATGCCAACACGACATAATTCCTAAGGTGAGAATATCAAGACTCCTCACTATCAATTATGACCGACTTACATGCCTATGAATCCAATGCATTATAGTCTAAATACATGACTCAAGATGAATGACACACACACTTAAAACATGAATTGTTCAAAATTAAAGTGCAGTAAATGAAACTCACATCCAAAGCTCCACTGAAGTTATTAAAAGCGGGAAAATTTCCCCAAGAACCGACGAATACGAAAACCGAGCCATAAGCTCAACCAATCAAATGACCATATGTTAAAATCCACAAAACAAAATAAGATGCAATTGACCAACGTTTATGCAAACACATGTTCCAAAATACATGAATAACTCCAACACAATTTAGATCGGAACAAATCATTTTCCAAATGAGTCTATACCATTTATTCTTTCAAAACGTCTCATAACACAAAATCAATCATTTATTCAAAACACACACTAAATGTACATTTATATTCAAAATATCTACTTCCACAAAATAACTCATTAAAACACAAATACTTGTGATTTATTTGTCAAAATGCCCAAAATCCCCAATGTGGGTGTTTTTCAAAGTTTATAAAGTTAAACACTTCAAATAATCAAAACTCGTCAATTAACTCAACAATTGATAATTTCATGTAAAACATATAATCATTTAAAATTTGACATTTTGGCATGTACACCATTTTCACAAATCAACTTGAACTCACCTTGCTAGATTTAGGCTAAATCTAGATTTTACCCCACTTAGAGCTTCCTTGAAGAAACTTGAATCCTCCAAGCCAAAACTTCCAAAAACCTAAATCCATAAATTTCCGACCATAAATATTCATTTTCAATCATATAAAATTGTTCCCCAAACATTTTCATGAAGATCTCATCTTATCTCAAAACCCTAGCTTCCATAGTTGAAGAGAATAGAAGATTACCTTAACCAATAGCTTGAATCCACAACTAATACACCTCTAGGGTGGTGAAAAGGGTTGGAGGAAACCCTAGAAAGTTTGGTGAAAAAGATGAAGATGAAAGGTTTATGGTTCGTGTTCCCAACTTGCTAAATGAAGGAGAATCACATGGTTTTAGGAGGAAAACCCCCAAAAATGAGTTAGAGTTCCATTGGGGAGGATGGGGGTCGGTTTGGGAGAGAAAGGGGGAAGAGATTTGTGTTTTAGGTGAGAAAATGGGGTTGTAGGCAGATTTTTCTCCTTTATGAGCACGCAGTGGCTCCGCACGGAGTGGTGGCGCAACCCGGCTAGCGCGGAGGGGAGCACGGAGTTATGGACATGGTCTCGCGCAAATCACCATGCGGTTCGACATGCGGGCTTTAGCGCGGAGCACTGCCGCCATTTTTCTGCCTATTTTTCGAACAAGGATTTGGGGGTGTTACACACAATGCACGGAACTCGCTTTGCTTTTGAAGGCTATTCACTCTAACAAGGTCGGACGTTTTGCATACATAGCAATTTCTCAATGGCATGCTGCTTTCGACTAAATGGTAGGGTTTCCCACCCTTGAACAACCTTAGGTGCAAGTTCTTCCGAATATACTTGTTCTCCCACTACATAGTTTCCAAATTTGATCATTGACTTGCAAATTATACCATTTCAACCTTGACTGGAATAGCACAATAGGCGATCATTCGCCTTTCTTTCTATGCCTTCCCCATACTTCAAATCAACATTGACACTTTCCTCCATTATCCTTGCCACCCTACTGATTGACTAAGGAGTCAAAGGGGTTGTTTCCTTTACCCGATCTAGACATGAAGCTTTCAAGAATCAAACGTAATCCTCTTTCCCATATACTAATTAATCGACGCATCAAACTCCAATAAAGACTCACTAGAAGTACTCTTAACCAACCATACCCCCTCTTATTGAACCCTAGGAGTTCTACCTCTAGTCGGTTCATTGTTATCTCAGACATAACTCCTTTCTGAAGGTATCAACCATTACACCAAATATAATCTCACACAACACGCCAAGACCCTTGCTAATCATTTGCAAGACTAGAACTTAATACATACCACCACATTTATTGATCGTCTCTACAATAGTAACTAAGCTCGCTCATGCACCTGTAAAATCATAATGACATTGGCCAGATGTGATTTTGAATTTACCATACATGAGGGTTCTCGCTACCATCATCCTGATTCTCAATGATCGAGGTCTTTCCTAATGGCTTCCTATATCTCAGTTGTGATTCCATATGTTACAGTTTATGTTTAGTCCCATCCGGACACCTAAATCCTTTAAACTACGACTCAGATACCATTTGTAACAATCCAAAACCAACATTTGCATAAACAATGCTGTAGATCCCAGTACAGTGCAATCAATAGTAAATCTTCAATATAGAACAATAATCAAGCCACAACTGCTAGTCATAAGATTAATAAGCAATCAAAGGGTTACAAGTTTACAGAGAGAATTTATGATAAGGTTATGTAAACCTATGGACTAGCAATCTAATAAATGACTTGAGTAACCTGAAATATGAACTAGAAATGCCTTTATATACTTAGGCTTACAGGCCTAATGGGCTTATGGGCTTGGGCCCATCTAATTAATCAACTATTAATGAATTACATTATGCATCCTTATAAATACTTTATTCCACTTTCAACACATAGGACTTGCAGTCCTAACAATCTCCCCCTAAAGTTGAATAAAGCATTTAACAACTTGAAAAAACTTCAGGCCTTGATCTTCTTTCCCTCTTGAATCTTTGAAGAACTTTGGTGTTTCTTGACTTCCTGTCTTTCCACGCTCCCCATTGAATAAAGCTATTGGCCTTCATAGTATCAACTTTGTAACCAGATTCAATGTACAGTAGCATCGACTAAACGCACTATCAAGCAGCTTTCAGCTATAAAAACTCAATCACATCGGATCAACACACAAAAAGATAATGTCAGAGTTACTTGACATTCCACGGTGCTTCTTCAGTTTAAAACAAAGAATCTGTCTTTGAACTGTGAGTTGAATAAACTTTCAGCTTAAGAACTTGTTTCAATCATCTCGTAGGAGGAAATGACTGGAAGCAGACACCACACAATACGGGATAGAAGAAATACAATCTTTGAAATCTTTTTGAAAAATTGAAACATCATCTTCATGTCTTTGATCTCTAGACTGTCTTCAGAAATAACTTTCTTTCTTTCTTTAAAACTCTGAAATTGAACTTTTTCTCCCCCTTTTTGATGATTGTGAGCATCATGATCATCAAAACTTCTTCAATTTCATCACCTTCTTTGATCTCCCCTTTATGATAATATGACATTCTCCCACCCGTGATCTGAGTATCCGTCCATTCATGAAATGTATATATCCGAATCTTTTCAAATTCAGATATATTAGGAATGGTAAACCTGAATCAACAAATGATACAGTTAGTATGCCTGTAAGTAGCATGGAGCCACTTTATACAACAGATGTACATTGTAAAGGAGCTTTTGTGATGTTCACTCCCCCAGGGCTTCCATTCAATCATTGAAAAATCACCAAGGAATTTCTATGAATGTTATGACAAGAAAACTCATTCCTTGTGTGCTCGTGCAAGTGTATGAATGATTGAAACTACTTAGCTTGATCAGGCTCAAATTGTGTAAACTGTTGAGACAGCAACAGATATTACACGGACTCAATGTGCATGAAAGATAAAGGTGCGAAGGTGGGGCAACTTTCCTTCTTTTTCAATATATAAATCTTCCAAGTGAAGACTAGATAGCAGATATGCTGCGTCCCCAAGGAAAATGAAACATTTCTTTGTTAAGAAAGAAACGAGTGGCTGGTGGGGTTATAGCAAGAGTTGGCATGTGCTAGGTGCCTTTTTCAATGATGGTTACCAAAGAATGTGAACCAATCAGAATATGTGGCTGCCCGGCTCAGAAAGTGGTTGGTGCAGAGTTCTGATATTCTTTTAACTCTGTTCTTACACCCTCTTTCTTTTTAACATTAAAGCTCACTTCTAACAAAACTCTTATTTACATTTTTCCGCTCAACACAATGAGAAAAACTCAACCCGATGAGTTATCTCCCCCACTCTTTGATTTATGACCCCTCACCCTTCAAATCACTCTAGGATAACTTCCGGGGTAGGAAACACTGGTTTACGTGAATCAATGGAAGTTATGTTTAAGCTCTCACACAAATCCCATGTAATTCCTATAAAGAATGATAGCTCAACAGTTTATCTTGAACATTTAAGCTCAAAATGTATGATAACATTGTCAAAATGTATGCTCATGAGATTTGAGCAATTAAACTTTGAAAATCTGACATTGTATCAATCAGATCAACTAAACTGGTCATGGTATCAAAGAATTGGATATTATGTTTATATGAACGAATATAAACAATTTAGCAATGAAAGCACAAATTTAGAAATAATGATAGATGCTCAACAACATTGAATTTCAAACGGGGGTATTACCATCGAAAAATTGTTTCATTATGAGACATGGTAATAACAAGTACAAATGAAGTACTGAACCTGTGTGTGTGAATACGTTACAGTATAAAGATAAGATAATACGCAAGTATTGATCTTTAGAAACACACACAGTCAGTTAAACATTAATGCGCAAAAAGTGAAAAACATTTAAATTCACACTTCTAGATTCATGAAACCTTTTGAAAATCAGAAGTGGTTTGAACATTTCAGAAACTGTTTTTCATGCTTGAACGTTGTTCTTCTTTCAAACAATCAGAGATCTAGATCAGAAGATATTTACCTTTTAAGCTCCCCCTCAAATCATGATACAATGATTTAGGTCTTTTAAGCTCCCCCTGGATATTTGCAAAATATCCAAGTCTGAACGTTGAAGAACGGGTCCTGATCTGTCATGTGATCAGAAGCCAAACTCCGTTGAAGTACGGGTTCTAAGTTGATTTACTTAGAATCCATTGTTCTTCTACTCCCCCTTGATAGTAGGTGCCTGCAACAAAGAATCAGTTTTCGGCTTTGGTACCCACTGGAATTTGGGTCCATGAATGTTAGTTGCAGTTCTTGTGGGGGAAACAGAATAAGAACCATACCAGAAATGATCACTGGTTTTGTGAATGTGATCATGTGTACTACAATAAGAACAATGGTATTTCCTACCTGACAACCTGAGTAATTGATCTCTTGAGTAGATATGATCAGGTTTACCTTTACTCGCTTTGTTCTTCTTGGCAATAGACGCATGTACACATGATTCTTTTTCTTTCAGCTCATCTTCAACTGGTTTCTTCTGCCAGACCAATTTCTCTTCTTTGTGTCTCCTTCTTCTTTGGAATGTACCTGAACCATCTATATTTCTATCATAGAAAAGGTTAGTTTTACGAATCTGATCAAACGATTTAACTGACCTTTGTGAAGAGACCGATTTCTGATTTGAACTTGATGCAGTCTGTTCAAGAACTTTAATCGTCGAAGCGAAGTTGTCTCTTTCTTTAACAAGTAGGTCAATCTTCTTCGTGAACTCAGACTTCGTTTTCTGCTCTTTTAGTACACTTTCAGATAGTTCAGATAACTTCTTAGTAAGCTTTTTGATCTCAGCCTCAAACATACTTCTCTCTTCTTCAAATCCCTTCTCAGCATTGTTTCTTTGGCCGGATATTTCTTTGAAGACGCTAACATTCTTTTGTTCAATGGCCTTCTTTTCTGTTGCAAACTTCTCTCTTTCAAGAATGATCACTTTCTGAAAATCAGAAACTTGCTGAGAAAGTTTTACGCATTTCGGCTCAACTTCTTTCTTCTCATCAGCACATTTTCTGGAAAAATCTGAGAACTTCTTTGCGAACGATTTCTCAAACTCGGATTTATCTTGAGCATGCTTTTGCTCCAAATCAGATATTTGCTTTTGAAGCTCAGCATTTGTATCTTTCAGATGCTCAATCTGCTCCTCAGAACTTTCAATAGATGCTGCTTGTTGGATTTGGGCAATTTGAACTTCCAGATCAGAAATCCGTCTTGTTAGTTCAGAGTTCTCAGTTTCCAAAAACTTTACTCTTGAAGACATCTTTGGTCCTATCATTATCTTCTCAATATGTTCCCACAGCTGTTTTCCTGTAGCCTTTTTACTGTCTAAACTAACAGAAATCTCTTTTGTCGATAAAAGCTTTATTCAATTTATCAGCTTCAAATATCTTTCTTTGCTCATCTGTGTATTCCTCAAATGGTATTGTGTACATTTCGTGTTCCGTTCTTCCATTTTCTCCTATAAAATAACAAATATTTGTCGGAATTTTCATTCTTCCTTCCCTCAGAGATAATCTGATATAATCACCCAAGTCAAGTTTATCAATGAAATCTAAGAACTGAATCCTCCATTGGTCATATTCTCCTCTGTAAAGAACAGGTGGCATCTCATCCATACTCGTTGAAAGAGCTTCGTTTGAAGGCATTCCTTTTGATATACAGGGACTGAACTTGACAAGAGATGGAACTCTAAAGTGCAAGGACCAAAAGTGACAAATTATGAAACTTGAAAGTTTAGGGTCACAAGTGACACACTACTAAAACCTTGAAGTACGGGGGCTAAAGGAATTGCACTGCAAAATGATCGAGAGACAAAAAATTTGACCTTTTTTTCTCTTTTTTTTTTTTTTTAAACAGGTCGAGCAGGGTACCGGTCAAGGAAAAGACCGGTAAAGGCAATGTACCGGTCAAGCAAAGGATCGGTATAGACAGAGTACCGGTCAAACAAAGGACCGGTATAGACAAAGTATCGGTCGAATCCAAATGTCGGTCAAACCAAGGTCGGTCAAAACATAAGACCGGAAGAGACAAAGTACCGGTCGAAGCAATGTTGGTCGAATCAAAACGACCGGGAGGGACAAAGTATCGGTCAAATGCAGGGTACCAATCGAATCAGTGTATCGGTCGAACACAAGATCGATAGAGGCTAAGTTTCGATTGAAGCAAAGACCGGAAAACACAATGTATCGGTCAAACACAATGACCGGTAATTACACCTTCCCGGTCAAAGGATGTCTATCGGTCAAATAACAGATTAAGACTAATTAATAGATAGACCGATAAATACAAGCACCGATAAACAAACAAGCCCGATAAACTCGAAGAATACCACCGAAGAACACGAAGAATTTTCTGGAATTCGACCGAAATCAAAACACAGAAAATTGAAATCGAACAGACCGATAAACCACAAAATCAACTGTAACCTTCGATCGATAAAAACTTAATTACTTTTCCAGAACAACTTCGATCGATAAAAATTAAACCCAGAAGAACCGATAAAGTCAATTAAACAAGATATTAGACCGATAATAACCTTTTCATAAATCAATCGACCGATAAAACAAATCAACCCAGATTGTCAGAAATCAAATAGATCGATAAACCACATGAACAGAAATCGATTAAAGCAGATAAAAAACGATTAACACAAAATTGATTATAGGGTTTTAGACAAACCTTTTATGTATCAAACCTTTAGTCTCTTTGCTCTGATACCAATTGTAGATCCCAGTACAGTGCAATCAATAGTAAATCTTCAATATAGAACAATAATCAAGCCACAACTGCTAGTCATAAGATTAATAAGCAATCAAAGGGTTACAGGTTTACAGAGAGAATTTCTGATAAGGGTATGTAAACCTATGGACTAGCAATCTAATAAATGACTTGAGTAACCTGAAATATGAACTAGAAACGCCTTTATATACTTAGGCTTACAGGCCTAATGGGCTTATGGGCTTGGGCCCATCTAATTAATCAACTATTAATGAATTACATTATGCATCCTTATAAATACTTTATTCCACTTTCAACACATAGGACTTTCAGTCCTAACAAATGCATTATACCCTAAATGGTCCCTAAATATACCAAAATCCATCAATATCAACTCAAGGTTTGCAGCGGATAAACACATCTACAACTGAAGTACAATAAGTCTAATGGTGAACTACAAGCCTATGCTTTTCTATGCCCCTTCTATGGCATCACTTCTTCTCTTTACCCTTTAGATGAACTCCCAACTACACTCTTACCTGAAAATGGTTTTAAGTTTGAAAAGTGAGGGTTATACCATAAGGTCTAGTGAATTCCCTCTTAAAAGACAGTTTAAACAGTTTTTAAAAGGATATGTTATCCACCATAAAGGCCCAACAATAACACATAGACATTTAACACAAAACACGGGTCTTTGCACAATGTTCATAGCCAACCATCACGTCACCGTGATGACCATAATCGGGGCCCCAATAGATCCCCATGACCCCCAATAGATGCCAATCCAATGTGTATATGAAAATAATTCAAGACACACAATATAATATAACTCCCAAGGGATTTCGCGATCCCAAGGTACCCTAATCCCACTGTGCAACAAAAAACCAACACCAAATCACAAATTTCATGATATGAAACACCTTAGGCAATGTATGCTCATTAGTAAGCAAGTTCAAGTAAACTTTTATTCATGCATCCATAATTGCAATTCATGTTAAAATGATAAAACCATGATCAGAGTTTAGAAATCATTTTCAAACATTCCACATGCACAAAAAGGTTTAAGGGAACTCACCTGAGCTTCGGTAAATCATCACACTTCTTAAAGCTCACTTTTGTTCAAACCGAACACTTGAATTTGGACGATATATGAATGGTATTAAAACACCTAATTACATCCCAAAATATCTTAAAATGATCCATTTCAAACCCCAATACAAACCCCTAATCGATGGCTCGAACCTGGCCCCAAATGACAAATGAAGCAAAAACTGAAATTGGGCAAAACACTACTGAAAGCGATTTTGGAGCGACCTAACCCACTTCAAGGTCGCATTGGGCACTGCCTGGACCTGCACAAAGGTTTCAGCAAAAATCCCCAAAGCCTTTTGCATCTAAACCTTCCCAAATTGGATTTAAGCCCCAAAATCGATAGGATCGACATTCTAAACCATTTTAACCAATATACTTACATCAAAACCACATTTAATGCAAACAATATCCACTTCTTAATCTCATATTTAGAACCAAAAACACAATCTCTTGACATTCTTGAAGCTACTATTGAAATGGTGCCCAATTTCAATGAAATCAAATGAAGGACCATCAAACCCAAATCAAACCAAACTTTTACCAAGATTTCCAACCCAAAACCCATGGAAATAAAGAAACCCACATTCTCAACCCAAACCACCATTAATGGTGTCATAGTCTTAAAGAGGGTGAAGTTACCTTAGAGAAGATGATCTCCTTTCTTTGCTATTCTTCAAGATTGCACCAAAATGTCTCAATCCTTCAAGCCTCCATTGTCTCTCCCTGATTTATCTCCAAATTCGTTGATACCAAATGAGGATAATAAGAGGGTTTTCTTCTCTTTAACCTCTTATTTGCTAACTAGTCCCGGAAAACATTGAAATTTGCATTTACCACCTCCCTAAACTTCTAAAAAAACTTAGATTTTGAGGTTTTAGGCTATTACAAAAGTTCACATGTAAACATATTCATAATTGCAGCGAGTCACATAAGTAACATGTCACATACATACAAAGTGTTAACCCAGTTTAATCTAGTTGATTAACAATCACAAAACACAATATAGATCAAGAGATATAAAGATTAGAATAACATACCAATCCCTTGAATATTCAATGAAAACCTTGTGTGTTTTTGATACCTTGAATGTAGGATTACAGAGAAAATGTACGGCTACTATTTAGAAAATTATCAGAGTTCTAAACCTAAAAACTAATTAACCAAAACTATTTATATCTAAGCCTAATAGGCCTAATGGGCTTGGGCCCAACTAATAATAAAACTATTAACTTATTACAAATCAAACCCTCTAATTAAATTTATCACAATTACAATTTAAACCCTTAACTTTAACTTTAATCTTGAATACAATTTATGATCCAACAATCTCCCCCTTTGGATTCAAGATTAAATTTTTTTTGGCAATAGTCTTTGGGTCTTCACTTTTCTCTTGAAAACTTCAGATATCTTCATATTTGAAAACTGTATCTGATATAACATTTCAAAAACTTGTAGCTTTCAGTCTTCATCTTTCTCTTACTTGAAGTTTCCTTCTGACGAGCATCTTCAGTCAGGCTTTTAATAGATCAAATAAGTTCCGACACTTTGACATCTTTGAAAACTTCAGCAATCTTTACTTCAAGACTTCAAAAGTTCTTGTATTCTCCCTTGTTGATTATTCTCCCTCTTTGTATATTCTCCCCCTTTTTGATGAGTGGTGAGAATCATCATCATCAAAACATATCAGAACAATCTCTCCCTTGTCATTATAGACTCCAATTTAGCACTTTCTTCATGTATGGATCCCTGTGTGGAAATAAGAGCAGTATCTCCAAATGGAGAAAGTGATTATTTCAATCTTTTCAGATTCAAATAAAGTAAATGTGGTAACCATGAATCAACAAATGACTCAGTTAAAATGTCTGTCAGTAACACAAAGTTACTGAGTAACACAAAGTTACTATATAAGGAGCTGGTTTTGATGTTGGCTCCCCAGGTCTTCTATTCAATAATCCAATAACACATGGTTATCTATGAACGTTCTGACAGAAAACAAATTTATGTGTGCTCGTACATGTGTATGAAAGAATTAAGCATAGATGATTGCTTTTCAATATAGGCTCAAAGTAGGTAAACTTGTTGAGACAACAACAAATTATACAAAGACTCAATGTGCATGAGAAAGGGTTCGAAGGTGGGGCAACTTTCCTTCTTTTTCAATATTAGTATCTTCCAAATGAAGAACCAATAGCGTATGTGCTGCTTCCCCAGAAAATGTGAAACATTCTCTTTTTGAGAAAATAATGAGTAGCTGGTGAGGTTGTATGCAAGAGATGGCATGGGCTAGTTGCCCTTTTCAATGACGGTCACCAAAGAATGTGAACCAATCAGATAATGTGGCTGCCCGGCTCAGAAAGTGGTTTGGTGTAGAGTCTGATATTCTTTTACTCTGTTCTCTCACCCTCTTTCTTTTAATGCTCACTTCTAACCAATCTCTCTTTTCCATTTTATCTCTTCACACACCATCACTCAATTCTTTTGACCCCTCTCCCCTCAATCACTCAGGGAATACTTCCTGGGTAGGAAACACTGGTTATCGTGAATCCACGGAAGTTCTGTTAAGTTCTCACACTGAATCCCATGTAATTTCCTAAAAATAACATGTTGTTCAACAGGCTTTTTGTACATGTAAGCACAAAGGAATACAAACATGAAGAATAAAAATATGGAGAAGTCAAAACATAAGATGTTTGACAATGCAATTCTCCCCCTCAAACTAAAAGTGGTTGGCATTTAAGCTCAAAAATCATTTAAAATCACACTTCACAATTCATGAAAATCTTTGAAGAATAGGAAGTGGTTTCAACATTTTAAGAAACCATTTTTCTCAAGTGAAAGTTGTTCATCTTTCAACAAGTGATAGAGTATAAGGATTAGAAATATATACCAGTAAATCAGAATCCTTAATTCCCCTGAAATGAATATTTTCACTGAAATATCCTTGACAAAACTCAGATATCCTCCCCCTTGATACCTGTAAAAAGTCAGTTAAATCAAAAAGATATGACGATGATAGTAAAAATAACAGTTAGCTCCCCCTCAAATCAAAAACTTCTATAAAATATTTTATCATTTAAGAATCCTATCAGAAGAAAACATTTGAGTACGGGTTTTGAACTGAAGTATTCAAAAGCCATGATTACTTATTCTCCTGCGAGAATAGTATCATTTATTTTTACCAATGAAGATCGAGTCTTGAACTGTATTATTCAAGAGTCATTATACATATTCTCCGGTGAGAATAGTATTTAATCTTCTCCTGAAAAATCAGAAAATATATCAGTAAAAATATAAAGCATGTAAGCTCCCCCTTAATATTTGCATTCAGAAGTCAAACGCTTTGTCATTGAAGTCTGAGTCCTATGCTGTTGTACTTAGAAGTCAAGTTTTTGGCAATGAGGCAATAGTCTTGATCTGTAGTAATCAGAAGTCATCTTTTCGTTGAGGTACGGGTTCTAAGCTGATTTACTTAGAAGCCTTTGTTCTTTCTCCCCCTTAAACCTTGGGTGCCTGCAACACAGATTTAGCTTTTGGTACCCACTCATAATTGGGTCCTAATAGGTTAGTTGCAGTTCTTGTAGGAGAGATGAAGTAAGAACCATACCAGTTATTCACATACTCTTTTCTTACAAAATCATTTGAGCCACAGTAGGAACAACTAATTTTCTTTTGTGCTAACCTAATTAGTTGATTGATAGTGTAAACTAGATCAGGTTTGCCAAAAGTTTTATCTTTAGAAGCATAGTTCCATTTTGCATTTGATGTATGCACAAATGATTCTTCTTTCTTCTTTTCCTCTGGAGATCCTTTAACTCTCCAGATCCAATTTCCTCTATTTTCATCTTCTTTTCTCCAGATCCTTTTCTTCTGAGACTTGTTCTTCTTTAAGTTACCTGAACCGTCAACATTTTTGTCATAGAAAAGGTTAGAAGGACGAATCTGATCAGTAGATTTAGAAGTAAGACTATCATCTGAATCACATAAAGGATTATAGAAAACATTTGAAACATGTGAACTTGAAGCCTTTTTGAGTGAGCAATCTGAATCATCTGATCATCTCTCGATGATTGAGCTATTGACTCTGGCGTCTTGTGCTCAGTCAGCTTCACCTTGAATATGATCTCTTCAAGTTCCTTTATCTTTGAAGACAAACTGTTTCTTTCCTTTATAATCAGATCAAACTTCTTATGCAACTCAGATTTTGCATTCTTCTCCTTCAAGATGTTTGTTGATAGCTTAGATAGCTTTCCTGTCAGCTTAGCTATCTCAGTCTTTAGATCTTTCTTTTCTTTAGAAAAGTTTTTATTTACATCCTTCAGATCAGCTGTCTTCTTCTCTTTCTCAACCTTTTCTCTTTCAATAATGATAACCTTCTCAAAGTCTGAAACTTGTTGAGAAAGCTTAACACATCTAAGCTCTAATGATTTATTCTCTTCAAAGGCTTTTCTGGAGAAATCAGAGAATTTCTTAGCAAATTCTTTTCTTTCTTTCTCAATCTTCAACATTTCATCTTGAGCTATTGCATTGTCTCTGTCTTGGGTTGACTTTTCTTTCATCATTTTAATCTCAACCTCAAGACAAAGAACTTTATCTTTTAAAGAATCCCTTTTAGCAAAAATTCGAGACTTTGACTTTCTAAGCTCTTCAGATGTCTCACAAGCAATGTTTGCTCTTCTTCTCAGCTCCTCAAGCTCTTTTTGCATTGCATCCTTCTTTGACCATGTAGAGATTGAGTTAAGAATTTTTACTTCAGCTTGAATATTTAAGATCTCTTTCTCTTTCGACTCAATAATTCCTGCAAAATCAATTTTAGAATCAGTAATGCATACTGAACAGATGAAATCTTTCTTCAAATCTTTTGAATTGATCTGAGTAAGAAGAGATGAGTTCTGAATCTTTAAATCCTTGTTCTTAGCTTTAAGAGGTAACATCTCAGATTTGAGCTTCTTAATCTCTTTTTCACAATCAAAGACCATGCTTGTATATCTTGATAACTGTCCAGTAAAACGTTTAACATTTGCTTTTGCTTCAGAAAGAGTCATCTTGTCAAAATCAAGGCTGTAACGTTCAGACATCTTTAGCTGTATGGTTAGAAATCAAACTTATCTGTACCAAAGGAATCAACTAGATGAGATCGTTAGAATCAAGAATTGGATAAAAACTACACTCAAAAATTTTCAGAAAAATAAATTTCCAAAAATAATCAAATGCAGTCCTCGCACACAGTATAAAGAACAAATAGATTAAACACAATTAAATCTGGCGTAAAAATCAGATATATGCCAAGGACAGTGGCGCAAAGAGCAATTTGCGTGAGAGGCAGGTCGCGCAAAGAGGAGCTTTGCGTGACAAGCGGATGGCGCAAACAGAGGTTCGCGTGTGATGTGGGACGCACAAAGTGAGGTTTGCGCGAGCCTCAGGTGGCACAAAGTGTGATTTTTCGCGAGTAGGCAATGGCGCAAAGTGAGTGTGACTGGTACCTTGTTTGTACCGGTAACTTGTTCGACCAGTATGTTGCACGACCGGTATGGTCGACCGGTAGGATGCTTGGACAGGGGTGACTCGACCGGTATCAATTTGACCGGGATGGTGTTGTGAGGGGACCGGTAAGGTGTTGACCGATATTGTTGACCGGACCAATATATGGACCGGTATTAGACAGGGACCGGACTAAGATCGACCGGACAAGAGTGTGGACCGATAAAATGATTTGACCGGTTATGAGTGTGAGTAGTCCGGGCGACCGATATGAGTTCGACCGATAATGAGTCGACCGATAATAATTGCGAGTGGGCTGACCGATAAACTGTATTCGACCGGGGTGGACTGTGTGTTAACCGGGCGACCGAAGTGATGCGGTCGACCGGCATACTGTAGACTTAAATATCGACAGGGATGCAGTAATGAACGCTCGACCGATATGTTCTTCACAGGTCGACCCAGAACGACGATGTTCAGTCCAGAAAACACCTCAAACACTCAAATTGAAAGCAAAAATCATTCTTTTGTACCCACTAGCATGTATCGATCACAACATAATCAAAATTAACAGCTAAACTCAACTTTCATGCATCAATTCGATAGAAGCAGATGTCGACAGGTTATGAACCCAGAAATCAAAAATCATCAAACAAATCAATCAATTTGTGAATTTAAATGCAATTAACCAATCAGACAACCTTCAATAGCATAAAACTCATCTAATCATATCAATTTCAAGCATAAAAACACATAGATTCATGAAATCGATTTATCAGAATTCGATGAACACAGTAATCTCGATGAACAGTAATATCTAAAAAAAAACTTGATTCTTTTGGCTTTGATACCACTTGTTAACCCAGTTTAATCTAGTTGATTAACAATCACAGAACACAATATAGATCAAGAGATATAAAGATTAGAATAACATACCAATCCCTTGAATATTCAATGAAAACCTTGTGTGTTCTTGATACCTTGAATGTAGAATTACAGAGAAAACGTACGGCTACTATTTAGAAAATTATCAGAGTTCTAAACCTAAAAACTAATTAACCAAAACTATTTATATCTAAGACTAATAGGCCTAATGGGCTTGGGCCCACCTAATAATAAAACTATTAACTTATTACAAATCAAACCCTCTAATTAACTTTATCACAATTACAATTTAAACCCTTAATTTAACTTTAATCTTGAATACAATTTATGATCCAACACAAAACATGCATTTGGTTCACCAGTAGCGGTTCACATACATACATATATGTATATGTTCATCTATGTAGCGGTTTACATGTATGAGTTTATATACATAATACATCCATTTGGTTCACATGTAGTGCTCACACACACACACACACACACACACACACACACACACACACACACATATATATATATATATATATATATATACACACGTATATGTTAGTTGACTATAATGAATGGTAGTTAACTTTGATGAATCTATTGGGATTCAATGTTTCCTATTGGGCTTTATTTGATTTTATTGGGCTTTAATGATCATATTACGCTTAAATGAATCCAATTGGATGGACTTTAATAGATCAAATTGTGTTTTAATGGATATGTTGGGCTTTAACGTATCTTATTGGGCTTTAATAGATCTATTGAGTTTTAATAGTAATAATAATAATAATAATTATTATTATTATTATTATTATTATTATTATTATTATTATATAACACAATAATAATAATATAATAATAACATATTATTTCCCAAGAGTTTTATCCATTGGAGCATATTATAATTTGTAACACCCTCGAATCTGGAAATAGCAAGCAATTTAAAATTTTCTAAATACATCGATAACTGATTCATCTACAACAACAATTTAAGGTTTAACTTCAATAAACACATTTCATTCTACGTACACAGTCTATTATAGGGTCTGGTGATACTAAAACCCAATAACAGTCACTATCTCCAAACTGCGGAAGACTTCACCAACTACTTACCCTCGTGAAACACTAGGGCTCATCTCTTCAAAGTACTGCTAGAACCATTTCCCCAACTTGAACCTGATGCACATGCCGACAAATAAAAAGGTTAGGCTTAACGCCTAGCGAACTCAAGAGTTTTCATCATATATATATATATATATATATATATATATATATAACACTAACGTTAAGAATGTTATCTAAATCGTGATTTCCAAGAGGATAATGCGTTCAATCTGAAGCAACCAAGACGAAATACATTAAATCTGAAAACAATCTCTTTTCAACATTCAACCTCTTTGGGATTAAAATCACAAAACAAAACGCTTCTCCGAATATAAGTCCAAAACCCAAAAATCACGTAAAACATAACTGACACTTTAATAATCAAATACTGAAAAACGTAGATAAACTCCAACTTCCAAAACATCCCTAAAACATGGATAAGGTCCAATAATCAAAACTTTAGAACATGGGTGACTATCCATACTAAAAACATCACCGAAAACATGGATTATAAAACTCCATACTGAAATCAACACCTTTTGGTGACGGGGAAGACCCGCTAACATTATACGCGACGGAACACCAAAGTGGGTCACATAGCTATGTAGAAAACCAAAACGTATGGATTATACTCATAAAACATACCGAGCTCAACTACTCCAAGTCTATTGCTCAAAAACATCAAGTCAACTCCTCTGAGTCTATTCTTGAGGGTTCCAAAACGGGGAACCCAGTTCCAAAACAGGAACTTATGCACAAAGGGAATTACACCTTACTACCCATGGGACGCTGACCGACCATATAGGTCCACACCTTACTTACCATGGTGACTTGATGCCTATTCCGTGCCAAAGTGGTGAACTTATCCAAAGCGGGACATAAAGAACACTGTGCCTATGGATCCATTGCACTGACTAAAACATTACCTGACTCAAAACGAATGAACTAACACATTCAAAACATGTAATTCTCAAATAAGATGCAGTAAATGCAAATCATGACCAAACGCTCTACATTGAGCTATTAAAATCGGACAACTGTCCCCAAGACCCAACAAAATCCAAACCGAGCTATAAGCTCAACAAATCTAAAGAACCATCGTGGAAAATCATGAAATGAAATCAAACGTAAACAACCCGACTTTATGTAAACCCATACTCCAAAATATATAATTAACTCCAACATAGTTTAGATTGGGACAACTCATTTTCCAAGTGAATTATATCATTTGCTCCTTCAAAAACGTCCCATAACACAAAATCAAACACTTATCTAAAACACACAATAAAATGCATTTATACTCCAACTTTACTTCATGAAATAAATCATTAAAATACCAATGTGTATAATTTAGTTGTTAAAATGCTCAAAATCCCAAACGTGGGTGTTTTACAAAGTTTATAAAATCAAACACTTCAAATAATCAAGATTCGCCAAATAACTCAACAGTGAATCATTTCATGTAAAACATATAAACACTTTATAATAGACATTTTGGCATGTACACCGTTTTCACAAATCAACTTGAACAAACCTTGCTAGATTTAGGCTAAATCTAGATTTTTCCCCAACTTGAGCTCCTTTGAAGAAACTTGGATCCTTAAGCCAAACACTTCCAAAAACCTAGATCCATAAATTTCCAACCATAAATAATCGTATTCAATCACAAAGAATCGTTCCCCAAACATTATACATGAAGATCTCAACTTATGTCAAAACCCTAATCTCCATAGATGAAAAAAAGAGGAGGTTACCTTATCCATAACTTTAATCCACCAACCAAAATACTTCTAGGTCACCAAGTTGTGCCATAAACTCCCAAACTTCCAAAATGATGGCAAGGGTTAGGTGAAAACCCTAGAAATTGATGATGATGAAGGAGAAGATAGAGAGGATGAAGATATATTAGCTCTAGCTTCCAAACCTTGCTAGATGATGAAGAATCTCTTGAAACACTCTAGGTTTGGTGCTTTGAATGCATAAAATCCGAATTTAGGGTTTAAGGGCCGGTTCTAGAGAGGAAAGGGTGAAATGGAGAAAGGTTAGAGTGGAATAAATCTAAAAATCGCGATTTATAACAATTAGGGGTCGTCCGTGATTGTGACTCGGAGACTATGCCCATGGCATAGTAGCGTGGCATTCTCGCTCTCCCAACACCACCCGCGGTACACTGGCCGTAATAGTGCCCCGCGATAGTGACCCTAGCATAATCGCCAGGAACTTTCTCCCCATGTGTACCGAAAGGCTCTCCCTTCCCGCGACATTGTCTTGCGATAGTGACACATGTCAAAGTCGCAGACACTGTCACCCAGACCAAACAGGGCCGAAAATTGGGTGTTACCTTAGAGACAATTTCTTCAAGCTTTTTTACTTTAGAAAATAAATTGTTCCTTTCTGCAATGAGTAGGTCATCTTCTTCTGGAATTCAGATTTCGTATTTTGCTTTTTCATGGCACTTGTTGATAGTTCAGATAGTTTCTCTGTAAGCTTCTTTATTTCAGCCTAAAAAATCTTTCTTTCTTCTTCAAAATCCTTCTCGACATCCTTTCTCTGATCAGATAATTCTTTGAAAAATCCAACATTTTTGTTCTCAACTACCTTCTTATCCTTCTGAAACTCTCTTCTCTCTTTTTCCAACAGGATTTCTAACTCAGAAATCTTTTCTTTGAGAGATTTTCCTTCAGATCCAAATTCAGCGTTTTCTTTCTCAAGCCTGTCTCTTTCAACTATGATTATCTTCTCAAAATCTGATATCTGTTTTGATAGCTTTACACATTTCAGCTCCAAAGCTTTCTTCTCTTCGAAAGTCTTTCTTAAAAATTCAGTAAATTTATGTGAAAACCCTTTCTTTTCTTTTTCAAACTCTTATTTGTCTTTGGAAATTTTCTCTTCCAATTCTGAAATTTGCTTTCTCAGATCATCATTAGCACTTTCCAAATTCTCTTCTATCTCCTCATTCTTCTTACAATCTATGATTTTCTCCATCTCTGAAATCTTCTTTATTAACTCAGATTTCTCAGCTTCCAAACTCTGTACTATCTCTTCAATGCTCTTACCATCCTTTAATTGTTGAGAATCAGAGATCTGCTTCAGAAGATGCTCATTAGTGTTCTTTAATGCATTGACTTCTTCCCTTAGTAATCTCTTTTCATCATGATATTTCTTTGATCTCTCTGAGTAATATTCAACAGATTGAATGAGATTTTTATTCTCAGTTTTGAGTTTAAAAATCTGATCTTTGTCATCATTATCAAAATATCCCATCTTGATCTTTACACTGTTTAAAATGATCTTCAAAAATTCAGAAACAAAAGAACCTTCAAAAGTCAAACTTGGTCAAATCTGGAAAAACTCAGAAAATATTCTAAGTATAGAAATCGCAGAACAAAGAGAATGAAATTTCGCGCAAAACACATTATGCGCGTTTGAACTTCGCGCAGAACAAAGGATATGAGAACTCAGCTTCGCGCAAACAGGCTTGTGTGTGTTCAAGGTTCGCGCACGTTGTACCTTGCGTGTTTCTTCTTTGTGCAAACCACTACATGCGAGTTTCTCCAAAATTACTTCGTGCAATGTCGTTGCGCGTTTTAGACTTAGAAAATATTTTGACTTTTTACTTCGCGCAAAATCCACTTCTCGCAGATACAACTTCGCGCACGATGAAGATGATGAACAGTACAACTCGCACAATGTGTCTTGTGAGTTTCTACTTCTCGCACGTCACAACTTGCGAGTTCTTCATTCTTTAGCGAGTTTCTATGTCGTGCGTGTTCTTCATCCTCTGCGTGTTCTTGCCTTTGCGTGTTCTTCAGATCTAGCGTGTTCTTGAGTTTTCGAACAAAAACTTGACTTTTTCAACTAAAATCGATCCAATTCTTCACCACTCGATCTGAAACTTTGCATGAATTCTTTAAAACATATCTCGAACCAATTACAAACAACGAATTTCAAACTAATACACCAAAAATACATATTCGATCAAGAACAGTGCGTTTTTCTAAACTCGAACAAAAAATCTACAAAAACCAAAATTCACATCAATCTATTGTGAATTTGACAATCCAGTTCAAACTAAACTTGTTCTAGATGTATAAACGAGTACAATGATACACAAATCAAATCAAAAATATCATTATAGCTACAAAATCGAATCTGAATAGTTCGACTTGCGAGTTCTTGATATATCGACCAAAATTCTTGAATTAAATCTTGTTTCTGAATTCTTTCTCTGCTCTGATACCAATTGTGTGTCCCACAATCAGTGTAAATCAATCAAGATGATTCAATTCAATCAATTTCCATTTTATTACAATCTTAAGAATCGATACAGAAAATCTCTCTCGATACTATATCTCTCTAGAATCTAATACACGCACAATACAATTGACACAGTTAGTCATATCCCTATTTAGAAAACACTTATATACTCTAAACACTCACACCACTAAACACTCACAACACACAAACTAAACATTGACTTTTGACTTTGACTTTATTACAAATGACTTTGACTTTCTGGTTGAAGGGCTTTGACTTGAGCTTTTGACTTTGACTTTCAGTCTTCATGATCTTGTATCCAACATATTTGTGCACCAACATATAGATCCCATTCTGAAAAGACTTATTTGACAGATTATTCCAAGCCTTAATATTTTCAAAATTTGATTTAAAATCTGGATATTGGCAAATCCAAATTAAAGAAGCGGATAGGTATAAAACTGCTTTTAATGTCCCTATAGAACATTATGAATGGACGATCATGCCTTTTGGATTAAAAAGAGCTCCGTCTAAATTTCAACAAATTATGAACGATGTTTTTTATCCATATAGTAACTTCATAATTGTCTATATAGATGATATTTTGGTTTTCTCAATGGATATAGAATGCCATTTTAGACACCTTGATCTCTTTAAAAAAATAGTTATACAAAATGGTTTAGTCATTTCTAAACCAAAAATGTCTCTTTTCCAAACTAGGGTCACGTTTTTAGGTCACAATATTGAGAAAGGAAGAATCATTCCTATCCAACGATGTATGGAATTTAGTTCTAAATTCCCTGATCAAATTTTTGATAGAACTCAATTACAAAGATTTCTAGGTAGCCTAAATTATTATTCGGCTTATATAGAAAACCTAAGTAATGATACTTCTATTCTATATGATAGACTCAAAAAGAAGAGTAGTCCATGGACCAAAGATCATACTCAGGTTGTTAAAAATATAAAAAATAAGGTTAAAAATCTCCCTTGCTTAATGCTAGCAAATCCTCTTTGGGAAAAGATCATTGAAACCGATGCTTCAGAAATAGGATTTGGGGGTATTTTAAAACAAATTTACCCCCAAACAAAAAAAGAAATTATTGTAAGATTCCATTCTGGAAAAGGGAATGATGCTCAAAAAAATTATGCTACTATAGCAAAAGAACTAGTTGCCATTGTATAATGTGTCCTAAAATTCCAAGATGATCTTTATAACAAAAAATTTATTATAAAACTGATTGCATATCTGCTAAATATATGTTCCAAAAAGAACTTAAACATGATATTTGATATTGTCCTATTCAATCAAGCAATCAAACAATCAATCAAGATATTGACATTCAAAGTATATTCTAGAGAGAGAGAGTGTAGAGAGAGAAAGTCTTCAAACTTCATAGATCTAACAAGGATACGTACAATGAACTTCCTTACATGATTACAAAACACCTAAGGTATTTATACCAAGGATGCTATTACAAGCTTAACAACAAAGTAAACTCATATTGGCTAAACTAAACATTGACTTTGTTGACTTTGTTGACTTTACTAAACTTGACTTTTCCTATTAAATCTTGGATACAATAATACACTAACATTCTCCCCCTTTGTATTCAAGATTTAAAAAAAATTTGACACTTGTCTTTAGCGCTTGATTCTTCAACTTTTGTCTCTGACAGTCTTGAACTTTGAGACTCTAACAATCTTCAGTCTTTCAGTCTTTGAAGAATCTTAAAAAGTCTTTAACACTTTGCAACTCTGGAAAGTCAACAAGTCTTGAACAAATCTTTGAAAACTTTGGAACTTTGAGGAATCTTTGAAAACTGTATATCTTCATCTCTTTGATCCCTTGATCGTCTTTGGAAAAACGAACTTTCACGAATCTTCTAATTTGACTTTGAATAAACTCGGAATGATTTCTTTTCATCTGGCTTGGACTTTCAGAATCATCTTTAGAAAGCCTCTTTTCTTCAAATCAGCTTTGAAATCTGAATCTTTCAGAAATTTCTTCCACTTTTTGACATCTCATATCTGAAATTGATCTTTGTAGATTTCTCCCCCTTTTTGATGATTATGAGCGTCATAATCATCAAAACATCTTCAATTTCAACATAATCTTTGATTCTCCCCCTTGAAAAATACATTCTCCTCCTTTTGATCTGAACTGAATCATGAACTATATATACTCGAATCTTTTCAAATTCAGCTATAATGAACGTTGTAACCCTGATTCAACAAATGAAACAGTTAGGAATGCCTGTCAGTAACACAAAGTTACTGTGTACAACGAATGTACAATTTAAGGAGCTGGTTTAATGATGACTCCCCAGGACTTACATTCAATCATTGAAAAACAAAAGGTTTATCTATTAATGTTCTGACAGAAAAACAAATTTTCTGTGTGCTCGTGCTTGTGTATGAAAGAATTTAGCAAAATGATTGTGTTTCATAAGGTTCAAAATGTGTAAACTGTTGAGACAACAATAGATATTACACGGACTCAATGTGCATGAAAGAGGTGCGAATGTGGGGTAACGTTCCTTCTTTTTCAATATCTAAATCTTTCGAATGAAGACTAGATAGCAGATGTGTTGCATCCCCACAGAAAATGAAACATTTCTTTGTTAAGAAAGAAACGAGTGGTTGGTGGGGTTAAATGCAAGAGTTGACATGGGCTCACTGCCTGTTTCAATGATGGTCACCAAAGAATGTGAACCAATCAGAAGATGTGGCTGCCCGGCTCAGAAAGTGTTTGGTGCACAGTTTTGATATTCTTTTAACTCTGTTCTCACACCCTCTTTCTTTTTAACATTTTGCTCACTTCTAACCAAACTGTCATTTACAGTTTTTCCGCTCCACACAATGAGAAAAACTCAACCAGATGAGTTATCTCCCCCACTCTTTGGTTTAAAACCCCTCACCCCTCAATCACTCTAGGATAACATCCTGGGTAGGAAACAATGGTTTGCGTGAATCCATGGAAGTTCTGTTTAAGCTCACACATGAATCCTATGTAAGTCCTAAAAAGAATGGTTGCTCAACAGTTTAACTTGAACAATTAAGCTTAAAATGATAATATTGTCAGAATGTATGCTCATTTAAAATTAAGAATGAAATTTGAGCATTTGAACAATGAAGATCTCTCAAAACAAAGATATTGAATGAATGAAATGAAATCAAGAGAATTGTTTTGAGAATCTGACAATGTATCAATTAGATCAAATAAAATGGTTAGGGTATCAAAGAATTGGATATTTTGTTTATATGAACGAATATAAACAATTTTGCAATGAAAGCACAAAAATTGAAGTGATGAATGATGCTCAACAACGTTTGAAAGCAAACGGGAGTATTACCATCGAAAAATTTGTTCATTATGAGACATGGTAATAACAGATTCAAATGAAGCACTGAACCGATGTGTGTGAATACTTGACAGTATATAGACAAGATAACACGCAAGTATTGATCTTTGGAAACACACAGTCAGTTAAACATTAAAGCTCAATAATGAAAAACATTTAAAATCACACTTCTAAATTCATGAAACCTTTTGAGAATCAGAAGTGGTTTGAACATTTAAGAAACCGTTTTTCATGCTTGAAAGTTGTTCTTCTTTCAAACAATCAGAGATTTAAGATCAGAAGATATTTACCTTTAAGGCTCCCCCTCAAATCATTATAAAATGATTTAGGTCTATTAAGCTCCCCCTGGATATTTACAAAATATCCATGTCTGAACATTAAGAACGGGTCCTGATCTGTCATATGATCAGAAGCCACAATCTTGACACTTAAGTTCGGGTTCTAAACTGAAGTGTTTAGAAGCCATTGTTCTTTGACTTTGAAGTCCGAGTCCTGAGTTGATTTACTCAGAAGTCAAACATCTTGCTTTCCCTATACCTGTGGTACCTGCGAAACAGATTTAACAGGTTTTGGTACCCACTGGTATTTGGGTCCTGGTATGTTAGATTTAAGAATCCACTTCTCATTAGATGTATATCTTTTAAATCCATAATTCTGAGAAGTTATTCTGTAAGAATCGTACCAGTTATGAGCAGTTTTTCTCTGAACGAAGTCATTCTCTCCACAGTAAGAACAACATATTTTCCTATGAGCAATTCTGATCAAATAATTAGTCGAGTAATATATATCAGAATTACCAAAAGATTTACCTTTGTGTGCACTGTTCTGTTTGGCAGTTGTTGTGGATTTGAATGATCTGACTTTCTTCTTCTCATCATCTGAAGAACTCTTCACTCTCCAGACCATCTGATTTTTCTTTTTCTTAGATGTCTTTCCAAGAGATTTGATATAAAAATTTGCTAAACCATCAACAGATTTATCATAAAACAGATTTGATGATCTGATCTGACTTGATTTGACAATGATTGGTTTGACACTTTTCTTTTTGAAAACATTTTTGTCATGAATAGAACTTGAAGTTGTTTTGAAAGAACGGACTGATTCTGTTGAAAGATCAACAGGTGATTGATTAATCACATCAGCTGAAATCTCTTCTGATAAATTGACGTTTGCTGCTTCTAAATTCTTTATCTTTTCATATAAAATATTTCTTTCAGAAATAAGTGTGTCAAACTTTTGTTTCAAATCAGATCTAGCCATCTGTTCTTTAAGAATATCTGATGATAGAACAGAGATCTTGGACATGAGCTTGGATATTTCAGTTTCAAAATATGAACGTTCTTGCTCAAAATCTTTTTCCAAGTTCTTGTTTTTCTCAGAAATATCCTTGAAAATCCCAGCATTTTTCTTTTCAAATAATTTCTTTTCTTGCTCAAAAGGCTGCTTCTTTTCTTTGAAAATATTTCTTTCCTTTTCTAGCAAGTCTTGTAAAGTAGAAATTTGCTTCAGAAATTCAGTGTTTTTATCTTCAAGAACTTTTCTTTCCTTAGCAAATGTGTCTCTTTCAGTAATGATTATCTTTTCAAAATCAGACACTTGCTTGGAAAATTTAATGCATCTCAGCTTAAGATCCTTTTTCTCTTGTAAAGTTTTCTTGGAAATCTTTAGATGATTGTTGAGTTGAAGATGTCTTCATATTTGATTTTTCTTTTTCTGCTTGGAGGCTTGTTTTCAGTTCAGCATTTTTCTTCTCCAGAGCAGATATATGTTCTTCAAAAGCCTTCAACTTGTTTTGAAGCTTGACTGATTCATCTTGCAATTCTAATGATTTATGTTCAGTCGTCTTCAGTTGGCTTTGAAGATACGCAATCTTTCTGTCTTTCAGCTTGATTTCTTTTTCACAAGCTTGAATAGTATTTCCTTTTATTTTAATCATTTCCTCTTTCTCTTTAATCTCCTTCTCTCTTGCACTAATAATACCTGCACAATCAGATTTAGCCATATTAGCACACTTTTTACAGTCAGAAGTTTTATCAGAACTTGACAAATTTAATTTCAACTCTGAATCTGTTTTAGAAGCTTTGAATTCTGATTTTTCAGATTGTCTCTTTCAGCTTCAATTTTCGGTATCTCAGGCATGTACAAGACTGCCATAACTCTAGCTGAAAGTACAGTATTTCCTCTCTCGTCTGTAGTAGGCATCTTGAATGATAAAGTTAGAAAAAAAAATGATCGTCAAAAATCAGAAAATTATGACCACTAACAAAATATGTCCCCTCCGCAGACTTAGCACGGTAGAAAGAAATGCTTGAAAAAAAAATGAACGTTCAAGAAGTGCAGATTACACTCGGTGTGTAAAATTCAATACTGATCAAATTTGAAACAACGGACTAAAAATGACTAAGTACTCAAACTTGCAGACCGCTAAAACTCGCACAACACTATTTCGAGAAAACTCGCAGACCGAGGAAACTCGCAGAATACTGTTTCGAAGAAACTCGCTAGCTGAACCGTGCACGTTTAGCAAACTCGCAGATGAGTACTTACGCGTTTTAACAAACTCGCAATCAAACTCGCAGACAAACTCGCAGATGAGTACTTGCGCGTTTTAACAAACTCGCAAGCAAACTCACAGACAAACTCGCAGACAAACTCGCAGTTGAAACTCGCAGATGAGTACTTGCGCGTTTTAACAAACTCGCAGAAAAACTCGCAGCTGAAACTCGCAGAAGTACGGAACTCGCTGACTTTGACTAGCGCGTTATGGAAACTCGCTAACTTCGACTAGCGCGTTTTAGACCGAATCTTCAACTTGCGCGTTCTAGCGATGAACGTGTGCGTTTCATGAAATCTGCGTGTTCTTGGGAAGAACTTGCGCGTTTTATGGATCTAGCGTGTTCTTGGGTTTCCTTGCGAGTTCTTCACCTGTTCGATCAAAAATCAAGTAAAACTTGATTTCTGATTCTGCAAAACACACAATTAGTCCACGATAACAACCTGATCAAGATTACAACACTGAATTTTCAAAAGAAACCGAAAATTACAGTGTTTCGATCAATTTACAGTGTTCGACGTTACTATTCACAAAACTAACAATTTGATCAAATTGACCAATCTAAAGTGCGAATTTGACTATGTGATCTGAACAAATGTTGATCCTTATGATAAAACGTTCACAATCAAATCAATTTATTGATTTAATTGTGCAAAAACACGAAAAATCAAGATCAAACAGTGAAAATGAAACAGTCCGCCAAAATATTTCAAAAAAAATCTCAAATCTGATCCAAAACTACTTCTTCTTGTTTGCTCTGATACCAAATGATATTGTCCTATTCAATCAAGCAATCAAACAATCAATCAAGATATTGACACTCAAAGTATATTCTAGAGAGAGTGTTTAGAGAGAGAAAGTCTTTAAACTTCATAGATCTAACAATGATACGTACAATGAACTTCCTTACATGATTACAAAACACCTAAGGTATTTATACCAAGGATGCTATTACAAGCTTAACAACAAAGTAAACTCATATTGGCTAAACTAAACATTGACTTTGTTGACTTTACTAAACTTGACTTTTCCTATTAAATCTTGGATACAATTTAAATATTTCTAAACAAATGTTTGCTAGATGGCAAGCTCATTTAGCACCTTTTGATTTTACCATTGTTTACCAAAAAGGTACAGAAAATCATTTGACTGTTTTTTTAACTCGTGAATATCTTTCATGATTACAGGAATGAGCTCCACACAAAGTAGCTACTCCTCTTATAGAGGAAGAGGTAGCTCCTCCTCAGCCAGAGGAAGGGGTTCTGATCCTTCTTATAGGGGAAGAGAAAGAAGTGGAAATTCCACCACAAATTATGAAATCTAAATGGGAAAAAAAGAAGTTAATAGCTCAAAACATAGCTAATCCTAGTGATCCATTAAGAAACCTTATAGGTACTTCTCTCCTTGAAGATCATCCTCTTCAAAAAGAATATCTAAATTATACTAAGGAAAAAGAAAAATTGAAGCTTCTTCATATGCTAATGAAACTGAATTTAAAGAAGTTATACTCCTTATTGAAGAAAAAGATAGTCAATAGAAAAAAAATCCAGAAATAATTTTGGAAAGATATCTTAATAAGACCTGTTATATCCATAGATCTTTAAAACAAAGACAATTCTATGAGAGTCTTTTAATTTCTACAATTCTATGAGGGTCTTTTCAAGAACCCATAATTTTTCTCTTTCGAATAGGACATAAATTTATAATTTCTCAAAATTCATTAGCAAAAAGATTATATCTTTTGAAGAATAGGGTATATCTCCATTAGCTGAAAGAGAATGGTTTTCTCCACTTCATAATTGTAGTTTTAAATTCAATTACTGTGATTATATCTCAAGTTTCGAAAAGATTCGTTTATATGAGAATGAAAACAAGAAACATTATGGGTTCTTGAAAATCTGTGAAAACTGTTTTCATTCACCAGTCCCAAACTGGTTTTTCAATTGGTGGAAAATGTTTGGCACTACGTGAGACATTCTTCCGGATGATTTAAAACTTTATTTAAAACAATGGGTTTCTTGCTCACCAAAAGTTCATAACTGCAAAACCTAATATATTATTGAGGGTCAACATACTTGTTGATTCTTTATTGAATTCGGTATTCCCTGGATTTGGAAATGGAAGCCATTTGTTGGCTATATAGAAATTATGGCACCTTGCCTGAGGAGAAAAAGTCTCACAAAGTTTTGGGATAAATTATCTCGAGACAATCCAGACACAAAGAAACCATATGCGGATGAGTTGATGATTAAAATCGTCAAAAAGGTCGAGTTCTATTAGCAATAGAAAGATGAAGAGAAGAAGGATACTCTTGAACTCAGTCCTTTCCAAAAGATTTCTCATATATATGTTGAGACTCATTCAAAAGCAGAGATAATTGATCTATACATTGCACAAATGAAGAAAGACTTGTATAAAAACATAGGAGGACCAGACTCTAAATCCGATATCTCCATGACATCTGACCAGAACTCAGGAAGCTCAAGATTCTAACGAATACCAAATTGTTTTTTCCTTAGACGATGCTCTAGAAACTTTGAAAGACTCACTGAAAGATAACATAAAATAATTGAGACTGCCAGTGGTGAAAGAATCTTCTCTGTTGCAATCATGACCGACAAATACTTTTACTTTTTTGCATTATATGCGTTTATCAGGGAATCTCCCTGTTTACTTTTTAAAAAATTGTTTATTTGCTTGGTTTTTATTTTCCTTTTTTTTAAGTTTGTCCTCTTGTTCCTTATTTTCCTATGGTACAAAGTGATTTGAGAAATGTTATACAGTCTAATGAAGGAATTGTTCAAATACAATTCAATGAAAATCAGAGAAAATTATTTTCTCCAAGTAATTTTTCCAAATCAAGATCTACAAGATCTCATTATCTCTTCTAGATTATATAGTTGACCAACAATCTGCTAGAGCTTCTACCTCTTATATAAAAGAAGACATAAGAGAAGATGAAAGATCTCAAAACTCTTTAGACGCAGTTGAAGAATTAAGCATTCACAGAAATGGTATTGTTAATGAAAGCAATATACACAAGATCAGAGAAAATTTCTCAAAAGGCTCTCCAGCCAGAAAAATAATTGCTACTAATTTTGAAACAAATCCAAATTGGATTCTTTTTAAAAAAAAAATGTTACTTTAAAAGTTTTACTGATGCTGAAATAAAACTTTTAGCCAACAATTTCTATGAGTTTTGTGAAAAAGAAAACAAAATTTTCTCGTATATTCCTTGGTTTATAAATAATTATATTAAAAATCATATTGATGTCATAGAAAGGAATTATAAAATTACACAAACGTGTACCTTATCATTTTAGGGGAAGAATTAAATTCCCTAAAAGAAAGTATGAATTATATTCTAAACAAACTTTCTATTATTCAAGAAACAAAAGAAGTTAGAGAACATGAAATTAAGTCTTCAAAAAATTATATTTTTGCCTCACCCTCTATTCAACCTCCTCCTGACATAAAGGGTTTTAAAATCAAAAATTCAACCTCATATTTTGAACAAGTGTTAGAAGAAAATTTTAAAAAACTCTCTATTTCAAAATCTTCTATCTCTACTTTAGAAAAAAATTTATCTTCTAACTCTGAGGAAGATCAGGATAACAAGTTTCCAGAAAATTCTGTAAATAAAATGAAATGGGCTGATAAACCCACCTCTAATAAATATTATTACCATCGTCCTACTCCAATGGATGTTCTTCATGAAGAACAAGAGTATATTTTTACAAATATTTATAATGGCAAGTGTATTTATGAATGGAATCTTGATGGTTTTTACAAACTATCTTGCCACTGTGTAAACTCTCCTTCGTTGATTGAGGCTGGTGGACGAGTATCTGTTCCCAATTGCATCATCAGATCATTTGAGTAGAACCTAGCTTGGAAACCAAACTTGGCAGAATCCATTGCTGATGTACCAGAAAATCAAAGATCAGATTGAATTGAAAAAAAAATTGAAAAATAATAAAAATTGTAAATTTGAAAAATACTTGATATGACACAAAGTTTAAAAAAAATAAAGATGACACACACAAAAAAAAATTCCAGACTTTTTTTTTAAAACTAAGACAGGGAGACGTGCAAAGAGAAGGTTTTCGTTTGCAGAAAAGAACGCAAAGAAGGTTTGAGTTTGAAGGGAGGAACGCAAACTAGAGGTTTGCGGGTGTAGTGGGAAACGCAAAGTAAACTTTGCGGGTGTAGAAGGAAATGCAAAGTTGAGTTTTGCGGTTGTAGAAGGAAACGCAAAGTTGAGCTTTGCGGGTGTAGAAGGAAACGCAAACTGAGCTTTGCGGGTGCTGAGGGAAACGCAAACTGAGGTTTGCGTTTGCAATGGGAAACGCAAGATGACTTTGCGATTGCAGAGGGAAACGCAATATGACTTTGCGTATGATGTGAGAAACGCAAACTTAGACTTTGCGTGTGATGTGAGAAACGCAAACTACTAAGAATGAGGCGTAAAGCATTATGAATGAAATGCAAAGTACTTGAATGAAACGCACACTTTAAAAACTCATAAATTTTCGCAAAATCAAATCAAACCAAGAAATTTATGCATGAAAAACACACACTGATGAACGAAAACAACTTTAAAACAACTTTTGATTATCAAACTCGATTAAAAACCACTAAACCTCAAACTCGTGAATGAAACAGTACCAAACTCGAGTTTTCTGAAAAATACAAATTCGCAAAATTGAAGACCTAAACTTGAATTTTATGCAAAACAATGTGAATCAACTATGATCGACTACTAAAAACGAATCTAAACAAATCAGTTTCGCACAAATTCAACCAAAAAACCATCCAAATTTGATGAGAAATCAAGGAAACGAGATTTTCTTGAAAAAATCAAGAAAATCGATCAAATTTTCGATTTCAATCAACAATTCAGATTTTGAAAATGCAATCTCTCAATCCTCTCAAGATTCAGTTGGCTCTGATACCAATTGAGAGTCCAAGATCACTGATTCTTAGAGAGAGAAAGTAGAGAGAGAGAGAGACTTGGAGCGCAAAACAGAATGTATTCAATATGTGTGCATGAGATTCTTACAAGGAACAAAGACCAAAGGGACTTAAATACCCTTGGTCAGATACAACACTATAAGCACTAAACACAGTATTTGACCAAGCCCTATAAATACAATGATTACTATAAAATCAGACCTAACAGTTTTACTAACAAACATATTTACAATATGGCACATCGTATGTTAATGTATTCTACTGTTTGTAAAAATAGTGGAAATACAGATAAAAACATTGCAAAAATGATTGAAGCTTTACTGGCTAACTCAAAGGATGGCGGGATAATTATATTACCACATCCTAAAAAGAAGAAATTTTTACCTCAGTAAAAACTGAACCCCATACTAGTGGAACTGCTGAAAATGCAGTTTACCCTCTCATCATGACCATTATAAAGCATTTTACAGGAAGATTTTCTGATAATAGTGAAAATATTATAACGCTTATAATGAATCTTAGATGTAAAACTCTAATCAGATTTTGTTGGTATAAAGACACCTTTCTTTCTCGAACATTTGAGATCAACGATTGTAACAATGTTTATTGGAAAGCTAAATTTATTGATGGCTTACCCAATCTTTTTGCAGAACGAATAAAAAAGACACTTGGGGCACACGTTTGGTTTGCGGGATTGGAATGGATTGGATTTCAAGGAGGGATTTGGATTTGAAGGGATTTGGATTTGGGGGGATTTGAAATCCCTTCATGTGTTTAGTTTGTAGGATTTGGAATGGATTTCAAATTCATTCCTTTACAAGTCTTTCTTGGTTTGTATGATTAGATTTGGATTGAGTTTTTTTTTATTTGTTTGTTTTATAAAAATTTATTTTTATTGGTAAACGTCGAATTTGGATCGATACAATTTGAAGTATGGATCACGCTTTAGAATCCATTGGATTTGGATTTCAAATCCAGGCCCAATGCCAAGGATTTCCAAATCCATCATATGAGGGATTTTAAAACGGTCAACGAATTTAAAATCCGGTCAACGAAATTCTTTCCTACAAATCAAACGTAGGATTGGAATAGATTTGAAATCCAAATCCCTCCAAATCCATTCCAATCCCGCAAACCAAACGCGTTATTAGAAAAGATGACTCAGTCATAGATTATGACTCTTTTACTTATGATATGCTTATAAATCTATGTATTTCTGAAGGACTTTCTTTATGTAATGAGTAAGCCTTAAAAAACCAAGTTAAAAACCAGCAGTCTCTTGAAAAAAGAAAGTTAGGTGATTTATGTGATCAATTTGGTATGAATACGTCTTCTCAAAAAAAGAAGAAAAAAATTTCTCGAGATCGAGAACAAAAAGATTTTTTTCGTAGAAAAAATTTTAGAAAAAGGAAAAGACATATTGATAAAGAATTTAAAAATCCTGATAAAAAAGATTTTAAAAGTTTTTCAAAAAAGAATAATTTTAATTCTATAGTTTGTCATAAATGTGGCAAAGTAGGCCATTGTTGGATCAAATAATTGTATTCAAGATTAAAGTTAAAGTTCAGGGTTTAAACTGCAATTGTGTCAAAGTTATTTAGAGGGTTTATTATGTAATAAGTTAATAGTTATTAGCTATTGGGCCCAAGCCCATTAAGCTTTAGGAAGCCCATATGGACTGGGTATTTAAAGTTATGATTAGTTTAGTTTTAGGTTTAGCCTTTGATAATTATTGTTTAGAGATTATAGTCAAGTGAAGTTTTCTCTGTAATCAAAGGGTATCAAGAACACTCAAGGGTTTTATTGTTTATTCAAGGGATTGGTATGTTACTCTGATTTATATATCTCTTGATTATTATTGTGTTCTGTGATAATTGTTTACCAACTAGATTAATCTGGGATAACAATTGGTATCAGAGCCTAAAAGAATCAAGATTTTTTTTGGGTTACTGTTCATCGATTTAAATCTGTTCATTGATATTTTTTTTGGTTCATCATCTATCGATACCTGTGTGCTTAAGATTGATTCTTGAAAGTTGGATTTGGCTTTTGTTTTTGATTGTATGATAATCGATAAATGTTATTAGATACCAAAGTCTGATTTCTGAATTTGATTTTGTGCTCTCGACTTGTTTTCTGGGTTAATTTTCTGGGTTCATCATCGTTCTGGGTAGACTAAGAACATAACGGTCGAACACCATATATGTCGAACCTAATACCGGTCTAATCAATCTATCGATCTAATTTTATTCCGGTCATAACAGTTCATCGGTCCTTAGCACCATACCGGTCCTTACTCTTCCGGTCGAATACCATTTATCGGTCCTTAGCATTCGACCGGTACACTCTTAGCTCACCCTGGTCTAAGGAAGTCCCGATCGAAGACCCTTACCAGTTAAAGACCTCTATCGGTCTAAGCATACTTCCGGTTGAACAAGTTACCGGTCGAATCAATTTTACCGGTCAAGCATAGTTCCGGTCTTACATCTTACCGGTCTTTGCACTTCCCCGGTCGAACAAGTTCCCGGTCGAACTCTCTACCGGTCTTTACAAGTCTTCGGTCGACTCAATACCGGTCGAAGCACATCCCCGGTCGACTTAGCGGGACTCCCGTGCTAAGTCTGCGAAGGGGGACAAAGTTCTGTTCGAGATCAACTGTTTCTTTTTGTTCAGTATTATTTGAAGCTTTATACTGATTGAAAGGACTGCATTTAATTATTTTCGGGAATTTATTTTTCTGAAATTTTTTTAGTGTGGTTTTCATTTTGATTCTAACGATCTCATCTAGTTGGTTGTCTTGGTACAGATAAGTTTAATTACTAACAAAGTGGTACAGCTAAAGATGTCTAAAGTTTACAACCTTGACTTTGACAAGATGACACTTTCAGAAGTAAAAGCAAAGGCTAAATATCTTGCTAGACAGTTGTCAAGATATACAAACAAGGCTTATGATTGTGAAGAGGACAATAAAAAGCTCAAATCCGAGATGTTACCTCTTGAAGGAATAATTGCGTCTAAAGAAAAAGAGATCTTAGATCTTCAAGTAAAGCTGAAAAGATCTGAGTCAAGCTCAACATGGTCAAAGAAGGAACTAATGCAAAGAGAGCTTGAGGAACTTAGAAGGAGTACAAGTGTTGCAAAAGATACCAGTGAAGGGTTTAAAAAGATAAATTCTCAAGTCTTTGCTGAAAGAGATAAACTACTAGATAAAGTTCTCAGTCTTGAGGTTGAGATTAAAACACTGAAAGAAAAGGTAACCCAAGACAGAGACAATGCAACAACTCAAGAAGAAATATTGAAGATTGAAAAATAAAGAAAAGAATTTGCCAAGAAATTCTCTGACTTCTCCAGAAAAGCCTTTGAAGAGAAGAAATCATTAGAGCTTAGATGTGTTAAGCTTTCTCAACAAGTTTTAGACTTTCAGAAGGTTATCATTCTAGAGAGAGAAAAGGCTGAGAATGAGAAGAAGAAAGTTGAGCTGAAGGATATAAATACAGACTTTTCTGAAGAAAAGAAGATATTTGAGACCGAGATAGCTAAACTGACAAGAAAGCTATCTGAGTTGTCAACAAACATCATGAAGGAGAAGAATGCAAAATCTGAGTTGCATAAGAAGTTTGATCTGATTGAAAAGGAAAGAAACAGTCTGTCTTCAAAGATAAAGGAACTTGAAGAGATCGTATTCAAGGTGAAGCTGACTGAGCACAAGACGCCAGAGTCAATAGCTCAATCACCAAGAGATGATCTAGCTAATTCAGATAGTTCATTAAAAACAGCTTCAAGTTCACATTTTTCAAATGTTTTCTATAATCCTTTCTATGATTTAGATGATTGTATTACTTCTAAATCTACTGATCAGATTCGTCCTTCCAACCTTTTCTATGACAAAAATGTTGATGGTTCAGGTAACTTAAAGAAGACTAAGTCTCGAAAGAAAAGCTTCTGGAGAAGGGATAATGAGAGAGACAAAGGAAATTGGATCTGGAGAGTTAAAGGATCTTCGGAGGAGGAGAAGAAAGAAGAATCATTTGTGTATACATCAAATGCCAAATGGAACTATGCTACAAAAGGTAAAACTTTTGGCAAACCTGATCTGGTTTACACAATCCATCAATTGATCAGGTTAGCACAAAAGAAAATTAGTTGTTCCTACTATGGCTCAAATGATTTTGTAAGAAAAGATTATGTAAATAACTGGTATGGTTCTTATTTTATCTCTCCCACTAGAACTGCAACTAACCTATTAGGACCCAAATACCAGTGGGTACCAAAAGCTAAATCTGTGTTGCAGGCACCCAATGTTTAAGGGGGAGAAAGAACAATGGCTTTTGAACAAATCAGCTCAAAACCCGGACTTCATTGTCAAAAAGAAGGCTTCTAAGTAAATCAGCTTAGAACCCGTACCTCAACGGAGTATGACTTCTAATCACATCGGATTAGAACCCGCACTTCAGTGCCTTATTTTTTCTGTTTTTTTTTCTTAATCTTAAAAAAAATTAATAAAAATAATAAAATAAAAAAAATAATAAAAAAATAATAAAAAAAATTAAGTTAAGGGAGAGAATATCTGTGATGCTAACAGATTTTTGGATACTTAAATGCTTATCTGACCGTGTGTTCTTAAAGATAAATACTTGCGTTTTATCTTGTCAATATACTTTGTCAAGTATTCATACACATAACGGTTCAAAACATTCTATTTGACTTTGTTATTACCATGTATCAAAAGTTAAATCTTTCTATGGTAATACTCACGTTATTTGTATTCACTGTTGATTGAATCATACGTCATTTCATGTACTTTCATTGCAAATATGTTTATATATTGTTCATATAAACAACATTCGTTTTTGATTCTCCAACATATTGTTCTTCATGACAAAACTCCTATGAGCTTAATTGTCAAACTCTTTTAGTTTGAGGGGGAGAATTGCATCGTCAAACATCTTCTGTTTTGATATCTCCGAATATTATATTCTTCATGTCACAAGTGGTATTTGTGCTTACATGTACAAAACTCCTGTTGAACAACATGTACTTTTAGGAAAATACATGGGATTCAGTGTGTGAGCTTAACAGAACTTCCATGGATTCACGATAACCAGTGTTTCCTACCCAGGAAGTATTCCCTGAGTGATTGAGGGGAGAAGGGTCAAAAGAATTGAGTGATGGTGTTTGAAGAGGTAAAATGTAAATGAGAGATTGGTTAGAAGTGAGCATTAAAAGAAAGAGGGTGAGAGAAAATAGTAAAAGAATATTAAACTCTGCACCAAACTTCTTTCTGAGCCGGGCAGCCACATAATCTGATTGGATCACATTCTTTGGTGACCATCATTGAAAAAGGCAACTAGCCCATGCCATCTCTTGTATACAACCCCACCAGCTACTCATTCTTTTCTCAAAAAGAGAATGTTTCACATTTTCTGGGGAAGCAACACATACGCTATTGGTTCTTCATTTGGAAGATACTAATATTGAAAAAGAAGGAAAGTTGCCCCACCTTCGACCCTTTCTCATGCACATTGCGTCTTTGTATAATTTGTTGCTGATTCAACAAGTTTACATATGTTGAGCCTACATTGAAAAGCAATCATCTATGCTTAATTCTTTCATACACATGCACGAGCACACAGAAATTTGTTTTCTGTCAGAACGTTCATAGATAATCATGTGTTATTCGATGATTGAATGGAAGACCTGGGGAGCCAACATCAAACCAGCTCCTTATATAGTAACTTTGTGTTACTCAGTGACTTTGTGTTACTGACAGGCATTTTAACTGAGTCATTTGTTGATTCAGGGTTACAACTCTTAAACTGTTTGAATTTGCAAAGATTTAAACGGTTACAATTGACTATTTTTATCTGAAAAGATTGAAATAATCACTCTTTCCATTTGGAGAGACTGCTCTTATTTCCATACAGGGCTCGTTACATGATGAAGACTGTGCTTACGTAATCATACACAATGGGGGAGATTGTCTTGAAAAGGGGGAGATTGAAAGGGGGAGAAGATACAAAAAGGGAGAATATATTAAGGGGGAGAATATAATCTGAAGACTGCTGAAGATTTTCAAAGATATCAAAGTTTTGAAGATTATTTAAAGATATCAAAATTTGAAGCTATCAACGACATATCTGAAGAAAAGAGAATATAAGTGAAGACCCGAAGACAATTGCAAATTTTTTTTAATCTTGAATCCAAAGGGGGAGATTGTTGGATCAAATAATTGTATTCAAGATTAAAGTTAAAGTTCAGGGTTTAAACTGCAATTGTGTCAAAGTTATTTAGAGGGTTTATTATGTAATAAGTTAATAGTTATTAGCTATTGGGCCCAAGCCCATTAATCTTTAGGAAGCCCATATGGCCTAGGTATTTAAAGTTATGATTAGTTTAGTTTTAGGTTTAACCTTTGATAATTATTGTTTAGAGATTATAGTCAAGTGAAGCTTTCTCTGTAATCAAAGGGTATCAAGAACACTCAAGGGTTTCATTGTTTATTCAAGGGATTGGTATGTTACTCTGATTTATATATCTCTTGATTATTATTGTGTTCTGTGATAATTGTTTACCAACTAGATTAATCTGGGATAACAGCCATTATGCCTCAAATTGTTGGACAAAGAAAAAGATTAACAATTCTGATATTGATCAAACTGTAAAATATTCTTTGTCTAAACTCTTTCTCCTTTCAGATTTTGATAGTGAAGAAGGTTTCTTAGATAATAATTCTTCTACGAGTTCTTATGAAGATTCAAATCAGGTTTATGTCAAACTTTTCTATTAAAGATTGCAATTCTTGTTCTTATGGCAAACCTTGTAAAAAGGAAAAATTCCAAGAAGATAAGTTTAATAAACTTACTTTAGATTCCACTTCTTATTTTAAAAAAGATGATGAGTTTTATACGCTTGCTTCTCAATTTCAAGATTGAATATAAACATTTTATCAGATGATAATATTTTAAGAATCTTAAAAAAAATAAAAGATCACATTTTTCGTTCTGATTTTATTGATAATTTAGAAGAGCTTGATCAAAAACCCTCTTCTTCTTATAATCCAAATCTTTAAGATTATTCTATGGGAGAATTTAATAGACTTCTAGCTGAAAAACATTCAAATGAACACACTATTTCTTTTAAAAGATTTAGAAAAAGAAATTGAAAACCTAAATTATATTTCGGCTTATATAGAAAACCAAAATTATATTTCGGCTTATATAGAAAACCTAAGTAATGATACTTCTATTCTATATGATAGGCTAAAAAAGAAGAGTGGTCCATGGACCGAAGATCATACTCAGGTTGTTAAGAATATAAAAAATAAGGTTAAAAATCTCCATTGCTTAATGCTAGCAAATCATCTTTGGGAAAAGATCATTGAAACTGATGCTTCAGAAATAGGATTTGGGGGTATTTTAAAACAAATTGACCCCCAAACAAAACAAGAAATTCTTGTAATTTTCCATTCTGGAAAATGGAATGATGATCAAAAAAATTATGCTACTATAGCAAAAGAACTATTTGCCATTGTAAAATGCGTCCTAAAATTCCAAGATGATCTTTATAACAAAAAAACTATTATAAAAACTGATTGCATATGTGAAAAATATATGTTCCAAAAAGATTTTAAACATGATATTTCTAAACAAATGTTTGCAAGATGGCAAGCTCATTTAGCCCCTTTTGATTTTACCATTGTTTACAAAAAAGGTACAGAAAATCATCTGCCTGGTTTTTTTTAACTCGTGAATATTTTTTATGATTACAGGAATGAGCTCCACTCAAAGTAGCTACTCCTCTTATAGAGGAAGAGGTAGCTCCTCCTCAACCAGAGGAAGGGGTTCTAATCCTTCTTATAGGGGAAGAGGAAGAAATGGAAATTCCATCACAAATTATGAAATCCAGATGGGAAAAAAGAAGTTAATAACTCAAAACATAGCTAATCCTAATGATCCATTAAAAAACCTTATAGGTACTTCTCTCCTTGAAGATCATCCTCTTCAGAAAGAATATCTAAATTATACTAAGGAAAAAGAAAAAAACTGAAGCTTCTTCATATGCTAATATTAGCAAGGAAGATAATTCTGACTCCCAGTTTTATGAAACTGAATTTAAAGAAGTTAAACTCCTTATTGATGAAAAAGATAGTCAATGGAAAAATAATCCATAAATAATTTTGGAAAGATATCTTAATAAGACCTGTTATATCCATGGATCTTTAAAACAAAGACAATTATATGAGGGTCTTTTAATTTCTACAAATTCTGTAGAAATAACTCATTTTTCTCCTTCGATTAGGACAAAAATTTATAAATTCTCAAAATTCATTATCAAAAAGATAATATCTTTTGAAGAATGGGGTATATCTCCATTAGCTGAAAGAGAATGGTTTTCTCCACTTCATAAGTGTAATTTTAAATTCAATTACTGGATTATATCTCAAGTTTCGAAAAGATTCGTTTATATGAGAATGAAAACAAGAAACATTCTTTGTTCTTGAAAATCTATGAAAATTGTTTTCATTCACCAGTCCCAAACTGGTTTTTCAATTAGTGGAACATGTTAGGCACTATGGGAGACATTCTTCCGGATGATTTAAAACTTTATTTAAAACAATGGGTTTCTTGCTCACCAAAAGTTCATAACTGCAAAACCCAATATATTATTGAGGGTCAAAATACTTGTTGGTTCTTTATTGAATTCGATATTCCCTGGATTTGGAAATGGAAGCCAATTTTCGGCTATACAGAGATTATGGCACCTTCCCTAACTAGAAAAAGTCTCACAAAGTTTTGGGATAAATTATCTCGAGAAGATCCAGACACAAAGAAACCATAAGGGGATGAGTTGATGATTGAAATCGTCAAAAAGATCGAGTTCTATAAGTAACAAAAAGATGAAGAGAAGAAGGATACTCTTGAACTCAGTCCTTTCCAGAAGATTTCTCAGAAATATGCTGGCAGAAGATTACTCATATAATGAATAAAGTAAAAGTATTTGTCAGTCATGATTGCAATAAAGAAGATTCTTTCACCGCTGGCAGACTCAATTATTTGATGTTATCTTTCAGTGAGTCTTTCAAAGTTTCTAGAGCATCGGCTAGGAAAAAACCAATTTGGTCTTTGTCAGAATCTTGAGCTTCCAGAGTTATCTGGTCAGATGTCATGGAGATATCGGATTTAGAGTTTGATCCTCCTATGTTTTTATACAAGTCTTTCTTCATTTATGCAATGTACAGATCAATTATCTCTGCTTTTGAATGAGTCTTAGCATATTTCTGAGAAATCTTCTAGAAAGCACTGAGTTAAAGAGTATCTTTCTTCTCTTCATCTTTCTGTTGCTTATAGAACTCGACCTTTTTGATGATTTTAATCATCAATCATCCCCATATGGTTTTTTTGTGTCTGGATCTTCTTGAGATAATTTATCCCAAAAATTTGTGAAACTTTTTCTCTTCAGGCAAGGTGCATTAATCTCTGTATAGCCGAAAATTGGCTTCCATTTCCAAATCCAGGGAATAGAGAATTCAATAAAGAACCAGCAAGTATTTTGACCCTCAATAATATATTGGTTTTTTAGTTATGAACTTTTGGTGAGCAAGAAACCCATTATTTTAAATAAAGTTTTAAATCATCCGGAAGAATGTCTCCCGTAGTGCCAAACATTTTCCACCAATAACTCTAAATGTCCGCCTTTTTATTAAAAACAATTCAAATTTCAATTTCCAGTGGACATATCCGTCGGTAATCCGTCGAAAATTGAAACAAAATTTGGTCTATACAGGTTGTCGACAAACATATCGCTCAAACACAAAACATAAACACCACACAACGTCTGCCTCTTCTCTAGAGATGGCCAAATGAGCCTGGCCCGACGGAGGACCAGGACCGACTTCGGCTCGGGATCGTTTGGGACCGGTTTGGGCCCCCCGGTCCTTAACCGGTTATGATTTTCATTCAAAAACAAGGCCCAACCCGACCCGATCCCGGTTACAATTTTTAAATGTATTTTAAGTATATTTTTAAATAAAAACGTATTTGTTAGTGTATTTGATTGACCCAGTTATAACAAAACGTATTTTTTTGAAAGATATTTTTAAAACGTACTTTTTTTAGTGTATTTGATTGACTCAATTATAATAAAAATGTATTTGATTGACCCAATTATAATAAAATGTATTTGTTTTTGTATTTGATTGACCCAATTATAATAAAAATGTATTTGTTAGTGTACTTGATTGACCAAATTCTTCAAAAAATATTTTTTATAAGTTAAAAATCAATTTTAAAAATTTTTAAAAAAATTAAGTGAGACCGGTTTGGGCCCAGCCCGGGACTGGGAACAGTTCCAATTCTCATAACCAGGCTTTATTAAGCTTAATCGTGCCTTCGTATGTGGGTCGGGACCGGGACCGGTTATGCTGGGACTGGTTATGAAATCACTATTTGGGACTGGAACTAGGACTGGGACCGATTTGGACCCGGCCCAGCCCGGGACCGGTTTTTGGCCATCTCTACTCTCCCCTGTCTCACCTGCGACCATCGTGACTGGCGCCCAACGCCGACAGCCTTCTATGTCCCCCACCTCCGACAGCGTCCTGTGTCCCCCACCTCTGGGTACCAACCCTCCCCACCACTGATGACCTTCAACAGCCTCTTCCCTCTTTATCCGATTTTTGGGTAAAAATGCTATCTTTTGTCATTTTCTTTCTATTTTTGCCATTTATCTATGTAAGTTCCAATTGTGTAAAGTATTAATTTTGTAAAGGCTAGGGTCTAATATTCGAAAAATCAGAACTTGAGGGGCTAGAGGGTAATTTGGAGTAAAAAATTTAAAGGGACAAATCCCTAAATTTCTTTCCCATTTTGCTTGGTTTGGAGGCGGCGATTGAAGAGACAGAGGGCTAGGGTTCTTGGAGGCAGGGAGCAAGTGAGTTCCCTTGAAAAAGTCGACCATTAGAGGTTAGTCTCCATCTCTACTTATTCCTTTAATCGTTTCCCCACCTTCTTTATTGGGTTACGGTTTTTGGTTTGTTGGCATCAGGATGATTGGATTCTTAGGGTTATATTGGATTGGGTTTTGGAATGGGATTTAGTTTATTTGTGGTTAGTTGGGATGTGTATTTGTTATTAATCTCTGGTTGTGTTAAGTTAGGGTCTAAATTGCGACTTAGTTTCCTATCGTTGAGCTTGGGATCTGAGTTGTTTGGATGCGACGTCGTCGCACTAGGTCGTCGCACCCGGTACCGAGGGAACCCGGGCGAGGCTGTGACCTCGGGGAGTCCCGTGTGAGCCAAACTCCGGGGGAGACCGGGGGAGGCCGTGACCCGGGGGAGACTGAGGGAGGGCGTGACCCCGGGGGAGTCCCGGGCGAGCCAAATCCCAGGGGAAACCGGGGGAGGCCGTGACCCCGGGGGAGACCGGGCAGGTTTGGGCCGAATCCGTCTTGAGTTGGCAGTGAGTTATTTTCTCTTGTCAGGATTGGTTAACCATCTAGTTGTGATTGTTCTTTTTCTTTTCGCTAATTATTTGTAGGGGATCAAAATTAATCTAAGTAAGCAACTTTCTCGAGCAGGTGAGTTTCTGACACCCTTTATCCTCTTTAAAAATTTTAGAAACGAAAGCATGTTACTATCTGATCCTCATTTTATAATTCTTACCTGCGATGTCAACTATTTATTTCTATATTGGAACTTAAATTATTTGAACTGTATATAATTGGGAAGACCGTACTTGTGGATTGAGGGTTGTGAAATTTCGCTAATTCCTTGGGATTTTATAAAATCACGTGTGTGTGAAATTCGTTTTCTGCGCATATGGAAACGGGGAGTCTGCTTGGGCCCCGAGACGAGAGGAGAGTCTGGTTGGGCCCCGATCGTGGTTGCGCATGAGGTAAAGGTGTCACAAATGATTCTTGTGACTTCCGTAATGGTAATATAACGTTGAATCTAGCATTGCAATTGTTATTCCCTATTTCATCAAGTTCTAATCAATAACAAAATACTCAAGATAAGAATCACAAATCATATTCATTGATTCCAAACTCAAAGATTACAAATTACAACTTTCTCTCTCTAGACTCTCTCACTTGAAACGTATTCTAATTAGCTCTTCTCTAATCTGCTCTCTCTCTCTCTCTCTCATTCGTGTACATACTGATTACAAAGATAAACAAGGTATTTATACCTACAACAATTACAAGGAAAGTAAAATACAAATACATTGACTTTGACTTTTATGAGAGTTGACTTTCTCAGCTTTGACTTCTTGAACTTTGACCTTCAGTATTCGTGATCTTGTATCCAACAGATTTATGCTCTAACAATCTCCCCCTTTGGATTCAAGATCACAGTTGAAAGATCTAGCAATTCAGTCCTCACTTTTAAGCTCTGTCAGTATAATCTCCTCTTTTCTTTGACGGTATTCTTTCCAAAACTATCTTCAGACGATTAACAATCTCCCCAAAACTTTCACAAAATACTATCAGACTTTGGAAAGAAATTATCTTCAGAATAATCTCGGATTGCTTTAGCAGATAATCTTCAAAGAAAATTTCCTCAAATCTTCAGAAATTCTTTGATCTTCTTCAAATCTTTACTTTGAACTTTTCTGACTTGGACATTTCTGAAAATCATCTATCAAAACTTTAACATTTCTTGATACCATCTCCCCCTTTTTGATGATTTGAGTAGCTATATCATCAAAACTTTTCTTCCAAGAAATGTCTTTGACCATTATGATTTGTCAAACTGAGCCTCTGATTTGATGATCCATAACCAAGTATTCATCTAGATCTTTGCAAATCCAGACAAAATAAGAACATGTAACTCCTGAATCAACAAATGAATCAGTTTGAATGCCTGTCAGTAACACGAAGTCACTTTGTGTAACGGATACACAATATAAAAGAGCTTTTTGATGTTCACTCCCCCAGGGCTTCCATTCAATCATCGAAACACCACAAAGGCAATTTCTATGAACGTTATGACAAAGAAACGAATTCCTTGTGTGTTCGTGCATGTGTAGAAAGAATTAAGCACGAATGATTACTTCAAGTAAGGCTCAACATTGTGTAAACCACTGAGACAACAGTAGATAAACACAGACTCAATGTGCATGATTGAAGTGCGAAGGTGGGGCATACTTCCTTCTTTTTCAATATCCAGATTTTCCAAATGAAAACCAGATAGATTATATGCTGCGTTCCCTTGAAAATGTGAAACATTTTTTTTTAGAAGAAAATGAGTGGTTGGTGGGGTTTAGTCAAGAGTTGGCATGGGCTAGTTTCCTGTTTCAATAACGTTCACCAAAGAGTTGTGAAACGCTAGTAATGTGGCTGCCCGGCTCAGAAAGTAGTTGGTGCAGAGTTTAATATTCTTTTACTCTGTTCTCACACCCTCTTTCTTTTTATCATTAAGCTCACTACTAACCAAACTCTCCTTTACATTTTACCTCATCACTCCCACACTCATTTCTTTTAGACTCCTCACACTCAATCTCTATGGATTAACTTCTTGGGTAGAAATCACTGGTTAACGTGATTTCATAGAAGTTCAGTTAATTCCTAGCACAAAGAACCCATAATATCCTAATAAGCATGTGTTGCTCAAGATGGTTTAACTGTATCAGTTAAAGCTCATATACAAATGTCAGATATGAATATGCTCAGAGATATAATCATGGAAATATGAGCATTTTTAAACATTGAATTAGTTTCAAACAAGTATATTGAATAAATGAACATGAGTGCAAAAGGCTTGTTTGAAAATCTGACATTGTATGAAAATGATTAGAAATGAATGATATAACAATCAAAGCTTAAGGTCAAGAAAAATGGATATTGTCCATACGAAACAAAAATATAGACATTCTTGAAATGACGTTTCGAAATGAAATATCGCTCAAAATTCATTAAAGTACAAACGGGGTGTCTTACCATCGAAAAATTGTTTCAATTTAGAGACATGGTAAGAACAATTTGATCAAAAATTAAACCGATGTGTATGAATACTTGAAAGTATATAGAAAAGACAATACGCAAGTATTTATCTTTGGAAACACACGGTTTGTTTATCAATTAAGCACAAAAATAAAAATGAAAACATTTAAATCACACTTCCAAATTATAAAATCTGTTTAAGAATCAGGAAGTGGTTTGAACATTTCAGAACATGTTTTCCATATCTGAAAGTTGTCCTTCTTTCAGATATATTTGAGATTAAGATAAGAAATTTACCTATTTGCTCAATCTTAATTCTCATAAAGTCAAGCTGAAGTCATTAAGATATGATCTTGTCAGCTTCTCTCATCCTGCATAAGTCTCAAAGTCATGTCAAAGAGAATTTTATTCACAAATTTATTCGAATATAAAAGACATAAAGCAATAAAACGTTGATTGTACGAGTTCTGATCAGAAGTAATCAAAAATCATAATCCTTTTACTCCCCCTGAAATTATGCATCTAAAATATGTCAGTTATAAAGCACATTATAAAGATCTACAACTCCTTTTGGAATGTAGTTCGTCATATCTATCGAATGCAAAAATTTTAGAAAAATATGTACTCCCCTTTGAAGGTTGATATCCTCGTTGGAGTATCGGAGTACAATCTCTTATATCAGCCCGGGAGTAGCATTTCTTTTTCATCATTAAAGAGCGAGTCCTAAACTTTTGTGTTTAGAAGTCAAACTCCGTTGAAGCACGGGTCCTGAACTGATTTATTCAGAAGCCTTCTTTTCTTGACATTGAGGTGCAGGTCTTGAACTGTGTTATTCAAGAGCCATTATTCTCTTACTCCCCCTTGACTTGTGGTGCCTACAACATAGAATCAATTTTTGGTTTTGGTACCCACTGGTATTTGGGTCCATGTGTGTTAGTTGCAGTTCGAATAGGAGTAACTAAATAAGAACCATACCAGTAATGATCACTTGCTTTATGAACAAAATCATATGTATGACAATAAGAACAATACCTCTTTTTAGATAACCTGATCATTTGATCTCTCGAGTAAACAAGATCAGGTTTACCTTTCAGTACTTTGTTCTTCTTTGCATTTGAGACAGATACAAATGATTTGTTACTTTTCTTCTCTTCCTTCTTTCCTTTCTTTTCTTCCTTCTTCTCATTATTCTTCTCATCTTCAACTGGCTTTATCGTCCAAACCAGCTTCTCTTTTTCATATCTTTTTCTTCTCCTTCTATATGTACCTGAACCATCTATTTTCCAATCATAGAAAATGTTAGTTGTACGAATCTGATCAAATTAATTAACTAACCTTCTTGAAGAAAACAATTTTCTGATGTGAGCTTGGAGTTGTCTTGAAAGAACCAACTGAACTATTTCCAGGTGAGTGGATTTTGGACTCTGGAGTCGTTTGCTCAGTCACCACCACCTTTGAAACAATCTTTTCAAGATCTTTTATCTTTAAAGATAAACTGTCTCTTTCTTCAATGAGTAGGTCAATCTTCTTCTTGAATTCAGACTTCGTTATCTGTTCTTTCAGTGCACTCTCAGACAGTTCAGATAACTTCTTAGTTAATTTCCTTATCTCCTCCTCAAATATACTCCTTTCATCTTCAAAACCCTTCTCAGCATCCTTTCTTCCATCTGATATCTCCTTAAAGAATCCAACATTCTTTTGCTCTATTAACTTCTTCTCTTTGGCAAAATTTTCCCTTTCCAGAATGATTACTTTCTCAAAATCAGAGATTTGTTGAGAAAGCTTAATGCATTTAAGCTCAACCTTCTTCTTCTCTTCAGCACATTTTCTGGAAAAATCTGAGAATTTCTTTGCAAATTCTTTCTTGTCACTCTCAAAAATATCTTTATCTTTGACCATTTTTTGTTCCAAATCAGATATTTTCTTTCGAAGCTCAACATTAGCATCTTCCAGACTCTCAATCGTCTCCTCATAGCTTTCAACAGATGCTTGTCGCTGGATTTGGATAATCTGATATTCCAAGTCAAAGATTTTATTTTTCATCTCAGTATTCTCAGTTTCCAGACTCGGTATTTTCTCATCATTCAGCCCAGAAGTCTGTTTCAGAAGATCTTCATTTATTTTCTTTAACACACTGACTTCTTCTCTCAGTAACTTCCTTTCATCAGAATATTTCTTTGACTTCTTTGTGTAGTAGTCAACTGAGGAAGCAAGATTTTTTTTCCTAATTTGAGCTTGTGAATCTTCTTTTCATCACCATCAGAAAGATATCCCATCTTGAATACCTGTAAACAAAAAGAACTTGACAAAAATGATCGTTAGTCCAAAATATGAAATCACAAAAATACAAGAAATCTTTGAAATAGAAATTCAGGAATTTTGATCACAATCAGAATTTTGTCCCCCTCTGCAGACTTAGCACGGGGTCCCTCTATTACAGTTTTGAAAAATTCTCAGAAAAAAATTCTAAGTAAACCAAGCTTTGCGTGTCAAGTGTGATGCGCAAACCACGCTTTACGTATCTAGTGTGTTGCGCAAACCACGCTTTGCGTATCTAGTGTGTTGCGCAAACCACGCTTTGCGTATCCAGTTACTTGCGCAAAGCTAACTTTGTGTGTCAAGAGTATTGTTTGGGTAAAAATTCCAATAGTCTATTGTCGTACGACCAGAGACAATTGACGCCCTTCCTTTAAGGTGACCTCGACTAAGCAACCCAAAGACCCGCTTGGCAAGTTCTGTCGTACGACCTGGTTTCAGTTACTCATTTGCAACATACGTTATATTATGTTTAATGTAGGATTTAAAGGATATTTACGACCAAAGATAATAACGGAAATAGCAACAGACATAACGGACGCAATCATCAATGTCAAAACGGCTATTTTCTTAAAGATATGCATTCAAGACCTACTAATGGACGAATGGAGTATAAATATGAAGATTGAACTTCATATTTGGGGATCTGAGGCTCAAACTCTGGAATTATACTCTCAAGCTTGTGCAATCTTTCCCGAAGTTTATAAAGTATTCCACTGTTTGTCATACGACGTACGACTGACATCTTGATACATCCGACGCACGACCGACTTTATTTTATTGTACTCTTTTATATTACATTTCACTTGTAATATTTGTTCTTAAGGACGACGTCCCTGATTGACGTCCATAGTGCACGACGACTCACACTCGTCCGCGGTTTTTACCCATTTTAGGGGTTTTCCGCGTCACCAATTCTCTCGTCTTATTTACTTTATTTTTATTATAGTCGTACGATTATTGTTGTTACTTTCTTTGGTTGGATCAAGCTCCACATTTACCTTAAATTTTACTTGTGAGATTTTTGGCATAAACAGTTTGGCGCCCACCGTGGGGCCCCATCCAAAGAAAATTTCGATAATCTTACGACGTACTAACGTTTTCCTTCGAGTGTTCTCTTTTTTCAGGATAATGGCATTCCAAGAAACTCAAAATTTGAGATCACTAATCGAATCACTGAAGCCAATAGTATCCACAATCCCCTGTGAAAGCAATGGGAATCGACAAATCCGAGATTACACGACGTTCGAATACACACGTTGGATTTAATGGCGGAGCGACAAGTACCATGGGGGAAATCACACTACCAGTATATGCTAAAGGAATCAACAGACAAACGAAGTTTAACGTCGCCGATTGTTCATCAGCTTATAACGTCATCCTTGGGCGACCATGGATCCACGATATGAAAGTTGTACCTTCGACGTACCATCAAACCTTGAAATTCCCCATGCAATGGGGGGTACAGGAGATGAAAGGCGAAAGAAAAGTTACTAGGGAATGTTACAAAGTCTCTTTGAAGCCCCCGAAACAGACAGTATAGCAATTACAGAACCAGGACGTTCCTGGGATCGACGACGATTATCGCTTAGAAGCTGTCGATCACTATGATTGCTTCGCGTGGACGCACGAATATATGGAAAAATACGAGAAGTCAAGTATCCAGATTGGCTCGCTAACGTTGTTTTCGTCCAAAAGAAAAATGAATGCAGGTTTGACGTATCAACGATTGGTATATATGATGTTCAAAGAACATTTTGGTGTCACTATGGAGAATCCGACAAAATGTTCTTTTGGAGTTCGAGCTGGCAAATTTCTTGGTTATATGGTCACACGACGAGGAATTGAAGCTAATCCAGATCAGATTAAAGCAATTGTCGAGCTAAAATCACCCAGAAATTTTAAAGAAGTCCAACGTCTCACAGGACGTATAGCAGCATTGAATCGATTTATCTCCCGATCATCCGATAGATGTCTTTTATTCTATAATGTCCTATGCAAAAATAAAAGGTTCGAGTGGAATGAAAAGCATGAAGAAGCGTTGCAATAACTCAAAAAATACATGATGTCGCCTCCTTTTCTCTCTAAACCTGAGAAAGGTGAAGTCCTTCAACTTTACCTAGCCGTCAGCATTAATTCGGTAAGTGCGGTTCTTATACGAGAAACCGACGGACGACAACTGCCAATTTACTATGTAAGTAAGACTCTACTAGATGCTGAAACCAGGTATTCGTCTATAGAAATTTTTTTACTTTCATTAGTCATGGCTGCTAAAAAACTACGACATTATTTTGAATCACATCCTATAATTGTGGTAACTAATTTTCCTTTAAAGTCTGTGTTAAGAAAACCCGAATTAACAGGACGATTAGCTAAGTGGAGTATTTACCTCAGCAATTTTGATCTGGATTTTAAGCCCAAAACGACGATCAAGTCACAGGTCCTGGCAGATTTCGTCTCTGATTTCAGTCCAGAAATGGAAAACACAATGACATCCGACCAGTTAATTGTGGCGACTTTGCACGACACTACTTGGACGCTCGACGTTGATGGTTCGGCGAATATACGCGACACTGGCCTTGGTGTCGTCCTACAGTCCCCACAAGGGCGCAAAATGGAATCAAAATTGCTCACGACTTGGGGGCAACACATTTGCACGTCCGGAGCAAAAAACTCTTGGTCGGACGACATTAGAAATTATCTGGAGAACGATCAACTGCCTGATGACAGAATGGAAGCAAGAAAGGTTAGATTTAAAGCATCAAGGTACATTATTATCCGAGGACAATTATATCGAAGATCTTCGACTGGCCTGAATCTGCGATGTATCACCAACAAGACGCAAGTCCAGAAAATTCTACAAGATATGCACGACGGTGAATGTGGAAATCATTCAGGAAGTCGCAGTCAAGCTAACCGGGTATCACGACAAGGTTACTATCAGCCGTCATTAAGGTAAGATGCTATCAGGTATGTACAGTAGTGCGATGCATGTCAAAGACATGCAGGTATGTCTCATAAACCTTCTGAACCTTTGCACTCGACGTTGATCCCATGGCCCTTTATGAAGTGGGAATGGATATTGTTGGGAAATTACCACCTGCCCCCGGGCAAAAGGTATTTCTTTTAATTTTAACAGATTATTTCTCTAAATGGGTCGAAGCAGCGGCTTTCTCCCAGGTTAGAATTCCATCTGAAATAACGTGCGACAACGAGACACAATTCATCAGTGATCGAACGCGAAGATTTTGTGAAGAAAGGAACATCAAGTTGGTAACATCGACGCCTCGAATATCCATATTCGAATGGTTTAGCCGAGTCGAGTAATAAAACTATCATCAATTCAATCAAGAAAAGACTCAAAGTTGCCAAGGGGAAATGGGTGGAAGAATTGCCTTCCGTTCTATGGGCTAATCGTACGACACCTCGTACGTTCATAGGACCAACTCCCTTTTCCTTATGTGAAGTTGTGTTACCTATTGAGGCACGACTACCGACTTTAAGACATACGTCCATTGAGCATAACTTGGTCGACCTAAGTTATGACCTCGACGCTTAAGAAGAGCTTAGAGAAGCTGCGCACATTCGCATGGCGGCACAGAAACAAGTGGTCGAGCGACATTTCAACAAAAATGTCCAGATCAAAGTTTTTCAAAAAGGTGATTACGTTCTACGTCGAGTATTTCAAAATACTCAAGAGGTCAATGCAGGTAAACTTTCCATTAAATGGGAAGGTCCTTATCAAATCTCTAGCATCATGGGTAAGGGAGCTTATAAAATCCAAACCCTCGATGGTCGAGTTATCCCACGAAGCTGGAATGCAGTTCATTTAAAGAGGTATTTCTCTTAAGTTTCATATTTATTTCCTTCGATTATTTCTTAAGAAAGATTACTGACTTAAGCATCGGAGGGTCAAACCAACGACCACTTCATTAATGTTGTTTTTCGCAGGGACGCACGACTTATTTAAAACTCATATGATCACACGTATATGATCGATCGTAATGACAAAGATTAATTTCTGCATTTGATGTTCAATACTTAGAATCGAAAATCATTATTACAAACTGCCTTTGGTTGATCTAGGACTTCAGTGGATTACTTTATAAATGGTGATGTGATTGGATGTCTGATGGTCGTTGGTCAAACCAACGACCACCCCACTAATGTTGTTTTTCGCAGGGACGCACGACTTAGTTAAAACCTTTATGTCGAGTAATACTCACACGATCGCAAGTATACGGTCAGTCGTAACCATTGATAGAAGTCAATCTTTTGCATTTGATGTTCGATATTTAGATTGCCTTTGGTTGATCATAAACCTCAATCAAAGTCATTACAATGGATGATGGTATGGCTAAATATATGATATGCTATGACTATTTATCTTCTTCGATTACTCGACGTACAATAAAGTATAAACTTAAAGCAAAACAATAAGCGTCAGTGGGCAAAATGAATTCTTTCATTAGTCGTTCAAAAGGTAATTATAAAAAGGAACGACCATAGACGGTCGACCCCTAATAAAAGATTCAAAAGGCAAAACTATTTCGAAGATCGAGAACAGTGACACCATCGACAATGTCAAGGCCAAGATTCAGAACAAGGAAGGAGGAACGTCAGAAAGAACTCTCGCTGATTATAACATCCAGAAAGAGTCGACTCTTCATTTGGCCTTGAGGCTAAGAAGGAGTAACGTCAGATCGTTCCTGCACGACTGTCGTCCCTGTTGCCGCCACCTCTCCTCCTCCATCGCTCCCCTCCAGATCGTCATCCTCGTCGAGGTCCCTTTCAGTCCCCATAGTGTCAAGATAGGTCTTGAGCTCCTCGGTGGCCGACACCATGGGATTCTTCCCATTCAGATGACGTCTCATCAAAGCAGCTCGGGTTGTGAGATGAGAGAAAGCTTCAATCTGCCTATTCTCCTCCTCCAAATACCTGACATCGCCCTCCAGCTCCTCGAATTTCTTCTTGAGGGACATAACCTCATCAGCAGAAGCAGCAGCAGCAGTGGTGGCTTTTATTCTCGCGATCTCCATGTCGGTCGTCGACTTCTCAAGTTCTAGAACACGATCCCTATAATTGATCTTTTCACGATCTGAAACCTCAAGTCGACTGTGGACGTCAGAAAGTTCAGCCTTGAGACTCTCGACCTTCGCCTTCTCAGCCCCGACCGCCTCCAGGGCGATCTTCTCCTTTTTAATAGCCTCGTCAGCCCTTTTCTGTACGTCAGGGAAGGCCGCCCTAAGACCTTCTGTCTGAGCGTAAAAGCTCAGACAGGCTTGAAAAGCCTGCACGAGAACAAAGAAAAGGTTAAAAAATCATAACAAATAAGTAACAAAGGAAACAAAAAGTAATACACGCTTACCATGAAGGAAAGACCAGCGGCATGTGCTCCCATATCTTCGACCCGAGAATCCTTATAGCGGTCGCGGAAGGTCGGAAGAATAAACTTCCCCAAGTGTGGGAAAATGACATCCCTCTCGAGGACGTCATTAACCATGAAGTCAGATGGGAGAGTGGCTTTGAATATCGTCTCTCCCACCTTCTCCTTGTTCTTCTCCTCCTTTGAAGAGGAAGAAGGATTTTCAAAGATGGGCTTATTAACGCCTGACACCCCCGACAAGGGAGCATCCTTCGTCACCTTGGTCGAGACTCCAAGCTCGACCTCAGCAACGGTGTCCTTCGCTAATGTCGCCCCTGAAAGGGACGACAGAGTGGCATCGCCCGTCTTCTTAGGCGAATACCGAGGCTGCTTGCCTCGGACACGTCTCGGATCTACCCCCGTGGAGGGGGCAGATATTTTCCTCGCTTTCTCCCTCCCTTGACGAGCGAGCTTCAGTTGCTCGGCTCGCTTAGCGGCGGCCGACTTTACAGCTGCGTCTTCTGAAAAAAAAGAGCAAGTTAAAAATACAAAGACGTACGACATACTCGAAAAAGGTATGGTCAAGCGACTTACCAGTCATGTTTTCTTCTCTCTCTTCTTCCCTCTCCTTCTCTGCCTCTCTAGGAGAACCCTCGACAGACGTCACCTCAGCTACAAAAACAGCCTCGTCTCCTTCGTCGTTCGATCGAGGGGAAAACGAGCGATCAGTAATACTTCTATCTAAGATTCTCTTAATATTATCGAGAGAATCTTTCCTTGGCTTCACTCTGTTGAAGTCGATCACTGTCAAACAAAGAAAGACGTTAGAATAAACGCACAACAAAAACGCAGAAAGACGATAAAACAAACGCACGACAAATGCACGACAAAACAAGAAAACTTACCCGACTCATTCCATCCGGACGATAGCCATTGGCTGTCCTCGTCACTCACAGATGCTACCTGGATGAAAACGTACTGGCGTTTCCAACCACGGTCGTTCACCGCAGTATTGTGCACCAGTACGGTATCCCCTTTCGTTCGAGGGAATAAACTATATATGTGATAGTTATCCGCTCGAACGCTATAAGTAGTTAGGAGGTCGTTCAAGTTAAACGGAGCCCCCCAGTCGGCTGTAAGACGATCGACCACCTGGACAATCCGCCAGAATTGAGGCATCAATTGTCCAGGCGTCAAGTCGAACGCATCTAAAAACGCCCTGACCAAAGGGCTAAATGGCCAAGTAAAACCTATCTTGAAGGGATACTCGTATAAAACACAGTACCCCTTCGGAACCTCGTCCGGCCTTAAGTCTTCCGGAGTCATCAGATTGATTTCAGCTGGAATCCTGGCTAAATTCTTGAAATAATCTATGTTTTCTTCTTCCCTATATATACTCACAGGTTCGCTCGACATCTGCAAATCAGGGATATTTATAGTCGCATGCCAATAACTAAGGATATCCCAAGCTTTCCTAGGCTTTCTAGCTATAGATTTCCTATGCATATAACCAACATAGAAGGAGAATAAGAAGTTGTACCTTAAATAGACCTCTAAACCTCGAAGTTAGAATGGAGAGGATTCTGATTGCTTGGAAAGTAAATCTTTTCGGAGGTATAAGGTATTAAAAGAGGTAAGCGTAAAGAAGGAAAGGATTGAAGACAATCCTTATTTATATTGAAAATTGGAGACTGAGTCGCCAGGAAGTCGAATCGCCAATTGACACGTGTCGTCCGTATCAGGCGAATCACTTAAGTGCATCCCTCGAATGCATGACACTTGTCTAAAATTAGATGTCTAACTGTTTATTTTGCAGGAAATGACATCATTGTCCAACTAGAAACAAACCAGTTCGGTTCTATTCGAACTACCCGCGTTTCTTTTATAATACGTGTCTTGATTTTAAAATTTAAATTTCAAAAAGTTGCCGCTTGAATTTTAAATTTGGGGGCAAACTGTTTGGGTAAAAATTCTAATAGTCTATTGTCGTACGACCAGAGACAATTGACGCCCTTCCTTTAAGGTGACCTCGACTAAGCAACCCAAAGACCCGCTTGGCAAGTTCTGTCGTACGACCTGGTTTCAGTTACTCATTTGCAACATACGTTATATTATGTTTAATGCAGGATTTAAAGGATATTTACGACCAAAGATTATAACGGAAATAGCAACAGACATAACGGACGCAATCATCAATGTCAAAACGGCTATTTTCTTAAAGATATTTGCATTCAAGACCTACTAATGGACGAATGGAGTATAAATATGAAGATTGAACTTCATATTTGGGGATCTGAGGCTCAAACTCTGGAATTATACTCTCAAGCTTGCGCAATCTTTCCCGAAGTTTATAAAGTATTCCACTGTTTGTCATACGACGTACGACTGACATCTTGATACATCCGACGCACGACCGACTTTATTTTATTGTACTCTTTTATATTACATTTCACTTGTAATATTTGTTCTTAAGGACGACGTCCCTGATTGACGTCCATAGTGCACGACAACTCACACTCGTCCGCGGTTTTTACCCATTTTAGGGGTTTTCCGCGTCACCAATTCTCTCGTCTTATTTACTTTATTTTTATTATAGTCATACGATTATTTTTGTTATTTTCTTTGGTTGGATCAAGCTCCACATTTACCTTAAATTTTCCTTGTGAGATTTTTGGCATAAACAAGTATTACGCAAAGCTAACTTGTCGATCTGAACTCCAACTTCAGCTTTTCGCAACCCGTTTAAAATGCAAACCTTATCTTGCGTTTCCTGTTGAATACGCAAACCTCGATAACAAACACTTGATGAATTTTCTCGATGAATCTTGCGCAAACCTCGGATGAACTTTCGCAAACCTCAACGAACTTGCACAAAGTTTGGATCTTGCGCAAACTTCAAAAATCGAACAACTCTTCACCAAAAACTACTCTAGACCTCGAATTACAGTACAAAAATTTGACAATTTGCTCGCCTAAACATCTAGAACACAATTCTAGCATTTAATTTCGATCAAAAACACAAGAATGTACAAAAAGATTTGAATACAGTGCACAGAACTCGTGAATTTCGAACTTCTTCAAAATCGAAATTAACAATCGAATACAGTGCAAATCATGAAACAAACTAAACAGACTCGATCGATTATACTATATGAACAAAACCTAATCGATTACAGCTCCAAAATTGCACAAAAATTAGAATTTGATTTTGCACCGACGAAAACAGTCGAACTTTCTGAAATTTCTTGATTTTTCGATTTGGATCTGCTCTGATACCAATTGTTATTCCCTATTTCATCAAGTTCTAATCAATAACAAAATACTCAAGATAAGAATCACAAATCATATTCATTGATTCCAAACTCAAAGATTACAAATTATAACTTTCTCTCTCTAAACTCTCTCACTTGAAACGTATTCTATTTAGCTCTTCTCTAATCTGCTCTCTCTCTCTCTCTCTCTCTCTCTCTCTTTCTCTCTCATTCGTGTACATACTGATTACAAAGATAAAGAAGGTATTTATACCTACAACAATTACAAGGAAAGTAAAATACAAATACATTGACTTTGACTTTTATGAGAGTTGACTTTCTCAGCTTTGACTTCTTGAACTTTGACCTTCAGTATTCTTGAACTTGTATCCAACAGATTTATGCTCTAACAGCAATGTTTATTTAAGTTTGTTTAATTTTGTATGTTTTGTTAGAAATTCACTAGACCTTACGGTCTAACCCTCACTTTTCAGGAAGAAACGCTTGTGGTGCTTCCAGTAAGGGAAAGGAGAAGGCGTAAGAGCTGATAGTGCACTCGAGAGAAGACATAGTTTATCTTATATGTCACTTTAATTTAGAAACTCTCGGCTGTAGTCAAGACTTCCATTGTTAAACCTCTTAATTTCTATTGTAACCCTTTCGTATTTGGATTTTGTTTATGTTATGTTTTGGTTTGAATTTTTGGTTATTACATTTGGTATCAGAGCCATAGTTTAAGAGATTTAGGTGACCGGATGGGCCAAGACTTAAACTGAGAACTTAGGAAACTCAGCCGGGATATAGGATGCCTTGGGAAGTCCACTCTAAGTGCGTTAATGATAAGGTAGCGAGGACTGTCATGTAAGATAAATTTGGGGTTCCACCTGGCCAGTGTAATCGCAAATTTACAGGTACATGTATGTGCATAAATAACCTTGTCATGCTAGGTTATCTGAGAGTTATTTTTGTGGTCTTAGCAGTTTCGAAATGTCAGGAAGATCGTTGAGAAGTAGATATGTACCGGCTGAGGAGACAAACCCAGCCAACGAGGCTCCTGTGGTTAAGCGGGCGGAACCTCTAAGGCAACCCGTCGCCCGTGGTAGGGCGAGAGGGCGAGAAAAGAAGCAGGTAAATACTACCCGAAAGGCTACCACCCAAGTGGAACCGAAAGTCGGTAATCAGGGGCGTAAGTCAGCTCAAACTGCACGGCGGGCAAAAAGCGTGGAAATACCCATTGATAGGGAATTGTCGCAGCAAGAATGTTCTACTACTGTGAGAAGAATGGGCCAGTCGCGAGGTCAGGGTCGTGGACGTAATCAGGCTTTCGTTACCCACGCGGCCTTTGTTGCTGAAATGGGTAAATTGCAAGAGACTCTATAGGCTATTTTGGCTCAGCGGGATGGGCGGTGTCTGGCAGCAAAAAAAGAACTGAGAGTAAGGAATGATCGGAAATGTCTATCCCACCGGTCTCGAGAGAGGGTAGTCAACGTCAATCGACTACAATAGTGGTGAATGAGTCAGCTACAAAGGGGTGCAGCTACAAACAATTTGCTACTTGCAAGCCTCCTATTTATAAAGGAGAATGTGATCCAGTGTTAGCACTGAAATGGGTCAAGGGTGTGGAGCTGGCGTTCGACACCAGCAAATGTGCGGGAGAGGATAGGGTGGTCTATGCTTTGTCAATGTTGTGAGATAAAGCTGTGATGTGGTGGGATGCGAAATCTGGAGGTCAGGGTTCATCGGCGGCCAAGGGCATGTCTTGGGAAACATTTGTGAGTAGCTTCAAGACACAATTCTGTCCTCTGGCGGTAGTCAAGAAGTTAGAAGAGGAGTTTTTGGGTTTGGAACAGAGGGAGATGACGGTTCGAGACTATACATCGAAATTTATAGAAAAGTCCCGTTTCGTTGAAATTTATGTGCCGAGCAAGGAGAGGCGCGTGGAGCGATACATCTATGGTTTGAGGAGTGACATATGAGAATTTGTGGCGAATAAGGAACCATTTACGTTTCAAGCGGCGATCAATGAAGCGGAAATGAGAGAGAAAGAAAAGAACCGCCAAGCATCTGAAAAAGGGGGTAAGAAACGGAAATGGGACTGTCTGGGAAACGATGGAAGAAGAGGAAAGGTGATCAGATCGGATGTTCGTGGGGATCGTGGGATAACTTCTAAGTCGTGTGGCAGGTGTCACCAGGTTCATCGGGGCGAATGTGTGTTAGACTCGAGGTCCTGTTACCGGTGTGGGTTGCCAGGTCATGTCGTGAAGGATTGCCCGAAGAGTAAGTCTTGTTTTCAATGTGGATCACCTGATCATATACGGCCCGATTGCCCGCAGCTGAAAAAGGTGGGACAGTGCAGTATGGAGGAAGGCAGGGAAGCAAAGGAGAAGAGAAAAGGCCGGAGTCGGCGCGTTCGAAGGGACGTGCCTTTCTTATGATGACAGTGGAGGCGGAGCAGGTGTCGGAAGTAGTGTCAGGTACCTTTTTGGTGAACTCATTACTTGCCAAAGTGTTATTTGATTTTAGGGCGGACTGTTCCTTTGTGTCCCTTGCTTTTATGAAATGTTTGAATGTGAAACCTAAATGTTTGGAGAGGGCGTTAGAGGTGGAAACGACCGATGATAATCGGGTGTTTATTAGGGAAGTCTTGGAGAGTTGTGTTATAAATATAGACGGGAGTTTATTACCCTTGCGGTTGTATCCCATGGCAATGGGGGAATTTGACGTAGTGCTGGGAATGGACTGGTTGGCCGAGAATAGCGCCAATATAGTTTGTAATAAAAAGTTGATTCGCGTGCAGTTATCAAGCAAGGGAACGGTAATCCTGTATGGTAGTCGTCGAAACAACAGAGCTAGCCTTATGTCGATGCTTAAGGTTTCTAAGTGTTTGAAGAAAAGGTGTACGGGGTACTGGGCCTATGTAGTTGATGCCAAGAAGGAGAAATGTGGGGTTGAGGATGTGAGGGTAGTGAGTGAGTATCCGGAGGTGTTCCCGGAGGACTTCACAACCCTACCCCCGGATCACCAAGTAGAATTTCGCATAGACTTGGTGTCGGGTGTCATGCCAATAGTGTGTGCCCCTTACCGGTTGGCGCCCTCGGAAATGAAGGAAATGATGTCTTAGTTACAAGAACTTTTAGACAAAGGATTCATAAGACCGAGTACCTCACCTTGGGTGAACCGGTACACTTTGTGAAGAAGAAGGACGGAACTATGCGAATGTGCATTGATTAGCGTGAACTTAATAAGGTAACAGTTAAAAACAAGTATCCTCTTCTAAGGATAGACGACCTGTTCGATCAGCTAGAAGGAGCTAGTTGCTTCTCCAAGATTGATCTAAGGTCAGGCTACCATCAGCTCAAAGTGAGAGAGGATGATATCCCGAAAATGGATTTTCGAACAAGATATAGGCACTATGAGTTTTTGGTGATGCCTTTCGCCTAACCAACGCACCAGCAGCTTTTATGGACTTGATGAATAGAGTGTGTCAACCCTATTTGGATAAGTTAGTAATTGTATTCATAGATGACATTCTAATTTACTCGAAAACTGAGGAGGAGCATGAGGAGCACCTGCGAGTCATTTTAGAATTGTTGAAGCGAGAGAAGCTTTATGCTAAATTTTCGAAATGCGAGTTCTGGTTGAAAGAGGTTCAATTCCTTGGTCACGTAGTTTCCTGAGATGGAATCAAAGTAGACCCATCTAAGATTGAGGCGATTCAAGGTTGAGAGAAACCTAAAAACCCGTCAGAAGTACGAAGTTTTCTAGGGCTGGCGGGGTATTATCGGAAGTTCATCAAGGATTTCTCGCGCATCGCAACGCTGTTGACATCCCTCACAAAGAAAAATGTGAAGTTCGTGTGGACGGAAGCACAAGAAGAAGCATTCCAAAAGTTAAAGGTCATGCTGAGTAGTGCACCGATTTTGACCTTACCGGAGGGTTCAATTGACTTCGTTGTATATAGTGATGCGTCGAGACTAGGATTGGGATGTGTCCTCATGCAGCGGGGAAAAGTGATAGCGTATGCATCTCGTCAATTAAAGGACCATGTGACACGCTATCCTACCCATGATCTGGAATTGGCAGTTGTGGTTTTTACGTTGAAGATTTAGCGGCACTACCTGTATGGAATGAAGTGCCAGATCTTCACGGATCACAAGAGCCTTTGTCACCTCTTTGACCAAAAAGGGTTAAACATGCGTCAAAGAAGGTGTATGGAATTATTGTTGGACTATGATTGTAAGATCGAATATCACCCGGGAAAGGCCAATGTGGTGGCCGATGCCTTGAGCCGAAGAGAGAGAGAGAGAGAGAGAGGCGAAACTACAAAGGTGGTGGCCATGCGAACGGAAGTATCGTCCAACCTTCTGGATGAGATAAAGAAGTCACAAGCAATTGCGTTGTTGCCAGAAAATGTTAAGAAAGAGCGAATGCTCGGAAGCGTGTCCACCTTATTAGAAGATAGTCGAGGGTTGAAGTGCTTCAAGGGTAGAACTTGGGTTTCGAAATCGGGAGAGCTTAGGCGAGAAATTTTGGAAGAAGCGCATAAGTCATGATATGAAATCCATCCTGGAACGAATAATATGTATGGAGACTTAAGACGAGACTTTTGGTGGTCGGGTATGAAGAAGGAGTGTTGTCTTACTTGTTTGCAGGTGAAAGTAGAACACCAAAGGTCGTACGGAAAGTTGCAACCGCTGGAAATTCCAGTCTGGAAATGGGATAAAATCACTATGGACTTCGTGACCAAGCTGCCTAGGACCCCGAAGGGCTACGACGCGATTTGGGTAATTGTGGACCGATTGACGAAATCGGTACACTTTCTACCCATTAAGGAGATGTATTCCTTGGAGAGATTGGCAAAATTGTATATAGATGAAATTGTAACACATCACGGGGTGCCAATATCGATAGTTTCGAATCGGGACAGTCGTTTCATGTCAGCATTTTGGAAGAGCTTTCAGTGAGAGATGGGGTTGCTCATAAAGTTGAGTACAGCGTACCATCCTCAGAACGATGGTCAGAGCGAGTGAACCATTCAGACGCTAGAGGACATGTTGACGGCATACGCTCTGGACTTCCGGGGTTCGTGGGAAAACCATCTACCCCTGATCGAGTTTGCATACAACAATAGCTATCATGAAAGCATCAAGGTTGCTTCCTATGAAGCTTTGTACGGGCGGAAATGTCGAAACCCCTTGTGTTGGAATGAAGTTGGGAAAGGCAACTAGTGGGGCCGGAGTTAGTGCAACTCACAGCGGACAAGATAGTTCGGGTGCGGGAAAATCTAAAGGTGGCTCAGGATCGACAAAAGAGCTACGCGGACAAGCGGCAGAAAGACATAGAATTTCACGTTGGGGACCACGTTATGCTTGAGGTGTCGCCCTGGAAGGGAGTGGTGCGTTTCGGAAAGAAATGAAAGTTAAGCCCACGTTTTATCGGACCATTTGCGATAGTAGAACGAATTAGGGAGGTGGCGTATAAGCTCGAGCTTCCCGATGAGTTGCGGGCCATTCATAATACGTTCCATGTCTCCAATTTATGAAAATGTCTTGCTGACGTCAGCATGGTGGTGCCAATGCAAGATATGCAGATCGACGAACGTTTGAACTTTATAGAAGAACCTGAAGCTATCACCGAACGAAAAGTCAGGAAGTTGAGGAGTAAAGAGATTGGTTTGGTAAAAGTTCAATGACGTTTTCATAAAGGACAAGATGTTACTTGGGAGATCAAATCGGAAATGCGAGCCAAGTATTCCCATTTGTTTGAAGAACAGATTTCGGAGACGAAATCCTCTTAAGGAGGGGAGATTGTAAGGGCCACTTGTGTAAAGTATTAATTTTGTAAAGGATTGGGTCTAATATTTGTAAAATCAGAACTTGAGGGACAAGAGGGTAATTTGGAGTAAAATATTTAAAGGAACAAATCCCTAAATTTCTTTCCCATTTTGCTTGGTTTGGAGGCGGTGATTGAAGAGACAGAGGGCTAGGGTTCTTGTAGGCAGGGAGCAAGTGAGTTCTCTTGAAGAAGTCGATCATTAGAGGTTAGTCTACATCTCTCGTTATTCCTTTAATCGTTTCCCCACCTTCTTTATTGGGTTTTGGTTTTTGGTTTGTTGGCATCAAGATGATTGGATTCTTAGGGTTAAATTGGATTGGGCCTTGGAATGAGATTTAGTTTATTTGTGGTTAGTTGGGATGTGTATTTGTTATTAATCTCTGGTTGTGTTAAGTTAATGTCTAAATTGCGACTTAGTTTCCTATCGTTGAGCTTAGGATCTGAGTTGTTTGGATGCGTCGTCGTCGCACCAAGTCGTCGCACCCAGTACCGGGGGAACCTGGGCGAGCCTATGACCCCGGGGAGTCCCGAGCGAGCCAAACCCCGAGGGAGACCGGGGGAGGTCGTGACCCCGGAGGAGTCCCGGGCGAGCCAAACCCCGGGGGAGGTCGTGACCCCGGGGGAGACCGGGCGGGTTTAGGCTGAATCCGTCTTGAGTTGGCAGTGAGTTCTTTTCTCTTGTCAGGATTGGTTTACCATCTAGTTGATTGTTCTTTTTCTTTTCGCTAATTATTTGTAGGGGATCAAAATTAATCTATGTGAGCAACTTTCTCGAGCAGGTGAGTTTCTGACACCCTTTATCCTCTTTAAAATTTTTAGAAATGTTTTGATTACTGAAAATGGGGTAAATGAAAGCATGTTACTATCTGATCGTCATTTCGTAGTTCTTACCTGCGATGTCAACTGTTTATTTCTATGTTGGAACTTAAATTATCTGAACTGTATATAATTTGGAAGACCGTACTTGTGGATTGAGGATTGTGAAATTTCGTTAATTCCTTGGAAATTTATAAAATCAAGTGTGTGTGAAATTCGTTTTCTGCACATATGGAAACGGGGAGTCTGTTTGGGCCCCGAGACGAGAGGGGAGTCTGCTTGGGCCCTGATCGTGGTTGCGCATGAGGTAAAGGTGTCACAAATGATTCTTGTGACTTCCGTAAAGGTGATGTAACGTTAAATCTAGCATTGCAATGTTTATTTAAGTATGTGTAATTTTGTATGTTTTGTCAGAAATTCACTAGACCTTATGGTCTAACCCTCGCTTTTCAATCAGAAAACCCTTTTTTCAGGAAGAAATGCTTGTGGTGCTTCCAGTAAGGGAAAGGAGAAGGCGTAAGAGCTGATAGTGGACCCGAGAGAAGACATAGTTTATCTTGGATGTCACTTTAATTTAAAAACTCTCGGCTGTAGTCAAGACTTCCGTTGTTAAACCTCTTAATTTCTATTGTAACCCTTTCGTATTGGGATTTTGTTTATGTTATGTTTTGGTTTGAATTTTTGGTTATTACAATCTATTATATATATGAATTTATGTATGTATATGTATCTATTGGTGAATATACTTGTGTATGTATATATATGTGTGTGTATGTATGTATGTATATATGTTTGAATATTGTGTGATTGTATATGAATCTAGTATAGGACCAATTTATGTATGTAAGTGAATTTGTGTTCGTATATGGAACAAATGTAAGTGTATTTGTGTATGTATATGGAACAAATTATATAATTGAATTTGTTTATGTATATAGAACAAATGTAAGTTAATTGTGTATGTATATATATGGAACAAATGTAAGGTAATTTGTGTGTATATATATATATATATGTAACAAATGTAAGTTAATTTGTGTATGGTATAAAGCTAATGTAATTGAATTTGTGTATCTATATGGAACAAATGTAAGTGAATTAGGAACGAATAGTCAAATTTCACATTCTTGAGTTGATTTGGGTACATGTTGGGTTGTAAATGTAGTATAACGAGGTGGGATTAAAGCCCGCGCGTTGCTGCGGATGGAAAGAAATATTAAGACCATAAATTTGAGCATGACCAATTATGAGAACAAAACATTTTGTGTCTGTTAGCAGCATGACTATAATTTACAAAATGCCCTATGAGGATGATGTGTGTGTATGATAGGAAACGAAAATAAATTGGCAAGTGGTACATTACATCATTAAATCTAAAAAAAAGTTACATTGTTATTAAACCTAAATTAAATTATAATAAAAATATGAATTAAACAAATTTTACATCATTATTAAACATAAAATAAATTATGATAAATTACTTTATTAATAAATAAAAAATTGGTGCGTGAATCACCTACGACTATGTGCTTGGATTGATGGGGAAGGCGGAAGGTTTTGGGTTGGAGAAGACACAGTCATTGAGATGCGATGCATGTTAAGGGATCTTTATTTTATGCTTATATAATAAAAATAATTTTTATAATATAACTTTTATTTATTTAAATTAGAAAATGAAAAAGTTATAAATGATCGAAATGTCATTTACTTAACGGTCAGGAGCTAACAACTTTTAGTTTCAAGGACCAAAACGTTACGTAAATGCAAAATCGAAAGTCTATTTTGGAATCAACAAATTATGGGGACTAAATCCAAGAGAAAAATAAAACTATAGGGACCAAATTTGTAACTCTACAAACATAGGACTAAATCTAATAGGGAGATAAAACCTTAAGGACCAAATCTGTAATTTACTAAAAACCTGAAGGACCAAATCTGTAAGTTACTATATGAAAAAAAAATGTTATAATATATAATTGGCTATATGAGATCGAATGGTATATCTTGGGTTCTAATGTGAAATAATTGGCTATATGAGCTCTAATCTATTATTTTGGGTTCCTAATGTACTATAATTGTCTATATAAGCTCTAATGGGTTATGTTGGATTGTAATGTACTAGAGTTAGCTATATAAGCTCTAATGGATTATGTTGGGTTCTAATGTACTATAATTGACTATATGAACTATAATGGGTTAAGTTTTGATCTTGTACAGTGTATAAGATTTGATCTTCAATAGTGCTACAAATAGTGTATAAGTTTTGAATATGTATAGATATATATGGAATGTGGTATCGTGTATAAGTTTTCAAAACATTAATTTAAATTAGTAAAAAAAACTTAATTATATAATACAATTAGTTTAGAACTTATTATATAAAAATATTAGTTAAGTAATTTATTTTAATCACTTAAACAATTAACCTTATCAAAACATTCATTAAATAAGTTAGGAGAATAATCGATTAAAATGTTTACTTTTGTTGTAGGATAAGTGTGTCATCGTCTAAAGGATATGACGATAGAGATAGAGATAGAGATAAATATATCAGAGATAGATTAGAACTGAAATATCTAATAGTTATCTATTTGTAACTCATCCCTATATAAAGGGCTTATGATTAAAGAGAATGATATATTTACTCTCTTTATTCTATTGTTGTTTTGTTTCATTTTTCTTTTAACACGTTACCATCACGTAAGTTTAATTAGTTAGTTTGTCGATGAAATTTTGGTTTCCAACTTCATAAATTTGTCCCTCCATCAATGCTACAATCCAAGTAAGAATTCTTACACACGTGTAATAATTATGTGGCGTGTTCTGAATAACTTATATGCATGCTTGCCTATTTTAAAAGTGTACGCTTTTGGTTTCTAGAGTAATTTGTTATGTATGTTGTGTTTTTTTTATTATATTCTATGTTTTATACCAATTGAATCAAGATCTTGATCAGTGGATCTAAATAAATACAAGAAGTTCAAAGGCATATTTGAACCCTAAATACCGAATAAGAAACTTGAGAGATAGAAGAAGAGAAGCATAGAGATAGAAATCGAAACTTCAAAACCTTGTCAATATTTGATATTGAAACAAAGTAATAGCGATTAAGACCTTCAAAACCCAAATAGGTAAATCATTGTGTAGAAAGATATTTTTTCATATTCAGCAGAGAGTAGTTGGAAAAGGGTGGATTAGAGTTTTATGGGTTTGAAGAAAAAAAGAAAAAAGAATATGATGCAGAAATCCTAAACCTACTGATTAACAATGTAATCTTCAAATTAAATAAATCACAATATATCGATTGGATTTTGTCAAACGGATGTAAATAGCCATAAGGTTTGTAGGGACTTAAGAAATCCATGTGATTCCCCTACTACCTAGAAATCCATGTGATTCCCCTACTACCTAGAAATCCAATAGATTGAGTGGTTTCTCTTTGCAAATTGAAATGTTGATGAAGTATTATCAACAAAATGTAAACCTATAAAAATCCAATATTGTTATGATAATGAAATGTCATGCATAATATAATTATTATAGACCATGATTCATTATTTTAGAAAATCATATATTGTCCATTATTTACGACATCCTCGACTAGGAAGAACTTAAGTAACATAAGATAGGTTCGGATGAATACAAGCAAATATGTAAAAAAAAACATCAAAACCTATTAACCCTTACAAAAATCAACTATTAAGGTACAAGTATATGCCTTGAGATTTTTTAGACGACACATCAGTCACAACCTTCATAGGAAATATCGTTAACTAAAATCCCCTAAGAACTGCGAGACACACTAAAAAGGAAAATCGGGAGTATTTATTACAATGTACTTCCTAAACTAATCATACAGTGGAATGGAATTCACTCGATTACAAGAAGGTGATTGATATCAACAAAGAAATGGCGTGTCTCAAAATACATCTCAATCTTCGTGGCAAGGAACTCAGAGAAGATGACATGATTCATAACAATATTTCCACTTTTCATATATATCAATAAATATTAATGAACCAATATAAGTTGGAATGTAACCTTTACACAAACTCATCAACCTACTGCAAGTGGTTGAGAGACATAACAAGGTTCTTTTGAATAACAACACCACATATGTCAGGACAAAGAAATTTCCTGAGATCAATAATGAAAGCGTTAGAGGTGGAAACAACTCCAAAGGATTGTTAGTTAAAAACAATTTCACACATATGACCTTTATGCACCAAGTGGACGGGATCCTAGAAAGGGTCAAGGTCTTGGTAAGAGTCGGGAAGGATTTTTCAACACTTGGAGTAAAGATACAACTACTACCCCAAGTGATAATGGACAATCAAATAAGAAATGCACTAAAGAGTGTTCTCCTATAGAAAAGGGAACAAGTTGAAAATGAACTATATCATATTAATTTAAGATTGAGTAATCATATGTTTCTTTGTATTTTTAAGTATTAAAATTAATTTCTTTTGCTTATGTAAAATCGAACATGTAACCTTTACAGATGTAAAGAAATACATAAAAACAAATACAAAACTCTCAATATTCTCCGTTTCGTGTAGGAGTGTGTTGGGAACTGAAGAAATGCTTAAGTATGGTTAATGCTGCTACAACAGAATTACTACTGCCAGTACATTGTGATTACTACTGCTAGGAGATTTTAATACTGCTTGACAAGTTAGTACTGCTACTTCAATAGTTAGTATTGCTTGAAGAGTTAGTACTGCTAGTAGTTAGTACTGCTAGTAGTTAGTACTGCTGGAGTTAGTACTGCCAAAGTATTAATGCTGCTGAAGGATAATACTGCTTGTGTGATGAAGATCCGTATAGCAAGGATGACAGCTGGATGGACTGAAGATTATGGAAAGCTTGAAGATAAAGATGGAAATCTATATTGAAGATCTTTTATTATTTTGTAATTATCTTTATCTTTAGTATATGTATAGAATTGTTTAGAATAGTTTAGAACAATTATTCATTCTGAGTTTTAGATTTTGATAGAGAGAATCAACCTCAAGATTTGTAATCCTAATTCTAGAGAAATAGAATTCGTATTGGTGAGCCTGTTCATCAATATTGAGGTTGTGTGTTGAATCTTGTAACTTCAATCTGTCAATACAAGTTTACAAGTTGTGATTTTGATTCACTATTACATTGTTTGTTTGAATATTAAATTGCTTTTCCGCAGCTTCTTTAATATTGCTTTCTGAGAGTTTATTCTTGTTTAGAATTAAGATCCTGACAAGTGGTATCAGAGCCTGTATTCTCAGAAATCTTATTCATAATGGAAAACGCAGTTGAATCAAACAGTACCTTCGTCTCAAAGGTTCCAATGCTCAGACCCAATGAATTCGACATGTGGAAGATCAGAATCAAGCAATACATACTCCTCACTGATTATTCTATGTGGGACATCATTGAGAATGGCCCATATGAAGCAGGGAAGATTGGTGCAGATGGAAAGAGAACACCACCAAAAACTGATGCAGAAAGAAAGACTAGACAGACAGACAGAGATGAAAGCCTTGAGCACTTTGCTCTTGGCTATTCCCAATGAATATCAACATCAATTCTGCAATTGCACTGATGCAGAGATGCTCTGGAATGCTCTAGAGAAGAGATTCTCAGGTACCAAAAGTACCAAGAGAAATCAGAAAGCCATTCCGAAGCAACAGTATGAGAACTTTATGTCAACCAAGAATGAGTCCATGACTCAAACTTTTGACAGGTTCAACAAGTTAATTGGTGAACTAGCTACAGTGGGAGTATAAATTGATCAAGATGATCTAAATAGGAAGTTCCTAAGGTCCCTGAGTGATGAATGGACCATGTATACTGTGTCTTTCAGACAGAATGATCAACTGGAAGAAAAGGAACTTGATGATCTATACAATGATCTAAGAGTTTTTGAATCTGAGGTAGAGGCTAAGAAGAAGCCTTCTGGATACGTTCACAATGCTGCACTCCTATCAGCATCAATTGATTCTACTTCCAACCCTGAATCAGTTAGTGCTGCTAATGGAGCAAATCAAGAGAAAGGCACTGAAACTGTGTTTGAAGCCTTTCTGTCCAGTCATGGAAACTCTTCTCTAATTAATGATGACTTGGAACAACTCCATCCAAATGATCTTGAAGAGATGGACATTAAATGGCAGATGGCCATGCTCTCTATGAGAGTTAAGAAGTTCATCAAAAGAACTGGGAGGAACAATTTCTCCCAAAGAAGAGAAGATGGAGAAGGATTTGACAAGTCAAAGGTGGAATGCTATAAATGTCATCAGAAGGGACACTTTGCTAGAGAATGCAGAAGTGGAGTGTCTCACAACAACAACCACCAACAAGCACAGTCTGGAAGCTTCAATAATAACAGAAACTATGCACAAGCCCTAGTTTCTCAACAAGGTATGGGGTTTGATTGGAGTGATCAAGCTGAAGAGGCCATCCAAAACCAAGCTCTAATGGCAGAGGTGTCTGATCTCCCAACAGAGGTAAATTCTAATCTTTTTTCTCAAAATTGCATTAACACTGTTAAAAGGTATAGGGATCACAACCAGAACATGAGTGATGACCTTAAGAGATTAGAAAAGGACATAAAAGATTATGTGAGGATTATTGAGAGGTTTGAAGAGTAGATTAAGGGTTTTCAAGCCAATGAGCTTCAACATTCTTATGACACAAACTACTGGAAATGGGAGAAGAATGACTTAGAACTTCAACTGACCAAATCTAAAGAAGAGAGTGAAAAACTAAGAGGAGAGTTAGCTAAAGTCAAGCTTGATGTAGAAAAGTTTTCCAATGCCTCTAAAGCAATGGACTCTTTACTACAATCTCAGATTCATGATAAACTGAGAAGAGGAATAGGGTACAATACCACACCACCACCTTACAACAACAACTACATTCCTCCTAGTTCAGACTTGTTAGAGACAAAGGATAGGAAGGACTTGCCTGAGGGAGCCACTGAGATTGATCCCTTAGATGAAGTAGTTGTTAAGGATAAATCTAAGAAAGAAGTTGTCAAGGATAGGAACAACACTGTGAGTGGTGAGATTCCTATAGAAAACCACATAATTACCAATGAGGGATGTGGAAAGCATTAGGTCAAGTCCAATGAGATAGAGAAGACTGAGGGAAAGAACAAGAAGGTTCACTATAAGCAGACCACTGTTGTGAACCCTATCCCTTGCAAGCAGTGTGCATGCAATAAATCTAAGCCCCAAAAACATGATAAACCAAGGGGAAATCAGAGAAACTGGAATAATCAATGGGCACAAAAACAAGGGATTGATCTGAGTAAAATCAATAGACCAAAATCCTGTTTTATTTGTGGAAAGCTTAATCACATTGCCAAATATTGCTATTTCAATCCTATGAACCAAAGGTTTAACTTTCAAAGACCTAATCAAAAACCCTTTGGTTATAAGAAGAAAGAAAAGAACCATGTGGATAAGAAGGTTGTTAAATCTAAAAGCCACGTGAAGAAAAAGAAAGTGGTAGACAGTGTCAAGATCTGGATACCTAAAAGCACTAAAGCTGTTTGTACTGCTACCACAAATAGTACTGCTGACAGTGATAGTGCTGCTAGAAGCAATACTACTGCTGCCAATGTTAGTGCTGCTAACATTGTTAGTACTTCTGCAAATGTTAATACTGCTAACTCTGTTAGTGCTGCCAACAAGGTTAATACTACCAAACCTGTTAGTACTGCTAACTCTGTTAGTACTTCTAAAGATAGTACTGCTTCTAGTATTAGTGCTGCTAGACCAATAATCTTGACAAAGTACTCAAATACTAAGTGTTCTGATTTTAAAAACCTCATCAGAAAGGGAGACCCAAGACCACTTTGGCTTGGGTTCCCAATCAATACTAATTGTCTATTCTTATGTGCAGGGCAACCAACAGCTCAAGGGGAAGAGCATCTGGCATGTTGATAGTGGTTGCTCTAGGCACATGACAGGGAACATGTCTTGCCTCAACAACTTCAAGAAGATTGATGGTGGACATGTTGCTTTTGGGAATACTCCATATGGAGGTAAAATCAGTGGTAAAGGTGATGTAACCAAAGGTAAAATGACCTTTGAAGATGTATTCTATCTTGAACAGTTAAGGTACAACCTGTTAAGTGTATCACAGGTTTGTGACAAACAACATAGTATATTGTTTACAGATTCTGAATGTATTATCCTTGCTCCTGGATTCAAGGTAGTTGATGAAAAGATGATACTACTAAGAACCCCCAGAAAGGACAATGTATATTGTTTAGATATGGAAAGTGTTTCATCTGATTCATCCCTAAATTGTCTTGTTTCAAAAGCTTCTCTGGATGAATCATCACTTTGGCACAGAAGGATGTGTCACATGAATTTTAAAACAATAAATAAACTTGTTAAAAACAACCTTGTAAAAGGTTTGCCTTCTAAAGTCTATTCATGTGATGATCATTGTGTTGCTTGTCTAAAAGGCAAACAACACAAAACTTCTCATAAGTCCAAAGAGGTGAACACTATCTCTTCTTCTCTTCATCTATTGCATATGGATATGTTTGGCCCTACAAATGTTATGAGCATAGGGAAGAAATCATACTGCCTAGTTATTGTTGATGATTACTCTAGATTTACTTGGGTATATTTTCTAAGGACTAAGGATGAGACAAGTGGACTGATCAAATCCTTTATTCTAAGAATTGAAAACCAAACTAATCAAAAAGTAAAAATCATTAGGTCAGACAATGGTACTGAATTTAAAAATATTGACCTAAACACCTTTTGTGAAGAAAAATGAATTGAGAGACAATACAGTGCTCCTAGGACTCCACAACAAAATGGTGTTGCTGAGAGAAGGAATAGGACACTGATTGAGGCTGCTAGATCTCTGTTAGTTGATTCTAAACTTCCAATAACTTTCTGGGCAGAAGCAGTTAACACTGCTTGCTATGTCCAAAACAGAGTACTAGTAGTCAAGCCTAAAAACAAGACACCTTATGAGCTTTTAAATAAAAGAAAACTCTGTATTGGTTTTTTCAAACCTTTTGGGTGTCCTTGTACAATTCTCAATACCAAATCTCACTTAGGAAAGTTTGATAGCAAAGCAGATGATGGATTTCTTGTTGGTTACTCATCTCAGAGTAAGGCATACAGAGTTTTTAATACGTCTTCTAGAATAATTGAGGAAAGTGACAATGTCAAATGCAATGAGAACACACCAAATCCTATTGGGTCTGGTCCTCAGTGGCTGTTTGACATTGATTCACTAACTAACTCTTTTGGTTTCAGTAGTGATGATTATGCAGGTTCAGGAAGTGGAGGATCAGGGGACACACAAGTTCAAGACATTATTCCTCAGTCTGTGATCTTTCCTATGCCTACAATAGAACCTGTTGAAGTATGTGAAAAGGAAACTACATCTGAGCCAATTCAGAGTGAAGAAGAAAGAAGTGAAGAAGAATCTTCAGTGCATAAAGAACTAGAAGTAGCTGAGGTGATCCCCTCAGCTGACTTAAATGATTCCAATCTAGAAGTGGGAATTCATGAAGAACCTAGTCTTAAGACTAGAACTCAAAAGCATCATCCTCTAGAACTGATCATAGGAGACATCTCTTCTCCTATAATAACAAGGAATCAAAGCAGACTTCAAGAGTTGTAGGATCAACAACACACAGTACTCTCCTGCTTTCTATCCCAGATTGAGCCTAAGAAGGCCCATGATGCAATGAAGGATTCAAGTTGGATAGAATCCATACAAGAAGAGTTACTTCAATTCAAACTACAGGATGCTTGGGACTCGGTGGACCTTCCAAAAGGTCATAGAGCTATAGGCACCAAGTGGATTTTCAGGAACAAAAAGGATGAGAGAGGTATTGTGATCAGAAACAAAGCAAGGCTTGTGGCACAAGGGTACACTCAAGAAGAGGGCATAGATTATGATGAAGTGTTTGCTCCAGTGGCAAGAGTAGAGGCAATTAGGCTGTTCCTAGCCTATACCTCCTACATGAAGTTCAAGGTCTATCAAATGGATGTAAAGAGTGCATTTCTATATGGTACAATTGATGAAGAAGTATATGTCTGTCAGCCACCTGGTTTTGAAAATCCTTCATATCCTGACAGAGTATACAAGCTGAAGAAAGCACTCTATGGTCTACATCAGGCCCCAAGAGCATGGTATGACACTCTGTCTACCTATCTCTTGCAGAATGGGTTTGAAAGGGGCATAATTGACAAGACCCTGTTCATTAAAAGAAGTAAGAAGGATATCCTACTAGTTCAGATCTATGTGGATGATATCATTTTTGGATCCACAAAAGATCAGATGTGTAGAGACTTTGAAGAGTTGATGCACAAGAGCTTTAAAATGAGTTCAATGGGTGAACTTAACTTCTTCCTTGGACTTCAGGTGCAACAGCAGACAGATGGGATCTTCATTAGTCAATCAAAGTATGTGCAAAACATCATGGAGAAATATGGTTTAAAAGACTCAAAGCCAGCAAGCACACCAATGGAAACTCACAAACAGATCACTGCTGATCTTGAGGGGGAGGATGTTGATGTCCATCTATACAGATCAATGATTGGATCTCTAATGTATCTCATAGCCTCAAGACCAGACATCATGTTTCCAGTATGTGTATGTGCCAGATTCCAAGTCAAGCCAAAACAATCACATCTTCAAGCTGTGAAGAGGAGTTTCAGATACCTAAGAGGGCAACCTAGATTAGGTCTTTGGTATCCACATGAATCTTCATTTGACTTGATTGCTTATTCAGATAGTGACTTGGGTGGTGCTAACATGGACAGAAAGTCTACTTCAGGGGGATGTCAACTTTTGGGTGCAAGACTAGTGTCTTGGCAGTGTAAGAAACAAACCACAGTGTCCTTATCAACAACAGAAGTTGAGTATATTGTTGCTGCAAGTTGTTGCAATCAGGTTCTATCGATTCAAAATCAGATGCTGGACTATGGGGTAACATTTTTTCACACTCCAATCTTTATTGACAATAGCAGTGCTATAAGCATTGTTAACAATCCAGTCAAGCACTCCAAAACAAAGCACATTGAGATCAGGTATCACTTTATCAGAGATTGCAATGAAAAGAAACTCATTCAAGTTGCTAAAGTCCATACTGACAACCAGTTTGCAGATCTATTCACTAAAGCTTTTGATGTGGGTAGATTCACTTTCTTGGTCTCAAGTGTGGGCATGATCAACTCTGAATGAGCTCATGTTTTAAAAAGTGTTTATATACCTGCTATTTTGGTTATTTGTGTGCTGCTAATCATCTTTCATAGGAATTTATTGCCTTGATCAGACCTTCATAAGCTTCAAAAAGAGTAAGTATGGTTAATACTGTCAGTGCAGTTTTAATACTGCCAGTGCACAGTTAATACTGCTCTCAGTTAATACTGCTAGTTAGTTAATACTGCTAGTGGTTAATACTGCTCTCAGTTAATACTGCTAGTTAGTTAATACTGCTAGTGGTTAATACTGCTCTCAGTTAATACTGCTAGTCAGTTAATACTGCTCTAGGTTAATACTGCTTATGTCCCGTATACTATAAATACCCTTTGCCCGCCTAAAAAGATCATAACGACTCTTTAAATATTGTTCATTGTCTCTCTAATTCTTTCTCTCTCAAGCTCCTTAGTAAGTTTCAGGCAAGAACTCTCAAGAATCAAAGGCATCCATGTCATTCGTAGATGAGCATAACGAGATTGCAATACTATAGAAGCCCAAATAGGCCGCTGGATTCCACCAGATTGTGGATTTTCTCAAGACAAACCACATTGCCCATGCTCTCACTGTATCGCCAACTATCTACATAGAGCATCAAAGGCAATTTTGGGCTAATGCCACCATTGTTACTGAGAATGGTGTGCAAATGATCAAGACAAGGGTGTGTGAAAAACCCCTAACAGTTACTGAAGAGGTGATACGCATCTGTCTACGTCTAGACGATGCTGCAGGTATAACCTCCATTCCTAATGAGGAATTATTCTCAACTTTGTCAAGAATGGGGTATGGAGGCCAGTTGGGTGGTTTTAAATTCTCAAAGGCTAAATTTTATACCCAATGTCGTTTTCTTGTTCATAACTTAATGCATTGTATCTCTAAAAAGACTACTGGATGGAGTGAGTTCAGTAGCACCATTGCTTATGCTTTGGTGTGCTTGGCCACTGCCAGAAAGTACAATTTTTCTCAAATGCTTTTTAATGATCTTGTCTCAAACCTGGGAAGTAAAAAGAGTTTTTATATGTACCCCAGGTTTGTACAAGAAGTAATAACCCATGAATTGATGGATATACCTCATTTTGATGAGGTATATGTACCAAAAATCCCCAAAGGTAAGGTCTTTTCAAACATGAAAAGATCCCCTCTAGACTCGGAAGGAGTTGACACCCCATTGTTCTCTACAATGATGGTGGTGTCCCACACTAAAGAAGGTATGGCAGCAGGGTCAAGGCCCTCATTAGACCATCCCACTGCTAGCCAATCCCAACCTTCCCACTCTATATCTATCCCACAGTCCCTACTTCATAAGCCCACTTCTCCAATCACCCAAACTTATACAAAGAAACAGGTAAAGAAGGCTCCTTCCCTTCTTGTACCATCACCCACGGAGCCTTCAAGCCCTCTAAGGGAGAATTCTCCTTTAGAGAATATCTACAGGGAAACCACAGGGGTGTCTCCCAACCCCAAGGAGGTGCTCACTGAGGTGAAGGTTGAGCATATGGGTGCTAAGGCTACCACTACTCCTGCTAGCACAGAGGAGGTAAGTGGTAAAATAACTAAGACCTTCCCCATGGCAACTTTGGGTGAGCAATCATCTAAAGGTCCCAGGTGCCAAGAAACCAAGGGGGTGGATAGTGCTTCTGCTAGGCAAAAGACTTCCACTACAAAAAGATCCAATGATCCTTCAAAAGAGGGTAACACTTCTGGAGAAGGTGAGGACAGGTATAACTGTTTTGAATTGATGGAAACCATGGAAAACATCAACATGGATGTAATCAAAAAGGGCAAAGATATAGAAGAGCTTAAAATGATAGTACTGTCACAACAAGAACAGATTGTCAACTTGAAGCAGATGGTAAGGAAATTGATTCTGCAAAAGAAGAAGAGATAATTTGTGCTAAGGAGAAGGAAATCAGGGGATGATGCTCCCAAAAATGGGGAGTTCAACATGGAAGAAGCCACAGATAAGGGGGAGCTTGATGGGGAAAAACATGATGTTGAGGGGGAGCATGAAGAAGAAGCAGTAACAGAATCAATAGCAGCAGAAACTGTTAATGCTGCTGAACCAAGTGAAGCAGCAGAAACAGTGAAAGAAGTACTTACAGATCTTCAGATTGCAGAAACTCTAATCAAAGCCAAGCATGATACTCCCAAGGTCATCTCAAAGGCCAAAGGAGTTGTCAGAAAAGAAAGAGGTGATGCTGCAAAGAAATCAAGCACTGAGAAGGTAATGAGTAAAGAGAAAGGCAAGGCAAAGCTAGTTGAATCTGATCAACCAATGAAAAAGCATAAGCTGATTGAGTCGGATGAAGCTCTAGCTAGATAGATACAAGCTGAACTTGAAGAGGCAGAAAATGTGCAAGTGGAAATAGATAGAGAGATAGCTAAAGCAATGGTTGCAGAACTGAATAAAGCCTATCAATAGAGTCTTGCAACTGAAATAGCCATGCAGAAAGCCACATCTCTGAGGAAGTCTAGAAAGATCAAAATGGTTGCAAAGAAAAGACAACCTTCAAAGACATACCTTGGTGCTCAAGAGAGAAAGAAAATGATTACTTTCCTCAAGGGTGCTGTAGGTGTCAAAGTAGAAATGTTCTCAAAGATGTCTTTTGAGAAAATCAAAGGGTTGTATGATGCAGAGATGACAAAGCTTCAAGGAAATGAAACTGTCAGGGTAGAGATGGAAAAGAGAATGAAAGAAAGCAATGATTTCATAGAAAAACCTTTTCCAGATGAACAAGAAACTCCAAAGAAAGAAGCCACTATTGGTGAAAGTCTAAGGACTTTAAAAAGAACAAAGATGATTGCAAGGAGAAGGTCAACAAAGAAACCTAGAATAGATGAAACAGAGGCAGAGAAGGTTGCTGAAGAAGAAGAGGCACCTGAGTCATCAGAAAAGAAAGAGCCTCCAAGCTCTGAGGATGTAAAGATGTACATGGTAGTGATGGACAAAGTACCTGAACCAATTTCAGTTGAACCTGTAGGAGTTAAACTTCCTGAAGTCATTCACTGGGATGTACTGGAGGTAGATGGAAAGGAGTACATAAGGATGAAGAGGAAAGATGAAAAGTATGAAGTTTACAGTACTTGGGCAAAGATTGTTAGAACATGCTTAAGGTCAGATATTGAAGAAATGTTTGATATAGGGATGAAGTTGTATGCAGATCAGTTGAAAGCTCCAGGGATTTCAATTACAAAACTGGTAATGGAGTATCTGCGTATGATGTTCAAACCTGATGAAGTGGAGGAGATTATAAGGAATGTTTTTCAAACAGTCAACAATTGGACTCTATATGAAACTAATGGAGTATATGCAGTGACTTTGGATTTAAATCACACAGAGTACTTCCTAGTGGATAGAGTGTACAACCATAGCAGACTGAAGCTTCATGCAATGCTGAAGAAGAAGCTAGGATGTGTTCCAGATTCAGAGATGGCTAAGTATTTGATCCAAAGAACAATCAATCAGAGTTTGGGGTTGGATGCAAATACTGGAATATAAGCCATGATGAAGTTTTGGGAGCATCTAAGAAGATCAGATGAAGAACTTGACTTCTCTTCTTAAAAAGTCAAGTTTGGGGGAGATTGTTGGGAACTGAAGAAATGCTTAAGTATGGTTAATGCTGCTACAACAGAATTACTACTGCCAGTACATTGTGATTAGTACTGCTAGGAGATTTTAATACTGCTTGACAAGTTAGTACTGCTACTTCAATAGTTAGTATTGCTTGAAGAGTTAGTACTGCTAGTAGTTAGTACTGCTGGAGTTAGTACTGCCAAAGTATTAATGTTGCTGAAGGATAATACTGCTTATTTGATGAAGATTCGTATAGCAAGGATGACAGCTGGATGGACTGAAGATTATGGAAAGCTTGAAGATAAAGATGGAAATCTATATTGAAGATCTTTTATTATTTTGTAATTATCTTTATCTTCAGTATATGTATAGAATTGTTTAAAATAGTTTAGAACAATTATTCATTCTGAGTTTTAGATTTTGATAGAGAGAATCAACCTCAAGATTTGTAATCCTAATTCTAGAGAAGTAGAATTCGTATTGGTGAGCCTGTTCATCAATATTGAGGTTGTGTGTTTAATTTTGTAACTTCAATCTGTCAATACAAGTTTACAAGTTGTGATTTTGATTCACTATTACATTGTTTGTTTGAATATTAAAGTGTTTTTCCGCGGCTTCTTTAATATTGCTTTCTGAGAGTTTATTCTTGTTTAGAATTAAGATCCTGACAGAGTGTATCAAGGAGAACTTGGTTTTTTTTACTCTCACACAATCTAAAAAGATAGACTAATACTTATTTTATAATTCATCCAACCAAATTACTTAGACGATGGACTGTCATTTTCTTGTTGGTACAAGATTAATAAGAACCTTGTTAAGATATTCGTATCAAATGGAAATGAGCATATATACATAAGTTCTAATGAATATGAAAGGAAACATTATCATGGAAACTAATGTGTCAAACTAGTAGATTATTGGGTCATCGAAACACATTTTGTCACCAATAAAAAACTTTGGAGAAATGACACATATATGTTTCGACATGACCACGTGGGACACCATGGTCATGAAATAATGATCCATGTGTTACAAAATACACATAGACACATTCTCCTTCGAGTGAAAGTCAAAATGAGGCAATTAACCAAATTGCAACTATTGACTTCTACAGCACAAGAGGCATCACACCATCATAATGTGTCCTTTTGAATACCTAGTACTTTTGAAACCCTGATCCTTAGCCAAGATAGGAATGAGACCATCCTAAAGCTAAGGACATAATACAAAAAATATTCCATTCTTACAATGAATACAACGTGATATTTATGAACATAAACATCTAGAACGCGGGCCATTAAAGTATTTTATGGTTCTGATATCGACATGATGAATGCATCTCGTATAATTGTCCACATGAAATGTTGCACTCCTAGTACTAGGTATACGTTTAAGGGCTCACCACTCTGATTATCTCACCAAGTCTACATGACATAGAATGTTGGAGAATTTACATCATAAGGATTTGATGATTATTGCATATGTATTAGGATTAATGTAGGGCTTCTTATACCCTCATGTGTATACATAAAATGGTCTCGTAGAAGTTGTCATCAAAAGAATAAAGATGATATCTATAGCACCAGTTATGTGCACCAATTTACCTACATCTACCGGGGGTTATGCAAATTTACATGCAACTTTATTTATTGATTTAATACCTACTACTAGCTAACGAGTCTCATGCATACCAGTTGGTAACTGGATAAATCTTGATATTTTATATTTACGCATGGTTGGTTGTGTAGTATATGTGCCAATTACTCCCCCACGGCGCACCAAAATTGGTTCTTAAGAAGAAGATTTAATACATGATGGATATGAATTCCAACAATTATCCACTAATTAGAATCCTTGATTATTGACCTATTTACCGCTAGATTTGCGGGTTGTCTCTTTGATAAGACAATCTTCTCATCTTTAGGGGGAGACAGGAAAAAGGATTTTCCATGGGAACGACAAGAAGTGTCATCGAATATTCCCAAAACTTCACAACGTAAAGTTGAAATCAAACAAATCAGACTTGATACCTGATACGTTTAATGTCATTCCAAAAGTAACAAGATCACATATACGAGCTACAAATATACTCGCAATGTCAAAAGTTCCCAAACAAAGGCATAATGTCGTTGGAAAGTGCATTGCAAACACACATGGTGGAAGTGTGGTTGAGGTCGTAGCTCCCAAAATGGAATGAGGGAAGCTATTTGGTTTGATAGATATTCATCTAAATGAAGAGAAGAGTAAGCCACAACTATTTATCATCAATACATAAACCTCTCATGAGATTGTCTCTGATTATAACTATGTCTACGAATCATTACTGGAGGATGCTCCGAAGTTAATATTGATTCCAGAGATCAAAGAAATCTCAAATGAATTATGAGAGCGCATATGACTCGATGGAAAGATCATACATACTCATTGATGATATATTTCTCATATGTTGTTGTTTATGAGATAATAGATCACATTGACATCGAACCATGCTCACTTGAAGAATATAAACAAAGAGAAAATAGACCTAAATGAAAAGAAGCTATTTAGGAGAATTATATTATTTGACAAATGAATGGGTATTTGGTCTGGTAGTGCTAACCCACCAAGTGTAAAGCCTGAAGGACAGATAAATCATTTTTAATAAAGCATAATGAGAATAATTAAGTCATAATATATGAGCCTCTCCTTTGGTGCAAGGTTTCTCACAACGCCCTGGATTGACCACGAGAAGACTTACTTTCCCGTGATAGACATTATAACATTTTGCTAATTAATTAGCCTAGTAGTTTCCAAAGGATTGGAAATGCAACTCATAGATGTGGTTACTACATATCTCAATGGGGATCTAGATTCATAGATATATTAAAGTGTTTGATGACTTTATATTACCCAAATCAAGTAAATTTAAATCATGAAGTGCATTTGCAATAACATTGAAATACTCACTTTATAGATTAAAGCAATCTATGCGGATGTGGTATACCCACGTAAGTGAATTCTTGATTGGGAAGGGATATAAGAACAATGAATTGTGCCCTTGTGTATTTATAAAGAAAATGAATTCAAGATTTTCAATCGTAGTTTTATATGTCGATGTTAAGAACATAATAGGAACTCTTGATGAAATAAGATAAACCATAAGCTACTTGAAATCTAAATTTGAAATGAAAGATCTTGGGAAAACTTGGTTTTGTCTAGATATTTGAGCAAGGACACTGAGTTTGTGGAATATTAATCCACCGATCCGCATATGTCCAGAAAATGATCAGGCGATTTAATATGGACAAAGCGCATCCGGCTAGCACTTCCATGATCGGTCGAAGTGTCAGATATAAAGAAAGATCCATTTCGTCTAAAGGATGATGAAGAAAAAGTTTTGGGAGCTGGAATTCCTTATCTAAGTACAATATGCGCATTATTGTACTTAGCACAAAACACTTGATCGTATATTGTATTTATCAATGAACTTGTTAGTTAGATTTAGCTCAGCGCCAATCCAACATCATTGGAATGATATAAAGTTAATCTTTTGGAACCACTGACATGATCTTATACTTTCCCAATAGAAACAAAAATGCGATTGATAATGAAACTTCAATACCTACTAAGAATTTGAGCGGCCAATGTACCAGCCCTTATAGAAAAACCAAACTATGTTTTGCTATGTATTTGCTGATATTAGTTATCTGTCTGACCCATACAAAGGTTGTTCCTAAATTGGATAAGGAATTACTATAGGGAACATTCCTATTGCTTGGAAGTAAACTAAGAAAAACTTATGTAACTACCTCTTTAAACTATTCCAGCAATATTATTCTACATGAGACTGTTCAAAAGTGTACATGGTTAAGGACTATCATTACACATATTAGAGGAGCTAGTGTTTTAAGTTCAACTAATATCCTACCCGCATATATGGAAATAATGCATCATGTCTCAAAGAAATGAAATAAAGATACATCAATGGTGATAACACAACGCATATTCTACTTAAGTTTCTATACAATCAACAATAATAAACTCTCCTCTAGATTCAAGAGAATCAGGTAAGATGTCAAGAGAATTTGACATGTTTTACCAAATCATTACCTAAAACCTTATTTTGGAAACATGTAGATAGTTTTAAAATGAAAATGGTTTCCAAACTCCCATGATTAATGTACGAATCAGGAGGAGGAGTAGAATAAAGGGGGAGTATACTATACATGTAATATTGGTATGTTGTGCTCTTTTCTTCACCCAAGGTTTAATTTTTCCCATTAGGTTTTGTTCTTTGGTGCAAGTTTTAGCGAGGCAATAGTTTATATAACATCATGCTTTTCTAACTCTCATGATCAATGTACGAATCTAAGAGAAAATTCGACTAAAGGAAAAGTCTATGTATTGTAAAGAAGTTGGTGCATTGTACTCTTTCCTTCATCCTATTTTTATTTTTTCCCTTTGGGTTTTTATTTTGGCGTAAGGTTTTAACGAGACAACAATTGTGCACCATCACTCATTTGACTCGACACCATCACTCCTTTTACTCAACACAAAGGGGAGTATTGTAGGATAAGTGTGCCATCGTCCAAAGCATAGGACGAGAGAGATAGAGATAAATATATCAGAGATAGATTAGAATTGAAATATCTCGTAGTTATCTATTTGGAACTCATCCCTATATAAAGGCTTATGATTAATGACAATGACAAATTTCCTCTCTTTATTCTATTGTTTCGTTTATCCTTTAACAACTTTACAAATAAACATTAATTTTATTTAGGTTAGCGTTAAATAGTTTTAAAGTAAATTACAAATTTGTCCTTGTTTAGTGTCATTTCACAACGAAATATATAGATTCATATTCTTTTAACATAAAAAAGAAATTCAAATCATTTCATTTTCAACACTAATTTTGTTTCATTAAACTATTCCACTGAATAGTGAAACTAGATCATTTTGGGTGTTTGCACTTGATTTTAATGTGTATAAAGGGTGTCCCCATGGTGGAGTAATTTAGTGGAAAAGACAAAACAAATCAAATGGTTTGAATACATAAATTAAAGTTGTATATGTACTTCATTTAAATGTTAGAATTCATTCTTAATCTCTTTATCATCAATTTATCAATATGACTTCTTCCTTGTACTTTTACTTACTTCTTATAAGGAGCATGGGGAGAAAAAGAAAACACAAAATCAATCAATTAGTACAATTGGTAGTCAGATGAAAATGTGTAACTTTAGGCTTGTTACAAGGAACATGCTTAGGGTAAAGAGGAAAAACATATGTGTCCACAAGAGCCAGAAAATCGTCAGGATGAACCGCTTAGCTTTCTTTTTTACAATAAAAAGTCGGCGTGGGGATGAGCTGCATATGCTTGACTAGGTTCCAATCCCCTTAAAATTTTATGTTCTTTGTTTTTTGGATTAGGGGCATATCTTTGACTCTCTACCCATGGTATCCAAAACCATAAGACTGACCTGAAACTAAGGTTGTTCTTTATCTTAGTGATCAACTCCCGCATAAACATATTTTTATCAACAGTCTAGCCTTGTTGCTTCCCTTTTCGTCGTTTCCTCTAGTTAAAGAGTGAATTCAAGAGTTTCAGACATGCAATAGGGGCTTCGAAAAAATAAATATTTTGGAAAAACACATATTTTTCTTATCCTTCACACATAGGGCCTTGGTTCTACATCTCTCTCTACATCTCTGAAAAGTGAAAACCCCACCTTCTCACCCTCGTTCCACTTCTGGTTTTGGTGGTTCTATCGGAAACAACCCAATGAAACTGCCACCATACTATAGTGGTAGCTCAACCAACAAGAGAAAGATGGTTGCCACTACAGTCACCAAGATAGGAACCTGAAAATTTTAAATACATATTCTTCCAAGCTTTCAATCCAAAGATAGAAAATTAAACAAATCCACATTCTTCTTCCTTTCCTGTAAAGAACCAGTTAAAACCCCCCTCACAAAACTTGTTGAAAAGTAGACACGGTAAAGAAATTTAAATCATGAGTTTTGACATTATTATGTGTTGGTAGGGCTTTAAAAAGTTCGATTCAAGTACTTTGCCATATCGTCTCCCTGACTATGAAATCTATTAATAAGAATTGCAGTTGTCATCCTGCATGGAAATATCAACTTATAGTCGACAATCGAAAATTGAGGAAAATCAATTGAAACTTCGTTAGGCACTCTTGAAATACCATTCACTCTGAGATGATGTAATTAGAAGTATATTCAAAGTCTAACAACACATCTGGTTTGGTTGATAGTGCTAAAATCATCTACTTGATCTCAGCAGATTATCCAATTAATATTCCACTTATTGTTATGCTTAAAACAAAATATTAACCGATACGTTCGTCTATTTTTCTTGCTTGTCCCTAAATTAGTTACTACAAGTTAAAGATAATTAAAAGATTTTGTGAGCATGTAATTAGACAAACAGGCAAAGGGAGAAGATATGCTAAGCTTAATGTACCTTCCAGAGTGGAAGCAATACAAAAAGACCGATAAAGCAGACCAAGAATGAGTAGCCCATCATCCGGTAAATACGACCCATATCCACCTATATATATATATATATATATATATATATATATATATATATAATTGTCGCCAAAAACCCATAAGTAATTGTAAAATACTTGAGGAATTCTTAAGAAACAAACAACAACATTAAACCCTTTTACAATTATCAATTCATCACACTCTGTTCTCGATCACAGCATAAACGATTGCTTTAAGAGTCTCATGAAACATCAAAAACGCAAATATAATTACTAATGTTAACATTTTCTGCTAAAATCAATTTGGTTAGTAACTGGAACTTGGAAGAATATCATGGAATGGTCCTTGAGACCAATTGAAAGTGCGAATGGTTTGGAAGAGTCGGAATTGCTAAAAACACATCAGAAGACACAATAAACTCAAGGGGTTAATTACCATTACCACATAACTCAATTGCCTTAAAAACAAGCTACTATAGCTTCACTTAATACGAGAATATCTCTTTTTCCAATTGGGAAGTTTTCTAATTCAATAAATAAATTTAAGTGTGGCTTCAGAAGATTGTAAAGTAACTACGTGGGTTTGTCTATAAGGAACCTACCTTATTTGTTCGATAACAGTAGCATTGGTTGCTGCAAGTTAAAACATTTCAATGACCGTGCTAATAAGATAAAACTGAAAGCTTCAGTCATATCTGCTTAATAAGCCAACTTACCTCATCTCGTTTGACAAATTAATACCAACAGCTTCATCTTGATCAACAAGGACTTTTGTAATGAGGAACCACAAAAATTTCTTTGTATACCTCTTAAGATTGTATTTCTTCTTCATCTATAAGGTTATGATTGCATTTTGAACCACTAAAGAAGATTTTGAAGGAATTGGCAACACCACCACAAGAACCCCAAAACAGGGTTGATTACACATTCACAGGGATGACCAACCAACGAGCAAGGTTATGTAACATACTTGTTTATCTGAAGATTTGAATATGACCTCACGATCTTCCATTTTGTATCATCCTACTTAGAATAATTTAAGGTTCTTACTAGCAGCTTAGTTACAATACAAATGTTCGGTGAAGTCGAAGGACAGCCGAAAAGTCGAAGAAGAACTGTATCTATCGAAGAGGATTGAAAATGGACTGCTCAGCCTAAAGTTAAGATGCATGCCTATGTGGATCAACACCATCGGCCAGGATGGTGCCGATCTCACATCTTCAGGAATCCTGAATATGTATGAGGTGATATGTCATATATGCCAACTTGTCTCTCTATTCACCAAACTTGTCTTTGATAAGTTTTGGTGGGAAAAAATCATCGGCATAAACACATTGTAATTTTCTGAGAAAATATATTTGTGATATCTTGCATTGATGTGGACCTCATTTGAAGATCAGAAAAAGTGTGTTTTGTCTCTTGCACTCTTTTAAGGAAAGGTCTACACCATCCTCTACAGGTCAACACTTCAAGCCAAAACACTCCAAGACAAAAGGTACATCCTGTACCATGCAAAAGACCTGATGTCCTACCTTTGCTCAACAGGTGTCTCATACATTAAATGCATGAGGCACTATATATAGAGAATGTTTCTCCATGCAAAGATCACCAGCTCTACATGTAACACCCTTAATTCAGAAGATAGCAACTCATTAAAAACTTTCTAAATACATCAATAATTGATTCGTCTACAAACACAATTTAAGAATTAACCTCAATACATACATTCATTCTATACATACAATCTATGACAAGGACGGGTGTTACTAAACCCACTACCATATACTGACTCCGTCCTGCGGAAGGCTTCGCAGACTACTCACTCTTGTAAGGCTAAGGCTCAACTCTTCATAGCACCGCTAGAACTGAACCCCCGCTAGGAACCTGATGCACATGCCGACAAATAAAAAGGTTAGGCTTACGCCTAGTGAGCTCAAGAGTTTTATCATGAATGAATAAATCTTTAGAGGACAGGAAATCAGTTTTAAAACAAGATCCTTCGAATATATTGTACTTCAAAATGGAAACGACACATTTTCCCATAATATACACTTTTAAAGACAATGCTTCCCAAACCTGCATTTCTTATAAAACGATGCAACCCATAACTCACCCAAAACGGGGTCATAGTTCGATACTCAAATGTGCTAAAATGTAAATAGTACGTCAGATCCCAAAACACCCAAAACGCGGGTGAGGCATAATAATCGACCCTTAAATAACAGAGAACAAATCATAAAAATATGGTGCGTCATGGAAAACCCGTAACTCGAAATAATACCCACACGACCATAAAATAGCATGAACTCGAAATATTAAAACGTGGACAATTAAATATCCAAAATGCGACGGTCCGACGAAGGGGCCTTCCCGTATCCGTTGAGAGTGGAGGAACACAAAAGTATGCCACTCACACAACGTTAATCGTATGACACTTCACGACACATAAGCCCAAGTGTCCCTACAACTCCCTTCAAGCTACACTGTTGGGAACTGAAGATTCTACTAAGTGTGGTTACTACTGCTATTACAAGTATGGTTACTACTGCTATTACAAGAGTGGTTACTACTGCCAGAACACTTTGAAGATTAATATTGCTGAGTATTACTACTGCTAGTAGAATTACTACTGCTAGTCAAAGTTAGTGTTGCTTGAACAAAGTTAGTACTGCTTAGCTAGTTAGTACTGCTAGTAGTTAGTACTGCTTATAGTTAATGCTGCTGGAAGAAGTTAATGCTGCTAAGCATACTTAGTGCTGCTAAAGAGATCCGGATGGAATGTATGACAGCTGGATATTCTGAAGATATACTGAAGATATACATAGAAGATATACATGGAAGATATACTGCAGATTTGTTTATTCTTTGTAATTATCTTTTGATAAGTATAGAATGGATAGCATAGATAGAAACAATTAGTTTTTGGTTTTTCGAAAAGTTTTTTTTCGATAATTTTGAAAAAGAGAGAAAATCAACCTCAAGGCATAGATCCTAATTCTAGAGAAGTAGAATTCGTATTGGTGAGCCTGTTCATCAATATTGAGGTTGAGTGTGTAATCTTGTATCTTCAAGCATTCAATACAAGTTTACAGTTTGTTAATCATATACTGTTTTTTACTGTTTTATTAAATATCAAAGTGTTATTCCGCAACTTCTTTGATATTGGTTTCTGAGAATTAATTCTTGTTAAGAATTCGATCCTGACAAGTGGTATCAGAGCCTGTGGAATCAGAAACATCTATCATGGAAAAACTTACAGAATCAAGCAGTACGTTGGTCTCCAAGGTTCCAATGCTCAAACCCAGTGAGTTTGACATGTGGAAGATAAGGATCAGACAATATATTCTTCTCACTGACTACTCAATGTGGGATATCATTGAGAATGGTCCTTCTGAAGCTGGAAGGATAGGACCAGATGGAAAAAGACCTCCACCAAAGACAGATGGTGAAAGAAAGATCAGGCAGACAGAGATGAAGGCCTTGAGCACTCTGCTCTTGGCAATCCCTAATGAATATCAGCATCAATTTTGTAACTGCACTGATGCTCAAATTCTCTGGAATTCTCTAGAGAAAAGATTTGCTGGAACTAAGAGTATCAAGAGAAATCAAAGAGATGTTCTTAAGCAGCAGTATGAGAATTTCACTTCCTCAAAGAATGAGTCTATGACTCAAACTTTTGATAGGTTCAACAAACTTATTGGACAATTGGCCACTGTTGGAGTAAAGATGGATCAAGATGACATCAACAGGAAATTCCTCAGATCTCTTGGGGATGAGTGGACTATGTACACTGTCTCTTATAGGAAGAGTGACAATCTGGAGGAGAAAGAACTTGATGATCTATACAATGATCTAAGAGTTTTTGAAACTGAGGTAGAGATCAAGAAGAAACCTACTGGTTATGTCCACAATTCTGCACTTCTTTCAGCAGCCACTGATACTACTGCCATCCCTGAAGCAGTTAGTACTGCTGGTGGAGCAAGTTCAGAAAAAGGATCTGAAACAATTTTTGAAGCCTTCTTGTCTAGTCATAGTAACACTTCATTAATCAATGATGATCTGGATCAACTTCACCCTGATGACCTGGAGGAGATGGATATAAAATGGCAGATGGCCATGCTATCCATGAGGGTGAAGAAGTTCATTAAAAGAACAGGAAGGAATAACTTCTCCCAAAGAAGAGAGGATGGAGCTGGTTTTGACAAAACCAAAGTGGAATGTTACAAGTGTCAAATGAAAGGACACTTTGCTAGAGAATGCAGGAATGCTGTGTCTAACAACAACCACCAACAAGCTCAGAATGGAGGCTACACTCAGAACAAGAATCCTGCTCAAGCCCTTGTTTCTCAACAAGGAATGGGATTTGACTGGAGTGATCAAGCTGAGGAAGCCATTCAGAATCAAGCTCTTATGGCAGAAGTGTCTGATCTCCCATCTGAGGTAACTTCTAACCTTTGCACTAAAACTTGCATTGACACTGTCAAAAGATACAGGGATCACAATCAAAGTATGTGTGATGACCTAAAAAGGTTAGAAAAAGATAGAAGAGATTATGTTCTAATAGTTGAGAGATTTGAAGAACAAATCAAAGGCTTTCAAGCCAATGAACTTCAACACTCTTATGATACTAACTACTGGAAGTGGGAAAAGAATGAGTTAGAGACTAAACTGTCTAAATCCTTAGAAGAGAGTGATAAGCTAAAGGAGGAATTGTCCAAAGTTAAACTTGACATAGAGAAGTTTTCATATGCTTCAAAGGCAATGGATTCTCTTCTAAAGGCTCAGATTCATGATAAGATGAAGCCTGGTATTGGATACAACAGTACACCTCCTCCTTATAACAACAATTATATCTCTCCTACTTCAGACTTGTTAGAAACCAAGGAAAATAAGGACTTATCTGAAAAAGCTTTTAAGATAGACCCTTTGAATGAAGTAGTGATTAAGGATCTAACTGAGAAAGAAGCCAGTAAGAAGAGAGATAATAAGGTAGGTAAAGAAATCCATGAAGAAAACAATATAATCACCAATGAGGGATGTGGGAAAGACTGGATAAAGTCCAAGGAGATAGAAAAGACCAAAGGAAAAGACAACAAGGTCCATTACAAACAGACCACAGTTGTGAATCCTGCATCTGGTAAACAGTGTGATTGCAGTAAAGCCAAGAGCCTATATTCTGGTTTAAAAAGAGGAAATCAAAGAAACTGGAATAATCAATGGGCTCAGAAGCAAGGAGTTGATCTGAATAAAATCAATAGACCAAAACCTTGCTTCATATGTGGCAAGTTAAATCATCTGGCTAAATCTTGCTTTTTCAACCCTATTAATCAACAGATGACCTTTCAAAGATGTAAGCAAAAGTCTGTTGATTATAGAAAGGCTGGAAAGAAACATGGTGAAAAGAAAGGCCCCATAAAGAAAAGGATTTTAAAAGAAAGCATTAAAATGTGGGTGCCCAAAAGCACTAAAACTGTTAGTACTGCTGACAGGGTTAGTGCTGCTGGAAGTATTACTGCTGCTACCTGTGTTAGTACTGCTAAAAACATTAATGCTGCTAATACAGTTAGTATCTCTTCAAAGGTTAATACTGCTAACACAGTTACTACTGCTAACAAGGTTAGTACTGCTAAGCATGTAAGTGCTGCTAAGGCAGTTAATACATCTAAAACCAGTACTGTTTCCAGCACAAATGTTTCCAAGCCTATAATTGTGACAAAATACTCCAAGAATGAGGAGGTAAAATTCAAAAATCTTGTCAAGAAGGAATGCAAGTATTTTGATGAGAAAGGGGTACCCAAGACCACTTTGGCTTGGGTTCCTAAATCATACTAACTGATCTATCTTATGTGCAGGGCAACCAACAGCTCAAGGGAAAGAGCATATGGCATGTTGATAGTGGTTGCTCAAGGCACATGACAGGCAACATGTCATGCCTTCAAGATTTCAAGCATATCAATGGAGGACATGTTGCTTTTGGAGACAATCTTACTGGTGGTAAGATAAGTGGAAAAGGTAATGTCACCAAAGGTAAGATGACATTTGAGGATGTCTACTATGTTGATCAATTAAAATACAACCTGTTAAGTGTATCACAGGTTTGTGACAAACAACATAGTATAGTATTTACAAATACTGAATGTATGATCCTTGCTCCAGGGTTCAAAGTAGTTGATGAAAGCATGATACTACTAAGAACTCCAAGAAAGGACAATGTTTACTGTCTAGATTTGGAAAATGTTAAAAGTGATTCATCTCTAAATTGTCTTGTTTCAAAAGCTTCTATAGATGAATCCTCTTTATGGCACAGAAGGATGTGTCACATGAATTTTAAGACTATGAACAAACTTGTTAAAAACAACCTTGTAAGAGGTTTACCTTCTAAAGTCTTTTCATGTGATGATCATTGTGTTGCTTGTCTCAAAGGCAAACAACCTAAAACTTCTCATAAGACCAAAGAGATAAATTCTATTTCTTCTTGTCTCCAGTTATTGCACATGGATCTGTTTGGTCCTACAAATGTTGTGAGTATAGGCAAGAAATCTTACTGCTTGGTTATTGTTGATGATTACTCTAGATTCACCTGGGTATATTTTCTAAGGACTAAGGATGAGACAAGTGGACTGATCAAGTCCTTTATCCTGAGAATTGAAAACCAAACTAATCAAAAAGTAAAAGTCATTAGATCAGATAATGGGACTGAATTCAAAAATTTTGATCTAAACACCTTTTGTGAAGAAAAAGGTATTGAGAGACAGTATAGTGCTCCTAGGACTCCTCAACAGAATGGTGTTGCTGAAAGGAGAAATAGGACATTAATAGAGGCCGCTAGATCTCTGTTGGCTGATTCAAAACTGCCAATTACCTTCTGGGCTGAAGCAGTTAATACTGCATGTTATGTCCAAAACAGAGTTCTAGTAGTTAAGCCAAAGAACAAGACACCATATGAGCTTTTAAATAAAAGAAAACCATATATTGGATTTTTCAAACCTTTTGGATGTCCTTGTACCATTCTCAATACCAAAACTCACTTAGGTAAGTTTGATAGCAAAGCAGATGATGGATTTCTTGTTGGTTATTCATCTCAAAGTAAGGCCTACAGAGTTTTCAATTCTTCTAGTAGAATAATTGAAGAGAGTGACAATGTCAAATGCAATGAGAATACACCAAATCCTATTGGAACTGGTCCTCAATGGCTATTTGACATTGATTCATTAACTAACTCCTTTGGTTTCAGTAGTAATGATCATGCAGGTTCAGGAGGAGAAGGATCAGGGACTACACAAGTTCAAGAAAGTGTATCTAAATCAGTGATCTTTCCCACATCCACAGTGAATTCTTTTGAAAACTGTGAAATAGAACAATCTACTGGACCAAGACAGAGTAGAGATGAAGAGATTCAAGAAGATAAAGAATCAGAAGTAGCAGCTGAAAACACTTCAGTTGAGTTGAATGACTCCAATCTAGAAGCTGATGTTAATGAAGAACCTAGTCATAACACCAGAGTTCAAAAGAATCATCCTCCACAGCTGGTAATAGGAGATATATCATCTCCTATGATGACTAGACATCAGAGCAGACTTCAAGAAATGCAAGATCAACAGCATACCGTGCTGTCTTGCTTTCTATCCCAGCTTGAGCCTAAAAAGGCACATGATGCAATGAAAGAATCCAGCTGGATAGAAGCAATGCAAGAAGAATTGCTACAGTTCAAACTACAAGATGTATGGGATCTGGTAGACCTTCCTAAAGGTCACAGAGCAATTGGCACAAAGTGGATCTTCAGGAACAAGAGAGATGAAAGAGGAATTGTCATAAGGAACAAAGCAAGGCTAGTGGCTCAAGGGTATACTCAAGAAGAGGGTATAGATTATGAAGAAGTCTTTGCACCTGTGGCTAGGATAGAAGCTATCAGATTATTCCTAGCCTATGCGTCTTACATGAACTTCAAAGTCTATCAAATGGATGTAAAGAGTGCTTTTCTCTATGGATCAATTGAAGAAGAGGTATATGTCTGTCAACCACCAGGGTTTGAAAACCCAAGCTATCCAGACAGGGTATACAAATTGAAGAAAGCTCTTTATGGACTGCATCAAGCTCCAAGAGCATGGTATGACACTCTGTCATCCTATCTCTTGGACAATGGCTTTGAAAGAGGAGTCATTGATAAGACTCTATTTATCAAGAGAAAGAAGAAGGATATCTTGTTGGTCCAAATTTATGTTGATGACATTATCTTTGGATCTACAAAAGATATCATGTGCAAGGAGTTTGAGGATCTAATGCATCAAAGGTTTAAAATGAGTTCCATGGGGGAACTTACTTTCTTCCTTGGACTCCAAGTTCAACAGAAGTCAGATGGCATCTTCATATGTCAATCCAAGTATGTGCAGGACATTCTAACCAAGTTTGGTTTCTCAGATTCAAAACCTGCTAGTACACCTATGGAAACACACAAACAGATAACAGCAGATCTTGAGGGGGAGGATATGGATGTGCATCATTACAGATCCATGATTGGCTCTCTCATGTATCTCACAGCATCAAGGCCAGATATAATGTTTCCAGTCTGTGTGTGTGCAAGATTCCAAGTTAGGCCAAAGCAATCTCACTTTCAAGCTGTTAAGAGGATATTCAGATATCTCAAAGGACAACCCAGATTGGGACTTTGGTATCCTCATGACTCACCCTTTGACCTAATTGCATACTCAGACAGTGATCTAGGTGGGGCAAACTTGGACAGAAAGTCTACTTCTGGAGGATGTCAGTTCTTGGGTGCTAGACTAGTTTCATGGCAGTGCAAGAAACAAACCACAGTGTCCACATCCACAACAGAAGCAGAGTACATAGCAGCTGCAAGTTGTTGTGCTCAGGTCTTATGGATTCAGAATCAAATGTTGGACTATGGGGTAACCTTTCTACACACTCCCATCTTTATTGATAATAGCAGTGCTATCAGCATTGTAAATAATCCTGTCAAGCACTCTAAGACAAAGCACATTGAGATTAGGTATCACTTCATAAGAGACTGTAATGAAAAGAAACTTGTTAAAGTTGTGAAAGTTCATACTGACAACCAGTTTGCTGATCTATTCACCAAAGCTTTTGATGTGGGTAGATTCACTTTCTTGGTAACAAGTGTGGGAATGATCAACTCTGAATAAGCTTTATCTCAAAAAGTGAATAAATACCTGCATATTATAGTTTCTTGGTGCTACTAATTTATCTTTGCAGGGCATACATAGCAGTACTCAATTCAGCCTAAGCTTCAAGGAGTAAGTACAGTTAATACTGCTAGTTGGTTAATACTGCTTGATAGTTAACACTGCTCGCAGTTAATACTGCTAGTTGGTTAATACTGCTTGATAGTTAACACTACTCGCAGTTAATACTGCTAGTTAGTTAATACTGCTCGCGGTTAATACTGCTCGCAGTTAATACTGCTAGTCAGTTAATACTGCTCGCAGTTAATACTGCTAGTTAGTTAATACTGCTCGCGGTTAATACTGCTCGCAGTTAATACTGCTAGTCAGTTAATACTGCTCGCAGTTAATACTGTTAGTTAGTTAATACTGCTCGCGGTTAATACTGCTCGCAGTTAATACTGCTCGCAGTTAATACTGCTAGTTAGTTAATACTGCTCTAGGTTAATACTGCTTATAATCCGAATACTATAAATACCCTTTGCCCGCCTAAACGTTCATAACAACTCTTTGCATACTGTTCACTTGCTCTTCTAATCTTTTTCTCTCAAGTACCTAGTCTTCCAGGCAACAACATCCCAGTTAAATGGCATCCATGGCGTTTATCGATGAGCACAATGAGATCGCAATGCTACAAAAGCCCAAACAAGCCGAAGGATTCCACCAGATTGTGGATTTCCTCAAGTCAAGCCACATTGCTCATGCTCTCACTGTTTCCCCTACCATCTACATCGAGCATCAGAGGCAATTCTGGGCAAATGCCACCATTGTCGCTGAGAATGGTGTGCAGATGATCAAGACCAGGATATGTGACCAATCCCTAACCGTCACTGAAGAAGTTATTCGCATCAGTGACGATGCCTCTGGTATAACGTCTATTTCTAATGATGAACTGTTTTCAACTCTTTCCAGAATGGGATATCAAGGCCAGATGGGGATTTTTAAGTTTTTCAAAGCAAAATTTTCACCCCAATGGAGGTTCTTTGCTCATACTTTAATGCACTGTATTTCAAAGAAAACAACTGGCTGGAGCCAATTTAGCAGTTCCATTGCTTATGCATTGGTGTGTTTATCCACTGCTAGAAAATTCAATTTTTCTCAAATGATTTTTCATGATCTTGTCTCAAACTTGGATAACAAGAAGAGCTTCTTCATGTATCCCAGGTTTGTTCAAGAAGTTATTAACCATGAATTGACGGATATACCTCAACCTGTTGGGGTATATGTACCTAAACCCCCCAAAGGCAAGGTTTTCTCAAATATGAGAAGATCTGCTGGGGACTCGGAAGGAGTTGACACCCCATTGTTCTCTACAATGATGGTGGTGTCCCAAACCACGAAAGGTATGGCAGCAGGGTCAAGGCCCTCATTAGACCATCCCACTGCTAGCCAAGTCCAACCTTCTCACTCAAAAACAATTCCCCAGTCCCTTCTTGCAAAACCAACCTCTCCAATTACCCATACCTACAAAAGAAAACAGGTAAAGAAGGCTCCTTCCCTTCTTGTACCAGAATCCCCTAAGCCTTTAAGCCCTCTAAAGGAGAATTCTCCTTTAGAGAATATCCATAGGGAAACCACAGGGGTGTCTCCCAACCCCAAGGAGGTGCTCTCTGAGGAGGAGGAAGAGCATATGGGTGATGAGGCTGCCACTACTCCTGCTAGCACAGAGGAGGAAAGTGGTAACATCAATAAGACCTTCCCCATGGCAACTTTAAATGAGCAATCATTTGAAGGTCCCTGGTGCCAAGAAACCAAGGGAGTGGATAGTGCTTCTGCTAGGCAGAAGACTTCCACTTCAAAAAGATCCAATGATCCTTCAATAGGGGGTAACACTCCTGGAGAAGGTGAGGACAGATATAACTATGAGGAATTGATGGAAACCATGGGAAACATCAACCAGGATGTTATTAAGCAAGGAAAAGAAATAGAGGAGCTGAAGTTGGTCATCCTATCTCAACAAGTGCAGATTACCAAACTCAAGAAGTTGGTAATGCAACTAGTACAGAAACAGAAGAGGAAACAGTTTGTGCTAAGGAGAAGGAAATTTGAGAAGGATGCTCCCAAAAAGGGGGAGATTAACATGGAAGAAGCAACAAGAGAGGGGGAGCTTGAAAAAGAGAAAGTTGAAGTTGAGGGGGAGGGGGAGAGGGAAGCAGAAAAAGAAAGAGTCTCAGTTCCACTAGAAGCAGAAACTGATAATGCTGCTGAAACCTCACAAGCAGCAGTAACAGAATTATCACCATCAGAAATTGAAGTAGGTGAGATGTTGATCAAAGCAATGAATGACACTCCCAAAGCAAAGGGAGTAATCATAAATGAAGGGGGAGCAAAGAAAAGAGAGAAGAAAGAAATGGATGCAGAGGCAAAGAATAAGGGAAAAGCAAAAATGGTGGAATCTGATCAATCTGTCAAGAAGCAAAGGTTGGTTGACTCAGATGAAGCCTTAGCAAGGAAAATGCAGGAGGAGATGGAAAAAGAAGAAAGAGCTCAGGTGGAGAAGGACAGGGAGATGGCAAAGGCTTTAGCTGATGAGTTAAATAAAGCCTATCAAAAAGGGCTTGAAACTGAAAAAGCTAAACAAAGGGCCATAAGTCTGAGAAAGGCTATGATAGCTAAATCAAGTGCAAAGAAAAGAAGACCTTCACAAACTTACCTTGCCACTCAGGAAAAAAACAAAATGATAACTTTCTTGAGGAGTGCAATTGGGGTAAAGAAAGAAATGTTTGTGAAGATGAATTTTGATCATATCAGGGACCTCTATGAGAAAGAAATGGGGAAGCTGAAGAGCAATGAAAAGGATAGAGTGGAATTTGAAAAGAAGGCCAAGGAGATTAATGATATTGACATGAATCAACCATTCCCTGAAAGTGAAGAGGGAACTCCTATCAAAGAAATGGCAGAGAAAAGGGAAGAAAAGAATAAGGAAGAGACTCTAGTGCAGGTTCAAAAGATTTTGAAGAGAACCAAAATGATGGCTAAAAGAAAGAAAAACAAGAAGCCTAGAGTAGTAGAAGAACAAAAGGTTGCTGAAGAAGAAGTGGCACCTGAGTCATCTAACAAGCAAGAGTCATCAACCAAAGACGATGTAAGTTTGTACATGGTAGTGATGGACAAAGTGCCTGAACCAATTTCTGCAGAACCTGTAGAGGTTAAGCCTCCTGAGGTCATTCACTGGGATACATTGACAGTGGATGGAAAGGAATATATCAGACTGAAGAGAAAAGATGAGAAATATGAAGTGTACAGCACTTGGAGTAAGATTGTCAGAACATGCTCAAGGTCTGATATTGAAGAAATGTTTGCAATAGGGATGAAGTCATATGCAGATGAACTGAAAGCTCCAGAGATTTCAATCAAAAAGCTGGTAATGGAGTATCTGTGTATGATGTTCAAACCTGATGAAGTAGTGGAGGTAATCAGAAATGTGTTTCAAACAGTGAATAATTGGACTCTATATGAAACTAGTGGAGTATATGCAGTGACTTTGGATTTAAATCACACTGAGTACTTCCTAGTGGATAGAGTGTACAATCATAGCAGATTAAAGCTTCATGCCATGCTGAAGAAAAAGCTAGGGTGTATTCCAGATTCACAGATGGCTAAATACTTGATCCAAAGAACCATCAATCAGAGTTTGGGATTGGATGCAAATACTGGAATATAGGCCACTATGAAGTTTTGGGAGCATCTTGGAGAGCTTATGAAGAAATATATGAAGAACTTGACTTCTCTTCTAAAAAGTCAAGTTAGGGGAGATTGTTGGGAACTGAAGATTCTACTAAGTGTGGTTACTACTGCTATTACAAGTATGGTTACTACTGCTATTACAAGAGTGGTTACTACTGCCAGAACACTTTGAAGATTAATATTGCTGAGTATTACTACTGCTAGTAGAATTACTACTGCTAGTCAAAGTTAGTGTTGCTTGAACAAAGTTAGTACTGCTTAGCTAGTTAGTACTGCTAGTAGTTAGTACTGCTTATAGTTAATGCTGCTGGAAGAAGTTAATGCTGCTAAGCATACTTAGTGCTGCTAAAGAGATCCGGATGGAATGTATGACAGCTGGATATTCTGAAGATATACTGAAGATATACATAGAAGATATACATGGAAGATATACTGCAGATTTGTTTATTCTTTGTAATTATCTTTTGATAAGTATAGAATGGATAGCATAGATAGAAACAATTAGTTTTTGGTTTTTCGAAAAGTTTTTTTTCGATAATTTTGAAAAAGAGAGAAAATCAACCTCAAGGCATAGATCCTAATTCTAGAGAAGTAGAATTCGTATTGGTGAGCCTGTTCATCAATATTGAGGTTGAGTGTGTAATCTTGTATCTTCAAGCATTCAATACAAGTTTACAGTTTGTTAATCATATACTGTTTTTTACTGTTTTATTAAATATCAAAGTGTTATTCCGCAACTTCTTTGATATTGGTTTCTGAGAATTAATTCTTGTTAAGAATTCGATCCTGACATACACCAAAGAGTCAACTGACCTTAGTGATATATTAACGAGAATACCGCTCCAAGGCCCGGCCTAAGGGGAATACAACCAAGGCATTGCCCCACTTGGCGGAGGTCCAAAACGCCCATCCAATGGCTACTCCTCGCCATGATAGCACCATCTGGACTCAGTCCTCTTAGTGTACTCCTTGAACGGACAAGGTCATAAAATATGTGTCCCGGAGTCCAACCCCGTATCACCCCAAATGAGCATCAAATAAGACTGACTCGTGTACCTATGGATCCAATGCAACACAGTCTAAAATTACCCGACTATACCTGAATGACAACAGCACTCGAGCCTGTAATTATAAATATGCAATAAAATGCATTAAGACGTAAACCATGAAATGGGACTCTACATCGATCCATTAAACCCGGACAAATATCCTCAAACCCCTTTTTAAGCCAATACCGAGCTAGGATGCTCAAATTTCATTTGACCTACAATTACCGGTTCCCCAAATAATGAAATGTCTTTAAACAACGTTTATGAAGACACATATCTCAAGGACGAGATTAACCCAAAACTCCACATGAGATGGGACTAATGATTTTCCAAAAGGTTTATGAATGCAAATGTACCAAAATGCATATAGTATGAAATAGACTTCATTTGTACAAAATCATCAAAGAATGTGAAAACCATGCTATTTACTCGTTAGAATATTCAAACCCAACTATGAGCATTTTATGAGGTTAACACAACCCAAGTTCACCAAATATGAAAACTTATCAAAATACTCACTCTTAGACAATTAACCAACTAAAACATATTTTACTTCAAAATACTCAAAACTTATCAGTGGTTAACCATTTCAGGTAAAACACTTTAAAATAAACATTTTGGCATGTACACCGTTTTCACAAATCAACTTGAACTCACCTTGCTAGATTTATGCTAAATCTAGATTTCACCCAACGAGCTCTTTTGAAGGCCGCTTAAATCCTCAAGTCGGAAACTTCCAAAACCTAGATCCAAACATTCCAAACCATAAACAACCATACTCAACCATTTAGAAGTATTTCCCCCAAACAATATACCAAAACCCCAAACGGGATCAAAACCCTAGTTTTCTCCTAAACTTACCAAATCCGAGATTTGAGATGCTAACACTAAGAAACCATCAATGGAGCATTTATAACCTTAAATCAAATAAGCTTACCACTAGAGATGACGAGATCCTCCGAGAACACCCAATCCAACTCTTCAACCCGAGCTCCCAAACATCGAACTTGCATACTCCTTTATGAAGAATCCACCATGGATGCTTCCCAAACTGAGATTAAAGCTCTAAAAATCGCCAAGTGGAGAGGAGAGAAATAGAGATGGCGGCTAATGAGAGAAAACCCTAGAACCTGGGTTTAAAACCGACCAGATGACTCCCGCGGCCTTGGCCGCGACCTTGAAGTCGCGGGCCAAGCCGCGCGTGCTACAAAGCTGCGCACCACAGTGGGTTACGCGGGTTTAGCCGCGGCTTTGAGGTCGCGGGCTAATCCGCGCGTGTCACTGGAGTCCCTTCCCACTTCTCGTGCTAAACCGCTCACCGACCTCTTCGCTCGGTCGATCACTGACTGGGTTCCTTAGCTGGTCATAAACCGATCTTTAGGGAAATTACGGGTGTTACAATCCTCCCAACCTTGGAATGATTTCGTCCTCGAAATCCTCATTCCCAAAAGACTTTACCCGCAGAAAGATTTATCTTAACCCAATGGCCCGCACTACTATGACAACTCTTACACCGGTACTCCCAACAACTGCCCCTCTTGGGCATGTTGTACCAATAATCGAGCGAACACTTAACTCCCCAAAATAACTTCTACCCATAAGATTACGGTCGCCTCCCAACCTTGGATGACAATTACCACGGGAATGATTACACACATCGGTACTTAAACATCAACACTTAACCTTCTTTTAATTTCCAACACCGAAAGGTCATTATTTCCCATAATCCAACCGGGTTACATCCATCCATTCCAAGATCCAATGACCTTAAGAAAACAAGTTGACGCCTAGAACTAAACGGTGATCTCGAAAACGTGAACATCCTGCCCTAAACTTCATTCTAGGCGGATGGTCGCACCAAGGTCGACACCTAATGGAGTGCTAAAATTCCAAATCTTACGTTTCTAATAGACAGATCGCCAAAGTTTCCTTTTAATCGCGGAACCCACTAAGACGGTATACCGACAACACATCCCATGATGTGACACCGACTAACAATCCATAAAAAAGAATCCCAAAAGCAAACTTTCCCTTTAGATACCTCTAACTACGATGCATCAACGTCTCCTCAATAGTCGGTACCACCAAAGAGGTATCGTCCTTCGACGAAATTTCCTAACAAGGAGTTTGGTCTAATCCAACACATCCTTGGATTTGTTCCTCAAGATAACACAGACAAGATGATTGCAAGGGCCCCCCACTCTTCCATAGACCCAAGCATTAGCCCGATATTTCCTTCAGAAGCATGCCATTACGCTCTACAGATAGTTGATTATCCCAAACCCCATGGTTACACAACTCCCATACCGCTTTCAAACACTGATCGGCGAATCAACGAAAGTCTTGACGATCACCAAAACACCCATGATTAATTCTTAATCATCCCCATCTAATTTCCTTAAGGTTGCCGCTTGACCTGCAGACATACGAGATCTAACGGAAATACACTGAAGCACACCGCTAACTAATGTCCTCAAAATAGTGCGTCGACACCTATCCTCGAAAGGGCCATTTTGCGATGTGGGTAATCCACCAAACATTTCGCTCCCGAGTTGCAATGTCGAATAAAGTTGACGCCTACTCATGAAATTTAACCCCAAGTCAAACCACCTTAATAGGCAACCACTATCATCGTTAGTCACAGATACCCATGAGGGTGACACACCATAGACACATAGCATGTTGACGTACTATTAACCCACAAATTCGAGACCAAACCCACATAAGCAACCGCCCAAGGTTTTAACCCAAAGACTTAACGAAATGGGAATATCATCACTTAATTAGCTAGGAGAAGGCACAAGCCTACTGTCATTACTTCTGTGTGAGCCAATCTGTGAAACCAAAGTCCCAAAATTCGGACTGACCACAGGTCGTCTCATCCGACGCTTCATTTTCCAAAGACTCCTCTAGTCCTGATTACAACTCCTTTCATGGAAGGGGGTTTAAAATCCATAGGCCTAATGAGTTCAAGGTTTTCAACTAATAACACAAAACTTTCAAATACACAAGCTTTTTAGCAATTAATCGTGCGGTAAAATCCACTACCGATCACTCGATAGGTTGAAAATTGATCATCGACGCTACACATGTAAAACCATATCCAAAATTCGTTTGATCAGTATTTACGTTAATAAAATGGTAACAAAAGATGTGTAGCAAAATGTACACTATAAACATGAAAATAAATTCCTGCACCACAACATGCGTAATAATGGTATGTACAACTCCAAAAGATAACTTCACAATTTTAACTTTAAAATTCTGCCTTTTTAATCAAAAGACGTTGCGACATAAGGATATCAACAACTCTATATGTAACGGTTTTTCCCAAAGCCCAAAACAATAATGGGAATGCCAATAAGATTTCAAATCGAGTTTAGGCTTTAAGCCAAATAAATACACGCACTTGACCCAACAGAACTTCAACGACAGGAACACCGCTAATTCGATAAATGCATTGCGGAAATTTTCCAACAGTAAAAGTGGATGGTTAAATTACAATCAGAATAAAAGTCCTGCTTGATATAACGAAGATCTTTTACAAGTTTGCTCATACCGACATTATAATTAAGTCCAAATGCAAATAGTATGCAACGAATGACATTTGTAGGAAATCCAACATTTAACGCACACAATGATGCATATGCACATGTTCTCAAAATTATTTCACGCAACGCAAAATGACGTTAGACGAGACACCCTAAACCCAACTGAATTTTTCGCACAACTCATTAATGCTAAAATCATGCAGTGTCAAATTTTCATCTCTCAACAAGAGTGTAAGGCGGCAATATGGCTAAAACATTAAGCTTTTTAAGAGTTTCCTCTTTTAATGCAATGAAAGGCACAATGACACCTTTAACGAAATTCACATGGGACACGAAGCCAAATAACTCGCAAGTTAACATGGAGCAAAATTAAAACTCACGCATAAAAGGACACCGCAAAACAACGCTCCATGAAATTTAGCAAACTCGCACAACTAAAATTCTCAAGAAATTCCGACTCAAGACGTGGGAATAACTTTTCCTTTAAAACCATTGACATATGTGGAGGAGATCCAATGCCTAGGTTAAAATCTCATAGCTACTTGCCCAATACTCAAATGACATTAAAACATGGATATTACAATATCCGCAAATAGCGTTAAACAGGAGACGTGAATAAAGAGATTTTTTATAACAATTTGCAATTACGTGCAACAAAACATTTTCATGAATGCTTAAGCTCACAGTTTAAAATCTGATGCGTGTTAAATGCTCTACCAAAACTTTATAATATAAACCACTTTTTTTTGTCTTACGGACATAAGAAACAATTTATGCAAATTTATTTCGGAAATAAATTTAGTGCATGAATTTGATCGGCACTTGGCATCATAGGACTACACCTCCCAAAAAAAACCCGACATACTATTGTCATCCGGATGCATCAAACATCTTAAAGCCACAATCTCAATAATTGATAAACTTACGAATTCTCCTTGAATAGGATCGGTCTACTAACTCACGAATCTAATCCAACCAAGATTTCTGTCCCAAGAGAGTCAACTTAATGGCCTCATCGCACTTAGCTATCACTCCTAGGTGACCTTGATATACACATCAATCCTTCCTTAGCTAACTCGCTTAGGAACTTCTCACTACCCCAACGGTCATCCTCTCGAGGTAGATCAAGTATACATATGTAGCATGTAGGTTCACCATGACACTGGCCAGGTGCCATTATGAACGCACAGTACACAAGCATCCTTGAGACCCTCGACAAGTTTGCGTTTCTAACGACTTGGTCAACCTCAAATTATCTTATCTTAAGGTACCGAATGTGCAACTCCACTTATCTTTGCTTATAAGAACGCTAGCTTGAGTCTAGGCATCCTAAAATCAATACATAAATCACTCAAACTTAAGCTCTGATACCAACTTGTAACATCATTAATTCAGAAGATAGCAACTCATTAAAATTTTTCTAAATACATCAATAATTGATTCGTCTACAAACACAATTTAAGAATTAACCTCAATACATACATTCATTCTATACATACAATCTATGACAAGGACGGGTGTTACTAAACCCACTACCATATACTGACTTCGTCCTGCGGAAGGCTTCGCAGACTACTCACTCTTGTAAGGCTAAGGCTCAACTCTTCATAGCACCGCTAGAACTGAACCCCCGCTAGGAACCTGATGTATATGCCGACAAATAAAAAGGCTAGGCTTACGCCTAGTGAGCTCAAGAGTTTTAACATGAATGAATAAATCTTTAGAGGACAGGAAATCAGTTTTAAAGCAAGATCCTTCGAATATATTGTACTTTAAAATGGAAACGACACATTTTCCCATAATATACACTTTTAAAGACAATGTTTCCCAAACCTGCATTTCTTATAAAACGATGCAACCTGTAACTCACCCAAAACGGGGTCATAGTTCGATACTCAAATGTACTAAAATGTAAATAGTACGTCATATCCCAAAACACCCAAAACGTGGGTAAGGCATAATAATCGACCCTTAAATAACGGAGGACAAATCATAAAAATATGGTGCGTCATGGAAAAACCGTAACTCGAAATAATACCCACATGACCATAAAATAGCATGAACTCGAAATATTAAAACGTGGACAATTAAATATCCAAAATGCGACGGGCCGACGATGGGGGCTTCCCGTATCAGTTGAGAGTGGAGGAACACAAAAGTATGCCACTCATACAACGTTAATCGTATGACACGTCACGACACACAAGCCCAAGTGTCCCTACGACTCCTTTCAAGCTACACCAAAAAGTCAACTGACCTTAGCGATATATTAACGAGAATACCGCTCAAAGGCCCGACCTAAGGGGAATACAACCAAGGCATTGCCCCACCTGGCGGAGGTCCAAAACGCCCATCCAATGGCTACTCCACGCCATGATAGCACCACCCGGAATCAGTCCTCTTAGTGTACTCCTTGAACGAACAAGGTCATAAAACATGTGTCCCGGAGTCCAACCCCGTATCACCCCAAATGACCATCAAATAAGATTGACTCGTGTGCCTATGGATCCAATGCAACACAGTCTAAAATTACCCGACTATACCTGAATGACAACAGCACTCGAGCCTGTAATTATAAATATGCAATAAAATGCATTAAGACGTAAACCATGAAATGGGACTCTACATCGAGCCATTAAACCCGGACAAATATCCTCAAACCCCTTTTTAAGCCAATACCGAGCTAGGATGCTCAAATTCCATTTGACCAACAATTACCGGTTCCCCAAATAATGAAATGTCTTTAAACAACGTTTATGAAGACACATATCTCAAGGACAAGATTAACCCAAAACTCCACACGAGATGGGACTAATGATTTTCCAAAAGGTTTATGAATGCAAATGTACCAAAATGCATATAGCATGAAATAGACTTCATTTGTACAAATTCATCAAAGAATGTGAAAACCATGCTATTTACTCGTTAGAATATTCAAACCCAACTATGAGCATTTTATGAGCTTAACACAACCCAAGTTCACCAAATATGAAAACTTATCAAAATACTCACTCTTAGACAATTAACCAACTAAAACATATTTTACTTCAAAACACTCAAAACTTATCAGCAGTTAACCATTTCAGGTAAAACACTTTAAAATAAACATTCTGGCATGTACACCGTTTTCACAAATCAACTTGAACTCACCTTGCTAGATTTAGGCTAAATCTAGATTTCACCCAACGAGCTCTTTTGAAGGCCGCTTAAATCCTCAAGACGGAAACTTCCAAAACCTAGATCCAAACATTCCAAACCATAAATAACCATACTCAACTATTTAGAAGTATTTCCCCCAAACAATATACCAAAACCCCAAACGAGATCAAAACCCTAGTTTTCGCCAAAACTTACCAAATCCGAGATTTGAGATGCTAACACTAAGAAACCATCAATGGAGCATTTATAACCTTAAATCAAAGAAGCTTACCACTAGAGATGACGAGATCCTCCGAGAACACCCAATCCAACTCTTCAACCTGAGCTCCCAAACATCGAACTTGCATACTCCTTTATGAAGAATCCACCATGGATGTTTCCCAAACTGAGATTAAAGCTCTCAAAATCGCCAAGTGGAGAGGAGAGAAATAGAGATGGCGGCTAATGAGAAAAAACCCTAGAACCTGGGTTTAAAATCGACCAGATGACTCTCGCGGCCTTGGCCGCGACCTTGAAGTCGCGGGCCAAGCCGCGCGTTCTACAAAGATGCGCACCACAGTGGGTTACGCGGGTTTAGCCGCGGCTTTGAGGCCACGGAATAAGCCACGCGTGTCACTGGAGTCCCTTCCCACTTCTCGTGCTAAACTGCTCACCGACCTCTTCGCTCGGTCGATCGCTGACTAGTTTCCTTAGCTGGTCATTAACCAATCTTTAGGGAAATTACGGGTGTTACACTACAAGCCTTCAAGTTCTCTAAGTGCCTGACAATTTTCTCTCTACGAAGTTCATTGTTTTTTAAGTGTTTTCAATTGTTCTTCATTCTCTTTGTGTAAGATTGTTTGAACAGATTTTATCTGTTCTCTTCCACAACAATTACAGTTTTCTATGTGTAATTCTTGATTTTATATCAATAAGAATTAAATTAAGTGAAAATTTGTGTGTAATGTATTCAACCCCCCCCCCTTCTACAATACATGTATTGTTTACTTTATGCTAACTGGGACCAATAAGTGGTATGAGAGCAGGTCAGTTTAACTCAATAAACAAGATCTGCAATGGCATTCTCTTCATCTTCTTTGAAAAATGTTTCTTCTCAAAACACTATTGTTGTATCATACGACAATGGCTCTATAGCCAAACCACCAAAGTTCAATCCCAATAACTTCTTCCTGTAGAAATTTTGTATGATACTCTTTTTAGAAGGAGTTGACAGTAGATATCTTACTGTTTTACATGAAGGTCCTTTTATTCCTAGAGTTTGGGATCAGTACAATGCCAAAAATTCAGACAAGGCAAATGCTGATGAGGAATATTCTGAGGAAGAAAGAACTCCAGCTACTAGGAGATACATTGTAAAGGATCCCAATAAATATAACGATGAAGACAGATGCCTTATAGCTCTTGATACTAAAGTCAGAGTCATCATTACCCTTTCTCTGTCTGATGAGGTCTATCACTCTCTTGTTAACTTCTCTACTGCTAAAGAAATGTGGTCTACTCCGTGTGTTCTTTACGAAGGTACGTCGAGGTGAAAAAGAGCAGAAATATTTATCTTATAAGAAAGTATGAACTCTTTTCATATGAAAAGGGGAAATCTCTCTCAAACTACTATAATCGTTTTAACGGTCTTCTTAACGATCTAAAACTTGTGGCTCACATTTATGATAATGAGGAAGTCTTGTGCAAGTTCATGGATTGTCTTCCCTAGTTTTGGGAAAATATTTGTGCTTGCATCAAGTCTACCAAGGATCTTGACTCTATACCACTCACTGCTTTGTATGACACTCTCTTCAACTATGAGCAGACTAAACTACTAAGGAAGTCTATCACAAAAGACATAAAAAGCTCATCTCTAGCTCTTGTTAGTGATTCTTCCAAAAACTCTGTGTGTGTTCCTAGAATCACTTATCCCTCCAATTCTGACCATATTAGTCAAGAGTATCCCAATGATCCTTCAGAAGCCTATCTTAGTGTGGCTGATGATGAAGGGGAGGAGACCTCTGTTGCTCAGCTGTCAGATGGTGTTGCCATGCTGGCAGGCTTCTCTAAAGCTAAATCCCGCTTCTCTTCTGACGAATATTTTTGTAATTTAATAATTATTATTATATTATACACAATAATAATAGTATTAATAGAAATAATATAATTAATAATAATATTAAAAATTGATATTCTAATATAATTAATAATGGATAATAATAATATAATTAATAATAATAATATAAATAAACTTTTAATTTATAAATTAATCAATTAATATTTTTATAATATTAACCCCAAATTTTGGGTTCCCCTGCCCACCCCCACGCATCCCCCTAAAAATTCCCTCTTATTTTCCCTAATATTTCAATATGAAACCCCACCCCCTTAAATCCCTCAAAAAACCCTAACCTTCCTTCTTTTTCCCCCAAGAGCCGCCGCTCTCTGTTTCTCTCTCTGTCTGTCACACGCACTCTATCTCTATCTATCTCTCTATCTCTCACACACACAGAGCCTCAGAGCCACCGCTCCGTCCGACCATAATCGCCGCTACCGCTCCCTCTCTTGTATTTCATTTTCATTACTGAGTTTTTTGTTACCCACGACGAAGACGTGAACCTTTATCATCGAACAAATGCTTGGGATTTCTTTACGATAAAGATGTCAACCCTTATCGACGACTGTGGTTGTTTACACAACGTATTTTTCTTCGTATATGTTATTTCTTTTTATCGATTTAAAATAAAAAAAACTTAGATCTGTTTTTCTTAAAACATTCTAGATCTGTTTTTTTATTAAAAAAAATTAGATCTCTTATTAAAAAATATTTCAGAGTTGTTTTTAAAAAAATCCAGATATGGTATTATAAAAATCCGGATTTGGTTTTCTAAGAGCATTTTAGATATGGTTTTATAAAAAAAACTTTCTTGATTCATCTCTAAAAGTTGTGCGTGTCTGTATTTTATGAAACATTTATTGATTTGTTTTAAAAAAACATTACATATTTGTTTTTATAAAAAAAAATCCAGATTTGGTATTATAAAAAAAAACTCCAGATCTGGTTTTCTAAAAAATTATCCAGATCTATATTTAAATAAATCTTCAAATATGTTTTTATATATAAAAATAATAATGATTTGATTTTATAAAAATATTTTACATATGCTTTTAAAAAAGTTCCAAATCTTGATTTCTAAAAAAAATGGGATCTGTTTTTATAAAACACTTTTTATTTGTTTTTAAAGAAAAATTTGGATCTATTTTGATAAAAAATTATTTAAGCTCTGTTATGAAAAAATATCCAGACTTGTTATTACAAAATTTCAGATTTGTTTTCCCATAAAATTATTGATTTATTTTTTAAAAAATATTCTAAATCTGGTTCCGTTTATAAAAAAAATTAGATATGTTTGTACAAAATAGTTTTGAGTAATATTTACATGCTTTTGAATATTTAATTTTCTTCTTGTTATTTTGGTTACAGTTCATAACCATTGAGAAGATTAGACATGAGTGTGAGAAAGTTGGATCTACAAACCTTTGAGATGTATATTATTATTTGTAGAAATATGTCAATATGTAAATCTTGTTAATGTACATTATTATTGATTTGAATATAATTGTAAAAAAATATTTATTTTTATTCAATATCTATTATCTATAGAAAAATGTGTATTTGTATCGAAAAAATTGATTATGTATATTTCAAAAATTGGTTATGTGAAATTTGACTATTTTTTTATGAAACCAATTTTTAGTGATGATTTAGCGATGAAAACCAATTATAAAAAATCTAGAAATAATAAAAGCGGTGAATTTACGGTGGACGATAAAAACTTTATTTGATTTATTAATTTTATTTTCAGAAAATATTTTTTGGAAATTTATTTAATTTTCCGGCGGAAATATCCGCCGAAAATATCCGCCGGAAATTAACTAATTATAATTAAGTTAAATATTAAATTAAGAAATTCTAATTTTTTGGAAAAAAGTCCCGGCGGATTTTGGCCGTCGGAAATCCGCGGGAAAAGTTTAGTCCGCCGGAATTTGTTGTTTGCGGCGCCCGTTTTTCGTCGGAAAAAATCCGTCGGAAAAGATGATTTCAGACGAAAAAATCCGTCGAAAAAAGTGTCTTGTTTTGTAGTGTATAATAAAACGTATTTTTAAAGTGTATTTTGAGTGACCCAACTTTATTTTTTAAAATTTATTCAAGTAGTTTAAAGTATTTATTACATTTTTTTATAAGTGAAGTACACTTGTCGCATTGCTTAAATTTTGGATTTGGTCCTTAAAACAAACTATCTATACTGGTGGTCCTTAACTTTCCTTTTTCATAACACCCGTGGTCACTTCACTTAACAATATTAGTTAGCAATTGTTAGGAGGGATTATCGGTCTTTGAACAAACTATACTGACTAAAGTTGTTCTACTCTAAAATTAATGTCATTCATGCTTTATTTTATTTTTTATTATAAGATATTTTATATATATTCAATCACAAATCAAATTTCTTAAAATAAATTAAATATCAAATGAATATCCTTATATCTATACTATATTATAAAGATGGCATAAAAAACTCTTAAAAACAAGTCTTAAAGCTTAATGTACCGTTATTTAATGCTAATTACTTAAAAAACAACCATTAAAGCTGTATGTACTACATCTAATGTTATTTATTAATTTTCAATCATTATCTCTAACCATTTTAACTCTCTTAAAATCATTTCCCACTTTAACTCCCCTAAAATAACTCTCAGCATAATTAAATATAGAATAAAAATCAAATTTTAAATATAAAAATATAAAATATAATTAAAAAAATCTAACAGAATATTTTATAAAAAAAATATATTATTAAACCAAAATAATTACATTATATTATTAAGTCTAAATTAAACAAATTTATATAAAAAAATCATTATCGCTCTCTCACAACCAACCAAAATCATAATGTAAATCGACAAAAAATAGAAAATAAAATGAAACATAAAATCATGATGTATCTAGCGGCATTGCGCGAGTACACTTCTAGTTTATTTTAAAACTATTAAATTCACAAAACAAAAAATTAGAGTTAAAAAGTTTCAAGTTTAAAAAAACAAAAGAAATCAAGATAAATTCATATATCTTTTGAGTTGAGAATTGAAATATGCGAGTAAAATATTGAAAATTAAGTTCGGTTATAGTGAAAATTAAGTTCGATTAACGTGAGATTATTAATATATGGTCAATCAACAAATAATTAAAATAACAATAAAATAGAAATTATAAACTAATATTAAAAAAAACTGATATATGATTAAAAAACTATCACTACAACAAAATTTAGATGTATATGACGCTAAAAAAGTTACGGATCCTAAAGACCCATCTTTTTATAAGATGCTTGTTTTTATAGGAAACTTTTTAAATAGTATCATATATATATATATATATATATATATATATATAATTGTTAATGCGACCTTTTTGTATTTTAACTGTTCTAAAACTTGCTAGAACGTCCAAAAAATCTTATAAACTTATTGCAACGATTTTAGATTGAACGCTTTATTTTTTGAACATATAAATTAAGTCTTATAAAGTGGTTTATTAGGAGGCTTAATTTCATTTTGGCGTCATATAATCCTAATTTAGTTGTGGTAGTAATTTTTCTTAATTGTTTGAATAATCAGTGTTTTTTAATCCTAATTTATAATTTTTATTTTGTAGCACCCTAAAATTTGGTGGTAAAAAAATATAAAATTTTCGCAATATAACGTTTATAAGTTGGAGGGAACTTAAACCTGGAACATTTTGTATAGAAATAAAGTTTCGAAAATGACATCATCCCAACACAATTTGGGGAAAGTAACAACGTTTACGAATTCCAATGAAATGAAAAGAGGTCCGACAACCTACTTAATCTAAACAATCTAATTTAGATTACAATTGGGTGTCGTCATCAATTCCCAAAATATCAACAAGTATAGGCGTACGCTCTATGTCTCGTCAAAAGCTATGTCTCCAAAAATCGGTCCAACTCTCCACTCAAGGCCTCGTCACCCCACCACTAATGGAACATGATATGAACACCAAGGCAAACAAGTGTTAGGCTTGGAGCCTAGTGAGAACATTCAAAAGATAGGTGTAAAGAAGTGCAATGCATTAATGAACATTTAATCGACAATTAAAGTAATAATAACGAATACACTCTCAATGTTTGAGCCTCGAGTAGGATGGGGGAGACCCGTTTCACCATAGGTTGTGACGGAAGACGGAAGTAGGCCACAACTCACATGGAGTCCTTATCCCGGATGGTTATTTACCGGCGTCAACTCTATTCATGAATCTTTAGCCGTTAGAACATCAACTCTATCCATGAATCTTTAGTTCAATGTAAATATGGGTTCAACTTTATTCATGAATCTTTACCCCAAAGGATCACCAAGTTCAACCCTATTCATAGATCTTTACCTTGGGACCTTACCATTCCGAAAGCTTCATAATTTAACAACATAACGATTTGCATTTAGTATCACACCAATCATGCAATCCTCATAACCCATTATACCATCACAAGATAATTTCAAATCATCATATATCCTCATTTCAAATAGTATGAGCTTGCCCAAATTATAAGACTAGTGGCATGCCTATTCAAGTATAATAGTACTAGAAATGGAAGTAATATCATGAACTCTCAACCTTAGTTTTTCGTATGTAGAAGCAAATAAAACATTTTACCACTTTGAGTACCAATAATCCATAATTTCCAAGTAATAACATACATGCAAAATGTATAGAAATAACGCAACTCCATAACCCAAGATATTCCAAACATGTAAAACCCTAGGTTTTGAACCCATAGTTCGAAGCTTCCAAGTTATGGGTTTTGTATGAACCACCATATGGTGAAAAGAAAAGGTTTTTATAGTAAATACGTATTTATATCTAAACTTAAAATGAGAGATGAACTCACCTTGTTGGTTTAAGGTTACAAACCTAAAAACCAAAGATTCTCTAAATAAGATGGTGACTTGAGATGATTTGGGGCTTGTACTTCACTTCCCTAAATGTTTAAGGACCTAGAGGAGTACAATAAATGGTTAAGTAGGTGATTCAAAGGTGAATCAATGAAAAAAGAGAGGAGGAAAGGTAGTTGGATACCTTAAATGTGGAGATAAATCGATCAATTAGAAACCTTAGGAGCCCAATCTGATAAGAATCCCGTCTAAGCGAGTTATTATACTCCAGGACCCGACTTGCGACAGTAACATGCGACTATGCCAAAGGCATAGTCGCGAGGCATAGTCGCCCGCTCGAAGGCACCTTCGGTACCACTCTCGCGACCTTGACACCGCGACTGTGCCCCCGACACTATCGCCGGGTACAGTCGCACCAACTATACCGAAAGGTGGTTTGCTCCAACGATTGTGACACGCGACTATGCCACATGGAATAGTCGCCGGGCATTCTCGCCCCCGCGGTACCGAGGGTCGAGGGTTTCGATCGATTGAATAGAAAAGGCATTAAGGGTTTCGTATAAGTCATCATGGGGTCAATATACAAGAATTGACGTCACATTACTTACCATAATTCCGGGTGTTACAATCCTCCCCAACTTGGAAATGATTTCGTCCTCGAAATCAATGCTCACGCAAAGAGATAGGGGTACCTCCTCTTCATGTCCTCTTTCGCTTCCCAAGTCACGTTGGCCCCCCGATGATGCTTCCATTGGACTTTGACCATCGTGACTTCTTTGTGACGAAGTTTCTTGGATTTCCTTTCCAAAACGGCATCGGGTTCGTCGACGCAACGATTACCCTCATCCACTCTTATCTTCGAAAGAGGTATAACACTCTCCTCCTCTGCCAAACATGTTCGGAGATAACATATATGAAACGTGTTGTGAATCCCGCTCATCTCCGGTGGAAGTTCCAATTGATAGGCTTATAGACCCACACGTTTAAGTACCGTGAATGGTCCAAGGAAACGAGGACTCAACTTCCCACGTTTTTCGAACCGGATAATGCCCTTCCAAGGTGACACCTTGAGCATCACACGGTCACCCACTTGAAACTTCATCGGTCGTCTCTTCTAATCGGCATAGCTCTTTTGCCGATTTTGAGCCGCTTTCAGCCGTTCCCGAATGCCTTTTACCTTATCGGCCATTTCTTGTACAATTTCGGGTCCAGCAAATTGCTTCTCTCCCGCTTCAAGCCAACATATGGGTGTTTTGCACTTCCACCCGTACAAGACCTCAAAGGGTGCCATTCCAATACTTGAGTGGTAGCTATTATTGTAAGCAAACTTCACCAAAGGTAGGTGAGAGTCCCAACTACCCCCGAAGTCAATAACGCAAGACCTTAACATGTCTTCAAGCGTTTTGATCGTCCTCTCACTTTGACCGTCGGTTTGCGGATGGTAAGTCATACTTAACTTAACTCACGTGCCAAGATCTTTCTGCAAGCCATCCCAAAAGTTTGAAGTAAACCGACTACCGCGGTCCGATACGATAGATAAAGACACCCCATGCCTTGAAACCACTTCATCGATGTAAAGCTTCGCCAACTTGTCCATCGGTAGTGTCTCACGCATAGCCAAGAAGTGAAATTCAGAATTCTAAAGTTAACTCTAAACTATTCTGACTAATTCTATATATACTGAAGATAAAAGATAATTACAAATAATAAAATATCTTCAAAATAATCTTCTATCTTTATCTTCCAGCTTTCCATAATCTTCAAACTTGATCTGCATGAATCTTGATTATCTCATAAGCAGCACTAAGTCTTCAGCAGTATTAATACTTTGAGCAGTATTAACATTCAGCAATACTAACTACTAGCAGTACTAAAATTGCTTAGCAGTAGTAATCTCCTCTAGCAGTATTAATCTTGTTCAGCAGCATTAACTTCAGAAGTAGTAACTTCAGAAGTAGTAACTTCAGAAGTAGTAATCAAGTTCTTCTAGTAACATTAATTGTACTTGTGAAATTCTGAATTTCCCAACAATCTCCCCCTAACTTGACTTTTAGGAAGAGAAGTCAAGTTCTTCAGATAATCTTCAAGATGCTCCCAAAACTTCATCATGTCTTATACTCCTGTATTTGCATCCAACCCCAAACTCTGATTTATAGTTCTTTGGATCAGATACTTAGCCATTTCTGAATTTGGATCACATCCTAGCTTCTTCTTCAACATTGCATGAAGCTTCAGTCTGCTGTGATTGTATACTCTATCCACTAGGAAGTACTCTATGTGATTTAAGTCCATAGTCAGTGCATATACTCCACTAGTTTCATATAGAGTCCAATTGTTGACAGTTTTGAACACATTTCTGATGACATGCTCCACTTCTTCAGGCTTGAACATCATACACAGATACTCCATCACTAATTTTGTAATTGAAATCTCTGGAGCTTTCAGTTGATCTGCATACAACTTCATTCCTATCTCAAACATTTCTTCTAGATCTGACCTGGAGCATGTTCTTACAATCTTTGCCCAAGTATTGTGTACTTCATACTTTTCATCCTTCCTCTTGAGCCTGATGTACTCTTTACCATCAACCTTCAATGTATCCTAGAAGATGACTTCAGGAGGCTTCACACCAACAGGTTCAGCTGAAATTGGTTCAGGCACTTTGTCCATCACTACCATGTATAGATTTACATCATCAATTCTTGATGACTCTTTCTGTTCAGATGACTTAGGTGCCCCTTCTTCTTCAGCAACCTTCTCAGCTTCTTCTGTAGCTCTTATAGGCTTCTTGATTGACTTTCTCCTTGCCATCATCTTGGTTCTTTTTAAAGTCCTTAGACTTTCACCAAGAGTTGCTTCTTTCTTTGGTGGTGTTTCTTGCTCATCTGGAAAAGGTTTTTCTATCATGAAATCATTGCTTTCTTTCATTCTCTTCTCCATTTCCACTCTTGCAGTTTCATTCCCTTGAAGCTTTAGCATCTCTGAATCATATAGCTCTTTAATCTTCTCAAAAGACATCTTTGAGAACATCTCCTTTCTGACTCCTACAGCACCCTTGAGAAATGTAATCATCTTGTTTCTCTCTTGAGTACCAAGGAATGTCTTTGAGGGTTGTCTCTTCTTTGCAGCTGTTTTTATCACCACAGATTTCTTCAGAGATGCTGCTTTCTTCTGTGCAAGTTCAGTTGGCAGGCTTTGTTGATAGGCTTCATTCAGTTCAGCAGCTAGAGCCTTAGCCATATCTCTGTCCTTTTCAACCTGAACCCTTTCTTCTTTTTCAATATCAGCCTGCATCTTCCTGGCCAAAGTTTCATCTGATTCAACCAACCTTTGCTTTTTGACTGGTTGATCAGATTCCACCATTTTAGCTTTGCCTTTGTCTTTGCTCACCTTCTTCTCTACATTTGCTTTCTTGATCACTTCACCTTGTTCTTTGATGACAACTCCTTTGGCCTTTGAGGTGACCTTGGGAGTATCATGTTTGGCTTTGATTAAGGTATCAGCAATTTCAAGATCTGTTAGTACTTCTTGCACTGTTTCTGCTGCTTCTTTCAGGTCAGCAGTAGTAACAGTTTCTGCTGCTTGGCTTGACTCAGCAGTATTAACTGTTACTGCTTCTTTCTCTTTTTCTGCTTCTTGTACCAACTCAGTTTCCCTGCTTGTTGTTCCCCCTTAAACTCAACTTTCTCTTGCTCCCCCTTAGCTTTGACATCTTCCATGTTTCCATCAGCTTCTGACTCCCCCTTTTTGGGAGCATCAGTCACTGGTTTCCTCCTTCTTAGCACAAAGTGTTTCTTCTTCTTTTGCATAATCAATTTCTTCACCATTTGCTTTAAGTAGACAATCTGTTCTTGTTGAGACAGAACTATCAGTTTCAGTTCTTCTATATCTTTGCCCTGTTTGATCACATCCATGTTGATGTTTCCCATGGTTTCCATCAATTCAAAATAGTTATATTTGTCCTCACCTTCTCCAGAAGTGTTACCCTCTTTTGAAGAATCATTGGATCTTTTTGTAGTAGAGGTCTTCTGCCTAGCAGAAGCACCTGCTACCCCCATGGTTTCTTGACACCTGGGACCTTTGGATGATTGCTCACCCAAAGTTTCCATGGGGAAGGTCTTATTTATGTTACCACTGACCTCCTCTGTGCTAGCAGGAGTAGTGGCAGCCTTAGCACCCATATGCTCAAACATCTCCTTGTTGAGCACCTCCTTGGGGTTGGGAGACACCCTTGTGGTTTCCCTGTAGATATTCTCTAATAGAGAATTCTCCATTAGAGGACTTAAAGGCTCAGAGGGTGAAGGTACAAGAAGGTAAGGAGCCTTCTTTACCTTTTTCCTTATGTAAGTTTGTGTTATTGTAGAAGTTGGCTTTTGAACAAGAGACTGAGGGATTGATATGGAGGGTGAAGGTTGGGATTGGCTAGCAGTGGGATGGTCTAATGAGGGCCTTGACCCTGCTGCCATACCTTCTTCATTGTGGGACACCACCATCATTGTAGAGAACAATGGGGTGTCAACTCCTTCCGAGTCCAATGGAGATCTTTTCATGTTTGAAAAGACCATACCTTTGGTGATTTTTGGTACATATACCTCATCAAAGTGAGGCATATTCGTCAATTCATGGATTATAACTTCCTGTACAAACCTTGGGTACATGTAAAAACTCTTTTTGCTTCCCAAGTTTGATACAAGATCACTGAAAATCATTCGTGAAAAATTGTACTTTCTGGCAGTGGCCAAGCAGAACAAAGCATAAGCAATGGTACTGCTAAACTCACTCCATCCAGTAGTCTTTTTGGAAATACAGTGCATTAAGGTATGAACAAGAAAACGCCATTGGGTATAAAATTTTGCTTTTGAGAATTTGAAACCACCCAATTGGCCTCCATATCCCATTCTTGACAAATTTGAGAACAAGTCCTCATTTGGAATAGAAGTAATACCTGCAGCATCATCTAGACGTAGACAGATGCGTATCACCTCTTCAGAAACTGACAAGGGTTTGTCACACACCCTTGTCTTCATTATCTGCACACCATTCTCTGTGACTATGGTGGCATTCGCCCAGAATTGTCGTTGACGCTCGATGTAGATAGTTGGCGACACAGTTAGAGCATGGGCAATGTGGCTGGACTTGAGAAAATCCACAATCTGGTGGAATCCAGCAGCATGTTTCGGCTTCTGTAGCATCGCAATCTCGTTGTGCTCATCAATGAAAGCCATGGATGCCATTGAAGCTTGAGTATTCTGGACTGAAACACTTGTTCTTGAGAGAAAAGGGTTAGAGAGCAGATGAATAGAAATCAAAGAGTCGTTATGAACGTTTTTAAAACAAATGAGCTTATTCAGAGTTGATCATGCCCACACTTGTGACCGAGAAAGTGAATCGACCCACATCAAAAGCTTTAGTGAATAGATCAGCAAACTGGTTGTTAGTATGAACTTTAGCAACTTGAATTAGCTTCTTTTCATTACAATCTCTAATAAAGTGATACCTGATCTCAATGTGCTTGGTTTTGGAGTGCTTGACAGGATTGTTAACAATGCTTATAGCACTGCTATTGTCAATGAAGATTGGAGTGTGAAGAAAGGTTACCCCATAGTCCAGCATTTGATGATGGAATCCATAGAACCTGAGAGCAGCAACTTGCAGCACCAATATACTCAGCTTCTGTTGTTGATAATGACACTGTGGTTTGTTTCTTACACTACCAAGATACTAGTCTTGCACCCAAAAGTTGACATCCACCTGAAGTAGACTTTCTGTCCATGTTAGCACCTCCCAAGTCACTATCTGAATAGGCAATCAAGTCAAAGTTGGATTCATAAGGATACCAAAGACCTAATCTAGGTTGCCCTCTTAAGTATCTGAAAATCCTTTTAACAGCTTGAAGATGTGATTGCTTTGGGTTGACTTGGAATCTGGCACACAAACACACAGGAAATATGATGTCTAGTCTTAAGGCTGTGAGATACATGAGTGATCCAATCATTGATCTATATAGATGGACATCCACATCCTCCCCCTCAAGATCAGCAGTGATCTGTTTATGAGTCTCCATAGGTGTGCTTGCTGGCTTTGAGTCTGATAAACCATATTTGTCCAGGATGTCTTTCACATATTTTGATTGGCTTATGAAGATCCCATCTTTCTTCTGTTTCATTTGAAGCGCCAGGAAGAAGGTAAGTTCACCCATTGAACTCATTTTAAAGCGCTTGTGTATTAACTTTTCAAAGTCTCTACACATCTGATCTTTTGTGGATCCAAAGATTATATCATCCACATAAATCTGAACCAATAGGATGTCCTTCTTACTTCTTTTAATGAAGAGGGTCTTGTCAATTATTCCTCTTTCAAACCCATTCTCCAAGAGATAGGTAGACAGAGTATCATACCATGCTCTTGGAGCTTGATGAAGACCATAAAGTGCTTTCTTCAGTTTGTATACTCTGTCTGGATATGATGGATTTTCAAATCCAGGAGGCTGACAGACATATACTTCTTCATCAATTGTTCCATAAAGAAAGGCACTCTTCACATCCATTTGATATACCTTGAACTTCATGTATGATGCATAGGCTAGAAATAGCCTAATTGCTTCTACCCTTGCCACTGGAGAAAACACTTCTTCATAGTCAATGCCTTCTTCTTGAGTGTACCCTTGTGCCACCAGCCTTGCTTTGTTTCTTATCACAATGCCTCTCTCATCCTTTTTATTCCTGAAAATCCACTTGGTGCCTATAGCTCTATGACCTTTTGGAAGGTCCACCAAGTCCCAAACTTCTTGCAACTTGAACTGCAGTAACTCTTCTTGCATAGCTTCTATCCAACTGGAATCTTTCATTGCTTCAAAAACCTTCTTAGGCTCAATCTGAGATAGAAAGCAGGAGAGTATTGTGTGTTGTTGATCCTGCAACTCTTGAAGTCTGCTTTGATTCCTTGTTATCATAGGAGAAGAGATGTCTTCTATGACCAGCTCTGGAGGATGATTCTTTTGAGTTCTAGTCTGATGACTAGGTTCTTCATTGATTCCCACATCCAGATTGGAATCATTTAAGTCAGCTGAGGGGATCTCATCAGCTGCTTCTAGCTCATCATGCACATGATTCTCCTCATCTCTTCCTTCTTCTTCACTCTGAATTGGTTCAGCAGCAGTCTCTTTTTCACAGAACTCAACAGGCTCTATTGTAGGAATGGGAAATATTACAGACTGAGGAATAGTATCTTGTACTTGAGCATCCCCTGATTCTCCATTTCCTGAACCTGCATTGTCATCACTACTGAAACCCAAGGAGTTAGTTAGTGACTCAATGTCAAACAACTACTGAGGACCAGACCCAATAGGATTTGGTGTGTTCTCATTGCACTTGACATTGTCACTTTCCTCAATTATTCTAGAAGAAGTATTAAAAACTCTGTAAGCCTTACTCTGAGATGAGTAACCAACAAGAAAACCATCATCAGCCTTGCTATCAAACTTTCCTAAGTGAGTTTTGGTATTGAGAATGGTACAAGGACACCCAAAAGGTTTGAAAAATCCTATAAAAGGTTTTCTATTATTTAAAAGCTCATAAGGTGTCTTGTTTTTAGGCTTGACTACTAAAACTCTGTTTTGGACATAGCAAGCAGTATTAACTGCTTCAGCCCAGAAAGTAATTGGAAGTTTTGAATCTGCCAACAGAGATCTAGCAGCCTCAATTAGTGTCCTATTCCTTCTCTCAGCAACACCATTTTGTTGTGGAGTCCTAGGAGCACTGTATTGCCTCTCAATTCCTTTTTCCTCACAAAAGGTGTTTAGGTCATGATTTTTAAATTCAGTACCATTGTCTGACCTAATGACTTTTACCTTTTGATTAGTTTGGTTTTCAATTCTTAGAATAAAGGATTTGATCAATCCACTTATCTCATCCTTAGTCCTTAGAAAATATACCCAAGTAAATCTAGAGTAATCATCAACAATAACTAAGCAGTATGATTTCTTACCAATACTCATAACATTTGTAGGACCAAACAGATCCATATGCAACAACTGAAGAGAATTAGAGATTGTGTTCAACTCTTTGGTCTTATGAGAAGTTTTGTGTTGTTTGTCTTTGAGACAGGCAACACAATGATCATCACATGAAAAGACTTTGGAAGGTAAACCTCCTACAAGGTTGTTTTTAACAAGTTTATTCATTGTTTTAAAATTCATGTGACACATCCTTCTGTGCCAAAGTGATGATTCATCCAAAGAAGCTTTTGAAACAAGACAGTTTAGGGATGAATCAGTTGAAACACTTTCCATATCTAAGCAATAAACATTATCCTTTCTGGGAGTTCTTAGTAGTATCATCTTTTCATCAACTACCTTGAATCCAGGAGCAAGGATAATACATTCAGAATCTGTAAATAATATACTATGTTGTTTGTCACAAACCTGTGATACACTTAACAGGTTGTACCTTAACTGCTCAACATAGAATACATCTTCAAAGGTCATTTTACCTTTGGTTACATCCCCCTTACCACTTATCTTATCTCCATCTGGAGTATTACCAAAGGCAACATGTCCACCATCAATTTTCTTGAAATTCTTGAGGCATGACATGTTCCCTGTCATGTGCCTAGAGCAACCACTATCAACATGCCAGATGCTCTTCCCCTTGAGCTGTTGGTTGCCCTGCACATAAGATTAAGCAATTAGTATTGATTGGGGACCCAAGCCAAAGTGGTCTTGGGTCTCCCTTTCTCATCAAAGTATTTACATTCCTTTTTGATGAGGTTTTTAAACTCAGAGCACTCTTTATTGGAGTACTTTGTCAATATGATTGGCTTAGCAGCACTAACACTAGAAGCAATACTAACTTTGGAAGTACTAACTGAGTTAGCAGTACTAACAGGTTTAGCAGTACTAACTTTGTTAGCAGTATTAACTTTTGAAGAAGTACTAACAATGTCATCAGCACTAACATTGTTAGCAGTAGTATTACTTCTAGCAGCACTATCATTGTCAGCAGCACTATTTGTGGTAGCAGTACTAACAGTTTTAGTGCTTTTAGGAACCCATATATTGACACTTTCTTTAAGAGAATTTTTCTTCATGTGGCTTTTAGATTTAACAGTTTTCTTATCCACATGGTTCTTTTCAACCTTCCTATAACCCAAGGGTTTTTGCATAGGTCTTTGAAAGTTCATCCTTTGGTTTATAGGATTGAAATAACAGTATTTGGCAAGATGATTCAATTTGCCACAGATAAAACAAGGTTTTGGTCTATTGATTTTACACAGATTAATCCCTTGTTTCTGTGCCCACTGATTATTCCAGTTTCTTTGATTTCCCCTCTTTTTATCATGTTTTAGGGGCTCATTCTTCTTACATGCACATTGTTTACAAGGACATGGATTCACAACTGTGGTCTGTTTGTAATGGACCTTACCAGACTTTCCCTCTGTCTTCTCTATGTCCTTAGATTTGATCCAAGTCCTTCCACAGTCCTCATTGGTGATAATGTTATTCTCTAGAGGAATCTCACCACTCACCTTGTTCTCCTTACTCTTGCCAACCTCTTTTTCAGTCTTATCCACAACAACAACCTCATCTAAGGGATCTATCTCAGTGGCTCCCTCAGGTAAGTCCTTCCTATCTTTGGTTTCTAACAGGTCTGAAGTAGGAGGAATGTAATTGTTGTTATATGGTGGAGGTATGGCATTGTACCCAATTCCTCTTCTCAGCTTATCATGAATCTGAGTTTGTAGTAAAGAGTCCATTGCTTTAGAAGCATTGGAAAACGTTTCTACATCAAGCTTGACCTTGGTTAGTTCATCTCTCAAATTCTCACTCTCCTCTTTAGATTTGGTCAGTTTAAGCTCTAGATCCTTTTTCTCCCACTTCCAGTAATTGGTGTCATATGAGTGTTGGAGTTCATTGGCTTGAAAACCTTTAATCTGTTCCTCAAACCTCTCAACAATTCTCACATAATCTTTATTATCCTTTTCTAATATCTTAAGGTCATCACTCATCTTTTGATTGTGATCCCTGTACCTTTTAACAGTGTCTATGCAAGTTTTAGAACAGAGATTAGAATTTACCTTAGATGGGAGATCAGATACTTCAGCCATAAGAGCTTGATTCTGGATAGCCTCTTCTGCTTGATCACTCCAATCAAACCCCATTCCTTGTTGAGAAACAAGGGCTTGAGCAGAGTTTCTGTTGTTATTGAAGCTTCCAGATTGAGCTTGTTGGTGGTTGTTGTTGTGAGACACTCCACTTCTGCATTCCCTTGCAAAGTTTCCCTTCATATGGCATTTGTAGCACTCCACCTTTGATTTATCAAACCCTGCTCCATCTTCTCTTCTTTGGGAGAAGTTGTTCCTCCCAGTCCTCTTTATGAACTTCTTCACCCTCATGGAAAGCATGGCCATTTGCCATTTAATATCCATCTCTTCCAAATCATCAGGATGAATTTGTTCCAAGTCATCATTAATCAAAGAGGAATTTCCATGACTGGCAAGAAAGGCTTCAAACACAGAATCAGTGCATTTATCTTGATTTGCTCCATTAGCAGCATTAACTGATTCAGGGTTAGCAGTAGAATCAATTGATGCTGATAGGAGTGCAGCATTATGAATATATCCAGAAGGCTTCTTCTTTGCCTCCACCTCAGCTTCAAATACTCTAAGATCATTATACAGATCATCAAGTTCTTTCTCTTCCAACTGATCATTCTGTCTGAATGAAACAGTGTACATGGTCCATTCATCTCCAAGGGACCTTAAGAACTTTCTGTTTACATCATCTTGATCAATCTGTACTCCCATAGTAGCTAATTCACCAATCAGTTTGTTAAACCTGTCAAAAGTTTGAGTCATGGACTCATTCTTAGTTGACATGAAGTTTTCATACTGTTGCTTCAAGATTGCCTTTTGATTTCTTTTGGTACTTTTGGTACCAGAGAATCTCTTCTCTAGAGCATTCCAGAGCATCTGTGCATCAGTACAATTGCAGAATTGGTGTTGATATTCATTTGGAATGGCCAAGAGCAGTGTGCTCAAGGCTTTCATCTCTGTCTGCCTTGTCTTTCTGTCTGCATCCGTCTTTGGAGGGGTTCTTTTGCCATCTTCACCAATCTTTCCTGCATCAGATGGGCCATTCTCAATGATGTCCCACATAGAGTAATCTGTAAGGAGAATTTATTGCTTGATTCTGATCTTCCACATGTCAAATTCATCGGGTCTGAGCATTGGAACCTTTGAGACCAGAGTACTGTTTGATTCAGCTGTGTTTTCCATGATGAATGAGATTTCTGAGAATACTAACTCTGATACCACTTGTCAGGATCTTAATTCTAAACAAGAATAAACACTCAGAAACAATATCAAAGGAGTTTGCGGAATAACACTTTGATATTCAATAATTAATGGAACACAGTAAATCAGAATAAGAACTTGCAAACTTTATTGAATGATTATAAAGTTACAAGATTCAACACACAACCTCAATATTGATGAACAGGCTCACCAATACGAATTCTACTTCTCTAGAATTAGGATTACAAACCTTGAGGTTGTTTCTCTCTATAAAAACAAAAATTCAGAATTCTAAAGTTAACTCTAAACTATTCTGACTAATTCTATAAATACTGAAGATAAAAGATAATTACAAATAATAAAAGATCTTCAAAATAATCTTCTATCTTTATCTTCCAACTTTCCATAATCTTCAAACTTGATCTGCACGAATCTTGATTATCTCATAAGCAACACTAAGTCTTCAGCAGTATTAACATTCAGCAGTACTAACTACTAGCAGTACTAAAATTGCTTAGCAGTAGTAATCTCCTCTAGCAGTATTAATCTTGTTCAGCAGCATTAACTTCAGAAGTAGTAACTTCAGAAGTAGTAACTTCAGAAGTAGTAATCAAGTTCTTCTAGCAACATTAACTGTACTTGTGAAATTCTGAATTTCCCAACAACGCTCTTGGTCAACCGATCGACTATCACCCAAATGGTATTGTGACCTCGAAGAGTTTTGGGCAACTTAGTCACGAAGTCCATGGTAATATGTTCCCACTTCCACTCGGGAATCTCTAGGGATTGAAGACTTCTATACGGTCGTTGATGCTCGGCTTTCACTTGTAAGCACATCACGCAGCGCTCCACATAACGCGCCACATCAAGTTTCATTAACGGCCACCAATAATGTAGCTTCAAGTACCTATACATCTTCGTACTCCCCGAGTGGATGAAATATTTGGACTTGTGGGCGTCCTCGAGAAGGATTTCTCGATTCCCTCCCACTTTGGGTACCCATACGTGACCATTGAACATATTTACCCCACGGCTATCCTCTGTTAAGAGCAAATGTTGTTTTGACATGACTTATTCTTTGAGATTTTCTTCCAATAAGGTTTCTGCTTGAGATGCTTTAATCTTTTCAATGAGGCTCGATACAAGCTCGATTCTTGAAAGGGTAGCCCAAATGCTTCCGCTATAGTCCTTCTGACTTAACGCATTGGACACCACGTTCGCCTTACCGGGGTGGTAAAGCAACTCGCAATCGTAATCTTTGAGTAACTCAAGCCACCTCCTTTGCCTCATGTTTAACTCTTTTTTATCAAAGACGTATTTCAAACGCTTATTATCTATGTAGAGCGTACACTTTGTACCATAGAGGTAATGCCGCCAAAGTTTCAAGGCAAACACCACCGCTGCTAACTCCAGGTCATGGGTAGGATAATTCTTCTCGTGAACCTTGAGTTGCCTTGAGGCGTAGGCGATTACTTTGCCTCTTTGCATCAGAACGCAACCCAACCACATTTTTGAAGCGTTGCTATAAACCACGAAGTCTTCCGACCCTTCGGGTAATGACAAAATTGGAGTCTTGCACAACTTCCTTTGTAAAGTCCGGAACTCCTTCTCTTGCGCTTCGGTCCAAACGAACTTCACATTATTCCGAGTCAAAGTCATCAAGGAAGAAGCGATTTTGGAGAAGTCTTGAATAAACCTTCGGTAGTAGGGCGCCAATCCCAAGAAACTTCGGATCTCGGATGGACTCTTGGGAGGTTCCCAATTCATCATGGCTTCAATTTTGGAGGGGTCCACCTTTACTCCATCTCGAGTGACCACGTGTCCCAAAAATTGAACCCCTTCGAGCCAAAAGTCGCACGTCGAAAATTTGGAGTACAACCTTTCTTTCCTCAATACCTCTAGGACTTCCCGAAGGTGATGCTCGTGTTCCGACTTACACTTGGAATACACGAGTATGTCATCAATAAATACAATGACCGACTTGTCGACGAACGGTCGACACACTCTATTCATCAAATCCATAAACACTGCCGGTGCGTTCGTTAGGCCAAATGGCATCATGAGAAATTCGTAATGGCCATAACGCGTTCTAAAGGCCGTCTTCGGGACGTCTTCTCCCTTCACCTTCACTTTCACTTGGTGGTATCCCGAACGCAAATCGATTTTTGAGAAACACCCCGCTCCTTGGAGTTGGTCGAATAAGTCGTCGATCCTTGGAAGTGGATACTTGTTCTTCACCGTTGCCTTGTTCAGTTCATGGTAGTCGATGCACATTCTCATTGTGCCATCCTTCTTCTTGACGAACAAGACCGGAGATCCCCAAGGTGACGAGCTCGGTCTTATAAAACCCTTCTCTAGAAATTCTTGAAGTTGATCCATCATTTCTTTCATCTCCGATGGCGCTAACCGGTAAGGGGCCCAAGCAATTAGAGCCCCCCCCCCCGGTATAAGATCAATCCGGAACTCCACTTGACGATCGGGTGGTAAACCGGGCAAGTCATCAGGAAAGACATCAGGAAACTTGCGCACCACCTTCACGTCTTCAAGCTTCTTCTTCTCGAGATTGGCATCAATCACATATGCCAAAAAGGACGAACATCCTTTCACCAAGCACTTTCATGCCTTAGTCATGGTGATAACCGCCACATCGCCCTTTCTCCTTTCGCCATAAACCATCACCATTTCGCCATCCGATATAGGGAGTCGGATCAGTTTCTTGGAGCATAAGATTTTGGCATGATTGTTTGCCAACCAATCCATGCCGACAACCACATCAAAGCCGCCAATGACCATCGGCATCAAGTCGATTGGGAATTCCTTCCCTTCGATTCCAAGAGTACACTCCCTCAAAACATCACGGATTATTACTTGGCTACCATTTGCTATCTCTACCACTAAAGCATTCTCTATACTATTAGTGGGCATAACAAGCTTTTGACGAAACGACTCAGATACGAAAGAGAAACTAGCACCAAAATCAAAGAGCACACGAGCAGGTGCGAAGTTTAGGAGAAACAAACCCGATACCACGTCGGTGGATGCCTTGGCCTCATCCGCCGTCATCTGAAAAGCTCGGCCGAGAACCCTTGGAGGGTTTTCCTTCTTCCCTTGCGGTCCTCCTGCCTTCAACTTCGGGCATGCACTTCGAATATGGTCTGGTTCCTTGCATTCATAGCATATGACCCCTCGTGTCGGGCAATTTTCTCGCACATGCCCCGCCTTGCCACACTTGAAACAATTCGTCCCGCTAGAGTTGCACGGGCCGAAATGTTTGCTTCGGAAACTTGGGCACCACCTAGCTTCCCGCCTGGGCTCGGTTCCCCTACTGATGTTATTGTTGAAAGCTCGTGGTTTCTTGGAGGGCAAAGAGTTTCCTTCCCATTTCCTCTTCTCGGTCGCCCCGACTCTCTCCTCACGGCTTTGAGCATAAACGTCCTCCATGACTTTGGCTTCTTCAATGGCCTCACGGAGAGTAGAGTGTTTGGCGTTGCGAACCATGGACATAATGTCCGCTGGCAACCCCTTCAGATACGTCTTCACCTTTACACTTTCAGTTGGGTCCGCATGTCCCACCAAATCAAGCTTCTCCACGAACTTCCTGCAATAATCTCTAACCAACATGTTACCCTTCTTGAGGGCTCTGAATTCATCAACAATTCGATCTATCGCCCTCTCATTGCAATACTCCTTCATCAACTTCTTCCTGAAATCTTCCCACGATAATTGGGCAAGAATGATAGCATCGAGGGTGGACCTGGTGACGTTCCACCACCGATGTAACACCCCAAAAATCTTCGTGTACTCCCTTAAAACCTTCTCGTATAATTATTCCGTTAGGTAGCGACTCGTCTGGTTCTCGTGTTAAGGATCGCCTAACCGTATCTCGTACTATTCCTGTCTAAATTAAGGTTTTAAGCGTAAGGATCCAACTCATTATTTTTAATTGTATAAATGAAATTGATCATACTTAGATGCGTAATTATATTCATGTGCAAGGGTGTCGAGTCCTTAAGTGGATGGGATTGGTTGCATACGAGTACAACATGCACTAGTGCATGTGTTTAAACTTCTACGTTATCGACCTATTTTATGGCCCAATTGGTAAGTCGAGGGTGAGGGAGAGATTTTAACCAGTTGTCTATTGGCATCCATCGATCAGTTGAGGGCACGCCAAGGTCGACATTGCCCGGCGACAATGCCCTTGGCAAAATCGTCGCGGCAATGTCGTAGAAAGGGGGATGGGTTCTGTGTTTTAAGCCATTTTCGACAGTAGGTGAGGGAGTAGGAGCGACTATGTCCGGCGACATTGCCAGGGCATAGTCACCCGCGGGGAGGGGCTTTCTGCCATTTAAGCGACCAAACACACAAACCAGATTCATTCTCTCATTTCTTGATTTCCAGCTGAACTCTCTCCTTCAAGGTAGCGATTTCTTCCCTTTTCTTCTTCTTTCACCTTTCATTTATTGATCTTGATAAAGACACTAACATTTATTGTTTGTTGGTGACTTTTGGTTGCAACTAGAGACTTCATTTATTATCAAAGCTTTGCCCTTCAAGCCTTCTTCAACTACTTTCATTCTAGGGTTTCTACTTTACAAACCCTAGTTGGTGAGTTATTTCTTCTTAAATGCTCTAGTACCTATTTGTTGCTATTGATTAACTTACATTATTCCTATGTGTTATCCATTTGATTTTTGTGACCTAACTTGTGGATTCTCAACTTTATAAACCTAAAGTAGGTGAGCATGTCTAGAAAACTTTACTAACCACTTTTATGATAATTAATTGATTATGGATCCTTGATTTTTATGTGGTATTAGGAGTTCATGAGGAAGCCCTTGTTTGTGTGGTTTAAGTTTAACTGCTGATAACTTTGAGAAGATATTGCATGAGTAAAACAAACCTTCGTGACCACATGTATGAAATTTTGAGGAATATGGTATCTTGACAAGCAAAGTTGAATTGTTATTTTGTATATGGAAAAGAGGGGTATCATTGGATATAAATGCTTACCAAATGTTGATCACCTGATAAGAATGTGAACACTACTCCTTGTGCACGAGGAGGTAGTTGCCTAATTGATGGACTGGTAATAATCATGATGGGTTTCTAGCGAGTAGGCAATAAGGGGTCATGGATCCTTGAGGTGTAACTCGTCTAGATATGGATAGGCACTAATGTTCCGTAAGACCTTGAGGTGTAACTCGACGGAGTAGGCAATAAGGGCAGTAAATACGGTATGAGGTTGTGATGTCGTTATGGCATGGGAACTAAGATCGGGGCATGAGGTGTAATTCATTAACATCGTGAGTGACTCCACTCCCGTGTGAAGGTCACCCCGATGGACACGAGTTTCCCCCGTATTTCAAGGGTTATCTCTTGTATGTTTGTATTCAGGTATGAGTCTATGGTTGCGGTGGAAACAGTAACTGTGAGACGATGGAGTTCGGTAACCCAAATCTTGTTTTATTTAATTATGATGCTAATTGTTATGAATTGTATAATTTATGAAATCTCACTAGGCTTCGTTCTAACACTTGATGTGGTTGTTGCTTCATCACAGATCCTATTTGTGGAGGAAACTATGATGTTGGGCTTGTCAAACGGGCACGTAGGGGTTCTTGAAGTGCCGGTGTTTTGGGGAATTTTTGTGAAGAGAGTACATATGGATATACGACACCCGTTTTAATCTAGATTCGAATCATTTCTAGATTACGTAGGTTGTTGTATTATTTGATGTCCCATTCTTTGTTGCAAAACTTTATAGTGCAAATTGACCCTCTTGTTATGGGGTATAGTTGTTTTGAATTTTGGGAATTCACTCTTTTGGAATTTAATATTTACAGGGTATTATGGTCTTTCGTATTTTAGATGTCTTATTGCCGAATTTTCGAATTTTTAATTCGTGTAATTGTTAGAGTGTTACAACCGATGTGTTGGGCCTCTAAGCATTTGGGAGGTGAATCTTACCTTTTGATCTTCCCCGCACTCACTGGAACCAAAAGCTTGCTCGATCGCTTGGATCCAGTTCATACACTCAACCGGGTCATCGGATCCTGAAAACTCGGGCGGTTTACTACAAAGGAAGGTTTTGTAGGAGCAACTCTTTCCGCCCCTCTGAGCACCGACAACCACATGCTCTTCCGTCTTGATCCCATTTCTAGTACCACCCGAACCGGCCACCACATTCTTGGCAACTACCTCCGGCCTTCTGAGACAGCATCCCTATCCTCCCACATCTTCAGGAATGCCTCTTGTTGCTTTTCCATAGCTGACGTCACCATCTGCATGACGTTGGCCATCATATCGGCTTGAGGGTTTGCCTCTCAAACGACCGGGTTTGATGACGCCAACTCCACTCTGGGTATGTGCTCTACCTCTCCGGTAAATATCGGTGGCATATTAGGGGGGACAACATTCACCGCTCTAACCACCGGATTTGGATTGGACGTGCTATCCTCATGAATTTCCCCTTCGACCAACGGTCAACTTCGAGTATTCACCATGATAGACAAAGGCTTCCACACAAGCATGAGAGAGAATAAGAGGTTCGCTCGAAACACAAAGGAAAACGTACTAATACATTTATCAATCATCATGAAATTAGTAAATCAAGCATGCTTACGTAGCAATATATTCATAATGGCATTAGCTAAGTGCAATTATGAACACATTATACAGAAGGATTCTCGTTACCATCATCATAATTCGTAACTCATGCAATTCCGTCGACTCTAAGACCATCCTATCTTAGTGTTTCTACCCAATCCTCACAAATCATTACTTAACAACTCCATATTAAGTCTAGACATCTTACGTTCATGACTAATTCACTTAAACTAATGCTCTTATACCAACTTGTAACACCCTAAAATTTGGTGGTAAAAAAATATAAAATTTTCGCAATATAACGTTTATAAGTTGGAGGGAACTTAAACCTGGAACATTTTGTATAGAAATAAAGTTTCGCAAATGAAATCATCCCAACACAATTTGGGGAAGTAACAGCGTTTACGAATCCCAACACAATTTAGGGCCCACCAATGTAGATAGTTGGTTTTAGGGACTAAATCCAAAATTTGAGCAAACCACAGGGACCACCAACGTAACTCACTCTTTTTTTAGTGAAGGACCAATTTTGGGCCCGACCCGGGACCGGTTACCCAAACACCGGTCTTCATAACCCTTAACCGGGCCTCCTTTTTCTTATCGAACCGGGACCGGGACTGAGACCGGTTACACCGGGACCGGTTGTCAGTGATACTGTTATGGCTCGGGACCCGTTTTTGAAGTGAAAGGCAAAAATATTACTTGAGAAAAAATGGCTCGATTATGGGTTATGTATGACTCATCTAATGTTATAAACCCGACCAGCCCGACCCATGTTGGTTGAGTTGGTGCCTTGTTGTAAAATCACAAGAAACAACGCCATGTTAGGGTTTCCGTGGAGCTCTCTGAAGAATGTATTTTGAATTGGGATTTGGTTTCAGCTGTTGGAGATTAATACAATGACATCGTTGGGGACATCCAAAGGTGTATTGGAGATCGCAAAGTTCGTTGTTTACATCACAGGTCTGATCAGTCTTATGTATTTCTTCGCCAATAATACTAAGAATATTCATAAATTCATGGGCGTTGTAAGCATGTCTTAAAAACTCAGGAAGTTTGGTTTCTAAATGTTAATCTTTGTGTATTCTGATCACAAACTTGATTTTGATTTCGCTATTGTGTTTGCGTCAACAATATTATTTAGTCATAGTAGAAGTTTTGTAGTTTTTCTCGGACTTCAAAGTCTAATCAATGTTGAAGATCCGGAGTGATTATTTTAACATTTGAAGTCAAGGTTTAGCTATGCTGTTGGAGCAAAGGGGTTCACATTAGCTTATTTTGTTACTGTATTAATTTTAGAATGTTTTGTAAATTAAAATGTTTTGTAAAAGGCCTTGGGCCTATTAGGCTTAATTGTAGATGGGCTTGGGCTTACATGTTGTAACAAGGGTAGAGAGGTTAGAGTACTATAAATAGATGTCTTGTATTGTAATGTTTTCATAATCCATTCCCATAATTCACAATGTAGCTCTCTAATCACATTTGTTCTCTCTAAATAAATAGTCCTCTCCTATCTAAACTTGTTACATAAACTTAAGATGTTGTAGATCTAGGACCTAACATGTGGTATCAGAGCCAAATCGATGATATTTTCTCGATACGATTTTCGGATCTCGACATTTCAAGTATTTTTGCCCGATCTAAATGTAAGTGTGTTCAAAACTCGTATGCTCTTGAATATTTTCTCGTTATACGATTTCAGATCACCTACAATTTTAAGATTCGAATTTCATCAAGTTTTGAGGATTTTCGAATTTTTTTTTGAGATTTTCGGTGTTCTTCGCGTATATTCTTAAGATCCAAAAATTTTTCATGCATGAGTTGATCTAAGTTGCTCAGATCTGTTCGTTGTTGAATTTCGAGCATTCTACATCTTTTAGAATTGAAAAACGTCTAAAATTGAGTGAGATATCAGTTTTTGAAGTTGTTAGACCGGAAAAACGTATCTGACCGGAATCTCGCCAGAATTTCAAGGTTTGAGCTAAAACACTGTTAGATCTTTGTCACAGATCTATTCTTAATGTTTATCTCGATATATCTTTAGTTGTTTGATATATTTTGAGCAAGAAATCGAGAAATTATAATCTGTTGAAATAGGCCTCGCCGGAAAAACGACTTCACCGGACCGGAACTATTCTTCGCCGGAATTCGAGGTTTTGAGTTGTGATATTGTTAAATCTTCATTACAAATCTGCTTAATGTTTATCTTGATCGTTTGTCACATGTTTGATAGAAATTCGAGCATAAGATCGAAAATTGTGGTCTGTTAAAATCACCTCCCCGGAAAAACGTTTTCACCGGAAAACTTATTGTTCTCGCCGGAGATTTTCTGCAACTTTGCTCAGATCTGGTTATTTACTCCTGTTGATTAGTTTGTAAGCTAACTACAAAGATTTCCAGTATGAATTCGTGAGTTTTTCAGCTGTTGGAAGATCTCGCCGGAAAAAGTTTGTTATCGCCGGAAACTTTCTGTTACATCGCCGGATTCTCACTGTCATTTCTTTTTCACGATACATGCATATATAAGTTGCTGAAAATCATTTAATTGATGATTAACAAGTCATTTGATGCAATTAATAGCCTCTTTGATCGAGATTTTATGAAGAAAAGAAAAAAATTGTAACAGATTGTGGTTTTGGTAATTTGGTGAGGACAATGAATAGTAAAGTTAAAGGATCTCGTTAGTTCCGTTAGTTTTTCTAACATTTTTGGTCCAAAATCCGTTAATTTGGCCAAAATTGTTCCTCAACCCCTATATTTTAGTGTGTGCTTTATCGTTCCTCCTTCAAGAAAGATTGATTACGCTCTTAAGTCGAATTCCTACTCAACTTGCGGTTTTTCGACGGATTCTTTGTTATATACTAAGAATGCACTTGGTTTGTCACGTAAAACTCACTCGTTATCTTTCTTGTGGGCTTATCGGAATGATTTTGAGTTTCTACATTTCGAGATGCTTTTCATGCACTTAGTCGAGGTTATGGTGCACATTGGATCCGGTTTTAAAGTTGAAAACATGAAGAGTAAGAGCAAATTTCAAGGGGGAGCCGAGCCTACAATTGAAGAGTTGCACCACTAAAGTTTTTTCAAGAAAATCAAGGGGGAGAGGAGCTAAAGATTTCAAGATGATTTACTTTCCAAAACTTTAGGGGGAGAATGTTAGTGTATTAATTTTAGAAAGTTTTGTAAAGTAAAATGTTTTGTAAAAGGCCTTGGGCCTATTGGGCTTAATTGTAGATGGGCTTGGGCTTACATGTTGTAACAAGGGTAGAGAGGTTAGAGTACTATAAATAGATGTCTTGTGTTGTAATGTTTTCATAATTCATTCTCATAATTCATAATGTAGCTCTCTAACCACATTTTATTCTCTCTAGATAAGATTTACTTTCTCTCTCTAAATAAATAGTCCTCTCATATGTAAACTTGTTACATAAACTTGAGATGTTGTAGATCTAGGACCTAACATGTGGTATCAGAGCCAAATCAATGAAATTTTCTCGATACGATTTTCGGATCTCGACATTTCAAGTATTTTTGCCCGATCTAAATGTAAGTGTGTTCAAAACTCGTATGCTCTTGAAGATTTGCTCGTTATACGATTTCAAATCACCTACAATTTTTAGATTCGAATTTCGTCAAGTTTTGAGGATTTTCGAATTTTTTTTGAGATTTTCGGTGTTCTTCGCGTATATTCTTAAGATCCGAAAATTTTTTGTGCATGAGTTGATCTAAGTTGCTCAGATCTATTCGTTGTTGAATTTCAAGCATTCTGCATCTTTTAGAATTGAAATACGTCGAAAATTGAGTGAGATATCAGTTTTTGAAGTTGTTTGACCTGAAAAACGTATCTGACCGGAATCTCGCCGGAATTTCAAGGTTTGAACTAAAACACTATCAGATCTTTGTCACAGATCTATTCTTAATGTGTATCTCGATATATCTTTAGTTGTTTGATGTATTTTGAGCAAGAAATCGAGAAATTATAATTTGTTGAAATAGGCCTCGCCGGAAAAACGACTTCACCGAATCTGAACTGTTCTTCGCCGGAATTCGAGGTTTTGAGCTGTGATATTGTTAAATCTTCATTACAAATATGCTTAATGTTTATCTCGATCTTTTGTCAATTGTTTGATAGAATATCGAGCATAAGATCGAAAATTGTGGTATGTTAAAATCACTTCGCCGGAAAAATGTTTTCACCGAAAAACTTATTGTTCTCGCCGGAGATTTTATGCTACTTTGCTCAGATCTGGTTATTTACTCTTGTTGATTAGTTTGCAAGCTAACTAAAAAGATTTCCAGTATGAATTCGTGAGTTTTTGAGCTGTTGAAAGATCTCGCCGGAAAAAGTTTGTTATCGCCGGAAACTTTCTGTTACATCGCCGGATTCTCACTGTCATTTCTTTTTCACGATGCATGCATATATAAGTTGTTGGAAATCATTTAATTGATTATTAACAAGTCATTTGATGCAACTAACATCCTCTTTGATCGAGATTTTATGAAGAAAAGAAAAAAATTGTAACAGATTGTGGTTTTGGTATTTTGGTGAGGACAATGAATAGTAAAGTTAACGGATCTCGTTAGTTCCGTTAGTTTTTCTAACATTTTTGGTCCAAAATCCATTAATTTGGCCAAAATTGTTCCTCAACCCCTACATTGTAGTGTGTGCTTTATCGTTCCTCCTTCAAGAAAGATTGATTACGCTCTTAAGCCGAATTCCTACTCGACTCGCGGTTTTTCGACGGATTCTTTGTTATATACTAAGAATGCACTTGGTTTGTCACGTAAAACTCACTCGTTATCTTTCTTGTGGGCTTATCGGAACGACTTCGAGTTTCTACATTTTGAGATGCTTTTCATGCACTTAGTCGAGGTTATGGTGCACATTGGATCCGGTTTTAAAGTTGAAAACATGAAGAGTAAGAGCAAATTTCAAGGGGGGGGGGGGGGCGAGCCTACAATTGAAGAGTTGCACCACTAAAGTTTTTTCAAGAAAATCAAGGGGGAGAGGAGCTAAAGATTTCAAGATGATTTACTTTCCAAAACTTTAGGGGGAGAATGTTAGTGTATTAATTTTAGAAAGTTTTGTAAAGTAAAATGTTTTGTAAAAGGCCTTGGGCCTATTGGGGCTTAATTGTAGCTGGGCTTGGGCTTACATGGTGTAACAAGGATAGAGAGGTTAGAGTACTATAATTAGGGGTGTTCGCGGTCCGGTTTGGGCGGTTTAACCCCTCAAACCACAAACCAAACCGCTAGTGGCGGTTTGTTGATTTTTCAAACCGAGCGGTTTAACATCAAGTGCCCAGACCGGTCAAGTCGGACCGCGGTTTAGGCAGTTTGGTCGACCGGTTTAGGCGGTTTGGGCCTTTTAGTGGGCTTTAAAGTTTAAACATAAAAAACATATAAAAATTTAAACTTTAAAGGTTCATTAGCTTGAGTTCATTTGAAATAAATAGAAGTCTACAACAATGTTAACAAAGTCTACAAAAGTTTACAAAATATCTCAAGACAAAACACAAAAAAAAAAGATAATATGCAAAGTGCAAATAAAATCCACGGCGATTTAAAATTATCTTTGGGTCCTTTTGTATATATTTAAGTCTAAAGATAAATTGGATATTTGGGCTAAACAATAGATGATATAAAGATGTATATAATATATATATATATAGAGAGAGAGAGAGAGAGAGATAAATTTGGCAGTCGGTTTGGTCCAAACCGCCCAAAAAAACCTCCAAACCGCAGACCAGACCGGACCGCCCGGTTTGGCGATTTTTCAGACCAGACCAGACCGCCTAAACCGCCAAAAACGGTCCGGTTTGACTTGGTTCGACCGGTTTGAGCGGTCCAACCGTTTTTTTTTAACACCCTAACTATAAATAGATGCCTTGTGTTGTAATGTTTTCATAATTCACAATGTAGCTCTCTAATCACATTTGTTCTCTCTAGATTAGATTTGCTTTCTCTCTCTAAATAAATAGTCATCTCCTATCTAAACTTGTTACATAAACTTGAGATGTTGTAGATCTAGGACCTAACATATTTTATGTGTCCTTTCCGGTACAACTTGTTGATGATGTAGTCATATGGGATTGTATGCTTTGTGGGATCGATAGGAGATAGAGATGCAATGCAAACCAACGCAATCAACTAGGGTTCTATCATGAACTAGTTGTAGACTGAAAAACGAATTCATGATTATATTGAAAAAAAGTTATTTTTAATTATTTGAATACATTTCGACGGATTATCGACGGACTAAGTTACAAATATATCACACATAGACCCGTTAAATATATACATATTGAGTACCAATATATGGTTGTATAATAAAACGTCTCTATATATATAGCTATATACATATTGAGTACCAATAAAATTTTATATTAAAAAAATTATTTCTAATTATTTGAATACATTTCAACGGATTATCGACAGATTAGTTTGACGGAATTGAAAAAAATTAAATTTTAATTACCTGAATACATTTCAACGGATTATCGACAGAATAATTTGACGGATTTTAGACAGATAATTTTCGACGAAATTTCTGTCAAAAATCCATCTAAAATCTTCGACATAATATTGACGTAAATTTTCTGTCTAAAATCTATCAAAAATCCCTCGATCATTTTAGAAAATTTATTTTTTCATATTCTGTCTAAAATCCGTCAAAGATTTTCGATAACAAATTTCGTCGAAATTTTTTGTTGAAGATGCCTAGTTTTCTAGTAGTGCGTATACGACTCAATAGAGTACCACGACAGGCTACTAGCTCCGTATATGACCCAAAGGGTACCATCGTAAGCTCTCAAACCATGACTTAGGGATCACTCACTAGACTTAAGTATGGACATCAAAACTCCACATTTAACAACCCAACAGACTTCTATGTCTATAGATCTAATACATTACAGTCTAAAATTACATGACTCTAAATGGATGATTAACACAATCAAAACATGTAATATCCAACAAACATGCAATAAATGTATCATACGTCCAAAGCTCCACATTGAGTTATTAAAACCCCACAAATATCTCCAAAACTCGTTTGAGTTAAAATCAAACTAATAGACCCCACAAAACATTTGACTAATTTAAATAAGTCAATGTAAGCCACATAAGCCGAAAATGAATGATTTCCATCATTTAACAAATACATGGCCTTATAACATGAATAGGTTTGTAAACCATCACTTCATTGAAGCATAATAGCCAAAAGACGTAAAACCGTATGGTTTGTATTTTCAAAATCCTCACAAAGTCAAAGAAATATGTTTATCAAATATTTACACGCTTATGGCCAAAAGGGCTAATATGTCACAATTAAAAGTTCATAAGTTGGGTAAAATCCCAAAACGACATTTGACTTCAAATAATGTCAATGGACCCTTCAACTCGTTCAACAAATCCAAAGAAATCATTATTAACCCAAGTTACCTTTTTAAGAGTCAAAACAATATTTTTGTCCCAAATCATTCAAATATCCAAGAAATCATATTTGATAAAATAAATATCTTTTAGTGTCTCAAAACATCCAATAAGAACATCATAAACAATCTTTAAGGATTTCATAACCCAAATATCCCCAAATGCGTAAAATCACAAAACTTATCAAATATGAACTAAACTCATGGAAATGTGTTCAAAACCCAAAGTAGAGATATTTTGACATGTATATAGTTTTCCAAAGTAACTAGAACTCACATTGCTAGATTTATGATAAATCTAGGTTTTACTCAAAATCTTGAGCTTCCTTTGGTGAAGACTTGAGATCTCCTAATAAGCCTTCCAAATCGTAGCCCCAAAATTTCCACAAGGTTTCTTCTAGCAAAAATACTTCCAAAGTTACATCAAAATGGGAAGAAAAGAAAAGGGAATGAAGAACACATAAACCCTAGCTTTTGGTTGAGGATGAGAAATCTTACCATCAACTTGATAACTCTTAAAATTGCCAAAGGGAAACTTTCAAAAGATACAAAATATGACCTTGAGCTCCAAAAACATCCAATCTTGAGAGGGAAATGGCAGAGGGGAAAAGTTACGGTGAACAAATGAGGAGAAGATACCCAAAATCGGGTCTTTAAGGCTTCCAGGTGCGCCACGCGACCTGACCCACGACTTAAGTCACGTGGCAGGTTGTCCGATTTATCCAGACCTGCGCCAAATAGTAGGCCTTGCGACCTATGCCGTAACCCAAGTCGCAGGTCATTGCTTCCGCCCGATTTCTCGTTTTTTCTCGCCTGATTCAATCCTCAATCGCTCTACTATGAATTTTATACAAAACATTCATGATTAAACCTCTTAATTGCATAAAGAGAAAACGAGAAATATAAACGAACATTTCGAAACCACAGATGTTACAAAATTTCCAAAAACCCCAATGTAAGCATTTCTTAAGATTTTATAAAATCAAATGTACCAAAATGCAATTTCACCTTACAACCAACACATTTGATAAATTTTAAAGAAAACACTTAAAACTCTAAAATGGATACTTTTGGCATGTACAAAGTTTTCACAAAGTAACTTGAAACTCATATTGCTAGGTCAGGTTAAACCTAGTTTTTAAACCCCAAACTCTAGGTTCCATTGATGAAGAATTGAGACTCACAAGCAAAGACCTCCAAAACCTTTCCAAGAACACAATCCAAGTCTAAAAGGTACCAAATGCAAACATGAGATCAGATCCACAACAAAACCTAAATTAAATCTCAAAGTACCCAAAAACTTACCTCTTCAAATTCTTGTAATCTCTCCTACTGGAACTCTAAAATGAAGTCACAAATCCCTTGAATACAAGGCTCCTCTTGCTCTTAAAAAACACCTAAAAGTTTCAAGATAAAACCCAAAAATCGGACCCAACATGAGGAGATAGAAGGACGAGAAGTGAAGGCGAGATCCAACCCTCTTCCAAAAGCTTATCATACACCAAAACCTTACATTGAAGGGATCGAAAAATAGATCTTGGCTTCAAATATCGTCTAAATGTGAGAGGAAATGAGGTGGGTGGAAAAAATGGCGATATGGGCACTCGGCACGAGTTGGACGGCGACTTAAGTCGCTCCATGAGTTGTCTGTGCCCCTTTCTTGGCTCTCTTCATGCCTATGTTGTGTCCATGTTGCGCCTCGTGCCATGGCCAAACCGCTCTCCATGCCATGTTTTATGTTATAACCATGTCGCGCTCCTTGTCGTGACCACCTCGCGCTCCTTGTCATGTCTGTACCGTAGCGCCTTCTGATGCGGCTTTGGTCGCCGGAAGGCCGCCCAATCCCTTGTCGTGCCCCAACAGTTTTGTGATCTATTACCTTAGGCGGCTTTCCATGCGACTTTGGTCTTACGGTAAGTCGCCCAGACCACCAAAATGACCTAAAGTTCACAAAATTAACTCCCCTTTTGCTCTCGAAACATATCGGGCTGAAACTCTAAACCGAGAAATGATTATTTTTAATTTGACCATGAAAGATAAATTAGGTAATTTATAATTCAATATAAATAACAAAATTATGGGTGTTACAATGACCTAAGATCTCCCACAAATTTTCTAACCAAAGATACATGGAAGACGTAAATTCTAGAACCTTTGATAGTTTTAGTCAATATTCACTAGGTTATGGCAAGCCCTCTTGTACAATAAGGTGTAGCAAAAAGTTTAGAGCTTGAGAGAAAGAAAAAGTTTCCAACTTGAAACTCGATATTATGCCTTTTCAAATCATCTATCTGCTTCATTTGGTTTTAAAGCTTCATGAAGATTATCCTTAACTTGTTTCGAAATCTAGTCCCGATTAGTAATCACATGATCAACTTCATCCACCTTCAAGACACTCAATTCATATGTTAAAATTTCTAGAGGTAATATGCCATAAAAGTTTGGAATAATGTCATTTTGAGTTGAAACATGGAACGAGGTATGATACTTTCATATTCTTCCTATATCAGAAGTCAAAATCCAAATGAACTAACTAAAAAATTGTGACTTTATTGCGGCTTAAGTTTATACTCCTATTTTTTTGTCAATTCAAACATAATATAATTACTTTCGGGTAAGTAATATGGCAAGTGAAAATTATTGATCTCCATGAATTAATAATTGGAAATTCATTATGTTTTATGTATAGAGGTTACCTGCAATCTAACTAAAGGTTAATTGTAAATTGAGATCAACGGAAAAATGATGGGTTTTGGCTTTTTCACTTTTTACATTAATTGAACCGTGAACACCTCTAATGATGAGAATTTTATAATAATGCAATGTTTTTTTACGAGAAATATTCTATTTCAAATTTAATAGTTTACGATCATTGTACAATTTTGTTTGAACTGATTTGTGGTCTATAGTTGGAATTTTACTATATTAATAATATTTTTATTAAATTATGTATCAAATCAAATATTATAAATATTTAGAAATAATTAAAAAGTGGAAGTAGAGATAGCCAAAAACTGGTCCCGGTCCGATCCCCACCAAAAACACCCGTTCCATTCTCCATGTACAAAGCCCGGTCTCGGGCCGGACAAATTGGTCCAAAGTTTTTTTTTTTTCAAAATCTATTTTGAACATATAAAAATTTTGTTTGAAGATTTCCTTTTTTTAAGACAATATCTTATTGAAATACACTTTAAAATATCTAATTGGGTCGTTTAAATATATTTTAAATCTTTTTTACACAAAAATATTATGGGAAAATTGCATCAAAATGGAACTAACTTTGGGTTGATTCTTATTTAGAAGAACCAACTTTTAAAATCTTCATTTTAGGGCTTAAATCAAACTTTGCATATATATATATAGAGAGAGAGACCCATTAATTTGCTAATCCTCGCATTGGTGTTAACCGTGCTAACCAATCTCAATCGTAGATTGATGAGATCAATGGTCCATAATTAATTGATTTTTTATTAAATTAAAATATTAAAAACGGTTATAAAAATTACAATGCATGTATGCACAGGGGTGTTTTGGTCAAAATACAACTCCTTTTAATTTGAGGAATATACACCTACCAAATTTAAATCCCAAACAATTAGGGATTTGATCCCGAAAATCGTGGGTTGGGCATTGCTTTTTGATGAGATGAGATGCAGAGAAAAAATGTCCAAGCTACAACCACTGACGGAAGGTCAAATGAACGGAGGTGGAAGCAGAGCTTCGGCCAGTATTCCGGCAGACATCGTCGTAATAGCTCCACCAAAACGACGGCGTAGACCAAGTGTTCGATTAGGTGATATCGGAGATCAACAAACTTTCGATAATCCTCAACGAAGAACCAAACAACATCAACAATGGAAGTTTAACTCCAAAGATCCCAAATCCTCCAAAACTCGTCCCCTCGTTAACCTCACAACAACCGCCGCTGCTGCCGTCAGCGGCGGTGTCCCAATCACCGGTGAATATCAAGGAACCATAGATGTTGGCGAAGAAAAAGACGGCGCCGGAAACGACAACAATCATCACAACATGATGAACAATGGTGGTAATAATAACAACAACGCGTTGGATAGTGTTGCGATTGGGAGTTGGAAAGATAGGGATTCGGCTTACCCAATGAATTGGAAATATATACATGAATCGTCCCTCTACTTTCAAACTTTTCTTCCTATATGAGATGAATCGTCCCTCTACTCTAAATGCATATATATGCACAAATGCTTACATGCACAAATGCATATATGCATATGTGCATGTGGGTTGTAGAAAAATATTATATGCATATATGTGCATACTTGCACATAGGATTTATGTATATTGGCTATGGATGTGCATCTCGAATTTTTGGGATGTGCATAATGCATGTATACACCTTTTATTGGCATATGTGCACGTTTGAATTGTGAGTATGTACATGTCTTATGTGTGCACATGTGCGTTGATAATTTGCTAATTTTAAAGTAACTTCTGGTCAATTTGGATAGTGCACATATGCATATGTGTATACATGTGCACAGTGTTTCCGTATATTGTCTACAGTTGTTCATTTTGAATCTTAGTAAAACAAAAAGAAAAACCAAATTGGTGAAATTGGCTATGCCATGAGAAATATATCAAATGCTAAAAATAAGGAAAAAGATAACTTCCATTCATAAACACATGCAAATCCAACTTTAATTTTGAATTAATACATTTAGGGGGCGTTTGGTTCATTTTAAGGAATATGAATGAAAATGAAAATGAAAATGGGAATGAAGTAGAATGGGAATAGGAATGAGCATTGCATTGATGCTGTTTGGTTAAACCAATAAATCAATAAAAAATTATTTTATATAATATTTTTTTAATTCAAATATGTGTCGTCCAACACGAAAATAAAAAATATGTTTCATTAAACATCGAGAGATGAAGGCGTATGAGAAAAGGTGACTGAGCGGGAATAAGATTTTCATTCCCCCCAATTTGGTCAGGAATGAAAATTAATGGGTTTGGGGGTAATAGACTCATTATATTATGTCAAACCAAACAACATTTTTCATTCTCATTCCCATTCCAAACCCCTCAATACCTCCAACCAAACACCCCCTTATTGTTTAGATAAATACCAAATTTAAAACCTCCTTAAAATATGGTATGCATTAAATTGGGCGATTATATAGAATTCCAATTATGCTCTTCGACATTTAATAACCTTGATCGATTAACATAAACAAATGAAAGCTTCTGATTGGTCGAAATTTGGTTAGCACGGTTAACACCAATGTGTTGGTTAGCAAATGAAGGGGACCCTATATATATATATATATATATATATATATATATATTGTTGGAAAATTTTAGTTATTCGATATTTGTATTTATATGTATTATTGAAATACATATCTGTGTACTAACAATCTTAAACAGATTTTTTTGTTTTATCGAGTTTCTCTCGATATTCTCGTTATCTGTTTTTTCGTAAACAGATTTATAGTTTTAGTATAAAATTCTGTTTTGTGTAAACAGATTATCTTAGTGATACTAATTGTTCATATCGATTTTTTCAGAATGGTGAACACAACCGGAACTACATCTCCTTCAATACCAATTTCGGGAATTGCTACCTTGCCTGTACAATCGATAGTGACTACTACCACGCCAGCACCTAATATGATGGCCAATCATGCTGAGAAATCGGAGAAATTTTCCGGTTTGAACTTCAAGAGGTGGCAACAGAAAATGTTTTTCTATTTGACCACCTTGAACCTCGCAAGGTTCCTAACTGAAACCGCTCCTCAACTTAGTGGAGGAGAGGCCGACGTTCAATCTGTGAGCGCGGTCGAAGCGTGGAAACACTTAGAATTTCTATGCTGAAACTATGTGTTGAATGGCCTAGCCGATGCTCTTTACAACGTGTATTGTAAAGTAACCACAGCGAAAGAACTATGGGAATCCTTGGATCGCAAGTATAAAACAGAAGATGCGGGAACCAAGAAGCATGTTGTTGCTCGCTTCTTGGATTTCAAAATGGTTGACACCAAAACTGTAATGAGTCAAGTCCAAGATCTTCAAGTTATTATGCATGACATACTTGCCGAAGGAATGGTTGTAAGTGAAGCCTTCCAAGTTGTTGCTATGATTGAAAAGCTTCCTCCCGGTTGGGTAGATTTCAAAAACTACCTTAAACACAAGCGAAAGGAGATGTATGTGGAGGATTTGGTGGTACGTCTTCGCATTGAAGAAGACAACCGAATTGCTTTGAAGGGTGGTTATGCCGGATCTTCAAAGGCGAATGTGGTGGAAGTTGGCCAACCTTCTAAGGCCAAGGCAAAGAAGATTGACAAAGGCAAGGGGAAAGCTAAAAATCTTGCCCCTCGGAAAGGAACTTTCAAAAAGAAGTTCAATTGTTATAATTGTGGTCAACCGGGTCACAAGGCGGCCGATTGCAAGTTGCCTAAGAAGGAAAGTCCACGCCAAGCTCATATGATGAACGAAGACTTGGTGGCTATGATCACGGAGTTTTTGGCCAAGGGACTTGCTACCATGGTTTCGGAGGCTAATGTGATAGGTTCAAACTCTATGGATTGGTGGGTTGATACGGGAGCTACCCATCATGTATGTCATGACAAAAGCAATTTCATATCCTTTAAAGATGTGGATGATGGGCAAAAGATCTACATGGGAAATGCCGCTACTATCGATGTTAAGGGCATTGGAGATGTGCTTCTAAAAATGACTTCTGGAAAAGAGCTCAAGATTAGAGACGTTTTGTACGTGTCGGAGCTTCGGAAGAACCTTGTGTCGGGTTGGTTGCTTAATAAGTTTGGATTTAAACTTGTATTTGAGTCGGACAAGTTTGTTTTGTCCAAGAATGGTATGTATATGGGGATGGGATATGCCTTAGATGGCATGTTTAAGTTGAATGTAACTGTGATCAATGGAATGAATAAAACTGGTGCTACTTCTGTTTATTTGCTTGAGTTTCCAAACATTTGGCATGGTCGTTTAGGACATGTAAATTTCAATTCCATTCAACGTTTAATTAAACTAAATCACATACCGAAATTTGATATTGACTCGAATCACAAGTGCCCCACATGTGTAGAATCCAAACTTACTAGAACATCTTTCAAATCGATTGAAAGAAAAACCGAACCCCTTGATTTAATTCACACCGATGTGTGTGATTTAAAATCGACTCCTACTAGAGGTGGGAATAAATACTTCATCACGTTTATCGATGATAGTACGAAATATTGCTACGTGTATTTACTTAAGAGTAAAGATGAAGCAATAGACAAGTTTGTCTTGTATAAAAATGAAGTTGAGAATCAACTTAACAAGAAAATCAAGGTGGTTAGAAGTGATAGGGGAGGTGAATATGTTTCACCGTTTGCTGAATTTTGTTCTAATAATGGAATTCGACATGAATTCACAGCACCTTATTCACCTCAGCAAAACGGTATGGCTGAAAGAAAGAATCGCACCTTGAAAGAAATGGTGAATGCCATGTTGATCAGTTTTGGACTAAGTCAGAACATGTGGGGGGAAGCTATTTTGTCAGCTAATTATCTTTTAAATAAGATACCCCGCAAGAAAAAAGATGTGACCCCGTATGAACTTTGGATGGGTAGAAAACCATCTTACAAGTACTTACGAGTGTGGGGGTGCCTAGCTAAAGTGGTTGTACCTCCTCCTAAGGTACAAAAGTTAGGACCTAAAACAGTGGATTGTGTATTCATTAGATATGCACAAAACAATAGTGCTTATCGGTTTATTGTGTATGAATCTAAAAATCCCGAGATACACAAGAATAAAATTATGGAGTCAAGAAATGCTTCATTCTTTGAAGACGTGTTTCCTTGTTTGAACAAGGAAGATCAAGCGTCATCTTCTAAAGGTAAAGAAATTGTTCAAGAGGATGAACAAATTCTATCTGATAAAGAAGATATAGAACCTAGAAGAAGTAAACGAGCTCGGGTTGAAAAATCGTTTGGTCCCGATTTTCTCACCTACGTGGTGGAAAGTGAACCTAATACCTATCGTGAGGCGGTCACTTCTTCGGAGGGACCTCAATGGAAAGAAGCCATCAATAGTGAGATATAATTTATCTTACAAAACCATACATGGGAACTAGTGGACCTACCACCGGGTTGTAAGCCACTAGGTTATCGTTGGATCTTTAAAAGAAAGATGAAAGCTGATGGCAGTATTGATAAATACAAGGCGAGATTAGTTATCAAAGGATATAGACAAAAAGAAGGTCTAGATTATTTTGATACTTATTCGCCGGTGACAAGAATAACATCCATTAGATTGGTGTTAGCGATTGCAGCCATTAGAAATCTGCAAATTCACCAAATGGATGTAAAAACTGCTTTTCTAAACGGAGATTTAGAAGAAGAAATCTATATGGAGCAGCCCGAGGGATTTGTTGCCCCGGGACAAGAGAACAAGGTTTGTAAACTTATTAAATCCTTGTATGGTCTAAAGTAAGCTCCAAAGCAATGGCATCAAAAGTTTGATCAAGCCATGTTAGAAAGCGGTTTTAAGATAAATGAGTGTGATAAATGTGTTTACATGAAAGACACCACTCATGGATATGTCATCTTGTGTTTATATGTTGATGATATGCTTATCATTGGCAGCAATGAAAAAATGATAAAGTCCACAAAAGATATGTTAAAATCTAAATTTGACATGAAAGATTTGGGTTTAGCAGATGTGATTATTGGGATAAAAATCACAAGAACCCAAAATGGCATGGTGTTAAATCAAACACATTATGTGGACAAGATTCTTGAGAAATTCAATAAAGGAGATATTGCTAGAACTCCAATTGATACTAGTCAACACCTATCTAAAAATAGAGGGGAAGGTGTTGAACAAGTAGAATACTCAAGAATAATTGACAGTTTGATGTATCTTATGAGTTGTACTAGACCTGACTTAGCATATGCAGTGAATAGGCTAAGTAGGTATACTAGTAATCCCAATTTAGAACACTGGAAGAGTATTACTAGATTGTTAAGATATCTAAGATACACACGTGACTATGGACTGCATTATGGAAGATATACAATGGTGATCGAAGGATATAGTGATGCAAATTGGATATCTGATATAAAAGATTCCAGATCGACAAGTGGATATGTGTTTACACTTGGAGGTGCGGCTATATCTTGGAAATCATCCAAACAAACAGTTATAGCCCGATCCACGATGGAATCTGAATTCATTGCCTTGGATAAATGTGGTGAAGAGGCAGAATGGCTACGTCTGTTCATGGAAGATATTCCCAAATGGCCTAAGCCGGTAACGGCCATATGTATACATTGTGATAGCCAATCGGCGATTGGTAGAGCTCAAAGTATAATGTATAATGGGAAATCTAGACATATTAGACGTAGACATAATACGATTCGACAATTACTCTCTACTGGAGTTATCACAATTGACTATGTGAAGTCAAAGGATAACATTGCGGATCCGCTTACGAAAGGCTTAAGTAGAGATTTGGTGTACAAGTCGTCAAGAGGAATGGGACTAAAGCCCTTAAATGAGTAATTCATGCAAAGGAAACCTTACCCAGAAGACTGGAGATCCCAAGATCTGGGTTCAAAAGGACAACCTAGTTGTATGAATAGAGGAGGTCACTGTGGGGGAGTTAATAGACTTCCAACTCCAATTCTGGAATTAGTGATAATGAGGCTAAGCCTATGGCTTTTAATGATTATTGAAAATCACCTATGTGAGAGAGAAGTGGGGTCGCTTCGAAGGGAATTGTGGGGGCTCAATTCCTATCAGCTCTCCCTGAACCAGGCTAGTGTTCATGACCATAACGAACACGACTATGAGGATATGACCTTGTTAGTAAGAGTTTTGTATGAAATGTATTGTCGCCTACATAAATGGCAGTTCAGTTCAAGGACATCGAGTCTACTGACAGCTAGGAGGCTAAGTGTGTTTCACAAGGGAAGGTTCAAAGGATAACACCTACCTATCCTATGCAAGATTCAACCATTGGAAATTTCATAGGAAAATTTCGTATGCAAAGATCGATCTCCATTCATGTGGGGGATTGTTGGAAAATTTTAGTAAAATTATGATTTTTTACTAACTTTGGACACAAATAAATACATGTATATGTATAGTATATATCTAACTCTTCGTGGGTTTGTGTTCTCCTATATGAGAGCTTCAAAATGATATATTATATGTCCAAAACGGAATATGTGTGAATGAGATATCGATGCTCAAAGTTGAGTGTTTGGGATGAAAATTGGCAAAACCAAGTGGGTGTGGGAACTTGTCCCACATAGGAAGGAGGACCAAATATTATGAGGTTTATAACCTTAGATGTGGAAGGAGCTTACAAGCTCTTTGTTTGGTTTTACTCCATCACCTACCCGCGCCCAGGGGGGGTGCCGATTGCGGCCTTCGTAGGCTAAATTCAGCGAACTTGTGCGTGGGCGCGACCTGCGGACACGAATGCAGCTCCGAAATCTTGTGCTCGCGCAGGTTGGTTTTTGCGAAAATTTTGTTTTGAACCAATGTATTTCGCGGGTTTACCCGCGCCATTAGTCGCGAAATGTTCTGTTAATGGACCATAAAACAGTGAGTTACGCGAGTTAAGCCGCGGGCTTACTTGCGCAGTAAGTCGCGAAATTCACTGTTTGTAGACGAGACAGTGAGTTACGCGGGTTGTCCTACGACGTCACCTGCGTGCTAAGTCGCGACCTTCACTGGTTGTGTAACTCCTTGATATTCACATTAATCCTTCGGTTTCAATCCTGATTATAAATAGGAGAGTCCGTCTACAGTCCATGACACCCCAAAATAACGAACACACAAAGTTTCTGATTTCTCTCGTGCATACATTGTCTCTCCGGCGATTTTTTCAGCCAAGTTTAATATCCGACAGTACGCTACTTCTGCTGTTGTACCCTGGGAACATACGACAAATCTGTTTAAGGGAATCATGTTCAACACGAGCCTCAACATCGATTGTTTCGATATACGGTTTATTTGTTTTACGTTTTCTGTCAATTCCCTTTGTATTTGATTTGTTCTAATCATTGGTTGATTAAATTTAGTTATTCGATATTTGTATTTATATGTATTATTGAAATACATATCTGTGTACTAACATATATATTAGGATCTCCATTAACTGTGTAACCGGTTAACTTTTGATGACTTGGGCAACTTTACTTTTTCCATAATGCTTACATGGAAAATAATTTATCCATGTCATCATCTCAATGAAACCTTCACTAAAATTGCTTTAACTTTGATAAGAAAGAAACCTCAAAAATGACGAGAATATACCCAACATGAGCATAACACTTACTGTTGGATTGGATTCCTCCCTCCCCGTTCTCATCGGTTGATGCCCCCTTTTCATTCCCATTGTTGTCACCAGTTCTCTTCTCGTCGAATTCACGGGTAAGATTCTGTAGCCTTCCTCTTAATGGAACCCTAAATCAGTCCGTGACCGATCGATTTTGATTCTAGGATTTTTAGTCTATCGGGTGCAAGTCGTTTGGTAAAAATAATATGAAGAATTCGCTCATGAATTATGGATTTGGATCGTTGTTTTATCCTTTTGAGGGCGAAGCTAAAACTTAGTGGAACCGAAAATTTTGTTAACTTCAAATTTTCTCAATCAAGCATGTTGTCTGAGATGCTCAACAACACCTACCAAGCTTTCACAGATGGAAATTCAATGTAGAATAAGAAATAAAGAAACCACATAAGTTGCTGGTATAAATCACGATTTTGAAATTACGATTTTTGAAATTTAGAATTGAAACACTTCAAAAAAACTTCAAAATTTTTTGGGCATATGTATAAATCTTGAAAAACTTCAAAAAATACTAGGTCTATGAATTTTAGAAGATTCTTGTAGAAAATTTGAAAAACTTGATATATAATTATAAAAACTTACTTCAAAAAAAATTGGGCCTCTATATAACCTGTCCCGGACCAGGACGAGCCTTTAATATTTATAGAAAGTCATAACCGATCCTGGACTGTGAGGCCATAATTGATCCCTACCGTCGTGTTCTCGAGTTTTGGAAGGAAAGAAAAGAAAAGAAAAGAAAAGAAAGGGAAGAAAAAGAAATAAATATTTGTATTTATGTTCTTGAGATTAAAGGAAAAGGAAGGAAAAAAATAAATTTTCATGTTTTTGAGTAGGAGAGAAAGGAAAGAAAATATGTCATTTTTACCAATAGATTCTTATTTATTTCATAACTAGATTCGACCCTGTGTATTACACAGGGTAATTTAAAAAAATTAAATAATGCCAAAAAACACATCTTACAGATATGAATGATCATCTAAAGTACGATGTTGCTTTTTCAAGCTTTTTTCCCTTCAGAGTTGTTTTCTTTTTGCAGTTGTTTACAAAATGTCCTTGTTTTAGGCAGTTTTAACAAATAATGTTTTGCAAAATATTAATAAAAATATGAATAAATATTAAGAATTTATAAAACAAAATTTATAATAGAACGTAAATGAAATTATAAAAAAATACATAGTTAAAATATTAATAAAATATTAATAAAATAAGAATCACGTATCATAAATTATGATATTTAATTATATAATTAAATCCAAAAATATTCAATATTAGACTCATTTCGAAGGTATTGACGAAACGATTACAATGGTGTAATTTGTAAAAAATAAAAATGTTTTTTTTCAATGCAATTTAGTTCATATACATTATTTATGTTTATATGATAAGAGTCTAAAATGAAAAATAAAAAAGTAAGAAATTAAAAGTAAACTACCTATCTAAGGCTTTGTTTGGCAAACTAGCTTAAGCTAGCTTATGGTCATCCAAACATGTATGCTAGCTTATTTTTGCCAAACATAGCCTAATTATAAGGGTAGTAAATATAAGCTATAAATTAAAAAGATTGAATTAAGGAAAGATTAAATAAGGAATGAATGTGAAATTGCTAAATGAAATTATAGTGTAAAATGCGTACATGTTCATGTTTAGGAGGAAAAATAAAAAAAAAATGACTCACCAAAAGGCGATACGCTCAAATTACTTATTTATTATATGTATGGATGAAATTTAACTAATGGGTATATTTGTAATTTTATAAATATTTTATAAACCCGACCCGTCGGGCCCATATTGGTTGAGCCGGTGCCCTGTTGTAAAATCGATTCCACACAGAAACAACGCCATGTTAGGGTTTTCGTCGAGCTTCAGAAGAACGTATTTCGATTCAGGATTTGGTTTCAGTTGTCGGAGACGTATACAATGACATCGTTGGGGACATCCAAAGGTGTACTGGAGATCGCGAAGTTCGCCGTTTACGTCACAGTTCCGATCGGTCTTATGTATTTCTTCGCCAATAACACTAAGAATCTTCGGAAATTCATGGGCGCTGTAAGTATACCTTGAAAACTCAGGAAAAAATTGATTTCTAAATGTTAATCCTCGTGTATTTTGGTCACAGACTTGATTTTGATTTCGTTATTGTGTTTGCGTCAACAGTATTATTCAGTCATAGTGTTTGTTACAGAAGTTTAATTTAGTTCGTATCTGTTCTCGGACTTCAAAATCGTATCAATATAGAAGATCCGAAGTGATTATTTTAACATTTGAAGTCAAGGTTTTAGCTATGTTGTTGGAGCAGAGGAGTTGACATTAGCTTATTTTCTGTGTCCTTTCTAGTACAACTTGTTGATGATGTAGTCATATGGGATTGTTTGTTTTTTAGGATCGATAGGAGATAGAGATGCAACGCAGACGAACACAATTAACTAGGGTTCTATCATGAACTAGTTGTAGACTGAAAAAACGGATTCATGATTATTTACTTGAAAAGAAAAATGACATCCGGTTTGACCTAACATTCGAAGTTAAAAAGTACTGAAACCCTTTAAAGTTAGTAGATCAAACTTAGGACACATGGTGGTGGGATGAAGAGGTGGATAGTTACCGAGGGCAAAAGAGAGTGATATAACTTGTTAATTGATTGTAAGAAACTATAGAAAAGAGACCATGTAGAAGAATAAACTAGCTAAATAGAAACCACTTGAATGTAATTACAAAATCTAGAGGGGCACCTTCCTTTCCTTTGTACACTTTTTTTCTTTTTCTATAATAAAAGTTTTTCTGGGGTTATGTCTCCTTTATCCAAAAAAGGAAGTGAGCGGTGAAACCCACGAGGCTTATATGAAAAGTAGGAATGAAGAACACACTAACTCATGGGTCTTGAGCTAAGTTTTGCAAATCTTGACAAGGATGTCTACAAGTTGATTAACAAATTGGAAAAGTAAACTTGGGACCTAAATCATATCGAGTAAGGGTGAGAACCAAGGATTATTATGCGATGTTTTGAGGTTAAACATGAATATAGGACAATTTGATGATTATTTTGAATATCAGGTAAGACCATATAATTATTGAGTTAGAGGTGCAAGAATCTATATAACAAATGACAAAACTAGTTAACACCTTGGGTTGGGGGTGGATAGTAATCCTACACATACTTGGACTTTGGAGTTGCTTTTGGGATGTGGCATAGTTGAGCTATGCAGATTAATGTTCTATAATCAAAGAATTTGTTCTCATCTATGGAAGTATTTACCAAGGTTTTAAATGGCGTGGGGCATGGCGTGGCAGTGAGATCAAGCCTCAAGCCTTAGGAGCTAAGGCGAAGCCATGACGTTTTCAAGGTGTGACTTATGGCGTCAAATTTCTAATTCATATATAATATTATATATAAAAACATATGCTTTGTACTGTTACTTAAAGAATCAATAGTAATAAGCAAGGTTCAAAATAGCGTGAGGCGTGGCGTGGCGGCGAGGTCAAGCCTTAAGCCTTACATGCCACGGCGAGGACGCGACGTTTTTCAAGGCGTGACATAAGACGACAAATTTGTTTGTCATATTCAAAATTATATATACGTATATGTTTTATATATATTATTCTAATCAAATAATGATATTAAAGAATGTACACTCATATTGGAAGAAGAAAAATCATATAAATTACTAGTATAAAAATAGTTTTTGATTGAATATTTAAAATAGAACTTAGAAAAATAATTTTACAACTTCGTTTTAATCGTGAGTCCATAACGTTTATAACTTCATGAAACTGTGAGTGATGTGATTAGATAAATCTATAAAAGTGTTGAATCTAAAGATAAAAATGTAAAAACACAAAAGATAAAAGAATTAAAAAATTAAAAAAAAAATTTTGAAAAAAAGTTACGCCTTAGAAAAAACGCATGGCGCGTCTTAAGGCGCCATAGCGTGAGCCACGCCTTACAGAAACATTATGAGCCATTTCGTAACGGCAGAGACGCGTCTTACGCCATATCGCGCCATGGCGCGCGCGCCTTTTTGATCACTGGTAATAAGCAAGTTCAATTAGGTTATATATTAAAAACTAGCAAATAAGACATTAAAAACGTAAAGAACGACACATATGAGTCTATGTGGCATTGGTAAATATGCAAGCAACAAATAGATACATAATAGTATTTGTTTTTATTTGGCAAAAAGTTGTGCTCCATTGTTTGATAGAGGTAAAGAGATCCATAATTGGATGTTACAAATGCCTAAAATGGCTTAGGAGGAAAGCAAGTTGCCTTTCCCATCATAACTACATTGAAGAGCAGCAAAAACTTGATTTCATATTGAAGATTCACCGATTCTTCAAACCCTTGCAAGTTGCAAGATCCCACTTTGAAATGGCATTGTATCTTCTTTGTCCATGAATGTAGCAAACTCAATCACCAACACATAGCAATCTTGAATTGATAACCACACCATGAAATTTTGGAAGCAAGTGATTGAGGTTAGGGTCGATTAACGATCGATGACAATTTACACCAATTTGGGAGCGAGTGATTGGAGTTTTGGAGTGCGAGATGAAGGTGACGGAGAACCAATTTGGTTTCATTCCAGGTCAATTAATGATCAAGGCAGTGGCGGACTAGAATTTGTGTTGAGCGGGTGTACCTTTATAGTGAATCAAGGGCCTATAAAGTCACCCAATGTGTCTTTAACCGAATTCCACTGTTTCTAGGAGTTTTGAATTATTTTGGTTGATTTCAATAGTTTTTTTTTTTGGTTTTTTTAGTTGATTTCGAGGACTTTTCTGGTTTTTTGGTTGATTTTGGGGGGCATGTTTTTTGGTTGTTTGTTGTATTTTCTAATATCGCGGAGCACCTCTCAAAGTTTAGTGGGTGTACCTTTCATACCCAAAAAAAACTTTTACTTGCGAAATTCAGTTGAGTTGGTGCACGGGACTCTGCTCACGCATGAATAGAACCACCCCTGGTTAGCAATAGGTTCAAGGATTCAATGATAGGGGAGGGTCATTATTGGTTAGTATATTTCTCTAAATGAAACTTTTATTTTTAGATTTGTATGGATTAATGTATTATTTTGAAAATATTCAAGTTTTGAACATCAAGTAATGCTAAAACCCAAATTTGATCACTGCTCAATGTGCGGTGCCATAAACTAGTTACTATTAAACATAAAAAAAAATTGAGTTCGAAAATGTATAAAGGTGAAAACAACTTTAAGGTTAAACTCAGAATGAACAGTAACTATTATAAGACAATACTTACTTTAAAGGTGTAACTACTTTAAGCTGAAGATCGTAATGCTCAAGGCCAAAATATCTTTGGCTAACATCTAGACTCGGTGATCGGCCTCCAGATGCAGGATTGGTTTTATTTTATTTTTTGCAATTAGTCGAATATTAAGATATTATTCGTAAACTTCATCTTTAAATAAGCCTTCAGAAATTAGTGCCTCTATAAAAGAATAAATAAGAGATTTAGCATGTTAAAATGGTTTCGCAAGAGTAATGATAGTTCTTGAATCAACTATGAAGATATGAAGTGGTGCATACGAGTGTAAGAGAGCTGAATTGAGTAGTAGGTTATTCGAGCTCGGCTTGAGAAAATAATACTAAGCTCGAGTTCGATAACCTTTTCAACGTAGGCTCGAGCGGGAATATTTTTTGAGTTATCGAGCTCGATGCTCGTTTATGGGCTTAAACTCGCGATCGATTAACTCGTCTACGTGCTTGGGGTTGATAATTTTTGTTGTATGGTTTATGAAAATATAAGTATGTTTGGCTTAAAACAGTGTATGCACGAATGGCTCCGCTCGACTCGACTAGAAAAAGTAATCGAGTTTTCGAATGAGTTGAGTCGAACATTGGTGTTATGAAGCTTCGTTGGTTAAGTTAAACGGGTTCTATTTTGTGATTGTGATCGACTCGAGCTTGAGATATATCTAGCTCGTTAAAAGCTCGACTCCTTGACACCCTTACCCCTAGATGCATGATATATATGGGCGAGTACCTTCCGACACTCGGGCCAGCCTTTGACCAAAGCACACCCAAAACTTTAACAATGTTCTAGAATGAATTACGTATTTGGATCAGGACACCATGCTTCCCTCTAACTCAGATAACTGATAGGTATTTTAGTCTTTTTTACTTCCTTTATTCCTTTTTAAAAAAAATCAAAAAAATATTATATGTATATACACGTCACGACATCCCTTCTCCCCTAAAAGACGTTTAACATCTTCGGCCATTCCCCACCTCCGACCACCAATAGTGACCTTCTATCATCTTCTTCCTTGTGACCCACCCCTGTTATTGAATCTATTGCTAACCAGGGGCAAATCTATTCATGTCTGAGGAGGCTTTCGTGCATCAACCCAACTGAATTTCACATGTAAATTTTTTTTGCGTTTTGAAATATGCACTCGCTAAACTTTGAGAGGTGCTTCGGGATATTAAAAAATACCACGAACATCAACCAAAAAAACATGCCCCTTCAAATCAAATAAAAAATCGAAAAAGTCTCTGGAAATCAACTAAAGAAATCCCTCGAAATCAACCAAAAAACTGAAAAACCCTTTGAAACAGTGGGATTCGGCCAAAGACGCATCGGGCGATGTTACAGGCCTTTGGTCCACTTTAAAGGTGCACCCGCTCGACACAAGTCTTGGGTCCGCCACCATTGCTAACCAAATCAATCAACTTCTGTTTATCCTTTGTTACATTACATAGAACGTACAAATTCTACTTGGAACAAACAGATGCAGAGTGCAATTGCAATCCTCTTTGCATGGTGAGTAAAGCTAAATAAGAATAAGCTTTAAACCTTAAAAATGCAAAACAAATGTGTAGGGCCCAAAAAAAAAAGAATATCTAATCAAAACAGTGGTGGACCCAGGAATTTCTCTGAGCGGGTGCATGTTTAAGGTGCGTCCGCAAAATCGCGGTTTAACATGGGGAAATTCAACGCAATTTGACCATGGAATAGTCAATTGTGTTGACGATTTCTAAGATGAATTGGCATTGAGAAGAAAAATAAATCATGAAAAGATAATAAAATCAAAATGGGAGATAAATTAACAAAAAACTGATGGCATAGTGGTAGTAGTGTCTATAATTGAACATGAGGTTGTGTGTTCGATTCATTTAACTATATTTTTGTTGTTTATATTATCAGAAATACCATTGTAGGGCGTGAGTTGATGCTCAAGGCCGGTCCTGAAGCCTAAAATTAGAAGACGAAAAATTTAACTATTACTTCAAATAAGATTTGAACCCATGACCTCTTGCATGTAAAGTGCTAATCTAACATCCCACCCATGTTTAATTTTTGTTATAAATTTGGTTTCAAAGTATATAAGGGCACTCCTCAAATTCATGCGGATGCACCTTTCAGACGTCTAATTTTTTTTCTCTTGCAATAGTCGAGTTTGCGGCTGCTCGGGAGCCCGCTCTCCTCTTAATAGGCCTGCCCTTAGATCAAGGCAGTTCACCTCCTCAGATGCCTCATTGAGAAGTATAGGGAGCACAATAGGGATTTACACATGGTGTCTATAGACCTAAAGATAACTTATGATAGTGTATGACTGGATGTTGAAGAAAAGAGGGTGTTGTAGACGTATGTAAGGGAGATTCAAGATATGTGCGATGGATTGATGACTTGTGTTAGGATCCTAGTGGGTGAGACGGACTATTTTCTGATAGGGCTACACCAAGGATCGACACTAAGGGGTCGTTTACCAACAACTACCCGGGTAAGTGCTTACCAATTCACGTTACCTTACCGGATGAATATGGCAAGGATCAAAATTCGTACCCAGTAAGAGTAAGAGCAAAGGCAATGACTGAGAGTCTTACCCGGTAAGTGAGTGTGATGACTCTTACGGATAAATTATTGCATACGATGCCATTTTGGTAGACTAAAATCTTACCCGATAAGTTGGTGATAGTGTTGAATTTTACCGGTAAGCACTTACCGGGTAAGTGATTAGGTAAACAACCCCTAAGCCTATTCTTATTTGTTATGATGAGATTTCTCTGGTCCTGGGGAGCAAGATATTGTATTGGTAGCGGGATTGATGGTGGAGGTGGTGAATGAGTTGGAGATGGAATAATTTCTTAGATATATTACCACATCCCCAAGGGTTAGGCTCACTTTTTACAGGTCACTGGAATATTCAACAAGTAATGCATGACCAAATAATTCAAGGAAGGGCACACCGCAAGGAGGGCCTGTGGTGGGCATTTGGTAAAGTCGGGCCGATCAGGTGCTACCTTTTATCATCTCATATAGTCAACCTCCTACTTAAAATATTCATCAGGATTGCGCAAGTGGAGGTGTGCATTGGAATCTCAAGGTCTACACATCACTTGCTCTAAGACTGACTATTGATGGTGTGGTTGCATTGTGGTGAGTATCTAGGATAGGGTGGAAGTAAACATTGGAGGGCACCAAAAAGATAGTTTCAAGTATCTAGGCTCCATGATTTAGAAGGCGGATGAGGTGGACTAGATAACACATCGTATAGATGGCTAAAGTGGAGGGTTGCCACGGGGGTGTTACGTGACAAAAAGGTTCAGCTAAAATTGAAAGGAATTTACTGGGTAAATGTTTGACCAACTATATCCTGAGTCAGAATGTTGGTGTTGCAGAAATGAGGATGCTTAGATGAACCTTTGGATACCAAACGAGGTCTATCGGGCGGTGTTGGAGTTGAAAACATTTCAGATGAGTTGAGGGAGGAAGATTGTGGTGGTTTGGTGACATTCGTAGGAGACAGATGGGTACTCCAACGAGGAGGGTAGAAATTGTGAGGGTCAACGGAGTGAGGAGGACTTGAGATGAGTGGCTGAGGTTAGACATAACAGGTCAACGGCTTTAGGCAGTTTCGAGGACATGCCCTCTGATAGGTTTTATTTTTCTGTACCTGCTTTTGTTTTGTTTGTTACAAACATGGTGTGTTTTGTTTGTTACTGTTTGTGTGTTGTTGCTTACTACTATTTGAGGTAGAGATCGGGTATGCATGCATATCCCTAGACCCCACCTCCGAGTGGAATATACTGGGTTTGTTTGTATGTTTCTATTCGATGGATGAGTTTTCAATAATGTCAAAAGCCAGATTGGAAGGCCAATGTGAGGATGATAGCAAACTACCTTTAAATCAATGGTGAGTGAAAATGTTTCCATCAAATCAGAAAGTTAGGCATCCTTTCCATGATATGGTTGCATGAAAGCATGTACTGTTGATTGAACTGAACAAGGATGGATAATTGGAAGGACAAAGAACATATGAGCTAAAATGAGATAAGTAGAAGCATAGAATCAACAATAGAATAAGGAGAGAACAAAGATGGAAATTTAAAGAGAAGAGTGTTGAAAGAAGTAAAAGCAGAAGATGCAGACAGGTTGTTTTTTGATTTGAAGGACTGAATGAGAGAAGAGACCCCGATATGAAACAGACAAGTTTTATTATAGAAACAAGACAGTCTGTCAAAAACAAGCAAACGATGATACTTAACGAACCAAATAACTGCCTATGTTGGAGAGATGGGTCAAGTCTTCCAAGTTATCTGTGATACGAAAATAAGAATGACGTCATCACATTCTCAGCCATTCTCTTTATATACTAATTATAGAAAAATGACGTGGTTTTGTTTGTTGAATATTAGACTTGAGAAATATTTTATGTTTGATTTGTGAGTAGTTATAATATTTGTTTTGAAGCGTGAATACATCGTGTACCCTCCGGAGGGACCAAGGCCCCAATCACCGGAAGAACTAAGAGAAATGGCTCGGGAGATGGCTCGCAAGCGAGGTACACAATCATGAGGATTTTATAAACTATTAGACCCATAATCCCCTTGTGGTGTTATATTATATGCTTTCTATCATGAAAATGATTTTCTATGAAATTGTAATAAAAATGCATCCCGAAACCTTTTTGTAATTCTCTTGTTATAAATAATGCAGTTGTAAATTTACAAATCCTGCATCATATATATATATGGGAGGTTCAAATGAGCATGTGTAAGTAGAGGTGGGTTCATATGAGAACAATATTTATTTGAGAAAACACGAGAAGACCAAATACATACAAAATCATATATGATTCAGGTACAAGTCACCTGCCTCCAGTTTTTGCTGGTTAATGTAAAATCACATATGATTTTGTACATGATTTGTTGTTTTCTTAAATAGTTAGCGTTCTCGTTTGAACCTTCCTCTGTGTAAGTATTTATCATATATAAAAATTATATACCTAAAAAACATTTGAGTTCCTCGTAAAAGGAATTATTATTGCCCCATGGTTGCATGAGAGGCATGGATATGTTTCGTGTCGTGCGAGGAAATATCCTCTTTTTTTAATCTCTAACTCATGTCTTATCTTGATGAATGTTATAATTTATAAGTTAACCCGTATTGACTAGAACGGGAACAGTTATTGAGAACCTATCGAGACTATCGTGTGAGAAGAGATTGAGGCTTAAAGATGTTTAATGTGTATTTAGTGTTTTGGGGTGTATTTGTTTAACAAGTGATCGGGGAGGAGGAAATGTTTTAGAGAAGTTATTATTTACTTAAAAAATGAACGAGTGGGAAAATGATTTTATAAGTAATTGTGCGACTATTGAGATGGTATCGAGATCATTGTAAGGAAAATAAACGTTGGAGTTCAGGATTTGCCACTTTATAAAATTCTCGGAGCTATCGAGCTGATGTCAAGACTATTGAATATTGCTTACACATGGAATTTCATTAAGCTTTCGTAATATTTAGTAACACGATTATTTTGGGAATGACTTGAAAATTAATCAAAAAAAATTCGAAGAAATGAAAATATAAAACATAGGATAAACTATGATCTTCGGTTGTCTGAAAATTGCGATATTGTCTCTTTGCTTATGAAATTATGGTTTTTGTCTTCATGGTCTATAATTTTTTTTTTTTTTTCGTTATTGTTGTTTAAAATTCATTGTTGTTATCGTCCCTCATATTTAAAGGTAAACCACTTGCCATGTAAAAGGTAAGGACGAAAACGACAATGAATTACAAACTACATAAGCAAAAATTACGGTTAGAGAGCATAGAGATCAAAGTTGTAGTTTATAATAAACCACAAAGTCAAAAATCATCGTTTACTCTAAAACATATTTATAATATTTTGGACCATAGAATACTCGAAACTCCCCTTAAAAATACATAAAAGACAGATGTACCAAATTAAAACAGGTATGAGTATACATAGGCATGGACTTAGGGGTCGCAAAAAGTGACCTAACCCACCAACTCAACCTGAATCCAACCCAAATTTAGCAGGTTGGATTGAGATTTTCAACCCTTTTAAGTTAAATGGGTCAACCCGTTCAACCCATTTATGTAAATGGGTTGAGTTGGGTTGAAATTTCCAACCTGTTTTCAACCCATTTGCAACATGTTTCAACCCATTTATAATACTACGTAATTTTATTTTACTTTTAATTAATTATCATTATTTAATTCTAATTAATATTTTAATATCTGTTTAATAATTAAAAAATTAATAGAAAAAATATGCTTCCTAATTCCTAATTATATCCCGCTGTACATTGAAAATTTGATCAAACAAAATTCTTAATCTTTCGTTCACGAGACTCTTCGACTCCTCAAAACATTAGCCGACCACCAACGTCTGACACCCTTCCACGACCATCGACGGGCCGACGCCCTTCTACGACGACCGTTGTCAAATGACTTCCATAAAAAACATAAAAAACAGATCTACCAAATTAAAACAACAGGTATGAGTATACATAGGCATGGCCACATGGTAAATTGGTAATGGGATGAGGACCTAATCCCAATCTCCGTCCCTGTCCTCACTCCTCATCGAGGAACATGATCACATCCCCTTTCCATTTCTAATGGGGAACGGCGATCCGTAACTGGGATCGGTGATTTTTTTCCCGTTATATGTTAGATATTTTAAATCAAATACGTTAAACACCACCCTCAAATATAAAAGATACTAAATCTAATTTTTTATAAATAATATATTTAATAATAAATATACAATGTATTTAATGTTTAGGAATGGGCGGGTCGGAAATCATGTTATCTGGCTTCGTCCTTATCCCCAAGTTTTAACTTTCAGGAATCGTCATCTCCGGTCCCGGTTTTGTGGGGAATCCTCTGCGTCAACTTGGCGGACACACCGGGTTTCCTAATGGGGCGGCGTCTTATTCCCATGCCTAAGTATACTGTGTAACTAGCGGCGTCTTATTCCCATGCCTAAGTATACTGTGTAACTATATGTATACAAAGAAAATTTCATTAAGATAATATAGGTAAATTGATTATTATTCTGCGTTCTAGTTAAATGTAACATTCAACTTGATCTATATTAACCACAAGGGTTCGAATCCAGACGTACACAATAATTATGACCACTAAAGTTTCATTAGGGTTGATGTCTTAAAGTCATAATTTGTGAAGGTTAAGGTTTAACTATGAATTTAAAACTTTAATATATTTTAAAAAATAATAATATAGTGAGGATACAAATTTCTTTCGGAAAGGTTAAGGTTTTGTTAGTGATTTTTTAAATTTGAGTGAGACAATAAAAATTAAACAAAATTGATTGCAAAATATATAAATAAACAAGTTTTTACGTGGGGAAAACGATTGTATTCATTCTGAGAAAAGACCAAAATTGTTAATTTCATGAGAAATTTCGTGGGAACACAACTCGTAATGATGCCAACATCAACGACTATGAGGATTTCACCGACAGTTATTGACTTGGAAGAAAACTCGGTCGTTCTTCCTTTTTGGGTCTTCATATTTAATGTTAATGTTCCTTCAGTTTTTTCACAATCAACGTTTCATGACCTATTTTCAGCTGTTTACAGGTAATTCTCCAAAACCCATGTCTTTTGATTTGCTTTTCTGATTTATTGTTTGTAATGAAGTCAAGGAATTGCATTTAGGTAGTTTTTTTAATCAAGTTCTTTCCAAGATTGTGGCAAAATTCTATTAACCACAGTTTCATGCCCACCAAGTGTTTGATGATAAGCTTACTCGTTTGGACCTTGTCCTTTTTTTTTTTTTTTTTTTTATGGTATTCTGCTTGTCACTGGTTTCAAATGTTCTAAATCTTTACTCTACCATCATTTTCAATATGTTTTACTTGCTTTGAAGATTACAACAATCATAAAATAAACTCCAAGCTTTGAAAATAAAACAATTATTTGTAGGAATTGATTGCTGAAATCTATGGAATCCTTGTCCCCCATGTTGATTTTAATTCTCAAAATAACCAAAATAATGTAATAAATCGTTAGGCTTCTTTGAGGTGTGTTTGCCACTTTGCCTGCTCGTAAAACTGGTTTATTGATAAAATTTCTTCAAGGAGAACGAAAATCTTTTTGTTTTTAAGTTAGAGGTTGTTTGGTTGGTTATCCATTAAGTCTTGAATAAAGTTGTGTGTGTCGATTAATCTATCTGTATAGATTGGAAAAGTTTTTGTTTGGGGAGCAGGTGTGGATGTAGTATGAAACTAAGGGGGGGGGGCATGGCCCCCATTAAATGGGAAAAATAGAGAAATTTTTTTTAGGTAAAAATATGTTTTTTTTTAATTTTATACCTTCAGTCCCCCAGTAATTTCTTGTTTGGGACCCCATCAACAAAAAAAATGCATCGGAACCAACCAAAAAACACTCTCGAAATCAACTAAAAAAACCGAAAAAAAAGCTTTAAAAATCCCTTGAAATCAACCAAAAAAAATTTAAAATCCCTCGAAACGTTGGATTTAGGCTAAAATGCACCGGACAACTTTACATGTATTTAATCTACCTTGAAAGATGCCCCCACCAGGAAAAAATCCTGGATCCGCCACTGTTGGGAAGGTTTTTTTTCATAGATGAAAGGTGTTTGTTTTTTAATTGGGATCGACAGGTTTTTGAAAAAACATTTGTTGGCATAAAGCTCCTCCTAGAAAGTTACCGAATAAGTCACTTTCTATATCATTAAGTCACTACCAAACAGTCATATATAACTGACAGAATAAGCTGGGAGTCTCATTATGCCCACTAAGCTGCTAACAAACAGGACCTTACTCTAGCTACATATATATTTATTAGATGGGTCGAACTAAAAAAGTGAAAGCTTGAAACTTGACAGGCCAAAAAATTGACAAATGTATGAGAATATTACAATCCAACTCCCTAATCTAGGATAAAGTCATATAGGCCTTTTCCGACCTCCGGTGGCACCATCGTCACCATATTGACACCCTCTAATGATCACCCATAACCATCATCATCCACCGGATCAACACACATATTTGTTTGGAGTTTTACACATACCCTTTTACATGAGTGATCATATTTCATGAATCATGATCATTGATGAAGGTGTATCAACATTCCTTTTGGGTTTTTTTATTCCTTAGCAGCTCTCAAATTTTTACATCAACTAATTGCAATATATTTCTTGATTCTCAAATATTTGGAATTATCTTCTTATAAGCAATTCGAATTGAATTAGGTGGTGGTCACAGATTAATGCTAGCAATTCTTGGCAAGAAAAGAAGTTGGTGAATGAACTTGGAAGATTGTACATTATAGGTGCTCACTTCTGATATCAAAATCATAGGCAATTAGTATTTGTAGTCTTTTTGGTTCTTTTTGCCATAGCGGTGATGGCAGATCTCCTACCACTTGGTACAATCTTGGCCGTAGCTATTAACCAAGTCATCAAAACGGCTCATGCTGCCAAAGATATAGTTATAGAAAAGGAGAGTTTCAGGATCCTCTCGGCTCACCTATTTGATATCGCGCGTGTCCTAAAGGAGCTGGAGCTAGGAAAATTGAACGAATCACCGACTGCAGGAAAAGCTCTGGAGAATCTTGACACAGATGTCAAAAGAGCCAATGCCCTTGTGGAGAAGTACAAGAATCGAGGCCGTTTCTACTTGCTGATAAAGTGTAGGCACATTGTGAAGGAGGTACAAGATGTAACAAGAGATATTGGGAAGTCGCTAAATACTTTATGCCTTGCAAACACCGAGGTCCTATCTGGGATATCCGATCAAGTAACCAGGTTACAAAACGAGATGCAAAGAGCCGAATTTGTAACCAGTCAATCTAAGCTCCAAATCCTCGATAAATTGGATCAGGGGCTTACGAATCAAAAACTTGATCAGGGTTTTGCCAATGATATGATCGAGGATATAGCGAAGGCGGTTGGCGTGACGGTTGAGCCTTCTGAGATAAGGAAAGAACTAGACAGCTTCAAGAGAGAGAAAGAAGAAGCGCAAAACCGAAAAGAAAGAGCCGAGGTTTTTTTCTTGGAGCAGATTATTAAGTTGTTGTCCCGAGCTGATGCTGCTAGAGACTATGAGCACATAAAAGATCAGTATATGCAAAGGCTACGGGCGATCGAATGCTATGATTCGAGAGAAGAATCTATTCCACCTTATAAAGCTTTCATATGTGGTATTACTAAAACCGTAATGGTGGATCCTGTTAGCCTCTCCAATGGTACTGCATACTCAAGGGTGGCTATTGAAGAATGGTTCGAGTCTGGAGAAAAAACCGATCCTGTCACGGGTGAACCACTTGAAGATTTATCTTTCAGATCAAATATTCAATTGAGAGAGTCGATTGAAGAGTGGAAAGAGCTCAACTACTGCATGAGAATTAGATCCTGCAAGCCGAAATTGCTGTCTGAAAAAGATTCATCTGTGAAAGATGCCCTTTCCCAAATCCAGGAGCTTATAACAGAGGATTCGATCAATAAAGATTGGATTTCCATTGGTGGTCTCACTGAATTGCTCATTAGCATACTCCCAAACGTGGATAACCAACTAGTCAAAACAGAAGTATTAGTTACATTAAAGGATGCCGTTGAAGGACATGCAAGAAACAAGGTTAGACAATGCTCTTTCTTATTGGGTCATCTGGTTAAATGGCCTTCTGACAGCATGACACTGTTAGCCTAGAAACCCGTCAGAAGGTCATAGATTTAAAAAACACTTGTCAGGAGGTCATTTAGCCAAAAAAAAAAAAAAACCTTTCTTCTTATTCTCGATGAGTCTAAGGGGATGTTTGGTTGGTTTTCCATTGTATGGATAAAGTTGTCTGTGTGGGTTAACCTGTCTTAACCTGTCTGTATAGATCGAGAAGGTTTTTGTTTCGGAGGGTTTTTTCATAGATAGAAGGAGCGTGCTTTTTAATTGGGATGGCCAAGTTTGGAAAAAACTTGGCTTTCTGCATAAAGTTCCCCATAGAAGCTTACTGAATAAGCCAATTTCTATATCATTAAGTCACTACCAAATAGTCATGTATAGCTGACCGAACAAGCTGTGAGTCCCATTAAGCTCATTAAGTTGCTAACAAACAGGCCCTAAGAAGATGGAAAACTAGTCATAGATTGATAAATCACGAAAAATATATTGAAATGTTACCAAAGGGTCTTTGGTCTAGCAGGACCTGGGACTTTGGCCTTCTAGGAGGTCAGGAGTTCAATCCTCACCAAATGCGAGCAGGGTGTATGAATTTATTTGTTGCATCTGCCGTATATAAATATTATATACTTCAAGATGTATATATATATATTTAAATGTTCTTGACGTAATGTTTGATTTCATCTTATAGGATCTCTTGCTTGAGAATAAGGGATTTTGTCACATTGTTCCATGCTTAGGGTGTGAATCAAGTCTATCTAAAGCTGCGTTAGACTTGATACTTGAACTAGTGGTCGAGGAGTCTGGCCAAAATATAGATTATACCAGGGACCTCTCGCAGCAATGTAATCCGGTTTCCTTTCTTGTTACCATCCTAAAGGGTTCAGAGGTGGCTTTAGCTGAGAAAGCGCAGGAAATCTTGCAGAAACTCGTAGATGTTGATGAAGAAAATGTTATTAGGGCCGCCAAAGAGGAATGGTATGGACCTCTTGTCGATCGGATTGTTCAAGGTTAGAAAACCTTTTTCTCTTCCATTTTATCGTGAACATAGACCGGACTGAACTGGACTGGGCATGATTGGACGGGATGAGTGAGGTGGGGTGAAAGAATTGTTGAAGGTTATAGGGTCTAATCTGACGTGGGTAGTTTAGTAATTTACTAATCTTGTCCCATTCAGTCCTGTCATGTCTAAGTCTAATGTCGCATAAAACTTGGGTCAACAGGTTTTTGTTTTGTCTTGTCCCGTATACCAAAAACACCTGTATAGTTAAATCGATGGACTTTTGATCATTTATGGTATCATTCAAAAAGAATAAGAAATGTTTTTTTTTTTTTTTTGGCTTCTTTTTTGCATCCAACTGAACAATTTTCACACTAATAATTGATTTGATTGTTACCGAAGGTTCAAAATCGACAAAAATGGCAATGTTGAGAGGGATTGTAAATTTGGAGCTTGAAGAAAATAACACGAAGTTCCTAGGTGAACAAGGGCTGATTCCGCCGTTGCTCGAAATGGCATCTTCTGATCTGGAAGCAAAGGAACTGTCGCTATCTATGCTCATAAAGCTTTTAGGAAGTCGGGAGAACAAACTGCTTTTCGCAGCCGCTGGTGCAGTTCCTCTTATGGTGGACCTCATGTGTTCTTCCCCTTTACGCATCATCATTCTCGCTAAATGCTCAGAAATCCTCGATAAACTTTCTTCCAATGGCGACGGGATCAAGTTTCTTGTCGACATGAATGGAGTCCAACTCGATCTAAATTCTTTAGTCGAGAACCTGCTGGCTTTTCTACGAAATCCCCGTTTACCCTACAATGTATTGAGGCCTGTTTTACGGGCTCTTTTTAAAATATGTGAATCTGATGGCGGGATCATCAAGACCGCGGTTCTTACTGCTAGCGGTGTGTCTGTAGTCCTAACCCTCCTTGATCATCCTGATAGTGAAACCCGTGAAGCCGCCATCAACCTCCTGTTCTTGTTCTCGAGTCACGAACCGCAGGGAGTAGCGGAGTTCCTTTTGAAACCGAGAAGATTAGAGGCTTTTGTTGGTCTTCTTGAAAACTCTACGAAAGGTGATGTACAGAAGGCTGCAGTTGGTTTATTAGCAAATGTTCCGAAATCAGAAGTTATTCTCACGAGAAAACTAATCGAGTTAGAAGGACTTAAAGCGATCATCGAGATATTGGAATCTGGGAACATGGAAGCGAAAGAAAATGCTTTGAGTGCTCTTTTTCGGTTCACGGATCCAACCAATTTCGAAGCTCAGAAAATGGTGGTCGAACTCGGGACCTATGATTTGCTTGTGGAGTTTCTCAAGAATGGTTCGGTGACAGCAAAGGCACGAGCCGCCGCTCTCATCGGCGATCTCTCGATGCGGAGCTCCGAGCTCAGCATGGCACCGACCACCCGTCGATGGTGCTTTTGTTTTGGCGGGACCCGCGCTGCTATTTGCGCGGCTCATGGCGGTTTATGCACCGTGAACGGTACGTTTTGTCTTTTGGAGGCGAAGGCGTTACCTGAGTTGGTCAAACTTTTACAATCGGAGGTGCATGCCACGACCTACGAAGCGATTCAGACGCTTTCGACTCTGGTACAAAAGGAGTCGCCACGCCGTGGGGCCCACGTTTTAGACGAGAGCGGGGCCGTGGTTCCAATATTAGAGGTTTTGAATTGGGGTTCCGAGTCTTTAAAGGTGGAGGCTCTAGAAGTGTTGGAGAAAGTGTTTATGGTGACGGAAATGGTTGACACGTATGGGTTAACGGCTCGGATACCGCTTGTTCGGTTAACCGGAGGCAGCATTCACGAAGACGAGCATCTTCAGAGGAAGGCCGTTAAAGTATTGTTGCTCATTGAACGTCATTCACGTCGATCAAATTCACTTATTACTGGAATTAGTGGGTAAAGATTCCGTCTAGATTTATGATCTTCACGGGAACAACCGTTCTGCACTTTGAGATAGAGGTCAGGTCTGCATACATCATATTCTCTTCTGACTCCACCACCGGGTTGGGTTTGGTTTGTAAATGTTCTTGCAGGATGAGATGCCATGGGCACCGTCTTATAGTTCCTACATTGTCGTTTTTGTGGTAATTTGAAGCCAGGGATCTTCATGTAAATAGTCACACCTACCTTCAAATCGGATATACTGGCCTTGTTTGATTTTGTTAGGTTATACATAGGATACATATAAGTACTTGTTTTCATCTAGGTGGGAGAATAGCCCATGTATACAATTAAAATATTTCTTAATTGAAGTTAATATAGTGCTCTCTTTTTAAACAAATTTTTATATGAACATCTAATTAATACATAAATATTTGAATTGATAAGATAGATATATTAATGGGAATTTAATTAAAATGCCCTTTATTGAAAAGTCAGTACCCAATATACCCCAAATCTTGTTATTTTTGTCAAAATACCCCCTATGTCCGCGTTTTTGGTCCGCGTTTTTGAAAAAACGCCGACATAGTGCATTTGGTCCGCATATGGCTTGAAACGAGGGCTTGGTCCGCGTTTTTCACTGTTACACGCGGACTTGGTCCTCGTTTTTCACTGTTACACGCGGACTTGGTCCGCGTTTTTCACTGTTACACGCGGACTTGGTCCTCGTTTTTCACTGTTACACGCGGTCTTGGTCCGCATTTTTCACTGTTACACGCGGACTTGATCCTCGTTTTTCACTGTTACACGCGGACTTGGTCCTCGTTTCAAGCCATACGCGGACCAAATGCACTATGTCCGCGTTTTTTCAAAAACGCGGACCAAAAACGAGGACATAGGGGGTATTTTGGCAAAAATAACAAGATTTGGGGCATATTGGGTACTGATTTTTCAATAAAAGGCATTTAAATTAAATTCCCTATATTAATTAAGAAAAAGGCTGTCATTTGATTAAATAAAAAGTATAATAATTATTCATGTTTAAAATTATGTATTATTTTTATTGTGGATATTTATGTTGAGACAAAGGGGTATTAGTTAATATATACTGTTTGGCTCGTAATTTATAGTTTTTCAAAATTTAAGCATTTATGTGGTTGTGTTGCTACTTGCTAGCATATATGTTCTCTCTCTTTTTCACACATTTCACTAACATGGGTCTTACGAGAACATATGTTCTACTCTTTTTGGTAGAAGTCAGGTTTGGATAGTTCCAAAAGTTATATCAAAACCGTTAGATTTCAGATACGAAATAAAATACAAACTCATCCTCGATTCACGAGTATTAAAATTTACATGATAAGAGATTTCGAATTCAAAACCAATTTATAGAGTTTAGTACGGAGTCATTTTCTTAAGACTATCTTTGGTCGTTTGCACCATATTTTTGTATCAAAATGATGTGAATTTTATCAAAGAGGTGTTAGCCTAGTGGTAAGGCCCTGGAGGGATAGTGCATGGTATGCCTATCTACCAGGGTTCGAATCCTGGGGGATGCATTTCGGCGATACCCAGACCTTGGGTCGGCCTTCGGGTCGGTTCGGGTCCAGGTTTACGGGCATACCAGTCTATGGGTATGCGAGTTCGGTCTTGACCGGGCTTAGTCATACCTGGGCGGGTCCAGTCAATTTGGGCTGGGCCGGGTCGCCGCGAATTAGTCGGTGCTGCCCAATTGGATGCCCGGATACCGCGAGTGTGTTGCGGTACAAAAAAAAATGATGTGAATTTTGGTGTAAACTTTCATTCATTTTTAATACTAAATTGAATTCTCTAAAGCATATTTCTTTTTCCTAATTTTAATAGATTTTCAATATTACCCTTATTTTTATTATTTACAAATTCGATTCATAAAGTTTTATGTTAGTACCATATGTTATTTAAATTTATTTTCTGGTTATATTATATTATTTTTTATTTTATTGTATTGTAATATATATGTCAATGATGTGCCTTATTTTAAATATGTTATTGTGTTCTATATTTTTTTAAAAATATTTAACTTTGTAAGTAAGTTTGAAACATAAAAAAAAATTATACATCATAATAAAATATAACTTATAACATAATATTATAACCAAAAATATCATTTACAATCAAATAAAATAAAATCGCATTAATATCAAACATGACTACATGAGGGACCTTAGTGTAATCATAGCAAATCAACTCACAAACTTTCTTCACCTTTGGTAAGGTCTGAACTCCTGACCTCCTAGATCTGAATATCGAGTCCATTGGCATGTGAGATCCACATGCCTTTAACTAGGTTGGGCTTGCAACAATGGGCCACCCTGGTTGGGGCTTGGATCTATATTTTGGATTTAAATTTTTCACCCATGTTTTTTTTATCTTTTTCTAAATTTTCAAGAAATTTTATTTAAGCCCCTACAGTTCTAGAAATACAATTTTAGGCACTATTTTGAATATTCTTAACTCTTAAGTAATTTATGATAATTTGCCACAAAACTGTTAATAAAAATCATATTAAAAAAAAAACATTAAGTAAAAGAAATACATTTGATGATTATTGTTTTGGTCAATATTTGCCCAATAAATAATTGATGTCTTAATTGTACCATCTTTAAATTATTTTCTTATAAATAGGAGAAATATTTACCACATTTAGGGTTGTTTGTTTTTAAAAAAAAATCTCTTAATGGCTCTTAAGTCTGAATCGTTCAGACATTTTTACACATCAACTCTTATTAATCATAACTAAAATAAGACTTCAAACTTTAGACCTCTTAAAAAACAAACGACACCTTAGTAAAAGTTGTGTATTTTTACCTAATGTGTTCAAGTAAGTTTTGTAACGTTTCTACGAAAGAAATTATAAGTTATGGCTCGCTTTATTAATAGAGCATGATACGTAATATTTGGAATATTGGTATATATGAGAAGTACCTAAAAATATGTACATGACGACACTTAATAGTTTGGATAAACATAAATACATAAGTTTCGTTGTTTTTGTTTGACCAATCGACAAGAAATTCAACGACCAACTCATATAAGTTGTCATCATCATGTAAGGGAAATTTCAAAAAAGTCAGGGATATGCATACGAGTTCCATATGGGAAGACTTGCCTCCAATTTGATCCGATCGTATAGCCCAGTGACTTTAGTCGCCTAAATTGCCACCCTAGCCACACAGTGGCCCCCACGGATTTACCCACACAAATAGTCGCTCGCATCCCTTTTTATGGTGTGTATGGTTTCCTTGATCCAACCCATTTAATTCTTAAATGGGTATGAAAAAAAAAAGTAATAGATCAAATTTAAGAAATACCTTTTTGTACTTTCTCTCTCTAAAACTTGGTCTCCAAGGTTCTCTCAAGAACTCAAGAACCCTTTTGATTTCGCTATTATAAAGTTGTAATCTCTCAAGTGTATCATCATCAAATTGATAGTGGATTAGTTCTCAGCTTCCTCCATCCGTGGTTTTTCCCTTTCCGGGTTTCCACGTAAAAATCTCAGTGTCTCTCTTACTTATGCTTTACTTTGCATTTATTGGGTTGATTATTGTTTACGTTACTTAGTGGTTTATTATCTTGCATTGTCAATTGTTATTTCGTTTACAATCTCAATATAAAACTTTAGTTCATTTGTTCTTGCGTTTTTTGCGTTTTTTCGGGAACCAACTATCGAGCTTATGCTATTTGGGTCTTGGTAATTTTACAACAATTGGTATCAGAGCTCAAGGATTATTATTGAGATTTTTGATTGATTGAAGATCGTGGGATTACTAATTTGCTAGGGTTTCATTTATGTCGACATTGAAATTCAATTTGCGTAGGTTGGAACGAGATATCCGATATCCATTATGGAAGATAAAGATGAGAGATGTTCTTGTCCAACAAAATTTACGTAAATGCATTTTGGGGTGGGTTTATATGGTCGGTGCTTGTACAGAAGAGGAAAAAGAACTAAATGACTTGAGAGCCTCATCCTTGATTAGAGTGCGTTTGTCTAATGATATTTTATAGAATGTTGTGAAAGAGGAAAAGACATCAAATATGGTGTAAGCTACATAAAATTCTTATGACAAAGAGCTTGCCCAATAAGCTCCATATGAAGCTTAAGTCATAGGTCCCTTTGTTTATCTGAAGGTGGTTCAATTACTGCACACCTATCAAAATTTAAAGAGATAATTGGCGATTTGAAGAATCTTGAGGTGAAATATGAGGATGAAGTTTTAGGTCTAATTTTGTTATGCTCTTTACCACCATCATTCGCTACTTTGTGGATACAATCATTTATAGTATGGATTCCCTTACTCTTAAGGAAGTGTATATGTTATTCCCAGATTGTGCAAGATTATCAAGATTAACAATGAATTCAATCAAATCTCATATGTCATTGATCTTGAATGTAACAGTTTACAATCACTCAGTCTCACTACTTTCTCTCACTAGATATGCAATATGAATTTACAATACACACACAATTAAGTTCTCTACCTCTCCACAACTAAAGACAACTATTTATACCAATATACTTACAAAAGACAAAACCAAACTAAACAAACAACAAGTTTGACATTAGATGACTTTGACTTTCCACTTTGATGACTTTGACTTGCAATCTTGAGACTTTGACTTGGGTTTTAGACTTCCAATCTAGATGATCTTGAAGACAAAAATTTATTTTTTAACATTCTCCTCCTTTAGATTCAAGATCATCTTCAAAATGATTAGCTAATCTCTTTGTGTAACATGTAGAGATCTTTCTTCAAATCAAATTCTTCTCATTTTGATTCAACAAACTAGTAAACTCCCCCTTTTTATAAACTTGCACTTATCTTCAAATGAATTTCATCTTCAAAGCACATGTTCCCCCTTTTGTGTATACGTGCTTGTGTATGAAAGAATTTATGCATTTTGTGCTATATTAGGCTCAAAATGTGTAAACCATTTAGACAACAATAGTAATACACAAACTCAATTGTGCATGATCGAAATGCGAAGGTGGTACAGACTTCCTTCTTTTTCAATATCCAAATCTTCCAAATGAAGATCAGATAGTGTATGTGCTGCGTCCCAAAGAAAATATGAAACATCTTTCTATTGTGAAAAGGATGAGTAGATGGTGGGGGTTAAATCAAGATTTGGCATGGGCTAGTGCCTGTTTCAATGATGTTCACAAAAAAGTTGTGAAACAATTAGTAATGCGGCTGCCCGACTCAGAAAAAATTTGGTGCAGAGTTCTGATATTTTTTTAACTCTGATCTCACACCCTCTCTCTTTTTATCATATAAGCTCACTTCTAACCCAGCTCTCTTTTCATTTCACCTCAACTCACACCTACACTATGATATTGACCCCTCGCCTCTCGATCACTCAAAGATAACTTCTTGGGTAGGAAACATTGGTTATCGTGAATCCATATAAGTTATTGTAAGTTCTCACACTGATCCCATGAATTTGTCCTAAAAGCATAATGTTGCTCAACAGTTTAACTTCAACAGTTAAAACACAATAATATGAAGTACAGATGCCAGATAAATGTATGCTCATTAAGATAATCATGAAGATTTGAGCATTTTAAACATGGAAGATTTTCTCAAAACAAGAAAATTGAATGAACGAAGTGAAATCAATAGATATGTTTTGAGAATCTGACAATGTATGGAAAGGATCAAATAAGTATGATTTATCAATAAAAGTTTAGGTCATGAAAAATTGGAATTTGTCTATATGAATCAATTATAGACAATTCTTGAAAGAATCGCTTTGAATGAAATAACACTCAACGAGCATTGAGATTCAAACGGGGTGTATTATCATCGAAAAATTGTTTCAATATGAGATATATATGATAATAACAAATTCAATGAAAAATACTAAACCGGTGTGTGTGAATACTTGACAGTATATAAAAAAGATAATACATAAGTAATTATCTTTGGAAACACACAGTTAGTGAAACATGAAAGCTCATAAAGTGAAAACATTTAAAATACACACTTCTGAAATTCATGAAAACTTTTAAGGATTGAGAAGTGGTTTGAACGTTTAAGAACATGTTTTAATGTCTGAAAGTCATCCATCTTTCAAACATTTATGAGATTAAGGTTAGAATTATCTTTACGCTCAACGTTAATCTCATGAAGTCGGCCTCAAAGTCATGATTGATATGATCATGTAAGCTCCCCCTCAAAATCTACATGTAGTCAAAAATATGTCAAAGTATAAAAGTCTTAGCTAAACTAAAACATTGAAACATGAGTTCTGATTTGAAATAATCAGAAGTCATTTACTCCCCCTGAAATATTGCATTCACAATATATGTCAGTAGGAAAAATATATACTCCCCCTTGAAGGTTGATCATCTTTTCTTAAGCATCGGAGTACAAAATCTCTTGATCTTTGAAGTATGAGTCCTAAACTGTTGTGTTTAGAAGTCAAACTTGATCTTTGAGGTACGAGTCCTAGACTCTTTGTCTAGAAGTCAAACTTGTTAACTTTGAAGAACGAGTCTTGAACTGTGTTATCCAGAGCCAACGTTCTTTTTAATCGTTGAAGTACGTGTTTTGAACTGAATTATTCAAAAACCATCATTCGTTGAAGCACGGGTTTTGAACTGATTTATCCAGAAGCCTATGTTCCTTTACTCCCCCTAGACTTGAGGTGCCTGCAACACAAATGAATCTTTTGGTTTGGTACCCACTGATATATGGGTCCAGGTTTGTTAGTTGTAGTTCTTTTAGGATTAATATAATAAGAACCATACCAGTAATTCACATAATTTTTACTAACAAAATCATTTGAACTACAGTAAGAACAATTGATTTTCTTTTGTGCTAACCTGATAAATTGATTGACAGTATAAACAAGATCAGGTTTGCCAAAAGATTTACTTGATAGGCATTGTTGTTCTTTTTGGTAGTAGGTGTGTTCACAAATGATTTCTGATCTTTCTTCTCATCAGAAGATCCTTTCACTTTCCAAAACAACTTTTCTTTACTATTTCTCTTGTGATATTTACCTGTACCATCAACATTCCTATCATATAATAGGTTAGTAGTATGAATACGATCTTTTAAATTGACTGACCTTTTTGTTGAAACAGTTGTTTGATATAAACTTGATGATGTCTTGAATGAACATTCAAAGTCAGCTGAATAATATCTAGGTGATTGATCAATTGAGTCTGGAGTCTTCTGCTCAGTTAAGTTCACCTTGAAAATGATTTCCTCAAGTTATGTTATCTTTGAAGATAAAATTGTTCCTTTCTTTGGAGAGTAAGTCAATCTTTCTCTTTAATTCAGACTTCGCGTTCTGCTCTTTCATTGCTTTTGTTGACAGTTCACATAACTTCCTTATCAATTTCTAATCTCCGTCTCAAAAACCTTCATTTCTTCCTCAAAATCTTTCTCAACATTCTTTCTCTGATCAGATGTTTCTTAAAAGAAACTCAAACATTTTTCTGCTCTAGTCTCTTTTTATCCTTCTCAAAATCTTTTCTCTCTTTTTCCAACAAATTCTCTAACTCAGAAATCTTTCCTTTGAGAGATTTTTCTTCAGAACCAAACTCAGCTTTCTCTTTCTCAAGCCTGTCTCTTTCAACAATTGTCACCTTCTCAAAATCTAATACTTGTTGAGAAAGTTTTACACATTTAAGATCAACTGTTTTCTTCTCTTCAAATGTTTTTCTTGAAAATTCAGAGAATTTTCGTGTAAACATTTGTTTTTCATTCATAAATCATTTATTCTCTTTCTCAAATTGTTGTTTTTCCTTCTTAAACTTTTCCACAATCGAAGCAATTTGATTCTACAATTCTGAATTCTTCTTCTGTAGCTTAGTGATGGCACTAATTATTTAGTGCCATTATGCTCTTTTTATCTTCTTTTTAGCATAGCTTTTACCTTCTAATCCCAACCTTTGAGTCATTTTAGTTCATTATTTTCTCTTTTCTTGTTTCTTGGAGCTAAAGATATGAAGAACTTGTTTTATTGCATTTGGATAAGCTAATTGGTGTATTTTTGGGCAGATTTATGTGTAGTAAGTTGCAGCATGCTGCAGCATCCTGACAACAGCCATATGGAGAGCTTAATGGATAAGCTAGGAGGAGCTTTTTGTGGGAAGACCTTTTTTAGTTTTGAATCTAACTTTTGGGAACCTTCTAGACTAATATTTGGCTGATATGTAATTTGTGGTTAAACACTTTATTGTCTTTTGGTTATTAACTCTTGGTTAAAACTACTTTTGTACTTTAAGTACTTTATTTAGTGGTAATTACCTTTTGTGCCACTCCCCTTGGTTATAAAAGGGGAGCTTGGGGTTGTAATTTAGGGGTCCATAATCCATCTAATTCTCTCTCATCTTAGTGAAAATCAAAGGTTGGCATCAATAACCTTGTGATTTTAGATTAGTTTATTAATTCCAAGTAATCTTTTGAAGTCATCATCCCTTGTCTTTTATGCTTTATTATTTCTAGTATTCTTTACTTAGTTCTTTACTTTACTTGCAATTTATATTCAAGTCTTTTATATTTGTTGTAATTTATATTTCCGTCATTTTAATTTTTGTCATTTATATTCCGTCATTTACATTTATGTTTTTATTTTTCGTCATTTATCGCTTTATGTCTTTAAATATTAGTAGCTAATTTTATTTAGTTCGGGTGTGAGATAAAAGGGTGAGATTTTAAACCAAAGAAAGGTGGACGTTGTTTCGCAATAACAATGTTCCATCATTTCATTTCAAGTTTTATAAAGTTCAATGACACTTCTTGACGAACTGATCACTTGCTAAAGTGTTAAAGTGCGGTTGACTTAGAGATAAACTACCAAAAGCACGTCAGTTTGAATGATATAAGAAGTAGACTTGAGAGATTTGTTTTTTATTTATAAACTGATTTATTCTCGACAAGTTGATCGCTAGTCATTAGTGTTAAAGTGTAGAGGACTTAGAGAAGATGATGATTCAGCCTGTGGAGGAGGTTTTTGAAAATGCTGTTGGTTATTTTGAAAATTCCTGTTCTGATGATACTGTGAACTTTGGTTATGCTGATGTTGAGAACCTTGGTTTTGATGATGTGAACTACTAGCATGATGTTGCGTTTGAAAATTTTGAGATTTTTGTGGCTTAGGAGCTGACTGATTTAGACATGGACTGTTCCAGGAAAAATTTGGATGTTGCCTCCAACTCGCATTGTAGTTGTTGCCATAGGGAGCATTCCTGTTTTGAACATAGTTTACTGATTCAGAGTTTTGAGGACATTGTTCATAGGAATGTTCCCCACTACAACAAACACATTGAACCGAAAGGACTGACTGGGTGGATGTAGCAGCAACTTGTTGCGTTCCTTGGTTTGAAGATAAGTTTTTGAGCATTGAAGCCATGGAAGCAAGTTGTTTTGTTAATGCAGTATATGCATCCATATCATGAATCCCAACAATTTTCTTTTGCGGTTGAGCACGTGGATCAGCCCAATGTCCATTGTTTGTTGAAATTTTTTCAAGAATTTCATACCCGTCATTGTAGGTATTAGCTGTAAAGGCCCCTCCTGATGTCGCATCGATCATTTGTTTTGCCATGGGGTTTAATCCATTGTAAAACGTCTCGAGTTGAATACAGTAGGGAATGCCATGATGAGGGCATTTTCTTAACAACTCTTTAAACCTTTCCCAAGCATCGGGAATTGCCTCATCGTCCATTTGTTTAAACATGCAAATTTCGTTTCTGGACTTAGCATTACGGGTTGGTGGAAAATATTTTCTCAAAAATCTTTCAGCCATGTTGCTCCATGATGGCACAGAGCCAGGTGCCAAAGAATTAAACCAAGACTTTGCCCGATCCCTTAGAGAAAAAAGAAAAAAAGTAAGTCTCAAGGCATCGTTAGATACCCCAGGGATCAGAAATGCATCAGTGATCTCCATAAAAGATTTTAAATGAGAATGTGGATCCTCTGATGGCATTCCGGCAAATTGTCCGTTTGTTTGCAACATTTGAAACATGATGGGTTTTAGCTCAAAATGGAGGGCTTGTATATGGGGTCTAATTATCCCTGAATTTAATTGCTCAAAATCGGGGATAGCGTAGTCCATAATTTTTCCCTCTTTGGAGTTTGCAAGATTAATTATGTTTGGAACTTCATTTCTTATTTCATTGGTGCCTTGAGATTCAACATCATCATCAACATGGTTATGATTATTTCCTTGATTTGGTGGATTTTGTCGAAATTGGTGCTCCGGTGGGTTTCCAAAAATTGGAGGGCCGTCATGAAATATTGGTGGTGGTCTCGGATTTTCTAAAAGTGGTGGTGGTCTAGGTCCTCTATTTTCAAATCCGGGTGGTGGTTCTTCCATGATTGGAGGTTCTAAAAATAATGCAATCCTTTGGGCTCTCCTTCTAATTCGAAAAGTTCTTTCAATGTCCGGGTCAAGTTCGAACAACTCCCCACGTGGTACTCTTGGCATACACCAAACAAAATGTGATTCAAACGGTGTTAGAAAAAATCAAATCTTTTTAAAACTTTTTAAAACTTTTAGCTTGCCAATCCCCGGCAACGGCGCCAAAAACTTGATAGTGCTTGGAATACACCTATAGACGTGTGCTAATTAAACCTCAAAGCAAGTATACAATGAGATCTAATATCGTCTTTCAAGTAATAAAATGGTAAGAACCAAGTATCGTCCCACAGAGATTGGAGTAAAAGTAGATTAAAAAGTAAGAGAAAGAAATGACTTTAGATGGTGATTTTGAAGACTTGATTTGGTTTGGTTTATCACTTGATTAGATTAACAGAATAATAAAGCAAGCACGGGTGTAAGACATTTAGGTGAGATTTAAACACAAATTCCAGCAGACTTATGCTACAACCATAACTAGATCCACCATCTATTTTGAGGGTATTCCTCTCGGACTTCAATATTCACACTACTGTTTAAAGTCGACTAAACACATCTCTGTGCAGCCTCCAACTATTTATAGTGTAGAATAAAGTCCTCAAAATATATGGACGATCAAATCTCTTTGTATCTAAAACCGCTCTCTCGAGCCGATTCCCATATCATCCAAGTTGACGTGTTCGAAGGGGCTTATCTCTAAGTCCTCTACACTTTAACACTAATGACTAGCGATCAACTTGTCGAGAATAAATCAGTTTATAAATAAAAAACAACTCTCTCAAGTCTACTTCTTATATCATTCAAACTGACGTGCTTTTGGTAGCTTATCTCTAAGTCAACCGCACTTTAACACTTTAGCAAGTGATCAGTTCGTCAAGAAGTGTCATTGAACTTTATAAAACTTGAAATGAAATGATGGAACATTGTTATTGCGAAACAACGCCCACCTTTCTTTGGTTTAAAATTTCACCCTTTTATCTCACACCCGAGCTAAATAAAATTTGCTACTCATATTTAAAGACATAAAGCGATAAATGACGAAAAATAAAAACATAAATGTAAATGACATAAATTAAATGACGGAATATAAATGACAAAAATTAAAATGACGGAAATATAAATTACAACAAATATAAAAGACTTGAATACAAATTGCAAGTAAAGTAAAAAACTAAGTAAAGAATACTAGAAATAATAAAGCATAAAAGACAAGGGATGATGACTTCAAAAGATTACTTGGAATTAATAAAGTAAACTAAAATCACAAGGTTATTGATGTCAACCTTTGATTTTCACTAAGATGAGAGAGAATTAGATGGATTATGGACCCCTAAATTACAACCCCAAGCTCCCCTTTTATAACCAAGGGGAGTGTCACAAAAGGTAATTACCACTAAATAAAGTACTTAAAGTACAAAAGTAGTTTTAACCAAGAGTTAATAACCAAAAGACAATAAAGTGTTTAACCACAAATTACATATCAGCCAAATATTAGTCTAGAAGGTTCCCAAAAGTTAGATTCAAAACTAAAAAAGGTCTTCCCACAAAAAGCTCCTCCTAGCTTATCCATTAAGCTCTCCATATGGCTGCTGTCAGGATGCTGCAGCATGCTGCAACTTGCTGCACTTATAAATCTGCCCAAAAATACACCAATTAGCTTATCCAAATGCAATAAAACAAGTTCTTCATATCTTTAGCTCCAAGAAACAAGAAAAGAGAAAATAATGAACTAAAATGACTCAAAGGTTGGGATTAGAAGGTAAAAGCTATGCTAAAAAGAAGATAAAAAGAGCATAATGACACTAAATAATTAGTGCCATCACAACCCCAAACTTGAAATATTGCTTGTCCCCAAGCAATTAAGACACAAAAAAGAGGGTAAAAGAAAAAAATGACTCAAGTGATAAGATTTGCAAGATGGATGCATTAAGTGCACACATGTAGATGATCAACCCAAACATACATGGCATAGCCCTTCATAAATCCAAAATTTCCATGATTTGTATCTACCATGAGTATGAACCATATGCTAGTAAGATTTTCTTTTTGTTATGGCACTCACATCTCACAATTAAGATCAAAAGGACTTTTAATGAACTGGATAACTCTTTTTGGATTTTTCTTATGCTCACTTTGCCTCTTATTTTCACCTTTTGCATCATTTTTCAATTTTTTTTTCAGATTTGGCACTTTTGTGCTTTTTTCTTTGGCGAATGCAATGCACTTAGCCCCTATAGGACTTTTTTAGTGCTTAAGTCCAAACATGGCAGATTTGAAGAGCTATGCTCTTTTTATTCGTTTATGCTTTTGCCATGGTGGACTTTCCCAACCCCAAACTTTGAAATTTACAATGTCCTCATTGTAATAGCATGAAAGTGTATGGATATTATGGAGTGGGTGCAAGTGGCTAATGTTGAGTATCAAAAGATGGCCTAAATCATTTCCTATGTGAGATGTGGACCAAATTGCGTCCCAAGTAAAATAATCCTAGTTCTAGCAAGCACTACATAGTGAGATATAGACCATGATTGTATGAATTTATTGTGGATATGTATGCATGCTCAAACTGATCATCAATGCACATTTGCGAGAAAATAAATCCTAAAAATCAGTAAAAACACATCCCAGACTTGAAAATTAAAAAAGAATAAAAATTGGAGCTAAAGGGTAATGATTAGAACCTGTCCTACTCCATTGGAGTAGGCTGTGAATCCTTCGGTGGTGGTGCAGCGGAAGAAGTGCCTTCCATTCCTTCTCTGTATGCTTTCAGAAGCTGCCTTATTTCTTCATTTTCGGTACACAACATAATATTTTCCTCCTTGATTTCCTTCAACTTTCTTCCCTGCTTCTTGATTTTTCTGTCAAACTTCTCAACCAACGCAACCTTAACTCTCTTGAAGTCTTCCCTTACCTTCTTGCATTCTTTCTTCTACAATCAAAGCTGCAAAACTATACAAACGATTAAAATACAAGTCCTAGAAAGCAGTAAAGGTAAGGTAAAATATTCACAAACAAAATGGGACTTCAAAAAGTTCTCATCATTCTTGAAGCTTGTTCAGGACAAGGTGACCGAATCCACATAACAGGGTTCTGGGATGGTCACTGGGGTGTGGTATGCCTTAACTCTTTGTCCATTGACCTTGAACACAGTGTTATCCTCAGGTTTAACTAGGTCAATTGCTCCATATGGATATACATGATGAATGAGGAAAGGTCCTGACCATCTGGATTTTAGCTTTCCTGGAAACAATTTTAACCTTGAGTTAAACAAAAGAACTTTCTGGCCTGGTCTTAAGTCTCTGTGTTGTATCTTTCTGTCATGCCATTTCTTGGTTTTTTTCTTATAGAGTTTGGCATTTTCATAGGACATGTTCCTATGCTCTTCTAGCTCACACAGTTGTAACTTTCTTTTACTACCAGCAACATTTAGGCACATGTTTAATTCTTTGATTGCCCAGTATGCTTTGTGTTCAAGTTCTAAAGGGAGGTGGCAAGCTTTGCCAAAGACAAGCATATATAGGGACATACCAAGTGGTGTCTTGAATGCAGTTCTATATGCCCATAAAGCATTGTCTAGTTTAAAGGCCCAATCTTTTCTGTTTGGCTTGACCATCTTTTCAAGAATTCCCTTTATCTCTCTATTAGAGAGCTCAACTAAACCATTGGTTTGTGGGTGGTATGCAGTGGCAATCCTGTGATTAACATTGTACTTTTTTAAAACTTCTTATAACATTTTGTTCACAAAGTGGGTACCCTCATCACTGATCAGTGCCCTGGGGGGTACCAAACCGTGTAAAAATTTGCTTTTGAAGAAACTTAATCACAGTTTTTGCATCATTTGAGACACATGCCACTGCCTCTACCCATTTGGATACATAATCAACAACAACCAATATGTATTGGCATTGGTTTGATGGGGGAAATGGTACCATGAAGTCTATTCCCCAAACATCAAACAACTCAACCTCCAAGATCCCATTTAGTGGCATTTCATTTCTTTGAGAAATGGAACCACTCCTTTGGCATTCATTGCATCTTTGTGCAAAACTGTGGGCATCTTTGAAGAGAGTTGGCCAATAGAATCCTGATTGTAACACTTTGGCTGCTGTCCTTTGACCTCCAAAATGGCCTCCATACTCAGATTGGTGGCAATGCTGCAGGATTGCTACAGCCTCAGTTTCTGATATGCATTTTCTCAAGATCTGATCTGTACCAAGTTTAAACAAGAAAGGGTCATCCCATAAATAAGATTTGGCATCATGGAGAAATTTCTTGAACATTTGGCCAGAATAATCAGAAGGTAGTATGCCACAAGCCAAGTAATTTGCCATGTCAGCAAACCATGGTAGCTCAGAGTGTTGTAACATTAGAATTCTCTCATCAGGGAAGGTCTCAATGATGTCTCCTTTGTCCTCACTAGGTTTTTCTAACCTAGACAAATGGTCTGCTACTTGGTTGTCTACTCCTTTCCTATCCACAATTTCTAGGTCAAACTCTTGCAACAACAGAATCCATCTTATCAACATAGGCTTAGCATCTTTCTTTGAAATCAAATACCTAATGGCAACATGGTCAGTGTGAACAGTAACTTTTGTGCCCATCAAGTATGATCTAAACTTCTCAAATGCAAAGACCACAGCTAACAATTCTTTTTCTGTTGTTGTGTAGTTAATTTGAGCTTCATTCAAAGTCTTACTTGCATAATAAATTGAATGGAAAACTTTTTCTTTTCTTTGACCCAAAACTGCACCTACAGCCCAATCACTGGCATCACACATGATTTCAAAAGGTTTGTTCCAATCTGGAGTGACAACCACTGGTGCAGTTACCAAAGCTTTCTTCAAAATGTTGAATGCATCTCTACATTCTTCATTAAAATCAATTTTTTGATCATGTTGTAAAAGTAAACACAAAGGTTTGGATATCTTTGAAAAATCTTTGATAAACCTTCTGTAAAAACCAACATGGCCAAGAAAGCTTCTGATTCCTTTAACAGTGGTTGGCTCAGGTAGCTTTTCAACAATTTCAATTTTAGCTTTGTCTACCTCAATTCCTCTTTTTGAAATTACATGTCCCAGAACAATCCCTTCCTTGACCATGAAATGACATTTTTCCCAATTTAGGACTAAATCAGTTTCTTCACACCTTTCAAGACTCTTTTTCAAATTTTCTAAACAGTGATCAAAAGATGAGCCATATACAGAAAAGTCATCCATAAAAATTTCTATGGAGTTTTCAAGCATATCAGAAAATATGGACATCATTCATCTTTGAAAGGTTGCAGGTGCATTGCAAAGTCCAAATGGCATCCTCCTAAAAGCAAAAGTACCATAGGGACATGTGAAGGTGGTCTTTTCCTGGTCCTCTGGTGATATGGCTATCTGGTTATATCCTGAGTATCCATCCAAGAAACAGTAATATTCTTTTCTGGCTAACCTGTCCAGCATTTGGTCAATGAAAGGTAATGGAAAGTGGTCTTTTTGGGTAGCATTATTGAGTTTCCGGTAGTCCATGCAAATTCTCCATCCAGATACTACTCTAGTTGGGATGAGTTCATTTTTATCATTGGGGATTACTGTGATCCCTCCTTTCTTTGGAACACACTGGACTGGGCTAACCCAAGAACTACTGGCTATTGGGAAAATAATTCCTGGATCTAACCATTTCAAAATTTCCTTTTTCACTACCTCTTTCATGACAGGGTTCAGCCTTCTTTGTGGTTCAATTGATGTGAAGTTCTTATCTTCTAGAATGATCTTATGCTGACAAATGGAAGGATTAATCCCTTTCAAGTCAGCAATGGTCTACCCTATGGCTTTGGTGTGTGATTTCAACATATCCACAAGTTGTTTTTCTTGATGCAAATTTAGGGTAGGTGATATGATGACAGGCAATTTGTTCTCTTCCCCTAGAAAAGCATATTTCAAGTGATATGGGAGTTGTTTCAACTCCAGGTCAGGTGGTGATATGACAGATGGTGTAAAGTTCTTTTGGTCATTCTGCTCCAATGGTTTAAACTTTACAGCATAAACTGGGGCAGCTTCATCTTCCACTATGGCTCTATCTAAGTCATCCTCAAGATCATCATCATTATCAATCTTACAAACCCTCCTAACTCCTTCCTCATGGCACAATGATTCAATCACACTTAAGTTTGAACAATCCTCAACATCATCAGGATATTTTAAAGAATTGAAAACATTGAAGGTGACTTTTTGGTCTTGGAGTCTCATGGTCAGTTCTCCTTTCTGGACATCTATCAAAGTTCTTCCGGTGGCTAGAAAAGGTCTTCCTAAGAGAATAGGAATATCTTTATCAGCCTCAAAATCCAAGATGATAAAATCTGCCGGAAATATGAACTTGTCAACCTGTACTAGAACATCCTCAATCTTCCCCTTAGGATAGGCTATGGTCTTGTCAGCCAATTGGAGTGTAACTGTGGTAGGTTTGGCTTCTCCTATTCCTAAGTTGTTGAAAACAGATAAGGGCATGAGGTTGATGCTAGCTCCCAAATCACACAAAGCTTTTCCTACTTCCTTCCCACCTATTGAACATGGAATGGTAAAACTTCCTGGGTCTTTCAACTTAGGAGGTATTCCATTGGTCAGGAGTGCGCTACATCCTTCAGTCAAAGCAACTGTCTCATATTCATTCAACTTCTTCTTCTTGCTTAGGATGTCTTTAAGGAATTTGGCATAACTAGGCATTTGCTCGATTGCTTCAACAAGAGGTATGTTGATGTGCAATTCTTTGAACACATCCAAGAATTTTTTAAATTGCAGTTCTTCTTTTTGATTCCTTAACCTTTGAGGGTAAGGAGCATAAGGAGGAACTGGTTTTATGAAAGCTTTACTTGGATGTGTGGAGCAAGATGTGTCTTTTGTGCCTTTGATTTCACTCTCCTTAGGTAAGGTTGGGATTTCATTCACTACAGGCTGAACAGGACTGGCTACCCCAGGCTCTAGATTCTTTGTGGGTTTAGGCTGTGGTTCAAGAATATGAGCTAAAACATTAGTCTCGGGTTCTGACTTTTTGTTATTTTCAAATTCTGTTTGAGTCATTGGTCCAAACTTGTTTTGCACTGTTTCATTCAATTCTCTACCACTCCTAAGGGTCACAACTTTTACATGTTCTTTACCAGGAGCTCTTGGGACTTCTATGTCACTAGGTAACGTGCCATTTTCCCTACTGTTCTGATTAAGTGCAATTTGACTCACTTGGGTTTCCAAATTCCTAATGACCGCACTCTGTTGATTAAAAAGAGCTTGATTTTGGCTCAAAAGTTGCTGTTGAGCTTGTGATTGAGCCACAAGGCTTTTTATCATAGCTTCCAAAGAAGATGATGATTCAGCTTGTGGAGGAGGTTTTTGAAAATGCTGTTGGTTATTTTGAAAATTCCTGTTCTGATGATACTGTGAACTTTGGTTATGCTGATGTTGAGAACCTTGGTTTTGATGATGTGAACTACTAGCATGATGTTGCGTTTGAAAATTTTGAGATTCTTGTGGCATAAGAGCTGACTGATTTAGACATGGACTGTTCCAGGAAAAATTTGGATGTTGCCTCCAACTCGCATTGTAGTTGTTGCCATAGGGAGCATTCCTGTTTTGAACATAGTTTACTGATTCAGAGTTTTGAGGACATTGTTCATAGGAATGTTCCCCACTACAACAAACACATTGAACCGAAAGGACTGACTGGGTGGATGTAGCAGCAACTTGTTGCGTTCCTTGGTTTGAAGATAAGTTTTTGAGCATTGAAGCCATGGAAGCAAGTTGTTTTGTTAATGCAGTATATGCATCCATATCATGAATCCCAACAATTTTCTTTTGCGGTTGAGCACGTGGATCAGCCCAATGTCCATTGTTTGTTGAAATTTTTTCAAGAATTTCATACCCGTCATTGTAGGTATTAGCTGTAAAGGCCCCTCCTGATGTCGCATCGATCATTTGTTTTGCCATGGGGTTTAATCCATTGTAAAACGTCTCGAGTTGAATACAGTAGGGAATGCCATGATGAGGGCATTTTCTTAACAACTCTTTAAACCTTTCCCAAGCATCGGGAATTGCCTCATCGTCCATTTGTTTAAACATGCAAATTTCGTTTCTGGACTTAGCATTACGGGTTGGTGGAAAATATTTTCTCAAAAATCTTTCAGCCATGTTGCTCCATGATGGCACAGAGCCAGGTGCCAAAGAATTAAACCAAGACTTTGCCCGATCCCTTAGAGAAAAAAGAAAAAAAGTAAGTCTCAAGGCATCGTTAGATACCCCAGGGATCAGGAATGCATCAGTGATCTCCATAAAAGATTTTAAATGAGAATGTGGATCCTCTGATGGCATTCCGGCAAATTGTCCGTTTGTTTGCAACATTTGAAACATGATGGGTTTTAGCTCAAAATGGAGGGCTTGTAAATGGGGTCTAATTATCCCTGAATTTAATTGCTCAAAATCGGGGATAGCGTAGTCCATAATTTTTCCCTCTTTGGAGTTTGCAAGATTAATTATGTTTGGAACTTCATTTCTTATTTCATTGGTGCCTTGAGATTCAACATCATCATCAACATGGTTATGATTATTTCCTTGATTTGGTGGATTTTGTCGAAATTGGTGCTCCGGTGGGTTTCCAAAAATTGGAGGGCCGTCATGAAATATTGGTGGTGGTCTCGGATTTTCTAAAAGTGGTGGTGGTCTAGGTCCTCTATTTTCAAATCCGGGTGGTGGTTCTTCCATGATTGGAGGTTCTAAAAATAATGCAATCCTTTGGGCTCTCCTTCTAATTCGAAAAGTTCTTTCAATGTCCGGGTCAAGTTCGAACAACTCCCCACGTGGTACTCTTGGCATACACCAAACAAAATGTGATTCAAACGGTGTTAGAAAAAATCAAATCTTTTTAAAACTTTTTAAAACTTTTAGCTTGCCAATCCCCGACAACGGCGCCAAAAACTTGATAGTGCTTGGAATACACCTATAGACGTGTGCTAATTAAACCTCAAAGCAAGTATACAATGAGATCTAATATCGTCTTTCAAGTAATAAAATGGTAAGAACCAAGTATCGTCCCACAGAGATTGGAGTAAAAGTAGATTAAAAAGTAAGAGAAAGAAATGACTTTAGATGGTGATTTTGAAGACTTGATTTGGTTTGGTTTATCACTTGATTAGATTAACAGAATAATAAAGCAAGCACGGGTGTAAGACATTTAGGTGAGATTTAAACACAAATTCCAGCAGACTTATGCTACAACCATAACTAGATCCACCATCTATTTTGAGGGTATTCCTCTCGGACTTCAATATTCACACTACTGTTTAAAGTCGACTAAACACATCTCTGTGCAGCCTCCAACTATTTATAGTGTAGAATAAAGTCCTCAAAATATATGGACGATCAAATCTCTTTGTATCTAAAACCGCTCTCTCGAGCCGATTCCCATATCATCCAAGTTGACGTGTTCGAAGGGGCTTATCTCTAAGTCCTCTACACTTTAACACTAATGACTAGCGATAAACTTTAACAGAATAAATCAGTTTATAAATAAAAAACAACTCTCTCAAGTCTAATTCTTATATCATTCAAACTGACGTGCTTTTGGTAGCTTATCTCTAAGTCAACGACACTTTAACACTTTAGCAAGTGATCAGTTCGTCAAGAAGTGTCATTGAACTTTATAAAACTTGAAATGAAATGATGGAACATTGTTATTGCGAAACAACGTCCACCTTTCTTTGGTTTAAAATCTCACCCTTTTATCTCACACCCGAGCTAAATAAAATTAGCTACTCATATTTAAAGACATAAAGCGATAAATGACGAAAAATAAAAACATAAATGTAAATGACATAAATTAAATGACGGAATATAAATGACAAAAATTAAAATGACGGAAATATAAATTACAACAAATATAAAAGACTTGAATATAAATTGCAAGTAAAGTAAAGAACTAAGTAAAGAATACTAGAAATAATAAAGCATAAAAGACAAGGGATGATGACTTCAAAAGATTACTTGGAATTAATAAAGTAAACTAAAATCACAAGGTTATTGATGCCAACCTTTGATTTTCACTAAGATGAGAGAGAATTAGATGGATTATGGACCCCTAAATTATAACCCCAAGCTCCCCTTTTATAACCAAGGGGATTGACACAAAAGGTAATTACCACTAAATAAAGTACTTAAAGTACAAAAGTAGTTTTAACCAAGAGTTAATAACCAAAAGACAATAAAGTGTTTAACCACAAATTACATATCAGCCAAATATTAGTCTAAAAGGTTCCCAAAAGTCAGATTCAAAACTCAAAAAGGTCTTCCCACAAAAAGCTCCTCCTAGCTTATCCATTAAGTTCTCCATATGGCTGCTGTCAGGATGCTGCAGCATGCTGCACTTATAAATCCGCCCAAAAATACACCAATTAGCTTATCCAAATGCAATAAAACAAGTTCTTCATATCTTTAGCTCCAAGAAACAAGAAAAGAGAAAATAATGAACTAAAATGACTCAAAGGTTGGGATTAGAAGGTAAAAGCTATGCTAAAAAGAAGATAAAAAAAGCATAATGGCACTAAATAATTAGTGCCATCACTTAGTAGTTTCATCTGTTGAACTCTTATATTTCTCCTCACTCTTCTTGACAGTTTCTTGCTTGTCTTTAACAATTTGAGCTTCCAACTCTGAGATCTTCCTTTTCAACTCAATATTATCTGTTTCCAAACCTTGCATTTTCTCCTTATTCTTCTTGCAATCTTTATCTTGCCCCATCTCTAAAGTATTCATTAGTTCATAATGTTGATTTCCAAACTCTTAACTCTGCCACCTTTCAAAACTTCAACAATTTTTCTCTGAAGATCTTTTATGTTCTGTTTATATTCATCAAAGAATTTGGAATATTTACCAGAATTGGTTGCCTTTTTTAGTTCAGCAATATGCAGGTGAAGCCATTCTTTAAGTTTATTAAAAGAATCAACTCGATCTTTCTCTAACTTCTCATAGTATTCAATCCGATTTACCTTTCCACACAGAGATTTGTAATAGCTTTCATGCTTTTGTACAATCTGTTCTTCAAGAGAGACAATCTTGGCTTTAAGCTTAGCAATCTCTTCTTTTGATGACATCTTGATACTTGCACAGATCTTTAAACACAAATTAGAAAAATTCCAAAATTCTGAAAAGCAGTAAAAAATGACTAAGTATAGAATTCTCAGACCACTGTTAAACACTTTTCGCACAACACTTAACTTTCACAATCCGCAAACCAACAATTCTCAGACCTAAGAATACTAACAATTCGCAGACTAAAGAATTCGCATGAAGAGTTATGCGAATTCTAAGCTTTTCGTAGACATAGGTATGTAAAATCCGAGCTTTTCGCAAGTAAAGGCTTGCGAATTATAGACTTGAAAAATTGAAAATATCACTTGAGCTTTTCGCATGAAGATCTACGAAATCTAGACTTCAAAAAATATCAAGATTCTCAATTTTCGCAAAAGATTAAGCGAAATGTGGACTTAGAAAAAAAACCAAATATCTATAGCGTGCGAATTCTAAAGCTTTTCACAGGTCAAAAGTTGTGCACAATAACTTTTCGCAAACAAGAGCATGCGAATTCTGAGCTTTTCGCACGAAGAGTCCTGCGAAATGATGCTTTTCACAGAGAGAGATCTGCGAATTCTTGACTTTTCGCACAAGCCTTCTATGAAATCTTGACTTAGAACTTTTCCACAAACACAAGTTAAATGCTCTGCGAGTTCTTGGAATCTGAAAGTTGCAAATTCCTCAGATCTTGCGAGTTCTTGATTTTCTCGAACTAAAAAACACAGAAGCAGCCCAAAATCGATCCAAACACTGAAAATTGATCCAGGAACTTTTACAATTTGCTCTCAAACACAATTTGAACACAAACTCAATACATGATTTTGTCTAAAAACAACAAAATTCAAGATTGATCAAGATACAATACTTACACAGTGTTCGAACAAAAAATGTATAGAAATCCAAAATTCACACAAACAGTTGTGAATTGGAAAAATCGACTCAAACAATACTTGTTTTATACAACAAAACGATTACAATTGAATCAAAATAACATCCAAAAATACACTAAATCAAAGAAACTGATCTAGACAGGGGCGTTTTGCAAGTTCTTGATTTTCGGCCAAGAAATTCTCAAAATCTTGAAAACTCATATTGGTGCTTGCTCTGATACCAATTGTTATTCCCAGTTTGTGCAAGATTATCAAGATTAACAATTAATTCAATCAAATCTCATATTTCATTGATCTTGAATATAACAGTTTACAATCACTCTCTCACACTACTTTCTCTCACTAGATATGCAATATGAATTTACAATATGCACACAATCAAGTTCTCTACCTCTCCATAACTAAAGACACACTATTTATACCAACATACTTACAAAAGACAAAACCAAACTAAACAAACAACAAGCTTGACATTAGATGACTTTGACTTTCCACTTTAATGACTTTGACTTGCAATCTTGAAACTTTGACTTGGGATTTAGACTTCCAATATAGATGATCTTGAAGACAACAATTTATGCTCCAATAGTATACCGCTTTGAGTTTGAAAGAGAATGTGATAGAGATAATTCTCGGTAATGAACCAAGGGTCGAGGTATTAAATGCAAGGGAAGGAAAATTTGAAAAATGCTCAAGCTCTTCAAGCAAATCAAGATCAAAATCTTGTGGTACGAAGAAGTTTTGTAACTTTTGTAAAAGGACAGGTCACACCATTGATGAATGTTTTAAGTTCAAGCAAAAAACAAAGCTAAGAACAAGACTACAGTCTCTGTTGGTAATCCAAATTCCATAGAAGAGTGGGTTCTAGACTCGGGTTGCACATTTCATATGTGTCCCATCTGTAGGTGGTTTCATACATATGAACAAGTTTCCAAAGGTGTTGTGATGATGGGGAACAATGATATATGCCCTATTGTTGGTCAAAGCACAATTAAAATCCGAATGCATGATGGCGTCACTCGAACACTTGGGAATGTGAAACAAGTTCCCGAGCTTCGAAGAAATCTCATCTCTCTTAGTTCCCTTGATGAGAAAGGTTATGAGTTCTTGGGTAAGGTGGATCTATCAAGGTTAAACATGGAGCGCTATTCGCAATGAAAGCTCAAAGAAAATATTTTGCAAGGTCAAATCGTTATGGATGTCTTTGCGATAGCTTCCAAGTCAATGTCCGAAGGTGATCTATCCAAGTTATGACATCGTCGTCTCGATCGCATGAACCTTGGTGGCATGACCGAGCTAATTCAATATGGTTTGCTGAATGGTGACGAAGTTACCGATTTGCAATTATGCGAGCATTGTATGTACGACAAGACAAAGAGAGTCAAGTTTTCAAGTGGCATTCACACGACTAAAGGGCCACTTGACAATATTCATTCCGACCTTTAGGGTCTGACTCATGTTACTTCTTATGGTGGAACTTCTTATATGCTCAATATTCCTGATGATTTCTCTCGTTGAGTGTGGACTTTCTTCTTAAGATGCAAAAATGATGTTTTTGAGATATTTAAAGAGTGGAGGACCATGATCGAAAAGCAATCCGGTAAAGAGGTGAAATATCTCCGAACAGATAATGGCTTAGAATTTTGCTCCGAGGAGTTCAATGCCCATTTTCGGAAGGAAGACATTACAAAGCATCGTACCGTTGCCCATACTCCTCAACAGAATGGTGTAGCCGAAAGAAAGAACCTCACTATTCTTGAGAAAGTTCGATGCATGCTTTCAAATTAAAAATGCCTGTCTTTTTAGGAGAAAGCGACTTCTACTACTTGTTATATCATTAGTCGGTCTCCCTCGGTTGCTATTGAGAATAAGATTCCCATGGAAGTTTGGAATGGATCACCGGCCGATTACACAAAATCAAAAATCTTGCGTTGCCCAACTTATGCATGTGTTGATAATGGGAAGTTCGAAGCAACAACTTTGAAATGCAAATTCCATGGATACAACAATGGGGTGAAAGGCTTCAGGCTATGGCGCCCGGAAACAAAGAAATTTATTATAACTCGAGATGTCACTTTTAACGAATCTTCCATGTTGCATGATTCGCCGTCTCTTACATCCGAGACCATTTCTAAAGCTCCTAAGGAGAAACCTCCGGTAGAGGTGGAGCTACCTATGGCTCAAACATCGAACCCTCATGTTACTAATGACACTAATGCTTCTTTTTCTTCTACTATAGATGTCCAAGTGGTGGGTGATTCTCCATCACAACCTTTGCCACAAGAGCCTGAACCTTACATTGCACGTGATAGGGGAAGGAGACAATTTCTATGCCCCACAAGGTTTACTCAAGAAGCCGATTTAGTAGCATATGCTATGAGTGTAGCGGAATAGAATGCACTGTCGAGCCTACTTCTTATAGTAGGGTTACGAAATTAAAAGATGCGGATAAATGGATAATGGCAATGGACGCGGAGATGGAGTCCTTGCAAAAGAATGGAACTTGGGATCTTGTATCAGCTCTTAAAGGCAAAAATACAATTAGGTGCAAGTGGGTTTATAAGTTGAAGGAAGGGACCACTCCAAGTGAAAACCCAATATATAAAGCTTGGTTGGTTGCTAAAAGTTATAGTCAAATTCCTGGTATTGACTTATGACATTTTCTCACCACCGGTGAAACATATTCTATATGTGCAATTGTAATAACCATGTTCCCAATTGATGAGAAGAATAAAACTTCAGGGTGTGTGGTGTAAACTTACATGTGTAGAGACCTGGATGTAATTAGTAGCTTAAGAGGGCAAAACCCTCATTTGTCTTCTCATTTTCTCCTCAGATGTATTTGGAGGCTAGAGTAGAGGCTTGGAGAGAAAGTGTGTGTGTACCTTGTGAATGTTCTTGAAGAAATCAAAGGAAGAAATCAGATTTGGGAAGGTTCATCATCTTCTATACCAAGGTAAGCACCTCCTCCATTGATTTCTTATGTTGTTTGATGAGTTTAGATGTTGGGGAGTATGAGAGTTTTTTTATCTATGCATTTATGGATTGGAATCTTTTGGTTTGAAGGTTTATATTGAGTTTTGGGAGTGTTCTTGGGGTTTGGTTCAAAACCACCATTAATGGTGTTAATCTTCAAGAACTATCCATTTGGTGGGTTTTGTGAAGAAGATGATCATTTAATGGATGGATTTTATGGTGAAGTTGGTATTTTAATGTGTGGTTATTGTTGGGAAAGGTTTAGAGTATTTATTCCCTCATTTTGGAGGCTTTAAATCGAATTGGGAAGGTATAGGATTGAGAAATGGGAAGGATTATTGGAAGAGTTTGGTCGCGCGGGAGGTCGCACCAGGCTCTGTTGTGCGATTTCGTTTATCTCTAGGCTAGAATCGAGGCACTGATTAGGGGCTGTCTCAGAATTTGTATGGGGTGTTTTGGGGGGACAATTAAGTAGTTTAATACCTTCGTATGACGTCCAATTCAGGTGTTCAGTTTGAATAAAAGTGAGCTTTAGGATGTGTGGCATTTTGCCAAAGCTCAAGTGAGTTCCCTTAACACTTTTTATGCATATGAAATGATTTGCCAAGGTTTTTAATTATTGAATTTGGTATTGAGCATTATGACATGATTAACACTTATGGAGATTTTGATCACGTATGACATAAACTGTTTATTATTGTATATGTTTTATTTACATATTTTTCATGAAGTGATATATTTATTTGGAGTCGGGTTGCACTGTGGGAATATTATACCTTGGGATTGTGAATATCCCTTGGGAGTTTACTTAAACATATCGTGTGCATGGAATCCATTTCCTGTACTCGTGGGAATGGCACCCATTGGGAGCCATTGGGAGTCTGCTTAGTTTGATAGGCCTCGATCATGGATATCACTGTAAAGTGAGGGAGGGCTATGAACACTGTCTAAGTACCCAAATTTGAAGTTGATTTGTTAATTGGTTGTTTATGGGCCTTTATGGCGGTTTTCATTTTATTGTTGGGAATTGTTGAATGGTTTTCGGGAGGGAATTCACTAGACCTCATGGTCTAACCCTTGTTTTTCAAAACTTAAAACCATTTTCAGGTAGGAAAGCGGTGGGAGGTTCCTCTAAGGGTAAGGAGAAGTTGTGAAGGACAAGTAGAGTCAAATTAGAATGAACCCCTTTAGTTCGTTTCAAAATTTTGTAATATCTCAGTTGTGGTTGACTTTTTCGCTGAGAATATTGTTATGGATTAAATTTGAAATAGTAGGACCTTTTGGCTTTTATATTTATGGATTTGTCTTTTATGGATTTTGGATTGTTACAAATGGTATCGGAGCCATAGTTTAAGGGATTTAGGTGACCAGATAAGTCTAAACTTAAACTGTGGAGTAGCGGGATACAACTGAGATATAGGAAATCATTAAGAAAGACCTTGATCATCGAGAATCATGATGATGGTGATGAGGACTCTCATGTAAGGTAAATTCAAAATTGCATCTGTCCAATGCCATCATGAATATACATGTGCATGGGTATGCTTAATTACTATTTTTGAGACGATCGATGGATGTGGTAGTGTGTAGTGAGTTCTAACCTTGGAATGATAGCAATGATTTTGGTGTGTTGTGTGAGATCGTTCATGGTGTAAATGTTAGCACCTTCCAGAATGAGTATTTTTCGGGATGTTGATGATACGACTTGAGGTAGAACTTCTTGGGTTCAAAAGGGAAGAATAACTGGTTGAAGGTGGGCTCCTAGTCTTCTAGTGAGTCTCCATTCTTGGAGTTTGATGTGTCGACCATTTGGGATAAGAGGGAAAGGACTGCATTGGGATCTTGAGAGCTTCAACTCAAGATCGAGTAATATAAAAGCTCCTTTTTGACTAGTTAGTCAATAGAAGGGTGGGAAGGATGGTTGAGGAAAGATAATAGTTGTTTGATAATGCGGAGTAAGGATATGATGGGGGGGATCGTCGATTGGCCTTTTTGAGTCAAAGTTGAAACCGCCTAGTTTGCCAATCAATGGTTAAGGTGGTAACTGTGTAGTTTGAACACACAAGTATGTTGGGAAGCACTTGTATCATAGTTTGTTGCAAATGTGGGAAACCTGACTGTTTGGTCGGATGTATGGCGTCAGTGATAAATTGTTGTGAATGCAAATGATTAACCTTGCTAGATTGAATAACTTTCAAATATAAAATGAGTTTCATGCATAGTGTTTTAAACGAATTACATGATTGAAGGAAAAAGGCAAACTTATTTTCTAAATTTTGAACTTGGTGATTGGTGAATTATTTCACTTCTTTCATGATTGAGTTAACCTTCATTTTGGAAACCATGACAAAGTTTGATTGCATAGTTTATAACTGAAACTGGTATGGGCACGTTGTTGTCCTACCAATGAGTGTGAGAGTCGATTGACGTACTTGGTGTAAAGGATTTCGCCCAGTATTTTATAATCGCATAAGAGAGAGTTTCATTTAATACATTTTCGTTTGGTGTCGGCATCAATTTGATCGAAGAAGGTGGTTTTATGTCATGGGGTTACGTGTAAACGATCCTCGATATCGTTGTGTGAGCCTTTTTCATTGTGTTATACTCGTTGAATTTTCATGTGCAAAATGATTTAAGTTATCGTCATACATGAAGGCTATGGACTCGCTAGGTCATGGAAGATATTGCAATTAAGGATGTGGAAAGGTTTTGAGAGTGGAAATGTGTCGGTCGAGCCGTTGATGGTCGATTCATGACCTTGGTGTTCCCACTAGGGAAGGGCGGTGAATAACGGAAGTCTCAATCATTGACTTTAGTAGTGTTTGTATTATAGTAACTTATACTATTGTTCGGTAATTTGAGATGTGGTTGTCGGTGGGTGGTTATGTCCGGGGTGAAATTCGAAGTCGTCAAGACACTTCTAATAGTAGCATGTTAATAAGTAGCGTTGTGGTACTTTGACGAAAGGTTATCAGCGTCGAGCCGGAGTTTTGAGGTGGTCTCGTAATTAGACTACGTACAACTAAGTCTTGTGCTTTCAGCATGTGAGGACTGTGAGACATAAAGTTAGTTATGATGCGTGGAGAGAAGTAGGCTCCGTTGGGAATCCTTATCTGTCGGTGAAACCATGTCGATGGTTGATGTTGAAGTCAGGGACCGGTTATAAGTGTCCACTGTTGAGGTCGTTGGTAGGAGACTGAAAATTTGAGAAGTAACTCTGGTGTGGTTATTTTGTTGAGTTTATACAAGGATGTAAGAGGTCGTTTGGGAAAGGTGTATACCTGGCATGATGTTGGACCACCTTGTGTGGGCGCTATGAAAGTGGAAGAATGTTAGTTTGAATAGGTGATTTCCTATGAGGTTTTGATGATTCGTTAGGAATGAAGTATTTAGCACAACTGAAGTGGGTACACAATGATTACAATGGTCTGCGAGGTAGTGCGCTTTATCTTATGAACTACCTGAACTTGTTTATGGTAGATCGCAATGAGCCGTCAAGTAACGAAAACTTGTTCGTTAATGATAATATTGTTATGGATTAAATTTTTTATAGTGGTACCTTTTGGCTTTTATATTTATGGGGTTGTGTTCAATGGATTTTTGGTTGTTACAGTAATGCTCGAGATGGTCGCATCCAATATTTTTGAGCTTGAGCAATTGGACTTAACGACCGCTTTTCTGAATGGTGAACTTGAGGAAAAGATTTTTATGCAACAACCGGAAGGTTTTGAGATTCCGGTTAAATAGGGTCATGTGTTCAAGCTTATAAAATCTCTCTATGACCTCAAATAATCTCCTAGGAAATGGAACAAGATATTCAACGCCTTTGTTATTGCACACGACTTATCTAATTCTTCGATGCGTTTATTTCAAAAAGTGTGATGACGGATCGATGTGATACTTGCTCTTGTACGTGGATGACATGCTCTTAGCAGCTAAAGATATGGGAGAAGTTCAGAAAGTTAAAAACTAGTTAAATTTAGAATTTGATATGAAGGACTTGGGAGCCACAAAGAAAATTCTTGGTATGGAGATTATTCGTGATATCAAGGCAAGAAAATTATACCTTAGTCAAAAATGGTACGTTGAGAAAGTTCTTCGTCGGTTCTACATATCTGAAGCAAAGTCTGTCAATACTCCTTTGGGCCTCATTTCAAGTTATCATTGGCTTTAAGTCCTTCGACTCAAGCCGATGTTGCCTATATGGCAAGATTGTCATTTTCTAGTACGGTGGGATCTTTGATGTATTCCATGATTTATACTCGTCCTAACCTTGCTTATGTAGCTTCTATGTTGAGCAGATATATGGCCAGCCCGATAAAGAACATTGGAGGGTCATCCAGTGGATCTTCTGTTACTTGAGGAGCACGACAGAGTTGTGTTTACATTTTGGAAAGAATTCTTTGGGTGTGCTTGGCTATGTGGATGATGATCATGCCAAGGATCATGACAATAAAAGATCCATCACTGGATATGTTTTTACTCTTAATGGGTGTGTCATTAGTTGGAAGGAAAATTTGCAACCTGTTGTTGCTTTGTCTACAACGGAAGCGGAATATGTGGTTGTTAATGAAGTTGTGAAAGAAGTTGTCTAGCTCAAGTGATTTTTTGGTGAATTGAGTGATCATCTGAAGGTCTTAATTTCTACACCCATTTTGATGGCTTGGAAGCTATTAACCCGTCTACTAGTTAGGATTAGAACAAAGAGTCTCCTAATTTGGCATTGTTTGGCAAACTAGCTTATAAGCTAGCTTTTCAAAACGCTACTATGAGTAGCTTTTCAATAAGCTAGCTTATGATCATCCAAAAATGTATTAGGAAAAAAAGCTAGCTTATATCAGCTAGTTTTTTTTGCCAAACATAGCCTTTATTGAGACAAAAGAAGCTTATGTAATTACATAAATAAAAACCCAAAGGTGTATGTGATAAAGAACTCATTAAATATGGTTTTAATATTTTATAGGCATGTAAAGTTGTAAAAAAGCACTAGAGTACCGTGCCACACTTATGGATCTTTGTGGTGTGGTTTTTGGTGTGATTTAGGGTTAAATTGTATCGTATATACCTCAAATTGTAAAACATAGGAGCGCTATGGTGCGGTTTATATAGTTTGTACCTAACGCACTTCAATAATCTAATAATTATAAAATCACAAATTCAAAATAAATTTGATAATGACGTTTCCATATGTTTCGTACAATAAAAAGTTCCAATACGTATGAAATGCGTAATTAAAAATATTGTAACGCAAACTAAAGAGTTCGGTAAACAATCCAAATACATCTAAAAAGTTAATTTGAAATAAATTCGACTATGATGTTTGACAAAAAGACAAAAAAAAGTAACTCAAATAAGGAATCTGTAACGTAAAACTTAAAAAGAAAATTGAAAAATTAATAAATAATCAATAATGCATTAAATATGTCCATTTGATAAATGATCATGTATATATAATATATATTTAAAGAATAAATAAAAATATATATGTTGTATGGTTTAAACCGCAATTTGATGTTTCAAAACCGCAAACCACACTACAAAGTAAGGTTTGATGAAAATGCAAATCTCAAACGGTACCGCGAAGTCCTAAACCAAATATTACAATATTTGTGTTGGTGGTGCGGATGGTTTGTACGGTTTAATCAACACGCTTAGGGGTTGTTTACCAAATTTTCCATTAAGTCCTGTATGGATAAATGTGTTTGTCTGGATAAATTTGTCTGTCTGGATAAATTGATGTTGTTTACTTTTTTATATGAATTAACAGTCTGAATAACAAAAATGACCAATTTACCCCTGAATATGAATTTTAAGCTGTTTTATAAATTGTTGTTTATTTTTTAAGTCATATATTCATAATTTCATTGATATAATCCAAAAATTAAACAAAAATTCATTATGTAATTAAACTTCCAAGTTCAAACACAATGTAGAAATCATGGTTACAAATCATGGTTACAAAAATCTACACCAAAATTGACATTGTAGAAATTATGGTTAAAAAAATCTACATTGCAGAAATGTCGAGCAACTATGGAGAAGAAACAAGTATGGAACAAAAATCGACTGAAAAAACAAGTAAGGAACAAAAATCGACTGAAGAAAACAAGTATGGAACAACAATCGACTTAAGAAATAAGTATTGAACAACAATCGACTGAAGAAACAAGTATGGAACAACAATCGACTAAAGAAACAAGTATGGAACAACAATCGAGTATGGAGAAGAAACAAGTATCGAACAATCAGTAAAATCATTACCTTTGGAGAAATCGACCAAAGGAAATTATTGTCTAGGGTTGAAATCGAACCAGCAGTGAATTGAAATAGTGTAATCGAACCAACAATGAACTCGAAGCAGTAAAATCGAACGGGCGGTGAAGGTGAAATCGAAATCGAACAAGCAGTGAAGGTGAAATCGAGTAACAAGGTTTTTATTGCGTGATTATTGAGTAGGAGGATAGGCATGTCTTTATTTTTAAAGGGTATAAATGTCAAAGATGTGTCTTAATGAGGACAACACATCTTTCCCCTACTTAGTGAATAAGCCGAAAATGTCTGCGCGAATAAGCCGGTTTTGTCATTAAGCCCCAAGTAAACACTCCAAACGTCTGTGCGAATAAGCCGATTTTATCATTAAGCTCATTAAACCCCAAGTAAACACCCCCTTAGTCACACATAATGCATATTTGACCAAGTTCCATTTGTGTAATTTATGTTGTAGATACAAGTTTTAATCAACTAAAGGGAAAGTCAATGTCTAATAATTATAAGGAATTTTGAGTTTTAGGGTCTAGAATTAAGGTCAACTATTGAGCGATGAGTCAATTGAAATGTTGAAACTTGCTAAGTAGTAGTGATTAATTTATATAATTTTCTTTTAGAAATTGATTTGGACGTTAGAAATTGACATTGCAAGTTAGATCATCATCAACATTTGTGTTCCTTTTACGTATAACCTATTAAGTTGAAGTAATCATGAATCTGAATCATCGTTTTACCTTATTATAACAGAGCTTCAGCTAGTAGATTCATAAATGAGGACTTATTTGTTTTATCGTGAATTATAAATCTATGAACTACGCATAGAGAAACTATTAATTTTGTATGAGTAAACAAGATAGTATGACCATTGATGGTGTTATGAGATAAACTGAGTGCTTCAACATATACAATTTACATGTTTTGAGTGCTTCAACATAATGTAGTTTGGATGATTGATATCAATGTAAAAATGTGCAACTTTAGATTCACAGTAGGCAATGGCAAGTTTCAACTGCAGTTCAAAAGAGTCAAAAACATATTTTGTATTCAACATGACAACATATTATTAGAGTTGTTCATGGGTGGTACGACCCGCTAGACCTGGTTCAATCTGTTAGAAAAACGCTCTTGGACAACCATTTTAAAAAATATAGGAAGGCACGGGCGAGACTGTTCAAATTAATGGGCGGGCTTAGGCGATGAAAAAAGAAATTTGGACAGGTCCACCCGACCCATAATGTAATTATAATCAATAAATTATTTTTATATAATTAACATTTTATTAAAAAAAAGTTTAGAAGTGGTTTTGGGTTGGACCCCCTCCACTGAGTACCAACCACTTCCAAAAATATACTACATGTGATATGTCATATGTCATATAGTGCGTCTCGGATCTCGATCTTGAAATATTATGTGGTTAAATATATTGTTGTTGAAGAATCCGAACTTCGAAGGGTGATAATTCGTTGAGAGGATGTGTCCATACTCCATATTTTGTGAAAAATAATTTTTTTGCGTTGTGTACATTAGTATATTTACATTTTTTTTGTTGTAAAAAGTATATATTTTGGATAATCTTACATAACTTAATTTTCTATAAGTTCTTTTAAATGTAAATTTTTTAGGCCCATTAGCCCGTTGGCAAGCCCGACCCGTTTATAGGACAGGTATGGGCAAGTTCTCAAGCCCACAAAAACGGGTTTGGGTTTGTTATATTAGGCCCATTGGACAAGAAAAAATATGTTAAACCCGACCCATGACCCGTCCAGGGCCGTTCCTAAGGATTTTGATGCCCTGTGCGAACATGCTAAAAAAATGCCCCTAGACGGTTTTAAGTAAATGAAACGACAAAATATACCGGCTCATCTCTACGCCGATTTTCATTAATTAAAATAAAAATGTACAAAAAGGGGGGGGGACATAAAACCAAAACCCCAAATTACAAAATATAAACCTACATCACCTAAAACGATGTCTTCGTGCATTTTTTGAAGCAAAAATATCAATCAATTTTTCATATTCTGACATTCGCTAAAAATTTACTTTCAATACTCAAAATTGCTAACCCGTTTAGTCTTTCTTGACTCATGGTAGATCGTAGATACGATTTCAATAACTCTAGCTTTGAAAAACTTCTTTCCGCAGATGCTACCGTGACGGGTACAGTCAACAAAATCCTATACGTAAGCAACACATTTGGAAACATATCCATCTTCTTTGCAAATTCCAAAATCTGAATTGATGTCCATGGCTTATCTCCTTCATATGCTTCAGACGGTAACATTTCCTGCAAAATTTGCAATTCCATAAACAAATACTTCCCATCAATATCACAATCATCACCATTTGTTAATGCAACTTCAAGATTCATACAACAAATTTTCAATTCATCATCATTTAAGTAAACCAACTTTGACCCATCAAACAAGAAACCAAAAATTGATTCAATATTTTCATTTGCTCAAATCTAGTCTTCAATTGAGATAAAGCCATATCTACTAAAACAAGAAAATAATCAGTTCTAAATGTCTCTTGAGCATATTGTTGTTGTCTTTCAGTATTTGGAATCTCATCAAATTGTTTTTTTCTAAAATAAGAACGTTTTATAGGAAACTCAGGTTCAATTCCAATTTCATTTGCAATTTTGTTAGGACAATTTATATGTTAAATAGAAGTTCAGGGTGTAAATTGTAATTAGTTAAAAGTGTTATTAGCTTGTTGGGCCTAAAAGCCCATAAGCCCATTTATTTTGTAAAGCCTGAGTATATAAAGGTTGTTTTAGTTTCATTATTAGTTCAGTCTCATAATTTCCAGATTACTAGTCAATAGGTTTACATATTCTTATCAGATATTCTCTCTGGAAACCCGTAACCCTTTGATTTCATATCAATCATATGACTAGTAGTTGTGGCTTAAATACTGTTCATCATTGATTATTTGTTGTTGATTGCATTGTACTGGGATCTACAATTGGTATCAGATCAAAGAGACTGAAGGTTTGATCCAGAAAAGGTTTGTCTAAAACCCCTAATCGATTATCTGTTTTATCTGTTTAATCTGCTAGATTTTTGTTCGATCTAGGTTGGTTGTTTCTTATCGATTATTGTTTCTGTTTTATATCGATCAATTTTTTTGTTTTTCTGAAAAAGTGTTTATCGGTCGAAGTTTTCTACAAATCTGATTTTATTATCGGTCGAAGGTTTCTAAGTTTATCAATCTGATTGTTTCTGAAGTGTTTATCGGTCGGTTTGTATGTGTTTAAATCTGCTTATCGATCTTCAAATCTGCGAATATTCATACTTGATTTATCGATTTTCTGGGTTTGATCTTGATCGAATTCCAGGTTCTTCGTGTTCATCGGGTTGTTCTTCAATTTTATCGGTCTATCTGCTTATTTGTTACTAATCTGTTATCGACCGATAGATTTTGACCGATAGTTTATTCGACCGATAGATATTGGACCGATATCCTTCGACCGGTACATTGTCATTACCGGTCCTTTATTCGACCGGTACATTGTTTTACCGGTCCTTTGGTTCGACAGGGTTTGTTTTGACCGGTAACTAGATTCGACTGGTACCCTGCTTTACCGGTCGATCCTATCGACCGATACCTTATTGTCCTCGACCGGTACATTGTTTTACCGGTCCTTTGGTTCAACCGATACTCTGCCTTTACCGGTCCTTTGGTTCGACCGGGTTTGTTTTGACCAATAACTAGATTCGACCGGTACCCTGCTTTACCGGTCGATCCTATCGACCGATACCTTATTGTCCTCGACCGGTACATTGCTTTACACGCAATGGAACCGTAGACAGTCAAGTGAAATCCAATCCACAAAATAATTTGATCTATGGACAACATCATTGTGGTTTTTGAACTAAAAAAGGAGCAATAGCTTCTCTCTTGTTCAATCCTTCGACCGATACTTCATTCAACCGGTACTGAGTATCAGCCGGTGTGATATCGACCGATATTATTTATGGACCGATACCCAGTTGACCGGTACCCTGTTCGACCGGTACCCCACTAGACCGGGTCCCTGTCCTATTTTTTTTATTGTGTTTGGATCATCCTGCTTGTCTCACGATCATTACAGTGCTTTTAAGTTAAGAGATTTAAGATGAATTCAAGAGACGCGTTAGCTATCGGTCCAGATCAAAAGCCCCCGTTGCTCTATTGGGGTGAATATTCTCAGTGGCACGATCGCTTCATGAACTTCATTGAAGCAAAATCAAACTATGAAGACATATACAAGTGTCTGACAAAGGGGCCGCAAGACTGGCCGATGAAAGTCATACCGGGAAATCCAGATGAAGGTCGACCAGAACGTCGTGTTCGAAAAACTGTCGGTGACTTTACAAATCAAGAAAAGGCTATGTATGATGCTGAAAAGCAAGCAAAGACATATCTTCTACAAAGTCTACCCAACGACATCAATGCTTGCATCGACAGTTATAAGGAGTCTGCAAAGAAAATGTGGGACCAGATTGAGAAAACGATGATGGGGAGCCACATCAACAATCAGCTGAAGGTGACAAACTGCATCACCAGATATGATGGCTTCAAAGCAAGAAAAGGCGAGACACTGACAGAAACCTATGAAAGGTTCAACATGCTTCTGAATGATCTACAGAAGAACAAGATCACGAAGACGAACACCGAGAACAACATCAAGTTCATGAACAACCTCCAGCCTGAATGGAAGCAGTTCGTCTCTCATATTCGTCATACTCAAACCCTGGAGAAGCTTTATCTACATGAAGTTCAGGAAATGCTGCTTCAGGATGAAGAGGAAGTTATGGAGCTAATGGGGAATCAAAAACCAGAGGACAAGCCGGTAGTTGATCCGTTAGCACGCGTATCTGAGAAAAGAGGTAAGTCTGTCAGCCGTTCGTCTGAAAAGAAGCCAGTGCAAAGTGATTCTGAACCCGAAGATCCTGACAGTGATTCGGATCCAGAATACACTAAGATGAAAGAAGCTATGGTGTACCTGACTCAAGCTTTCCAGAAGAGGAAGTTCTTTAACAAGTCCTCAAACAAGCAAAGATTCTCTACTCGTCGTGATCATCAAGAGAAGTCTGAAGGGAAAAGACGTGTTGAAGAAGGAAAGAAGTCTGAAAAGAGACAGGAAGAAAACCCAAAAGAGGAGCCGATCAAATGCTACAACTATGGTCGGTTGGGTCATTTTGCCAAGGATTGTCGCAAGCCTGTTGTGCGCAACTCCGATTATTACAGAGCCAAGCTGCTACTGGCCAAAGAAAAGGAAGCAGGTAAGGCTCTCATGGTTGAAGATGACTACTGGCTGCAAGTATTTGATGAAGAACCTGAGGATGCTGAAGCACACTTGTGTTTCATGGGCAAGCATTCATCACCTTCTGACACTGATGATGAAGATTGCAACTCTCCATCTCAGGTATGTGCTCCTTATCACGAAGCTTTAATTGATAAGATGCAACTTGCTATGAATAAACTAGACTCTTACAAGCTACTCATAAAAGAAAAAGAACAACTCATCTCTTCTCTAGAAAAACGAGTTTCTGCACAGTCTGAATGTATTGAAAATCAAAGTTTAGAAATTTCTAGCAATCTGTGCACAATTTCTAATTTAAAAGAAGAGTGTGAGAGTTGTTCAAAAGAATCACAAGAGCAAAAGACCAAAGTAGATGATCTTACCTATGAGCTACGTATGTCCGAGAATTAGAAGATTGATATTGTGACACAAAACGTGGCTTACAAAAATGAAAACACAAGGTTATCTAATCAGTTAAAGGATATTGAACGGAAACTTTATACTATTGGTCAATATCATCAAACACTGAATCTCATAGCACCAAAAGAACCCAAGTATGCGAATACGGGTATCGATCACGATAACCCATTTTATCTGAAAAAGGCCTTATCCAAAGTTCCTACGCTATATGCGTTCGAATTTTTTCGATTAGACAAAACATATCTTGAGTACAAAATGCATTGGACCAAACCAATTGAGGATGAGGAATGGGAAGAGGATAATTTGCGAAGGAAGAACTCTACCAAATTGAAACTTCCTTTTGTTTATGATTCTTTGAATGCTTCTTACAACGAAGAAAAACCTTGTTTCCTATCAAATGACTATTTTAGAAGCTATAATCAAGCTGAACTTGATGCTAAAACCGTTAAAACTGAGGAGGAACCAATCAATCATAAAGTTTATTTCCACCTCTGATTTTGGAAAAGAAAATTGTTCAGCTAGAAACGTCATTTGAACAGGAGAGGGAGAGTTTTCAAAAAGAAAAACAATAGCTTTTATCCCAAATTGAGTGCCTCAATTCCAATAAAGAGGAAACTGTGTCAGATAAGGAAAGAGAATACTTTCACACAGAAATCAAGAAGTTAAACACACAACTGGCTGCCTTGGCAGCAGATCGTCTGAAAGAGCAAATTCACAAGGCTAAGCCTCAAGCTAAGCCCACAATTCTCCAAAGAGAGAAAACTAATCTATCTGAAGATTCTTATCCTGCCTCCGACACATCGTCCTGTAAAGCCTTTATGGGTGACTCGTCACCAAATCTTTCAAATAAAGGAAAAGAGCCTCAAGTTTTCGAAACGGATCAGTGTTCTGATTGTAAAAATGCTTCCACCTATGATCCGCTTCAAACAAATTCTTCCGATGTTCTGAATTCCTCAAGCGATAAGGTCCCTTCTGATGAGGAAATGGAATTTTTTGCATTCTTGAATTCTGAGGTGTGTCTAGACAGTGATTTGACCCAATTTGATTTTAATCCGTCTCTACCAAGTCACGTTGATTTTCTAAACTCTTCTTGTGAGCCTTCGGTAAAATTTTATAAGGGTGAATGTTCCACATTCGCCCCACAAAAACCTTCTGTGAATGATTCTTCAAAGTCTAAATCCAAAAATCGTTCACAAAAGAAGAAGGAATAGATTACGAGGAGACGTTTGCACCAGTTGCCCGCATTGAAGCGATACGCATGTTCCTCGCCTATGCCGCCCACAAGAATTTCATCGTCTTTCAAATGGATGTGAAATCCGCGTTCCTGAACGACGTTCTCAAGGAGGAAGTATATGTTTCGCAACCCGAAGGCTTCATGAGTTCAGAAAACCCTAATTACGTGTACTTTCTTGACAAGGCCTTATACGGTCTTAAGCAAGCGCCACGAGCCTGGTATGATGCTCTTTCATCCTTCTTAGTTAAATCTGGTTTCTCTAAAGGTAAGATTTACACTACCTTATTTATTAAATGTTGGGTCTGATTATGCTAAGTATGGTTTAGGCTACTGATTAATGTTGCTAAGTGATTAATACTGCTAGTAGAATTAATACTGCTTGAAGAGTTAGTGCTGCTACTTGAATAGTTAGTACTGCTTGGAGTGTTAGTACTGCTTCTTCAAATAGTACTGCTGACAGAAATAATGTTGCTGCAAGCAATACTACTGCTAACAATGTTAGTACTGCTAATGAAGTTAGTACTTCTAACAAAATTAGTACTGCTAATCCAATTAGTACTGCTAATGATGTTAGTACTGCTAACAAAGTTAGTACTGCCAATCAAGTTAGTACTGCTTCCAGTAACAGGCCCATTATTGTAATAAAGTATTCAAGCCATAAGATTCCCCAGTCTGAAAAGCTCATCAAAACTGATTGTGAATATGTTGATGAGAATGGGAAACCCAAGACCACTTTGGCTTGGGTTCCTACTAAAAACTAACTGTTCTACTTTATGTGCAGGGCAACCAACAGCAAAAAGGGAAGAGCATTTGGCATATTGATAGTGGTTGCTCTAGGCACATGACAGGCAACAAGTCTTGCCTACAAAACTTCAAAAGAATTGATGGAGGACATGTTGCATTTGGTGATAATCCATCTGGAGGAAAGATTAGTGGAAAAGGTAATGTGTCAAAGGGTAAGATGACCTTTGAGGATGTCTACTATGTTGAGCAATTGAGATACAACCTGTTATGTGTATCACAGGATTGTGACAAGAAACATAATATATTGTTTACTGATACTGAATGTATTATCCTTGCTAAAGGGTTCAAGGTAGTTGATGAAAGTATGATACTACTGAGAACACTAAGAAAGGACAATGTTTATTGCTTGGATTTAGAGAATGTATCTAATGATTCATCATTTAATTGTCTTTTTTTCAAAAGCTTCTGTTGATGAATCATCTCTTTGGCACAGAAGGATGTGTCACATGAACTTTAAAACAATGAATAATCTTGTGAAAAACAACCTTGTAAGAGGTTTACCACAAAAGGTATTTTCATGTGATGATCATTGTGTTGCATGTCTTAAAGGCAAACATCACAAAACTTCTCATAAGTCCAAAGAGATAAATACAATCTCTTCACCTCTTACTTTATTGCATATGGATCTGTTTGGTCCTACAAATGTGATGAGTATTGGCAAGAAATCTTACTGCTTAGTTATTGTTGATGATTTCTCTAGATTCACTTGGGTCTATTTTCTGAGGACAAAGGATGAGACAATTGGACTGATCAAATCCTTTATTCTCAGAGTTGAAAACCAAACAAATCAAAGAGTTAAAATCATTAGGTCTGATAATGGAACTGAATTTAAAAACCATGATCTAAACAACTTCTGTGAGGAAAAAGGTATTGAGAGACAATACAGTGCTCCTAGGACCCCTCAACATAATGGTGTTGCTGAGAGGAGAAATAGGACACTGATTGAAGCTGGAAGATCCCTATTGGCAGATTCAAAACTGCCAGTTACATTTTGGGCAAAAGCAGTTAATACTGCTTGTTATGTTCAAAACAGGGTTCTAATAGTTAAATCTCAAGGCAAGACACCATATAAACTTTTTAACAAGAAGAAACCTTTTATTGGATTTTTCAAACCATTTAGGTGTCCTTGCACAATTCTTAATACCAAAATCACTTAGGCAAGTTTGATAACAAAGCAGATGATGGATTTCTGGTTGTTTACTCATCCCAAAGTAAGGTTTACAGAGTATTTAATACCTCTTCTAGAATAATTGAGGAAAGTGACAATGTCAAATGCAATGAGAGCACACCAAATAAACTTGGTACATGCCCTGATTGACTTTTTGACATTGATTCACTAACTAATTCTTTGGGTTTCAGTTATGAGAATAATGCAGGAACAGGGACAAAATCGGTACAAGACAAAAGACAAGAGTTTGTGCTATTCTCAATCCCTACAGCAGATCCTACTGAACTATGTGTTCAAGAGAACAAAGATGCTTCAGATTCAAAGGATACTGAAACTGCTCAGAATGAAGAGGAGAGAGGTGAAAAGGAGGATCAACTTTTGACCTCAGAATAGCTAGAAACTGAGATGCCTGCATTGGCAGAAGATGATACTGATGATGAGAACTCCTCAGTGTTTGGTGGCAGCTCTCCTGAAAAGAATGACTCTAATCTGAATGCAGAGATTAATGAAAAAGCTATTCATCAAACAAAAGTGCATAAAGATCATCCTCCTCAGTTGGTGATTGGTGACATCAATTCTCCAATCATCACAAGGAATCAGAGTAAGTTGGGAGGATTAAAAGACATACAATCAGGCTTACTATCTTGCTTTCTATCTTAGGTTGAGCCCAAAAAGGCACATGATGCAATGAAAGATCCAAGCTGGATAGAAGCAATGCAAGAGGAGCTGTTGCAGTTTGTACTGCAAAATGTATGGGATTTGGTAGAACTGCCTAAAGGACACAGAGCTATAGGGACAAAATGGATTTTCAGAAACAAGAAGGATGAGATAGGAATAGTGATCAAGAACAAGGCTAGATTGGTAGCACAGGGGTACACTCAAGAAGAAGGAATTGATTATGAAGAGGTTTCTGCACCAGTGGCTAGGATTGAGGCAATTAGGCTATTTTTAGCCTATGCTTCTTTCATGAAGTTCAAAGTCTACCAAATGGATGTGAAAAGTGCTTTTCTATATGGCAAAATTGAAGAAGAAGTATATGTCTGTCAGCCTCCAGGGTTTGAAAATCCCAAGTATCCTGACAGAGTATACAAATTAAAGAAAGCACTGTATGGACTACATCAAGCACCAAGAGCTTGGTATGACACCTTGTCTACCTATCTCTTGGAAAATGGTTTTGAGAGATGAACCATTGACAAGACTCTGTTCATTCAAAGGAAGAAGAAGGACATCCTGTTAGTACAAATCTATGTGGATGACATCATCTTTGGATCCACAAAAGATCAATTGTGCAGAGATTTTGAAGAATTAATGCATAAGAGATTCAATATGAGTTCTATGGGTGAACTTACTTTATTCCTTCGGCTACAAGTTAAGCAGCAACAAGATGGAATCTTCATAAGCCAAACCAAGTATGTGCAGGACATTTTAACCAAGTTTGGGTTCTCAGATCCAAGCCTGCAAGCACACCCATGGAGACACACAAACAAATTACTGCAGATCTTGAGGGAGAGGATGTGGATGTTCATTATTACAGATCCATGATTGAGTCTCTCATGTATCTCACAGCTTCTAGACCAGATATCATGTTCCCTGTTTGTGTGTGTGCAAGATTTCAAGTTAGGCCAAAGCAATCACATTTTCAAGCAGTCAAGAGGATATTCAGATATCTCAAAGGTCAACCCAGATTAGGACTGTGGTATCCTCATGACTCACCATTTGACCTACTTTCATATTCAGATAGTGATTTGGGTGGAGCTAACTTGGACAGAAAGTCTACAACTGGAAGATGTCAGTTTTTGGGTGCAAGACTTGTATCATGGCAGTGTAAGAAGCAAACCACTGTGTCCACTTCAACAACAGAAGCAAAATACATAGCTGCTGCAAGCTGCTGCTCACAAGTGCTATGGATTCAGAATCAAATGATGGACTATGGTATGACATTTCTTCACACACCTATTTTCATAGACAACAGCAGTGCTATTAGCATTGTTAATAATCCTGTCAATCATTCAAAAACAAAGCATATAGAAATAAAGTACCATTTTATCAGAGACTGTAATGAGAAGAAGCTAATTCAGGTTCAGAAAGTACACACAAGTAACCAGTTTGCTGATCTATTCACAAAAGCTTTTGATATGGGTAGATTCAGATTCTTGGTCACAAGTGTGGGCATGATGAACAATGAATAAGTATATTCTCATTCTCTTTATGTACCTATATATATTCCTCCTTAGTTACTTTCCTTAAATTGGTGTTATTAACCCCTGTGTGTTTAAGTGTTTCAGATTATTTTGATTGGATACTTGGTACTTCTAGTTCAGTTAATACTGCTCACTACATTACTCATAATAATATTTCAAAAATGGTTAAGTATGGTTACTACTGCTAGGTGGTTTATACTACTAGTGCAAAGTTACTACTGCTTGCCTTATTTATACTGCTAATCGTTGTTACTACTGCTAGTACATGTTAATAATGCTAGTATGTGTTAGTACTGCTAATTTGTGTTAATACTGCTAGTCTGTGTTAATACTGCTAGTCTGTGTTAGTACTGCTAGTCTGTGTTAGTACTGCCAGTATGTGTTACTACTGCTATTATGAGTTAATACTACGAGTTCGTTAATACTGCTCGGGTAATTAGTACTTCTTCTAACTTACTCCCTTCACCTATAAATACCCTGTGTGACCGCCAAATTACAAACGGCTCTTTGAATTTCCTACTAGTGTACTCTCTCTCTCTCTCTCTCTCTCTCTCTCTTTCTCTTGAATTCTCTCTTACCAGTGCGTAACCCTCGCTTCGACCAATCGCTTAAGAAGATGGTTGAATTGATGTTTGTCGATGAACACAATGAATTGGCAATGCTACTCAAACCAAAGCAAGCAGAGGGATTTCATCAGATTGTGGATTTCCTAAGATCCTCTCACATAGCCCACACATTAACTGTCAATCTTACAATCTGTGTGGAACACCAAAGACAGTTTTGGGCCAATGCTGCTATTCATACTGAAGATGGAAATCAGGTCATCAAAACAAGGGTGTGTGATAAACCCCTGACAATCACAGAATGAGCTATTCGCATTCATCTACGACTAGATGATGCCTCAGGTATAACCTCTTTACCCAAGGAAGATCTCTTCCAAGCTCTTAGTAATATGGGGTATGATGTCACCACAGTGGAGATTCTTTGTTCATACCCTTCAACACTGTATTTCAAGGAAAACAACTGGCTGGAGTGAGTTCAACAGTTCCATTGCTTATGCTATGGTCTGCTTAGCAACCTCCAGGAAGTTCAATTTTTCACAAATGATCTTAAATGACTTACTGTCAAACCTGGATACCAAAACAAAATCTTTTTATATGTATCCCAGGTTTGTGCAAGCTTTACTGAATAAAGAATTGACGGATTTACCTCATTTTAATGAGGTATATGTACCAAAACCCCCAAAGGGGAAGGTGTTTTCTAATATGAGGAGGCCTAGTAAGGACTTCTCAGGTATTGACACACCATTGTTCTCTACAATGATGGGTGTGTCTCCTTCCCATGGTGAGGCATCAGTGTCAAAGCCCTCATCTGACAACCAAACCGATGACCTACCCACACCACTCATTTCTATTAACATCCCTCAGTCCCTTCTTAAAAAGCCAACATCACCCATCACTCACACTTATATAAGGAAAAAGGTAAAGAATGTTCCTTCCCTTCTTGTACCTTCACCCACAAAGCCTTCAAGCCCTCTAATGGAGCATTCTCCATTAGACAATATCCAAAGGGAAACCACAGGGGTGTCTCCCAACCCCAAGAAGGTGCTCAATAAGGAGAAGGAAGAACATATGGGATGTAAGGCTCACACTACTGACTTTGCACAAAGTGCAGGCCAGGACAGTGTGAACATATATAAGACCTTCCCCATGGCAACTTCGGGTGAGCAATCATCCAAAGGTCCCAAGTGCCAAGAAACCAAGGGGGTAGAGGGTGCTTCTGCTAGGCAGAAGACCTCTACTACTAAAAGATCCAAGGATCCTTCAAGGGTGGTAAACACACCAAAAGGAGGTGAGGACAAATATAACTACCAGGAATTGATGGATACTATGGGAAACATTAATCTTGATGTCATCAAGCAAGGATCAGATATAGAGGAGATGAAATTGATAATTCTGTCTCAACAAGTGCAGATTACCAAATTGAAGAAGATGGTGATGAAGTTGGTACAGAAAAAGAAAAGAAAGCAGTATGTCTTGAAGAAGAGGGGAGATGCTTTCAAAAAGGAGGAGAAACAAGATGAAGGGGAGAAACACAGTCCTATTGGTATGGAAGCTCAGTTTGAGGGGGAGCTGAATAAGGAAACAGAAAATAGCAAAGCAGCAAAAACAGCTGAACCAGCAGCAGTAACTGAAAAAGAAGTAGAAACAGAGAAAACTGCAGCAGAAACATCATTGTCCAGAGAGGAAATGGAGATTGCAGAAACCTTGGTCAAAGCTAAGAGTGACACTCCCAAAGCCACTCAAAAGGCTAAGGGAGTAATAATCAAAGAAGGAGGTTTAGAAAAGAAAGAAAAAGAGGTCAGTATGGAGGATGCAAAGAAGAAGGGAAAGGAGAAGATGATTGAATCTGAGCAACCTGTAAAGAAAAAGAATCAGATAGAGTTAGATGAAGAAGTGGCCAAACAGCTTCAAGCAGAGTTGGAAAAGGAAGAAGAAATTCAATCTGCCAAAGACAGAGAGCTTGCACTAGATATGGCTAAAAGGTTGAATGAAGAATATCAAAAGAGTTTGAAGACTGCAGCTGCTGGCAAGATAGTTACAAAGAAGGCTTCAAGGCAAAGGCTGGCATTAAAGCAAAGACAAAGACAACCCTCAAAGACCTTCCTGGCTGATCAAGAAAGGAGGAAAATGATAAACTTTCTGAAAGGAGCTCTTGGAGTTCCTGAAGGAATGTTTACTAACATGTCCTATGGTAGGACAGAGAAGTTGTATTCAAAGGAGATGGTAAATCTGAAAGGGGACTCCACTCAAAGGGAAGAAGCTGAAAGAAAGATGAAAGAGAGGCATGATATCAACATACAACAACCCTTCCCTGAAAGTGAAGAAGGAACTCCTATCAAGGAAAGGAAAGAAGAAAAGAAAGAAGAGACATTGGCTCAACAAATTGGAGTCATCAAAAGAAAGAAGACAATTGCCACCAAGCCAAAGGCAAAAAGGGCAAGACTTGAAGAAGAAAGAGCAGAAACAGAAGCAGAACCTTCTGTTACACCTTCAGCAGAACCAGAGCAGAATCCAGAGCAATCCAATCAGCAATCAAATGAGCAGGTTGACTTGTTCATGACCTTAACAGATGAAGAACCAGTACAAGCTGTTCCTATTTCAATGAAGGCACCAGAAGTCATCTTTTGGGATATTCTGAGAGACAACAGAAAAGAATATTTTAGACTCAAAAGAATGGGTGATTTGTTTGAAGTATATGCAACTTGGGGCAAAGTGATCAGAAGTTGTTCCAGGGCTGACCAAGAGGAAATGCACAAGGTGGGAATAAAGCTGTATGAGTCTGTGATGCAAGGAACTGAAATGAGTTTACTTAAAGTTGCCATAGAGTACTTATGCATGATGTTTGATCCTGAAAAAGTGGTGTACAGGATCAAGGATTTGCATCATGAGTATGGGTTTAAAAGGATTGATCATTGAATGCTATTTGAAAACTGTGGTGTCTACATGATCACAATAGATAAAAGCTATCATGAGTACTTTCTGGTTGACAAGGTATATGATCATAGCAAGGATAAGATGGAAGGGATGCTAAAAGCCAAGCTATTATGTGCAAAAGGATCTGAAATGGCCAGAATTGTGATCAGAAGGACAATCAATCAAAGTCTGGGACTGGATCCAAATTTGGGCAACTGAGCTGAAGTGTTGAAAGCATCATGAAGACCATATCATGAAGAACTTAACTTCTCTTTCTGAAAAGTTAAGTTAAGGGGAGATTGTTGGGTCTGATTATGCTAAGTATGGTTTATGCTGCTGATTAATGTTGCTAAGTGATTAATACTGCTAGACTATCAAGATTACTACTGCTAGTAGAATTAATACTACTTGAAGAGTTAGTGTTGCTACTTGAATAGTTAGTACTGCTTGGAGAGTTAGTACTGCTAGTAGTTAGTACTGCTGAAGATTAATGCTGCTGAAGATGGTTAATACTTCTGAAGATAATTAGTGTTGCTTCTAAAGATAAAGATGATTTGGAGATAAAGACAAGTTGGAGATAAGACTGAAGATAATTATGGTATTGATGCTGAAGATCAATTGTATTTTGATAATTATCTTGTATTCAGTCTTGTATATATAGTATAGAAGTCTTTGATAGAATTAGATTATTATTCAGAATCATTATTCATACGTTTGTGTTTAGAGAATTAACCTCAAGACTAGTTTAGATTCTTTCTATAGAGAAGTATAGAACGTCTGTTGAGCTTGTTCAACAGATTGAGGTTTTGTGTGTAATCATCAAGTTGAATCAATATAAACTTGTGATTTGAGTTTTATATACTGTTTCATTGATTGTTAGTGTTAAAGTGTTTTTCCGCAACTTCTTTAGCATTGATTTTGAGTGTGTGTGAATTAAATTCTTGTTTGAATTTCGATCCTGACATTAAAAGAGAAAAGAAAGATATCATTCTTGTACAGATTTATGTTGATGACATAATCTTTGGCTCCTCAAACCCCAAGTACTGTCAGAACTTTTCAGCCCTAATGAGTAAACATTTTCAAATGAACATGATGGGGCAAATGAATTTTTTCTTGGGTCTTCAAGTAAAACAATTAGCAACAAGAATTTTCATTAATCAATCTAAGTATATCTCGGATATTCTTCGGAAATACCAGATGGAAAAATCTTCACCTATGAAAACCCACATGTCTACCAGTATAAAGCTACACTCCGATCCTGACGGAAAAGCTGTGGATGCTACTACTTATAGAGGAATGATAGGTTCACTGATGTACTTGACGGCTAGACGGCCAGATATTATGTTCTCGACTTTCTTATGTGCAAGATTTCAGTCGAAACCTAAAGAGTCTCACTTAGCTACGGTTAAGCGTATTTTTCGATATTTAAAAGGTACTGCTGATCTTGGTTTGTGGTACCCAAAAGAGACAGGTTTTAAATTGACAGCCTACTCGGACGCTGACCATGCTGGACCGGAAAAGCACATCGGGACATGTCCAGTTCTTGGGTGATCGTCTTGTCAGCTGGGCTTCGAAGAAGCAAAATTGTGTGTCAACATCTACCGCCGAGGCGGAGTATGTAGCAGCCGCCAGTTACTGCTTGCAAGTCATCTGGATGCGCACCCAGTTGAAAGACTATGGCTTTAACTACTCGAAGATCCCCATCTACTGTGACTCCAAGAGCGCCATTGCAATATCGAGCAATCCCGTCCAGCACACGAAGACGAAGCACATTGATGTGCGTTATCATTTCATAAAAGACCACGTGAAAAGAGGTACCATCGAACTCTACTTTGTTAATACAGAGCACCAGTTAGCTGACCTGTTTACCAAAGCCTTGGACGAAAAACGTTTTAATTATCTTGTGTCCAAGCTAGGTATGCTCAATCTGAAAGTTTGACCCTTTCACAGACCTATCCGAGTCTCATTCAATCACGAATGACTATGGCTTAGTGCCCCAGTGACTTGTCTCTGGATGCTCATGTTCACACTCATTGGTGATTGACTTTTACTCGTTCAGTTCTGTGTAAGTTTAAAAATTCTGTATTAACAAATTAGATTTCGTTAAATTTCTATTTTTTATCGTGTGCTTTTTCTTTTCCTCGTGGTATTTTTGTGTTTATTTTGCAGTTCATTCGTTTGTTCACTAAAAGAGTAAGTTGTTTGTGGTGGTTTTCGAGGATGTTCGTGTGTTCAGGGGGAGTACTATCGTATGATGTTTGGTAAGGTTCTCTAGTCCTCCATTCGAGGGGAAGCAGGTAAGTTTTTCCTGTGTTTCGATTTCCTCGCGGTAATAATCGAGGGGGAGCAAAATCTCGCAAGTGATTCCATGTTTGAGGGGGAGCAATTCCTATTTCTTAAGTTTTTTTCCTTAGGATTTTTTTTCTTCTGTTCTCACTTCGTTTGATCTTTCGCTATTTTCTCTTCAAAGTTTTTTTTAGGATTTTTTTACTTACTTTATTTTTTCTTTAATTTTTTCCCCTGTTTTATAAATCTAAATCTACAAAAATATTTTTTGATTTGTTTTTTGTTTATAATAGCTTGGCCCGGTCCATTTGTCCATATTCTTTCTCGGCCCAAATCCTTATTCGCGGACCGACCCAACCTTCTATCGACCGGGGGTTTAAACACCCCGAGACGATTCTTATTCCCTCTTTCTATCTCATTCTCTTAATCTCTCGACCTAACTCACTCTCTCGATCTCAAAATCTCTCTCGACCGTCGCTCTTCATCACTCTCTCGATCTTCTATCGTCTTCAAACCCCGATTGCTCTAAGGTATGTGTTTCAATCTCTCGGTTCTCTCTCGCTATTCCGATCTTCGACCCCGGTCGATCGTCTATTACAATCGACTCCGGTCGATTCGTCTTCCGGTCGAATCAATTTCGATTGACTCCGATTATTCTCCTCGGATCCGATTTGGTCGAGTTGAGTTTGTATTGCATATGTTGAGTCAGTTTAGGGTTTCGATTGTTTGAATGAATGCAAATCTGTTATGTATTTCGATTGACACTGGTCGACAGGGTGATATCGATCGATTAAGTTCGACACCGGTCGTATTGACCCCTGTCAATTGACCTAAATTTATAACGGTCGAATACCTAATCGGGTTAATATCTTATCGGTCGAAGGCCTATACCGGTCGAATGACCATACCGGTCGAAGGACCATACCGGTCGATTGACCATACCGGTCGAATGACTCTACCAGTCATTCCTTTACCCCGGTCGAAGACTTTATCGGTCGAAGCCCATACCGGTCCTTTGGTGATCCAATCTGTATACTGCTTGGTGTTTTGGTTTAAGGGTCTTTTGTGCTTAATAGCTAATATATATATATATATATATATATATACATGTTTCTGCATGAGGTGAGAGTGAGAGTTCGAGTTTCGAAACATGGTGATTTTAAATTTCTATGGTGGTGCGCGAATTGGTTACAAACCTGGTTCCGAAATTAGGGTTTGTTTTTCCCAATAACTTGGAGTTAGCATAGGTTGTGGTTTAAACTATTGCCATTTAACTCCAACGACCTCTTGGTCTTCTATGTACCTAAGCTCTAACCGATTTATTCTCACAGGTAGAATGGCGCAAAACCTGAATCCAACGATTGACCCAATAGCCGATGCCGAACTGATTCCCGAGGATCAGTTCATTCAGCTTACACCAAACAACTACCATCTCGATGTCACCCAACCTGCCATTCAATATCAGGTGATCATTGAGATTCTCATGGGTCATCCTATCTCCTATGCACTCACAGAGACTGCCGAAGTGCCCCACTTATATCTCCACAAGTTCTGCCGGTCTCTCACTGCCTTGGAGGCCAACGATGGTTTTCAACTGGAGGGTCGGATTGATCACACGCCAGTACTCCTTACTCGTGATCTCTTCCGACAGTTCCTCAATCTGCCGACCGCCGCATCATTTCCAGGGCGAAACAACTATGACCCTATTGTATCGGACGCCACTCTCTGCGCTGACATCATGTCCTTAGGCTACGGTGCGGAACTCCGCCTCCCATCTGGGTTCAACCGCAAGCACCTTCCCACTATCTGGTACACGCTGTTTACGTACCTCAATCGGTGCCTTTCGGCGATCACAAAAGGCATCGATCAGACGAGTACCCCCATCCTCCACCTATTCCACTCTGTGGCATTCCATCGCCACGCAGACTACGCCGATTTCCTCTGGTCCGAGCTTGTTCAGAGAGTACGAGCCAACACTACAAAAAGACAAAACTTCATACCCTTTACGAGGTTTCTCCAGCTGATCATCCACAGCTTCATGAATCTGTATCCAGACATTGCACGCCGTTCATCACACCCAACTTGTCCGCAACACCCGACTCGCAAGATACCAGCTCGTCCTGATCCAGAAGGTGTTGTCGCCCGACAAATCCCTATCGGGTTACTGGCCTATGCTCGTCCCACGAGACTGAGTGTTATAGCGTATAGGCACACACACAATCTTCCAGCTCCTATGGTCTGACCAGAACCGGCAGGACCTGCCCAGGGAGCAAGACCTGGGAGGCGTGAGGGTCCACGTCCACGTACGAGAGGCGGTAGCGTCCGAATAGCTGGGGCTTCCGGACAGGGTGTGACGAGAGAACATATTGTGAGGGGGACTGGAGTGGGCAGTGTCGTTGGACGGAGCAAAGCCAGTACTTCACGACGATCACCGACACCACCACGGGTAGCCTCTCCCATGGTTGAAGAGGACACAACTACTGAATCTGCCAATGTTCAGTCCACTTCTGCCACCGAATCTGAACCGGACACAGCTGCTGAAACCGCAAACGAGTCTGCAGAGGCAGCCGACCAATCCGGCAGTCATTCGGAACCCGCCACCAATGCATCAGAATCAAATGATGAATCTTTTGACTCTGATGGTGATGATGATGAGCCCTCATCTGGAGAGATAAGGAGAGCGGAGGGAGTTATAGACGAAGATGATATTCAAGTGAGCTGAGAGAGGGAAAGAAATAGAAAATATGAAACTGAGCGTACACGAGTGATTTCACAACCACCTCTGGTTGTCGACCCCCAAGCCGCATCTAGCCAGGTAGCCGCATCTGCTACCCAGTCTCATGTGTTGAGACAGGGTATTGAAGAAGATGTCGTGGACCTAGCGACGCAAATGCACACCCCACCCAGCCACTCCGCCATCTCTCAACAGATGGTGGTTTCAAGTTCACACGGGGATATAGCACAAAAGCTACCGGTCTCTCACTTGGGGAGTTCCGGTATTGAAACAAGAGAGCAGCAGCCCCCATTCTCGACTTCTTTGGGTGCACAAAGTCTAGAGCCGTTTGATATGACTTCTCCTATTCCTAGGACACGGGTCCCATTCTCGGCTACTGCTGGAGCCCTTAGTGGCCCAACCGGAACACCTATAGTAATTCCAACTTCGGTTGGTTTACGAGGATTGGGTGAAAGTCCTACCACAACCATCATCACGCCAGCTGTGAACGTAGGTGGCTCGACTTCTACAGTCGTAGCTACAACTGGAAGTCTAAGTGACCCAGGAGTTACCCAACATGAGTCCGTCTCAAGGGAATTCATGGACGGCGCCCTAAAGGCTGTCCACAACATGATGCGATCCGAGTTAAGGGAGGAGGTAGACGCACTGAAGTGTATGATCAAAGGCAAAGGTCCAGCTACTGAGCCTGAACCACTACCTCCTACACCACCACCCTCCATTCCAGCTACTGATATGTCAATCGAGGACCTGAAATCCATACTTCTTGCCAAGCTTCTTGCCCAATCTCAAACAGAACCCTCCCAGGATGTCGATCTTCTATCGCTTTTACGTGCACAAGCATCCACGCCTACCCCACCACCCCCAACCCATTATATCTCCTGAGGCCTTCCAGCTACAACAAGCCATGCTTCAGTCTCTACAGTAAACCGTAGTTGTATTGACTGAACGCCTATCAGCCGTGGAAGACACCTGCCGAAGCCAGGCAGCCAGGCTCAAGCGCCGGCATGACGATCAGGATTATCTTGATCACCATGAGGTGGAGAAGCACCAACGCCTAACAGAGCCAGAGACACAGTCTGTGGACACAGTTCAGGTGGGAACGGAACAAGGTTCGGGTTCTGGTACTCAACCAGAAGGGTAGGGGCATGCACGGGAACAGTGTATGGATTTAGTGTTGTATGATATTCCAAGGGTTGAAAAGCCTGAGGAATTTGATGAAGGTTCTCCGATAGTTCCTAAAGACTGGGCATTAATTCTTGATCTTTATGAAGTTTCTGACCCGACAGAAGAACAGAGCAACACTGAAAGAGCGTTGGTAGTCATGCAAGCCGAAATAGATGAGATTCTTCATCCGGATTATCAGCCAGACGATCAGACTTCTGTCGCGGTTCCACTTTTGACTTATCCTGTTGATCACCCTGATCTTCCTGATACAGATATTCCCGTCAGATCTCTTCCAGCTTCACCAGTTGTGGAATCAGAAAGTACTCAGCCAACTCCACCATCCAAGTGGGAAAGAGTCAGAAAGTACTTATTCGGAAGTATGATGAAGTTGTACTTCATGGTCTACAGTCAGTAAAAAGCAAGGAAAAGCAGCGTGAGTTCGTATTCGTGTATAAGAAGTTTCAAGGCAAGTACTCCAAGACAAAGCTCAGGATTACATCAGTTGACCATATTCAATATGCCTTCATCATGAAAGTAAAGTATTCAGACTTCATGGTAACGAGAGAAGATGGCCAGAAGTATTGTTTTTCTGAAGCTGACTTTCCGTATCTTGAACCACAAGGTCTGTTGTTCATACTTCGAGACTTAAAGACCAGAACCATCAGACCCGGGGAAGTCATTGATGCACTCGAGACAGTAAAGAGATATATGAAGTGTGCAATGAAGCTTGCCTCGGTGGAAGATTTTCAGATCGGGTTAGAAAGCGACCAGCCAAAGATAAACCTGCTCAAGCCTGATTTGAAGATTCCTTTTAAAGCCCAGAATGTACCAGCGTTTACTGTGTTAAAGCTTCCAGAACTCGGCATGACTTACGTAAACGACAAAGGCGTTATGCGTTTCTCTCAGTGATTTGATAACGACCCTCTTCTATACTTAGTGAAAATTACGTTTTAATATGTATTAGTGTTTCACCATCAGCGATCAGACTGAGTCTGTTCAGTTATCACTGATAGTCTTTCTTATAAACATTTATATGTATTAGTGTTTCACTATCAATGATCAGACTGAGTCTGTTCAGTTATCACTGATAGTTCCTAAAGTAAACAGCCAACGTAATCCCTGAAGACAAGTCTCGCGTCAACAGATGTTCATAGCTGAATCAAAGACGAAGCTGCTGAACAAAGAGAAGTCTACTAGTGACCTTATGCGGATATCAGTGAAGCAAAGACAACTCTACTTATACGCGAAGGAACATGAGAAAAAGCTTCAGCGATAGCTGAACCTCTTTATCTCTGAACTTAGAGACACTCAGCGATCAATCGATCACAAAGCTTATGCCTCAAGTTTCCTTTTGTCTATCCTTGCACAACCTAGTACGATGTGTCAGAACGGACAAGTCTCTGCAACCATTCATACAACAACTCTGTCAGCTACACTGTTCATGACCCGGCCGAAAGCATGTCTCCCAAATGTCAGACTCCCAAAGCCAATCAATGAACGCCACGTGTAAAGTATCCTGCCATGCATTTAATGCATAGGGTATAAATAGGAAGTTCACCCCTTCATCTGAAGGTGTGCTTCATCCTTAAACTCAATATAGAAACCCTTGTTTTCTATATCTCTTAATCCCCTCTCTCTCTGAATGTCTTGTGTAATTATCTTAGTGTTTCTTAAGTTTGTTTAGATTGAGTCTGTCTTAATCTTATTCCGCAACAAACTTGTAAATTGTATTTTGATTTATCAATAAACAATTTATTAAACTTTAAATTCTGTGTTTGTATTCAACCCCCCCCCCTTCTACAAACTTGTTTAGCACCTTCGGGACCAATAAGTGGTATCAGAGCGGTTTGTTTAAATCTAATAAACAAGATCTTGCTGTATACTCTTCCTTGCTATTCTAAAATGGCATTAAACACAAACACAAACTACTATGATAATGGTTCACTTTCTAAACCTCCTCGATTTAGCAGAGATAACTTTTCTCTATGGAAAAATCGAATGATGCTATTTCTTGAAGGTGCGGATCCTACTATACCTGAATATATAGAAAACGGACCCTATGAACCTGTTAGAATTATAGTTGCGGTTCCCGCCACTGCTACCACTGAAGCTGTCCCTGAACGATATGTCGTTAAGGAAATAAGACAGTGGAGTGATGAAGATAAAAAGAAGGTAGGCATAGATGCAAGAGCAAAGACCATTATTTCAATGGCTCTGCCTGATGAAGTTTTCCATTCCATCATGCATCTGAAAACTTCTAAAGAAATGTGGGAAACCATATGTGTTCAATATGAGGGCACCACTGAAATCCAAGAGACTCGAAAGATTAACTTGGTAAGACAGTATGAAAGTTTCATCGCTGGTAAAAATGAATCTCTTTCTGACGTCCATCAGCGGTTTAACTGCCTAATCATTGACCTAAGAACTGTTGGTAGGACCTATTCTAATTCTGAGGTCCTAACAAAATTCTTGGAATGTCTTCCTGAAAGCTGGGACAGTTATTCAATATGTCTTAAGCTGACAAAAGACTTACATACTCTCTCTTTAAGCACTCTGTATGGAATATTGCTCAACTATGAGCAATCAAATCTTCTGAAGAAAAATCTTGTAAAAGATTCTAAAGATTCCAAAAGTACTCCTGTTGCTTTAGTCTCTTCAGAGATAATTCCATCTCAGCGATCTACTCTCACCATCACTGAGTTAGATTCTGAATCTGAGGATCTATCAGACCCCGATATTTCAGAGTTTGATGAGTCCTTAGCACTCTTGACAAACTCTTTTAAGAGATTTGCAAGAAAGAGTAACTTCCGAGGAAGTAAACCTCTCTCTCTTACTGAAAAGCCAAAATCAACTTCGGTTGATAAGGCTACTGCCACTTGCTATAACTGTGAAAAGATTGGACATTTTGCTAGTGAGTGCAGGTCGAAAAAGGTCTTCAAACCTTCTACCTCAAGAAGATCCAGTGATGACAAATACCATAAGCTGAAGAACAAATATCAAAAGCTGAAAAGCTATCAGCAAAAAGGTAAAGGTCTCATCGCTGAAGAACACGACTGGGCTGAATCAGAAGAATCATCTTCTGATGAAGAAGAAGTCGCTAATCTTTGCCTCATCGCTGAGATTAAAGAAGAAGTGGAAGAACCATCTGAATCTTCTATGAGCTACATATCATCTCAGGTATCTATCTCTACAAATCCCTCTCTACCTGAAGCTGAGAGAAGTCGCGCCGTTGATGTGCTGACGATTGACCTTTATAATGCCCTAAACGACAAAACTCAAGCTGAGAATAAAAATGTTCATTTAACTCAAGAGCTGGAGAAATGTCATGAAAAGATCAAAGAACTAAATCTTTTAGAAGAAAAGTTGAAAGATCAAGTCATTATAAATGAAATCATCAGTATTGAACGCGAACAAGCCATCGCTGCTCTAAAAACAGAAAAGGCTCATGTCGAAAAATGGTGCAAATCATCAACAAAGATCTCTGAGATAATAAATGCTCAAACTCCTGATAGTGATAAAACTGGTCTTGGTTTTTGGACACCTCAGGACGATCCTAAGGAAGAAAGTTCCTCGCTTAAGTTTGGAACTTTTGTCACCTCTTTCTTTGACACTTCTTATAATCAATTCTATCCCTGTTCTTCTTCAAATCACATCCCTGAGGAAAAATCCAAAGACACTAAGTCTACGGATAAAGGAAAGTCCATTCTCCTTCCTCAGAAGGCAACCAGGAAAGCAAAGCTGAAAGTTCCTTCTAAACCTTCAGCTAAGCAATCCTCTAGCTCTGTGATAGAAATCTTTGATCTCTTTCCTCCAAAGCTGAAGATTGATCTTAAAACCTCGAGATCTGAAGAAATGAAAATTCCTCCCAGATCTCAAGAGAAAAGTCTTCTTGGACCTGGCCCTGCTCATCTTAAACTTACAAAACATTCTACTTCTGATCCTAAAACCATTTTCAGATATAGAAAATGTTATCACTGTGGTTTTACTGATCATATTGCAAGTAAATGTCCAACTGCCACTGAAGCTGATAAAAAAGCTAAAGTGAAGAAAAATGTTTCTAAAGCTAAGAAGGTCACCAAGGCTGAAAAATCAACCAAGGTGAAAAATACCACTAAGGTTAAGAAATTAACCAAAGTGAAGATTACCACTGAAGCTGAATCTTCATCAGCTGAGAATACTACTGAACTTACCTTATCCACTAACTCTGAAGGACCCATTGAAAAGTGGGTACCAAACAACGTTTAATCTTCCTTATGTGTGCAGGGATCAAAGGGCATCTGGTATCTTGATAGTGGATGTTCTCGTCATATGACTGGACAAAGAGACCTGCTCACTGAATACAAGGAAGAGAAAGGTCCCTCTGTGACCTTTGGTGGAAATGGTAAAGGATTTACCCGAGGGTTTGGTGTCCTCAGCAGTGGGACAACTACCTTTCGAAGAGTCGCTTATGTAGATGGACTGAAGCACAATCTTCTAATCATCAGTCAGCTATGTGATAAAGACTATGAAGTACGCTTTTCTAAGAAAGCATGTTCAGTGTTAAATGAGAAAGGAAAACTTGCTCTCAGTGGTCATCGCAGAGAAAATGTCTATGTAATAGATATGGACTCTACTATCACTGAAAACTTATGTTTTCTATCTAAAGCCTCTTCTGATGTCAACTGGCTATGGCATAAAAGGCTCTCTCATTTAAATTTCAAAACCCTGAATTCTCTCTCATCTAAGGAACTAGTTTCTGATCTTCCTCAGCACTCATATGCTAAAGAATCTCTCTGCTCAGCATGTGAAAAAGGAAAACAAACAAAAGCAAGTTTCAAGTCGAAACAAGTTTCCTCAGTAACAAGTCCTCTTCAGCTCTTGCATATGGATCTGTTTGGCCCTGTCAACATCCAATCAATAGCTGGAAAGAAATATACACTTGTCATTGTAGATGAATATTCTCGTTACACCTGGGTTATCTTTCTTCGCTGTAAGAGTGATACTCCAGAAGAACTAATATCTTTTGTGAAAAAGATGGAAGTGCTGAACAATCTTACTGTTCGTTCAATAAGAAGTGATCATGGAACTGAATTCAAAAATAGTTCCCTGAACAATTTCTTTGAGAACAAGGGAATCTCTCACAACTTCTCTTCAGTAAGAACACCTCAGCAAAACGGAGTCGCTGAAAGAAGAAACAGAACGATCATAGAAGCTGCTCGATCAATGCTCAGCGATTCTCATCTCCCTACTCAATTTTGGGCTGAAGCTGTAAACACTACATGTTTTACTCAAAACAAAGCGCTGATAATAAAGCGATTTGGGAAGACAGCTTATGAACTTTTTGTTGGAAGGAAGCCTTCTATCAGCTTTCTTCATATCTTTGGTTGTCAGTGCTTTATCTTAAACAACAGAGATCAACTTGGAAAGTTCGACCCAAAAGCTGATGATGGAATATTTCTAGGATATTCCTCCATCTCCAAAGCCTACAGAGTCTTCAACAAGAGAAGACAAACCGTAGAAGAAACAATTCACGTCACTTTTGATGAAACTCGCTCAGCGAACTCCAAACCAATCGCTGACAATGAAGAGTTAAATGCTTGGATGCTTTCTCACTACAGAGAAACTGAACCTTTCTTCTCTAACCATCAGCATTCAGATCCTCCAGTCGCTGATGATAATCCAAACATTATACATCCTACCGCTGAATCCAACTCATGGGTTTCAGCTGAACCTTTAAACACACTCCTACCATCAAATCTGCCTTCGTCTGAAAACCTCTCCAGTGAATCTACTCAACAGTTAATCGCTGATGAACCTCAATCGTCATCATCAATAAACATTCAAATTGTTGATCCAACCTCGGAGTTAAGCAATAATGCTCCTGCTCAGCGATGGACCAAAGATCACCCAATAGATCAGATTCTTGGTGATCCAGATGCAGGTATTCAGACACGACGAAGCTCAGGTAATATCTGTCTCTTTGTAAACTTTCTCTCCTCAATAGAACCAAAGAAGACTGATGATGCCCTCAGAGATCCAAACTGGGTCAGCGCTATGCAAGAAGAGCTGACTGAATTTTCTCGAAACAAAGTTTGGAATCTCATTCCTAGACCATCTGATAAAACTGTAATAGGCACCAAATGGGTGTTTAGAAACAAGTTAGATGAACATGGAACTGTAACCCGCAACAAGGCTCGACTTGTTGCTCAGGGATACAGACAAGAGGAAGGCATAGACTATGATGAAACCTTTGCCCCTGTGGCCAGGCTCGAAGCAATTCGACTATTCTTAGCTTATGCAGTCTATAAAGACTTCATCGTGTATCAAATGGACGTAAAATCAGCGTTTCTAAATGGAAAGCTGAATGAAGAAGTCTATGTAGAACAACCACCAGGGTTCTATGACCCTAAGCATCCAAATTATGTATATAAATTGGATAAGGCTCTCTATGGTCTAAAACAAGCCCCTCGAGCTTGGTATGACACTCTCTCATCTTTTCTTATCTCTGAAAATTTTGAGCGTGGCAAGATTGATAATACGTTATTTTTTAGAAAGATAAAAGGTCATATAATTCTTGTACAAATATATGTCGATGACATAATATTTGGTTCTACTAACCCATCTCTGTGTACTCGCTCCGCTGAAAGAATGAAGAAAGAATATAAGATGAGTATGATGGGTGAGCTGACATATTTTCTTGGTCTTCAGATTAAACAATTTGACAAAGGTACTTTTATCAGCCAAGGTAAATATGTTAAAGATATGTTGAAGAAGTTTGATCTTACTCAAACTTCAGTGATGAAAACTCCTATGGCACCACCCCTGACACTTAACAAAGATCCTTCTGGAAAACCTGTTAATGTCACTGCCTATAGAGGAATGATAGGCTCTCTGTTGTATCTCACAGCAAGCCGACCTGACATCATGTACTCTACTTGTTTATGTGCACGCTATCAATCTGAACCCAAGGAATCCCATCTGATCGCTGTAAAGCGAATTTTCAGATATCTGAAAGGAACTCCTAACCTCGGTCTTTGGTATCCCAAAGACTCAGGGTTCGATCTAACTGGTTATTCTGATAGTGATTTTGCAGGATGTAAACTTGATAGAAAGAGTACCACTGGTGGATGTCAACTCTTGGGAGGAAAGCTGGTAAGTTGGACAAGCAAGAAGCAAAATTATGTGTCCACTTCCACAGCTGAAGCTGAATACGTAGCCGCTGGAAGCTGTTGTTCTCAAATCTTATGGATGAGAAATCAACTGTTAGATTATGACCTTCAGTTATCAAAGATTCCTATCTATTGCGACAGCAATAGTGCTATCGCTATAGCAAATAATCCTGTGCTACATTCAAAGACAAAACACATAGAGATCAGATATCACTTTATCAGAGATCGTGTGATGAATGGTGATATTGAACTTCACTTTATTCCTACTGACTTTCAGCTCGCTGATATATTCACCAAACCTCTTGATGAGACAAGGTTCAACTTTCTCATCAGTGAGCTTGGAATGTTGAACCTTGAAGAATAATTCTTCAGCGTTCATGTATTGTGTCAGTAATCAAAAGTTCCCCTTTCATCATTCTCTCTGATAAATATTCTGACTCTCAGGTATGTTTTCTCAATCCCTACTGAATCTTCATTCAGTTTTGAGATTTTTTAATCACTGAATCTTTCTTCAAATGATTAAAAGCTTTTTAATTAAATTTATCACTGATATTTATATTCAGTGATCCTTTTAAAAGAAAATCTATCCCTATCTTTTCATCAGGGATACTTTCAAAAAGAAAATTCTATTGCTGATATTTTCTCTTCAGTAATAAATTTCAAAACAGAAAAATGAAACGTCTCTCTCTCCTATGACGTCATTTGAGCGGATAATTCACGACATGCCTTTTTCTGACACGTTCGTCCATTGCTCTTCTATCCAATCAACTTTGTGGAACGTGTCAATGTCATGATGATTTTTTCCCGCTTCATTCCTACTCTCTCCTCTATCTCTTTGTATAAAAGGAATTCTTCTCTCCTTTATACGGTTTACGCTTTCAAAACTTTCATAGCAAGAAATAATCTTTCTCAAGAACACTCAAGCAAGTAAACCCAGAATATTGAATCTGCAACTCTTCTTCTTCAGAATAAACAGGTTTATTTCATGTTTATATGCATTGTTCGTCTGCTTTCTATTCTTTTTAAAATCCTACTCGTTCTTGTTCTTCATAGATTTTATAAAACGTTCTTATTTCAAAACTAAAAATCATTCTTTCTGATTTTATGTTTTTTTTTAAATAAAAACCTTTTGGTTTTTAAAGTGTTCTTCATTCTTTCTACCCAGAACACTATTTTTCTCTTCCTAAAAATAACTTGATATTTTTCCAGTTTCCCCTCATCTAAGAGAAACCGGTAATCATATTATTTTTAATCATAATCATTTCTTCTATTATGCTTCTTTCCATAACAGAAATGGCACAATCTTCGATCGTTGCTTCCAAGCATGTGCGATTCGCTATCACTGAAGTTGAGATTACTAAATGTAATCACTTGGGAAGACTCGACTTTAAAGCTGACAAATACCCACATCTGGTGGAAGCTGCTGATTTTCTCAAAAAATCATGCATAGCTTACGCGATCACTGTGGATCCTAAGCCTTCAAAGACTCTACTCCAGCAGTTCTGGTTCACTGCTGATGCCACTGAACTCACCAACAAAAAGGGTGAACGAGTCCCTGCTATCTCCTTCAGCACGGATTTGGGTCCAGGGAGCATGACCGCTCTTAGCCTCAGGAAATCCTTGAGATTCCCTGACAAACCAAAGAGTGGGTTCGACGCACTCCCCACTGATGCTGAGCTGATATCCTTTCTGGATGCAATGGGTTATTGTTGGGAAAACAAACCGAGATCTTCTATTCCCAACAAAAAGCTCACCAAGATTCTCAAAGCTCAGATGCCTTCACAACTGAACTTCATCTTCTCGCACATAATTCAGTGCATGAGCGGGAAGAGTGGTTCGCTGGATCAAGCCAGCAAAACACAACTGCAAATGGCCTACTCAGTTATCGCTGGTCAAAACTTTGACTACGCCACTGCCATCTTTGAAGACCTGAGGTCGAGATTAGAGAAGCCTGAACGAGATCCCAAGATCTCGTACGTACATTTCATATGTACGTACATCAAGTTCCTCTATCCCAACACCTATCCCACCAAAGATGATGGCACTTTTGCCAGGATAGGTCAACGATCACTAGAGGTAAAGCCACTCGCCAACGAGGTAAGTATCTCTCTCCTTCGCTCTCGCCTATCTCTCCATTCTTCTTCTTTTTCAGCGACCACGCAGACGGTTCCTTCGTCTGCTATCCCTGTCGCTACCACTACTTCCAAACGACCATCAGCTAGTTCGATTGGTCCTTCTAAGAAGGCCAAAAAGACTAAGGAAAGTACACCCTCTAGTACTATACCTGAGGAAGCTTCTCAACAAGCTACCTTAGATGCATTTGTGGGTCTTTCCTCCACAACTCCAGAAGTCACTCAACCTGCCGTGTCAGCGATTTCAATCGCTGTCACATCATCAGTGACCCCACCCACTATCTCATTCGCTGAGATTAACCCCAACCCTTCTTCTATCCCCATAAATCTTCTCTCTCCTTCTTTGGTCTCTGAACCCGCTACCTCTTTACCTATAGGACCTGAACATCAAACGTTTGAGGAATCTTTACAGTTCTACAAAATGTTTGATACGTCAGGTAAACCTATTATCCTAAACACTTCTTTCCCCACCTCTCCAAATAAGCCCGTATCTGAACTCATATCATTTTCAGGTCCTAGTTTGGCGTCTGTTGACACGCATGTCAACAGTCTGGGAGAAAAGGTGGACGCTCTCACCAACACCATCAACAACACCACCAGCGCCGTAAATCAGGCTGGTGAGGAGCTGAAAAGGTTGACAGCCACCTGCTCATCCAAAGCTGAGAACTCCAAACTTTCAGCTGTGGAAGAACAAGTCGTCCAACTCAGAGAGTCCTCTCAACTCTTTCAGGGGCGATTTGAGTCTCTCACCACTGAAGTTCGAGATCTCTCTTCTAAGGTTGATCTCTGCATGTCTCTTCTACAACAACTTCTCCAAAAGGTATCTGAAACAGCTCCAGCGCTGCCTCCCTCCTTCACTGAAGATGATCGGACAAATCTCAACATCGCTGTGGAATTCATCCATGATGCCACATGCGACATCCCTGCAGTTGAAGAACGGGTCACGCGTCTGGAGGCTGACGTTCAAGTGCTGAAAGCTTCAACAGCTACTCCAGCAGCTGACCAACCCCCTGAAGTTGATAATGACAAAGAGGGGGAGAAGGCAAAAGAACCCTCTTCTATTCATTCTCTTCTCTTTGAAGATGATGAGGAAGAAGAAGATGAAGAGGAAGATGATCTAGATCTTGTTGATCAAGAAAAGGATCAACCCTCCAATGATGACGACGACGATGAAGAAGACCAATCTATGTGGTTCTCCAAGCCGAACGTATCAGGGACAACTTCGCAAGAAGTTGTCAAAGCAGGGGTGAGAGGTGATACATCTTCAAGCGCTCCTTCGCAGAGCAAAGACAAGCAACCAATCGCTGAAGAATGCCTGAGGACTGGATCACAATCTGAGGGGGAGCATCCTTCTCAGGTATGTCTTTCTATTGTACCACTCTCCTACTCTTTCCAAACCCCTATTTCCTTCTAGCCTTTCTCTCTCTCTTTCTAAAAATATACACTTATCCCTTCTTTCCTTCATTTTCTATCCAGACAGTTCTCACCCCTGCTTAAGGGTTCTGAACTACAAATAATACCAGCTACTATCGCTGAAGACATAATCCCAATCTCTATCGCTGAGATTGATGAAGAAGAAGAAGAAGATTCCCTGCTCCATCCAGGGAGGCCCTCTCGACCATCTCGTTGGTCAGAGGAAGTGATAAAGAAAAGAGCTGAAATGATCGCTCAACTAGAAAGTCAACGGCTGAAAATCCCTCTTCAAACATCCTTCTCAGAGCTCGACTTCCTCACTGAAGCTGAACGAGAAGAATCTGCCAAAGCTGAGAAACTGATCGCTGAATGCAGACGAGATGCCCAACTCGCTTTAAAGATTCAATCTTCTCAAGTCAAGGACAAGAAGCTGAAAAGAAAGCCTATGGAAGTTTAAGCTGCACTGCTGAAAGAAATTAAAGAGGAACGCTCCAAAGAACAAGAGATCAACGATAAGTCCATCGAATGGTGCAAACAGAAGATGGATTATCGCTCTGATCTTCTTCCAATAACAGCCGTGACTATCTCTGGTCGCAAGAAGAAGGATCAACTCTCAGTGACCATGGAGATTACCAGAGAGGATGGAACTCAGAAAGCTATGTACGTTTCCAAACTTGAAGGTTTCGGGTTTACAGAGTGGATAGAATTCTGGGATGCGCTGAAGAAATCGAAATCTACATACAGAGGTTACGTTGAAGGACTTCTTAAAGCTCTCATCAACAGAGTCACTTCTGTACTAAATCTGCCATCTTCTATCCCTCCCAATCCCAAGAAACTCAAGAGAAGAATTGGGTCCTCCTCCTCTGAAGACGTCGCCATCATCAGGAATGAAACTTCTATCAAATTTTCAAGAGATGCACTGTTTGGTCCTCCTCCTGATCTTTCAGTTCTGGATTTATCTCTGCCTCCTGGTGGTCCTTTCCAAGCTGGTCAAGTAATTGACAATCCTCATGGAATATTCTTCAGAGATGATGATGAGGAACTCAGATTTTAAAGAGTCTCTGAGATTCCTATCTGTCCTCTGAATCATCTCAAGGATCTCTTATGCTTATGGTGTGACTTCTTCCCTGCTGCTGAGAAAATCAAAGAAATTATCAGCCAAGAATCCTTGGAACGAAGACAGAAAGGAGAAGAAATACCCGAGTATATGATAAATCCTCCTAAATCTTCTTATAGCTGATAGATTAGTTTTCTCTTCTGTAATCTATTAGTTGTACTTACAGTAGTTAGTTATTTCCTTGTAATTTTCATTCCTTGTAATTCTCTTCTTGAATTAATGAAATTTCAGTAAAGTACTTAACTTCATCAGTGTTGTAAAAGATCCCTCAAAATAGTAATTGGGACATGTATGTTACGAGTCCTGATTATTCCATCATTTTGAATCATAAAGTAATTTTCTTCAGTTACTTTGTCATTATCAAATAGGGGGAGATTGTTGATCCAAACTCTCTCAGTGATTTGATAACGACCCTCTTCTATACTTAGTGAAAATTACGTTTTAATATGTATTAGTGTTTCACCATCAGCGATCAGACTGAGTCTGTTCAGTTATCGCTGATAGTCTTTCTTATAAACATTTATATGTATTAGTGTTTCACTATCAATGATCAGACTGAGTCTGTTCAGTTATCACTGATAGTTCCTAAAGTAAACAGCCAACGTAATCCCTGAAGACAAGTCTCGCGTCAACAGATGTTCATAGCTGAATCAAAGACGAAGCTGCTGAACAAAGAGAAGTCTACTAGTGACCTGATGCGGATATCAGTGAAGCAAAGACATCTCTACTTATACGCGAAGGAACATGAGAAAAAGCTTCAGCGATAGCTGAACCTCTTTATCTCTGAACTTAGAGACACTCAGCGATCAATCGATCACAAAGCTTATGCCTCAAGTTTCCTTTTGTCTATCCTTGCACAACCTAGTACGATGTGTCAGAACGGACAAGTCTCTGCAACCATTCGTACAACAACTCTGTCAGCTACACTGTTCATGACCCGGCCGAAAGCATGTCTCCCAAATGTCAGACTCCCAAAGCCAATCAATGAACGCCACGTGTAAAGTATCCTGCCATGCATTTAATGCATAGGGTATAAATAGTAAGTTCACCCCTTCATCTGAAGGTGTGCTTCATCCTTGAACTCAATATGGAAACCCTTGTTAATGCATAGGGTATAAATAGTAAGTTCACCCCTTCATCTGAAGGTGTGCTTCATCCTTGAACTCAATATGGAAACCCTTGTTTTCTATATCTCTTAATCCCCTCTCTCTCTCTGAATGTCTTGTGCAATTATCTTAGTGTTTCTTAAGTTTGTTTAGATTGAGTCTGTCTTAATCTTATTCCGCAACAAACTTGTAAATTGTATTTTGATTTATCAATAAACAATTTATTAAACTTTAAATTCTGTGTTTGTATTCAACCCCCCCCCCCTTCTACAAACTTGTTTAGCACCTTCGGGACCAACACACATCATTTCTAGCTTTTGTCTACAAAGGTAAATACAAATATGTATTAATTGTCAAATACTAAAAATCAAGCTACTCAAGCTACTCTAGTGACTGACAGCTACTATATATCACTCCCTTATATCTCCAAAATAAACACAGCCCAGAAAATGTGTTATGAAAAAAACAGCCTGTACTACATCCTATAAAAGATAAAGCAATGGCAGAAACAAATACAAATACAAATCTAAAAATCAGGCTGCCACATATATACCAAACCCACAGAGTCGGAGATACAAATACAAATCTAAAAATCAGTTATAGAAAACAAAGAAGGGTTTCGATTTCGATATAGAAAACAAAGGAAAAAAAAACAAATCATGACAGGGGAGAGGGGAGGGATTTCGATATGGAAAAACAAAGGAAAAAAAGCAGTAGGATACCTGTGGGAGGTCGCCGGTGGGATTTCGGTGGGGGTCGTCGAGGAGACCACAGGGAAGAGGGGAGGGAGCAGCGTGGGATGTCTCCAGTGGGAGGTCGCCGAGGAGACAACAGGGGAGAGGGGAGGTCGCCGCGTGGGAGGTCGACGGTGGGAGGTCGTCGAGGAGACGACAGGGAGAGGGGAGGTCGCCGCGTGGGATTTCGCCGGTGGGAGGGAGCACCGGAGGAGACACAGCGGGAGAGGGGAGGGAGCACTGAGGAGAGGGCGTAGTCTTAGGGTTTTTTTTGGGAAAAAATTCGATCAGGTTGTTTTTGGGGGGAAGAAAAGAGTTGAGCGGGATAAGTGTTTTTGAGAACCCGCTCAAAATCATTTTCATCTTTTTTTTTTAATTTTTAAAAACAATTTAAAATTTTTAAAAAAGTTTTCAAATAAGAAATGTTTTTTTGAAAAAAACGAATTATATTTCGACGGATTTCCGACGGAAAATAATTTAATTTTTAAAAATTAACTCTTATTAATAGAAAAGGTTTTCAAATAATCGATTTTTTTGAAATGTTTAGTGTTCTAATATTTTTGGGACCCTGCTTTTGGAATTATCATCGTTAGTTTTTCAATTAACCGATTCACACGCAATATAGCCCATCAAAGAGCAATCCAACCGATTTAAGCCCAACTGAACCTATCAAAGCCAATTGTGATTGTTGGTGACTTATTAAGACCAATATATCCAATAGAACTGATTTAAGCCCAATAGAACAATCAAAGTCAAATAAAGACAATCAAAGCCCATTACGAGCATTGTTGACTTGTTACGGCCCAATATAACCGATGAAAACCCAACTGAATCGATTTAAGCCCAATAGAACCATCAAAGCCCAATAAAGCACATTACGAGCATTGTTGACTTATTAAGGCCCAATATAACCTATTAAACCCAAGTGAACCGATTTAAGCCCAGTTGAATCAGTTTAAGCCCAACAGAACCGATTTAAGCCCAATTGAACCGACTTAAGATCAATATAACCCATCAATCCCAATAGAACCCATAAAAACTCATTATAATTGTCATTGACTTATTAAAAGCCCAACTAAACCGATTTAAGCCCAATATAACTGATTTAAGTCCAATTGAATCGATTTAAGCCCAATATAACCTAATAAAACTCAGTTGAATCGATTTAAGCCCAATAGAGTCATCAAAGCCCAATAGAACCATCAAATCCCAATAAAAGCCCATAGATGCATGTGTTGTGTATTAGGGTCAATTAGACAACTAAGAACCATTATACACCGATATGAATCACTTAACCACCATTGTAGCCTAATATGACATTTCCTGAGTTATTAATGCCCAATTGTTGAGGAGAAATCCCAACATTTGCTGGGAATGCCACAAGCATCCAGCGCCCTCACCTTCGACTCGGGAGTACGTAACTGGCCGGGACTAACAGCCCGACCCGTTGGCTCCATGAAAGTGGTGCAGCCCCTCATGTCCGCCTGTCGCTTAGTACGGGGCTTTACGCTACCATGGTTTAAGGAAATAAAGTTGCGCCTTCACCATCAGCAATTGCTTTTGGTGTAGTGGTAAGTGCTTGATCCTAACAAGTTAAGCGTGCTCGGGCGAGAGCAATCCTAGGATGGGTGACCTCCTGGGAAGCTCAAGCCTTGGGACTTAACAATTGGTATCAGAGCGAGGTCGCGGGTTCGAGTCTCCCAGTGTGCAAATGCTGGGGGGGGGTATTGTTGAGAAGAAATCCCAACATTTGCTGGGAATGCCACAAGCATCCAGCGCCCTCACCTTCGACTCGGGAGTACGTAACTGGCCGGGACTAACAGCCCGACCCGCTGGCTCCACGAAAGTGATGCAGCCCCTCATGTCCGCCTGTCGCTTAGTACGGGGCTTTGCGTTACCATGGTTTAAGGAAATAAAGTTGCGCCTTCACCATCAGCAATTGCTTTTGGTGTAGTGGTAAGCGCTTGATCCTAACAAGTTAAGCGTGCTCGAGCGAGAGCAATCCTAGGATGGGTGACCTCCTGGGAAGCTCAAGCCATGGGACTTAACACCAATAACACTAGTGGTGACTTATTACGTTCTTGTGTGCATGTATCAACTGCATAGATGCATGTGTTGTGTATTAAGATCAATTAGACAACTAAGAACTAGTATACCCTGATATGAACCACTCAACCACCATTATAGCCTAATATGACATTTTATGACTTATTAATGTCCAATAACACCAGTGGTGACTTATTACGTGCTTGTGTGCAGGTATCAACTGCATAGATGCTTGTGTTATACATGTATTAGGGTCAATTAGACAACTAAGAACCATTATACCCCGATATGAACCGCTCAACCACCATTAGCCCAATATGACATTTTATGACTTATTAATGCCTAATAACACCAGTGGTGACTTATTACGTACTTGTGTGCAGGTATCAGCTGCATAGATGCATGTGTTGTGTATTAGGGTCAATTAGACAACTAAGAACCAATATACACCAACATGAATCACTTAACCACCACTATAGCCTAATATGACATTTCATGAGTTATTAATGCCCAATAACACTAGTGGTAACTTATTACGTTCTTGTGTGCATGTATCAACTGCATAGATGCATGTGTTGTGTATTAAGATCAATTAGACAACTAAGAACTAGTATACCCTGATATGAACCACTCAACCACCATTATAGCCCAAAATGACATTTTATAACTTATTAATGCCCAATAACACTAGTGGTGACTTAAAAAATGGTTTCTAAAATTTAACTTTATTAATATTTGAATTTAATTATAATTCTAAAATTTAATATAATATAATAGTAACAATATAATATAATTTTTAACTTTAATATAATTTTAGATTTGATATAATTTTGAATATTAAATTAATTTCGAATTTTTTATATTAATTTCCGACGAAAATTAATTTAATTTTAAATTAAAACAATTTCCGTCGGACATCCGTCGAAAATTAATTTAATAAGTTATTATTTAAGTTTAGATATTTATATTTTAAGAATTGGTTTCTAAAATTTAATTTTATTAAAATTTGAATTTAATTATGATTCTAAAGTTTAATATAATATTAACAATATAATATAATTTTTAATTTGAATATAATTTTAAAATCATAAATTAATTTAGCTTAATTTTGAATTTTTTATATTAATTTCCGACGGATTTCCGACGGAAATTAATTTAATTTAAAATTAAATTAATTTCCGTCGGAAATCCGTCGAAAATTAATTTAGAAAGTTCTTATTTAATTTAGATATTTATAATTTAAAAAATGGTTTCTAAAACTTAATTTTATTAATATTTAAATTTAATTATGATTCTAAAATTTAATATAATAGTAACAATATAAAATAATTTTTAATTTTAATATATTTTTAGATTTGATATAATTTAAATTAATTTAAATTAATTTTGAATTTTTTATATTAACTTCCGATGGATTTCCGACGAAAATTAATTTAATTTAAAATTAAATTAATATCCGTCGGAAATTAATTCTATTTTTTTTAAAAAATTTATATCTTAACCATTTAATGTAAGAAAATGTTTTAAAATAAAAAAAATTTAAAAATCGAATTAATTTCCGACGGAAATTAATTTAATTTTAAATTAAATTATTTCCGTCGGAAATTAATTCTATTTTTTAAAAAAAATTTATATCTTAACCATTTAATGTAAGAAAATGTTTTAAAACAAAAAAAAATTTAAAAATCGAAATAATTTTCGACGGATTTCCGACGGAATTTAATTTAATTTTAAATTAAATTATTTTCGTCGGAAATCCGTCGAAAATTAATTTAAAAAATTCAAAATTAATTTAAAATTCAAAATTATATCAAGTCTAAAATTATATTAAAGTTAAAAATTATTTTATATTGTTACTATTATATTAAGTAAGTTCTTATTTAATTTTAATAAGTTCTTATTTAATTTTAGATATTTATAATTTAAGAATTGGTTTCTAAAATATAATTTTATTAAATTTTGAATTTAATCATGATTCTAAATTTTAATATAATATAATTTTTAATTTTAATATATTTTTAGATTTGATATAATTTTAAATTTTGAATTAATTTAAATTAATTTTGAATTTTTTATATAAATTTTCGACGGATTTCCGACGGAAATTAATTTAAATTAAATTAATTTTCGTCGGAAATTAATTCTATTTTTTTAAAAAATTTATATCTTAACCATTTAATGTAAGAAAATGTTTTAAAATAATTTTTTTTTTAAAATCGAATTAATTTTCGTCGGAAATTAATTCCATTTTTTTTTAAAAAATTTATATCTTAACCATTTAATGTAAGAAAATGTTTTAAAACAAAAAAAAATTAAAAATCGAATTAATTTCCGACGGAATTTAATTTAATTTTAAATTAAATTATTAATTTCCGTCGAAAATCCGTCGGAAATTAATCAGAATTAATTTAAATTTTTTCTAATTTACTTGTTTAGTTACTAATTTATTTAATTAAACAAATATTTGTGACGGATTTGTGGCGGATTTTGTGACGGATATTTTATCCGTCACAAATCCGCCACAAATATTAAAGAGAATTTAAGTATTTATTTTCCGTAAAGTTTCAGTGACAGATTTGTGGCGGATTTCCGACGGATTTAAGGTGATGTTGACTTTTTTGAAATCCGCAGGAAAATCCGTCGAAAACATCCGTCAGTGATAGTGATTTTTCTAGTAGTGTATATTTCTCAAAATAACAAACCAATGCTTCTAAACTTTTCACCACAACATCAAGTAACATATTTTTTTATTGTAATTTTTTGCTAACCAAATTAATCCTATACAAAATTTCATGCCAAATAATCAAACTCACAATGAATTCAAAACTTGAAAGTTCACCGTTTACCAAAGATTCGGCATCTCTACATAATTTTCCATCATCACTAACTTGAGATAATTTAAACAAAGCTTCCCTTATTTGAGCAAATTGAGTTTTTATAGCTTTAACACTTTCGATATGACTTTCCCAACGAGTAGTAGACAAAGATTTCAAAGTCAAATCAACAATAAACTCAAGTAAAAGACTCCACCGCTTGGTAGAATTAGAAAACACATTGTATATTGTTTGACATGTTCCAAAAAATGTTTTTGCTTTATGACAAGAATTTGCCATATCACACAAAACTAAGTTTAGACAATGACAACCACATGGCATGTAAAATGCTCTAGGATTTATATCAAGCAATCTTTTTTGAACACCTTGATTTTTTCCTTTCATATTAGATCCATTATCATAACCTTGACCACGCACACAATTAATGTCTAAATCTAGAGATTTTAAAACATCTTGTAACACGTTAAAAAGACCTAAACCAGATGCATCGTCTACAACCAAAAACTCTAAGAAATACTCTTCTATATTTATGGGAGCACACGACATATCGACACATCTTACAATCAAAGTCATTTGTTCCTTGTGACTTGCATCAGGAGCGCAATCAAGAATTACCGAAAAATACTTTGCCTCTTTGATTTTTTTTAATAATCACACTCTTCACCTCGGATGCCAACAATTGAATCAATTCATTTTGAATTTTATGGCTAAGATAATGATAATGAGTTTCTTTTTCTTTAATTAGTCGAAAATGTTGTTTCATGACAAGATCAAACTCAGCAATCATTTGAAGTATACCCAAAAAATTCCCATTAGAATTTTGATAATTTTTTTCATTTGATCCACGAAAAGCCAAATTATATTGTGCTAGACATTTAACAACAACAATTATTCTAAGCAAAGATTGAGATTTGAGAAGCAATCGGTCGTATACGTATACTCATATATAGAATCGCACAAAACTGTCGATCGTCGTAGGGGCGTAGGGCATTACCGTTGATGATTAATCGATGCCTCATGCCTCTGGAATTGGAACGAACGCTGCCTTTGACTTTGAGAATCGGAAGAGACGAACAATCGAATATGTTTTGGTGGTAAATCGGAAGAGACGAACGATGCCTCATGCCTCTGCCATTGAGCGTCGATATGTTTTTGGTGTATATTTTTTGGTGTTTTTTTTCCAGCCCAAACCTACCTCCACCGTGGGCTTTGATTTTTTTTCAGCCCAATCCCAAATTATTAAACCTATATTACATATACTAACAATATATAAAATTTGATGCCCCTATGGACTTTGATGCCCTGTGCGGCCCGCACGGGCTGCACGGCCCCAGGGCCGGGACTGGTAAATGATTGAGAGAAATGGCTAGGAGATTCAATTGGCTATGTAATATGGCTATTTCAGCCAATTTCTCTTTTATAACCCTCTCTAAATTTCAAAATAAACAAAATCAATGGTTGAGATTAGATTTATAGGGTTTGTAAGAATAACATGTTTTATATATGAAACTCCCCCCTTTATATATATAATAGAAAATGTCATAAATTACCAACCTACTTAAGAAAAATATAATATAATATAATATTTTATATATATATATATATATATATAATAGAAAATGTCATAAATTACCAACCTACCTAAGGAAAAAAGTCAAAATTTTGTGAAGCTTGTATAAACGTTACGACGTATTTTAAAATAGGCCAATAATTTTTTATGTGAAATGGTAGAAAAAAACGATACATTTTTTTGTTGTTTGGAAAATAATAAAGCCAAAACTTTAAAAAAAATAGTTTATAAGAGGAAAAACCATCAAACAAGAGATCTAGCAACGAATAAGCCATTTTTTTTTACTTTCGATATCAAATGAGTTTCAGGGTCGTTTCTAGGCAAAGTTTGGACAGTGTGTATCCGTTGATAATCAATAATCACACGTTTAGGTAGAGACTAAGGTGCCGATTGTTTTTTAAGAGGTCTAAAGTTTGAAGTCTTATTTTAGTTATGATTAATAAGAGGAGGTGTGTAAAAAGGTCTGAACGATTCAGACTTAAGAACCATTAAGAAGTTTTTAAAAAAAACAAACAACCCCTAAATAAGATAATCAATAATTACAAAATTATCGATAACCCTTTGTACGTCATAATATGAATTTTATCCTCTCTGGTCTTTCTAATGTTATTGCATGTTGCTTCAACGTAGCTACCTAAAAGCTAAATTTGCACATGCATCCATCATGCATGCTTCAAGAAATGGAAACATCATTCATGGTCGCAATAAGGTTTAGACATAAAAAAACTTATTTGATATATATAAAGGGAAATATGATTAATTGAAATGTTCTTCTACGATAAATATTTAGAACTTAGAACTTGATTTTATTTGATCAAAGATGTAGAAGATGAATAGATGATATCTCTACATGTTAATCTTCAAAGGGTTTTTGGGATAAGTTGATTGCTTAATGATATGGTTGATAATATGTAGAGGTCATCATTTACGAGTTTGGACGGGTCCAGGCCCGGCCCTTGCGGCCGCACAGGGCATCAAAGTTCATAGGGGCATCAAATTTTATATATTGTTAGTATATGTAATATAGGTTTAATAATTTGGGTTTGGGCTGGAAAAAAAAACACCAAAAAATATACACCAAAAACATATCGACGCTCAAAGGCAGAGGCATGAGGCATCGTTCGTCTCTTCCGATTTACCACCAAAACATATTCGATCGTTCGTCTCTTCCGATTCTCAAAGTCAAAGGCATCGTTCGTTCCAATTCCAGAGGCATGAGGCATCGATTAATCATCAACGGTAATGCCCTACGCCCCTACAACGATCGACAGTTTTGTGCGATTCTATATATGAGTATACGTATACGACCGATTGCTTCTCAAATCTCAATCTTTGCTTAGAATAATTGTTGTTGTTAAATGTCTATCACAATATAATTTGGCTTTTCGTGGATCAAATGAAAAAATTTATCAAAATTCTAATGGGAATTTTTTGGGTATACTTCAAATGATTGCTGAGTTTGATCTTGTCATGAAACAACATTTTCGACTAATTAAAGAAAAAGAAACTCATTATCATTATCTTAGCCATAAAATTCAAAATGAATTGATTCAATTGTTGGCATCCGAGGTGAAGAGTGTGATTATTAAAAAAATCAAAGAGGCAAAGTATTTTTCGGTAATTCTTGATTGCACTCCTGATGCAAGTCACAAGGAACAAATGACTTTGATTGTAAGATGTGTCGATATGTCGTGTGCTCCCATAAATATAGAAGAGCATTTCTTAGAGTTTTTGGTTGTAGACGATATATCTGGTTTGAGTCTTTTTAACGTGTTACAAGATGTTTTAAAATCTCTAGATTTAGACATTAATTGTGTGCGTGGTCAAGGTAATGATAATGGATCTAATATGAAAGGAAAAAATCAAGGTGTTAAAAAAAGATTGCTTGATATAAATCCTAGAGCATTTTACATGTCATGTGGTTGTCATTGTCTAAACTTAGTTTTGTGTGATATGGCAAATTCTTGTCATAAAGCAAAAACATTTTTTGGAACATGTCAAACAATATACAATGTGTTTTCTAATTCTACCAAGAGGTGGAGTCTTTTACTTGAGTTTATTGATGATTTGACATTGAAATCTTTGTCTACTACTCATTGGGAAAGTCATATCGAAAGTGTTAAAGCTATAAAAACTCAATTTGCTCAAATAAGGAAAGCTTTGTTTAAATTATCTCAAGTTAGTGATGATGGAAAATTATGTAGAGATGCCGAATCTTTGGTAAACGGTGAACTTTCAAGTTTTGAATTCATTGTGAGTTTGATTATTTGGCATAAAATTTTGTATAGGATTAATTTGGTTAGCAAAAAATTACAATAAAAAAAATATGTTACTTGATGTTGCGATGAAAAGTTTAGAAGCATTGGTTTTGTTATTTTGAGAAATATAGGGAAACTGGACTTACTTCTGCCATTAGTGAAGCCAAAGAAATTGCAAATGAAATTGGAATTGAACCTGAGTTTCCTATAAAACGTTCTTATTTTAGAAAAAAACAATTTGATGAGATTCCAAATACTGAAAGACAACAACAATATGCTCAAGAGACATTTTGAACTGATTATTTTCTTGTTTTAGTAGATATGGATTTATCTCAATTGAAGACTAGATTTGAGCAAATGAAAATATTTGAATCAATTTTTGGTTTCTTGTTTGATGGGTCAAAGTTGGTTTACTTAAATGATGATGAATTGAAAAATTGTTGTATGAATCTTGAAGTTGCATTAACAAATGGTGATGATTGTGATATTGATGGGAATTATTTGTTATGGAATTGCAAATTTTGCAGAAAATGTTACCGTCTGAAGCATATGAAGGAGATAAGCCATGGATATCAATTCAGATTTTGGAATTTGCAAAGAAGATGGATATGTTTCCAAATGTGTTGCTTGCGTATAGGATTTTGTTGACTGTACCCGTCACGGTAGCATCTGCGGAAAGAAGTTTTTCAAAGCTAAAGTTATTGAAATCGTATTTACGATCTACCATGAGTCAAGAAAGACTAAACGGGTTAGCAATTTTGAGTATTGAAAGTAAATTTTTAACGAATGTCGAATATGAAAAATTGATTGATATTTTTGCTTCAAAAAATGCACGAAGACATCGTTTTAGGTGATGTAGGTTTATATTTTGTAATTTGGGGTTTTGGTTTTATGTCCCCCCCCCCCCCTTTTGTACTTTTTATTTTAATTAATGAAAATCGGCATAGAGATGAGCTGGTATATTTTGTCGTTTCATATACTTAAAACCGTCTAGGGGCATTTTTTTAGCATGCTCGTACAAGGCATCAAAATCCTTAGGAACGTCCCTGATTTGAACGTCCCTATATCTATCTATCTATCTATCTATCTATCTATCTATCTAGGGGTGGGTTTAAACGAGAACATAGTGCATTTAAAAGAATAAAGGGATAGATCTCGGCCCTTGATTAGATTAAATCAGTGGTTGAAATTAATAATGACATTTTATGTAATTAATGACAACAAAATACCCTTTAAAATTTGTTGGTAAATGACTTTAGGGGCAAAATTGGAATTTTTTTTAATGATATCAAACAGGCGATTTTTTAGGGATGTGATGATCATATCAAATCAAAAAAGAAATCTCTTCCTAATTTATCTCAATACGTCTCAATCTCTCCCAATTTTTTCTGAAAATAAATTCAAAATTCGTTTATCATGGTAAGCACAAGTGATTCGCTGCTATAATGAATTCAAATTTGGTTTATCATGTTAATCACAAATGATCTGCTGCTATAAAATTCAAAATTCGTTTATCATGGTAATCATAAGTGATTCGCTCCTATAATGAATTCAAAATTGGTTTATCATGCTAATCACAAGTGATCTGCTGATATAATGAATTCAAAATTCGTTTATCATGGTGTAATCACAAGTGATCCCTGGTATAATGAATTCAAAATTGGTTTATCAAGGTAATCACAAGTGATTTGCTGGTATTGTCATTGTAAATTTAATGCATCTAAAAGAAGACAAACTAAAATAAGTAATTACCATCAATGTACAAATACAACATCACAGGTGATCCTATTAGTAATAACCATATGAAATCTGGAAGACATGAAATGCCAATTCTTCATTCAACTTAAATATATGATTATAAGAATGAACAAAACACAACTAAAACCATTTGAACCATAGATGATTCTGGATTGAAAAAAAACACACTTAAACATTTTTTAGATCTTAGATCTGATTTTCTGAACGGATCTGTTACATGCAGATCGGAACAACGGTGATGCGTTTAGAGTGGAGACGAGATCGTTCCTGAAGGGGATCGATGTGAACATGATACCGCCGACGGCAGCCGAGGCGGAGGAGGAGGCCGGCGTTTCTTTGCCGAATAGTATGATTTCGAGCATCAGCGGGAAGAGGTTCGAGAGAGATCTCCCTGTGTTTCCGGCGACTTTGCGAACTTCGCCGGATTTGCCAAGCCGTTTCCGATTTGATGCCTCGACTCTCTTAGGACACAAGATTTGATGCTTCGACTCTCTTGAGAAATAGTGTTTCTTGAAGAAATCGTGAATTTCTTGAAGAAATCTTGAAGAAATAGTGATGTATCGAATACTATGATTTTGAAACTAGAAAAAGGGATTTGCTTGATTTGTGAAAAGCCATACATACATAATCAGATTTTGATACGCAGAGGTGATGTAATCCCTAAGTTTTAGGAATTGAAGATTTATTCCAAATTAATCCATATCACAATATGACATTAATACCCTTTACTCTGAATTTTGAAAATTATTAGTTTTAGATTTATTTTTAAAAAAATGATTGGTCCAGGATTGTCTCTTTATTCCTCTAAATCGTTACCATTCTCGTATGAACCTACCCCTTCTCACTCTATATATATTCTTTTTATAAATTGCATTAAAATTCTTGTCTACCATCACTAACTCTCTTCTACCCAACCACAATTGATTATTCCACAAAATATATATTTCAAAGCTAAAAAAAGTTGTATAATCTTTTAAATAGTAAAACACCACATCAGTTTAATATTATATGAATAATACCTCTCGAAACCATCTAATCTCACGGGAAAATTTTGGATTAATATTACATCTTTTTATCGATCATTTTAAATGACTTTTAAGGGTGGTTTATCAAACTCTTAATAGATAAGTATTTATCGGACGTCATTTGCCTTAACGGGTAGGTATAACAAGAACCAATAATCTTACCTGATAAGAGAGATAGCAAGGATTGATAATCTTACTCGGTAAGCGTTTACTAGGTAAAAGACAGTTACAAACCGTTTACCTAAGGCTTACCCAGGAAGAGTCAACACTTTCACTTAACTTACCGAGTAAGATTTTAGTCCATTAAAACGACATCGTATGAAACAATTTATCCATAAACGCTTATCAGGTAAGAGTCGTCTCTCTCATTTATCGGCAGGGGCGGAACACAAGCTTTCCAACCGCAGGGGCCGGACCTAATATACTATATAATTTGTAGTCCTTACCAACAGGGACGGACCCAGGAAATTTTTCATAGGGTGACACCATATTTTCAAGTACAGTTTTTATTAACGTATCTTCATTTTTTTACCAAACGTTTAATATCGACCGTTGCGTTTTAAACCTAATTTCGCCATTTAAAGGGATTTTTAAAGTTTTTTTTGCTTGATTTCGAGACCTTTTTGGTATTTTTTTTGTGGATTTCAAGCGATTTTTTCGGTTTTTTTGGTTGATTTCAAAAGTTATTTTTGATTTTTTTGTTGATTACGGGGTACGCTTGCAATTCTAAAATAATATGGTTGCACCTTCTAAAACCTTATTGGACTCATCCTAAAAACTTTGGTGGACTATATTCTATCAACAATTCAGACATCTGAACAACCTAAAGAATTTCAAACAATTTCAAATAAAGTTAAACCTAGCTAATCAATTAGGGACATGGATAAGATCATGCAAAAACATTGTTATTACACTATTGGATATAATTTCGAAACTCTAAAAACTAAAACCATAGCTATAGTAACCATATGGACTATTTTTTGTAGTTTACTCGAGTTAAAGTGAATTTAATTTTAATACCAGCGGCATTAATTTTATATTATTTTGAGTTTCCAATTTGAGTTTTGAGGGTTTACACGATTGTTTTGGGGGTTTGGATTAAAATCATTAAATGATTAATGGACTTGGTCAATACTATGGACTGCTTTGGAGGCTGAGTGGGGGGCCCATATAAAATAAAAATAATAATAACACTTGCAGGCCAAGACATGAGTATTTCATCCGAGAAAAACTGCAGGGGCCCTGACCCCCAATTGCCTCCACAGCCTTCCACCCTTATCAGATAAGACTCTCGGTACTTGTCATTGCTCTTACCGGGTAAGGTTATCAATCATTGTCATGTTCATCAAATAATTAAGGTAAAATGACCAATAAACGCTTATCGGGTAAAAGTTTAGTAAACAACCCCTTAGCAACTATCCATTTTGATGGTCAAGAATGTTATATACCTGATAAGGAAAAATGAGAGTAACGACTATTGTCGATAAGTGCTTATCCGATAAGCGTTTAATAAACGGTCCCTTAAATTTTGATATTCATATAAAATAAATTATTAGCAAGACTATTTTAAGTCTTAAAATGATTTGTAGAAGAATATAAGGTGGCGTTTGGTTCGCAGATTCTGAAGAAATCTGATGGAATTGGAATGTTGAATTCCATTGACCAAATTTCATTCATTTGTTTGGTTCATTCTTTTTCACGGAAGGAATCTCTCAATTCCATCAAATTCTACAAATAAGGGAATTTAACATTCCTTAGCAACTATAAGTTATTTTGATATAATGGAATCTTGATTTTTCATAATACCACATATGCCTTCAATCCAATATAACTAATCACCGTCGATCACAGTCTATTTGAACTAGGGGTGTTTGCGGTCCGGTTTGGCCCGTTTAACCGCCCAAACCACAAACCAAACCGTAATGGCGGTCAAGTCGGACCACAAAAAAACGGTCTGGTCTGATCGGTTTAGGCGGTTTGGGCCTATTATGGGCATTAAACTAAAATAAACATAAAATCTATCTCCAATTTAAAATTTCCATTGCTGTTACATTATTAAAAAGATACCGAATTATAGAAGAAAAATCTATCTTCAAAATTAAAAAACATTGAACAAGATGAAAAAAATAAGCAAGTCCACCAACAATAGTTGGAATTTTGGACAAAGATTTAACAAGTCGAAAGACGATTTGAAATTTTAGATTTTGATTTTTGGTGGATCTAAAATTTTGCCGACATATGGAACACGGACAATTGAAAGTGAAAACTAAGAGTTTAATGTCTTGGACGAACTTTTTTTTTAAATTGGGACATAATAGGTAAGCATATAATACAAAAACTAATATAATTTTGGCGGTCGGTTCCGTCCAAACCACTCAAAAAAATGTTCAAACCGCAGACCAGACCGAGTCTTTTAGCTATTTTTAGACCAGACTGGACCGCCAGACCGCTCAAACTGCTAAAAACTGTCCGGTTTGACTTGGTTTGACCGGTTTGAGCGGTTCGACGGTTTTTTTGAACACCCCTAATTTGAACCAGACCACCGCCGATGTCGATCTGAACCACCACCGATATGAACCAGACCACCGCCGATGTCGATCTGAACCACCACCGACCACCGCCGATATGAACCACCGCCGACCACGAACCACCACCGTTCTGAACCATCGTCGATCTGAACCACCGCAGACCACCGACCACTACCGTTCTGAAACCACTGCCGTTCTGAACCATCGTCGATCTGAACCACCGCAGACCACCGACCACTGCCGTTCTGAACCATCATCGATCTGAACCACCGCAGACCACCGACCACTGCCGTTCTGAACCATCGTCGATCTGAACCACCGCAGACCACCGACCACTACCGTTCTGAACCATCGTCGAGCTGAACCAGCGCAGACCACCGACCACTGCCGTTCTGAACCATCGTCGATCTGAACCACCGCAGACCACCGACCACTGCCGTTCTAAACCATCGTCGATCTGAACCACCGCAGATCACCGACCACCGCCGTTCTGAAACATCGCCGATCTGAACCACCACCGACCAACACTAACCACTATCAACCACTTCCGTTTTGAACCACCGCCGACCACTACTGACCACCACCGACCACCACTGACCACTGCTGACCACTACCGATCTGAACCACCACCGACCATCGCCGATCTGAACCACCGCCGCCCACCACTAACTACCACTGATCACTGCCAATCTGAAACACCGCCGTTCTGAACCACCGATGTTCTGAACCATCGTCGATTTGAACCACAGTCAACTACCGCCGATCTGAACCACCACCGATCACCGCCGATCTGAACCACCACCGACCACCGCCAATCTCAACCAATGCCGATCTGAACCACCGCCGACCACCGCCAATCTGAACCACCTCCGGCCACCGCTGTTCTGAACCACTGCCCACTGCCGATCTGAATCACCATCAACCACCACCGATCTGAACCACCGCCGATCACATCCGATCTAAACCACCGTTCTAAACCACCACTAATCTGAACCACCGTTACAAATAAAGTATTTTTAATGGCTATTTTATTAAAACATGTTTTGTTTATAAAAATTAACATTTTCAAAAAGGGCATTTTGGTCATTTATCAACATTTCATTCCAATTCCAAATCTACATTCTGTGAACCAAACAGACAGATTCCAATTTCTTTAACATATTCCATTCCAATTCTGTCAACCAAACAGGTGGTCGAACCTGACAACATTCTATTCCAATTCCTTCAAAGTCAAATTCTTTTGACAGATTCCATTCATCCAAAAATATTCTGAAAACCAAACGCCACCTAATACTACTCAAAAGTCAATAAAATATTTGATGCTTTTAAATCAAGTGTAAGGCATAAATTTTAAATTAACTAGTGTTCGACAAAACTCAATTTGAGAATACTCAATTATCATGGTGACACCTCAATACCCTAAAGTTTTCCTTTTATATAGACACAAATACATTTCATCCGCCATTATTATGTACACCACTTTGTTCCAATGTTTAAATTTCTCACCAATTTGTGACAACTCTAAATCAATCACAATTCACCATTTGAGAATACTCAAATCCTATGGTGTCACCTCAATACTCCAAGATTTTCCTTTTATATATATAAAGATGATAATGATTAATAAGACTTCTTTTTTTTTTTTTTTTGCAAAAGATGATCATCAAAAATAAGATAACCCCTTGAATCAAAGTATTTTTTTTTTGCATAAAAAGGACATTCAAGATAGACAACCCTATGAGTTAAACCACATGAGTTTACACAATACATCTCATCCATCCTTCTTATACACACCACTTTGTTCCAACTTTCATTTTCTCACCAATATGGGTCAACTTGTAACACCCCGATTTCGAAAAGTATCGTTTCAAGTTAATACAGAAACCAGTTGCTTTAAAAGGAAAAATAAGATATATGATTTTGGACTTGAATCCTAGATTTTAGAGTCTTGATAGATGAATGATTCAATTACGAGTCCAACGGTTTTTTCCGGAGCAAAAACGGAGCTATAACGAAGAAGTTATGATCAAAACAGTGTTACGGGCATATATTCATGGTCTGTAGGGCGCACGGGTCGTGCCATTTTCTTAACAAAAGTGGCACGGGTCGTGCTTGGCATCAAAAGCAACATCACGGGTTAAAAGCTGATTTTAGCCTCATTTTCACCTAAAACTTCATTTCTTCATATCTTCTTCATCCCAACTCCGATTTCAGTGATTCAAGTTGCCACGGTTTCGTTTTTGAGAGATCTTCAAGGATCTAGCAATATATTGGAAGTCTATTGGAGTATAAAAGAGTATTTTGTGGTGGTAAGCTCCTCATCTATCCCTCTTCATCTTCTTCACCAAAGTTTTCTAGGGTTTCATCCACCCTTTGTTCTCCCTTTCATAGATTGGAGGTTTGTAACCATTTTGGTGAACTAGAGGTGTTTTGATTGGTGGATTCAAGCTTGGACTAAGGTAATCTTCTATTCTCTTCATTTATGGAAGTTAGGGTTTCAGTATCAGTTGAGTTATTCATGTATAAGGTTGGGGAACGATTCTTTGTGGTTGATTATGATTATTTATAGAGGAATATGTATATTTATGGTTGGAACCTTGTGGATCTAGGTTTTGGAAGATTTGGCTTGAAGATTCAAGTTTCTTCAAGGAAAGCTCTAAGTGGGTAAAATCTATATTTAGCGTAAATCTAGCAAGGTGAGTTCAAGTTGCTTTGTGAAAACTATGTACATGCCAAAATGAGTATTTTGAAGTAAAAATATGTTTTACTTGGTCATTATCAATGTGTTGGGTATTTTGATAAGTTTTCATATTTGATAAACTTGAACTGTTTTAATCTCATAAAATGCCCATATTTGGGATTTTGATATCTTGACAAGTAATAGTGTGATTTATGCATTTTTGGTGATTTTTGAACAAAGGAAGTCTAATTCATGATATACGCATTTTGGTGTATTTGAGTTCATAAACCAGTTGGGAAAATCCTTGGTTCCAATACGTGACGAGTTTTGGGTTAATCACATCTTTGGGTTATGTGTATGCATAAACGTCGTTTAAAGGCACTTCATTATTTGAGGGTCCATTGTTTGTTGGTCAAATGGATTTTGAGCATTTTAGCTCGGCGTGACTTAAAATAGTCTTGAGGACATTTGTTCGGTTTTAATGGCTCGATGTAGAGTCCAAGCTATGATTTACATACTAATGCATTTTATTGCATATCTATGATAATTACATGCTGGAGTGCGTTGGTTATTCATGGGTGGTCATGTAATGTTAGACTGTGTTGCATTGGATCCATAGGCACGTAAGTCAGTCTTATTTGATGGTCAATTAGGTGGTACGGGGTTGGACTCCGGGACTCATGTCTTATGACCTTGTCCTTTCAAGTGTACACTAGAAGCGCTGAGTCCGGTTGTGCTATTGTGACAATGGGTAGGTCATGATGGGCGTTTGGGGCCTCCGCCACGTTGGGGCAATGCCATGGTTGTATCCCCCTGCCGAGCCTTTGGTGATACTATTGATAATATTCGCTAAGGTCAGTTGTCTCATTTGGTGTAGCTTAAAGGAAGTCGTAGGGACACACTTGGGTTTGTGTGTCGTGAAGTGTCATACGATTAACGTTGTATGAGTGGCATACTTTTGTGTTCCTCCACTCTCGACGGATGCGGGTATCCCCCGCTGTCGGCCCGTAGCATTTTGGATATTTAATTGTCCTTACTTAATTGTTTGGATTTCATTCCATTTTATGGTCGTGTGAGTATTAAGTTTCAATTCCATACTTTCGATGACGTATCATACCTATATGGTTTGTTTTCCTTTATTTATGGGTCGAGTATTATATCCCGCCCGGGTTTTGGGTGTTTTGGGGATATGAAGTGTCATTCACGTTTTACCAATTTGGGTGTCGAATTATAATCCCGTTTTGGGTGAGTTATAGACTGCATCGTTTTATGAAAGAAGGTTTTGGCGTTGAGACGTCCTTCTATAAAATGCATATTATTGGAGAATGAGTTGTTCTCTTATTTTAGAGTAAATCATTTTAAAGGATCATGATTATAAGTTACAATGTTTCCGTTTTACGTTTTCCTGTATAATCATGATATAAAACTCTTGAACTCACTAGGCGTTAGCCTAACCTTTTTATTTGTCGGCATGTGCATCAGGTTCCAGTTGGGGTTTTGGATTATAACAACTCTATGAAGAGTTGAGCCTTAGCTTTACAGAAGTGTAAGTAGTTGGTGAAGCCTTCCGTGGCTTGGATATAGAAACTATTATTGGGTTTTAGTAACACCCGTCCTTATTATAGATCATATGTATAGAATGATACGTGTGTATTGAGGTTAAATCTTAAATTGTGATTGTAGATGAAGCAATTATCGATCTATCTAGAAAATTTTAAATTAGTTGTTATTCTCAGAATTGAGGGTGTTACACAACTTGAATCAGCCATAATTCACCATATGAGAATACTCAATCCTCATTGTGCCACCTCAATACCCCATGGTTTTTGTTTTATATATATAAAGAAGATATTAATGACTAGTAAGATTTTTTTTTGCAAAAGATGGTCATACAAAATAAGACAACCCCTTGAATCAAACTAGTTTTTTTTTAAAGAAAGTCATCCAAAAAATAGACAAACATATGAGTTAAACCACATGAATTTACACAATGCATCTCATATTGTCATACATCCTTCTTATACACACCACTTTGTTCCAATTTTCAATTTTCACCAATGAAGGACAACTCGAAATCAACCATAATTCACCATATGAGAATACTCAATACCTTTTCTTTTTTATATATAAAGAAGATATAACAATTATAATGACTACTAAGATTTTTTTGCAAAAGATGGTCATTCAAAATAAGACAACCCTTTGAATCAAACTTTTTTTTTTTTTGCAAAAAGAAAGTCATCAAAATAGGCAAACATATGAGTTAAACCACATTAATTTACACAACGCATCTAATCCACCTTTCTAATACAAACCACTTTGATCCAATGTTTCAACTTCTCACCATGTGGGATAACTCTAATCAATCATAATTCACCATTTGAGAATACTCAATTCTCATGGTGTCACCTTTTATATATATATATATATGATAATCATTACTAAGATTTTTTTGCAAAAGATGGTCATCAAAAATAAGATAACCCCTTGAATCAAACTAGTTTTTTTTACAAAAAAAATGGTCATCCAAGATAGACAACCCTATGAGTTAAACCACATAAATTTACACAATGTATCTCATCCGCCATTCTTATACACACCATTTTGTTCTAATCTTTCAATTTCTCATCAATGTGGGACAACTCCAAATCAACCACAATTCATCATTTGAGAATACTCAATTCTCATGATGCCAGCTCAATACCCCATAGTTTTCCTTTTATATATATAAAGAAGATATTGTGATTATGATGACTACTAAGATTTTTTTTTTTTTTGCAAAAGATATGATGGTCATCCAAAATAAGACAATCCCTTGAATCAAATTTTTTTTTTCTCAAAATGAAATTCATCCACGATAGACTAACCTATGAGTTAAACCATATGAATTTACATAACACGTCTCATCCACCTTTCTTATACAAACCACTTTGTTCCAATGTTTAAACTTCTCACCAATCTATGACAACTCTAAATCAATCACAATTCACCATTTGAAAATACTCAATTTTCATGGTGCCACCTCAATACTCCAAGAATTTTCTCTTATATATATAAATAAGATATAAAGATGATGATGATTATTAAGATTTTTTTTTTTTTTTTTTTTGCAAAAGACGGTCATCAAAAATAAGATAACCCTTGAATCAAACTAAATTTTTTTTGTTGCAAAAAAAGGGCCATCTAAGATAGACAATCTTATGAGTTAAACCACATGAATTTACACAATATATCTCATCCACCATTTTTATACACACCATTTTGTTCCAATCTTTCAACTTCTCACTAATGTGGGCAACTTTAAATTGACTACAATTCACCATTTAAAAATACTCAATCCTCATGGTGATACTCCAATACTCCAAGGTTTTTCTTTTATATATATATATATATATATATATATATATAGATAGAGAGAGAGAGAGAGAGAGAGAGAGAGAAATGATCAAACGAGAATAATAACTATTTAAGAGAATGCGAGGATGAATCTCAGTCACTCATCCGGTCAATAGTGGCGGCTTTGACCGGTCCCCCCTCTTTAATAATCTCAACCCTCCCATGAATTGCGTCAATCCTCCGTGATCGCGTCCACCGTAACCGAAGATGTGTGGTTGAAATTACTCCCTTTGTTTTCTTATTTTGCTCCTCTCCTCGCATGATCCCTCCTCTCTCTCTCTATATATATATATAAAGATTTCTTACTTTTTTTCCTATAATATTTATATTTTTGTCCCATCACCATTCACCACAAGTTATTTGCCAACCTACCTACAACCAAAAAATTAAAAGCAATGCATTAAATAAAACAACCAAGAGAAAATTGATTTCTAAAAAGTCAACGTCTAGAATATGAACCATGAGTGTTTTCCCATTTCATATGTTCGACCATTATTTTCAAAACTTGATATTGCAAAAACAATTTTAATTATTTTTTTTAATTTGGAAAAGAAATTATACAACATATTTCACGTTAATGGAAACTAGGATTTGTAAGGTGCCGTTTGTTTTTTAAAAGATCTAAAGTCTGAATTCTTATTTTAGTTATAAAAATGTCTGAAGGATTCAGACTTAAAAGTTATTAAGAGGTTTTGAAAAAAAACAAACAACCCCTAAGTCTCTGACTTCATGAAATATGATGAGTGTTGTACAATTGGTGTATGAGTCTTACATCTATAGAAAATAAAATTTATGAGCTTTTAATAAACTTCAAGTTGCAGGTTACCAATCACTTTTTTTTTTATTCTTTTAAGTTGATTTAAATTGGGAAAAGTTTATAAAAACCCAATGAACACTACAAGAAAAAGCTTATTACCGACCAACTATTACCGACGGCTTAAGTCCGTCGGTAATTACCGACGGATCACCGACTACTTTCCGACGGATGGAGGCTCTTTGCGACGAACAAAAAATCCGTCGGTGACCCGTCGGTTAATTCCAACATTTCAGACGGATAACCGATGGAAACAAAATTATTTTATTTTTGATTTTTTTAAATATACAAATCCGTTGGTAAGCCGTCGGAAAATTTACTGATTTAATAAATATTTTTTTTTCAAGAAGTCCGTTGGTGATCCATAGCAAATTACCGATGGATTACCGACCGCCATTGGACATCCGTCGGTAATTTGCTACGGATCATCGACGGATATTTTTTTTTGTTTTTCCTTGATTTTGTTACCCGGTAATCCGTCTATATATGTATGCATGTTTTTATGTCTATATATGTGTGGATGTGTATATATATATGTATTCCTTGTATGTATATAATACATACATGTATATATGTATACTATATGTCGTATGCATATAAGTGTGTTTGTATGTCTATGTGTACATGTTTATATATGTACACTACTAGAAAATTGCTTATTATCGACCACCAGTTTCCGACGGAACACCGATGGATATGTAACATTTGCGACTAATACACAATTTGTCGGTGATCCGTCGGTAAATGTATACATTTCCGACGGATCACCGACGGACATAAAATTATTTTATTTTAACTTTTTAAAATATTTCAAACTGTCGGTAATCCGTCGGTAAATTTAATGATTTAATTAATAATTATTTTTTCTGATGTCCGTCGGTAATCCGTCGCAAATTACTGACGGCCGTAAGGAATTCCGTCTGTAATCCATCGAAAAATACTTTATTTATTTTTTCCAGCATCATGTATGTATGTATGTGTGTATATATAGTATATATATGTATATATGTATACATTTATTGCTTGTATGTATGTATGTATATAGTACATATATATATGTATATATATACGTGTCGTATGTATATAAGTGTGTGTATGTGTGTATGTCTAGATCATGTATTGTATAGTATGTATGTCTAGATCATGTATTGTATAGTATGTATGTCTATAGATCATGTCTATGTATGTATGTATGTATGTATGTATGTCTACATATGTATTGTATACATATGTATTGCTTGTATGTATGTATGTGTGTATGTATATATGTATGTATGTATGTCTATAGATGTATTGTATACATATGTATTGCTTGTATGTATATAGCACATACGTCTATATCATGTCTATATATGTATGTGCGTATGTATATATGTATATATATATGTATGTATGTATGTATGTATGTATGTATGTATGTATGTATGTATGTATGTATGTATGTCTATAGATGTATTATATACATATGTATTGCTTGTATGTATATAGCACATATACGTCTATATCATGCATGTCTATGTATGTGTGTATGTATATATGTATGTCTATAGATGTATTGTATACATATGTATTGCTTGTATGTACATATGTCTATATCAAATCTATGTATGTGTGTATGTATTTATTTATATGTATGTATGTCTATAGATGTATTGTATATGTATATCATCATGTTTATGTATATGTTGTATGCATATGTATATCATGTGTATGTATGTATGTCTATAGGTGTATTATATACATATGTATTGCTTGTATGTATATGTATATGTCGTATGTATATAAATATGTGTATGTCATGTACATGTCTATATATGTATGCATGTTTATAGATGTATATATGTTTGTATGTCTATATATGTATGTATGTATCTCTATAGATGTATGTATGTGTGTATAACACTGTTGGTCCCTTGTCTAACTAGAATTAACGGGAAAAAATAACGGTCGTTAACTGTTTCCGTTAAGTCCAGTTAGTTCAGGGGTATTTTATTCAATTTAAATATAATTTGATAAATTAATAATTTATTTAATAATTTTAATATTAAATAATATATAATAATTTATTAACTGATTTAGTTAATAATTTATTTAATAATTTAGAGTAAATTTTTAATTTTAAAAAATTGATATCCGTCGGTAATTAGTGATGGAATTTCCGTCGGTGATATTCCGAATTTTCTAAAAAAAATAGCAGGCATAAAGCCCTAATTTCCATTTCACTTCCCTCGATTCCCTCCTCACGACACCATCTCCAGTGTCGCCACCGGCTACTGACTTCACGGTGACCTCGCTGCCGATTTCCCTCTCGCTCGAACCTCTCCTCTCGATTTCTCCGGCGACCATCGCATCTCCTCACCCCTGCTCGAACGCCACCATCATCGCCGCCCACTGTATCCATCTCTCTCTCTCTATCTCTCTCTGTAAGTTTATCATCCATCTCTCTCTCTCTGTATGCTTCTCACTCTATTTGTAAATCATTTTCTGAGTTTTTATGAGTTCCCATAATGTGTGTGTTTGTGTGTGTTTGATTAAGTTGTTTGTGTGTGTGTGTGTGATTAATCTGTTTGTGTGGGTTTGTGTGTGTTTGATTAATTTGTTTGTGTGTGTGTGTTTGATTAATCAGTTAGTGTGTGTTTGATTAATTTGTTTGTTTGTGTGTGTGATTAATGTGTTTGTGTGTGTTTGATTAATTTGTTTGCGTGTGTGATTAATCTGTCTGTGTGTGTTTGATAACCTGTTTGTGTGTGTTTGTGTATGTTTGATTAATTTGTTTGTATGTGTGTGTGTGTGTGTGTGTTTTAATCTGTTTGTATGTGTGCTTTTTTTATCTGGATTCCTATATATGCACATTGAGTGATTTTAAAGATGGAATCAATGTTAGATTCAGTGAACATTATGCTCATAATTAGGGGGAAACTAATTAGGAAGAAGATCAAATAAATTTGGAACAAGATGGATGCCTCGTGTGTTTGTTTATATATATATATATATATATATATATATATATATATAGTGTTTGGTTCATTTGAGAAATGGTAAATATATGAGAAATAGAGAAGTGATCTTAGCCATTCATATGGTCAAGATTGGATTTAATTGGTCAAAAGTTACGGCTTTGACTGGTGGTCAAAAATTACGGCTCTTCCAAAAATATAAAGGTATTTACGTAACTTTGACAAAAACACGCGCGTGTTCATATATATGAAGGCATGCAGTCATACATGAATGCATGCGTTCATATATGAATGTTCGTAATTTTAAATAAACACTGACTGCATGCCTTCATATATGAATGCATGCGTTCATATATGAATGCATGCAAAAAAAAAGAGTGACATTCATATATGAACGCCTGTTTTTTACATGCCTTCATATATGAATGCATGCAAAAAAAAAGAGTGACATTCATATATGAACGTCTGTTTTTTGCATGCCTTCATATATGAATGCATGCGTTCATATATGAATGTTCATAATTTTTACATAAACACTGACTGTATGCCTTCATATATGAATGCATGCGTTCATATATGAATGCATGCAAAAAAAAAGAGTGACATTCATATATGAACGCCTGTTTTTTGCATGCCTTCATATATGAATGCATGCGTTCATATATGAATACGTACAAAAAAAATAGTGACATTCTACTAACATTCATATATGAACGTCTACTAACATTCATATATGAACTTCTGTTTTTTGCATGCATTCATATATGAACACACACGGCTAAAAAAAAGAAAAAAAAGTGATATTCATATCTAAACGTTTGGATAATTTACAAAAATACCCTTCGAATAATAAACAATGTGAGGAACACGGGAGTGGACCATGGGAGCAATTATCCCCTAATTATCGGTCAAAGCCGCCGATCTTGACCGAATTAATGGTTTAAGATCACTTCTCTATTTCTCATATATTTAGTGTTTCTCAAATGAACCTTTCCCTATATACATATATATATATATACATATATATATATATATATATATATATATATATATATATATATACCATTGTCAATGGAAAGCAAAGCAAAGGTAGACTAAATATAATGAGAGTTTGGATCTCTGTGTTTGTGTTTCTTAATGAATCTGTGTGTGTGTGTGTGTTTAGAAGCTATAGTATGTGCTAATGAATGACTTTGTTTTCCTTTGCTAATTTTAAGGCATAGTACATATTGAAGCTTCAAAGAAAGGGAATTTGGTGTCGCTGCAGAGACATGCACATATACATGCTTCTCTTTTGACTTCTTGATGTGATTTAAGGTACATATTTAATCAAACACACACAATTTGGTGCCGCTTCAGAGGCATACACATTTAATAGGAAAATGTGAGTAGTAATGCAAATTATTTGTTATGTTTGTAAACCCAAACTTGTTCGTCATGTTTGTTTTTCGTTATGTTTGTTTTTGGGATATATGACAACTATGGATAAGTGTTAATTATGACATTTTAGAATTGTAATGAGATACAAGTATATTGTAGATTGAAATTGATATGAGTTCTTTTAGCTTATGAAAACGTCGCTTTTGGTTTGATAAACTTGTGATAATGTTTTTGTATGATTTTAGCTTATGATTTGGTTTTTGTGAAAATGTTTTGGTATGATTTTGTTAAGATTTGGTTTGATAAACTTGTGATATTAATTAGTTGGGTTGTCAATTATTGGACAAACATTAGATTGATAAATGGAAACATTAAGTTGCCAAGTGTTTATTTATTTTAACTGGGTTGCCAATTGTTGGGCAAACATTAGGTTGATAAATGGAAATATTCATTTTATAGTCGTTATGCTGCCGAAATTTTAAGAAACATATGTTTGTGTTCTAAACTCTTTTCAAAGTCATCCAAAACTCCTCTACACCTACGGTTTGACTTTCAAGTAGGCAAACCATTACATGTAGTGTTCAATAGACTTCTAACTTCATTGACACCTACGGTTTGACTTTCCAATAGTCAAACCATTACATTTAGAGTTTTGAAGTCATCCAAAGCTTCTCTAAACCTACGGTTTGACTTTCAAGTAGGCAAACCATTACATGTAGTGTTCAATAGACTTATAACTTCATTGACACCTACAATTTGACTTTTAAATATCAAACCGTTACATGTAGGGTTTTAAACTTTCCAAAATACATTTCTTTGATTGTAACCAACGTTTTAACTTTCCAATAGTCAAACCATTACACTTAGAGTTTTAAAGTCATATAAAGCTCCTCTAAACCTACCGTTTGGCTTTCAAGTAGGCAAACCATTACATGTAGTGTTTTCAAGTCATTCAAAAGTCCTCTACACCACCTCTATCTTGATTATGTTGACTAATTACTTCTTTCTTTGTTGTAGTGGTTGAATATGTCGACAGATAGATGATGGATGTATAGAAAGAACGATAGTCGGGGGTTTCTTAGCGACGACTATATTGTTGCAATGGATAGTTTTTTGGACTATGCCTATGCCGATGAAGGGACTGTTGAAAGGAAAACTACACGTGATGGTCGGATAGTGCTTCGTATCAGATGCCCTTGTAAGAAGTGTCAAAACTTACTCTATAAAGAAAGGACTGACTAGAGGCTGCATTTGATGAAGCACGATTTCATGCCTGATTATACCACATGGTGGGCACATGGTGAAACCTATTACCATAATGAAGGGCATCAAGACGTGGGTCAATCTTCTGCTCCGGTAGTAAATCATAATAAAGGGTATGTTGAAATGGTGAACGATCACATGATACATGATGGCATGACATGGGAAGAAGAAACCACTAATCCTTCTGCCCAAGGATTTTATGACATGTTACAAGCTGTTGACGAGCCATTATGGGACGGGTGTCCAAATTTCCCGAAATTAGGAGCTGCGACGAGATTGTTGAATTGGAAGGCAGAATGTAATGTACCCGAGACGACTTATAACCGTAATGTTTCTATAATTAAAGAGATGTTACTCGAGGGTGATAAACTACCCGGTAACTTCTATGAGACAAAGAAGAGTTTGAAAAAGCTTGATCTACCAAAACAAAAGCTCGATGCTTGCAAAAACTATTGCATGTTATTTTATAAGGATGATTCTAAGTTAACCCACTTCTGAGTGTGCAATGAATATCATTTCAAGACAAGTGGTTGAAACAAGGTCCCTAACTTGGTGATTATGTACTTGACGATTGTTCCTAGACTTCAAAGATTGTATATGTCAAAGAAGACGTCTAAAGAGATGACTTGGCACAAGGATCATCAGACAGAACCGGGTGTGATGGTACATCCAAGTGATGGTACGGCTTGGAAGCATTTCGACATGGTACATCCTGACTTCACTTCTGAGGTCCGGAATGTGCGTCTTGGCTTATGCACTGACGGTTTCAACCCGAATAATTCAAATTCGAATCCGTATTCACTATGGATAGTGTTTATTACCATCTACAATTTACCTCCTTGGTTGAGTTTGAAAGATTCATATGTTAAACTTGCATTGGTCATTCCTGGTAGAAAGAGCCCCAGTCATAATTTGGATGTGTTTCTTAGGCCGCCAATAGATGATCTCAAGATGTTGTATATAGTGGGTGCTCTTACATATGATGCTTACCGTAAGAATAATTTTGAGATGAGGGATATACTTTCTATGGACCGTCAACGCCTTCCCTGCCTACGCAACGTTGTCGGGTTGGAGCACGTACGACAAGCTAGCCTGCCTGTACTGCATGGGTACAGTTGATTCATTTTAGTTAAGAAATTGAGGTAAATCTTGTTTGTTTTACTGTCATCGGAGATGGTTACCTAGTGCACACCCCTTCCGACGTGATCGAACAGGGTTTTTGGACGGATCTAGGGTGTTAGCCGGTCCACCACTCAAGTTAACCGGTGAAGAAATATGGGAGCAGGTCCATCATCTTCCAACTGTGTACGATGGCTCCCCATTTTGATCGACCAATAGAAAAATTACCGGTTTCAGAATCACTCATAATTGGTTGAAGAGAAACCTCTTTTAGGAGTTGCCATATTGGAAGATGTTGTTAATCCGACACAACCTGGATGTCATGCACATTGAGAAGAACGTCTTTGAGAATCTCTTTAACACTGTCATGGACACGTCAAAAACGAAAGACAATATAAAAGCAAGAAGGGATGTAGAGATTTATTGCAACCGATTACAGTTGCACATTGCCACGTCAGGTAATAAGTAGTGAAGTCGTGGTCATCGTACACTTTGACCAAACAACAAGTAAAACAAGTATTTGAATGGTTGAAGAGACTGAAGTTTCTGGACGGGTATGCTTTGAATATTAGGGGTTGTGTAAACATGGAAAACTACAACTTTTATATCTTCAAGAGTCATGATTGCCATGTGTTTATGCAACGATTGCTCCCTATTGCGTTACGAGGGATGATACCGACTCCAATATAGGATGCGATAACGAAGTTATGCACATTCTTTCGTGCAATCTGCTCAAGGATGTTACACTTAGAAGACTTGATTCCATTGCAAACAAGTATCGTTCAAACAATTTGTAAGTTGGAAAAAGTCTTCTTGCCCGGATTCTTTGATTCTATGGAACACTTTGGGATACATTTGACACGAGAAGACATAAATGGTGGGCCGGTCCAATATATGTGGATGTATCTTTATGAGAGGTAAATGAACTTTTCCATTCAAATACTTTTCATTCAAATACTCACCCATTTATTTTCTAACACGTATTTCATTCGTTGTTTAGGAAACTTGGGTCGTTGAAGAGGATTGTTAGAAACAAAGCAAGGGTGGAGGGGTCTATCATTAAGTCTTATCTAGTAAATGAACTCTCCACCTATTGCTCCCTGTATTTTGATCCACAATAGAAACTCGACATAATCGTTGTTGGGTCATCTGAAGATTTGAAGATGACCTCCTGATCTTCCATCTTATATCATTCTACTTAGAATATGTTTGAGGTTCTTTTAGCAGCTTGGTTTCTATACAAATGTTCAGTGAAGTCGAAGATCAGCCGAATAAGACAAAGAAGGAGTACATCTCTCAAAGCGGATTGAAGATAGTCTCCTCAGCCTAAAGCCAAGCATGCCCAAGTGATCAACACCATCGGCCATGATGGTGTCAATCACATATCTTCGGGAGTATGAAGGTGTTCTCACATCTTCAGGAGCCGAAGATCTCTCAAGTCTTCGGCAGCCGATGATCTCTCCTTAGAAGCTGAAGATGTTCTCACAACTTCAGGAGCCGAAGATGCCTGAAGATTTCTTTCAAACACATTATACTTTTTCTGACAAAGTATATATGTAATATCTTGCATTGACGTGGACCTCATCCCAAGATCAGAAAAAGTAAGTTTGTCTCTTACACTCTTTTAAGGAAAGGTCCACACCATCCCTGCAGGTCAACACTTCAAGACAAAGTCACTCCAAGACAAAAGGTACATCATGTACCATGCAGAAGACCTGTGTCCATCCCTTGCTCAACAGGTGTCTCATGCATTAACTGCATGAGGCACTATAAATATGAAGGATGTTTCAACATGCAAGATCAACCAGCTCTACTACCTTCAAGTTCTCTAAGTGTCTGACAACTTTCTCTCTACGAAGATCTTATTGTTTTCTAAGTGTTTTACAATTGTTCTTCATTCTCTATGTGTAAGATTGTTTGAACATATCTCATATGTTCTCTTCCGCAACAATCAAAGTTTTCTATGTGTAATTCTTGATTTCAAATCAATAAGAATTAAATTAAGTGAAAAACTGTGTGTATTGTATTCAACCACCCCTTCTACAAAACTTTTCTTATTTACTTACTGCTATTTGGGACCAACAAGTGGTATCAGAGCGGTTTAGTTTAACTCAATAAACTAGATCCGCAATGGCAACCTCTTCTTCTTCTTCTTTAAACAATGTTTCTTCTCAAAACACCATTGCTGTTTCATACGACAATGGCTCTATAGCCAAACCACCAAAGTTTAACCCCAATAATTGCTTCTTGTGGAAAAGTCATATGATACTCTTTTTAGAAGGAGTTGACAGCAGATATCCAACTATTTTACATGAAGGTCCTTTTATTCCTAGAGTTTGGGACCGTTACAATGCAGACAAGGCAAAAGCTGATGAGGACTCTTCCGAGGAAGAAAGAACTCCAGCTACTGGGAGATACATTGTAAAGGACCCCAGTAAATACAATGATGAAGACAGACGTCTTATAGCTCTTGATACTAAAGTCAGAGCCATCATTGCCCTCTCTCTGCCTGATGAGGTCTACCATTCTCTTGTTAACCTTTCTACTGCAAAAGAAATGTGGTCCACTCTGTGTGTTCTTTATGAAGGTACGTCTGAGGTGAAAAAGATTGCTCTTGTAAGAAAGTATGAACTCTTCTCTCATGAGAAGGGTGAGTCTCTCTCAAACTACTATAATCGCTTTAACAGTCTTCTCAACGATCTTAAACTTGTGGGTCGCATCTATGATAATGAGGAAGTCTTGTGCAAGTTTATGGACGGTCTTCCTGAGTCTTGGGAAAACATATGTACTTGTATCAAGTCTACCAAGGATCTTGACTCCATGCCTCTCACTGCCTTGTATGGTACTCTCTTTAACTATGAGCAGACTAATTTGCTTAGGAAGTCTATCACAAATGACATTAAAAGCTCTTCTCTAGCTCTTGTTAGTGATTCTTCCAAAAACTCTGTGTGTGTTCCTAGAATCACCTATCCCTCCGATTCTGACCGTGATAGTCAAGAGGACCCTAATGATCCTTCAGAAGCCTATCTTAGTGAGGCTGATGATGAAGGTGAGGAAAACTCCAATAACCCTCATTTCTCTTCTGGAAAATCTGAGTTTCAAGAAAATCATCTTCTACTTTTTCTAAAACCACTCCCTCTGACAAATCAAATGAGGAATGTTACAGGTGTGGGAGGAAGGGACACTTTGCTTCTGAGTGCAGAAGCAGGTCTTCTGATAAATCCAGACTACCCTCCTCTAACCGTACCTCCTCTAGGTTTGTCAGAACCAAGTCTAATTCTTACCAACCTTCTTTTCAAAAGGCCAATATGTCTGTCTCCTCAAACTCTGACCGTGCTGAAAAGTACAAGGCAAAATATAAGAGAGAAAAGGAGAGAAATGAAACCTTGCTCAAAAAGGGAAAAGGTCAAATGACTGAAACCCATGATTGGGCAGATGAACCCACTTCTGAAAGTGACAAAGAAATGGTCAACCTTTGCTTCATGGCTAGAATAGATGATGTTGATAAACAGTGAAGCTCAATCCTTCTCTATGGCCCTTGTGTCTGCTGAGTGCTCTACCTCATCTACCCAGGTACATCTCTCTCTCTCTCTCTCTCTCTCTCTCTCTCTCTCTCTTCTCATCTCTCTCTTTTGGCCTCTTAAACCCACCAAAGAACAAACCTCCCTTATACCTCCCTTCCCTTTCTTCGGCCCTCACCTCACCTTCGGCCCTCAACCTCTCTCACTATCTTCGACCCCTCTCTCTCACTCTTCAAAAGCCTACCGAGTCCACCATCTTCGGAGAAACTGTATCTACTCATGTGAAGCTTGATGATCTTAAGTCATCATCTCATCATGAGATGATGATTGGTGAATATCATCATGTGTTGGTGAAGATTCTCATAATCCTTCATCTAACTCAAATCGATATGTTCCTTTCTTCTCAAGGCACATCTCATCATAATGGTGAACTACCTATCTTCTCATCTCCAATCCCTAATCTTCAGATAGTCTTCTCTGAAGATTAAGATCTCTCCTTTCTCCCATCATTACATTTCACACCTACCGATCTCATTTCTCATCATATCACCTCTCCTTCGTCCATCATCCATATTTGATATATTATCCTCGTCTCAACCTCAAACTTCACCACAAATCATCCCACTTTCTCAACCATACATTCCTTCTTTACCTATTTCTGTCGATTTTCCATCTATCTCTCTCAAAGATGTTCCATCCAACTCTCATTTTAAAAATATAAAAAAAAATTCGGCCAGCCGAACTACTGTTCATCGGTTGCCGAAGATTTTCAAAAAAAAAAAAAAAATCGGCCGAAGTACTATTCATTTAAAAAAAAAAATTGGCTACCGAACATTTAAAAAAAAAAAATCGGCCAGCCGAACTACTGTTCATCGGCTGCCGAAGATTTTCAAAAAAAAAAAAAATCGGCCAAAATACTATTCATTTTTAAAAAAAAATTCGTCTACCAACGTTTACTGTTCATGTTTAAAAAATATATATATATTTTGCTCTCATCTCTCTCCCTTCGGCCCTCTCCCCTAGCCGAACCCCACACCATCTCACCCGCCGAAGACACACACCCCCTTATAACCCCTTCTCAACCGAACACCCCTTTCCCCCTCCCTCTCCCTTCCTAGCCGAAGACCTCCAACACCTCCCTTATCCCCTTCCATTCGGGCTACCGAAGCCATCACACCTCTCTCTTCTTCCTCTCTCCCTCTTTCGGTCCATTTCTCTCTCTTCTCTCACTTTCGGTGTCTCTCTCTCTAACCCTCTCACCTTCGGCTCTCTCTCCTCTCTCACCCTCCCTTGGCCGAACCCCTTCCCCCTCTCCCACCGAATCTCTTTCTCTCTTCCCCTCATTCGGCTCTCTCTCCTCCCTCCCTCATTCGGCTCTCTCTCTCTCCTCTCTCAACCACTCCCCCACCAAACCCCCTTCCCTCTCTCCCTCTCTCCACCGAAGCCACTCCCTCTCCCTCTCCTTCCCTTCGACATCCCCTCCCTCCCCCCTTCCTTCGACTTCCTCTTTCTTCCCTCCCCCCATCCCTCCTTCAGCCCTTCCTCTCTCCCTTCCTTATACCTCCCTAGCCGAACACCCCACTCCCCTATACACCCTCCCACCTTCGGCCCCCCTTATGCCTTCCCAAACCGAACCAACCACCTCCCTTCAGCCACCGAAGACCTCCCCACATTCGGCCCTTCCCTTTTTCGGCCCCCACCACATCAAAGACCCCTCTCCCTCTCTTTCGGTCGCTCACAAACCGTCCACCCCTTCCTTTTTTTTCGGCTCCCTCAACCCACCAAAAACCAACCACCAACCGAACCCAATTCCCCCTCTTCGACTCCTCTATAGCCGAAGACCACCTCACCCACCCACATCCCTTTCACTCGGCTGAACCCCCCCCCCCCCAATTTTTTTGTCTTTTTCCACACCTACTCTATCCCTCTTCATTTTTTTTTCAAGCTCTTCCCTCCAATTAACTCACCTTCTTCATTTACCCATCCTTATTTTTTTACCCTCTTCAAATCTCACAATTCTCTCATCCCTCAACTCTCATCTCCCATCTCTCTTCCCATTTTTTTTCCTTTCCCTTTCAAAAAAAACAAAAAAAAAAGGAAAAGAGCCCCCTCCAAAAAAAAAAAAACAAAAAAACAAAAAAACAAAAAAACAAAAAAACAAAAAAACAAAAAAAAAAAACAAAAAAAAACAAAAAAAACAAAAAAAAACAAAAAAAACAAAAAACAAAAAACAAATGGGCCACTGAATATATGAGTTCTTCGTGTCTTGTATTTTTTTCTTCGTGTCAGTACCTTTTTTTTCTATGTGTTGGTGTCATCATCAAATAGGGGGAGAAAATTTGTTTGGTCTCTAATTGATTTGGTGATGACTCTTCGACCAACACTTATAAAGTCATAAAGACCACTTTGAACAATGCCTCTCTCTACACCGATCGCCCTCTACTGCCAGGTATGTTCTCCTTTATAAACTCCCGATCTACAATGGGGTGATGCCAAAGACACTATGGTGTCCAAGGCTCCCTCATCTGTAGTGGCCCTATCTGCCCCGTCCCAAGTGAAGTCGACTAGCAAGAAAAAATCTTCAAAGGCTTCCGGCACCTCCGCACTTGCTTCGATGATCATACGACCGAAAGAACCTTCGGTTGTTGCCCCGGTCACACATCCCTCTTCAAAGTGGAGGCACTCACCTTCTTCCCCTCCCTCTCCTCTCAAGAGGCTGAGGAAGGTTTCAAGGGCCAAGCCACAAACTCCACCCACCGATTCTCCACAATCCGCTGGTGTTGAAATTTTCCCATCCGGGCCTAGGGACTCTGCTAAACCCAAAACCACCTCCTTGGTATCCTCACAAAAGGACACAATTGTAAAATTGGGGACCCCTATTATTCCCTCATCAACCTTTTCCTTGGTTGATAAGGATGACTTGGACTCCTTCCCTATCCAAGGTGCCTCTTCTCTACCTCACAACCTATCACCCAGGATTCTCAGTCCTGATGCTTTTGCACGATCCAAGGATGAATCTGCCCTTCCAGGAGCAGGTTCGGAGGATCCCGAAAATCTTTTGGCTTCTTAGTTAAGAGGGAGTATGAGTTGAGGGGGAGCATCTTACCACTCAAGCTTAAACTCTGCTGAAACTAATTTTGCAATGGACTATGTGATCAAAGCCACCTGACATTAGTTGAGGGGGAGTATGATTTGAGGGGGAGCAACCAACCACTCAAGTTCAAACAATCCCGACTACTGTCTTCTATATCTTTGTACTTTCTCTTTCTCATTCTTTATTCATTGTATTCATTTATTCGTTTGTATAGCTATAAATTTTCTTTCACTATGTAAAAGTCAGATATACCAAAAAAAAAAGAATGGTCTATGTGAAAAGAACCCAAAAAGAGTAAAGATGGGTCAAAATGAATTTATTCAGTACACTCTTTGTTCTATTCTTTAGTATGGATGTCATCCTCAAATAGGGGGAGATTGTTGGGTCATGTGAAGATTTGAAGATGACCTCCTGATCTTCCATCTTATATCATCCTACTTAGAATATGTTTGAGGTTCTTTTAGCAGCTTGGTTTCTATACAAATGTTCGGTGAAGTCGAAGATCAGCCGAAGAAGACAAAGAAGGAGTACATCTCTCAAAGCGGATTGAAGATAGTCTCCTCAGCCTAAAGCCAAGCATGCCCAAGTGATCAACACCATCGACCAGGATGGTGTCAATCACATATCTTCGGGAGTATGAAGGTGTTCTCACATCTTCAGGAGCCGAAGATCTCTCAAGTCTTCGGCAGCCGATGATCTCTCCTTAGAAGCTGAAGATGTTCTCACATCTTCAGGAGCCGAAGATGCCTGAAAGATTTCTTTCAAACACATTATACTTTTCTGACAAAGTATATATGTGATATCTTGCATTGACGTGGACCTCATCCCAAGATCAGAAAAAGTAAGTTTGTCTCTTACACTCTTTTAAGGAAAGGTCCACACCATCCCTGCAGGTCAACACTTCAAGACAAAGTCACTCCAAGACAAAAGGTACATCATGTACCATGCAGAAGACCTGTGTCCATCCCTTGCTCAACAGGTGTCTCATGCATTAAATGCATAAGGCACTATAAATATGAAGGATGTTTCAACATGCAAGATCAACCAGCTCTACTACCTTCAAGTTCTCTAAGTGTCTGGCAACTTTCTCTCTACGAAGATCTTATTGTTTTCTAAGTGTTTTACAATTGTTCTTCTTTCTCTATGTGTAAGATTGTTTGAACATATCTCATATGTTCTCTTCCGCAACAATCAAAGTTTTCTATGTGTAATTATTGATTTCAAATCAATAAGAATTAAATTAAGTGAAAAACTGTGTGTATTGTATTCAACCCCCCTTTCTACAATACTTTTCTTATTTACTTACTGCTATTTGGGACCAACAATCGTGAGTCAAGAAACTTTGCCCCAGATATTTCTAGTTCTTCAGAAATAGACGACCGATTGAGCATATTCAAGGTTCCATCTCGTAGATTATTCGAGAAGGGGGGAAAAGACCATCTTGACTTAAGCCGAGATTCACAAGATCCACACATATGTATTGTTGAATTGAGAAGAAGTTCGAAATTTTCAATGGACCTTTGATGAGTGGATACGACAAAGAGAACCTCATCTTGATGCAGTTGCACAAGATAAAGCTCGGGATGAAAGGTTTTCTACTTGGTTCGAACAACACGTGAGTACAGAAATATGAAATTTACATATGTAATGTTACACATATGTAATTTATTTCTTATTTGTGATTTTATAGGTCATGCTCAGATCAGCCGATTTCTCCGATCATTTGAAATCCCTAGCACGTGGACCGGGCCGATATGCTTGGTCGCATAAGGGATATTTTGTCAGTGGTTACAAGTTTCATTCGGTAATACATGCTGTTGGGCGTGTCACACATAATAATGGCGTATGTGTGAGAGAATCTTGTTATGACGACTCCGAGTTTGACTATTACGGATTGTTGGACGACGTGTTAGAGGTGGAGTATTACGGTGTGGGCTATTGTGTTGTAGTTTTGTTCAAGTGTACATGGTTTGATAGTCCAGAGGGAGTTAGAGTCGACCCTAAACATGGGTTGGTTGATATCAAATACAAGTCCAGACTTAGAGGTGAGGACTATTACGTCCTAGCATCACAAGCGGAACAAGTGTATTACACACCCTATCCTTCAAGAAGTAAGGATTTAAAGGACAGGTGGGAAGTTGTGAAGACCAAAGCCCGTGGAATATATGAAGCTGCAGAAAGGTCTATCGATGAGTTGGATGATGATAACGTGGATGGAGAACCGTTCTTTCAAATCAACGAACGGGTAACTCAAAATACAAACAATTGGGTAAATGAGGACCTCGATTCCATCCCTCTTGTCACTGGGGAGCTCAATGTAGTCGCCAAAAATGACGAATCTAGCAACGAGGAAGATGCGTCAGTTCATGAAGCTAGCGACGAGGAAAAAGAATTTGAAGACGTGGACGATGATAAAGATAACAAAGACGAACTTATGTTATCTGATCACTCGTCTGAGAACTAGTGTGCCTTTCTTATGTAGACATTATTCATAATAATTATATCTTTATTATATGTTTGTACACTCAAAATTTTGGGCCTTATGATTTATGTACACTTATAACATTGCGTGCTAACCATTCTCAATTTTTAGATGTCGGGACGCCCTTCTTGGGATAGTAGGGGTAGGGGTAGAGGTAGAGGCTCTAGCAGGGGCAGTAGCAGCTCCACCGGCCATGGTGACCCCCACGCCGACAAGTCCACCTTTGTTGCAGCTATCGAGGACGAACTAGATCAGATCCATTCTGATGACGGGCTTCAGATGTCGTCGACTGAAGCGGGCTCGAGGGTTAGAGGCTCGAATGTTGCATCACAGACGCCCCATCTGAGTCATCGACCGAAACTTTTGTTGTCTGAAGCCAGAGGGTAAGTAGATGTGATATATTATTTATTCTAGTACATAATAAACCGATCATAATGTTTTTTATGTTGTATATTTTGCAATTGTGAAGGTTTTGTAACACCCTCAAATTTTGGAAAGAGCGACTAATTAAAAACTTTCAACAATAACTTAAAGGGGAATAAAATCCCTTACTAATAATCCATAATTGAAATACAATTTCTAGATTGAACCATCAACTAAATTAAAGTCTTACATAAAGACTAACTAAAGTCGAGTGTTACTATAACACAACAACAATCGCTATCTTCAAATATAAATGCGGAAGACTTCATCAAGCTAATCACCTCTTCGAGCACACAACTAGCACTCATCGCTTCACAGGAACGCTAGAACTAATCTCGAAATGAAACCTGATGCACATGCCGACAAATACAAAGGTTAGGCTAACGCCTAGTGAGTTCAAGAGTTTATATCATGATTATAAAGAAAACGTAAAATGGAAATATTATAACTTATAATCATGATCCTTTAAAATGATTTGCTTTAAAATAATGGAACAACTCATTTACCAAAGGCTCCCGATGATCCAATGTCTCAACTAGCTACAAGTGGGAAGTGACTATCCCATAAAAACAGGCTCAGAAATTAACTCGCGAATGCAGGTCTGGGTATTGGACTCTACGAGCCCTCACCGTATTGTCCTCGAGATCCCAAGACTAATTCTGGCCAACATATAAATAATAGACCATTTTCTTTTTAAATAATAAATACCGACTCATATGCCTATAGATCCACTGCATTACAGTCTAAACAGTACATGACTCCAATTGAATGACCAACACACTCAAAACATGTAATTCTCAAATGATGCGCATTAACCGCCATCATACTTGGTATTTCACAACGGGCTATTAAACCGGACCGAAGTCCTAAAGACTCATTTATTTTCAAATATTCATTTCCATGTTTAACTGTTGATAAGAATGGAAATCATAAAATGAGACTATATACATTCTTTCAAGTACCTCACATAAATGTGCAAGTAATACTTCATAAAACATTCCATTTCATGAATGATGCATAAAACCCGACAAACACTTAAAAGTGTATTTCTTTGACCAAAGATCTATTTATCCAATAAATCATCAAAACACATTCATTTGTGACACCTTTATCAAAATGCTCAAAAATCACAAATGTGGGTGTTTTGCAAATTTTATATAATTAAATACTTCAAATAATCAAAGATCAACAAATAACCCAACATTTGATAATTTCATGTGAAACACATAAACACTTTAAAATGGACATTTTGGCATGTACACCGTTTTCACAAATCAACTTGAACTCACCTTGCTAGATTTAGGCTAAATCTTGATTTTACCTACTTAGAGCTTTCCTTGAAGAAAACTTGATTCTTCAAACCAAATCTTCCAAAACCTAGATCCACAAGGTTCCAACCATAAATATACATATTCCACCATAAATAATTGTTCCCCAAACACTTAACATCAAAATCTCTATTTTGGGCAAAACCTAAATGTTTGACCCAAAACTCCCAAAATCTTACAAACCGAAATCGAATGAATTAAACACTAGGAAATCATCAATGAAGCATTTACATCACTTAATATGGTTTAGAAATGGAGGGGATGAACATATCACTTAGGTTTTGATGAAAACCTAAAAAACCCCAAATTTCTTGAATGTGGAGGTGATGATGATGAACTCTTGATCCTTGCTACCACTCCACCACCACATACTCTTGGATCTTCCCAAAACTAACAATCTAACCTTGAAAAGCTCTCAAATACGAATCCATAGCAAAAAGAATCGGCCAAAACAGAGTTATGGTGAAGGAGATATGAGGAAATGAAGAAATGAGAGGAAAAGTCGGATTTAAATGAAACTTCCAGCCCAGATGGTCGCGGGCGCGAGCAAATGGCTGCGTGGGCGCGAGCAGTGCAACTTTCGACCAAAGATTGATTTTTTTCCGAAAGCGATAAACAACCTCACCAACACTCCTAATACTTCCAAAAGACCAATTTAAGGTTCAATTACATATTAAACTTGAAATTATACTTACCCCAAAATCCGGGTGTTACAGGTTTAGTGACAAGTCAGTATTGCAGAGGTCCATTGTTGTCTTTAAGTCCATGTTCGATGATCTGTGGGCTCATTTTAGGGATGTCCCTGAGGAGCACTGTCCACGGATGTTGGATCGTTTATGGGTAGGTATTTTACTCTATTTAACTAATTGGGCGGATTTATTTTTACTTAATCCAACAATGTGTTTGCAGTTATATTATAGTTGGCCTCCTGAGATGGACGCCGATGTAGTAGATGCATTCCGGCTTACCCTGAATAATAGGTACCCGGACATTATGAGAGATGCCTATCAATTCGTCAGGGCCAGGGCTTTACAGATTGATGGTGTCCAGTTCGACAGACAGAACTATACGGTTCTTACCGCACACTCTCTAGAGTGGATCCAGAGTGAGTTTTGGGTCGAGATGATTGAGAATGGTTGTTTTGTTTTGAATACTTGTATCTGGTTGTACTAGGATTTATATTGATTTATGTCTTCTTTTTAACAAGTATGGAACACCGATGCGTTAAGGCGTGTATCTGTGGCCAATACGGCCAATCGGGCCACCGAGCATGATGGGATAACATCCAGACACTGTACCAGATCTATTAGTACCGCTATGCATCGGGACCGCATTGCAATTTATCATCCACTAGACTAAATGTATATAGTTGATGAATATATATATACATGATTTTGTTACCTACTAACAATGTAAGTTGTCTATTGTAGAGAGTTTCATGGGGTCGTGAGCCTACTAGCGACGAGGTTTATGAGTCTACACACTGCACCAAGAGGAAGCTTGTTCCGGGTGCGACTGGTCTGCCCATGGATCCTCCGATCTTCGTATACCCGAGGGCGACTCGTTTTCATGTAAGTTCAATTATGTATGTCTACATTTTTGTTTGTTTTATAAGATAGATACAAATTATAGCAAACTTAGTTTGGGATTCCATTGTTGGGCAGACGATAGGATTATTTTTAAAAACCAGGTCATGGATATATGTTCAAAATACAGTTGAAATGCTGCCGAATTTTCTATAGGTTAGTTGAATTGACAATGTCTAATTTGGTAGACTGCAGGAGAACTACCATCGGATTAGAGAGGAGGAGTACCCGAACTTACCTCACGTCACTGTACCTCTCAATGACGCCGAGTTGTGGGAGCTCAGTGCCGGAGGATGACGTAAAGGTCGTCTGTTTGGATGGGGGACCAGTCAGGATCCCTATTATGCTATGACCGATGATTCAGGTGCCAGTATGAGCGGGAGCTCGTCCGACCATCGCTATGAGGAGGTATGCTTCTCAAATGTTGTTTAACATTGTTACTTATATGTTTGTTAAATGTTGTCTAACATTTTTATATATATGTTTGTCAAATGTTGAATTTCAGTTGGATGGGCTGAGACAAAGGATAGAGAGAGAGGAGGTGCAGCTTGAGCAGTTTGAGGCGTTCATGAGGAAATTTCAAGATCACCCCTCCCCCCCCCCCCCCTCCCCCCCGATGTAGGATTACGATTTATACTACGTTATATGTATTTGTAGATATTAAATTAAAAATGGGCAGGTTTTGTACAGTTTTGAAACTGAATATTAAATAAAAATTGGCAGGTTTTGTATAGGTTATAAACTGACATTTTTTTAATTTTCAATTATTTTAAAAAAAAAACTTATTTTACCGACGGATATTCCGTCAGTAAATGTTTTTTAATTTATTTTTAATTTATTAAATATCCATAGGAAATCCATCACTAATTCCGTAGGAAATGATCCATCGGTGAAAATCCGTCGGTAATCCGTCGAAAAATGGTGACCGTCGGTGATCCGTCGGAAATTTACCACGCCATCGGTAATCCGTCGGAAAAACTAGCCGTCGGAGATCCGTCGGTAATCTGATCAACGACCATTGACATACCGAGGATCGTTTACCGACGGATTTGAATGTTACCGATGGATTTAGCCGTCGGTGATAAGCCTCTGTTTTATAGTGATATGTATGCATGTCTATAGATGTATGTATGTGTGTATATATATGTATTGCTTGTATGGATATATAGTACGTAGATGTGTAGAGGGAGGATATTTTAGAACCCTCAAAGAGGTTACAACTCTTGCAACCTTAATCTTAGCCATTAGTTTTTGATTAAGATAGTTTTTAATTTTAATTTATTTAATAATTCAAAAGGGTAGATTGGGTAATTGTTTAACCATAATTATTTTTGATTAATTTTTTAGTTATTAATTCATTGATTTCCAACGGTTTTTATGGATTTTAATTTTTTTAATCATATTAATTAAGGAAATATATTAATCCATTGATTTTGTGAGTATTTTATTGTTTTGGTTTTTAATTTTTTTTAATCCTGTTAATAAGAAAGTTATCTTATCATCATCATCTTCATCTTCATCTTCATCCGACATGGTTTTTTTCCACAAATTTCAGTTGGTTCAATATTTTTTCTGTTTATACATTTTTATCGTAATGGATTCAGTAGATGGGTTGAATATGAATTGTTATTCATGTATCACGATTTCATGAATTATTATGCATGAATCAATATTTCATGACATTTCATACTTTTATGTATTCCTTTAGAGTTTAATGCAGGTTCTCCATCTTTCCAAAATTGCAGCATGAAAGAGCTATCATAATATCATTCGTATATGGTGATGAACATGTTGATATGCATAGAGAAACACAAAAGATGCAAGATTCTATGAGCCTATTTCCTTGAAAAGATTTGTTTCATGCATTACAACTAAACCAGTCTTATGAGTTTCATAAGACTGGTTCATATACATAAGTCTTAGGGGCCGTTTACCCAAATGCTTATCCGGTAAGCGCTTACCAATAAAACTCGACACACTAAGTTGCTTTATCGGGTAACATTTTAATCATCATGATGCTATCTTATACAACAATTTACCCGATAAGCGTTTACCCGGGTAAGAGTTGTCACTCTGTTAGATCACATATCTATTGGATTCAAGATCATCCAATCTGAAGATCCAATCTGAAGTTAAAGCCGGAAAGTCGACTCTCGATATAATGTCTAATGTCGTTTGTAATAAAATAGTCAAAGTTAATTATTGTTTATTGTATTTTATGTTTAATCTAAATATCTTATAAATAGATATTTAGATATTATATACTAGTTATTATATTATAGTTTAGATATTAAGTTAGTTTTATTAGTTTAATATTGCAAGTTGTATTGCAAGTGGTTGAGTTTGTGTGTGATAGAAGCTAGAGAGATCAGATCAGATCTCATTACACACATATCTCAACAACACTAAAAACAATCAGATTAGAACACACACACAAAAGGTGTAATACACAGAGAGAACACACATCAGAGCTAAAACCGAACACCAAACCTTGTAATTGTTTGTTATTAATCATACAGGTTGGTAATCTTGTTGTTGTTGTTGTTGTTATTTTTGTAAGAACTTTATATAGTATTGTGGACCCACAATTGGTATCAGAGCCTGATAATAGATCAAAATCAAGTTTTTGAAAAGACTTTGTGTTCTTATTTTCAAAATCATTTTCGAGATTTACAGTGTTTTTAAGGTTAGAAATCGATTAGGTTGTGATCGATTAGGGTGCTAGATCGTTGTGGTGTTGTTTAATTTCAATTTAAAGCTTAAATCGAGTTCCATTTTGGTGATTTTGTGTCTGAGTTCGAGTTTTAAGAAAGTCCCTGTGCCATCGATTTGCATTTCAAAAAGTGATTTTTATCAAGATCGAGTGGTAACAATCTGTTCTAGATAGGTTAGTGGTCATTTTATTGCATATTGGGACTGCTAATCTTGGAAAAACAAGTTTTAGTTGATTTTCGAAGTACAGGACGAACTCGCACAAACACAGGGAAGAACTCACGCAAACTTCACTCTGCGTGACACACTTTGCGCAACCAACTGAACACACAAAGTCTACTTTGCGCAACCCTCGTAAAATGCAAAGCTCACTTTGCGCAACCAACGTATCACGCAAAGTCTACTTTGCGCAACACTATACTCACGCAAAGCCCACTTTGCGCAACTCAAAGCTCACGCAAAGCTCACTTCTCGCGACCAACGGCTCACGCGAACATCAGTTTTCGCGACTCACTTGAAACGCAAACCTCAACTTTGCTATCAACACATCACGCAAACCTCAGTTCACATGATCAACTCTTCACGAAAAGCTTAAGTCACGTTTGCGCCAACCTCTTGAAACACAAACCCCAGTTTGCGCGACCCACGTAATACGCAAACCTCTCCTTTGCGCAACCTTCTTCAAACACAAACCTGAATTTTGCGCCAATTTCACACTTAGACAAATTTTTGAAAACTGTAATAGGGTCTTTAATTGTCATAATTTTTTTCTGTGAACATAAATTTAGCGGGACCCCCGTGCTAACTCTGCCTAGGGAGACAAAATTTCTTGTGTGATCAAATTTTATCTGGACTAACGGTCAAGTACAAGTTCTTATTGCTCATCAATCAAACAGAATGAATTCCAGCAAAGCTAATTCAATCAACATGGATGAGAATACACATGTACTTTACAAAGGAAGGATTTCTGCCTTGGAAGCAGAAGGAGAGAAGAAAGAGACAACACACTTGTGCTTGATGAGTCAGATGAAGATAAAAACTGAAGCTGATTCTAATAACGAGGTATATGATCAAATGCATGCCATGAAGATAAAACTCCAAGATTTAGAGTCGAATCTTAAGCGTGAAAATGGTGTTATTACTGACAAAAACCAATCGATACAGAAACTTAGCGATGAAATTTCTGAGAAGAAAGTATTGGTTGAGGTTTTACATAGAAATAATGACACCAGCGCAAAGGAACATACAATAATTCTTAAAGAGAATTCTGAACTCAAGTCTAAACTGAGAAAAGGTGAGCTTGATTTATATGAGCTTACGAAAATGCATTCTTCATGTACTGAAGAAAACAAAACTTTAATTGTAAAAGTAAAAAGTTTGGAAGAGTAGTTATACAAGTTGGGTCAAACTGAACAAACTATTCATCTGAACAAACCCAAAGAGGAAATAGAAAAATGGGGAATCGGTTATAAGAATCCTCAATGTCTTCAAAAAGGAATATCTGAAGTGCCTGCACTTTATGACCTTCTTTCTTTAAAATTAGCTCGAAGAATCCCTGAGCTTAAAGTTTTCTGGACTAAACTATCTGAAAAGGATGAAGCCAACGAAACTAAAAAAACGTTTGAAATCATCTAAAGTTCATCTTCCATTTTATTATGCGAAAATGAATAATAGTTATAATGATAATCCAATATATCAAAAGAAGAAATCTCTTTCAAATGACTTCTTTCAAAGTTATTCTGAAAAAGAAATGGAGGCGAAGCCTATTCAAGGTAAATTATATGTTCCTCCTCTCGTTTTAGAAAGTAAAATTTCTGAACTCGAGAATTCTTTAACAGATGAAAGACTTTTGATTGAGATTCAACAAAAAGTTTTTTCAACCGTGCTGAAAAATGTTATTATTTCAAAGGCTTCAACCTCTAAGGATATGTTTGGTTCATCAAATAAAGGGTTTGATTTTATGAACTCTGACGGTGGTTTAGATGATTGTTTTAATCAATTTGACTTTAATGCAAAACTTCCTAACCATTCATCCTTTGTTAAGAAATCTTTGGGAAAAACTAGTATGCCTGTTAACAGTGCAAAATCAACGAAAGTTGATAACTCAGTCTCTGTGAAAGATAAAAGTGCTAAAGGTAAGATTATATCTAAGCATTCACAGAAACCGAACACTGCTGGTAAGACGAAGAAGAAGCATTCGTCTGTTGCTCAAAAGTCTAACTCACAAGTTTCAAATGTTTCAGCAATGAGCAAGAAAAGACTTGAAGTTAAATATGAATGGCAACCAAAACAGGAGTTTGACGAGACTGCTATATCATGTTCTAGTGCTGACTGTAATAAGATTACTACTAGTAAAGATGATATAATTGTAGATGTTGCTTTTATAAAACCAAATCTTGTCGTTTCACGCAAGAAATATTCTATGAAGCAATTATTCTAGTTATCTTTGTCTTCTAGAAAGTTTTCAAATTATGATAAACATGATCTTGCTTCTCGTATAGATTCTGATGTTTGGTTTGGAACATATCATGTTCCCTCTTATCATTCAAATTCTTTATTTGATTCTAAAAAGCAAAGCGAACCCAAATTTCACTACGTGACAAAATCGTTTGCTAACACAGTTGCATCCAATTGGAAATGGATACCAAAGAAAAAGGATGATTCTGTGTTGCAGGTACCTACTGTCTAGGGGGAGTAGGAGAGAAATGGTTCTTGTGTAAATTAGCTCAAGACCCGAACTTTAAACAATATCGACTTCTGATTATGTACAGATCAGGACTCGTTCTTCAATGACAAAAACAAAGGCTTCTAAGTAAATCAGCTTAAAACCCGGACTTCAACGAAGTTATGACTTCTAAACACAACAGTTTAGGACTCGTACTTCAGTGATCAAAAGACCTTACTTCCGAGCTAATAAGAGATTGTACTCCAATACTCGAATGAGGAAATCAACCTTCAAGGGGGAGTACATATTTGTCTGAAATTTTATGCATATCTTTAACACTAATAATGTTCTGATGCATAATTTCAGGGGGAGTAAAAAGGTGATGACTTCTGATTATTTCTGATCATAACTCGTACTTTAAAAGTTTTACTGCTTTTTGTCTTTTCAATTTAAGTGAATAAATTTTACTTTGACTTGACATAAGACTTTTGCAGAATTTTTGAGAGATGCTTACAAGTTCATATGTTTATGACTTTAAGCTTAGCTTCATGAGATATAAGATCGCACGTTAAGGTAAAATCTTTTATCTTAATCTCATATGTAACATCCTAAATTTCAGAGTAAATTAAAACTTCTCCAAATGGGCAACATGACATTTGTATTGATATAAACCTTCCAAAAAGGGTATCAGTCTTTAAGACTTTACAACAAAACCTGTACTGATATAGGGTTCATCAACAACTAATCTAAATATAACTATCTAGATTACATCAGTTGACGATTCAAAATTCATCAAAAGAATGGGACTTAACAGATGCCCAACCCACCGCTAAGGGAAACCTGTTATACATATCATTTGAGAAAAAGTGTTAAGCTTAAAGCCTAGTGAGAACATACAGTTTATCAATTTCAAGAGATATAAATATGTTCATCCAAACGGAAATCTTTTAAAATGAGCATTTCCAAGATAACGGTTGATAAGAATAAAAATCCATTAAAACAAGGTCATAAACCTTCTTTCCAGAACCTCACAATTCAATGCACATGTAGTTCTTCGTTTTGGTTACTATATAGAACCTCACAATTTAATGCACATGTAGTTCTATATTTTGTTAACGGCCAGAACCTCACAATTTAATGCACATGTAGTTCTATGATTTGTTAACGGCCAGAACCTCACAATTTAATGCACATGTAGTTCCATATTTACATTACCTGGTAACCTCAAATAATGAAATATATGTCGACTCAAAACCTAGGGATCCACTAGTAATGGTACAAACTCGTCACAACAACTTATGTGACCAACCATAGATAGTCATATGGTATAAACACATTTTATAACAAAATGTTATTTCCAGTTCAACTTCTGGTAAGAATGAAAATCATTAAAATGAGTTCATAAACATTCTTTTTACATAATCACATAATGTGCAAGTAAAACATCATTTTACTTTAATAAGGCGGAACCAGTCATTTTAGTCAAAACTGATCGGGAACCCCGAAAATCACCAAAAACTTCATTTATATCAAAATGTAGAGAACATAAAATCATACTGTAGAAATACTTTAGATTTCGCAAATAAGAGTTTTGACATGTATAAAGTTTGTAGAATGGTAGTAGGAACTCACCCAATAGGTTTATACGAAAGCCCGAAGAACCAGATATCGACCCTTTAGACAAGACGAAACTTTCTACACCGGAACCTCGAATCGAAATTAGGTAATAATCACCAAACGTAGAGAGAGAGAGAAAGGATTTTAGAGAGAGAGAAGAGAGAGATTGAGAGAGTTAATTCTGAAACTCAAATGAGATATTTTGAGTTTTAAAACCCTTAAGTCGGTCCAGGCAAATATCGCGGGTTATGCCGCGACTTCAAGTCGCGGTGCAACTCGCGAAATGCCCAATAACTCAACCCAACAGTGAACGTTGTGGGTTATGCCGCGACTACTGCTCCCCATGCAACTCGCGACATACCAAAACCCACAATACAACAGTGAACATCGCGACTTATGCCGCGACTCTAAGTCGCGAGCAAGTCGCGAAACTTACTGGAACTTTCACAATTCACCGAAACCATAAACTCGTACGTTATACTGAATACGATGATAACGATTATGAGTTAAACACGAGATTAACAATGATATAAATGTATTGAAAATCCAGGGTGTTACAATCCTCCCCAACTTGGGAATGATTTCGTCCCCGAAATCCACACTTATACAAAAAGGTGAGGATATCTTCGCTTCATATCCTCTTCGGATTCCCGCGTCACATTTGCTCCCCGGTGATGCTTCCACTGCACCTTGACCAACGTGACTTCTTTGTGACGCAACTTCTTAGATTTTCTATCCAAGATAGCGTCGGGTTCTTCCATACAACGGTTACCCTCGTCAACTGTCAATTCGGAGAGAGGAATAACGCTTTCCTCTTCCGCCAAACATTTCCGAAGGTAACAAATATGAAACGTGTTGTGGATTCTGCTTAACTCTGGCGGTAGTTCCAATTGGTAAGCTTGCAAACCTACCCGTTTGAGCACTTTGAAAGGTCCGAGGAAACGGGTACTCAGCTTCCCACGCTTTCCGAACCGTATAATACCCTTCCACGACGATACCTTATGCAACACACGATCGCCCACTTGGAATTCCATCGGCCGCTTCTTCTTATCGGCATAACTCTTCTGCCGATCCTGCGCCGCTTTCAATCTTTCACGTATACATTTGACCTTATCGGTCGTGTCTTGCACGATTTCAGGTCCAGCGAACTGCTTTTCTCCCGCTTCAAGCCAACACACGGGAGTTCGGCACTTTCGTCCGTACAACGCTTCAAAAGGTGCCATTCCAATACTCGAGTGGTAACTATTGTTGTAAGCGAACTCTACCAAAGGTAGGTGAGAGTCCCAGCTACCCACGAATTCGATGACACAAGACCTCAACATGTCTTCCAACGTCTGGATCGTTCTCTCGCTTTGCCCGTCGGTTTGTGGATGGTAAGCCGTACTCAACTTAACTCGAGTACCAAGCTCTTTTTGAAACCCCTCCCAAAAGTTCGAGGTAAACCGACTGTCGCGATCCGACACGATCGACAACGGAATGCCGTGCCTCGAGACTACTTCATCGATGTACAATTTTGCTAGCTTATCCATCGGTAATGTCTCGCGCATGGCCAAGAAGTGAGCGCTCTTTGTCAATCTATCAACTATCACCCAAATGGTATTGTGACCTCGAAGAGTTTTTGGTAACTTCGTCACGAAGTCCATGATGATATGCTCCCACTTCCACTCGGGAATCTCTAAAGACTGCAGACTCCCATACGCTCGTTGATGTTCGACCTTAACTTACGAGCATGTAATGCAAAGCTCCACATAACGTGCCACATCAAGTTTCATTACCGGCCACCAATAATGCAACTTCAAGTCCCTGTACATCTTCGTACTTCCCGGATGAATGGAATACTTGGACTTGTGAGCATCTTCAAGCAAAAGATCACGGTTACCCCCAACTTTGGGTACCCATACACGACCGTTGAACAGTTTTACCCCACGGCTGTCTTCCGTTAGAAGTAAACGCTGCTTCGTCATGACTTCCTCTTTAAGATTCTCTTCTAACAACGCTTCAACTTGCGACGTCTTGATCTTTTCAATAAGACTAGACACTAGCTCGATTCTCGAATGGGTAGCCCGAATACAACCGCTATAGTCCTTCCGACTTAACGCATCAGCTACCACGTTTGTCTTACCAAGATGGTAAAGCAACTCGCAATCGTAATCCTTAAGTAACTCGAGCCACCGCCGTTGTCTCATATTCAACTCCTTTTGATCAAAGACATACTTTAGACTCTTGTGATCAGTATAGAGTGTACATTTGGTGCCATAGAGGTAATGTCGCCAAATTTTCAGGGCGAACACCACCGCTGCTAACTCCAAATCGTGGGTAGGATAGTTGTTCTCGTGTATCTTAAGCTGCCTCGAGGCGTAAGCGATTACCTTGCCCCGCTGCATCAACACACAACCTAAACCCATCTTCGAAGCGTCGCTATAGACCACAAAGTCTTCTGACCCTTCAGGTAATGATAAGATCGGAGCTTAACATAATTTCTTTTGAAGGACACGGAAAGCCTTCTCTTGCTCTTCAGCCCAAACAAACTTCACGTTCTTTCGAGTCAAAACTGTCAATAATGATGCGATCTTTGAAAAGTATTGAATGAATCTCCGGTAATAACCCGCCAGACCCAAGAAACTTCGGATCTCGGACGGATTCTTGGGAGGTTCCCAATTCATCATAGCTTCAATCTTGGAAGGATCCACTTTCACTCCGTCCCAAGTGACAACGTGACCCAGAAATTGTACTTCTTCAAGCCAGAATTCACATTTGGAAAACTTGGCGTACAATCTTTCTTTTCTCAACACCTCGAGAACTTCGCGAAGGTGTTGTTCGTGCTCCAACTTGCTTTTAGAGTACACGAGTATGTCATCAATGAATACGATGACCGACTTGTCGAGGAACGGTCGGCACACCCTATTCATCAAGTCCATAAATATCGCCGGTGCGTTCGTTAGACCAAAAGGCACTACAAGGAACTCGTAATGGCCGTAACGCGTTCTGAAAGCTGTCTTCGAAACATCTTCTTCTCTTACTTTTACTTGGTGATAACCTGAATGTAAGTCAATCTTGGAAAAACATCCCGCCCCTTGAAGTTGATCGAACAAGTCGTCTATTTTCGGAAGCGGATATTTGTTCTTCACGGTTGCTTTGTTCAACTCACGATAATCAATGCACGTTCTCATCATGCTATCTTTCTTCTTGACGAACAGGACCGGAGCTCCCCAAGGTGACGAGCTCGGTCTGATGAAACCCTTCTCCAAAAGTTCTTGGAGTTGTGCCATCATCTCTTGCATCTCTGACGGCGCTAGTCGATAAGGAGCTCTAGAGATAGGAGCTGCTCCTGGCACGAGATCAATCCGAAACTCTACTTGACGATCAGGGGGTAATCCAGGCAAGTCGTCAGGAAAGACGTCTGGATACTCGCGCACAATCTTCACATCGACCAGCTTTGACTTTTCTAACTTGTTGTCGATCACGTAGGCTAGGAAATATGAACATCCTTTTACTAAGCACTTGCGTGCCTTAGCCATTGTGATTATTGCCACATCACCTTTTCTCTTCTCATCATAGATCACAACGACTTCGCCACAGGGATTGGGAAGTCGAATTAACTTTTTAGAACACATGATCTCTGCATGATTATTCGCTAACCAATCCATACCGACTACCACATCGAAACCTCCGATTAACATTGGCAGTAAATCAATCGAGAATTCTCTCCCTTCGACTCCGAGAGTACACTTCTTCAGAACATTACGGATCAGAACTTGACTACCATCAGCTATCTCTACTACTAATGCATCCTCAAGATTAGTAGTGGGCATAGCAATCTTTTGACGGAACAACTCAGATATGAAATAGAAACTGGCACCCGTATCGAATAAAACACGAGCAGGTACAGAGTTTATAAGAAATGTACCCGATACCACATCAACGGATGCCTTGGCCTCTTCAGCCGTCATCTGAAATGCTCGACCCGGAACCCTAGGAGGGTTCTCCCTTTTTGCCGTCGCGCTACTCGACACAAGCTTTGGGCAATCTCTTTTTACGTGCCCCGGTGTCTTGCACTCATAGCAGACAATTCCTCTGATCGGACAGTCACGGGTGACGTGATCAGAATTTCCACACTTATAACAAGACTGAGAAGGGGTATTACAGTTACCGTGGTGCTTGGTTCGGCATTTTTGGCACCATCTAGCTTCCTGCTGACTCCTGAAGCTTCGATTTCCGACAAAAGGCCGGGATCTCTTGGGATGAGCAGAACTGCTCTCCCACTTTCTCTTTTCAGTAACTACTACCGCCTTCTCTGGTTTACTCTTCACGTAAACCTCTTCCATAAACTGCGCTTCCTCAATGGTTTCCCGAAGGTTAGAGGCCTTCGAGTTTCGGACCATAGTCATCATGTCCGACGGTAAACCTTTCAGATAGGCCTTAATTTTCTCTTTCTCAGTGGAGGCCACATGCCCCACTAACCCCAGCTTGTCCATGAATTGACGGGTATACTCCCTCACCGTCAAATTCCCTTTTACGAGAGTTCGAAATTCTGCCTCGATCCGATCCATAGCCATCTCATTACAATATTCCTCCAGTAATTTCACCTTGAACTCGCCCCCAGTCAGTTGGTCCAGAACGGTAGGAGAGAGAGTAGATTGGATTACATTCCACCACGTCAGTGCGGTATCCCTGAGCAGTTGTGTACCGAGTCTCACCCGCTGGTCATCACCACACTCGGATGAACCGAAAGTCTATTCGACCGCTCGGATCCACTTAATACATGCAACCGGGTCTTCGGAACCCGAAAACTCTGGTGGTCCACAACCCAGAAAGGATTTGTAGGAACAACTCTTCCCATCCTTCGATGTACCAATGACCCTATGCTCCTCTGATCTGACTCTGTTCTCGACACCTCCAGAGCTAACTACCACATTTTATGCCACTGCCTCAGGCCTCTTGGAGCTCGGATCTCGATCCTCTAACAACTTTAGGAAAGCCTCTTGCTGTTTCTCCATGGCCGACGTCACCATTTGCATGACACTGGCCATCATATCAGCTTGAGGATTTGCCACTGAAACAACGGGATTTGTGGACGCCAACTCCACTCTTGGCTCTGGCTCCACTCTGTTATCCCAGATTTAATCTAGTTGGTAAATAATCAATCAAGTAATCAAGAAACACAATAATAATCAAGAGATATACAAATCAGAGTAACATACCAATCCCTTGAATAAACAATGAAACCCTTGAGTGTTCTTGATACCCTTTGAATACAGAGAAACCTTCACCTCACTATAATATGATTATTGTAAATATGAGGATTAAACCCTAAAACTAAAAAATCAAAACATTAAATACCTAAGTCATATGGGCTTTAAGCTTAATGGGCTTTCTAATGGGCTTGGGCACAATAGCTTAATAACTATTGACTTATTACATAATAAACCCTCTAATTAACTTTAGCACAATTGCAGTTTAAACCCTTAACTTTAACTTTAATCTTGAATACAATTTATGATCCAACACACTCCCCCAGTGAATATTGGTGGCATGCCCGGAGGAACGACTGCGAACGTTCTTACCACTGGATTAGGCTCAGGCGAACTAACATCGCGTAGATCTCCGTCACCCAACGGACGACCACGAGTGTTCACCATACTAAAGGATGGTTGCTACACAAGCATGAGAAATAGTAAGAGGTAGATCCTCAGGATAACACAAAAACGTACTAACACGTTATCAATTGTCATAGTAATGGCATTTCAAGCACAGTTACGTATAAATATTCTCATAATAACATTAGCTAAGTGGAATTATGAACATACAATACATAAAAGTTCTTGTCACCATTGCCACAACCTTCGACAACTACAATTTCCGTCGACTCTAAGACTAACTCATCTTAGAAGTTCTACCCAAACTCACGAATCAATACTTAACATACTCAGTCTAAGTCTAGACATCTTACATTAATACCTAGATCACTTAAACTAGAGCTCTGATACCAACTTGTAACATCCTAAATTTCAGAGTAAATTAAAACTTCTCCAAATGGGCAACATGACATTTGTATTGATATAAACCTTCCAAAAAGGGTATCAGTCTTTAAGACTTTACAACAAAACCTGTACTGATATAGGGTTCATCAACAACTAATCTAAATATAACTATCTAGATTACATCAGTTAACGATTCAAAATTCATCAAAAGAATGGGACTTAACAGATGCCCAACTATCAATACTTAGTCATCTCAAAATGCCTCGAGACCAAGCCCGTCTCTCAAAACCCTTGGCAACCCACCGCTAAGGGAAACCTGTTATACATATCATTTGAGATAACATACAGTTTATCAATTTCAAGAGATATAAATATGTTCATCCAAACGAAAATCTTTTAAAATGAGCATTTCCAAGATAACGGTTGATAAGAATAAAAATCCATTAAAACAAGGCCATAAACCTTCTTTCCAGAACCTCACAATTTAATGCACATGTATTCCTTCGTTTTGGTTACTATATAGAACCTCACAATTTAATGCACATGTAGTTCTATATTTTGTTAACGGCCAGAACCTCACAATTTAATGCACATGTAGTTCTATGATTTGTTAACGGCCAGAACCTCACAATTTAATGCACATGTAGTTCCATATTTACATTACTTGGTAACCTCAAATAATGAAATATATGTCGACTCAAAACCTAGGGATCCACTAGTAATGGTACAAACTCGTCACAACAACTTATGTGACCAACCATAGATAGTCATATGGTATAAACACATTTTATAACAAAATGTTATTTCCAGTTCAACTTCTGGTAAGAATGAAAATCATTAAAATGAGTTCATAAACATTCTTTTTACATAATCACATAATGTGCAAGTAAAACATCATTTTACTTTAATAAGGCGGAACCAGTCATTTTAGTCAAAACTGATCGGGAACCCCGAAAATCACCAAAAACTTCATTTATATCAAAATGTAGACAACATAAAATCATACCGTATAAATACTTCAGATTTCGCAAATAAGAATTTGACATGTATAAAGTTTGTAAAATGGTAGTAGGAACTCACCCAATAGGTTTATACGAAAACCCGAAGAACCAGATATCGACCCTTTAGACAAGACAAAGCTTTCTACACCGGAACCTCAGATCGAAATTAGGTAATAATCACCAAACGTAGAGAGAAAGAGAGAGAGAGAGAGAGAAAGGATTTTAGAGAGAGAGAAGAGAGAGATTGAGAGAGTTAATTCTGAAACTCAAATGAGATATTTTGAGTTTTAAAACCCTTAAGTCGGTCCAGGCAAATATCGCGGGTTATGCCGCGACTTCAAGTCGCGGTGCAACTCGCGAAATGCCCAATAACTCAACCCAACAGTGAACGTTGCGGGTTATGCCGCGACTACTGCTCCCCATGCAACTCGCGACATACCAAAACCCACAATACAACAGTGAACATCGCGACTTATGCCGCGACTCTAAGTCGCGAGCAAGTCGCGAAACTTACTGGAACTTTCACAATTCACCGAAACCATAAACTCGTACGTTATACTGAATACGATGATAACGATTATGAGTTAAACACGAGATTAACAACGATATAAATGTATTGAAAATCCAGGGTGTTACATCATATATGGTTGATAAGTGGACAACTTTCAATCATAGAAAACATTGTTCTAAATGTTCAAACCACTTCCCGATTCTCAAACCAAATTCATGAATTGGAAGTGTGACTTTAAATGTTTTCAAGTTATACATTATGCTTTAACTGAAATAGTTAAACATATGCATCATAGGAAAACAAGGATTTCATTGTGCTAGGAATTAATACAACTTCTATGAAATCACCTTAACCAGTGATTTCTACCCAAGAAGTTAATCCATAGTGATTGAGTGTGAGAATTCGAAAAGAAATGAGTGTGATTAGGGTGAGCTTAATGTTTAAAAGAAATAGCGTGTGAGAACAGAGTTAAAAGAATATCACAACTCTGCACCAACTTTTTCTGAGTCGGGCAGCCACATTACTAGTGTTTCACAATTTTTTGGTGATCATTATTGAAACAGGCAACTAGCCCATGCCAACTCTTGATCAAACCTCACCAACTACTCATTTTCTTCTTAACAAGAAAGTGTTTCACATTTTCAAAGGGGAAGCAACACATTTGCTATCTGATTTTCATTTGGAAAATCTGGATATTGAAAAGAAGGAAGTCTGCCCCACCTTCGCACTTCAATCATGCACATTGAGTCTGTGTTTAACTTACTGTTGTCTCAGTGGTTTACACAAATTTTGAGCCTAATAAGCAATCATCAAGGGCTTAATTCATTAGTTGATTCAAGTGTTACACGACTATTTTGTCTAGATTTGAAAAGATCTGGATGAATATCTTTTGAATTGACGGATCAGAGGCTCCAAGTGGTTGACATTTCTTACTCAAAGTTTTGATGAAGTCGTTGCACTATCCATCAAAAAGGGGGAGAATCTAAAGCTTGAAGAAATATTCAGTCCATTACATTACAAGACCAAGAACTGCGAGATCAAAGTATTCTAAAGACATGTTGATTTTAGATAAATTTTCTTTGAAGATACTTTACTAAAGCATTCTGAGCTAGAGAAAGAGATTGTATCTTCTGAGCTGAAGAAGAAGACTGAATTGCTAAAATCTTTTTAGTAATGATCTTGATCCAAAGGGGGAGATTGTTAGATCACATATCTATTTGATTCAAGATCATCCAATCTGAAGATCCAATCTGAAGCTAAAGCCGGAAAGTCGACTCTCGATATAAAGTCTAATGTCGTTTGTAATAAAATAGTCAAAGTTAATTATTGTTTATTGTATTTTATGTTTAATCTAAATATATTATAAATAGATATTTAGATATTATATACTAGTTATTATATTATAATTTAGATATTAAGTTAGTTTTATTAGTTTAATATTGCAAGTTGTATTGCAAGTGGTTGAGTTTGTGTGTGATAGAAGCTAGAGAGATCAGATCAGATCAGATCTCATAACACACATATCTCAACAACACTAAAAACAATCAGATTAGAACACACACACAAAAGGTGTAATACGCAGAGAGAACACACATCAGAGCTAAAACCGAACACCAAACCTTGTAATCGTTTGTTATTAATCATACAGGTTGGTAATCTTGTTGTTGTTATTTTTGTAAGAACTTGATATAGTATTGTGGACCCACACACTCTCTCTTACCGGGTAAGACTCTTCATACGTATCCTCGCTCTTACCGGGTAAGATCATATCATCTTGTCATGTTCATCCGCTATGGTAAATTCCCTGGTAAGCACTTACCGGGTAAGCATTTTGTAAACGGCCTCTTAGTCATCCAATATATGAACCCTCCTTGTCTGTTCCATGAAATCAATGGTGATTATGAAGTAACTGAAAAACATCGTTTTCTACATCCGAAAATCGTCGTATTCTTCATCCGAAAATCATCGTCTTCTTCGTCTGCAGAATCATTGTCTTCGTCATCCGAAAATCATCGTTTTCATCCAAAAATCGTCATTGCTAAGTAACTGACAATAGCGATATTTGGATGTGTTGTTTTTACTAAATCCATCCGCAAATCATCGTCTTCTTCATCCGGAAATCATCGCCTTCGTCCGGAAATCATTGTCTTCTTCATCCGGAAAATCATCGTCTTCGTCCGGAAATCATCATCTTCTTCATCCGAAAATATCATTTTCGTCCGAAAATCATCGTCTTCTTCAAATCATTATCATCTTCATCCAGAGCATTATTCTCTTGCTCTTTTTACGAATTGGAAAAACAAATAAACCATAATTTTGATTGGAAACCACCCGGAAAGGTGGAGGATTTTCAGGAAGCATACTTTCCATGAATCCATCTTGTCGTGGATATTGGATGTTATGCTTAATTTATCTTTCCCAAAATGCCCTTGAACATCACCGAATTTTATTAAAATTTTAATCAAAAATTTAATTAATTAGTCATCAATCAAGGTTTTGATCTCGTCCGTTTGATTAGAAATCTATGGTGATGATGGTGGTTGCAAGGGTTGCAACCTTTATATGGGATGCAAATTAAAAGGACCCTACATATGTATCATGTATATATGCATATAAGAGTGTATGTGTGTGTGTGTATACAAGTATGTCTATGTGTACATATCTATATGTATGCATGTATGTAAATCTATAGAGATATGTATGTCCGTATAGGGGCTTAATCAAATGAGAACTGTGTAATTTGTGATAACTGTGAGATCCAATATGAACCAATAATTTTATTAAATTAATTGTTTTTATTTATTTAATAGTTAGGGGTATATCAGTAAATTATTTAATTTAAATTAAATAAATAATTTTTTCGTGGCAGTTTTAAAACAAAGATTTCAATCCAGGATTTCGTTTCCTATTTTATCTCAACTAATTGATTTTCAAACTTTTCGATTTCTCTATTCAATTGGATAAAGATATCAGGCTCAATTATCAGTATAATCAACAAGATAGTTGTCGGGGAAGGAAGAAGCCTTAAAAATGTGTAGTCATGAGAATCACAAGCTCTAAGAAGGTCGATAACACAAGCAACCACATAGGACAACGATCCATGATTCAAATGTGCACTATACAAAGGGAGAAAACAGTGTTGAGTTGAAGGCCGTGTACCACAACTTTACCACTTAACATGTTAACACAATGAACCATATAACAGGTGCCCACAATTTTACCACTTACTTGGTTAACACAATGAAGCACATAAATGGTTACCACAATGTACCACATAACTCCTTACCACATTGTAACACAAATGATATTACAAACAAGAAAATCTTAAAAATCCTTTTGTAATCGGTTAATGTAATCATGGGGAATGATATGTTGACGTGATTCTCGCAACCCGCCTAAATTAAATATCGATGAATCACAAAGCCAATTGACATTTATACCCTTATTGATTATTATTAAATGTCATTTCGGCGGTTTATTCCGAGGTTTTACCAAAATTAATTTTTTTATTTTTACCCATTGATTAATAATAATTAGTGGTTGAGATTGGATCTCACGGTTATCACAAACAACCGGGTTCTCCCATGAATGACCCACTGTGTGTATATATGTGTACATATGTATTGTTTGTATGTATATATGTATATGTCATATGCATATAAGTGTGTGTGTGTGTGTGTCTATATATGTATGTATGTATGTATATAAATCTATAGATGTATGGATGTTTATATATATATATATATATATATATATATATATATATATATATATATATATTTGTATACATATGTATTGCTTATATGTATATAGTACATGTATATATGTATATGTCTATATATGTATGTATGAATGTATGTATGTATGTAAGTCTATAGATGTATGTATGTGTGTATATATATATATACATATGTATTGCTTGTATGTATATAGTACATACATGTATATGAACTATACATATACATATGTATGTGTTACATTCACATATGTAAGTATGTGTATGTCTATACGTACGTGTATAGGATACTCATGTTATATATATATATATATATATATATATATGTATGTATGTATATATATATGTATGTATATATATATGTATATATATACATATATATGTATATATATGGATATTTGTGTCTATATTTTTATGTTTATACGTATATGTGCATGTATATGTATGTGCTTTGTTGCTAGCTAACCGCATATATATACATATATATATATATATATATATACATATGTATATATATGCACGATAGAATACGTATGTGTGTGTATACGTTCTTATAAATTCTCAGTTATGCAATAGGTTGTCTTTCAAAAACCTTGTAATTCTAAATTGTTGATTTGGGAACGTTTTGGCATGAATCTATTTGAAAGTCGATTATGCATATTTCTGAAAATTTTGGGTTGTTATAATTAGTATCAGAGTCATAGTTTAATGGATTTAGGTGACCGGATGGGCCTAAGCTTAAACTGTGGAGTAGGGGGGACACAATTGAGATATAGAAAGCCTTTAAGGAGGATCTTGATCATCAAGAGTCGTGATAACGATAGTGAGGACTCTCATGTAAGGTAAATTCAGAATTGCATCTGGCCAATGCCATTATGAATTTACAGGTGCATGGGTACACTCGGGTACTATCGTTGAGACGATCGATGGGGGTAGCACGGGTAGTGAGATCTATCATCTAAATGATAGCGTCGATTTTGGTGTGTTATGTGAGCTCGTTTATGGTATTAAGGATGACATCTTTTTAGGGTGAGTATTATTCTGGATATAGATAACTCGTTTTGAGGAAGGACTTCTTGGGTCCAGAAGGGAAGAATAACCATTTGGAGGTGAGTTATTCACTTCAAGGGAGTCTTCGTTGTGGTAGTTGTTACATCGGTCAATGGGGATCAAGAGAGTTTCAACCTAGAATCGAATAATAGGAATGAATCTTTCGAATCTGCTGTTGTTTGATGAGTGATAAAGATGGTTGAGAAGTGATATCAGTGTTGAATGATAATATGGATCAAGGATAGGATAGAGAAGAATTATTGATGGTAAGATTATTTGGATCAATGTGAAGACGCATGATCTGCGAATTTTTACTCTCGATGGTAATAGAGTAATTGGACATACAAGCATGTTGGGAAACACTGGTGCTGAAGGTGGTTGCATTTGTAAGGGACCTGATTGGTGGGCAGAAGTAAGGAGTCTGTGATTAATGGTTGGGAGTGTAAGTGGTCGACCTTGCAAGAGTGAATAGCCTTCAATGTAAAAGGAGTATCATGCATTGTATTTTCGAATAAGTTGCTTGAGTCGTCATGTATTATGTATTGATCTGTGTGTGCGTCTTGCTAGTCGTTCGTTTTGGAAATGAGATGACGCGTGTAAACATGTGTTTGGATTGGAAAAGGCAAATTTATTGCATGGTGTGTTATATTTTGAACTCTGTAACTTGAGAATTATTTCACTCCTTTATAAATGAATTAATTTCTATGGAAATATAATATCATTTAACTGCGTGGTTTTATAAGAGCGACTGGTATGGACATGTTCGTCATGCTAGCGAGGGTGAAAGTCAACTGACTCGCTCACTATAAGAAATTTTGTCATAATTTCATAAATCGCATGAGTAAAGTTCTTTGAAAATATTTTCAATTGTGCCAATATCGATTTTGGTCGGATAAGGTTTATTTCATCGCGGGTTCGAGTCAGAACGATCCTCGAGATCGTTGTGCATGGGCTATTCATTTATGCCGGTGTAGTGTTATGTATACTCAAGCTTGTATCATATTGTGGTACTCGTCGAATTTCCAATGTGTCAACTGATTTCAAACTAGTATGTTGTCATGCATGAAGGCTATGAACTCGCTAGGTCGTAAGGTAGTATTGCAATTAAGGATGGAGACTGGGAGTATGGCGTTTAGGTCGTTGTTGGTCGGTTCATGACCTTGGTTCGTTTTGGGCCAGCATGCACTCCTGTCGATAACTTGAGTTATGGTAGTCGACGAGTGGTGTTGGCGGGGTGGAATTCGAAGCCGTTAAGACACTTCTTTTAGCAGCATATTGATAAGTAGTGTTGTGGTACTTGGATGAAAAGTTATCGACGTTGAGTCAGAGTTTTGAAGTGGTCTGGTAATCAGATTGTATAACAAGTAAGTCTTGTGCCTTCAACGTGCGAAGTCGTTGGGGCACTGAGAACGTTATGATGTAATGGCAGGAGTAGGTTCCATTGGGAATCCTTGTTGTTCAGAAGCATTGTCCAAGTATCACCATGTCAACTGTGTTGTTGAAGTCAACGACCAATTGTTGAGGCCTTTGTCGGGGCGCTGGAAATCAGGAAATGGCAATGGTTATATTTTTCCGGGTTTCTGTAAGGAAGAAAGGAGTTGTATGGGAACGGTGTGTATCTGGCATGGAATAGGATCACCTTGTGTGGGCATTACGAAAATGGAAGACCGCTAGTCTGGTCAGGTAAATTCCTATGAGGTTCTGATGGATCGTGTGTGAGTAAAGTAAATAGCACAATCAAGGTGGTTGCACTTCGAGCGTGTTAGTCCGCGAGATAGTATGCTTAATCTTACCTACTACCCGAGTTTGTTGTTGGCAGATCGCGATGAGCTGACAAGGAACAAGATCATGCTCAGTGATTTAGATGATCATGGTTTTGGTGGTTTATTTCAGATTTGTGGAAGACAAAGTCGTGAAATGACTTTATTTAAGATATAGGTGTCATGAGCGGTATGAAGAGAATGGTATCTGGTAGGTGTACTGAGCGATCGTGAAGATTTCGATTGTAGTATGAGGTTGTGGTGTGGTAATGGATGTTTGGATGAGTTTGTGTTAATTTATGCCTAAGTGGTCGTGCAAGTCATTGGTGTCGTAAGGAGTTTCTTCAAGATTAAGTAATGGACTTGTGTTGTCGTCCTGGGCTGAGCGTAGGTGGGAATCCTTGCTCGGAGATTTCTGGTGAACTTTTCAAAGTGTCATGTTTATTATTGAGATATGGTTGATGGTTGGTATAATAGTATTACTAATTTGAGAATTATGTGTTCGAGTGGTAGCTGGTGGCAATCTGATAGAGAAACCTTGAGTTCTGGGTAGTGAAGAGTTGTTGGGCGAGTTCATTGTATTTCAGTAAAATATTGATGGAAATGTCGAACCATTTAGTTCAAGATAGTTAGTAGTAGACAGGAAAATCTGTGGGAATGTCGAAGTATTCGTTGAGTGTGAAGGAACTCTAGCGGATAGGTCAATTCGGTTTTCAAACCGACAATTGCGTGGTGCCTTCACGCAGTGGGTAATATTTTGGGAGAGCTTGGTTGAATACCTCGCATGAGAATTTTGGGTAATCGTTTGACTAAGCATAGTAATGTAAATGTGTTTTCGACACATTTGGAATTTGTCGAAAAAAGTGAGTAAACCGAGAGAAGAAGTTTGGCAAGTGGCACAGAGATGTGGATTTATTGTCGTTAGTGAGTTTATGAACCTTAGTAGTGGTGTGAGAAGGAGATCAGAGTGTATGTTAGGGTTCTAGTGTTGAGAAACCTAAATGGTGCGGTTGGTCTAAAGCCTTCATCTGTTGGTGAGCCGATCTTTGGTGGTACGACGGATATTTCCAAGAAAGTAGTGGAAAAAGGTGGTTGGATGTGGTGCTCAGAGTGAAAGACCATAGTGTCAGTTTTTGTTCTTACATGGAAAAGATTACAAGTCAGCATGCCACCCAGTGTTAAGCTCTTTGGAGTAGTTTTGTGTGAGCAGGGTTGTTCCTTGTTGAGCAAGTGAAGTTTGGATTTATTACAGGTATGGTCGGACGATTGTTGGATGCGATAAGAAATTGAAGCGTGCGCCTTTTTGATTCGATCAGTTGGGTTGATGGACTATGAGGGTAATGAATAGTGGAAGTTTTCATTCATGTAAGAATTTGGGGATGTTGACGCTGGGTGGTGTGTGTTCAACGCGTTTGAGTGGGGTAGCACCAGTGAGGTTTTTGTTTTGATTCATAAGGTGGGCGGTTTGCTTAGTTGGCGATTTGAGTGGTTATTATTTTAGCCATTGATGTTTGTTGTATTTGTAGTGACCCCAGTAAAATCTTTTCTTTAAAGGAAGTTGTGGTGAAACGATGGGTGAATGGAGGGGTTATTGATAGAGTTAGGGATGTTACAGATGGTATGTTGCAGTTGGTTGGTTCAGAAGGTACGGCTTCGGTTTTGGGTCAGAATGTTTTGGGCATCTGAGTAGAGTTAAGTTGATATGATTGAAAGAATGCTAGCCTTGTGAATCTCAAGTTGAGAGGGCGCAGCTTGTTGCGGAAGTCGTCCCCATAGAATGAAGTGGTGAGTTCGAGGGAAAGCTAGTGTTGGGCTACGTTTTGGGGGTTCGTTGAAATTAGTGAAAGAGTTAGAGAGATAGAATATAATCTGGAAGTGTTCGATGGGGGTTTGGAAAAATCATAATGTGTTTCACCCCCCCCCCTCTTCGAGAGCACTTGTTGGAAGTTGGGGCGATGATACCTTTGTAAGGTATGCAAGCAAATAATAAGTTAACCATTATCATGGTGTCTAATGAAGTCTTTGACTGTAAAGTTAAAAAATTAAGAAGCAAAAGAGATCCGTCTTGTGAAAGGACAGTGGAAATATCATATAGGACAAGAGGCAACGTGGGAGCTGGAGTCGGATATGATATCTCAGTATCCGAATTTGTTTAACCGATAGAATTCTGGGACGGAATTCTTTTGAGGGGGAGATAATGTAATAATTGTGCCGAAATTCATTAAGTTGGGAGTTTGGGTGGAGTTTTTGTCCAATCCAAAGGTTGAGGGACCAAGTTTCAAATAAAAGAGAAAAGGGGTTTTTACCCTAATTCCTTTCATTTCTTTCCCCATTCTTGTTGGAGGCGGCTGAAAAGAATACAGGGGGGGTGTGTGTGTGTGAAATTGAGCTAGAATATATTGGAAGAAAAAGAAGTGGATTGGAGGGGGATTTCTCACCTTTTTTAAGGTAACAATTCTTGTTATGGTATCCATTATCTTTTTGGTTGGTTTGTAGTTTTAGAAAATATATGTTTATGGATTGAATGTTCATCTTCTAAGTTTTTCTCTGGTCGATTGAGGGATGATTTAAGCTTAGAAACGGATGAGAATCAAGTGTTTGAGTTAGTTTTGGGATTAGAGAGTTTTGGGAATCATTTAAAGAAGGGTAATCCCTTCGTTCCTAAAAACCCTCGACTGGTAAAATCCAGTCTTCGTGTCGCCGTCGTCGCACCCGACAAAAGGCACCCCGGGAGATGGGGTCCCGGGTGAAGTGTTGTCATCGGGTGACTCGAGGAGACCGAGGGTCTCGATGTGTGGAGAGCCGGGAGGACCCAGGGAGGTTCGGGCGATCCCAGGGGAAGCCGGGGAGAACCCGGGGAGACCGGGCAATCCCGAGTGAACCTAGGGAGGCCAGGTCCCGGGGAATGCCTTGACCCGGGAGTCGGGTGTGTGGCGCCCCGAGAGTCGGGTGAGAGTAGGGTAGGGAGTCAGCAGGGGCCGGGAATCGGCAAGGAGCCAGGAGGCGGCTTGAGCCGGGAGTCGGCATGAGTAACCACCCAAGGGTCGGGTGGGTATGTGGAGTTATAGGATAAGGTAGTGTCCGAAATCACTCCTTGTCGTGGGTAGTCGGTGTGTTCTTTAGAGTTCGATGTCTTACCACTAGCCTCGTTGTTTTGATAGGTGATCGTCCTTAAGGTTAAGGCATAAGTTGAGATTGTACGTGGAAAAGCCAGGTGAGTTTCCTAACCAAAGACTTCCTCAATTATTTATGTTATCAAACGTGCAAAGTTTATTTAATCACTACTGTATTTATACTATTGTTGTACATGCGAGATTTATTGAAAGTGGGTTGTGATTTATTATGTTGTTGGTCTAAAATGTATGCATACATTGTAGTTGGCGAGTATGGCCTAAGTCGAGGGGTGTGTCCAGCATGTGCTCATACTGGGGGGTGTCTTTATGCCAATGGGGGTGTGTCCCAGAATAAGGCAGTGTGAGTCAGACACGTTGTCGCCTATGTGTGACTTCAGTGTGTGCCGAAAGTGTGATTTATGGGTGTGAAATTTTATAAGAACTGAACTGGTTTATAAATGTTTATAAATCTTTTATATGATGTTATGGTTTAAGAAATGTTATTTGAGGGAACTCACTAGACCTTTCGGTCTAACCCTTGCTCTTTCAAAACTAAAAACCTTTTCAGGAGATCGGGAAGTAGGAGGATCTAGTAAGGAGAACGAGAAAATGTGAGTCAGGGCTTACTTTAGAAGATTTCTAATTTTAGTCCTCCAGTCTTAGTCGTTCTTATAAATTCTCAGTTGTGCAATAGGTTGTCTTTCGAAAACCGTGTAGTTCTAAATTGTTGATTTGGGAACGTTTTGGCATGAATCTATTTGAAAGTTGATTATGCTTATTTCTGAATTTTTTGGGTTGTTACAAGATGGTGATGATGTACAGTGAGATGAGGAAGGGTGATACAGCGATTATCACCATGGCTAAGGCACGGAAATGCTTAATGAAGGGATGTTCATCCTTTCTGGCATATGTGATAGATGTTAAGCTTGAGAAGAAGAAACTTGAAGACGTGAAGGTGGTATACGAGTTTCTCTATTTTTTGCCGGACGACTTGCCCAGTTTGCCACCCGATCGTGAAGTAGAGTTACGGATTGACCTTGTTCCGGGGGCGGCTCCGATTGCTCGAGCCCTTTACCGGTTAGCCCCATCCGAGATGAAAGAAATGATGGCTCAACTTGGGGATCTCATCGCCTTTGGGAGCTCCGATCTCATTTGTTAAGAAGAAGGACGACACGATGCGGATGTGCATCAACTATAGAGTTGAATAAGGCGATGGTGAAGAACAAGTATCTGCTTCCGAGGATTTATGACTTGTTTGATCAACTTCAAGGAGAAGGTTGTTTCTCGAAGATCGACTTGTCTTCGGGATATCACCAAGTAAGGGTGAAGGAGGATGACATCTCGAAGACGACTTTTAGGGCGCGTTATGGCGATTACAAGTTCCTAGTAAGCGTTATGGCCATTACAAGTTCCTAGTAATGTCGTTTGCCTAACTAACGTGTCGGCGGTTTTATGGATTTGATGAATAGAGTGTGTCGACCATTCCTCGACAAGTCGTTCATCATGTTCATCGATGACATACTCGTGTATTCCAAGAATGAGATGGAGCACGAGAAACTATATACCAAATCCTTCAATTGCGACTTTTGGTTAGAAGAGGTTCATTTCTTGGGCCACGTGGTCACTCGAGACAGAGTAAAAGTGGACCCCTCTAAAATCGAAGCAATGATGAATTGGGAACCTCCCAAAATTCCATCCAAGATACGAAACTTCTTCGGTTTGGCGGGTTATTGCCAGAGATTTATTCAAGACTTTTCCAAATCGCCTCTTCCTTGACGGCCTTGACTCAGAAGCATGTAAAGCTTATTTGGAGCGAAGTGCAAGAAAAGGTGTTTCGGACTTTACAAAATAAGTTGTTCTCGTTCTATCTCTAGCCGAAGGATCGGAAGACTTCATAGTTTATAGCGACCCATCAAAAATGGGTTTGGGTTTCGTGTTGATGCAAAGAGGTTAGTTGATCACCTACGCGTCGAGGAAAATCAAAGTTCATGAGAAGAATTACCTACCCATGATTTGGAGTTAGCGGCGGTAGTATTCGCTTTGAAGCTATGGCGACATTACCTCTATGGCACGAAATGTATAATCTACACGGATCATAAAAGTTCGAAATATGTCTTTGATCAAAAAACTTTGAACATGAGGCAAAGGCGGTGGCTCGAATTACTCAAGGACTATGATTGTGAATTGCTTTATCATCCCAGTAAGGAAAACATGGTAGCCAATGCGTTGAGTCGAAAAGAATACAGTGGGAGCATCCGAGCCACCCTTTCGATAATCGAGTTGGTGTCAAGCCTCATCGATCGGATTAAGACGTCCCAAGCAAAGGATTTGTTGGAAGAGAACCTCAAAGAAGAGGTAAAAATGAAACAACGTTTACTCTTGACGAAGGATATCCGTGGGGTGAAGTTGTTCAACGGGCGTGTGTGGGTGCCCAAGATTGGGGGCAATCGAGAACTCCTCCTTGAAGACGCCCACAAATCAAAATATTCCATATATCCGGGAAGCACAAAAATGTATAGGGACTTGAAGATACGTTATTGGTGGTCGATTATGAAATTAGATGTGGCACGCTATGTGGAACGATGTGTGACTTGCCTACAAGTGAAAGTCGAGCATCAACAACCTTATGGACGTCTTCAATCCCTAGAGATTCCCAATAGAAATAGGAGCATATTATAATGGACTTCGTGACCAAATTTCCGAAAAAATTAAGGGGTCGTGATACCATTTGGGTAATAGTTGATCGATTGACCAATGGCGCTCACTTTTATCCATGCGCGAGACCCTATCAATGGACAAGTTGGCAAAGCTTTATATTGACGAAGTGATTTCAAGGCATGGAGTGCCTTTGTCCATTGTATCGTATCGCGATAGTCAGTTTACATCAAACTTTTGGGACGGCCTACAGAAAGAATTGTGTACTAGAGTAAAATTAAGTACGACCTACCATCCCCAATCCAACAACCAAAGTGAAAGAACGGTTCGGATGCTAGACGACATGCTAAGGTCTTGCGTGATCGACTTCGGGGGTAGTTGGGACTCTCACCTACTGTTGTTGGAGTTCGCATATAATATTAGCTACCACTCGAGTATTGGGATAACACTATTTTAAGCTTTATACGGGCAGAAGTGCAGAATTCCCGTGTGTTGGCTTGAAGCGGGCGAGAACCAGATTTTCGGTCCCGAAATAGTACAAGAGACGACCGACAAGGTTAAGGACATTCGGGAACAGTTGAAAGTGGCTCAAGATCGGCAAAAGATTTATGCCGACAAGAAGATAAGGTCGATGGAGTTCCAAGTGGGAGACCGTTTGATCCTTAAAGTGTCCCCTTGGAAAAGGATAATCCAATTCGAAAAGCGCGGGAAGTTGAGTCCCCATTTTCTTGGTCCATTCATGGTACTCAAGCGTGTGGGATTACAAGCGTACCAATTACAACTCCCACAAAAAATGGGTGGAATCCACAACACCTTCCACATTTGCTATCTCCGTAAGTGTTTAGAGGAGGAGGAGGAGGAGGAGAGCGTCATTCCCCTCTTAGAGATAAGGGTGGATGAGATCAACTATTGCGTGGAATAACCCGACATTATCTTAGACCGAAAGTCAAAGAAGTTGCGTCACAAGGAGGTTATGATGGTCAAAGTGTAGTGGAAACATCGTCGTGGGGAAAATGTGACATGGGAATCCGGGGAGGACATGAAGTCGGGGAGGACATGAAGCGGATATACCCTCACTTGTTCGTGTAGCATAGATTTCGAGGACGAAATCATTCCCAAGTTGGGGAGGATTGTAACACCCGAAGTTTTATTTGTAAGAATCTAGAACTTTGTTTTATTTACTTATACATTAAGCTTTTAGGGCTTAGACTTTGTGATTCTAAAATTCATTTCATTAGCTAAAGGCCCGTTAGTTATGATAGAATTCAGTGATTATTATGGTTGAAATCTACTGATGTTGCACACTCATCTACGTATTTGATTTATGGGAACAAATTGGATTTTTTGCATTGTGGATGTCCACATAGGTCCAGGGACGGATGTCCGCATAGAGCCGGAAGTTCGCGTAGTTCTGCAGAAGCAGCAGAAGTTTCAGCGGTTTTTATCGAGGAAGAGGCTCGAACATCTACTTGATGTCCAAGTCGGGCATCTGCTTAGTGCCTGACAAAAATTTTCTCTTTCTTCTAAGATTTCCATTTTCTTTCTCTCTCTCTCACTTTATCAAATCAAACCCACTCGATTTTCTCTCCCTTTACCTGCAATTTTCCCACTCCCAAACCATCTCAAATCCTTCCTCATTAATTGCAAGATTAGGAGTATTAAATGCCCAAATCTTATGAGCTATCAAGTGATTTCATCCTCAAGCTAGGTGTGGAAGCTATGAGATTAGAGTTCTTCATCCTCACCATCTTCACCAAGCTTTGTTCGAAGTTTCTAGGTTTTCATAGAAACCTACATTGTGAGTTTATTCTTATCCTTTATAACCTTATACATGTCAAAACTACATTTTAGACTTCTAATCATCTTATTGGTTACACATTCTTTATAGGAATGATTTTAACCTAACTTGGGATTTTGGAGATTTTTAAGGTTTTTACCATTTTTAAATGTGAGGAAGAGTTGTATGCTTAGTGTTGTAAAATGTTATGGAAATTGTATATTTGTGGTTAATACTTAAATGGAGCCATTTTGGGCTACATTAAGGTCTTTCACTGTTTTTGGATGTTTACATGGAAATGGGGATTTTTGAGGAAGAAACAATGGATTTATATTGTGCTAAAAAGGATAAATCTAATGATGATATAATCTCTAGAGACTTATTTGCAAACCCCTTATGATGGGATTTAGAAAATGGTTACTTAAATGCTAAAACATGGATTTAATTCCTATGTTGTTGTCTATGCAAGGAAACCCTTTTATAGAAATATTGTTATGAAAACTATATGTATGGTTATAGTTTTGTTATAAATGTAATTCTAACAAGCCCTCGACTATTACTATTGGATCCATAGGTATGTGGGATAACTCTCGTTTGTAACTAGTTGAGACATTGGGTCCTCGGAAAGCAACTTAGTACAGTTATGTGGGACCAGATACTAGTCATGGACCGTAAATGTAATCATAATGAATGGGTATGATTATGATCATTGGGTACCCTCTCCTACATCTGAGTACGAGTCAACGAGCTCGTGGCCTTGATCGTAATATTGAGGTCACAACTTGGAAAGTGACTTGTTTTTTGTTCCGCCACGATCCTTGGAAATCGGGTATTCCCCGTCATCGTAAGATGTTTTAGGCTGATGGTTCATATGTGGTATTTTGGGAAAGTGAAACTCTTTATTGTATTTACAAATATTTCATTATCAATTGTACGTTTAACGGATTTTTATAAATTATTTGTTCTCACTAGGCGTGAAGTCTAACACTTTTTCTTAAATAACATGTATAACAGGTTTCGTTAGTAGTGGGGTTCCCAAGAATTGAGGGACGAGTGTTGGCCGGTAGAGACATCTTTTGGAAACATACTTTTGGATTATTGGCTTACAGAAAGAATAGATATTTTGGGAGATTGAGTTGACAACCAATATAATCTAGATGTAAACTGTTTAGATTAGTATGTTGTCAAATTTAATATCCATTTATGGGTTTTATAAATGCTATTCTACATTTCCCCTTTTTGGGTGATTTCCCCATTTATTTGGATGTCGTATTCGTAAGTTTTTAAAATTTAAATTTATGCCTATTTTTAGGGTGTTACATCGTTGATTTGCGTTAAATTACAAACTTGCAATTAAACGAGTGTTTATTACTTTCCCCATTTTTAGGAGGCCTTTGCTATGACAAGACATACCACATTTCCATTTTTGGATAATTTTATTTATACCAATTTTTTGGGGTGTTATACAAAATGAGAAAGTTCAATGTTTTTCATTCAAAAAAGTAGTTTAAAGACTTGATCATTTACAATGTAAAAGTTCAATGGTTTTTCTTGAACTCTTTTCATTTAAACCCTAATATACTTAAGAAAATAAGGTAGCTTATAAGCTAGCTTATTTTTGCCAAATGATTCCTTAATAAAAGGTTATTTTTATCGGATGTCAAGTATTGTTGTCATGCACTTATGTATTTATTGATGAATTGTTGGGAAGTTTGAAATAAGTGACGTATCGTGAAATTTCAGTATTTAACCAACCCACGTGTAATTTTTCAAAATATGATCTTGCAAATAATCGAAATCAGAAAGTAATTTTATATAATTATATAAAATGATTAATGGAAAAAAATAAATGACAAACAAGCATATGGAATAGTTTAAATTGTACAATTAATACAACATGAGTATAAATTAACAATATTTTTAACATATTTTTTTAAATAGAGATTTTGAAGATTTTGTGTTATTTTTTTGTTTTAACAGATTTTTTAAACTTTTATTAATACGAAGAAGTAGAAGAGAGATTATAAAATCCTCTAAATTTGAAAAAGTCTTTGTATGGAATTAAGAAATCCATGTGATTCCCCTACTACTTGAAAATCCAATAAATTGAGTGATTTCTTTTTCGCAAATTAAAATATTGATGAAGTATTATCAACAAAATATAAACATACAAAAATCCAATATTGTTATGATAATGAAATTTCATAACCATATCTATTTTCTTATAAAAAAGAAAATCATATATTATCCTTTATATATGTAAATGACTCATCATAAAATCAACGAAGTAACTCAAAAGAATCTGAGTATCATAAATGAGTATATAAACCTCATTCTAAAAAGGTACAAGAAAATACCTAAAGTCCATCAACTCCTTATTGACCCTAAAACCAATCATCTTGAAAAGGTACAAGCAAATACCTTCATACTTTGAGACGACATATAGATCCTAACTTTCATAGGAATACCTTTATTAGAAACCCCCCAAATAACTGTGGGATGTCCCGAAAGGGAGAATCGGGTGTATTCATGAATATGTACTTCCCGAACTAATCGTACAGTAGAATGAAACCCACTTAATCGATTACAAAAAGTTAACTGATTTCAACAAAGAAATGTTATATCCAAAACGTGTCTCAATCTCTGTGGCAAGGAACTCACAGAAGATGACATAATTCTTAACATTATTTCCACATTCCATATATCAAAAAAAATATTAATGAACTAATATAAGTTGGAAAGTAACCTTTAGACAAACTCATCAACCTACTGCAAGTGGTTGAGAGACATAACAAGGTTCTTTCGAATAACAACACCACATATGTCGAGACAAAGAAAATTCTCGAGACCAATAATGAAAGCATTAAAGGTGGAAACAACTCCAAAGAACAGAGAGTTAAAACAATTTCACACATGTGACATTTATCCACTATGTGGACGAAACCCTAGAACGGGGTCAGGGTCTTGGTAAGAGTCGGGAATGATTTTTCAACATCTGGAGTAGAGATACAACTACTGCCCCATGTGATAATGGACAATCAAATAAGAAATGCACTAAAAAGTTCTCTTATCAAAAAGGAAACACGTTGAAAATGAACTATAACATATTAATTTAATATTTAATATTGATTAAGCATATGTTTATTTAAAATTAATTTTAAGTATCAAAATTAATTTCTTTATTAAAGTAAAATCGAATATGTAACCATTATAGATGTAAAGAAATACATCTAAATAAAAAACAAAACTATTAATATTCTCCGTTCCATGTAGGAATGTATCGAGGAGAACTTGAGTTATTGTAGAATATTTCACGCAATCTAAAATGATAGACAAATACATCTTACTTAGACGATGGACTGTCACTTTCTTGTTGGTACAAGATTAATAGGAACCTTGTAAAGATATTCGTATCAAATGGAAATGGAAATGAGCATATATACATAAGTTCTAATGAATATGAAAGTAAACATATCATTGAAACTAATGTGTCAAACTAGTAGATTATTAGGTCATCGAAACATATTTTGTCACCAATAAAGAACTTTGGGGGAAATGACACATATATGTTTCGACATGACTATGTGGGACACCATGGTTATGACATAGTGATCCGTGTATTACAAAATACACATAGACACATTCTCTTTCGAGTGAAAGGCGGAATGAGGCAAATGGCAACTGTTGACTTCTGCAGCATAAGAAACAACATTGCTATCATAATATGCCCTCTCGAATACCTAAAACTTTTGTATATACCCTAATCCTTAGCCAAGATAGGAATGAGATCATCCTAAAACTAAGGACATAATACAAAAATATTCCATTGTTACAACGAATACAAGTTGATATTTATGGTTCTGGTTTCGACACGATGAACGCATGTCGTATTATTGTCCACATGAAATACTGCACTCCTAGCACTAGCTATACGTTTAAGGGCTCACCACCCTGATTATCTTATCAAGTCTACATGACTTGAAATGCTGGAGAATTTACATCATAAGGATTTGATGTTAATTGCATATGTATTAGGATCAATGTAGAGTTTCCTATACCCCATGTGTATATATAAAATGGTCTCATAGAAGTTGTTATCAAAAGAATATAATGACATCTTAGGTATTAGTAATGCGCACCAATTTACCCACATCTACCTGGGGTTATGCAATTATTATATGCAGTTTTTTTTTCGTTTTTAGACCCACTGCTTGCTAACCAGCCTCATGCGTACCAGTTGGTAACTGGATAAGCCTGATAATTTACATTTACGCATGTTTGGTTTTGTAGTATATGTGCCAATTGCGCCCCCACAGTGCATTGAAATGGGTCTGTAAAGACGATTTGGTATATGTTGGACATGAATCCCCAACAATTATCCGCTAATTAAAAAATATTTGACTAGTGTTCTTTTTACTGCTAGATTTGCGGGTTGTCACTTTCATGAGACTGTCTTCCCGTCGTTAGGGGGAGATAGGAAAAAGGATTTTCCATGGAAACGATAGGAAGTGTCATTGAATATTCCCACTCTGTCTCATTTTGATCCCCAAAACTTCACAACATAATGTTGAAGTCAAACGAATCAGATTCGATACCTGATACGTTTAATGCTATTCCAAAAGTGACAAGATCACATATACGAGCTGCAAATATACTCACAAAGTTAAAAAGTCCCCAATAGGGGCACAACGCAATTAGAAAGTGCGTTGCAATCACACATAGTGGAGGTGTGATTGAGGTCGTAGCTACCAAATGGAAATGGTGGAAGTTACTTGGTTCGATGGATACTATTCTAAAGGAAGAGAATTGTTAGGCACATCCATTTATCATCAATACACAAAACTCTCATGAGATTGTCTCTAATTATGTCCATGAATCATCACTGGAGGACGCTCCGAAGTTAATATTGATTCTAGAGATGAATATTAATCTCAAATGAACTATGAGAGTACATATGAGTCGATGGACAGATCATATATAATCATTGATGATTTATTCGCATATACGATGGCTCATAAGATGATCGAGCACGACGACCTCGAACCAGGCTCAGTTGAATAATATCAACAAAGAGCATAATGGCCTAAATGTAAAGAAACAATCCAGAAAGAATTATATTCTTTGACAAAGGATCGGGTATTTGGTAAGGTAGTGCTAACCTACCAAGTGTAAAGCCCGTAGGACATAACTGAGTCTTTGTCAGAAAGCGTAATGAGAATAATGAAGTCCTAATATGTAAGGCTCTCCTTTGGCGCAAGGTTTCTCACAACGCCCTGTATTGACCATGATGAGACTTACTCCCTCATGATGGATGTTATGACATCTGAATAGTTTGTTAGCCTAGTAGTTTCAGAAGGACTGGAAATGCAGCTCATAAATGTGGCTACCACATATCTCTACGGGGATCTAGATTTAGAGATATATAAAAGTTCTTGATGATATTACATTACCAAAATCAAGTAACTCTAAACCACGAAATGCGTTTGCAATAAAATTGAAACACCCACTTTATAGATTAAAGCAATCTAATCTATAAAGGATATATAAGAACTAATGGAATACTTGATTGGGAAAGGATACATAAGAACTATGAATTGTGCCCTTGCGTATTTATATAGAAAAACAAGTTCTAGATTTTCAAAGTAGCTTTATATGTCGATGTTATGAACATAATAGGCACTCTTGATGAAATAAGAGAAACCACAAGCAACTTGAAATCTAAATCTGAGATAAAAATCTTGGGAAAACTTGGGTTTGTCTAGCTATTTGAGCCAGGACACCGAGTTTGTGAAATATTAATTCACCGATCGTATATGTCTAGAAAATAATCAGGCAATTTAATATGGACAAAACGCATCCGATTAGCACTCCCATGATTGGTCAAAGTGTTGGATATAAGGAATTGTCCATTTCGTCTAAAGGATGGTGACGAAAAAAAAAGTGTTGGGATTTGGAATTCCCTATCTAAGTACAATATGCGCATTATTGTATTTAGCACAATACACTTGACTGTATATTCTATTTCTCAGTGAACTTGTTAGCTAGATTTAGCTCAGCGCCAATGCAGCATCATTTGGAATGATATCAAGTAAATCTTTTAGAACCATTGACATGGGTTTATACTTTCCCTATAGAAAGAAAAATGGGATTGATAATGGAACTTCAATATCTACTTAGAATGTAAGCAGTAAAAGTACTAGCTCTTATAGGAAAACACTAAACAATGTCTTGGTATGTGTTTGTTGATATTAGATATATGTATGACTCATAGAAAGGTTGTTCTCAAACTGGATAAGGAATCTCCAAAGTGAACACCCAGATTGCTTGAAAGTAAGCTAAGCAAACCCTTGTAACTACCTCCTTGAACTATTCCAAGAATATTATTGTCCATGAGATAATTAAAGAATGTATATGATTAAGGACTATCATTACATATATTATAGGAGCTAATAATTTTGGGTTCAACCAATATCCTACGCATATATGAAAATAATGCATCATGTATCGAAGAAATGTACATAAGATACACCAAGGGTGATAACACAAAGCATATTCTGCTTAAGTTTCTATACAATCAACAATAAAATACTTTCCTTTAGATTCATGTGAATCAAGTAAGGTGTCAAAAGAATGTGACATATTTTACCAAGTCATTACGTAAAACCATATATTGGGAAATATGTAGAAAGTGAATGAAAATGTTTTCCAAACTCCCTTGATTAATGCACGAATCAGGGGGAGGAGTAGACAAAAGGGGGAGTCTACTATATTTGTGATATTGGTATGTTGTGCTATTTCCTTCAACCAAGGTTTTATTTTTCCCATTGGGTTTTGTTCCTTGGTGTAAGGTTTTAGTGAGGCAATTGTTTATATATCATCATGCTTTCCTAACTCTCATGATTAATGTACTAATCTAAGAGAAAACTAGACTGAAGGAAAAGTCTATATATTGCAAAGAAACTGGTACGTTGTACTCTTTCCTTCGTCATATTTTTTATCCCACTGGGTTTTTATTTTGGCGTAAGGTTTTAACGAGGCAACAATTGTGCATCATCACTCTTTTAACTCGGCACAAGGGGGAGTGTTGTAGGATTATGTGCCATCATCAAAAGGAAGTGATTGACATAATATTTTCCTAGTATTAGAAATTACCATAATAAATGTTTCATTTTCTTTGTAAACTCCTCCCTATTTAAAGGGCTTATGATTAATGAGAATTACTGACTTCTTCTCTCTGTCTTATTGTTATTCTCTCCATATTATTGTTCTATTTGTTTTTTCTTTTAACAATAATTAAATATTTATGAGAGAAATATTTTTTATTATTTCCTGAAAGACTTTGAAACTAAATTTAGTGAATATTTTAATAAATAATTAATACCAAAATCTTCAAAACCGAGAAGTTGTGTTAGAGTAGAATATAATCTTCTTCTTTTTAGATTTTGACATAGTTCTCCATTTTGAAAATCTTTTTTTAAAGAATCTTGTGAAGATGCTCTAACATCGATAATCACAGTAATTATAAGACACTCGTAGGGTCGTTCCAATCTGTTTGGAGGTCATGTTATACCCGTACTAAAACTATAGATCGTCTAAAATTAGTAATAAACAAAATAAAATATAAAATTTTATATTTTGTTAAAAATCTTATAAATTAAAACAACAAAAAACGTTTAAAATGATTAAATGAGAAGAATATCAAATAATCATTTTTGTTTTTGATCAACAAATTCTAAAATTAAATAATCGTTTTTTATTTTGAAAAAACTTATATAGGTCTTCACGGAGGTAGGTTCAAAGATTGGGCTATATAATATAAATCATAATCCCAAGCGCAAGTAAAATTTTGAGGTCTTGTTCAAAAAACAAGATGTAACATGCTAATAGATGACTCTGAACCGTTGTTATTATAACAAACTCAGATATATTTTTTAATCTAATTAAACATAATCAATATATCTCACTTAGATCTATCTAGAATAACACACACATATGACAAATATATATATATATATATATATATATATATATATATATATATCATAAATAAATTTGCGACTTGAAATGGACATTAAAGGAATGAGGTTTGACACCCAAAAAAATATTTGTTTGATGAGATGGATAAGACAAAGATACAAGAAAACTTTCTTTTTCTTGGTTGGACTAAAGATTCATCGTATTTACAAGTCTCCTTCAATTATTTAAACATTTCCCTTTCTTTATATTTATATAATATATATATATATATATATAGGGGTGGGTTCAAATGAAAACTCATCTTTCATTGTGCACATGAGAATAAATCTTAACTATTGATCAAAATTTAGAAAACTAATTCATGGTTAATACATAATAAAGTTAATTGGGAAGTAATTAAGGACAAAATTGTAATTTTGAATCAAAGCCTACCTTATTTGACTTTTTATTTTTATTTTTAATTAAAAAAAATTACCCCCTTAAACTTTAAAATAATTTATCTTGAAAATTACTAATATTTGAATCAAACACTTTACATCAAAAAAGGAGAATTTCGTGCTTTTCGATATGACATCCATCTCGATGTAGTTTTTTTCGTTTTAACCGTTTTTTTACATGAAATTCTATATACGTGTTATATTCATTATGAATATGCATGCACGTCTTCGAGTGTTCACATTCAGTATGCATAACAAAGGTGAACGTTCATTCACTATTCATGATGAATAATACCGTATGAAGGATGAATAATATAATATTCATGATTTTTTCGTTTTAGCCGTTTTTTAAGTGAAACTATATATATATATATATATATATATATATATATGTGTGTGTGTGTGTGTGTGTGTGTGTGTGTGTGTGTGTGTGTGTGTTATATTCATTATGAATATCCATTCATGTCCTCGGGTGTCCACATTCAGTATGAATAACAAAGGTGAACATTCATTCACTATTCATGATTAATAATACAGTATTCAGGATGAATAATAAACAAATCCATGATTAATGTATCATTTATCATGAATCGTGTATTATTCACCCTGAATGTTTTATTATTCATCCTGAATTTTTATTATTCATGATTAATAATATATGAACGATCCGTAAGATGTAGACACATGACGCACTCTCTTTTGTTTCCCAATTAACAACCGAAATTTGGTTTAATTCATTATGAATATGTATGCGCATCCACAGATGTCCCACATTCATTATGAATAACAAATGTGAATGTTATTCATTATTCATGATAAATAATATAGTATTCAGAATTAATTACACAACATTCATGACGAATAATACACGAATTCATTAATTGTGAATTAATCACCCTGAATGTTGTATTATTCATCCTGAATGATACATTATTCATGATCAATAACACATGAATGACCTGTGAAGATGTAAAGACGTGACGCACTCTCTTTTGTTCCCCGATTCACTACAGAATTACTCGATAGGTTATCGATTCGTCTTGATGGATGTTAGGTTACGATGCTGAAGAAAAATGATGTCTTACAACGTTGAAGAAAGTGTTGAAGAAGGTGATGTCGAGTTACATACTTACGGTGTTGAGGCGTTATACAAACTTGAACGTACATAAATATTCATAATGAATATAACACATATATACCATTTCACGTAAAAAAAAGGTTAAAACAACAAAAAAACTATATCGAGATGGATGTCATATCGAAGAGTACGAAATTCTCGTTTTTTTATGTAATTTGTTTGATTAAAATATTAGTAATTTTTAAGATAATTTATTTTAAACTTTAATTGGGTAAAAAATTTTTAATTAAAAAAGAAAATAAAAAGTCAAATATGATAGGCATGTGTTTAAATTTTATTCCATTTTTACCCCTAAGCATTTTAAAATTAAAAACTCTATTTAATATGAGTTATTGGATCAAAAGAGATCGAGTGACTGAGATTTGTGCTCACGTGCACAATGAAAAATGAGTTTTCATTTGAACTTTTGTGTGTGTGTGTGTGTGTGTATATATATATATATATATATATATATATATATATATATAGGGTCAGGTTCAAGGGAAAATCTAAAAAAAACGGAAAACTGAGGAACGCCCTAATAGCCATTCATTTGGACGGTATGCACTTGTGCATACAAGTAATTTGTAACATGCACACATGCATATGCACAAGTGCATAAAACCAAAAAACACCTTAATTTACTTGTATGCACAAGTGCATACCGTCCAGATGAATGGCTATCACAGTGTTCCTCAGTTTTTCATTTTTTTGAGGTTTTCCCTTGAACCTTCCTCTCTCTCTCTCTCTCTCTCTCTCTCTCTATATATATATATATATATATATATATATATATATATATATATATAGCCTTAGGTTCATTTGAGAAATGGTAAATATATGAAAAATAGATAAGTAATCATAGTCATTCATATAGTCAAGATTGGATTTGACTGGTCAAATATTGCGGCTTTGACTGGTCAAAAGTTGTGGTTATTCCAAAAATAGAAGAAAACTTTCGTAATTTTTACAAAATACACGGGTTGTGTTCATATATAAACATGTATAATTCACATATGAACTATATGTTCATATATGAATCAGTGTAATTCACATCTGAACTCTTTTAACTGATTCATATATGAACCTTCGTGATTCATATATAAAATAATTAACTGATTCACATATGAACTAATTAACTATAAGTTCATATATTAATCAGTTGAACTAATTAACAGATTCATATATGAACTTTTATGATTCATATATGAACTAATTAACTGATTCATATATGAACGTAAAATTCATATGTGAATCATATAGGTTCATATATGAATTCATCCTGCGTATTTTACGAAACTACCCCCTCTATATTTTATAGACCATGCAAGGAATTATCCGGTGTTTCGCAGTCAAAACCGCAAATGTTGACCAGATGAATGACTAAGATTACTTCTCTATTTCTCATACATTTACCATTTCTCAAATGAACCTCTCCCTATATATATATATATAATAAACTTAATGTTTTACTCTTTCAATAATTTCATTTAAATGTTTTCTTTAATATATTTGAAAAAATTATGATATGTTTAGACTATTATAGGCTCATCATGTAATATTTATATTTTTATCATATAAGCTTTTTTACAATCGAAATATTGAATATGTCTGATTTATCTTGATGTAGATTATTGAATAATTTTTTGTGTTAATAATATGAATCACACTTTTAAAGGCAAATTGCATGTGCTAACTTACTAAATCCTCGCATAATAGAATGCATTTTGAAAATCAACGTTTTGGGTTTAATAGTTTAGTATCTAACTGATCAATATATAGTGTGTGACAAAACACATGTCTGTCACTAACTCACCTGGGTTATACTAGATAGTATAGGACATAACACAAAATCTTATTGTTGCACTAGAATTAAAAATGTCGATGAAAGTGAAAATCCATCTTAATGGACCAGCCTACGTGCAAATTAGAATATGTACATGTATATCCCGAAAAAATAAATTAGAATATTTTATGAATAAGTAAATTATAATTTTTATTGTCGTTATACATGATCTAATCGAACTCTTGGACACATCATGAACGAGCTATTTTTTAAGCATTTTGTGATTTTATTACAAGTTATTAGGTATAGAAAATGATTGTAATTATTAATTAAAATGTAGAATCCAACCTCATAAAACATGTCAAATATTGAAGTTGATTCAAGATGTTTGTCACATTACAAAACACAAGCAAGCACAAATTAAATCAGCTTAAAATCATTTTGAAAATTATAAGTAGCTCATAACTTATGTGAACATCGCTAAAGTAATTCCTATAAATCTAATGATAAGTTTTCTAGGATAGGGAGAATTATGCGAGGTCACATAACTCATTGGAATTGCACGATGAAGACAGAGAGATATGGGGTTAATTTCCATTAAGAGCGTTATGTGTGTGTATCTTTCTTCTAGACAAAAAAATTATCAAAATTTTGGAGGTTTTTGGCTGATGTTCTTCACAATTTCCATCACCAAAACATAAGTTTTATTTCGCTAAATTCGAGTATATCTTGAAAAGATTGTTGTATTTTCTTGGTGGACGTCGATTATATCGGCGAATTTCTATCTTAAGACACTGCATACATGAAGGACCTCAATCTTATCTCAACATTACAAGAATAGGTAAATTTAAGTAAGATTTTTGGATGTTTATCAATATATTTTATACGTATACGATCTGATAATTTATGTAAACATATGAATTCTGTGAATTTATTTATATAAATATACATATACTTCTTGTTGGTGATTGACTATTCCTTACGGAGTTGAAAATCCCCCACCTAAATTTTGGATGTCTATCCAACATCCTCTTTGTTCATTGGAGATGTGGGATCTGCCTAAAATGTTACAAACATCCCCTTAGTAACTCATCGTCATTAATGATGTTTCCCTCCTATCCAGATGATATAAGGATTGGCTTTAATAGTATTTATAATGTCTCAAAGCCTAATGCAATAACCCGATAATTTCTAAATCTGACTTAAAATAATAGTGAAAGTTACTGGTATTCTATTGCTTTAAGCTTAAGGTCTTACAAGTATCAACCATAGCAAAAATGAAAATCATTTACACAAAATTAAAAGAAGGGTCTTACAAATATCATTTGGAACTCAGAATTCAACCTCATAAAACATGGCAAATATTAAAGTTAATTCTAGATTTGCGACTGAAGAAAAATGGAAATCGTTTAGACAATTTATATTTTTTTCAAGGTAAATCAAATGATTGGAGTTATTTTATTGAAAAATGTTAATACATTAAAATTAATTTTAGACATTCCGCAAAAAGTTAAGAAAGCAAATTAATTTGAACTTATCTTCTGAATTAAAAGCATTGAAACTAAAATCCATACTTGATTTAGATTTTAAAAAGAAAATAGTTGTGGGTGCACGTTATGGTCATGAATGTATGTGGGGTAGTCACGAACATTCACACACCGTTTCCACAATCTTGGCAAAGGATCAACACAGTCTTTATCGTGTTTTCAATGTTAAAATGTGTTATTTTACGGTGAATGGTCTATTCATTGCGTTTTTAAATCCGACTCATCAGAGTGCCCTCTATTATTCTTTTCTAAATAACCTACGGCTTTTCTGGATAAGCAACCACCATTGGTCTTGTAGCTTTCGGTTTTATTGTTTTCTTTTACTTTTTTTGTCATCATATCATGATCGTGTAAACGAAATCTACTTAATTAGTCATGGTTTCTGGCTGAACTGAAACTGTTTAATATAAGGGCTAATTGGACCAAACTGTTTTAGTCAAAATTCTTGATGAACTAAATTAGAAAAACCCAACCTTTCTTCAGTGCTTGAGTTCAAAATTTGTTCGGAACCTTCTCTGCATTTTATTTATGTTGTTCTTTTTTGGATTGGTTGAAATATGATATCAGTATCTTTGAATGATAAGAAGAGCAACCCGATATTTCTAACCGAATGGACCGTTTTAGGCAACTCTCATTGGGTGGTAGGTGCTGGTAACATCAACTTTAGCATGGCTGATGAGATTATTAATTAATATAACAGTATGTATCATATACATATACACATTTTTTTTGTTTTATGTATAGATGGTAATAGTTAACTGAACTAAATAGTCAACTTCAAATTTAGGTTAACTAGAAAACAAGTTCATGTTTAGGTTACAATTTTCTTATCAAACCATATTAAAGGTTAGGTTCAACATTTTGTGATTGAACTAAACTATGAATACTCCTAATTAGGGATGCTAACGAGTCGAACTTTTATCGAGCTACTTGAGATCGAACTCGTTTATTACGAGCTCGAGCTTAATTTTCGAGCTCGAGTCTGTAACGACCCAAACTACAACAATAACATAAATATAGCATTACAACCAAAATGGTCCCCAAATAAACTAATTACATTAACGCGACTCAAATCTTCCAAACGGACATACACAACCACAATTGAGATTTACTAAAACCTACCGGTGACTACAAGCCTCCATCACGCCTCTTCTACGACATCACCATTACACTTTCCCTGTGTACGAACTCCCACATCACACTTACCTGAAAATGGTTTTTCAGATTTATAAAAGTGAGGGTTAGACCGGAGGTCTAGTGAGTTCCCTCAAGTTTCAGCAGCACACTACAAAAATATCATCCAAATGAGTTATAGGCATTTACGAAAGATCCACACCTTTAAAACCACCATGTACACACACAACACATATAGATGGCACACACTTAAGTCACGCACACTTGTGACAACGTGTTCGGGCTCACACCTGTCCTCAATCAAATCACATGAAACGAATTCATGCATTCCAGATGGGTCACACCTCCCATATAAAATCCATCACATGCCCCACCGCAAATGCATGCACACTTAATATCCACACCATCAAACATATTTTAAAACAATATAAAACATGCATTTCGATAAGCATCATACGTATTCAGAGTCGGTACGTCAAATAAAGTAAGTTAAGAAAAGCTCACCTGTCGGCCACGCTTAAATCTCACACTGCAAGCTACGAGTGTCCAAACCGAACACCTAATTCACACAACATACGAGAGTACTAAACCACTTAACTATCCTCCAAATCCATCATTTACAACCCCTAAGACAAACCCCCAATCTGAGTCTCGATCCTAGCCCCATACGACAAACGAGACAAAACGGAAGATCGGCCAAATAGTGGTTGGTGCGATCTTTCACGCGACCCAACCTGCGCCAGAAGTCCCGCCAAACTCTAGTCTGGGTCTGCACAAATTTCAGCTAAAATTCCTCAATGCCATTTATCCCTAAACTCTCCCAAATCGGTTTTAAGCCTCAAAATCGATAGAATCAACGTTCTAAATCATTTTAAACAATATTCAAACATCAAAATAATATTTAATTCAAACAAAATCTGTCACTTGATCCAACATTTAAACCAAAAACATAAACCCTTGACATCCTTAAAGATACCATTAGCAATGGTGAGTTTTCTCAAAATGAATACTTGAAAACTACTAAGAATCAACCAAAACAATCACCCATCTAGGGTTTTCCAATCCAATAAGAAAAGAAAGGTAAAACTCCAAACTTTAAATCCATAACTCCATTAATGGAAGGGTTGAGCTTGAAAGGGAGGAGTCACCTTGGATGAGATGACTCTTCTTTCACTGATTTCCTTCAAACTCTTCACCAAGAATCCAAATGAGCTCTCTTTCTCTTATCAAAAGCCCTCCTTTTCTACCTTCTTATCCAACGTCTGATTTCTACAAAATGAGAGTGAATGAAGGGTTTTCCGTATTTAACCATTTAATCACAATAAGGTCCTTAAAATTAAGGAAGTTGCATTCACACCCCAATCTTCCATAAAATTCAGATCCTTAAGGTTTAGGCTTATTACAGAGTCGATCTCGAACGCAAATTAAAACTCTTTTAACTTAACGAGTTGAGCTCCATAACACTAATGTTCGACTCGACTCGTTGGAGAACTCGATTAATTTTTTCGAGTCGAGCCGAGCAGAGCCAAACATACACTTTTTCGAGTCAATTCATATGTTCATAGATCATATGATCAAAGTCTAAAAACTATTGAGGTAGCCAATAAGCGAGCTAATCGAATTCAAGTTCGAGCCCGTAAACGAGTATCGAGCTCGAACTCGAACATTGAAAAAAATGCTCGAGCTCGAGCCCTACTGTGAGAAAGTTATTCGAGCTCGAGACCAGTACTTATTTTCATGTCGAGCTCAAATAACCTGCAACTCGACTCGACTCAGCTCGTTAACGCCCCTACTCGTAATAAATCTCTTAACTAGTTCAGATTGTGTTAATCAAATATCTCGAGATAAATCAGATAAACTTTTAGGGGCTGTTTGTTTACCTCTTAATGGTTCCATTAAGAGACAACCTTTGAATCGCTAAGAGGTAAATCTTGTTTGACAAAAAAAAGTGTTGCCTCTTAATAGTTCCAAAATCCTCTTAATGATTTTGTATCCTGACCCTCCCTTAACCATTAAGAGCCCTGATTTCATTATGAACAATTAGCACACAACCATATTTAATTTTACACTATATCATAAAAACATCTTAATCATTCAGACCACTTAATCATTCTGCACTAAACTGTAATAACCGGATATAATGTTAATAAAGTTTAGTTGGGGGAGTTATTTGGTTATAGATTCAAAGTTAAAGGGTAAGGAGGTAACTTTGATTAAATAGGGAATTTGCCCTAAAATCTTTCCATTGCTTTGTGCGGCTGAGAAAAAGTTTAGAGAGGAAGGTATTTTAGGCGATCGAGCTAGGGAGAAGGCAGGGAGCAAGTCTGCAGGTTCTTGGTCTTCTATAAGGTAACATTCTTCCATCTCACAATCTGTTCTTCAAGAGTTTTGGCATTTGAGTGATTCCTTGGAGTTGGGTTAATAATGGTAATCTAATGATTTTGGTTTTGGGGATGTTGGGGTTAAAGGATTTATTCAGTTGTGGATTCATGGTTTAGTAGTGAGGTTAAATTTATTAATGTAATCATTTTCAAAAAGGGGTTTGGTTTTGTTAAATGAGCTCGACTTCTGTGGATTTGGGAAGTCAAGAACCCTTCATTTGTAATTTGCAGTTTTCGACCGAGGTGTGGAAGTGGGGGACCGGGGGACCCCGGTCACTGGACAATCCGGGAGTTGAGACCCCGATCGGCTCTAGTCCGATCGACACCGGTCGAGACACCGGTCAAGACCTTGGTCAGGTGGAACCGGTCAAGAACTGGGTCGAGGCCCACTTTCTGTTTCTGTTGGGCCGAGGTATTTTTGTGTTTGGCCCAATTGTAATTAATTAATTGAAAACTGTTATCGGGTGTGGGTCTTTGATATTTAGTGGAGTTGGATCTTGTGAGTATGTCAAATAAGGAAGTAACTTAAATTTAATTTAGAGTTAACCGCTTAGGTTTATGATGGGATAAGGGTCAGTTACCGTTGCATTGTAGAAAGTGTTGAAAGTTTACCGGCAATGTTTCCTTTATAGGTTCCGGACCGAATTATAGGAGTAGACGCGATATTTGAGCTAAGGACGCCATGTGAGTTTTTCTTTAAATTAAATTTTAAATATTAAAGACGACTATTTTTGCATGCGAGTTTAAATAAGATTATTTCTTACAAATGCTCATTTGATATGCGAGAATTGTTGAAAGTCCATGATATGTATTTTGTTATTTGTTAGTAGAAATATATGCATACATTGTTTTATTTGCTTTGTGCTCAAAGTCGGGAGGTGTGTTCCGCCTGTGCTCATACCGGGGGGGGGGGGTGTTCTGTTTATGCCATTGGGGTGTGTGTCCCAAATAAGGCAGTGTGAGCCAGACACACCGTTACTTGCGGGTGACGGTAGTGTGAGCCAAAGTGTTTGATGTAAGTGTTAAGATTTGATAAATTTAAATTGAGCTATTTGTTGCATATTTATTCTTGATTAATGGATTTTAAAGTATTGTTAGGTGGGACTCACTAGACCGTTGGTCTAACCCTCGCTCTTTCAAAAATAAAACCTATTTTCAGGTGGGTGTGAAGCTAGGGGCTCGGGTAAAGGCAAAGAGAAGGTTTAAGCGGTTTCCTTAATAGAAGACTTCCTTTAGAAATTTTAAAGTTACTCTCAGTTGTGTAATAGGTTACTTTAGTGCAAACCCCATATTTGATTATTATTGTAAGACCTTTCTTGGCATGAAATTGTGATATGGTTGCTTATGTTGATTTTAAGTTTTGGGTTGTTATAATTGGTATCAGAGCCATAGTTTAAGGGATTTAGGTGACCGGATGGGCCTAAACTTAAATTGTGGATTCGGGGACACAACTGAGATTTAGGAATCCTTTAAGAAAAACCTTGATCATCATGAGGCGTGATAACAATAGTGAGTACTCTCATGTAAGGTAAATTCAGAATTGCATCTGGCCAATGCCATTATGAATTTACAGGTGCGTGGGCGTACTCGATTGCTATTGTTGAATGCGGTTTAGGGTAGAGAGTCCTATCTATAATTGATAGTGTTAGTCTAGCGTGTAATGAGAGTTCGTTTTGGGTTGTAAGGTTAATACCGGTTGGGATGATTATCGTGCGAGATATAGATATTCCGTTGAGAAAGTACCTCTTGGGTCCATAAGAGGATAATGTTTGGAGGTGAGCTTCTCGTTTCATGGGAGTCTTCGTTTTGGTAGATTGTTGTGTCGATTAGTGGGAATCAGGAGAGTGTTAAGCCAAGAACCGAAGGATAGAAATGAGGCTTTTGGAGCCATAGTTGTTTGAGGAGTGGCAAGCATGGTCGAAGATGATATCAGTGTTGACTGATAAAATGAAGTAAGGACAGGATGGAAGTGAGCTAATGATGGTAAGTTATTTGGGTCTTCGTGAGGACGCATGAATTACAAATCTTGGTTTGCGGAGGTAATTGGTAGTGGATCATGCAAGGAGATGGGGAAGTGTGGGTGATGAAGATTGTGGTAAATGTGAGGGCCTTGTTTGGTTGGACGGAAGAAGAGAAATGTAATAAATTGTGGCGAGTGCAAACAATGACCTTACTAGAGGGAATAGTCTTCAATGTGAAATGAGTCTCATGCATTATGTTTTGAATAAAATGTTGGTGTCCATCATGTCATATTTTTGGGGTAAGTGTGTGTGCCTTGTGAGGCCTGCGTTTTGAAAACAAGATAACTTGTGTAAGCGTGTGTTCGGTGGAAAAGAGCGGGTTTAATGTGTGATGCATTGAATCTTGAACTTGATAAATGATAAATTATTTCACTTATTTTATAAACGAATCGGCATTTGGTGGAAATGTAATATCATCTAATCACCTAATTTTTGATGAAATTTTATGAACCGTTTAGGTAAAGTTTATTGAAAATGTTTTCAATAGCGTCAACATCAATTTTCGATTGAGTGAGACCTGTTTCATCATGGAGACTGAGACGAAACGATCCTCGAGATAGTTGTGTACGGCTAATCCGTTATGCCGATGTGGTATCGTGTATACTAAAGTTTGGTTCGTAACGTAATATTTCTATATTTTCAAAAGTAAACGGTATAAATTTACTGGGTCGTCTTGCATGAAGGCTATGAACTCTCTAGGTCATGGGGAAGGGGTTGCATTTAAGAATGAGGAGAGTTTTGAGAGTAAAAGTTGGACGCTCGTTTAGAGGGTGGGTGATTCTTGATTTTGGTGTACCTGTTAAGGAAAGGTGTTAAACAGCAGGAGTGGGTATCATAGGCTTTGAATCTTTGATGTTTAGAATGTTGTGATATAAAGTCTTAGCTGCTTGCTCAGTGATTTGGGAACGTGAATGGTGGCAAAAAGGTTGTATCTGTTAGGAATTTAAAGTCATAAAGATATATTTTTGCAGTTAGCTACTGCAGTGGAAGAGGTAGGTTTCTTTGGGGATTCTTGTTGGTTGGAGACATAGTGGAAGTATCTTAATGTCGGCTCTTGCTGTGGGAGTCAGAATTCATGTTTGTGGTGAATAGCAGGACACTGAAAATGAAGAAGTAGCTAGGGATAGTTTTGAGGAGTTTTTGTGAGAAAGCGAGGAATTATTTAGAAAAGGTGGGTACCTAAGGTGATGTTGGGCATTTTGTGTGGATCTTACAAAAGTGGAAAATCGCTAGATCGGTCAAGTGGTCCTTTATCGACGAGGTTTTGACGGTTATGTAGGAGTATATTTTATATATAACACAACTGGAATGGGGTACCCTTTGAGTATTTATGTATGCGAGGTAGTACGCTTAATCTTTCAAACTACTGGAGTTTTATTCCAGTAGGTCGCTATGAGTCGGCAAGGAGCGAAATCTTGGTGCAGGGCGTTATTGAGCATGTTTTGTGGTTATTCAAATTTGGGGAGAACAAAGTCGTGAGGGGGCTTTATTTCAAGTATTAGTGTTTTGGTGAGTGTAAAGAGATTAGTATCTGGTAGGGATGCGGATTGTTTGGAGGAGTAGTGTTTGGACATGTCATTGGTGGTAAGGAGTTTCTTGAGTTTAAGCAGGGTATTGGTGTCGTTGTTTTGAGTAGAGTGTGAATGAGAATCTTGCTCGGAGGTTCCTGAGGAGTCTTTTTTTTTCAGAAGTGGCTAGTATGTTGCTAAGAGGTGTGGGGGTAGGGTTGGCATCGTGGTGGTGTGAAGTTGAGATTAATGTTCGATCGTTGGTGAGTGGCTATCTAAGAGAGGAATTATGTGCCCTGGTTCGCGGCGAGTAAAGACGGGTTATCTTTTACCGTTAAAATATTTAAGGAAATGTCGAATGGATTAGTTCGAAATGTTTTATAGTTGGTAAGGTCTGTGGGGTGGTCAAAGTATTCCTTGAGCGGGAAGGAAATTCTAGCAGATAGGTCAATCTTGTTTGAGGATCGAGAGATACGCGACGCTACTTAGTGTTGGGTATGGTTTGGAAGGGTTTGGTTGAAGATCTTGAACGAGAATTGTGGGTAGCTATTTAGCTAAGCATAGTAATGAAAAGAAAATTGTGTTTCGGTACTTTTGGGATCGTCAAATAAGTAGCTAAGCCGAGGGCGAGAAGTTTGTCAAGAGATTCAGAAGTGTGGAGTTATGTTTCAGCCTTGTCGTGGTAAATTCGTGAACTCTGGTGAGGGTGTGGGGAAGATATTTGGTAGGATGTTGGATGTTTCCAAGAAGAAAAGGGAAATGTTGGTTGTTGACTTACCTGTCGCAGTGTGGAGATTATTTGAGGTAGTTGGGTAAGAGTAGGCACTCCGTATTTAAACAAATGGAACTTAGATTCATTGCATTTACGTTCGGACAGATTGATGGCTGCAATGAGAAACGGAAGTATGGGTCGTTTTAATTCAGACAGTTAGAGTTGGTGGGCTATGAAAGGGTTGAAGTTTGAAAGTGTTCTGCCTTATGTGAAATTGGGACAATGACGTTTGGAAGTAGCGTATGCATAATGCGTATGGGTTGCACAACACCATTTAGTAGGACCAATGTGACTCGGGAAGGAAAATGTTCTCTTGGTACTAGAAGTAAGTGGTGTTGTGGGAAGATATTTTGCTATGGCAGGATACTCGATGAGGGAGATTCACAACAGTGGATTTGGGGTGATGCTTAAGGTTGGCATCGTGTTATGTTGGCGAATCGAGGGGTTATTCTTGTAGACAAAAATTATGTCGTTGTGACGCCATTTCTGATAAAGTTCATTCTTCCAAAGAAGTAAAGTTATATGTGAAAACCTTAAAAAGACACGTTTTAAAACCGTGAGTCCAGGTGTGTGGACAAAGCGGACAATATCTGGTACAGTTGGCATGGGATGTTACAGATGGGTTGTTACAGATTGATATGTTACGATTGGTTCTCAAAGGGTACGACTTTGATTTTTGGGTCGGTATGTTTTGGGGCGTTTGGGGGAAGTTAAGTTGATATGATTAAAAGAACGCAAGTCTTGTGAAAGACAATCTAAGTAACCGTCGGAAGACGTATGCAAATAAGCGAAGGAAGTCAATCGAGTTTCAAGTAGGGGACAGGGTGAGGTTAAAAGTCTCACTACGGTAGGGAGTCGTTCGTTTCGGCAAAAATGGGTAAGTTAAGACCAAGATTTGTGGGGTTGTTTGCTATCAGGGAGCATGTTGGAGAGGTGGCGTATTAATGGGAATTACCCATGGATCTGCGAGGAGTTCATCCCGTTTTCCATGTATCTAATCTGAATAAATGTTTAGCAGAAAGCGGTGTAGTTATACCTTTAGAGGTTGTCCAAATAGATGAGAAGATAAGTTATGTAGAAGAACCGGTAGCTATTCTGGATCGTAAAGTGAAGAAGTTAATGAGCAATGAAATTCACTTGGTGAAGGTTCGGTGGCAATTCCACAAGGATCAAGAAGCGACTTGGGAGATAGAGTCAGTTATGAGGATTCAATATCCTAGTTTATTCAACGAAGGAATTCCGGGGACGAAATTCTTTTGAGGGGGGATATTGTAATAACCGGATATAATGTTAATAAAGTTTAGTTGGGGGAGATATTTGGTTATAGATTCAAAGTTAAAGGGTAAGGGGGTAACTTTGATTAAATAGGGAATTTGCCCTAAAATCTTTCCATTGCTTTGTGCGGCTGAGAAAAAGTTTAGAGAGGAAGGCTGTTAAGACACAGTCTCATTGGATTCAAGATCATCCAATCTGAAAATCGCAATCTGAAGCTAAAGCCGGAACGTCGACTCTCGATATTAAAGTCTATGTCTATTTGTAATAAATGTCAAAGTAATCAATGTATTTTTTTTATTATATTAAGTTAACTTAGTTTAAAATATCTAGTTTCTAGTATTGTAAAAGCTAAGTTAGTTTGTAGTTTAGTTATCTATATAATATCTAGATATTTAGTAGTTAGTTTTATTGTTTAATATTACAACTTGCTCTTGCAAGTTGTAGATAATGTGTTAGACACACTTAGATTAGTTGTGTATCTCAATCTCTAAAAAGATCATATCACAATTCACACACACAAACACACACTTAAAGGTGTATTAGAGAGAAAAACAGAGAACACAAATCCGAGCCTTAATCGATCAACCTTTTAACCGTTGTTATATCAATACAGGTTGGTAATCGTTATTGTGTTGTTGTTTCTAAGAACTTGATATTAGTATTGTTGGACCGACAATTGGTATCAGAGCCTGATAAATATCAAAATCAAGTTTTTTCTGAAAAACGTCTCTGTGTTCTTATTGAAAATCGATTTCGAGATTTAAAGTGTTTTAGGTGTTAAAATCGATCAGGTTGTGATCGAAATACATGCTAGATCGAGTTATGTGTGATTAATTTCAGTATTAAGCTTTATTCGAGTTCCAATTTGTGGATTTAGTGAGAAAACAGTCGAGTGGAAGAAAGTTACTGTGCGATAAAAATTTTCTTCAAATAGTGTGTTTTATTGAGATCGAGTGCTTACTTTCAGTTCTAAAAGTGTTTCTAGACATATTGGTAGTGTTTTGGTACTGCTAATCGCTTCAGGAACAAGTTCTAGTCGATTTTTCGAAGTTTAAGGACGAACAAACGCAAAGCAGAAGAAGAACACACGCAAAGTCCCACTTTGCGCGTCCCACATCAAACGCAAAGTCCCACTTTGCGTGTCTCAAGTAAAACGCAAAGCCCACTTTGCACTCCTCAAGTGACCCGCAAACCTCACTTTGCGCCTCTCAGGCCAAACGCAAAGCACACTTCTCGCTTCAAAGAGCAATCGCAAACCTCAACTTCACTTCTCGGATCAAACCAAAAACGCAAACCTCAGAAACGCAAACCTGAACTTTGCGCTTCCAACTAGACCCGCAAACCATACTTTGCGCGTCCCACGTGAAACGCAAACCCTACTTTGCGCTTCCCACGTGAAACGCAAACCATACTTCACGCATCCAACCTATAACGCAAACCTCTCTGCTCCAATCACTGTTCCACACTTAGAATTTTTTTTCTGAGAATTTTTCGAAACTGTAATAGGGTCTTTATTTGTCATAATTTTTTTCTCTAGGGGTGCTTCCCCCATACCCCCGCAAGGGCGTTGCCCCTTGACCCCACCCGCTAACCGGGTAGCGGGACCCCCGTGCTAAGTCTTCCTAGGGGGACAAAATTTCTTGTGTGATCAAATTTTATCTGGGTTAACGATCATATTCAAGTTTTATATATCAATACAGGATGACATCCAGAGAAGCCCTTGCAATAGGAACTGACACCAAGCCACCAGTTCTCTTTAAAGGAGAATACGAACAGTGGAAGGATCGGTTTATGAACTTCATTGACAGACATGAGTTGGGTGATTTCATCAGAACATCTATTGAAAAAGGGTTTATGAAACCAGTCATAACGACTCGTGTAGTTGGAAATGTGCCGACTGAAGTTGAACTTAAGTTTCATGAGCTACAAGATGATAACCTTAGAAGAGCCAAAGGCGACAGATTAGCTAAGTCATACATCTTACAAGGAATCCCAAATGAAATATACGTAAAGATTGACAGCTACAAGGCCTCCGGCAAAGAAATGTGGGATCATCTTGAAAAGATGATGCTGGGTTCAAAAGTTGGAAATCAGCTGAAAATCTCCAACTGCCTAAATAACTAAGAAGAATTTAGAGGCAGAGTGGGAGAAACTTTAGAATAAACCTATGACAGGTTTGTGACTTTGCTGAATGAACTTAGCAAGAACAAAGTCCACAAATCTCAAATTGAGCTGAATGTCAAGTTCTTGAGCATTCTTCAACCAGAATGGAAAAGATTTGCAAGACAGATGAAGCAGATCAAAGACTTGAATGAGATTCCACTTCACGAGGTGTATGAAACCCTCCGTCAGAATGAAGAAGAGGTGGATAAAATTCTAGCTGAGAATAGACAGAGAGGAAAGACAGTTGATGACACAGTCGCTCTTGTTGTTAGGAAGAAGAAGAATAAGACGATTGTGTACGAATCAGATGAAGATGAAGCTTATGCAAACTCTGACACAGATGAAAATGATCAGCTGAAGCAAGCAATGATGTTGCTGACATATGCTTTTCAGAAAAGATTCTACAAAAAGCCAACATCAAACAGTCAGAGGTACTCATCTGGTCCGAACAACTACATCCACATGGAAAGGGTTGAAGGAAGCAGATATGAAGGAAAGAGATTTGAAGGGAAGAGAACAGAGGAGAGGAAACCTGAAGGGAGAAGATATCAAGCTGAAGGGAAAAGAATAGAGGAGAGGAAACCGGAAGAGAGAAAGTTCAAAGCTGAAGGATCAAGCCATCCAGAACCACCAACGTGCTACAACTGTGGCAAAACAGGTCATTATGCCAGAGACTGTCGAAGGCCAAAAGTCAGAAACTCTGACTACTACAAGAACAAGATGCTTCTTGCAAAGCAACAGGAGGCTGGCAAGGCATTAATGGCTGAGGATGAATACTGGCTCGATCACTCAGAAGAGGAAGAAGAGGATGAAGAGAAAGATGAAGCCGTCAACATGTGCTTGATGGGCCAGATAGAATCAGATGCTGAAGCTGATTCAAACAATGAAGAAGAAGAGGTATGTAATTTATCTGATTTAGATTTCATGAACAAAATGCATGCCATGAGTTTAAAACAAAAAGAGTTAGAATCTAATCTTGAGCAAGAAAATGGTGTCATAATTGACAAAAACCAATTGATACAGAAACTTAGCAATGAAATTACTGAGAAGAAAGTATTAATTGAGGTTTTACATAAAGATAATGACACCAACGCTAAGGAAAAGACAATAATTCTTAAAGAGAATTCTGATCTTAAGTCTAAACTGCTAAAAAGTGAGATTGATATTTATGAGCTTACAAAATTGCATACTTCTTGTACCAAAGAAAACTTTTCTTTACTTGGAAAATTAAAAAGTTTGGAAGAGAAGTTATATAAAATGGGTCAAACTGAACAGACTTTTTTTCTGAACAAACCCAAAGAGGAAATAGAGAGATGGGGAATCGGTTATAAGAATCCTCACTGTCTACAAAAGGGGATGTCTGAAGTGCCAGGACTTTATGATCATCTTTCAATGCAATTAGCTCGCAGAATCCCTGAGTTTAAAACATTTTGGACTAAACTATCGGAAAAGGATGAAGTCAATGAAACGAAAAAACGATTGAAATAGCTAAAGTTCATCTTCCATTTAATTATGCGAAGATGAATAATAGTTATAATGAAAATCCTATATATCAAAAGAAGAAAACTTTTTCAAGTGATTTCTTTCCAAGTTATTCTAAAAAGGAAATGGAGGCGAAGCCTATTCAAGGTAAACTATATGTCCCTCCTCTCGTTTTAGAACGTAAAATTTCTGAACTCGAGAATTCTTTGTCAGATGAAAGACTTTTGATAAATATTGAGCAAAACGTTTTTTCAACCGTGTTTTCAAATTCTGTTCTTTCAAAGACTTCAAACTCTGAGGATTTGTTTGATTCATCAAATAAAGGATTTGATTTTTTGAACTCTGACGGTGGTTTAGATAATGGTTCTAATCAATTTGACTTTACTGAAAATCTTCCTAACCATTCATCTTTTGTTAAGAAAATCTTCAAGAAAAACCAGTATGCCTGTGAACAGTGCAAATTCAACGAAAGTTGATAATTCAGTCTCTGTGAAAGCTAAAATTGTTAAAGATAAGAATATATCTCAGCATTCACAGAAACCGAACACTACTGGTAATTCTAAGAAGAAGCAATCGTTTGTTGCTCCAAGGTCTAACTCACCAGCTTTACATGTTTCAGATCTGAGCAAGCAAAGGCCAGAAGTAAATTCTCAATGGCAACCCAAACGGAAGCTTGACAAGACCGTTTTATCGTTTAGTAGTGTTAATTGTAATAAGACTTCGCTTAGTAAAGATGTCCTAATTGCTGATATTGTTGTTTTGAACACAAAACTTGTTGTTTCTCGTAAACAATATACAATGAAGCAATTATTTCAGTTATCTTTATCTGCTAGAAAGTCTTTTATTTATGATAAACATGTTTATATTCCTTGTCAAGATTCTGGAGATTGGTTTGAAAATTATCTTGTGCATTCATCTCATACTAATTCTTCCAATTCATTTCAAAAGAAAAGAGGACCCAATTTGAAATGGGTACCAAAAACTTGTGCTAACACAGCAGGACCCAAATTCCAGTGGGTACCTAAGGTTAAATCTGTGTTGCAGGCACACAAAGCTTAAAGAGAAATCGACTTCTGATTATGTACAGATCAGGACTCGTTCTTCAAAGTCAAAATAGGTTTTTGGATAATGCAGTTCAAAACTCAAAAATCAAAGTCAAAATAGGCTTTTGAACAAATCAGTTCAAGACCCGCACTTCGATAATCAAAAGTGAATATTCCAATGTTGTCGTATAAATATCTAAATTTGTAATTTCTCTTATGCAGACTAGTCATACATGGTTCTTGGACAGTGGATGTTCCAAGCACATGACAGGGCAAAAAGAGATATTGTCCAACTTTAAAGAAAAATATTGCGGAACAGTTAGATTCGGCAACGACCAGTTTTCTCCAATCATGGGATATGGTGATGTACAATATGACAATATCACGATCAAGAAGGTGAGCTATGTAGAAGGCTTACGACACAACTTGTTCAGTATAGGCCAGTTCTGTGACAAAGACTTAGAGGTCAACTTCAAAGCCAAGAGATGTTTAGTTCGCAATGAAGAAGGCGAAGAACTCTTGGTCGGTACTCGAGAATCCGACCTCTACACAATTAATTTATCAAATGTCCAGACTGACAAGCAAGTTTGTCTACTGACGAAAGCATTGATGCAACAAAGTTGGTTATGGCATCGAAGACTCTCTCACCTCAACTTCAGGTACATCAACAATATGGTCAGTGGAAAGCTCGTCAAAGGACTTCCAGAGCTCAAGTATGAAAGAGAACATCTTTGTGCAGCTTGTGAAAAAGGCAAGATGAAGAGGGCACCTCATAAACCAAATCCTGAACCAAGTACAAGTGCTCCGTTAGAGTTATTGCATATGGATTTATGCGGTCCGATGCGAACTCAGAGTCTAGGCAGAAAGAAGTACATACTCGTGATCGTGGACGATTACTCACGATACACATGGGTCAAGTTTCTATGTTCAAAGGATGAGACACCTGATATTCTCATCACATTCCTAAAGACCACCCAGGTGAATCTGCAGAAACCGGTCAAGTTTCTACGAACAGACAACGGCACAGAGTTCAAGAACAACAAAGTTAAAGAATATCTCGAATCTGTCGGGATTTCACATCAATACTCTGCTGCTCGTACGCCTCAGCAAAATGGAGTGGTTGAAAGAAGAAATCGAACGCTAGTCGAGGCTGCTCGTACTATGCTAAGTCACTCTGACTTACTTCTCTTTTTGTGGGCAGAAGCTGTATCGACCGCGTGCTACACACAGAATCGCTCCATGGTACATCGAAGATTCAAAAAGACTCCTTATGCGTTAATCAACAACCGAACACCGACAATCAAATATTTCCATATATTTGGGTGTAAGTGCTTCGTTCTAAACGATAGGGAGAGTCTAAACAAGTTCAGTGCTAAGGCGGACGAAGGAATATTCATTGGTTATTCCTCGACATCAACTGCATTTCGTGTTTATCTAAAGAAGTCAAAGACGGTGATTGAAAGCATCAACGTCTCATTTGATGAAGAAATGGCTTCTGAACAACAACGTTCAGAACCCGTTATAACAGGAATACTAGCTTCTGGGCAAATCAGTCCAGAACCTGCGTCTCAACAGAATAAATCAGATGAAGCTTCAACTTCAACTAACCATTTATCTTATTTAGATTTATTATTTGAATTGTTTTATGATGGATTTCTTGGATCTAATGTAAAGAAATCTGTTGTGGTTGACAGGATGGAAGACTTAACGACTACTCATCCAACCAGTTCAGATGACTCTATTGCATCAAACTCCCCGATTCAACAAGAAATTACAATTCAAATGCCGATTCCAACAGTTGAAGAAGTGACAAATGATAAAGAGACAGAAGTAGCTGAAACAGTAGGAGATTTTGTACAGATCAATCTACAGCCAGATCAAGTTGTACCTGCTGAGCCTTCTGAACCTGCCACTTCAACTTAAACCATCATTCCTCCTGAACAAACCGAAGAAGGTACAAGTGGATTTATAGATGATACAACTGACATACATTCATATAATCCATTGCCTCATGAACATAAATGGACCAAAGAGCACCCGATAAGCCAGATCATTGGCGATCCATCAAAACCGGTGCAAACTAGGTCAGCATCAATGAACATGTGCATGCATGACTCCTTTCTGAGCAAGTTCGAGCCAACACGCGTATCAGAGGCACTTGCTGATCCAGAATGGGTGATCTCAATGCAAGAAGAGCTGAATCAGTTCGATGCACTTCAAGTCTGGAGACTCGTACCGAAACCTCAAGGTAAAACCATTATAGGTACGAAATGGGTTTTCAAGATAAAGAAAGACGAAGATGGTACCGTTATCCGAAACAAGGCAAGACTAGTAGCCAAAGGATACAGACAAGAGGAAGGAATTGACTATGACGAGACATATGCTCCTGTAGCGCGATTAGAGGCAATCAGAATGTTTCTAGCCTACGCAGCCTACAAGAACTTCACGGTCTTTCAAATGGACGTGAAGACAGCATTCCTCAATGGAATTCGGAAGGAGGAAGTCTACGTCTCTCAGCCAGAGGGTTTTGTCAATCAAGAGTAGCCGAATCACGTTTACATTCTCGACAAAGCACTCTACGGTCTGAAACAAGCACCTCGAGTCTAGTATGATGTTCTTTCCACTTTTCTAGTCAAGTCTGGGTTTTCAAAAGGTACGGTGGATACCACTTTGTTTATCAAAAAGGAAAAAGGCGATATCATTTTAATTCAAATCTATGTAGATGATATTATCTTTGGTTCTACAAATACTAAGTACTGTAAGAATTTTGCAAACCTTATGGTGTCTAGATTTCAGATGAATTTGATGGGAGAGATGAATTTCTTTCTCGGTCTACAAGTAAAACAATTTTCATCGGGTATTTTTATCAATCAATCAAAATACATTAGGGATATTCTTCAGAAGTTCCAAATGGAAAATTCAAAACCGATTGGTACCCCAATGGCACCAGGTACTAAGATTGGTACCGATCCTTCGGGAAAGGCTGTTGATGTTAGGATTTATCGAGGGATGATAGGTTCTTTAATGTATCTTACGTCGAGTATCCAGATATAATGTTTTCAACATGCTTATGTGCAAGATATCAGGCCAATCCGAAAGAAATCCATATGTCAGCTGTGAAGCGCATATTTAGGTATCTAAAGGGCACTGCAGATCTTGGTCTGTGGTATCCTAAATATACTAGTTTTGAACTAACAGCCTACACAGATGCAGATCATGCAGGTTGTATGTTAGACATGAAGAGCACGTCGGGACATATACATTTCCTCGGTGACAAACTCGTAAGTTGGGCATCGAAGAAGCAACTTTGTGTTTCAACGTCCACGGCCGAAGCAGAATATGTAGCTGCTGCTAGCTGCTGTTCTTAGGTCTTATGGATGCGAACTCAATTATGCGACTACGGTTTCCACTTCAACAAAATCCCGATATACTGTGACTCCAAGAGCGTCATTGCAATATCAGTGAATCCTGTTCAACACACCAAGACAAAGCACATAGACGTCAAGTATCACTTTATTAAAGATCATGTTGAAAAAGGAACAATTGAACTTTTCTTTGTAAAAACTTATTATCAGCTTGCCGATTTGTTCACCAAACCCTTAAACGAAAAGAGGTTTAACTTTCTTGTCTCTAAGCTTGGTATGCTAAATCTTAAGATTTAATCGGTAGTTACCTATAAAAGTTTTCTAAATTGTATACTTTTTCATCATTTCTTCATTCTTAACTCTGATTGATATCTGCACTTCTATCTAATGTTCATGATCCAAGGGGGAGAATGAGAAGAAATTGACATCTGGTCAATATTACTTCGAAGGGGAGCTCATAAAATTTGTTCATGTACTTTTTACTGTCAAACTTTTTTTAATGCAAGATTTTAGGGGGAGCTCTTCAAGTCAAAAAGGGAGTACGGAAATGACTTCTGATTATTTCTGATCAGAACTCGTACTTTAAAAAGTTTTACTGCTTTTTGTCTTTTCAATTTAAGTGAATAAATTTTACTTTGACTTGACATTAGACTTTTGCAGAATTTTTGAGAGAAGCTTACAAGTTCATATCTTTATGACTTTAAGCTTAGCTTCATGAGATGTAAGATGGCACGTTAAGGTATAATCCTTTATCTTAATCTCATATATGGTTGAAAGAAGGACAACTTTCAATCATTTGAAAACATTATTTTTTAAATGTTCAAACCACTTCCCGATTTTTCAGCAGATTTTATATTTTGGGAGTGTAATTTAAATGTTTTCATGATCTAAATTGTGCTTTAACTGAAATAGTTAGACCAATCTGAGCATCACGTGCATCATAGGAAAACAAGAATCATTGTGCTAGGAATTAACACAACTTCTATGGAATCACCTTAACCAGTGATTTCTACCCAAGAAGTTAATCCTTAGTTATTGAGTATGCAAAGCGAAAAGAAATGAGTATGATTAAAGTAAGCAAAACGTTTAAAAGAAAGAGCGTGTGAGAACAGAGTTAAAAGAATATCACAATTCTGCACCAACTTTTTCTGACCCGGGTAGCCACATTACTAGTGATTCACAATTCTTTGGTGATCATTATTGAAACAGGCAACTAACCCATGCCAACTCTTGATCAAACCTCACTATCTACTCATTTTCTTCTTAACAAGAAAGTGTTTCACATTTTCAAAGGGGATGCAGCACATTTGCTATCTAATTTTCATTTGGAAAATCTGGATATTGAAAAGAAGGAAGTCTGCCCCACCTTCGCACTTCACTCATGCACATTGAGTCTGTGTTTAACTTACTGTTGTCTTAGTGGTTTACACATTTTTGAGCCAATAAGCAATCATCAAGTGCTTAATTCTTTCTAACACAAGCACGAACACACAAGGAATTAGTTTCTTTGTCATAACGTTTATAGAAATAACCTTCATGGTGTTTTGATGATTAAATGGAAGCCCTGGGGGAGTCAACATCAAACAGCTCCTTTCCAATGTGTATTTGTTACACACAGTGACTTAGTGTTACTGACAGGCATGTTAACTGATTCATTAGTTGATTCAGGTGTTACACGACTATTTTGTCTGGATTTGAAAAGATCTGGATGAATATCTTTTGAATTGACGAATCAGGGGATCTAACCGCAAGCTTGACATTTCTTACAACTAATTTTGATGAAGTCGTTACACTTAACATCAAAGAGGAGGAGAATTAATACACAAGAAATGTCAAAGATCACATGTTTCAAGAATCACGTCCACTCTTCAAAAGGGGAGATTGTTAGATTGAAGACATGTTGATTTCAGAGCTAGAGAAAGAGATTGCATCTTCTGAGATGAAGAAGAAGACTGAATTGCTAAAATCATTTTTATAATGATCTTGATCCAAAGGGGGAGATTGTTAAGACACAGTCTCATTGGATTCAAGATCATCCAATCTGAAGATCGCAATCTAAAGCTAAAGCCGGAACGTCGACTCTCGATATTAAAGTCTATGTCTATTTGTAATAAATGTCAAAGTAATCAATGTATTTGTTTATTATATTAAGTTAACTTAGTTTAAAATATCTAGTTTCTAGTATTGTAAAAGTTAAGTTAGTTTCTAGTTTAGTTAGCTATATAATATCTAGATATTGTATATCTAGATATTTAGTAGTTAGTTTTATTGTTTAATATTACAACTTGCTCTTGCAAGTTGTAGATAATGTGTTAGACACACTTAGATTAGTTGTGTATCTCAATCTCTAAAAAGATCAGATCACAATTCACACACACAAACACACACTTAAAGGTGTATTAGAGAGAAAAACAGAGAACACAAATCCGAGCCTTAATCGATCAACCTTGTAACCGTTGTTATATCAATACAGGTTGGTAATCGTTATTGTGTTGTTGTTTCTAAGAACTTGATATTAGTATTGTTGGACCGACAAAGGCATTTTAGGCGATCGAGCTAGGGAGAAGGCAGGGAGCAAGTTTGCATGTTCTTGTTCTTCTATAAGGTAACATTCTTCCATCTCACAATCTGTTCTTCAAGAGTTTTGGCATTTGAGTGATTCCTTGGAGTTGGGTTAATAGTGGTAATCTAATGATTTTGGTTTTAGGGATGTTGGGGTTAAAGGATTTAATCGGTTGTGGATTCATGGTTTAGTAATGAGGTTAAATTTATTAATGTAATCGTTTTCAAAAAGGGGTTTGGTTTTGTTGATTGAGATCGACTTCTGTGGATTTGGGAAGTCAAGAACCCTTCATTTGTAATCTGCAACTTTCGACCGAGGTGTGGAAGTGGGGGACCGGGGGACCCCGGTTGCTGGACAATCCGGGAGTTGAGACCCCGGTCGCCTCTAGTCCGGTCGACACCGGTCGAAACCCCGGTCAAGACCTTGGTCGGGTGGAACCGGTCAAGACCTGGGCCGAGGCCCACTTTCTGTTTCTGTTGGGCCGAGGTATTTTTGTGTTTGGCTCAATTGTAATTAATTAATTGAAAACTGTTATCGGGTGTGGATCTTTGATATTTAGTGGAGTTGGATCTTGTGAGTATGTCAAACAAGGAAGTAAGTTAAATTTAATATAGAGTTAAACGCTTAGGTTTATGATGGGATAAGGGTCAGTTACCGTTGCATTGTAGAAAGTGTTGAAAGTTTACCCGTCAATGTTTCCTTTCTAGGTTTCGGACCGAATTATAGGAGTAGACGCGATATTTGAGCTAAGGACGTCAGGTGAGTTTTTCTTTAAATTAAAATTTAAAGATTAAAGACGACTATTTTTGCATGCGAATTTAAATAAGATTCTTTCTTACAAATGCTCATTTGATATGCGAGAATTGTTGAAAGTCCATGATATGTATTTTGTTATATGTTAGTAGAAATGTATGCATACATTGTTTTATTTTCTTTGTGCTCAAAGTCGGGGGGGGGGGGGGGGGGGTCCGCCTGTGCTCATATCGAGGGGTATGTTCCGTTTATGCCATTGGGGTTTGTGTCCCAAAATAAGGCAGTGTGAGCCAGACACACCGTTACTTGCGGGTGACGGTAGTGTGAGCCAAAGTGTTTGATGTAAGTGTTAAGATTTGATAAATTTAAATTGAGCTATTTGTCGCATATTTATTCTTGATTAATGGATTTTAAAGTATTGTTAGGGGGGACTCACTAGACCGTTGGTCTAACCCTCGCTCTTTCAAAAATAAAACCTATTTTCAGGTGGGCGCGAAGCTAGGACTCGGGTAAAGGCAAAGAGAAGGTTTAAGCGGTTTCCTTGATAGAAGACTTCCTTTAGAAATTTTAAAGTTACTCTCAGTTGTGTAATAGGTTGCTTTCAAACCCCAGATTTGATTATTATTGTAAGACCTTTCTTGGCATGAAATTGTGATATGATTGTTTATGCTGATTTTAAGTTTTGGGTTGTTATATAAATCATTCAGCAACTGCCAAACAACCCCTTAGGTTATCTTTGGTAACAACAAATTAGCTTGTTTTTTCAGTTATTTAAAAAACTCCAATTAGTTTTTGAAAAGTTATTTCAAGTGGCATTTTAATAAATTTATTTGGGATTTCCCGTTTTATTCCGATTATGCTTTTTATATTTTGCAACTAACATTTCAACATTTCTTTTTATATTATTTACATTATCATTAAACTTATCCGCTAGTTTTTATTTCATCTGTCCTAAATAAGTGTTCATTTTCAAAAGTAATGGACTGTTTACTAAAATCTTGCCGGTAAGTTAAGCGAAAGTGTTGACTCTTACAGGTAACCATTTTACAGGTAAATGTTAGGTAAATGGCCCATAAGTGACTACTTTTTAATTCTATTCTTAATTATAAGATGGAAAAGTTAATGGTAAATTTGAGAATTGGTCATTTAATTAATAAAAAGTGTAATAATTACAAAATTAAAATTGTGAATTTTTCATTATGGACACTTGTTTTGGGATAAAAACAATACCAATGTCACTAATAAATAGCTTTTCAATTAAACTACTAAACTATTTGCTAAAAGTTAGGTTAACATAAAGGGAAAAGTTCAATAAAACCCAACAAACTATTCTATTTTGTATGATTAAGTCCCTAAACTAATTTTTTGAATGAAAAAACCATTAAACTTTCTCATTTTGAATGATTAAGTCCTTGAACTATTTTTTTGAATGAAAAAATCATTAAACTTTCTTATTTTGAATGAAAAAACCATTAAATTTTCCCATTTTGAATTATTAAGTCCCTGAACATTTTTTTTCAATAAATTGAATCATCGAACTTCTAAAAATTGGTTACTTACGTCATTTTAACCCAAAAGAACTACCTGTAACCTGTTATTTTTTGATTCTTCCTCTTTTTATAGATAAAAAATAGATCAAAAAGAGGGAGATCGATAACAGGGGCAACAACATGTTAGGCAATATGGAGAACGGATAATGTTTGGGCAACGGGGAGTGGCGAGGCCGAGCGATACGACTGTTTGTGAGTGGTTTTAATGACGTAGATTTTGAGAATTGTAAAACTGATTTAGATTTATTTTTACTTTAAAACCTTCATACTCAGTTCCGGATACCTTTAAAAAAAAGTTAACCAATTTTTAGAAGTTCGATGGTTTATTTATTATAAAAATATTTAGGGACTTAATCATTCAAAATTAGAAAGTTTAATGGTTTTTTCGTTCAAAAAAATAATGGTTTTTTCATTCAAAAAAATAGTTCAGGAACTTAATCATTCAAAATGAAATAGTTTATTAGGTTTTTTTGAACTTTTCCCTAACATAAATTGACATTCCTATATCTAAGTTATGAATTGATTTTAGAGGGAGGTTCTTATAAATAAAAAGTTTAATGACTTATAAGGACTATAATAAACAAGAGTTTTTATAAGTCATCCATGTTTTAAGAGTTTTGTATAAGAATATTGGTTCTTACCTTGAAATTTGTTTAAAATAACTTTTTGTTAGTTTTTTTTTATATATTTTTATAATTTTTATATCCATATTATTGATATTGAAATAATAAATAGGACGGATAAAAAGAGGTTCTATTTAATCGCTGCCAATGTAAAGTTTTATAGTAGCTTTTAATTTGTTGAACTTACAAAAATATAACAAAAAACATATACTTCATCCGTCCTAAAATAAGTGTCTATATTACTATTTTAATTTGTCTTAAAATAAATATCAGCTTTTAAACATAAATACTTATTTTTTTCATTCTACCCTTAATTGTGTGACAAAAGAAATTTATCTATATTATATTATAAAGTACGGATAAAAAACTATTAAATACAAATTATTAGGCACAAGGTACCATTATTTTATGCAATATTTTAAAAATCTCGTAATTTACAAGTATCAAAGTACAAAATACATATTACTACTGCAGACTTCTAACACCCACCAATTTGGTATGTGCAATGCATTCCTTTTATGCAGATATTTCCATGTATCATTATTAATTAATATATTATATTACTATAAATTTGTTTTAATTATATTATTAAATATGTAATTGGTTGTTTTTCTAGATGTCATTAAAATATATAAGATAATCATTGAATTCTAACAAAATACTTAATTTTTTTTATATAAAGAACATTATATTATTAAGCCTAAATTAAACAAATTTATAAAAAAAACACTATCAATTTCTCAAAATCATCTAAGATCGTACTGTAAATCGACAAAAAAACAAAAATAAAATGAAACATTAAAATCGTGATGTATCTCACTGCATTGCGTGAGTACGTTTCTAGTCTATCTATAATTAAGATAAAATTATTCTTCTATTAATTAAAAATTATAATAATTACATAATTTTAAAATTATGTACTATTTTTGTTGTTCATATTTATTTTGAAAGGAAGGGAGTAAAAAATAAGTTGTTCATAAAATCACTCCCTTTTAAAAAATTAAAAAATAAAAAACAATAATAAGTCACTCAATTGGTCATGTTCCGTTTTTACGCGTGGACTTGGTCTAGAAACCTCAACACCATAATTAGTTGACCAGCTACAACCAACAAGGGCGGCCCACGTGGCATAGCAGCGCCCCCACCCCCAACCGGAAACAGTAACGCACAACAATACGCGAAGTACACACACCGACCAATTCCAGCCGTCTCATATTCATTACTACAATAAAAGTAAACCAATTCCAACCGTCTCATATATAGGTTTGGGTTTCGATGACAAATGTTTTAAAATCTGGTTTTTTGGTTGACTTGGTGTGGTGACCGGGTCACGGTTCAACCACCGGGTCAACCAAATACATTAAAAACACACACATCAACATAAATTTTTCATCAATCCAAATACATCAAACAAATCATAACGATCAAACCAACTCATGGATCTTGAGACATTGGAGTGTTAAATGCATCAAGCTCACGATTGCTTAGTAATTGAAATTGACTATCAACTTCATTGTCATCAACAACATGGTCACTTTCTACAATATCAAATAAACAAAATATTAATGTCACGTAAATAACTAATAATAAACTAAAGTTACAACACCAAATTAATATATATAGAAATTAAAAAAAATGTCATCTTGCATTTGAGAAGCCGGTTTGTGCTCTTGCTTGCAAAGGCGGGTGCAGGATTTTCGTTGAGGGTGGTCCACTTGTTTCAATTATTTATGTGCAAGATCAACAATCATTTTTAGAGTGTGTTGAGTCTTTGCCCAGATGTGGTCGATCTCGACTTTAATACCTTCAACTATCTTTATTTACCTATTTTTATCATCATTACCGAAACTTTAACAAATTTATTCATGTGAAAATTATATAAACGTACATAAATGTTACCTTATGGGGTAACATTCCCGACCATCAAAATGGATTATGGTAAGTGTTTATAATCCGGTAAGCGTTTATCGGATAAGAGTCACCACCCTCACCTATCGAGTAAGACTCGATCTTTATATTCCTTTACCAGATAAGATTCTTGGTTCTTGTTATATTCACCCGGTAAGGTGATTAAACCGGTAAATATTTACCAAGATAATTGATTAATAAACGTCCCCTTACTAGCACGATTTTCCAATGTTTTAAAATATGAGTATAAGTGATAAACTTAAACATAAAAATTATATTTAATAATTATTAAAAGAAAGTGTGAATAATAAGCTAATTGGTACATAGATTGTGTGAGTATACTCTAGGCCAAGAAACTTCACCATATATGACGGAGGTTCAAAGGAAAAACTCAAATAATTGAAAAATTAAAAAACACCTTATCAAACGTTAGATTAGATGATCGATATGATTAAACAGGCGGTTACAACAATATTTTTTAAATTAAAAAAACCTCCACCCCCTATTTTTTATTCGAAAAAATACGAAAAATGAACAAAATTCGAGCGAAATAAATTACACCAAATAAACGATCATATTTTTCTCGTTACTTTGACATCCATATTCATATACTTTTTCATTCGTTTTTCGTGGTTTTTCGGTTTTCCATTTATTTATAGTTTTCTCCTTAACCTGGCCATATTTATATATGTATATATATATATATATATATATATATATATATAGTGTTTGGTTCATTTGAGAAATGGTAAATATATGAGAAATAGAGAAGTAATCCTAGTCATTCATATGGTCAAGATCGGATTTGACTAGTCAAATATTGCGGCTTTGACCGGTCAAAAGTTGCGGCTATCCCAAAAAAAGAAGGACAATTTCGTAAATTTTACAAAACACACGGGCTGTGTTCATAAATGAACATGTATAATTCACATATGAACTATATGTTCATATATGAAACAGTGCAATTCACAACTGAACTCTTTTAACTGATTTATATATGAACCTTTGTGATTCATACATGAATCAGTTGAACTAACTAACAGATTCATATATGAACCTTTGTGATTCATATATGAATCTGTATGAATCACAAAGGTTCATATATGAACCTAATCTTTGTGATTCATACAGATTCATATATGAACGCATCCCGTGTATTTTACGAAATTACCCCTCTACCTTCTATAAACCGCACAAGGAATTATCCGGTGTTTCGCGGTCAAAGCCGCAAATGTTGACCAGATTAATGGCTAAGATTACTTCTCTATTTCTCATATATTTATCATTTCTCAAATGAACTTCTCCACATATATATATATATATATATATATATATATATATATATATATATATATAGGGGCTAAATCAAATGAAAACCACAAATATGTTACAAACATGTGAGAACCAATAAAAAAATATTTTTTCACATGATATATTTTCACCAAATGCTTGGATTTAATATATTTCTTCCCATATATTTGTTTCATAATATGATAGTTTTACATGTATTTGTTTCACCACATGAATATTTTTTACCTGTATTTTTCATTTCACTAGGTGAATCAAATTTTATTTTTTACGTGTAATCTTTTCACAAGGTGAACAAAAACATATATGAAACAATATCTTAAATCATAGGTTTTGATGAAAAAAAATCATGTAAAAAATTATTTTTATATCGGTTCTCAATGGTTTGTAACATATTTTTGGTTTTCCTTTGATTATCGATCTCTCTCTCTCTCTCTCTCTCTATATATATATATATATATATATATATATATATATGGTCCCCTTCTTTTATTAACCATGACATTGGTATTAACCGTGTTAACCAATCTCAACCGTAGATTGCTGAGATCGACGTTTCACAATTAATTGATTTTTCATTTAAATAGAAAATTCCCAAATGGTTTATATTAAACATTACATATATGCACAAGGGTATTTTACTAAAAATACCATCCCATTTATTTTAGGGAACACGTGCTTACCAAAACAAATTCCATTTAATTAGGGATTTCTTCCCCCAAGATAGATTTAGCCAAACCAAAACTCACGAACACACCATATCACCGGCCAACCACCGGCCACCTCCATCGCCGACCAATCACCGACCATGTGCACATATGCACATTCAACGCCAACCAACCACTGACCATATGCACATCAATAACCTCTCGATGTTCTAGAAGATATCGTTAAAATGCTACCTGTGCAAATCGTAAAAAAAACTAGAAGATACTTACATCACAAAATGACCAGAAAACACATAAACAAATGAAAACAAAGTTATGCACTGTACCAGCAAATTAATATGCATAAATGCATATCCATATATGCACATATGTACAAATGCATATATGCACATTCTTACATATATGGATATGCATGTATGTACATTCATGCATATGCACATGTGTACACATGCACATTCATGCATATGCACAAAATTTAAGTGAAAACGACGCCGTCGTGGACGAGATAGGTGATCGGAATAGGGTTTTGGCGAGTCGGTGAGTGTGGTCGGAAAGTGTGGTGTGGTGGTCTACGACAACGATACGTGTATCGTCGCCGACGTAACATAGGGATTTGTCGTGAGTACGAGGGACTATGTGACCGTCGTAGTTGCACATCTGTTAGGTCCCAAGGCTTGAGCTTCCCAGGAGGTCACCCATCCTAGGATTGCTCTCGCCCGAGCACGCTTAACTTGTTAGGATCAAGCGCTTACCACTACACCAAAAGCAATTGCTTATGGTGAAGGCGCTACTTTATTTCCTTATACCATGGTAGCGCAAAGCCCCGTACTAAGTGACAGGCGGACATGAGGGGCTGCACCACTTTCGTGGAGCCAGCGGGTCGGGCTGTTAGTCCCGGCCAGTTACGTACTCCCGAGTCGAAGGTGAGGGCGCTGGATGCTTGTGGCATTCCCAGCAAATGTTGGGATTTCTCCTCAACAATCCCCCCCGAGCATTTGCACACTGGGAGACTCGAACCCGCGACCTCGCTCTGATACCAATTGTTAGGTCCCAAGGCTTGAGCTTCCCAGGAGGTCACCCATCCTAGGATTGCTCTCACCCGAGCACGCTTAACTTGTTAGGATCAAGCGCTTACCACTACACCAAAAGCAATTGCTTATGGTGAAGGCGCTACTTTATTTCCTTATACCATGGTAGCGCAAAGCCCCGTACTAAGTGACAGACGGACATGAGGGGTTGCACCACTTTCGTGGAGCCAGCGGGTCGGGCTGTTAGTCCCGGCCAGTTACGTACTCCCGAGTCGAAGGTGAGGGCGCTGGATGCTTGTGGCATTCCCAGCAAATGTTGGGATTTCTCCTCAACAACATCAGTCGGAGCTTAGTCAAACCACCGGCCGCCGCCGTAGTCACCGCCATTGTAGGACCGTTATTTGGTGGGTATAGAGGGTTTTCTTCGCCCCATGAATCGTTTCCTGGGGAACGAGATGAGGAGTCTATACGAAGTCAGAGTGTGTAGCAGTGTAGTGATGGTTGCCGTTGTGGCAGTGGTGGTGGTGGCGGAGATTAGCGGAAAAATTGTGCAATTATAAGGTTTATAATTGCTTAAAATAAGGAAAAATATAACTTCCCCAAAAAGAAGATAAATATTATAGATAATTTCTAATTTTAAATTTAAATTATTCTATTTAATAACTAAATAGATAATTACCAAATTAAAGAAATCCTTAAAATATGGTAACAAACTTGATAGGCGTGAAACAATGGAATTCCAATATTACATGTAACACCCTCGAAAATGCTAAGAACAACTAATTTAAAATTTTCAATAATGCCTCAAAGAAAGGTAAGATATAATACAACATGACCATACTTGTATTACTGTTCTAGATATAACCATCAACCAAACAAATAAAGTCTTACACATAGACTAATTAAAGGTCGGGTGATACTAAACCCAATACAAATTACTATACCCGAGATAACGGGAGGTGGCTTCATCAAACTACTCACCCTCACCCTATTTCTCATCTCTTCACAGTCTCGCTAGTACTCTTCCCCAACTGGAACCTGATGCATATGCCGACAAATAAAAAGGGTTAGGCTAACGCCTAGCGAGTTCAAGAGTTTTCAACATGAATAAATATTTAGTTAAAAGGGAATAATGCAGTTTAAATCATGATCTTTCAAAATGACTTAACTTAACTATGAAAGCGACTCGTTTTCCAATGACATACGTTTTGAGGACGAAGATCTCAATACAAAACATTCTTTATAAAAATGATGTCGCCCAAAACTCACTCAAACGTGAATAGAAGACGGCTCCCAATAATGAAACGTGGATAAAACTTTATATCCTGAAACACTCAAAACACGGGTGGGGCATAATAATCAACTCATAAAATCATGGGAAAACAACCCATATAATATAATATGCCATTGAAAACATGTGACTAAGATTCAATACTCACGCGACCATAAAATGGGATGAAATCCAAGTATTAAAGAATGGACAATTAAATGTCCAAAATACTGTTGGCCGACGACGGGGGAGACCCGTATCCGTTGAGAGTGGAGGAACACAAAAGTATGCCACTCATACAACGTTAATCGTATGACACTTCATGACACGCAAGCCCAAGTGCCCCTACGACACCCTTCAAGCTACACCAAAAGAGACAGCTAACCTTAGCAAATCTTATCACGAATACCGCCAAAGGCCCGTCAACATCCAAGGACTAAACCACAAGGGTTGTGGCGTGGTGGTAAAGGCCTGGGGAGTTCATAGCGCTCAACCCGGGTTCGAGCCCCACTAACAGCACTTGTGGCCACTGAGGATAATCTCAGGGCTACACGCTTTAGCAGCTAGGCCAAAGGCCCTAATTGCCAATGATTAGTCTGGGCCATAGGCCCAGGATACCCTTTCCAAAAAAAAAAAAACATCCGAGGACTACAACCATGGCATTACCCCGAATGGCGGAGGTCCCAAACGCCCATCATGAAACGCCCAACATCATGATAGCACAACCGGACTCAGCCCTCCTAGTGTACACTTGAAAAGTCAAGGTCATAAAACATGGGTCCCGGAGTCTAACACCATAATACCCAGTTGACCACCAAATAAAGACTGACTTACATGCCTATGGATCCAATGAACACAGTCTAACCTTACATGACTACACATGAATGACCAACGCACTCGAGCATGTAAATATCATTAATATGCAATAAGATGCATTAAGATGTAAATCATAGATGGGACTCCACATTGAGCCATTAAAATTGGACAAGTGTCCTCGGGACTCTTTTAAGTCAAAACCGAGCTAAAATGCTCTAACTTCCATTTGGCCAACAAATAACGATTCCCAGATAATAAAACGCCTTTAAATGACGTTTATGCAGACACATACCTCAAAGATGTGATTAATCCTAAAACTTGACCCCGATTGGGACATATCATTTTCCAAATGGGTTTGTGAAATCAAATATACCAAAAATGCACATGTCATGAATTAGACTTCGTTTGTACAGAAATCGTCAAAGATGTATAAATCATAAAATAGACTTTACTTGTACAAAATCCCCAAGAATACATAAATCATGCTATTTACTTGTTGAAATATTCAAAACCCAAATATAAGCATTTCATGAGATTAAGACAACCCAATTTTACCAAATATGAAAAACTTATCAAAATACTCACACTTTAACAATTACCATGTAAAACATATTTTTACTTCAAAATACACATTTTGGCATGTACATAGTTTTCACAAAGCAACTTGAATTCACCTTGCTAGATTTAAGCTAAATCTAGATTTTACCCCAACTTGAGCTTCCTTGAAGAAATCTGAACCTTCAAGCCCAAATCTTCCAAAACCTAGATCCATAAGGGTCCAACCATAAATATCCATATTTAGCCATTTAGAATTATTCCTCAAACATTTTACGTAAAGATCTCAACTTATGTCAAAACCCTAATTTCCATAAATGAATAAAATAGAAGATCACCTTAACCATAACTCCAATCCACCAACAAAACACTTCTAGCTCACACCAAGATGAGCCATACACTCCCAATCTTCAAAATGATAAAAAAGGTTGGGTGAAAACCCTAGAAATTGAAGAGGGTGGTGAAGAACATGAAGACATCTTAGCTCTAGTTTCCAAGATGCTAGATGAAGAAGAAACACTTGTTTTAGAGGAGAAAAGGCTACAAAATGGTTTAAGGTTTGAGAGGGAAGAAGGGAACTGATTTGGGAGAGAAAGGGAAGAGGTTAGAAGTAAGAAATGGGAATAATGGTTGAAATCCCGTATTTGACAGCCTCTCAGGCCCTTGGTGCGACATTGCCCTAGGTAATGTCGTTGGTCATAGTCGCTGGTGTGTACCAGCTCACGGTACACTCAATGCGATTGTGACAGTGCGACTATGACACTTTCATAGTCACCGGGCATTGTCACGGAACCCTTCCCAAGCCCCGAAACTCAACTTTTTCAATGCTAACTCCCCCGATACTCTAAAGGACTTTAAATACTGGTTTTCCGACAAAATCCCACCATTTACAAGTTCCAAAAATGTCCGGGTGACCTTTACTTACCGGAAATTACGGGTGTTACATTACCCCTTTGAGATTTAATAGTCTTTTAAGTTGATAGACAATCTAGGATCATTTTGATTGGTTGAAAATTGGTTAGCACGGTTAACACCAATGTCTTGGTTAACAAATGAATGAGCCTCTCTCTCTCTCTCTATATATATATATATATCAACTTTTACTACATGAGTGAGGGTGGGCCTAGGAATACTCTAGGCCAAGGCTAGCTCCGCCATTGCTTGCTCGTCAAGCATATTTTATAAATTATTGTAATCAAGTTCTCCTTCCGACTCTTCTTCGACCACCCAAAAGTCCATCTTATCAATGCATTCGTAATCAATAGGATCATAAGACCTCTTATCAATCGTGAGTCTACAAAAACATTCACAAAAAAATAAAACATAACTTGTAAAAATACGTATTACTTTTTTTTACCAGGTTAACCGGGTTTTTACTGGTTCGTTACGACCGGTTCAACCGATGTTTTGATAAAAACCGGTCGATTCACTCCGGGTCATAAATTGCCATGAACCCGGTCGCAATTGACCCGCTCTCTTCCCCGGGTCCCGGTTCAACCGACTGGGTCGACCCGATTTTTAAAACATTGTCGATGACAAGTTAGGGTCAACATGAGAAACGTGAGAAGTGGTTATCAATCATTTGATGAGAAATTGATAAACATTAGGATGAGATGTACCGAGATAAGATGCAACAAATCATTTCCCTTCTAAGCCGGAATTCATGGGAGGGCATTTGATTAAAAGTGATAAACGGTTTAGATCCACTTTTCACATTTCTCACGTTAACCTCAACTTATCACACGATCTGTCGATGTCATATATATATATATATATATAGGCGAAGAATCGTGTGAGAAGTGGATATAAACTGCTGATCTATTTTAATCTCAAGCCCCCCATGAATTGCGGCTTAGAAAGGAATTGATCCGGTGCATCTCGATGCATCTTATCTTGGTGCATCTCATCCTAGTGTGCGTCCATTTCTCATCCAACGATTGATAACCACTTCTCACGCTTCTCACCGTTAACTCAACTTCTCACCGGAACCCAACCCTATATATATATATATATATATACACACACACACACACACACACACAGAGAAAGAGAGGGTTGGGTTCAAGTGAGAAGTGGTTATCGACCGTTGGATGAAAATGGATGCACATTAGGATGAGATGCACCGAGATAAGATGCACCAGATCAATTCCGTTCTAAGCCGTAATTCATGGGAGGGCTTGATATTAAAAGAGATCAACGGTTTAGATCTACTTCTCACGCTTCTCACTGTTAACTCAACTTTCCACAGGATCCTTCGCCTATACACACATATACAGAGTTGGATTCCGATGAGAATAAAAGTTATGATGGGAAGGTAAGAAGAGATTTTCACCCTTGAATGTACATTAGAATGAGATGCACCGAAATACACTAGATCAATTCTCGTATCAAACGCTAGGGGTGCTCATAAGTTAGGTTGATCGGGTTAAAGGCATTTGAATAACTCAACCAAAAAAATAATGGTTTAAAAGTTTTGAACCCTACCCGACCCATTCGGTTTGGTCGGACTGTGTTTAAACAAAGTAAAATCAACATTAAGAACATAAAAATAAAGGAAATATTCCTTTGAAATACGATCAATCATTCAAAAGAATATATAGGTCATCAAATATTTAGGTATTACATATAACTTTCCAATAATGTCCTCTTATGAGTTTCTTTGCTTTTTGTTACCGAGTTGTTTTTGGTAACCTATATATATAAAAGAGAAATATAAATAATTTTAGAGAAGACGCTAAAACTTTCATCGGGTTATTGGGTTGGTCGGATTACTTTGGGCCTAATCCGATTTCAACCAAATGGATTCGGTTTTCCCTAAGTTTGAATCGATTTTATGGCGGTTAGTTGATATTTTTTGGGTTTTTTCGAGTTGGGTTAGCCGGGTTGGTTGGGTTGATTGGGTTTTTGAGCACCCTTATCAAGCGCGATTCATGGGTGGGTTTGAGATTAAAAGTGATCAAGGTCCAGATATCTTTTTACCTTCTCACCTTAACTCTTCTTACACGATCATTCCCCTCTCTCTCTCCCCCTATATATAATAGTATATATAGGCTCCTTTTGCAAAACATCCAAATGTTGCAAACAATACAAAGAAGTGTATTTGTGTCTTTTAAAAAAATGGCATTTTAGAAAACCATCTTTCTTAAATATCTCATAAAATATCATATTTAAGAAATTTATTTCATGAATAATTTCTTCCTTAAAAATCTCATTTTCAATTGTCATAACTGAATCCATCACCCTTTCTCCAACCATCTTCATTGAAACCGTTTTGTTTCTTATATGAAACCAAATCAATTATTTTTGTTTCTCATATGAAACAATAACAGACTTTGTTACCCACGTTTAGTGTTGTCTCACTTATGAAACAATATATTAATTTTTTTTAACAATTCATAATAACATTTCATACATGAAACCATTGAACGAGTTTATGAATCCGTCAGACGCACCCCTGGGTGGTATTGTTGCAGTGGTTTATGAATTTGCCGTCGTCGGTTATGAATTTGTCGTCGTCGTTTATGAAACCCCCGGACGATTTTATGAATCCGCCGGATGCACCCCTAGGTGGTATTGTCACCAGACAAGTTTATGAATCCGTTGCTACCAGATTGGGTGGTATTACTGTCGGCATTGGTCTTTTTAGCCGCCAAAGAAATAAGTTCCACCTTCTTCGTAGTTTTTTCCTCGACCTTCTGTCAGAGTTACACCTTTACTTGTCGGTAAGTATGAAAGTGGTGTCGATAATCGTGGAATAACCACCAAAAATAGATAATCATCTAATAATTTATTAAAACTTAAATTTAAAATATTTAAATATCTTTCAAAACTACCATTTTTAAAATATTTTAATTAATTCAAAAGCCAGAATTCTTTCAATTCATACCAATCGTTGATTAAAAAAGGGACAGTCTAGATGGGTTTATAAGGTTTGCAAATGATTGTCCACACACAGGCACACACACAATCGTCTTTTAATAGGAGTTAAATTGAGAAGTGTAAGAAGGGATGTCGACTCTTGATCAATTTTATTTAGTGTTGATTTAATAATTCAAATTAATTCCCAAAATAACTCATAAATTAATTTAAAAGAGAATATTCAATTGATCTTCAATTAGGATTGATCCAAAGGTGGAGATCTTTTCTTACCTTTTTCATGATAATAACTATTTTTAACATAAACTATATCTATACTATATTATAAAGTTGACATAAAAAACTTTTAATTACAACTCACTAAGCTTTATGTACTATCATTTAAAGCTATATACTTAAAATCTCTTAAAAATAACTACTAAAACCTAATGTACTACCTGTAAAGCTTTTAACCCTAATTAATATATTTCATCTATATATATATATAATTGTTTTGTTATTATTTTTAATAGTTTTATCGATCTTGTTTGGTTTAGCTTATGTAGATTAACTGTCCATAACGGATCATAATTATCCAATCATGATTGATGTGAATACTTATCCCCATTGATACGGTTAATTTTTCTGAATAAATGAGTGATCTGATTTTAGGAACAAAGCTTTAACGAAAATATATATAATATCAGTAAAAAATACAGAGATAGAGATCTTTCTTAACCATTATGACGTGAAATCTCGTGTCACTCGCCAACAAGACCCGCTCATCAACTTGGACACTTCCTTCGCCGACATTCGAACACCACCGCCGCTACCATAGAATTTGAAATCAAAGAGTAGATATGTTCAAAATCATCCAAGCCTTAATAAGGCTAATTTTATAGAAATATATCAAACAATATTTGAATGATACATATGGTAAAATGTTCACAAAAGAAAAAATTATAATTATCTATATTGTTTTATAAGATATTGGACTAATCTCCTGGAAAACAGACCTATGGCCCGCGGACATTCATCCTGTGGCCACAATGCTGCAAGTGGGGCTTGAATCCGGACAACCGCTATGAGTCCACCGCTTTGGTTTTAGGTTAAACTCTTTTGTTTAAATAGCATATCATTTATAAAATATTGAGTATAAATCGTGAATATATTGAGAACATCTCTAGCAGATTCTTTAAAATGGAGAAAATATAAAGTTTTATGATTTTTGTTTAAACAGATTCTTCAAAACTTTCTCCAAAATCAAAATAGAGAAAGTAGGTAAAAAGAGTGAAAATTCTCTAAATCTATTAGAACTCCCCAAAAATATTACTATAAAAGAGAAATATTTTTTCATTATATCTCAACAATAAAACACCTTGAAGTTAAATATTTAGAGGAGGAATAGTATTTTATTAAATATATGAAATATTTTAATAATATAAGTATGATCGACTAAGAGGGATGACTAAGAGGTCAATCCCTCTCCGTGATTTAACCATTTATGCCATTATCTCTATAAAATTACAAATCTAGAAAATGTTACAGAAAACAATTTATAATATTGATTGGATAAGATAGAAACCATAACATAAAAATAAAAAATTAATTTTAATTATAATATATATATATATATATATATATATATATGGGGCGGTATTTAGCATTAAAAAGTTCGTTGGGGTAGTTGCACCCCCACCCCGACTTCTTCCCCTTTAAATTCCCATTTCCCACCCTTCTTCCATATAACATTTCGCAGCTTTTATTTTCCCTCTCTAAATTCCATTTTCTTCTCAACAAATTTCAAACCCTATTCTTCCATTTTACCAAACTTAATCCCATGGCAGACCCACAGCAACCACCGGCGGCAGTGGCGGTGGCCACCACCGCCACTGTACCTCTCCCCAATTTCCTCCTATCCATAAAACTCAAATACGTCAAATTAGGTTACCACTACTTAATTTCACACGCCATGTACCTCGTGCTAACTCCGATCCTCGCAGTCGTCTCCGTTCATTTATCGACACTTACATCCCACGATCTGATCCGTTTATGGGACCAACTCCGCTTCAATTTGGTCACGGTTATCATCTGTTCGGCCCTGTTGGTGTTCGTAGCCACACTCTACTTCATGAGCAGGCCGAAGAAGGTGTACCTCGTCGATTTTGCTTGTTACAAACCCGAAGACGCACGGATGGTGACTCGGGAGATTTTCATGGACCGGTCGACTCAGGCCGGAACGTTTACTCCGGAGAATTTAGCATTCCAGAAGAAGATCCTGGAACGATCCGGATTAGGGCAGAAGACGTATTTTCCGGAGGCGGTGCTTAGGGTTCCGCCGAATCCGTGCATGGCGGAGGCAAGGAAAGAGGCGGAGATGGTGATGTATGGAGCGATCGACGAGCTGTTGGCGAAAACCGGAGTGAAGGCGAAGGATATCGGGATACTTATTGTTAATTGTAGCTTGTTTTGTCCAACACCATCACTGGCTTCCATGGTGGTAAACCATTACAAGCTTAGAGGGAACATTATGAGCTATAATCTCGGTGGAATGGGTTGCAGTGCTGGATTGATCGCTATTGATCTCGCAAAGCAACTTTTGCAGGTAATTTCATTCTTTCACTTTATCATGTCAGTATTTAATGGTGTTTTAAAACATGTATTTTGAAGGAAATAATTAAGATTGGATGTGTTTCCAGATAAATTTTCTGATAAAAGTCGTATGTTATTAATGTGTATTTATTTATATTTTGAAACAGGTGAACCCTAATTCGTATGCATTGGTTGTTAGCATGGAAAACATAACGTTAAATTGGTATTTCGGAAATAACCGGTCGATGCTTGTGTCGAATTGTCTCTTTCGAATGGGAGGAGCAGCGGTTCTGTTGTCGAATCGGTCTTCTGATCGTCGTCGTTCGAAATACCAATTGATTCACACGGTTCGTACACATAAAGGTGCCGACGACAGATGTTACAGTTGCGTCTTCCAAGAAGAGGACGAGAACAAGAAAATCGGTGTCGCACTTTCGAAAGATCTGATGGCGGTTGCCGGCGAGGCCCTGAAAACAAACATCACGACGCTTGGACCGTTGGTGCTACCCATGTCCGAACAACTCTTGTTTTTCGCCACGTTGGTCGCGAGGAAAGTGTTCCAAATGAAAATCAAACCCTACATCCCGGATTTCAAGCTTGCGTTCGAGCACTTTTGCATTCACGCGGGAGGAAGAGCGGTTCTGGACGAGCTAGAAAAGAATCTTGATTTATCTGACTGGCACATGGAACCTTCTAGAATGACCCTCAATAGGTTCGGAAACACTTCGAGTAGCTCGTTGTGGTACGAGTTAGCTTATTCCGAGGCCAAGGGCAGGATAAGGAAAGGTGATCGGTCGTGGCAAATTGCTTTCGGGTCAGGGTTCAAATGTAACAGTGCTGTGTGGAAGGCTTTGAAGACGATTGATCCGGCTAAGGAGAAAAATCCTTGGACGGACGAGATCGATGATTTCCCGGTTCATGTTCCGAAGATCGAAAAGATCGGTTCTTAAAAGTGTTCGGGTTTTTTTTTTTTTTCGATTCTTGGGGAAATTTTATTAAGGATTTGATATATGATAAAATACAGATTGGCGTAATATTGTTGTAGAAATGAAAGAGGCAATTGCCCTTTTGACTTATGATGTATTGGGTTTTAATTATAGAGTAAAATTTAAACTTGGATTGTGTTCAAAATTAGAAATGTCATGAAGACTATAGACAAATAATAAATACCATGATGTTCCAGCCAGCCAGCCAGCTTGACTGGAATTTAAGACTTGTTACACAGCTCATGCAGCGATGGACTTGTGGGAGGTTGATTGAGATGGTACGACTGTGGTTGACTACTATCATATTTGTTAGATGTAACTATAAGGGGGTGTTTGGTTTGCGGAATTGGATGAAATTCAATGGAATTGGAATGTCCAAATCCATTGACCAAATTCCAAAGTCTTGTTTGGTTCACATAATTAAAACTAAGGAATCCTGCGGATTCCATCAAATTCCTTCAAATACAGATTTCACAATTCCACGGGGGTATCCTACTGAATTCATTTTCTTTCCGACAAATTCATTACGCGATCGATCTCTTCTCTTCTCGATTTGTTCTCTTCGGTTTGATCTGCAATCTCAGATCAGGTATGTTATCTCATATCTACAATCGAATTCCGTGAACCAAACAAAAAGATTCCAATTCCAATTCCATCCAACCAAACGCGACCAAAATGCGTGGTCAAATTCCAATTTCAATTTCTTCAAAGTCAAATTTCTTGATGAATTCCAATTCCATCGAATTCCATTCCACGAACCAAACGCTACCTAAGTTTTATATCATACAACTATTTTATACAATATATATATATATATATATATTATTTAGAGTAAAATAGATTTATGGTCATGTGGTTTTTTGATTTCAATGGTTTTCATCACTAAACCATATATTATTTAGAGTAAAACCAAGATTTATGAAACTATATCTTCATAATTGTGGTTTGCAAAAACACTTAATTTGGTCTCTTCCACTAAGGACATTTAGAAAACCGTTAAGTGAAACATTTTAAATACACATCTATTTGTCCATCTCCTAACCCAAAAGAACACCCCTACATCTCCGATTAAGGCTATGTTTGTTAAACTAACTGATAAGTTAGCTGATGAAAAAATCATGTTTGACAAAAACTAGCTTATGAACATGTAAAATTACCAAAAAAGACATTTAGAAAAAATAATCAATTACATTATTTAATAATATAATTAAAACAAATTTATAGTAATATAATACATTGGTTAATACAAATAAAGTAGTAAATAATATAATATATTAATTAAAAGAATTTAAAATTTATTATTATATATATTATAAATTCTGAACTTTAAACCAAATTTAAAAAAAAAAAATCTGATTTTAAATAACCGTTACATATAATATAGAAAAAATAATCAATTAATAATTACAAAAATAATAATAATTGATAACAAAATACATTGATCAATACTAAAAACAATTGATATAATTATCAATAATTTTAAATAATTAAAAATTAATATCAATGTACAGTTAATTTTTTTGTTAGAATTTTAATATAATATTAATTAATAATAATAAATTTTAATATTTAATATTTTATTTATAATTAATATTAATATATAATAATAAATATTAATGAGGGTATCATTGGAATAATCACAAAAAACTCCTCATACTCTACTCTAAGTATCTTATCGAAAAGCTAGCTTATTTCCATCCAAACATGTACTCTGAAAATAAGTTAGCTTATTTTTGTCAAACGATGCCGAGCTTGTCATCTCAGGCCACCTCTCCGGCTCTCCATCTTTAAACCCAAAATAATAATTAATATACATTATATTGATTATATATTATGTGTAAAAATAATAATATATGTATTTAGATTTTTAACAGAAAATTAAAGAAAATAAAAAAGAAGAGTAAATTACAATTTTGGTCCCTGTGGTTTTCACACATTATCAAGAGTAGTCCCTCTTTCAAACTAATTACATGGATGGTCATTCTGGTTTCCATTCTATTTCAATTATGGTCTTTATAATTGTAACACCCTCAAATTTGGTAAGAACAACTAATTAAAATTTCGATATAATATCAACATAAGAAACTAAACTTTCTCATACAATTCAAAACTCAGTATACCTCAAGTATAAAATTCGATGAATAACCTCATTATAAATTAACTATAGTAATGAACAAAGACTAAACTGAAGTCTGGTGCTACTTAACCCCAATACAAGATGCTCTTCACAAAACCAAAACGGAAGACTTCACCAAGCTACTCACCTCTTGGCACTCAACTAGAACTTCTCTCTTCACAGTGTCACTAGAACTATTCCCAACGAAGTCCGTTGTACATGCCGACAAATAAAAAGGTTAGGCTAACGCCTAGTGAGTTCGAAAGTTTTCAACATTAATAAATATATCGTTAAAAAGGAAGAATGCAATTGAAATCATAGTCTTTCAAAATGATATGCTTTAAATATGAAAACGACTCGTTTTCCTATAATATGCATTTTAGACGAAGGAGACACCAAAATAGACGTTTTCCAAATCAAACTGTTTTAAGGACTAAGACCCCAAAATAAAACGTTCCTTCGTAAATTAATTTCAACCCAAAACTTACTCAAAAGGAGAATAGAAAGTGGACTCCCAATTTTTGAAACGCGGATAAACTCTATATCCCGAAACATCAAAAACACGGGTGAGGCATAATACTAAACCCATAAACCTTGGGTAAGAACCCATATAAACAAAACGTCACCTAAAACATGGATAATAAAACTCAATACCCAAAACAACACCTTTCGGTGACGGGGGAGACCCGAATTCCATCGAAAGTGGCGGGCACACAAAGTTAAGCCACTTCTCGATGTTCTCGAGCTTCACATAGAGTCATGGATCCCCGTATACGGCTCCATATCGAGCAACCACCGCAAGATACCCAAATGACCCTAGCATCTACTCGACCTCTAGATGAATGTCACCACAAAAGCCACAAGTCCCCGTATCCAACTCACCATGGGCACCACCGCAAGACTTAACTCCGTGTACGGCTCTCCAGAGCACCACCGCAAGCTTCCATAAAAACATGACTTGGGGACCACTCACTAGACTTCAAACGCGGACACTAAATTCCACGATGAGTAACCAGACTGGATTACAAACGGGCATCGAGTTCAACCACCTATGATCTATACCTCGAGCCCTTCAATAAAGGTTACACGGTTATCGAGTTCAACCACCGACGATCTATACCTCAAGATCCCCCTAGCCATAAACAATTTCCAGTCTCAAAACGGGGATAAAGTCCCCAACTAAACCAACTGACTAACTTATATGCCTATGGATCTAATGCATTACATTCTAAAACGTTACATGACTCAAACGACGGTAAGGCTCTCATGGCGGAAGATGACCATTGGCTCAACCTGTCTGATGAAAAATAAGATAATGTAGAAGCTCACATATGTTTCATGGGTAAGCACTCGACACAGTCTGATATAGACAACGATGATCGTGATTCCACTTATCAGGTAAATGCTCCTATCCATAAAACCTTAATTGATCAGATGGAAATCACTGTGCAAAAGTTAGACTCTTACAAGCGAACCTTAAGAGAAAAGTCTTACCTTATCTCCACTTCAGAAAAACGAGTGTCCACTCAGCATAAGACCCTTGAGGATTTACTTACAGAAAATGTTGGACAATTGTGCGAAATTTCAAGTCTAAAGAAACAATGTGAGATCCTTTCAAAATAGTCCAAGCAGTTAAAGACTAAAGTAGATGAACTTACTGACAAAGTTCGTATATCAGAAAATGAGAAAATTGAGATTGTCAGTCAAAGTGTTTCTTGTAAAAATGAAAATAAAAGGTTAACTGACAAGTTAAAGGATCTCGAACTGAAACTGTATAAAATTGGTCAAACTGAACATACTATTCATCTGAACGCACCTAAAGAATTCAAGTTCTCAAATCCAGAAAAGGGTCTCGGTTACGATAATTGAAAAAGGCCTTGTCCAATGTACCCATTTATATGCTTTCAAATTTTTGGGATTGGACAAGACTTATCCAGAGTACAAAATCAGATGGACCAAGCCACTTGATGATGAGGATCCGGAACTGGAAACTTTGAGAAAAAAAATATTGTCACGATGCAACTTCCTTTTGTGTATGACTCATTAATGCGTCATATAACACCGATAAAGCCACTTTTCTGTCAAATGACTATTTTTGAAGCTATACTCAGGCTGAACTCGATTCAAAATCCGTTGAACCTGAGGAGGAATCTATGGATCACAAAATCTATGTTCCACCTCTAATTTTAGAAAAGAAAAGTGTTTAGCTAGAAGAGTCATTTGAACAGGAAAGAACAAATTTTCAAAAGGAAAAACAAGATTTATTATCCAAACTTGAGTGCCTCAATTCCGATCAAAAGGAATACGGATCTAGGGAGGCAAAGAATATCTTTAGACAGAGATAAACAAGCTTACTTCACAAATGTCTGCCTTGGCAGAAGATCTGATGAAAGAGCAACTTCACAAAGCTGAACTTCAAGCTAAGCTTGACATACTCCAAGGTGAGAAAATTAATCTGTCAGAAAATTCTTATCCACCCTCAGACACCTCTTCCTGTAAAGCCTTTTTGGGTGATTCTTCACCAAATTCTTCTGATAAAGGAAAACAGCCTCAGTTAAATTCTGATTTTCAAAATGCTTCCGCGCATGATCCTCTGAAAAGCACAAATTCTTACAGTTTCTCTAATCCCACACACATATGAATTCCGATGTGTGTTCAGACAGTTAATTAGACCAATTTGATTTCAATCATTTACTTCCAAGTCATGTTGATTTTTTGAATTCCACTTGTGAGCCTCTGGTAAATTTTTACAAGGGTGAGTGTTCCAAATCAGCCCCTCAAAACACTTCTGTGAACAAATCTTCTAAATCTAAATCAAAAGGTCATTTACAGAAGAAGAAAAAGACCGGACGCTCAAACAAGAGACAATCCTCAAAATTCAAAGCTTCTGACTGTGAGTTTAACGGTATTTCAGATACTTTTGGTCGAAGGAAAGGAATCAAATACAAGTGGGTAGCTAAGAAGTCTAAGGAGAGCACAACGAAGATGGAATCAGTTAATCCAGTTTTGAATTCTAGGAAAAACAATAACAGTCATGATGTTTTAAATTCTAATACTTTGGTTGAACGTAGTGGATTGTTTCCTTTGAAAGTTATTCAATTCAACAATTGCTTCAACTATCTCATGATTGTGTTTGTTGTTCCAACTGTGGATTGAATGATTTTGTTAATTGTCGATATGCATATGATTAGTTTGGTTCTTATCATCTGTTTAATTATCGTTCAAAGTTTGATGCACCATGTCGTCAAAACAGACCTAAGTCCAAATGGGTATCCAAGACGGGTGTTCCTACTAACCCCAAAGGGCCCATTTACAAATGGGTACCTAAAAAAACTTAACCTGTTTTGCAGAACGATCATGTGTGGTATTTAGATTCAGGTTGCTCCAAACACATGACCGGAAGAAAGGAGCTTCTCACGAACTTCACCGAGAAATTTTGTGGGAATGTACGTTTTGGGAATGATCACTACTCTCCAATCTTGGGATACAGAGACATAGTTAAGGACAACCTCACCATCAAGAAGGTGTCCTACGTCGAAGGTCTTGGTCACAACTTATTCAACATCGGTCAATTCGACGACAAGAATCTGGAGGTCAACTTCAAAGTCAAACGGTGCAGTGTCCGGACTGAAGATGGAAAAGAATTGCTTGCTGGTACGCGTCGCACCAATCTCTACACGATTGATCTCTCATCTTCGAAAGTAGAAAAGGAAGTTTGTTTGATGTCCAAAGCTTCAACTGAACAAAGTTGGTTATGGCATCGTAGACTCTCGCACCTGAACTTCAAGAACATCAACAAGTTAGTGCTCGGCGGACACGTGAAAGGCATGCCAGATCTCAAGTTCGAAAAGGATCACCTATGTGCCGCATACGAGATGGGTAAGATGAAGAAGGATTCACACAAGCCTAAAGCCGCTCCGAGTACTTCACGGTCCCTCAAACTCATCCACATGGATTTGTGTGGACCGATGCGCATTCAGAGTATCAACCACAAGAAGTACATTCTAGTCATGGTCGATGATTTTTCTCGATACACGTGGGTCAAATCCCTTCGATCCAAGGATGATACCCCTGAACTAATCATCTCACATCTGAAGAGCGTTCAAATCAATCTCAATCAATCAGTTCAGACCATCAGGACGGATAACGGTACATAGTTCAATAATCAAGTGCTTGACGGTTATCTTAATTCAGTGGGCATCACCCACAACTTCTCAGCTGCTCGTACTCCTCAGCAAAACGGGGTAGTAGAGCGCCGCAACCGAACTCTTGTGGAAACCGCACACATGATGTTATCCAAGTCCAAGCTTCCGCTTTTCTTATGGGCAGAGGCAGTTGTAACCGCATGCTACACTCAAAACCGTTCTATCATCAACAAACGGTTCAACAAGACGCCATACGAGGTCATCAACAATCGTGTCCCGAATATCAAGTATTTCCATGCTTTCGGGTGCACGTGCTTTTTATTGAATGACAAGGACGATCTCGGCAAGTTCAGCCCAAAGGCGGACGAATGAGTGTTCATCGGCTACTCATCTCAAGCCCAAGCCTACAGAGTCTACAAAAAACGGGCAAAGACCGTCATTGAGAGTGTGAATGTGACTTTTGACGAGATCGTTGACATGGCTTCTAAACACCTCAGTTCAGAACCCGCTTTAACTGGTGTGTTAGCTTCTGGACAACTTCGTCCAGGATCTGCACAAACCCCAGTAAATTTAAACCAAGCATCTACGTCATAAGCCCATCTTTCATATTTGGATTTACTTTTTAAGCATTTCTAAGATGAATATTTTAATCCTAAGCCTAATGATCTCTCATGTAACAGGATTGCAGCTACTCAGGTATAGGACGTGACAACTGTCACTGGCCCGTCCACATCAAGTGCATCAATCTCGTCAGATGCTGCTACTCCTACTGTCTCAGAATCAGATACTCCAAGCTCGAGTAATCCCTTAACGACGGTTGAAGCATATCCAGAAGCACCAACAATAGTAGATACTCCTACGCCCATTGAAGCTGCTCCAGAAGCTCCATCTTCGGCAATCTCGGAAATTGTTCCAGACATATCTACTGTTGAGTCGTCATCCGCTACTCGCACGACCCTAGCACCAGAGCTTCCACTTCACAAGTCGTCGTCACTCAAAGTTGTTCAAGACTTACCCCCAGGTTGTTATGTGGACCACGATACTTCTCAACAGACATATCAACCTCTCCCACATACCACCAAGTAGACATGAGCTCACCCCCTCCATCAGATCATAGGCGACCCCAACGCACCTATTCAGACTAGATCCGCTACTGCCAATGACTGCCTTTTCTCTTCGTTCCTTAGCCGCATTGAACCTTCAACCGTCTCCGAAGTGCTAAATGATCCAGATTGGGTAATAGCCATGCAAGAGGAGCTCAATCAATTCGAAAGCCTCAAAGTATGGTGACTTGTCCCCAGGCCAAAGAATAAGATGGTGATTGGGACGAAATGGATCTTTAAGAATAAGAAGGACGAAGATGGAATAGTGGTACGAAACAAAGCGCGTCTTGTAGCCAAAGGATATCGCCAGCAGGAAGGAATCGATTACGATAAGACATTCACATTTAAGCGATTCAAATGTTCATTGCGTACTTAGCATACAAGAACTTCATAGAATTTCAAATGGATGTGAAGACCGCGTTTTTAAACGACGTTCTCAAGGAAGAAGTGTATGTATCGCAACCCGAAGGCTTCGTGAGTTCTGACAAACCACATCACGTCTACATTCTTGATAATGCCTTGTATGGTTTCAATCAAGCACCACGAGCCTGGTATGATGCACTCTCTTCATTTTTAATTAAAGCTGGATTTTCCAAAGGTATGATCGATACCACATTGTTTATTAAAAAGGAAAAGCATGATATCATTCTTGTATAAATCTATGTCGATGATATAATCTTTGGCTCAACAAACCCCAAGTATTGTCATAACTTCTCAGTCCTAATGAGCAAACATTTTCAAATGAGTATTATGGGTCAAATGAATTTTTTCTTGGGTCTTCAAGTTAAACAATTTTCCACAAGAATTTTCATAAATCATTCTAAGTACGTCTCGGATATTCTTCGGAAATACCAGATGGAAAATTTTGCACCCATGAAAATCCCCATGTCTACAGGTACTAAGCGACACTCTGATCCTGACGGAAAGGATGTGGATGCTAAGACCTATAGGGGAATGATTGGTTCTCTGATGTACTTGACAGCAAGTACTCAGCCTGCTCCACCATTGAAATGGGAAAGAGTGAGAATCAACATTCCATTTTTTGAAGAAAGTCAGAAGAAGCTCTTTGCCCATTGGATTTGCCCGTATGATGAGGTCGCAATGTATGGTCTTCAGTCAGTGACAGACAGAAAGAAGCAACGCGAGTATATATTTATGTACAAAAGTCTAAGAAAAGTGAACAGCCTTGACAGAACAAAGCACATAATCAGATCGGTTGATCAGATTTATTCATGTCGCTTTATGAGCATATGGTATTTGTACTTTGTTGTGACCAGAGAAGATGGAAATCAATGGCAGTTTTTTGAAGCTGATTTTGTAAGCCTCGAGTTGCCAGATCTTCTATTTTTGCTCCAAGACATGAAGACTAGAACTATTCGACCAGTAGAAGTTACAGATGCACTGGAAGCTGTCAAACGATACATGAAGTGTGTCATGAAGCTTGCATCTATTGAAGACTTCCAGATTGGGTTAGAAAGCAACCAAGCAAAGATAAATCTGCTCAAGCCTTATCAAAGTCTTCCTCCCAATGTTCAAAACGTACCTGCTTATACAGTGATCAAATATCCAGAATTCGGCATGACTTACACTAATGGTAAAGGTGAAATGTGGTTCATTCGATTCAGTCATATTGCCCGATATTGCGATGGTACACTGATTTTGCTTCGAGACAAGCTGAGGCGTTTCATTGATCAAGATGACAAAGAGGTCCAGTCTTTGGATTTGAATTACAGATGCCTTGTCCTCAAAGCTTTGGGTCAGATTAAAGAAAGGCTGGAGTACAGAACTTCAATGAGACACTTCGAGATCAGTTTTGGATTTCGGAAGACATATGTTTCAAACTGGCAGGATTTTGAACTTCAACTCAAAGGGGGAGATTGTTAGGGTGAATTTATGTTGAATAGAAGTTCAGGGTGCAAAATGTAATTTTTCTTAAAGTTATTTGGTTGTTGAGCTTTTGGGCCTTAAGCCTTAAGCGTATCATATTTATAGCTTTATAAACCAAGTTTTTAAGTTGAATGGTCATTAGAAGGTTTACCTAGTCGTATTAAAATTCTCTCTGTAAACCTCAAACCCTTTATTGATAAATCAAATCATATGACTAGTAATTGTGATTCAATCCTTATTGTTTCTTGATTATTACTGTTGATTGCACTGTTTCTGGGATCTACACATGGTTGTGGAGGAAGATGAAAACAGTGAAGAGAGCATGGAGGAATATGAAAACAATTTAGAGGCTATGAAGGTAGATGAATCAGATAATATGGTGGCAGCTTTGGTTGATAAAGAGAATGTGATAGATGATGTTGAGGTAGATATGACCAAACTTAAAGATTTTGATAGTCAATCAAACTTTGATTTTGATAGTCAATCAGACTCTGATTTGAATCATCAAGGAAAAAACAGTTAAGGAATGTTCGAAAGCAGAAAGATGTTGTAGTTTCTTCACATCCCAACTTTTATGTTTAACAGTTCCATAATTTTACAGCTTCACAATTCAACAGTTCAACAGTTCCACAGTTTAACAACTTATGTTTTGTTCATTTCACAGTTTCAAGTACAATCTCACAGGTTCCATTTCACAGTTTACTTCCATAGATTCCATTTCACAGTTTAACAATTTAGTTCCATTTCTTAATTTCACAGTTTTCACAGTAAAGTCACTGTGGTTTTTATATGTTATGAACCATAGTTTTGATGAAGAACTAATGTGTTAGTATATTAATGAGTAAATGATCCAACCAATTAAATGAGAATCTTAACAAACCAACACAACATATGGCTAATGCACAAAAAAGGAGGTATTTTTCATTTCACAAAAATCACAGTGTTGCAAGCTTAACTTTTGAACAATCATCTACTAATTGATCAACAGAAAAAGAACAAACAACAAATGTCACCCAACTTATGAAAACCCCAATCTTCCAATTATGAGCTTTTTTTTTTACTTGTTTCCAAAGCAGCTTCAAGTTGGTTCCTTAACCGCAACAAACCAAGGATTATCTGCAGAGATAAGTGGACACATTGGGTCATCAACCCAACCAAGAAACCTACATCTTGAACCCTGTAACAACATGAGAAGAAGAATCCTTTATGTCAACCGAAAACAAAACTAAAATCGCCAAATCTTTACTTACATTCCTTGAACATGATAAGAACCTTCGTCCTGGATTATTGGAGGTCCAAGAAGTTCGTATGATGGCTCTTGAACCACAGTTGCATATCACCATCTGGGATCTTTGAAATCAAAGGAAAAACGAGATGTAAAAGCGAGATTAAAGAATTTAGGGTTTGAGGTGAAGAACCAAAGCAGAGAGAGATGAAATCGATTTGGTCTTCTGGATCGAGGATTTGATTGGGTTAAAGCAAAAAAGGGCTATTTGATTATTTAAATGGAAAAATGATATGACATTTTTGCCCTTGGCACTTACTAACATTTGACAGAGAGTTTGGATAGAAGTTGTCATAAGGACCATAAGTGAAATAGAATGGAAACCACAATGACCAAAATTGTAATTAGTTTGAAATAAGGACTACTCTTGATAATGGGTGAAAACCACGGGGACCAAAATTGAAATTTACTCCAAATAGAAAGACTAAAATGCCTTAGAGTCAACTTAACGTGTTAGCGAATGGATCAAAACCGAATGATTTTACAAACAACGATCGTTAAACTGTTGTTTCTAAATTATAGGAACGAAAACATATTTTACTGTATTATTTATGAAAATATGTTTGCATAGTGTAAAACACAATTCTGGTCTTATGCATTATTTAAATGATGGTTAACGTACACGATTACTTTCCATAGTTTTGGGTTTGACTCTTGTAATATTAATTGACTGTTTTAATATATATATATATATATATATATATATATATATATATATGAGCTTTGGGAGTACTCTTGTGTAAGGGATTTAAACCAAATTAAAGAAGTAAAGAGATGGTAGTTCAACAAAGTAATAGCACATGGGACAATTTCTCACAGGTCCACATCGTCGTATATTTGACATAATTGGGATCACGTGTAAAAAATTAAAATTTCGTAAAAACTGTTGTATAAGGTTTGGGTTTGGGTTTCGGTGAGAAGTTGAGGCTTTTGAGTTAATGGTGAGAAGCGTGCGAAGTGATTATCGGTCGTTGAATGAGAAATGGACGCACATTAGGATGAGATGCACCGAAATGCACCAGATCAATTCTCTTCTTAGTCGCAATTCATTCGAGGGCTTGAGATTAAAAGAGATTAACGGTTGAGATCGACTTCTCGCACGATCCTTCGACAACTGTATAAATGTTATAACAAAATGTCAAGGGATGTTAATATGAAAATGTTAGCACGAATTCAAATAAATTAACATTAAATATTAACATATGTTAATGTACGTTAACGAATTTAATTTATATGAATATCTGCTAATAAAATGTTTCTTAGGGGGTGTTTGGGATTGCTTATTTAAAACAACTTATGCTTATTTTGAAAAGTGTTTATCAACTTATGTGGTGTCAAACTGGAGTTTTCTAAAAAGTGTTTGGATTAGCTTATTGTGGTACCAAATTGTAATAAGCTAATAAGTTGTTATTTAAAGGTGTTTGGGATTGCTTATACATATAAAAGAACCCAAAAAGTCATAAGCACTTTTGAAATAAGTTGATAAGTTAGAACACAATTACTTATCAAAAATGGCTTTTCAGCGGTTTGACACCGCTATAAGCTCTTTTCTTATCTTTCCATCCAAACACTCAAAAGGGTTTATCTCCGGTGCCAAATTGCAATAAGCTAAAAAGCCCCTCAAATAAGCAATCACAAACACCCCCTTACATTTGTTGCCCTTAAACTAACTCCTTTTTTAAGTAGAGGGACCAAATTCGAGTCTTTGCATACAACGATAACCACTTGTGTAACCAATGGAGGGACAATAGTGTGAGTCAAAAACATAAAATAATTATTGTTATTACGAAAAACACGAAAAAAAAAATCCCAAAAGTTAAAGGCTTAAAATAATAATTATTATTATTAGGAAACACACGTAAAAATACCAAAGTTAGAGACTCACTCTTTTGATGCATTTTAATAATAATGAAAAAAACAAGTTTTTTTATTTGGTATGTTTAAGCAAATGATAAAAGTCTACAAAAATCTAATTATCTAAACTTTAGTTAACTAATGTAGTTTAATACTTTTTTTAATGAAATTATGTTATTGTAATTATAAATAATGTAAAATTATAATTTGTTTGAATTTTATTAGCTATTAGGCATTGTTTGGCAAACTAGCTTATAAGTTAGTTGGTAGCTGATAAGCTACCTTTTCAAAACACTACTATGAGTAACTTTTCAATAAGCTAACTATGGTCATCCAAACATGTACCAGGAAAAAAAAGCTAGCTTATAAGCTAGTTTTTTTTTTTTGCCAAACATAGCCTAAGTATGGACCGGCCTTCGACGTGTATCTTAGTTAGTAAATGAGCGATACAACTTTGTCCAAATATAAGACAAATCTTGGGTTCAATCCTGAGCTCCTATGCTAGAATCAGCCGGTGAGCGAGCAAAAAAATGCACCCTCACATTGGAATCCTTGGGTTGCTGGTAACCAACTTTTTGTCTAAAAATAGCTACTAAATATGGATACGCATTTAATAAAAAGAATATTTAAAACAATCTTGCCAACTGTGAAAGCATTGATTTCCTTTCATTTCTTTAGCCCCCTCTATATTAATTTTCTGACTTCGCCCCTAACGATAACTAAACTGTAGTTTTTAAATTATAGAAACGAAAACCATTGAAATCAAAAAATGATTGGGACCGAAAACCTCAAATAAATGAAAAACTAAAAAACACCTTATCTACCGTTAGATTAGTTGATCTGATGGATGTGATTAAATGGGCGGTTACAACAATATTTTTTGAATTAAAAAACTCTAGCCTCCTATTTTTTTATTCGAAAAAAGAGGAAAAATAAACAAAATTCGAGCGAAATAAATTACACCAAAAAAACAATCATATTTTTCTCGTTAATTTGACATCCATATTGATATACCTTTTCATCCATTTTTTCGTGGTTTTTCGGTTTTCTATTTATTTAGGGTTTTCTACTTAACCTGATCCTATATATATATATATATATATATATATATATATATATATATATGTTTGCATTGCGTTGTGTAAAACACGATTCTGGTGTTATGCATTATATATTAAAAATGATGGTTAACGTACACGATTACTCTCCATAGATTGGGATTATAATTCCGGTTAATTGAAGATTGGGTTTGACTCTTGTAATATTAATTGACTTTTTTAAAATTATTATTATTATTATTATTGGTTTTGGGAGTAGTCTTGTGTAAGGAATTTAAACCAAATCAGAGAAGTAAAGAAAGGGTAGTTCAACAAAGTAATGACACTTTCTCATGGGCCCACATCGTCATATATTTAAGAGAACTGGGATCACGTGAAAGACTCAAATTTTGTAAAAACTGTATAAATGTTATAATAAAATAAATATTAACACATATTAATATAAAAATGTTATATATCTATACTATATTATAAAAGTTCTATTACCGTTATTGAAAAAAGTAGTTATTGGAAAACGGTTTTGTAAAGTTAAATTTTACATTTATTATCCTTACAATTAATTATTTAATTTACTTTCTATCCCTTGTTTTTTCATTTTTCATTTTACACCCTTTTTATTTTAACATAAATAATCGTATATAAATAAAAATGCAATGAAAAAATACGTTTCGTTTTTTTCAAATTATACCATTATAATTGTCTCGTCAATACCTTCAAAACGAGCCCAATATTGAATATTTTTAAATTTAATCGTACTATTAAATATCATGAATATCTACGAATTAAATCTCTACTACTATATAAAAAAACTAATACAATTATTGTACAAACTTTTGTACAACAACACTTATCACCCTAAGCTTTTATACAATAACACTTATTATCATAAGCTTTTATACAATAACAATTATCACCCTTGTAATGTTACATTTGTCAACCTTACAATTACTTGTTAAATTCATTTTATATCCCTTATTTTTTCATTTTTCATTTTACACCATTATCATATTAACACAAATAATCGTATATGAACAAAAATGCAATGAAAAAATACGTTTCTTTTTCTACAAATTATACTATTATAATCGTCTCGTCAATATCTTCAAAGCGGGCCCAATATTGAATATTTTTTAATTTAACCGTACTATTAAATATCATGAATATGTACGAACTAATTTGTTTTCTATCCATACGTTTTATTTTTTTCCACCGTTAACACATTAAAAATACATAATCATAAAATACGTTTCATTTTTATTATAAATTATATCATTATAATTTTTTCTGTCAATAATTGTAATATAAACTAATTATTGAATATATTTATGGGTTTAGGGTTTCATAAATTGTGATTCATAGGTCATGGTTGGATTGTCGATGACATGTTTATAAGGAAGTAACATTAATTGTTCGTTATTTACTTACATTCCGCTGCATTGCGCGGGTATATGCCTAGTATATATATATATATATATATATATATATATAGGGAGAGGTTCATTTGAGAAATGGTAAATATATGAGAAATAGAGAAGTAATCTTAGTCATTCATCTAGTCAACATTTGCGGCTTTGACCGTGAAGCACCGGATAATTCCTTGCGTGGTCTATAGAAGGTAGAGGGGTAATTTCGTAAAATACACGGGATGAGTTCATACAGATTCATATATATATAGGATTAGGTTCATTTGAGAAATGCTAAAAATATGAGAAATAAAGAAATGATCATAGCCCTTTATCTGGTCAACATTTGCGGATTTTACCGTGAAGCACCGAATAATTAATTGTGTGGTCTGTAGAAAATAGAGGGGTAGTTTCATAAAAAAACGTGGGACGAGTTCAAATATGAATTATATGTTCATATATAAACCAGTGTAATTCACATAAGAACTCTTTTAACTGATTCATATATTAATCAATTAATTAGTTCATATGTAAATCACAAAGGTTCATATATGAATTTGTTAATTAGTTCAATTCATTCACATATGAACCTACAGTTAATTAGTTCATATGTGAATCAGTTAATTGGTTCATATATGAATCAATTAAAAGAGTTCATATGTGAATTACACTGGTTCACATATGAACATATAGTTCATATGTGAATCATACATGCTCATATCTGAACTCGTCTCATGTATTTGTAAAAATTACGAAACTGTCCTTCTATTTTTGGAATAGCCGCAAATTTTGACCAGTCAAAGCCGTAATTGTTGACCAGTCAAAGACGCAATATTTGACCGGTCAAAGCCGATCTTGAATGAATGAAAGGCTATGATTACTTCTCTATTTCTCATATATTTAACATTTCTCAAATGAGCCTCTCCCTATATATATATATATATATATATATATATATATATATATATATATATATATATATATATATATATATATGAGGTTGGGTTCATTTGTTAACCCTATATTTTATACTAACTTTGTGAACCCAAATATCATCCATTGATATTAAAACAGAGGGTTGAGATCAAAACCAAATAAACATTAATTATGATTTATGAGCCTTGTAATAATTAATGATAATGAACATCGTAATGTATTAGGGCATTTGAGGAAATTAGCTCACAACCTTGTTTCACAAATGAACCCAAGTGAACACTAAAGTTTACCGGTTATGATATCATGAACCCCCGAGACGTGTTCGTGAGTGACCGCATGACAGGTACAATATTTGACGAATACATATTGGAGATATGATCATTCAAATTTATTGAACAGTTTAGTGTTCACATGAGTAATCTATATGAACAATCATGAACACCAAGAACACTCATTAATTTATGAACCACATATATCTGATTGGATTGCATGTTCATGAGCACTAAAGTTTGCATGTTCTTGTTGTTCAATCATGAATACGTACGAACCATGAACAATCATGATCATATGAACACTCCCAACTTTATGAACCATGGTGATTTGATTGGTGTATATTCATGAACATGAATGAACACTACCTGTTAGTGTTCATGGTGTTCATCTGTGGAAAATATCATCTGGTTTCTTGATGTTAGCACGTGCTAGCATAGGCCAAATGAATGCTAAAAGTAAAAGGTGTGCATGCTACATTGCATTTGTTACCCAAAACAAGATGTACGGAAGGAGTACCAAAATTTAATTTGATAAATTCACCATAACACAACTATGGACAAGGTTCCATCATTAGTCGATGTTACTTCTCCAAAAACCAACACAATGAATAATTATGAACTAAAACTCAATGTCATACATACAATGACATTCGTTATTACCATATGAATAAACTTGGTTGCTTACCACCTAGTCAAATAAGATAAACATGAAACTAACTATGAAAATAGATCTTTCTCACACATACAAAAACCTTGTCCATACAATCAACTCAATCGGATTCAACGTTTTCAACTCCTTCGATGGGACTTTCCGTACCAACGCTGTGATTGAGTTGCGTCTCATCATCTTCACCCGTCGTTGTTGTTATTATTGTCGAACGACCCTCTACATCGACTCCCCGAAAGTCATCATTAAAAGCCCTCAGATTCGTAACAACATTCATCAAATCTTATTGGTTATGTTCATGCTGAAAACCAATTTTACCATACATGAATCTTAAAATGAATGTTACAAATCTTTTTGGCTATGTTCGTCAATCCTTGTTGGCTAATTGTGTACAACCAAATCATGTATCTTACCACATTTTTTTAAGAGTGAATTGTGGATTTGGTCCTGTGGTTTAATGATTTCTTTGACCATGGTCCTCATTCTATGTTTATTGTGGATTTGGTTCTTGTGGTATTCAATTTATTTTGGTCATGGTTCTTCTGACTAACACTTCCATTAACTTTGTTAAATCAAGTACCATTTTAGCCATTTTGCCTATTTTTTGTCCTTTTTTGATAAGAAAATATAAACAATATTTTTATAACACACATGTATATATATATATATATATAGGGGAGCGATCAAATGGAAACCACTTTAATTTTGAAAACCGTGGAAACCTTCGATTTCATTGGTTAAGTTAATGAAATTGTTTCATGAAATTGTTTAGTTTGATGAAATTGTTTAATATAATTCTTTTATTGATAAAATCGTTGCATATAATTGTGTTTTTTGTGTAAAAATGAAAAAGGTTCATCAGACTGCGAAAATACATGAAACAATTTCATCAGAATGAGAAAAATAGATGAAACTACATAAAAAACACAAACATATGAAACGATTTCATTAACAAAAGAATTATATGAAACAACTTGATCATATTAAACAAATTTATAAACTAGTTTTATTAATTTAACCAATGAAATTGATTGTTTCCAAAGTTTCCAATCTAATATGGTTTCCAATTGAACCCACCTCTCTCTCTCTCTCTCTCTCTCTATATATATATATATATATATATATATATTATATAATGAAAATTCTAAAACGGTTATACGGTTATTGTACAATCTTTTGTACAATAACATTTACTACCCTTATAATGTTACATTTACCACTCTTACAATTACTTATTTAATTTATTTTATATCCCTTACTTTTTCATTTTTCATTTTACACCGTTATCATATTAACACAAATAATCGTATATGAACAAAAATGCAATGAAAAAATACGTTCCTTTTTTTACAAATTATACCATTATAATCGTCTCGTCAATACCTTCAAAACGAGCCCAATATTGAATATTTTTTAATTTAACCATACTATTAAATATCAGAATATATACGAATTATCTATACTACTAAAACGGTTATTGTACAATCTTTTGTACAATAACATTTATCACTCTTATAATTACTTATTTAATTTACTTTATATCCCTTACTTTTTCATTTTTCATTTTACACCATTATCATATTAACACAAATAATCGTATATGAACAAAAATGCGATTAAAAATACGTTTATTTTTCTACAAATTATACCATTATAATCGTCTCGTCTGACCTTCAAAACGAGCCCAATATTGAATATTTTTTAATTTAACCGTACTATTAAATATCATGAATATCTACGAATTAATTTGTTTTCTATCCATACGTTTTATTTATTTTTCCACCATTAGCACATTAAAATACATAATCGTAAAATACGTTTCATTCTTATTATAAATTATATCATTATAATTTTTTTCGTCAATAATTGTAATATAAACTAATTATTGAATATCTTTATAGGTTTAGAGTTTTATAAATTGTGATTCTTAGGTTATGATTGATTGTTGATGACATATCTATAAGAAAGTAACATTAATTGTTCGTTCTTTACTTACATTTCGCTGCATTACGCGGGTATATGCCTAGCTATATAATGAAAATTCTAAAACGGTTATACGCTTATTGTACAATCTTTTGTACAATCTTTTGTACAATAACATTTACCACCTTTAATCTTTTGTACAATAACATTTACTACCCTTACAATGTTATATTTACCACCCTTACAATTACTTATTTAATTTACTTTATATCCTTTACTTTTTTCATTTTTCATTTTACACCGTTATCATATTAACACAAATAATCGCATATGAACAAAAATGCAATGAAAAAATACGTTTCTTTTTTTTTACAAATTATACCATTATAATCGTCTCGTCAATACCTTCAAAACGAGTCCAATATTGAATATTTTTTAATTTAACCGTACTATTAAATATTAGAATCTATACTATATAATGAAAAAACTAAAACGGTTATTGTACAAACTTTTGTACAATTACATTTACCGCCCTTACAATGTTACATTTATCACCCTTACAATTACTTATTTAATTTACTTTATATCCCTTATTTTTTTCATTTTTCATTTTACCCCATTATCATATTAACACAAATAATCATATATTAACAAAAATGCAATGAAAAAATACGTTCATTTTTCTACAAATTATATCATTATAAGCGTCTTCTCAATATCTTCAAAATGAGCCCAATATTGAATATTTTTTAATTTAACCGTACTATTAGATATCATGAATATCTACGAAATAATTTGTTTTTCTATCCATACGTTTTATTTTTTTTTCTCCACCGTTAGCACGTTAAAAATACATAATCGTAAAATACGTTTCATTCTTATTATAAATAATATCATTATAATTTTTGTCGTCAATAACTGTAATATAAACTAATTATTGAATATCTTTATGGGTTTATGTTTCATAAGTTGTGATTCTTAGGTCATAGTTAATTATTGATGAAATGTATATAAAGAAATAGCATTAATTGTTCGTTTTTTACTTACATTCCGCTGCATCGCGCGGGTATATGCCTAGTTATATATATATATATATATATATATATATATATATATATATATATATATATATATATATATATATATATATATATATATATATATATATAACGATATTAAAATAATTAAAATAAGACATTATTGTATGATTTAGTTGTTTAAAAAAATTTAAATTAATTATATTAAATACGATTTAATTTTATTATTTTATTGTAATTGTGGAAAAATATATATAGTTTTATTGTTTTAATTTAATTAAAATTTCAATTTAAACAAATCAGATCATAAAACTATATCTTATTTTATTTAGAGCGAATAAAATAAAATATGATTTTATGATTTGTTTTATTGAATTAAAATTTTAATTAAGTTAAAGACGATTTAATTATATTGTTCTTTTATTATAATTGCAACAAACAAACTTATTGTTGATATTTTAACACAAAAAAATTATTAAAACCTGTTGAGAAATTAACTTTAATTTTATCATACTAAAAACAATATGAAAATTGATTTTGACTTTTTGACTGAAAAACAATATGAAAATTGGAGCTTCTAATTTTAAGATGATAAAATTATAGTTCATTTCTCAACGGTTTTCAATGATTTTTTGTGTTAAAATATAAACAATAAGTTTGTTTGTTGCAATGATAGTAAAAGAACAATATAATTAAATCGTCTCTAACTTAATTAAAATTTTAATTCAATAAATCAAATCATAAAACCATATTTTATTTTATTCGATCTAAATAAAAAGATATAGTTTTATGATCTGATTTGTTTAAATTGAAATTTTAATTACATTAAAACAATAAAACTATATCTTTTTCACAATTACAATAAAATAATAAAATTAAATCGTATTTAATATAATTAATTTTAAAAAAATTAAACAATTAAATCATACAATAATGTCTTATTTTATTTATTTTAATATCGTTATATATATATATATATATATATATATATTTATTTATTTATTTATTTATATACATGTGTGTGTGCATGTGTGTATAAAAATATTGTTTATATTTTTCTTATAAAAAAAGGACAAAAAATAGGCAAAATGACTAAAATGGTCCTTGATTTAACAAAGTTAATGGAAGTGTTAGTCAGAAGAACCATGACCAAAATAAATTGAATACCACAAGAACCAAATCCACAATAAACATAGAATGAGGACCATGATCAAAGAAATCACTAAACCACAGGGACCAAATCCACAATTCACTCTTTTTTTAAATTAAAACTATGGCTAAATATAAGGATCATATACTAGGCGCGTTTGGTTTGTGGGATTGGAATGGAATGGATTGGATTTCAAGTAAGGATTTGGATTTGGGGGGATTTGAAATCCCAACCTATTGCAAAGGAATTTCAAATCCATTAGGTATAGAATTTTAAAAGGGTCAAAGGATTTCAAATCCGGTCAACAAATTCCATTCATGCAAACCAAACATAGGATTGGAATGAATTTGAAATCCAAATCCCTCCAAATCCATTCCAATCCCGCAAACCAAACACGCCCTAATTGTAACTCCTCATTAAATGAATTTTACAACTAACAAAATAAAAAATTCCAATCATACCCCCATATATTTATTACACATATATGTCAAACAAAGACTCAAAATGATTTCTTATTGGTTGAAAGAGGTTAATAAAGTTAATAAGAATGAGATGGTTAACAAATAACTTCCCTCTATGTGTGTGTGTGTATGTTTGGAAGTTCAAACAAGAACACTCTCAATTTATATATAACAAAAAGATCTAAACCAAATATGTTGAACCAGTATTTTAAATAAAAAAACCACCATCCCGTATTTTCTAAAACAAAATATAACAAAAATTCGAGCCAAACAAATTATATAAAAAACGGGAATTATATTCTCTTTTGACATTCATATTGTTATATTTTTTATGACGTTTCAACAAGGTTCTCATAAATTGTGTTATTCATGTTTGAAAACCCCTCCACACACACACACACACACACACATATATAAGGGCCTAATCAAATGAGACCCTATTAGATTGTGGTAACTGTGAGATCCAATCTCAGCCATCCATCTATTTTATTTTTATAAATAATGAAGGATATTGTAGTCATTTACTAAATTACTTAATATTAAAATCAAAATTGTAACAGACAAATTTCAATCAAGGATAAATTAAATATTTTCTATCTTTATTTATCTCAACCAACTAATGATTAGATATTCTTATTTTAATTATTTGATTTGGTCGTCTGGAAATTTAAACATATTATCGATTGCATTATCCCTTCCATCGTTGTCATTGGGTTTTGTTAACAGTATTCTGCAATTCGATTTCTTATTGATTCATCTCGTTTCATCCCTTCCATCGTTGACGTTGAGTTTTTTTAACAGTAGATTTCAATTCTATTTCTTATTTATTCATATCGTTTCATCCCTTCCATGGTTGCCATTGTTTTTTTTTACATTAGCCTGCAATTCTAGTTATTCTTTATTAATCTCGTTATATTTCATTCAATGGATGATGAAAATTCTATAGATTCCGATCGATCTTCGTCTGTTAGTCCCAATGAATTGGAATACAACAAGGTGAAAACGATGCTATCTCCCGTATTCCAACAAGGTGAACGATGAAACTACAAGTGATATGATATGTGTAGAAAATAGATGTATCACAGAGTCACACATTGTGATACATTGTGAAACTTATGGGATACTGCAGTTGTGTTTGCAAATATGATTTGTGATAGTCTGTGGTACACCGGGTTATACATGGTGATATGTTACAACTAAAACAATTCCATTGGATGATGTTTTTTGAATTTGTATTCATAATGTAATCAAAACAATTTCATGATACGTAAATAGGTAGACGTGATACAATATGTAACACACAAACTTACCTCCTTCGTTATTGTCCTCCATATCAAAGTACCCAAATAGGTAGACGTGATACAATATGTAATCAAAGTACCCAAATAGGTAGACGTGATACACAATGTAATCAAAACAATTTTGTGATACAATATGTAACACACAAAATAATGACAAATTATCCTTTCCTAAATTATCGCTTGCCGCCTAAATCAGATAAAGACAAATTGTAATGTTATTTGACAAATTTACCCTTTTTTCCTTATTTAGTGGCATAAAATCATTTTTTAAATATTATTTTATATTAGGTATTTTAGACCATTGATTAACTAAATGGATGGATGAGATTGGATCTCACAGTTACCACGAAATACTAGGGTCTCCAATGAAAGACCCCTATATATATATATATATATATATATATATATATATATATATATATATATATATATATATATATATATATATATATATATATATATTGGTACCATTTTACGAGTTCACAAATACACCTGAAACAGACAACCATCACATATGATATTATAGGGACGAAATAGTGTGTGGGCGACTTGGTTTACGACCTTGGTCACGACCAAGATCGCTCGTGCCCATCATGTGTATATCACAAGTTTATCACATGTGGTGATTAGTTGTTTCAAATGTTCTCTCATTCTTGTAAAATGGTATCGTTCTCGATTGAATTCCCCCCCCCCACATATATTTATATGTATATATATTTATATGTATATATATTTATATGTATATATATATATATATATATATATATATAGAGGGATGTTCAAATGCAAACTTTTTAATGGTGCAAACCCATGCAACCCACTTATCTACCACATATTTTATTTTCCCATTTTTTTATTAAAAAGGTATTTGAAGGTGCCTCTATATAGGGGAAGGATCAATTGGAAACCAATATTACATTGGAAACTTTGAAAACCGAAATTAACCAATCATTGACTTTCCTTTTTTTATTTTTATTTTTAATTGATAAGGTTATTTTAGTCTTTTACATAATTTCATAATATATATGGTAAGTGTTATTGTTATTATAATATTAATTATTTAATTTTAATGTATTTTATATATGGTAATATTGATCATTTATTAATTTAAACATGAAACATTTAATTTAGGTAAACACAAATTGATTCATAGCAAGCTACAAATCAAATTATTTTTTCTGATTCTGATGATTGATTCATCTAATGAATGAAAATTTATATTCATATGAAATCTTCAATATTACCTTCAGACACAAAATATTAATATAGTGAAACATAATGGATTTGATATAGTGAAACAAAATATTAATATAGTGAAACCTGATGAAACATAAAATGTTAATATAGTGAAACTTGATGAAACAGATTTGATATAGTGAAACATAATGGAAAGGTAATGAAACAAAGTATTAATATAATGAAACCTGATATAGTGAAACAAAATATTAATATAGTAAAACAAAATATTAATATAGTGAAACCTGATGAAACATATTTGATATAGTGAAACATAATGGAAAGGTAATGAAATAATAATGGTAATGAAACTTAATTGGGTTTTTACATACTACATATTGATGAACAAATAATAAAAAGGTAGGCTTGATATATTGTTATTATCTTTTACTAGTGTTGGGCCCGTGCATTGCACGGGAGGATAAATTTTTTGTTGGAATATTGAACCGAGTTAAAATGAAACGTAATTTATTTGTTAACAGTTAATGAAATACAATGTGAAAAACGAATGTATTTTCATAAGTGGTTAACTTGCATATATTCTTAATCGTTTGTTGTTATGAGTTTGTGCAATAATATTGGTAATAGTTTTGTATTATATTATTTAAAACTCAAACGACATGTCTCACAACATATCACTATTATTGAAATAATTATAAATATGAACATACGTTTTTACAGATTTTGCAATTTTTCTGAAACCTCCTCGACAACATTTGTCAATCACTTTGAACGTATAAATCTGTAGATTAATTAACAACATTCAATCCACATCAAATATGACAAAGAAAATAAATGATTTCTATCTTTTGTAACCGGCAACTCAACTGGTATAGTTCAAATTCACTCAGTACCACTTGAAAATTTATCTGACTATTGACTTCAATACCTTATAGTATTAGTCGATAAAAATAAAGATATGTATATATATCTTATTCCCCTACTTCAAAAAATATGATTGTGGGTTTTGAAAAATATAAACAAATCTTCAATAAATAAAATAAAATATAAAAAAGTAGTTTTTCAAAGAAAACAAAAATATAGTGGAATATTTTTGTTCAGTTGCAGGTTCCGCCATTGACACCCAACCATTCGTCTCCTTCTTGTACTCGGATGATACATAGAGAAGCTATCTATACTATATTATAAAGATGACATAAAAAACTCTTAAAAACAAGTCTTAAATCTTAATGTACAGCTATTTAATGCTAATTACTTAAAAAACAACCATTAAAGCTGTATGTACCACACTTAATACTATTTATTAATTTTTAATCATTATCTATAACCATTTTAACTCTTCTAAAATCATTTCCCACTTTAACTTCCCTAAAATAACTCTCAACATAATTAAATATAGAATAAAAATCAAATTTTAAATATAAAAATATAAAATATAATTAAAAAATCTAACAGAATATTTTATAAAAAAAATTATATTATTAAACCAAAATAAATTACATTATATTATTAAGTCTAAATTAAACAAATTTATATAAAAAATCATTATCAATCTCTCACAACCAACCAAAATCGTAATGTAAATCGACAAAAAATAGAAAATAAAATGAAACATTAAAATCGTGATGTATCTAGCAGCATTGCACGAGTACACTTCTAGTATATATTTATTGTGAATGTAGATAATATTTTAAAATCTTTTATTTTCATTTTCGATTTTATATTTAAATGTAAATATATTAAAAATATGGAAGAATATTTTTATATCTACATCGTTTCTATTTTATTTTCTTTATACTTGGTTAATTTGGAAAGTATTGCGGAATATTTATAGATTTAAATGTAAAATTTACATTTAAAATAGATTATGCTAATATAAAATCTATTTTATAAAATCCTCCACAAAAAAAACAAATATTTATATTAATAAATGAGTATCCATTCCACAAATAGATGATTATGTGAGATACTGTGCTTGGAAAGGTTGTACCAAAGCATTAAGAAATTGTAAATTAAGTAATTGACTTTAATTAGTTATATCTTGTGCTTAAAATGTTGTAATTAAGAGTTTTTTATGTCGTTTTTATAATATAGTATATAGAAGTATAGATTAATAAATTAATTAATTTATTACCATATATAATTATTATCTTTTATTAATAAATTAATTAATTTATTATCATATTTCATCTTTGTTACCAATTTTGAAACACAAAAAAAGACACATTTACTCTTTTGACATATTATTATTATCTTTTATTAATTAATTAATTAATTTATTACCATATATAATTCAAATAAATCTTGACCATTGATTAAAAAGACCAATGGTTGAAATTTGGTTTCCAAAGTTTCCAATAAAATTTGGTTTCCAATTGAAAAATATGGATGTCAAATTAACGAGAAAAATGTGATAATTTATTTGGTGTAATTTATTTCGCTCGAATTTTGTTCATTTTTAGTATTTTTTTCGAATAAAAAATAGGGGGTGGAAGTTTTTTTAATTTAAAAAATAGGGAAATTGGCCGAAATGGACCAATTACCGAATGGGATTGGGCTCCTAGCACCTCCTCTCCGGGCTTTGCAGAAATGTCCAACATTACGCACCAGGAGCCCTTGGACGCACAAGGCGCCCTAGGGCGCACGGTGCGTCCAAGGGCACGTGTCAAGCTATAAGAAACCCTAATTAGGGTTTCTTATTAGATTTTTGTTGGTTTGCTAGTTTTTCGCGTTTTTAAGCTGCTTTTTCAAGTTGATGTGTACTGTATTTTTCAAAAAGTTGTGATATCAAATCAACTTTAACAGATGAATTATTTCCCTACGGTGGTTCAAATTTGATTCCTTAAATTATTGTTATAAGAACAGCAACCAATGAAGTTGTAAATCACAATTTTCATCCACAATCGATTTGTTTGTGTATCTTCCTTTTCTGTGTGTATTTTTTAAAACTATGAGTTCCGGAGAGGATAAAGTGAAGTTACATCTCCTAGCCGGTGGTTCATGGCAACAGAATTATAACGGGTGGGAGTATGTTACCGATCAACCAATAACCCGCGTGAAGGTGGCATCGAACATTACGCGTCCGAGGTTGGTTAGTTGTATTCAAAGAAAATTTCTTATCGATCCTGCTCTTGGTAGGATCAGAATATCGTATAAGTATGTTGGTAACTTTTATGAGTTATGCAACTCTGACAATGTTTTGTCTTTTATTCAACAATTTGACGGTGAAAATAATCCGCCAACACTCTGTGTGATTGTCGATTCATCGATGTCCGGTGGAAGCGATCTCGGTGGTACTTCGAACACTGGAGGCGGTGTGGATGAATCTGATGATACCCCAGATGTTGTTCCTGAAACACAACAAGAAGAAGGAGTAGAAGAAGAACAGGAAGAAGAAGATGACGACGACGAAGTTTATAGACATGATGAGGAGTCTCATGTTTTCCACTTGGGTTTATCTGATGTTGATACTGATGGAGACGACGACGAACCAGAAAGTAGTCCTATTAAATCATACGGTGGGATAAATGATTTCTTTGGTATGCCCCCTCCACTTCCATCAGCGGCCCCAGTCATCACACCCAACCTACCCCCACGTTATAATCGCAGTGGAAGAGTAAGATTGGGTCAAATATTCCCTGTGAAAGACGATCTTACACTCGCTCTCGGTTTGAAGTTTCTTGAAGAGGGTTTTGAGTTTGGAGTTCACCGTTCAAATAAAACCAGATACGATGCCAGATGTAGGCAAGCCGGATGTTCTTGGCGTATCTATGCTACCATTGTCGAAAATACCAATATGTTTCAAGTTCGTATATTGGATGACGTACACACTTGCTCGAGGACGCAGCTGCATCCCAACCACCATCAAGCAAACAGTAGATTCTTGGGTAATTTTATTTACCCTAAAGTGAAGGATACCAGCAGGACATATCGTGGATCCGACATTGTCAACGACGTAAGATCGGATTTGAAAATAGATATTTCTTACTGGCAAGCCTGGCGTGCAAAAGCTTATGCACTGACGATGGTGCGTAGTACCCCTGAAGAATCGTTTACCCGACCCCCCTGCTTTCTTTATAATCTGGAGCTCCGGAATCCTGGTACCGTTACCTCAATAAGGACAGATGCTCGAGGACGTTTTGAGATATGTTTTGCTGCCCTCGGTTGCGCGGTACGTTGTTATTTTAGTAACTTTCGCATCACTGATATATTTAATAATGTTATAATATGAAAATGCCTTAAATATCTAGATTCGATCGTTTACCACACACTTGCGTCCGGTCATTATCATCGATGCGGCTCATTTGAAGGGTACTTACTTGGGCACAATGTTCTTAGCCGTTGCTATGGACGCAAATAACCAGATTGTGCCCATCGCTTTCGGAGTTGGTAGGTCTGAGAGTGGAGATGTGTGGACTTGGTTCTTAACCATGCTGAAGCGTTGTATCGGGGAACCCGAGGGGTTGGTTTTTGTATCCGACAGGGCTGCTTCAATTCACCAAGCAATTAATACAGTGTACCCGGGCGCCCATCATGCACTTTGTTGTCGCCATCTAATGATGAACGTAAAAACCAGGGACAACAGGGTCAGATACAGGAAGAAGTTATTTTGGAGGACGTGTAAAGCATATACGGTGGAGGAGTTTGAACTGAATATGACGGGTCTACGAGCTGCTTTACCTCTTGGAGCTCCGCTTATGGACCAGGTTGGACCGGAGAAATGGTCAAGGGCCCATTTCCCAGGAATGCGTTACAACATAATGACATCGAACAGTGCCGAGTCGGTGAATGCATTGTCTCGTTTTGCACGGAGCCTGCCTATTGTGGCTCTTATGGATTATTTCCGATGTTTTCAGCAAGAATGATATTTGATCCGTCGGAGAAATGGAGGTTATCATCCTTGGATTTTTGACTGTTTGAATTTTATGTTTTCATTTTTGCAATACTAACGTAACAATTTTTTGTTATCGCAGAGGAAATGGTGAATCGTCTCACGACTTGGGCGGAGGCCAAAATAGAGAAGAGAATTCACAAGTCCGCAATGTGGACTGTACATGAGATTGGCCGAGGTTACTGGGAAGTCCGCGATGGGGGTAGGGACGCAGAAGTTGACTTCAATAATCGTCTTTGCTCGTGCAGGAAATGGCAGCTCTCAGGAATACCATGCGGCCATGCCATCGCCGTCGCAAGAAATCAACGGTGTACAGATGTCTCCTATCTGGCGACTGGTTACTACGCGTCGGATAATTTTCGACAAACTTACGCAGAGCTCATACATCCAGTCGGTCCGGGAGAAGGATGGGTTGTTCCAGACCACCCGCTTATGACCGTTAGACCACCGGTCGTAATAAGACGGGCTGGTCGACCGAGTAACCATGACCGTATCCCATCTCAGGGTGAGGATCCCATCCCGAGAAGATGTTCTCGGTGTGGACAACCAGGACACACTCGAGCAAACTGTCCATCTCCTGCACCGGTAAATGTGAGCCGTCAAAGGGCATCCGGTAGTCGACAAACTCAAAGGGCATCTGGTAGTCGACAAACTCAAAGGGCATCCGGTAGTCGACAAACTCGACCAGTATCAACCGAAGAAAATTATGAAAGTTTTAGACATAGTACTTTTGATTTAAACGTTGATCTAAACGAGTAAACCATGTATGTAATAAACTTTTTATAAATATTATTACTGTTATCTAAGGTTGAAGTTATTTACCTTGTGTTATTTACTAAACTAAAGTGCATCTAGCTTTGAGAAACCTACTACGGGTAGATGTCCCGGATGCTCCTAATCCAGCCAGCCTTTGCCTTCATCTGGTTCTCCATGCCGGTGTAGTTTTCTTTGATGTCTACCAGTTCATCTTCTAACTTTCTAATCTCCTTCTGCTTCTCCCTAACATCGCGTTTCATCATCGCTAGGAACTCCTTCTGCTCCGCAATAATTGCCTCTTTCTCCTTCTGAAGTTCCATGTTTTGTAGCCACGTCCTGCCTAGACTTCGTATATCCGCATTTGCCTCATCACATGACCTTTTCAACCTGTCAGGCAGTACCTGAGACATTGGTATACCAGGCCCCTGGTTAGATTGATACGTAGGAGGGGATTTTCCCCCATGAGCAGTGTAGTATTCCTCCCGTGCAATGTTAAACTGCTCCCACTCTTGAGGCGTGATCGGTGCATCGTAATCACTTATACCAAATTGCGCCCACTCCTCTGGTGTCTCTGGTGCATTCCAGTCAATCCTTGAAGCTCCATCATTTAATTGTTCGATGTCGACGGAGCGTGAAGTGCCAGCCCCATTCGCTGACCTTTTGCCCCTACCGCGTGAACCTCCAGCCATTACGTTGTGAAAATGTAGATATAGGATCTAAACGGTGTGAAAAGCAGAAAGGATAGATAGCAAGTTGTGAATTACTACTTCACCATATAATCTATTTATATTCGATGAGAAGATAGGGTAAGGGCGCAAAATGCGTAAGGGCGCAAAATGCGTATGGGCGCATTGTGCGCACCATTACTCCTCTGCAAAGCCTGCCAGGATTCCCCTGCAAAGCCTGCAATGATTCCCCTGCAAAGCCTGCCAGGATTCCCCTGCAAAGCCTGCCAGGATTCCCCTGCAAAGCCTGCCAGGATTCCCCTGCACAGCCTAAAACCATTATTCTGCAAGATTCCCCACCACGTGGGTTAGTGCGCACCTTGCGCCCGTACGCAAATTGGCTATAAATACTTGGGTTATACCAAGGTTATAGTTCACACCATACATACACCACTAATAGCATAATAGTCTCCTCTTTCACCAAACACATGGCTGGAAATGCATCATCCTCAAACCCACCTTCTTCACAAATAATGCCCTCCAGACTAAAAAAGGCGATAGAGAAAAGTGAAGCGGAGATCGAACAACTAACCGAAGAGTGGAAGGAAATGATGGCCAAGAAGGATGGCCACTTGAGAAGGATCGACGCGGACAAGGAGGAGATAAGAAGGTTGAAGAGAGAGATAAAAGAGAAAGAAGACCGTATTTCCCACGACAACGTTCAAGTAAACAAGATTATGCAAGATTTTTCAGTACTGCAAGCGCAGGTTACCCAGAAACAAAATTGGATTGATCAATGTAAAGCACTTTATCCTTAGATGGGGATCTCAGAAAACCAAAGCGTCGTGTAGCCGTACTTTGACATTTAAATGACCATGTTTAGTTCATATGCACTGTATTCGTTCAATGTCATTAAATACGTGCATTTTAATGAAATGATGTTTTAATTAAACTAAACGACTGAATTTTTAATAAAAAAATTGTATACATGAAGCTAAATAAGGAATCACGGATGTCGATCGGTCTGTATCATGGACCAAAAGACATCCGCCATCCGAACCCTAAAGGCTAGCGCTCGTCTCGACTCATCCTCCATTGGCGTTGGGACCTCGTTGGTCGCCAAATTTGTCAGGAACATACACGCCAAAGGACCACAATCGCCCAATGAACCCTGCTGTTGCGGTACATTATCTGCGTACACCCAAGTGAACTCGTGGCTGTGCTCTGCAAGTGATGTGCATCCAGCTAGGGTAAAAAATTCATGTAGACGGTCGCGGAACGTGTCCATTATTTTTCCAAGGCTCTCCGCATTTTTACCGCACCTGAAGCTATCATATATGGTCATCTGCATGAGCTCTAGGTTGAAGTCGCCAACCACCCAATGCTTCAGTTCGATGCAAATCGGAATGAACACCTGATATATTTGTTCAAAAACAAACCAACAGTAAATAACATTAAACTATACAGAGCTAGAAATAACAAGTATACTTAAAGTGAAATTCATACATGTTGAACAGACCACCATGGTACACCGTTCGGCTCCTTCGCCATGTCGCAGACGGAACTCGCACCACCACCAACGACCATGAACTGCATGAACTCGGACAACATCACCGTCCACCCTGCATTGGGCGGACGCCCCTCACGGATGAACCGAACCCATCCGTCGATGTGCTATTTAAAAAAAATGTTAGAGATATAAATAGACATTATGAAAGAGAAACTAAAATTACGTTTATACTAACATCATTCTCGAGCCATCCCGAGCCCTGCAATCCGAGTAATAAGCCCCACCAGTTCCTACCCACAGGATGGGTGGGTATGCACCTAAGATAATACTCCCGCAATTCATTTTTATGCCACATTGCGGAAATAGCGGATGTAGTGTAAGAGGTCGTAACAGAACTGGTGGCAGCGGCAGTGGCAGCGGCAGTGGCGGTGGCAGCGGCAGCACGACCAACAGGGTTATTCGATACGCGGCGCTGCTGAGGTGGGTCTGTAGTAGGAGGCAAAGGGGTGTAAGGAGGGAGCAATTGTTTCCCAAGAGTTTTCTCCCGCCTCGGCCTTTGGGTAACATCCGTCGGCGGTACAACCTGAGGCCGGACGTACGTCGAGGTCGATATGCCGACGGCTGTACCTGCCTGTGGCGTATCCTGGAACAACGCCCCAACAAGCCCCGAAAATCCCTGTTCGCCGGTAGTCGGTCCAGGCCCATGGAGCAACGACCCGAATGTGCCCTGCAAAATAAATTGGGTCCTCACAAGTTTGTTCTAACAAATAAATATCAAATGTAACAAACGAATCTCCAAACTTACAGGCTGCGAATACTGGCCCTGGGAAAAAAACGGCGATCCGCCAGTGGACTGACCGGCCAACCCCGTGTACGCCATAGGTGTAACGTACGACGAAGGTCCGAATAGGTCATCAACGAAGGATGCTGAACTCTGCACATTATCCGTATATTGGGACGGGCCTCCGAAGATCGAAGATCCGAACCCGTGCTGCGGGTCGGCGGGCTGGGAGGGCTGTCCACCCTGTTGCTCGGCTGGAATCTGTCATCAAGCATAATAAACCACATAAAGTTCCAAAAGATAACAATTACAACCATGTCGAATAAATTAAGTAAAACACTTACCTGCATAGACCTAAACTGACCAGAAAGCCTCTCCACCTCAACAAGGCGTCTCTCAAGAGCTTCACGCTCTGCGCGCTCAGATTGCAGTTTCTCCGCAAGGAGTCTCTCAATAGCCATATGCTCTGTGCGCTCAGCTTCCCATCTCTCGGCAAGGCGTCTCTCAAGATCTTCGTGCTCTGTGCGATGAGACGTCCGATAGTCAAAGAAATCATCCTTCAACCTCGTAAACTCAGACCACCGGTCAGCATAGGGGTCAACATGCGGATTATGCTGATAGTGGCCTGCTGGACTATAATCATGGTGGAAGGATGGACTATGCCCAGTATGAAGGGGTGGCTCCTGGTAAGAGGTGGCCTCATCTGCCCGGCTTACGCCTGCATGGGACGGGTGGCCCATGTCATGATCAGGGTAGTCGTCTCCCTCAGACTCGGAACCTACGTCTATACAAACAATTAACAACATTATTATAAATATAAAATAATCTAGAACGACTTCCCTTTATAAAAAAATTACAAAATATCGGATAACTTAGAATGACTTCTCACCATCGTCAACAGCCTGAGTAACTCTCGACCTCTTCGACGGTCGACGCCCCGCCGTACTACGAAACCAGCGATGGCTCTGGATAAACCATTCCTGGCTCGCCTCCCACGGCGTAGGAACCATCCTCTCACGTGGGGCCCGCTCGGGCTAATATTTTGTAAAATAATCATGTTAGAAATCCACACGAGGGCCTCATCTAATACAATTTTTATTCCCTGTAGTCAATGTAACTTACCGTCGATACATCCAGGAGGGCATAGGCATTCTGGGTAACAATACCGATCGCAGACCTATCCCAACGAACCGCACGTGGCTGCCTGGTGGTCATTATGTAATATATGCTGGCCATGGGGAAGGTCTCACAGATCCATATCTGTAAATTAGAATACCAACATAGTAGTAAAGATTTTGTAGAAATAGGGAATCCATGTAGATTGTAAAAGTATTAATTTGATATAAACTTACTAACCTTGAATGCAAATAAAAACCCAGTTAACGACATCCTATATCCCTTCTCCGGTCGTCTCTTGATCGCTGCATTCATCTGCTTGTAGGTCGTTTCCCAGATATAGGATCCCCAGGGAAACTCATTAAAGGCGCCCAAATCATCAATGGCGCGAAGCAGATAATCGTGAAGACGATGGGATAACTAACGACCGAGAAAGAACAGCTCAACCATCATCATGAGACAAATACGGACGGCATAATCGTCATCGATATGCGCCCGCACCTCGTCATCAGTGCCGATAAGATTGAATAAATCCTGGATGTGTCGCACAGTTAGCGTGCCTTGTGGGAACACTCGTCTAACAAAACCAGTAGACCTATTCTTACGCATCTTCGGGTCCGCTCCGAAACGAAGTGCTGTGATGAGACAGAACTCCTCACGGCCGAACCGAAGAACGTGGCCACCAACATCGAAAAACATCTCATCATCCCGGGCATTGGCCGGGAATACCTGGGTCTGCAAAAATGTATGCACCAATATAGGGTCGGCAGATGTATCGGTCAACTGCAACCAATGACCGAAACACGTCTGCCTGAATAGTTCTAATCTTGTTTGGTTCAATCTCTGGCGAATCAGGTCGACCATCGTGATCTTACTCTTCAGGTTCAATTTTCCAGAGTAGAACTGTCTTGCCTGCATAGTAATGATATAATACTAAGGTTAAGGGACCAAAAGCATAAATTTCTAAAGTTCAGGGACCAAATGCGTCAATTTCTAAAGTTAAAGGCCAAAAAGCGTCAATTTCTAAAGTTAAGGGACCAAAAGTGTCAATTTCTAAAGCTAAGGGACCAAAAGTGTCAACTTCTAAGGCTAAGGGACCAAAAGTGCCAACTTCTAAATTCAGGGACCAAAAGTGTCAATTTCTAAATTCAGGGACCAAAAGTGTCAATTTCTAAGTTCAGGGACCAAATGCGTCAATTTCTAAAGTTAAAGGCCAAAAAGTGTCAATTTCTAAAGTTAAGGGACCAAAAGTGTCGACTTCTAAGGTTAAGGGACCAAAAGTGTCAATTTCTAAATTCAGGGATCAAAAGTGTCAATTTCTAAAGTTAAGGGACCAAATGCGTCAATTTCTAAATTAAGAGACCTACAGTGTCAGTTTCTAAAGTTAAGGGACCTAAATCTACATATTTTTGTAAATCGTGTTTTTAGGATTTTTTTTTATATAAAATGTCTTATTAACTATTTTATATAACGTTATAGAAAAAAAAGTTTTATTAATATGAATGTCTTTTAAAAAGATGGGTTTATAGTACATTTTATTTATAAAATTATTAAATACTTGTTACAAATATAAAAGTACAAGTGTCTAATAAATTTATTACAACACTATTCATCTCTCCAATATACAACAAATTATCAACAAAAAATATACAACAAACACTTATCATTTCTCCAATATACAACAAACACTTATCAACAAATATTATACAACAAACATTTATCATCTCTCCAATATACAATAAATTATCAACAAAAAATATACAACAAACACTTATCATTTCTCCAATATACAACAAACACTTATCAACAAATATTATACAACAAACATTTATCATCTCTCCAATATACAATAAATTATCAACAAAAAATATACAACAAACACTTATCATCTCTCCAATATACAACGAACACTTATCAACAAATATTATACAACAAACACTTATCATCTCTCCAATATACAACAAACACTTATCAACAAATATTATACAACAAACACTAATCATCTAACCAATATACAACAAACACGTATCAACAAAAAATATACAACAAAGAAAAACAAAAAACCGATTCATAAATAGTATAAGAGTTAGAGGAGAAGTCGTACCTCAGCCATTTGTGGTCCCAATCGATTAAACAAAGGAGAAATGGTGGTGGTGGGGCTGGAAAACGACACTTGCAAAAATGGTGGTTTGTTCTTCAATTATTTTATGGTGGTGGGGATGATAAGTGTCGGCTGCAGTTTTATAAATAAAAGAGCCCTTGGACGCACAAGGCGCCCTAGGGCGCACGGTGCGCGGACGCACAATGCGTAGGCGCACCGTGCGCCCTAGGGCGCCTTGTGCGTCCAAGGGCTCCTGGTGCGTAATGTTGGACATTTCTGCAAAGCCCGGAGAGGAGGTGCTAGGAGCCCAATCCCATTCGGTAATTGGTCCATTTCGGCCAATTTCCAATATTGTTGTAACCGTCTGTTTAATCATATCCATCAGATCATCTAATCTAACGGTCGATAAGGTGTTTTTTAGTTTTTCATTTATTTGAGGTTTTCCCTTGAACCTCTGTCTATATATATATAGGGGCAGGTTCAAACGAGAAGGTAGTCAATTTACGAGAAGACGAGAAGGAATAAGAGTCACATAATTTATTAATTAAAAAATAGCATAAATAAATTATTTTTTTAAAAATTAGGATAATTACAATTTGAATTGGATAAATCATTAAAAACTCATAATATCTTTTAAATTTATTTATTTTTTAATTTTGATAAATTCATAATTTTTTTTATCAAATTCATATTATTATTATTTTCTAGATAAAATCATAATTTTCATCAAATATCACATGTGATATCCATAACTAATTCATTATTTATTTCACAATTTTTTTCTCTATTTTTTAGATTTACGTTTTGAATCACATGTGATTAACTTCGTTTAACGTGTGATATATTATTATGTATCACATATGAACCCACTAGGTGGATTTTTGTAAATATCACGTATGATAATATATGTCTGAATATAAATGACGCATAATCACATGTGATAATATTTATATCACAAAAAGATCTATAAATATAAATATACATAATCACATGTAATTAACTAAAATATATACAATAATCAAATGTGATAATATTTACATCACAAAAAGATCTATAAATAGAAGTATACATAATCACATATGATTAACTAAAATATATACAATTATCACATGCGATAATATTTACATCACAAAAAGATCTATAAATAGAAGTATACATAATCACATATGATTAACTAAAATATATACAATATCACATTAATAATATGATATGTGATATGCATAAATATTTATATAATGATATCACGTATGATATTTGGTTAAAATTGTGAATTTTTTTTAATTAAAAGTATATTTAGAAAAAAAAATTAATAAATAATTGAAATTACAAAATAAATAAATTTTAAAAATATAATGAGAATTTTAAAGATTTATCCAATTTAAAATAATAATTATCCTATTTTCTAAAACTATTTTTTATTTTTTATTTATGATTTTTTTAATTAATAAATTATGTGGTTCACATTCCTTCTCGTCTTCTCGCAAATTATTCTGCTTCTCGCATGATCTTCCCTCTATATATATATATACACACATATACGGGTCGTTTCAAATAAAAAGTTTAAATAACTTAAGAAGGTAAAACTAGAAGGTTAAGAAAATTTTCATGTATATACATATATACATGTGTTTTTCTCCAATACTTTGAATTTAAGTAAACAAGAATTGAAAGAAAACTAATTTTATCGAGACCAATCGTTTAAACATGTAACTTCCCTGAAGACCAAACCTTTATCACTTCCATTAGAAAGTTAACTTCATCAAACCGAAAATGCAAAGTTGAAACGTAAATATTTGTTTTCATTCGGATTTCATTTTGAGACGAATGAAACATTCAAACAAGGAGGGAAACAACCCTTTTTCGGTTGTAGCCTATTTACTTTTGTCCATATTCTATGTTCCCGTTAAGTGGCACATGAGTCGTTCAAAAAAGAACATAAATAAAAGGTTATTTAAAGCCCATTTGGTAATATTTACTGTTTTTGTTTATTTTTATGTTACATTGTATAATATAATAAGATATGAAATTGTTTTTGTAACTATCATCTGGTTGATGTAACAAGAATCGTCACGTGAACTATAAAATGAAGTATGAAAAATAACAGTATAATTGTTTATGCGAGTATAATACTTAAATGTATGTATGTACAGTTAAAAATTGTTTAAGTGAGTATAATATTTCTCTGTTGCTTAATCGTTTATGCATAACTTTTTTCATGCAATAGTGTACTTATAATTGTATCTGAATTATTGTTTCTTATTTTCGTCTTGAAGTTTGTTGATATAAAAAAGATTAACTTTATTTGTTCGTCTAGTAATAATAAATCAACATAACCTTCTTGCTTATACATGTTTAATACTTTTTGTTATTACTCACATGATGAATAATTGTTTATAAGATAGTATGTTTTCAACTAGAAATTGAATTAGATTATTCTAAACTTTTATGTATTTATTTTTGAATTTAGTAAATAATATATTTAAAAAACTACAAGGACACATTTAACTTGTTTTACACATAACCTCTAAAATGTTCATGTCGGCCCTATAAATATGAAAACGTACCTGAAGTTGATATCATGACTAACAAGTCTAACTAACAAATAACGCTAACATGACTAGTTTTTCACATTGTTATCTCATTGTACATAAAAGACAAAAAAGAACTTTCAATCATGCCAAAACTATAACTTTTATCCTTTTATAAAATTTTATAATCAACAGAATCTCATGGACGATCATTCCATCAGAAGTAACTCAAACCATATGATAAACTCAAGATACAAACTTTTCATGTGAAAGTGTTATTGAAGTATATTAAAACATAATTTCAAGTGTTACATTAAAAAAATACGTAATAAAATCTTAACGCAGTTTTGCAGTTACAGCATAAATGGTTGTTTACGAGATATATAGTGCAACACCCGGATTTTTATGGGTACAACATTTTGGGATTGAAGTTCTTTTTATGAACTTTTGGAGGTCTTCTAGTGAGTGGAATGCATTATACCATGAAAACATTTGGTGTGGGGGAGTTTCGGTAGAAAAATGGGTGTTTCAGGAGCAAATTGAAAGTTGAGCTACTTGTCCCGTCACTGCAAGCCACACAACTTTCTAGTATGAAATTTTGAGTTTTTGTATACGTGCGACTAGCCCCGCGACTTAGGCCGCGGGAAAAGTCGCGAGAAGCCTCTCGAACATCTTTTAAGGCCCTATTTTTCTAGGTTTTTGCCAATACTTCATTCCCTCTCGGGTTTGGGGAGATTTGGAGAGGTTTGGAGGACGTTTTGGGAGCTTTTTAGAGCAAAATGGAAGGGTTAACATGGAGATTTAAGATCTTTGATGGGTGGTTTCAAGATCTTGAGAGGTAAGCATATTTGGGTGTTTTGAGCTCCATTTTGGGGATTCCTCTTGGATTTAACTTGTGGTTGGTATTTGTTACATTTCTAGACTTGGGTTATGGCCTAGAGAAGATTTGTAGAGATCTTTGCTCATAGATTCAAGTCTTCACCAATGGAAGTTAAATGTTTGGGTTTGGAACCTAGGTTTAACCGAACCTAGCAAGGTGAGTTCAAGTTGCTTTGTGAAAACTATGTACATGCCAAATTGTCCATTTTGAAGTACTAATGTGTTTTATTGATATTTATCAAATGTGTGAGTTATTTGGTAAGTTTTGCATATTTGGTATATTTTATTCTATAAATCTCATGAAATACCCGTGTTTGGGACATTTGGATGAATAATCATAAGTGTAGAGACTTTTAATAATTTATTTCATAAATGGAGATTATTTGGTGATAAATGCATTTTTAGTGTATTTGGTTTGAAAAATTCATGTTGTGTTATGGGACATTTTGGATATACGAATGGTATGGTTTTAATTGGAAAATGATTTGTGACAACCAATGATGTGTTTTTGGAGTTAATCAAGTCTTTGGAGCATGTATTTGCATAAACGCCAGTTAAATATGTCTTACTTCTTTTGATGACTTTCATTGTATAGTTAATCGGGTTGTTGAGTTGTTGGCTCAGTTTTGACTCAAATGAGTCTTGAGGGACAATCGTCCGGTTTATTTTTCTCTATGTCGAGCCTCTAGAGTTATATGCAGTTTCGAGATATTTATTTGAAATGTTACATGCTTTGAGTATGTTGTCATTCATTTGGAGTAATGTAAGTTTAGACTGTAATGCAATGAATTCTTAGGCATAGGAATTGGTGGTTTGGAATGCAAATGTTGTCCCTATTTTCTTACTAGAAACTCGGATGTAACAGGAGACTTGACTATATACCATGGGTGGTTGAACTTGAGGACCATATGATCCGTAGAGGGGGACATAAGCTATAGACCATGGGTGGTTGAACTCGATGACCGTGCAGTCCATACTGGCTGTCATTTCTAGCAAACGAGCATGACTAGGATCAATGGAGGACCCGAACTACAGATCATCGGTGATTGAACTCGGTAACCATAATGATCAATAGTTGAGGCCCATTAACGTTGATTTGTGGCGTACTTTTGTGTTCGCCACATTCGATGGGTACGAGTATCCCCCGTCACCAAAGGGTGTTATTTCCAGATAATGTATTATTCGTGTTTTCGGTGTTGTTTTTGAGTTAGGAGTGTTTTCCATTATTTATGGTTTTGGGTATTGAATTTTATCCATGTTTTGGAGTATTTTTGGGTAATAGAGTTTTTATCCACGTTTACAATATTTAGACATTAAACCTTATTTACGTTTTGTAGTGAGTTTTGGGTTTTGAATTCATATCCATTCTGATTTAGAGTTTTCATCACGAAAAATGGGTTTTGAAAAGATGTTGCTTTTACGATAAATACATTTCATTTGAAAAATTATGTTTTAAATAAACAATATTTCTGTTTTTACAATTATGATGAAAATTGTTTGAACTTACTAAGCGTTAAGCCTAACATTTTTACTTGTCGTCATATGCATCAAGTCCTTGCTGGGAGAATAGTACCAATGACACCGTGAAGAGTTAAGTGCTAATTAGATGCTCGAGAAGGATATAATTATTCGATGATGTCTTCCGCACTTTAGAGATAGCAAATGTTATTGTATTTTAGTAACACCCGACCTTGACCTAGTCTTTATATAAGGTTTGGTTTATTATTTGTTGAGGTTAAATCAAGATTTTGTATTTGAGGAAATTCAAGTATTGATTTATACAAAGCGATTTATCCTTTATTTGTTGTATTATTAGAAAATTTTAAATTAATTGTTCTTTCCATATTTTGGGGTGTTACATATAGTGGATGAGTGACTCAAGTTCAAAACAACAAACTTATCCAATAACCTTCAAGTTAACATAAAATCATACGACATAATTTATTGGTGACTCACTATTTAAGGGTTATGAGGAGCTCACAAATTTTACTATCTTCCTATATGTGAGACGGCTTTTTACGCACCCCCAACGCTCACATATGTATTTGTGTGTGTATGTGTATATGTGAATATATATATATATATATATATATATATATAGGATTGGTTCCGGTGAGAAGTTGAGGTTAATATGAGAAGCGCGAGAAGTGGCTATCAACCGTTGGATGAGAAATGGACGTGCATTAGGATGAGATGCACCGGATCAATTCCCTTCTAAGTCGTAATTAATGGGAGGCATTTGATTAAAAGTGATCAACGGTTCAGATCCACTTATCACGCTTCTCACGTTAATCTTAACTTCTCACACGATCATTCGCCTATATATATATATATATATATATATATATATATATATATATATATATATATATATATATATATAGAGAGAGAGAGAGAGAGAGAGAGAGAGAGTCCCCTTCTTTTGTTAACCAGATAATTAGTGTTAACTTTGTTAACCGGGGCATTTTCGTATTTTTCATATATTGATACCACATTCCTTAAACATCTCATTTACTTGATTATTACATTACTTAATTATCATATTCCTTAAATATCTAATTTCTTCACTTAATTATCATACTCCTTAATTATCATATTCATTAAATACTAAGTAGAGTTAATTACACCGTTGGTCCCTGTGATTTACTCAAAATCTGGATATGGTCTTTTTTTTTTAAATAAGTACACTAGGGATCCTTGTGGTTTGCATTTCGTTGCACTCTGGGTCCCTAACCACAGGGACCAACAGTGTAATTACAGGGACCCAAAGTGCAACGAAATACAAACCATAGGGACCCAGAGTGCAACGAAATGCAAACCACGAGGATCCACGATGTACTTATTTCAAAATAGAGACCATATCCATATGTTGAGCTAACCACAGGGACCTAGAGTGTAATTAACTCTATTAAGTAATATCATTTAAAGTTCATTCACTTTATTGTTTCACCTATGAAAGTTCTGGTTTCACTTATGAACTTGTTTAAACTTCTATGAAATTTATAAAACTTCCTTAATTATCTTATTCACTTTCTGATTTCACCTATGAACTTTGGTATACAAAAAATTGGAACAACCAAAGTTCATACACGAATCAAATGAACAAGCTTATCTTGGAAGGTGAGATCCCAAGGTAAAGACCCAGATAAGGTTGAACTTGGTATGATTGAAAGACTTGGTTAGAGTTGAGCTTGTTATATCATTGGACTTATAACATTGGACTAAAGCCCCGGATAGGGTTGATGCCAATGTTTGTTTATCCTTGAGTGATGTTTATATAACATTGGTTTGTTGCTTACTTTTGTGTTCCGTGACAAGAAATGGTGAATTGGGTCTCCCCCGTCATCTTATGATGTTTACACATTTCCAAGGGTCAAATGATCAATTCTTACTAAATGCATTAATTAAAACTATGTATCCTTTTTAATGTTTTATAGCTTTATCATATAACTGTTTGATCTCACTAGGCGTCAATCTTAACACTTTTTCTTAAAAATGACATGTATATCAGGATCTTCTAGCAAGGGGCCCCTAAGGTTTGTGTGGAGCGTTGTGGCTAAGGCATTTTTGGGTTGCAACCTGTTGAAGGACAATTGTAGAGTTACAAGTAAAGTGTCTATTCTTTTGAAGATTGTAACGACACCCGATTGTAATCTAGATTTAAAAATGATTTAGATTAGTAGGTTGTTAACTACCATCTATTTATTGATTCTAAACTCTATTAATCTTTCCCCCTTATTGGGTGATTATGTTTGATCTAGCCATAGTTCAGTCCATTTATTCAGGTTTAAGTTTATTCCTATTTTAGGGGTGTTACAAGTTGGTATCAAAGCTTTAGTTTAAGAGAACTAGGTATGAATTTAAGATGCCTAGACTTAAGTTGACACTTTATGTGATTATTTGTGAGATATGGGTAGAACTCTTAAGATAAGAGGGTTATTGAGTCGACAAAAATACACTAATTAAGAGTTGTAATGAATGGTAACGAGGATTATTATGTGAAATGTGTTCATAACTTCACTTAGCTAATGGTATTATGAATATGTTGTCACATGAGCATACTTGATTGTACTACTTTGCGATGATTAATGAATGTAGTAGTACGTTTCAATTGTTAATCACGTATTTGTCTGATCTTTTATTCTCTTTCTCTCGTGTGACAGTCTGAAATGGTAAACAAGCATAGTAGACCACTGACTCAAGGGGACGATCACGAGGCGAGCGTGACGACTCCAAATCAAACTGGGGGAGCCAACACTACAATACCCCCACCTCTACCGCCATTCTTGGTCAAGGGACCAGAACACGTATCAAGGGTGGAGTTGGCTTCCACCAATCCGACTATTCAATAGGTGAACCTAGGGGTGTGCATCAGTTGGGTCGGGTCGGGGCGGGGCCCAAAACCGAAAACCCGATCGGATATCGGGTGAAGAGTATATACCCTGAAATCCAACCGAAAAGTGGATAAACCCAATTATTTCGGATATTCGGAAATTATACAAAAACGATTTTGGAGTTTTTCAGATATTCCAAATCATACAAAAACGATTTTGGTTTAGGAAGAATTTGGAATAGGAATAAGGAAATAGTATTTATATCTAATATTAATAATATTTTTTTTAAATAATTAAATTTTCGGATATTCGGACGGGTCGGGTGGGCGGGGTGGATATCCAACCCGATCCGATATATCTGTGAAGTTTCTCGGATTCGGGTGGTCGGGTAGTAGGATATCGGTTTTTGGGATGATTTTCGGGGTTCGGGTCGGTCGGGTTATGCTCACCCCTAGATGAACCCCCAAACTAAGTTGTTGGCTAGTGTTGTTCAGATGATTAACTTAGCCATGGCGAGGCATGAAGAAAGATTTTTGAAATTGTTGGAGTACAAGGATGCCAATAACATGAGGCATAAACCATCGCTGAAAACATGGTGGTGGGTTCTAGAGGCATCGAAAATGTGGTCAGGACTAAGGAACAGTTTATTGCTAACACAAAGCGGGGTGAGAAGACTTTCTCGTACAAGACCTTTTTATGTAGCAAGCCACAAGCGTTTTTAGGAGTAGATGATCTAGTCACATGTATAAACTAGCTAGAAGAAATCGAGCAAGCTTTTGACTCTATTGAGTGTGGGGAGGGGAAAAAGGTGAAGTTTGCGTCCCAGATATTGAGGGGCAAGGCCCTTAGATGGTGGAATGTCACTAAGTCCACTATTGAAGCGGTCATGATCCAATAATTGATTTGGGGCATGTTTAAGAAAAAGGATGAGGATGAATATTGCAACGAGAGAGCAATTGACCGCATTGAAGACAAGTTCCGGGCTCTCAAAAAGGGAGTATGTCAGTAAGAGAATACTCCAACCTCTTCATAGAGAAGTTCGACATGCTGGGCCATGTGGCCCCAAGTGAGAAAGAGAAGGTTAAAGCCTACCTTAAAGGCTTGTCGGCCGACATGATGAAGATGGTTCAGAACTCGAAAGCTCCACTCTCCGAGAAGCAATCGAGGAGGCACAACTCATGAAAGATGTCTACGATCATGGAAAAGAGGAGAAAATCGTGAAAGTGTAATATCCCAGTTATCAAGCATAATTCAATATCAAGATTTGACAATCAACGTATATTTTCTAGAGAGAGAATCATAAGTCGTATGTCTATTCAATATGAAAGTTACAATGCTTACAACTTGGTTACTTACAACACTCATACACATGGACTATTTATACTCAAGATAAACTTCACTCATGACCCTAAACTCTCAAGACATAAGAACTCTCAAAAACTTTTACATTGTTGACTTTACAAACTTTTCACATTAAATCTTGGATACAATAAAATACACTAACAATCTCCCCCTTTGTATTCAAGATTTAAAAAAATTGACAATAGTCTTCAGCTCTTGATTCTTCAAACTTTGTCTCTGGAAGCTTTAAACATTGAAGCTCTAACAATCTTTAAACTCTGATGCTTTTGAAGAATCTTGAAAAGTCATCCAAGTCTTTGAACAGTCATTTGAAATCTCTTGAAATTTCTTTGATCTTTAAAACTTCTTTGAACTCTAAGCAATCTTTCAACTTTGACTGAGGAATCTTTGATCTTGAATCTTCATCTCTCTGATCTCTGGATCGTCTTCAGAAAAACAAACTTTCTCGAATCATCTTGAATTATCTTTGAATCATCTTTGAATAATTTCTTTTCATCAGACTTGATTGAATTGAACTTTCTGAATTTCTTCCCAAGTCTTTTTCACTTTGAATTTTCTCTTTGAAATTGAAATCTTTAAAAATTATCTCCCCCTTTTTGATGATTGTGAGCATCATGATCATCAAAACTTCTTCAATTTCATCACTGTCTTTGAATAATTATCTCCCCCTTTGTGAAAAATTAACAATCTCCTCCTTTATATTAATTTGGCAATCTTCGCTCTTTGTAATGATTTGACAATCTTCGCTCTTTGATCTGAATCTCCGTCAATTCATGAGATGTATATACCCGAATCTTTTCAAATTCAGATATAATAAACGTTGTAATCCTGAATCAACAAATGATACAGTTAAAATTGCCTGTAAGTAGCACGGAGCCACTTTGTACAACGGATGTACATTGGAAAGGAGTTTTTGTAATGTTCACTCCCTCAGGGATTCCATTCAATCATCGAAAAACCACAAAGGAATTTTCTATGAATATTATGACAATAAAACATATTCCTTGTGTGTACGTGCAAGTGTGAAAATGATTGAAGCTACTCAAGCTTTTTCAGGCTCAAAATGTGTAAACTGTTTAGACAACAACAAGTATTACACGGACTTAATGTGCATGAAAGAGGTGCTAAGGTGGGGCAACTTTCCTTCTATTTCAATACCTTTCGAGTGAAGATTAGATAGCAGATATGTAGCGTCCCCAAAGAAAATGAAACATTTCTTTGTTAAGAAAGAAACGAGTGGCTGGTGGGGTTAATGCAAGAGTTGGCATGGGCTCACTGCCTTATTCAATGATGGTCACCAAAGAATGTGAACCAATCAGTAGATGTGGCTTCCCGACTCAGAAAGTGGTTGATGCAGAGTTTTGATATTCTTTTAACTCTGATCTCACACCCTCTTTCTTTTGAACATTTAAGCTCACTTCTAACCAAACTGTCCTTTACATTTTTCCGCTCCACATAATGAGAAAAACTCAACCGGATGAGTTATCTCCCCCACTCTTTGATTTAAAAAAACCCTCACCCCTCAATCACTCTAGGATTACTTCCGGGGTAGGAAACACTGGTTAACGTGAATCCATGGAAGTTTTGTTTAAGCTCTCACACTGATCCCATGTAAGTCGTAAAAAGAATGGTTGCTCAACAATTTAACTTGAACAGTTAAGAACATAATATGATAACATTGTCAAAATTTATGCTCATCAAATATATGAATGAAAATTGAGCATATGAATTTGAAGATTTCTCAAAACAAGGATATTGAATAAATGAAATGAAATCAAGAGAATTGTTTTGAGAATTTGACAATGTATCAATCAGATCAAATGTCATAAGATATGAACGTGAAATGGTTAGGGTATCAAAGAACTTGATGGTTTGTTTATATGAACGAATATAAACAATTTCACAATGAACGTACAAATATTGAAATGATGATTGATGCTCAACAACATTAAATTACAAACGGGAGTATTACCATCGAAAAATAGTTTCGTTATGAGACATGGTAATAACAAATTCAAATAAAGTACTGAACTGGTGTGTATGAATACTCGATAGTATATGGACAAGATAATACACAAGTATTGATCTTTGGAAACACACGGCTAGTTAAACTTTAAAGCTCAATAATGAAAAACATTTAAAAATCACACTTCTAAATTCATGAAATCTTTTAAGAACCAGAAATGGTTTGAACATTTAAGAAAATATTTTTCATGCTTGAAAGTTGTTCTTCTTTCAAAGTTCAAACAATCAGAGATTTAGATCAGAAGATACTTACATTTAAGCTCCCCCTCAAATCATGATAGAATGATTTATATTCTGATAAGCTCGCCCTAGATATTTGCATAATATCCTCATTTTAAACATTTAAGAACGGGTCCTGATCAGTTGTAATCAGAAACCACACTCTTGACATTAAGGTGTGGGTCTTGAATTGTGTTATTGAAGAGTCATTGTTCTTTGACTTTGAAGTCTGGGTTTTGAACTGTTTTGTTCAAAAGCCTTTGATCTTTCTCCCCCTTAAACCATGGGTGCCTACAACACAGATTTAGCTTTTGGTACCCACTGGTATTTGGGTCCTGATGTGTTAGTTGCAGTTCTTTTGTGGGTAACATAATATGAACCATACCAGTAATTGACAAAATTATTACTTACAAATTCATTTGCTCCACAGTAAGAACAACAAATTTTCTTTTGAGCAATCCTGATTAAATGATTAGTAGAATAAAACATATCAGGTTTACCAAAAGATTTATCTTTGTGTGCACTGTTCTTTTTGGCATTGGTTGTGGATGCAGATACTTTGTCATTCTTCTTTTCATCTGAAGAACCTTTAACTCTCTAGACCATTTGTTCTTTCTTTGAATGCTTTCCAAGAGATTTGACATAGAAGCTCGCTGGACTATCAACAAATTTATCATAAAATATATTAGATGGTCGAATCTGATTTGATTTGACAATGTGAGGTTTGACACTTTTCTTTTTGAAAACATTTTTCTCATGAATTGAACTTGAAGCTGTTTTGAAAGAACAGATTGATTCTGTTGAAATATCAACAGGTGATTGATTAATCACATCAGCTGAAATCTTTTCTGACAAATTAACATTTGCAGCTTCCAAGTCCTTTATCTTTTTGGATAAAATATTTCTTTCATTAGAAAGTGTGTCAAACTTTTGTTTCAAATCAGTTCTAACCATTTGTTCTTTAAGAATATATGAGGATAGAACAATTATCTTGGATGTGAGCTTAGATATTTCAGATTCAAAGATTTGACGTTCTTGTTCAAAATCCTTTTCTAAGTTCTTGTTTTGTTCAGAAATATCTTTGAAAATCCCAACATTTCTTTTTTCAGCATTTTTCTTTTCAGTTTCAAAAGACTTTTTCTTTTCTTGAAATGATTTTCTTTCTTTTTCAAGTAAGTCTTGCAGAACTGAGATTTGCTTGGGAAGTTCAATCGTTTTGTCTTCAAGAACTTTTCTCTCTTTAGCAAATGTGTCTCTTTCTGTAATTAAAATCTTTTCAAACTCTGTCACTTGCTTCGAGAGTTTCAAACATCTTAGCTCAAGATCTTTTTTCTCTTGGATAGTTTTCTTTGAAAAATCAGACAACTTTTAAGTTGAAGCATTCTCCAGATTTGCTTTGTCTTTATCTGCTTGGAGGCTTTTCTTCAGATCAACATTCTTTGACTCCAAAGTAGATATCTTATCTTCAAAAGCCTTAAATTTCTGTTGAAGCTCAACTGATTCAGCTTGCATTTCTGATGATTTTTGTTCAGTTGTCTTCAGTTGGCTTTGAAGATTGGTTATCTTTCTCTCTTTTTGTAAGATTATTTTCTCTTTAACCTCTATAATTTTTTCTTTCATTCCAATTTCGTTCTCTTTATCTTTAATCTCTTTCTCTCTTGCCTTTATGATACCTGTAAAATCAGATTGAGAATTATCAGTACATTTAGCACATACAGAAGTTTTATCAGAATTTAACAATTTAGATTTCAACTCCTGAATCTAATTTTGAAGAGCTGAATTCTAATTCTTCAGTTTATCACGTTCAGCCTCTATTGCAGGTATTTCAGGCATGTATAATACTGCAACATCTCTCCCTGACAAATAATCTTTAGACATCTTGAACAGAAAGTTATCTTGCAATGAATGATCGTTCCCAAACAATTCAGAAAAGTTGACTAAAAGTCAAACTCAGATCACCACTTGAAAAACAATTTCAGAAAAATTCTAACTTCAGAACTCGCAGACACTTGAAACTCGCAAATCAAAGAACTCGCAAGTCACTATTCACTGAGCTTCTCGCTAAACGTTTTGTGCGCGAACTAGGAACTCGCAGACCTCTGTTTGCGCGTTTTTTAGAAACTCGCACGTAATGTTGTGCGCGAAGTCACTTCTCTTAGAAAGCTTTGTGTACGTTTCAGACTTAGAATTTCGATGAGTACTTCTCGCAGACGAATGTAAACTCGCAAACCAGGTATTTAGTGCGTTTCAAACTTAGAAAATTTTAAGAATGTTAGAACTCGCAAAACATAAACTCGCATGTCAAGAAAACTCGCAAGTCACTGTGCACAAAACTTCTCGCAAGATAGCTTGTGCGTGTTTTTGCTTCTCGCATACAACCCTTAGCGTATTTTGTCACTTCTCGCAAACACATCATGCGTGGACCAACATCAAACTCGCAAAGATCAATATACTCTTCATCATGCGTGTTCTTGCTTTGCGCGAAATATAGATCTAGTGTGTTTGTTCCTTTGACTCACAGATCGATCCAGAAATCTCAAAGATCAATATACTCTTCATCATGCGTGTTCTTGCTTTGCGTGAAATATAGATCTAGCGTGTTTGTTCCTTTGATCAATATACAGATCGATCCAGAAATCTCAAATAACCTGCAATTTGATTTACAACTTGACCCAATACGATCGAAATACAATTCTAACACTTTTCTAAACAACAACTTTAACTAAAAACACAAAATTACAATGCTCATCAAGATTTTACAGTGTTCGTGAATATTTTTCAAGAAAACCAAAAATTCAAAAATTGAAATTGATTTAGTGAGAAAATTGTGATCAAATTTAAACAAGAAACATTCTAAAACAGTATTCGATTACAATGGAATCGATTTCACACACAAACAACAACTAAAAAAATTTGATTCAACAGTGACTTTCTGCGTGTTCTTGATTTTTCAAGAATTCGATCCAAATTTGATGATGTATCCCTTCTGAATTTGATTGGGGTCGGCTCTGATACCAATTGAAAGTGTAATATCCCAGATTCCCAGTTATCAAGCACAATTCAATATCAAGATTTGACAATCAACGTATATTTTCTAGAGAGAGAATCACAAGTCGTATGTCTATTCAATATGAAAGTTACAATGCTTACAACTTGGTTACTTACAACACTCATACACATGGACTATTTATACTTGAGCTAAACTTCACTCATGACCCTAAACTCTCAAGACATAAGAACTCTCAAAGACTTTTACATTGTTGACTTTACAAACTTTTCACATTAAATCTTGGATACAATAAAATACACTAACAAATCGGATTTGGATAAAAGAGGAAGTGGGAGGGCAATTATGTGCCTTCCAAGAAGCCAAGAACTTTCATCAACTACCGCGGGGCTGATCCTAGGCGAGAAATTAGGTGGTGCCCCAAGTGCCGAAGCAAGCATTTCGGCCCATGCAACTCTAATTATGAGAGTTGTTTCAAGTGTGGAAAGTTTATCACGTCCATAACGATTTCCCGGTCAAAGGGCTAACTTGCTATGAGTGTAAGGAGTCAGCCCATGTCCGAAGTGAGTGACCTAAGCTAAAGTCAGGAGGGTCCTAAGGAAAGAAAGAGAATTCTCCCAGAGTAAAGGGAGGGCATTTCAAATGACTGCCGAAGAAGCGAAGGCGTCAACGGATGTTGTGTCGGGTACGTTTTTCGTTAAATTTGTACCTGCGCATGTATTATATGACTCAGCTAAATCAGATAGATTAAAAGCACTATGTGAAATATTCGGTTTTTTCCTCTTCCTTTATCCCATAGGTGCATCTTATTTTTTTGTGTCGAGTTCTTTTTGTCAAAGATTATTTGTACCTGTTAGTACCTTAGGAGATGCCTTCATAGTAGAAGTAGCTAATGGCAGTCGGGTCATCATTCGTGAAGTTCTCAAATGTTGTGTTTTCGAAATAGAGGGGAAGAAGTTTTCGGTGAAGCTTCTTTTGATGCCCGTTGGTGGGTTTGATGTGGTAATCGGAATGGACTGGTTGGTGGGAAACCAAGCCGAGATTCTATGCTTCAAGAAAAATGATCAGGATTCCTTTGTCGGAAGGTGATGTGATGCTCGTCTATGAGGGGAGGAGAATGAGGGACGTCGTAGTTATTTCAATGGCGAAGGCGCGTAAATGCTTTGTGAAAGGGTGCTCTTCCTATTTGGCATACGTGTTGGATGCCAAATTAGAAAAGAAGAAGCTTAAAGACGTCAGGGTCGTTCATAACTTTCCTTATGTATTTCACAACGACTTGCCTGGTTTTCCACCCGACCTACAAGTAGAGTTACGAATCGATCTAGTTCCAGGGGCCGTTCTAATTTCTAGAGATACTTATCGATTGCCACCGTCTGAAATGCAAGAGATTATGTCACAACTATAGGATCTTTTGGAGAAGGGTTTTGTGAGATTGAGTTAGTCATCCTGGGAGCTCTGATCTTATTTGTGAACAAGAAGGATGGCACAATGAGGATGTACATCGACTATTGGGAACTAAACAAGACGACCGTGAAGAACAAATACTTGCTCCCAAGAATCGATGATTTGTTTGATCAACTTCAAGGGTCGGGGTGTTTCTCGAAATTGATCTCCGATCGTGGTATCATTAAGTGAAAGTAAAGGAAGATGATATGGCAAAGACAACGTGTAGGACACGATATGGTCATTATGAATTCTTGATAATGTCATTCGGTTTAATGAATGCACCAGCAGTGTTCATGGATTTGATGAATTGAGTGTTTCATCCTTTTCTTGACAAGTCAATAATCGTATTCATCGACGACATATTCGTTTACTCCTAGAATGAGTCTGATATGAGCTACTCCTCTGGGAATTCTTAGAATTGTTGAGAAATGAGAGGTTGTATGCCAAATTATCCAAGTGAGATTTTTGGTTAAAGGAAGTTCAATTCTTGGGTCACATAGTCAACCATGGCGCGGTAAAGGTGGATCCATCTAAGATTGAAGTGATCATGAACTGGGAGCCACCCAAGAGCCAGTCTGAAATTCGAAGCTTCTTGAGTTTGTGGGCTACTATAGGAGATTTATTCAAGATTTCTCCAAGATCGCTTCTTCTTTGATGGCTTTGACTCAGGAAAATGTAAAATTGGTTTGGACCGAGACTGAAGAGAAGGCCTTTCGGACTCTTCATAAGAAGTAATGTGAAGTTCCAATTATGTCGTTGCTAGGAGGGTCCAAGGACTTTGTGGTATATAGTGATGCATCTAAGATGAGTTTGTGTTGCGTTTTGATGCAACGAGGCAAGGTGATCGTCTATGCATCAAGACAACTTAAGGAGCACGAGAAAAATTATCGTACTCATGACATGGAGTTAGCGGCGGTGGTGTTCCCTTTAAAATTATGGTGACACTATCTTTACGGTACTAAGTGTACACTTTACACCAACCATAAAAGCTTGAAGTATGTTTTCGATCAGAAGGAATTAAACATGAGGCAATGGAGATGGTTGGAGTTACTCAAAGACTATGACTATGAGCTACTTTACCACCCGGGTAAAGCAAATGTTGTAGCTGATGCATTAAGCCGGAAGCAGTACAATGATGGTGTTGGGATCACCCTTTCTAGAGTCTATTTGGTGTCCAGTTTGATCGAGAGGATTAAGACTTCACAAGTCAATGCGTTGTTGGAAGAGAATCATAAAGGTGAAGTGAAGGCGAAACAACACTTACTGTTTACGAAAGCTGGTCGGGGAGTAAAATTATTCAAATGGCGTGTTTGGGTACCTAAGATTGGGGGTAACCGTGATCTACTCCTTAAGGATGCTCACAAGCCTAAATATTCAATACGTCCGGGTAGCACAAAGATGTATAGGGACTTGAAATTGAATTACTGGTGACTCGTCATGAAACTAGATGTGGCTAAATAAATGGAGCGTTGTATGATGTGCTTGCAAGTAAAGGCAGAACACCAACGACCATAGGGGAGTCTTCAATCCCTGGAGATCCTGAAGTGGAAGTGGGAACATATCACCATGGACTTCATGACTAAATTGCCGAGAACTTTGAGAGGTCACAATATGATATGGGTTATAGTGGATCGCCTAACTAAGAGTGCTCACTTCTTGGCAGTGCGGGAAACGTTACCGATGGACAAGTTGGCAAAGTTGTATATCAATGAGATGATTTCTAGGAACGGAGTGCCTTTGTCAATTGTATCAAATCGGGATAGCCGGTTTTCTTCCAACTACTGGGATGGCTTGCAAAAAGAATTAGGTATGAGAATGAAGTTGAGCACAATCATCCTAAAAACGGATGGACAAAGTGAGCAGTCAATTTAGATTTTAGAATACATGTTGAGATCATGCGTTATCGACTTCGGTAGTAACTGGGACTCTCATATTCCCTTGGCGGAGTTTGCCTACAACAATAGTTACCACTCGAGCATCGGGATGGCACCTTTTGAAGCCTTGTACGATCGGAAATGTAGAACTCTCGTATGTTAGGTTTAAGCTGGAGAGAAACAGTTTGTCAGACCTGAGATTGTACAAGAGACTGCTGATAAAAAGTGAAAGGCATTAAGGATCGATAGAAAGCGGCTCAAGACCGACAAAAGAGTTATGCCGACAAGAAAAGGCGACCAATCGAGTTCCAAGTAGGTGATTGTGTCATGTTGAAAGTGTCTTCGTGGAAGAGAATTATCCGTTTTGGGAAGTGCGGGAAACTCAGTCCTTGCTTCATTGGACCTTTAACGATATTGGGTCGGGTTGGTCTACAAGCTTACAAGTTAGACTTACCTCTTGAAATGGATAGGATTCACCCTACTTTTCATGTGTATTATGTGAGGAAGTTTTTGGTGGAGGAATATGGTGTCATTTCTCTCTCGGAGATACGAGTGGATGAGAACAACCGGTGCATGGAGGAACTAGAAACAATTCTAGAGAAAAAGTCCAAGAAGGTGCGTCACAAAGAGGTCGTATTCCTCAAAGTCTAGTGAAAGCACCATCAAGGCATTAATGTGACTTGGGAATCCGAGGAAGACATGAAGAGACGTTACCCTTACTTATTTGTGTAATGTAAGATTTCGAGGATGAAATCAATTCCAAAGTCGGGAAGATTGTAACACCCAGAATTTCGTTTACCTTTAGCTTTAACTAAACGCTTAGTTTTATCCCTAATAATCTCTAATTTAGTGAGGTTTTACTTGGTTAAAGTTTTGGTAGAAAGTCACTTGAGAAAAACCAAGAAACTGCAAGTTTGGGGTGCAAGTCAGTTTGACTGTGAGTTAACTCACGGTGAAACTAGCGCCAGTCACTGGAGGTTTGAGACAGAGAGCACCTTGAGTTAACTCACGGTGAAACTAGCACGGGTGAAGGAAAATGTTTCGGGCGACTTTTCCGACGAGTTAACTCGCGTGGAAATACACGGTGAGGCCTGATTATGTGCAATTAAGGCTGAGTTTTGGGTCTTTCACTCTCATTTCCTCACCAACACCCTCTTGCTCAATTTCCTCTCTTCTCTCTTAATTTATTTCAATTATGGAAGAACTTCAAGCTCTTTCCCAACCTTTTCAAAGAGTTTAATCATCAATCCAAGCTAGGATTCAATGCTAGATCAAGGCTCAAGCTCTCATCTCTCTCTTTAAGGGGTTTTGTTGATTTTCTAGGTTTTCACCAAAACCTAGCATTGTGAGTTCATTCTACACTTTTATAAAACCATATACATGTTAAAATAATTTATTTTACTTCCTCTAAGTTTCATTTCAAGTATTTCATGTTTGTTTGATTTTGGACCAACTATTGGCACAAAATTAGACCAAATCGCATCTATTGAGTTGAAATTGGGTTAGCGTAATTTGAACCCAACTCAACCAGATGAACTCGATGTCTTTCTAAATTATGGTTTTAATATAGTTATTTTGTTCTTGATTAATATATGTACATTAGTCATTAGACAAACCCGTAATTAGCTATATCAAAATTATATTACAATTTCAAGTTTCAGCCGTAATTTTACTTTTATATTTGCCTGAACCTTAAAAAAAGTTTAGTTGGTTAGTGTTTTTTGTATGCTTTCATTTTGATTCTACTTCTTTTAAACACAAACGCTTAGCTAGATTGTGAAACGATGTATCAAAGTTTCAACCCGACCAACCCATACCAACCTGCATGGTTTGTATTGGCTTGGGTTGCAGTTTTGATTGGGTTGGGTTTGGTTGGGATTTTCTAACCTCAAACATTGGATTGGATTGTTCAAATGTCTTCAACCCTGCCAACTCAACCCATGTGCAACCCTAGTCATAGTATGACTCTCAATGATTTTTGTTTTCTTTTTTCTTGATTCAATATTGTCTCGTAGGTCCAATATTGTTGCCGCCTATAGTTTGGTTGTTGCATAAGGCTATATAGATTTGCTTAGACCACACAACACACTTCTTAGAGATGTTTAGACCATTTTAAAATATCATATAACTATAATCTTGAGTTTTCCCAAGATTTCAAACAAATTGAACATCATATAGGGTTGTATAGGGTTAGTTTGAACATAACGTCCACTATATGCAAGCTTCTAAAGTTGAACTTAGCTTAATGTTACATTATGGTGCTTATATAATTATGAGGTGTTTATTACGAAAAACACATCATCAATCAAGAACAGTAACAAAAATCGACGTGGGGATGAGCCCGAGCTTGAATACGTTCCAAACCCTTAAAAATTAATATGTTCCATTTGTTTTCATATTAAGTAGGGGCACTCTTCAGTCTTTCCGTCCAGCAAATGAAAACCCTTCGTATTAATGGGTAATATGTTCTTTCCGACATGATTCTCTTCTACCTCACCATATATTTCGTTTTATTTGAAGTTATGCGTGGAAAAAATAAAGTACATTATTTTTTCTATTCGAAATATGTCTTCTCTTTAAATTGTTGGATGAGAAACGAACCTAACATGGTCTCAATTTGCCGAACTCTATTAATAACAAATACTTGGATAGCAATAAATAGGGTTTATGGTTGGGAAGATGTTCGTTGTATGATTCTATTAATTGAAGTAAGGAGTTTTCTTTATAATGACGCAACTGGAAAAAAGAATATATGTATTTGATTCTTTTATTATGTAATAAATACATTGTGGTTGTTAAAAAGTTAAATCTTAGATCATTAATTATTCATGTGTCGATCATATTTTGCCCATTGATCTTATTTTTGGTCTAAAAAAGGTAAATGGTTTAAACAGTTCAAAAAGTGAGATTATGTCGAGGCTTATTACGGATAAAAATGACCCAGGGGGTTACCGTACGTGTAGGTTTAGGTTTATAATTTTGGAATATTTTGAATTTACATTTTGTACACATCTCGTTAATTTTGATAGAAGATAAATTTATTATATCTTGATTTCTTTATATCTTTTTTGAAAGGGTATCTTGGGCCTATGGCCTAGACGATTTCTCTATATCTTGTTGGGCACAAAATAAAGTTTAGAGCCTATGGCGTGTAACTCAGTTGGCAATGGGGCGGGGAGACTTGCCCAATAACTAACAGGTCATGGGTTCGATCCCAGCCCCCCCCCCCCCCCCCCGGGGAGCTAGCCACACCAGCTGAGTGAGCCTAAAAATGTCGCCTCATACGGATGTTCGAGTAGGCAGACTCAGGTATGGGGTCGGTCAGGGTTGCCGGTATCAACCTTTTGCCCAATAAAATAAAGTTTAGAATAATGATATGAAACTCGGATATCAACTATGCGGAGTGTGCTAAATATTAACAAATTTTGGGAGCTTTAGGTTGAATGTTATTGAAAAAAGAAATCGATGGATATGTGTTTGTTTGAAGGACTACCACGATAGCAACCGGAGAATTCAAAACAAATAATCGTCGGAAAATAGTTGGTTGAAATTGAAGATGATGTGGCGTGTTATAGAAAGAACAAAGCACATTCACAACTCCAAACACCACCGATAACTGGTTAGAAAATATTCGAAAAGATCAAGAATGTGAAACCCAAGAACAGTCAAGAACAATGAAACTGATATTTATTGTTAATAAAGCCCGAAAAAAACTCTATCCGGCCACCAAAAAACCAATTTGACCCATATTTCACACCCAAAACCCACCCGTATTTAAAGACATGTTCCTTCTTCTTCCTTTTTTTTTTCTTACTTGAACCAAGTTTAATAAAAAGTCTAGTCCCAAAATGCAATAGTTTGTAAAGCAAGTTTTTTATAGGCAACAAATTTTATTGGAAACAAATCAAATACAAATAAGTCTTCAAAGTTTTTCTGCAAGATGCAGAAAAAACTCGGTGGTACTAAATAAAACATGTCAAAAACACATTAACAAAACAAAGACCAAACCCAAAATTACAGTTCAATAATATAGCTGCCTACAGATACAGCTCATTTGAGTCACGAAAACACATAACTTATCATCCACTGAACATTATGAACTAAAACCCCGAACCAAAATCTTGAATGCAATTCCACTGTTGCAATGCATGATCCCGTTTGTAAAGTAAGTTTTACATGTAGTTGTTGCCGTTGTATTGTTATGATGATTTTAAGTTATAAGTGTTGGTTCCGTTGTTGGTTGTATGATTATTTAATAGTTGATCCATTGATTTCCTTGTAAAAAGAATGAATTTTAAACGCTTTTGTAATTTTTTTGTTGAAAAATGTAACACGTTTGTGGGGATCGGTTGCATTTTTGGGATCAGGGTGGAGCGATGTTACATTTTACCAAGAACGAAATAAATATATTTAAACAAAAATAGATGCCTTAATGCATACGCTTGATGTCTTTCACTTTGAATCTTACACATTAGCGTAATCAATTTCATTGTACGTTATATATGTAGTTCACTTGTACTTTGTCATTTGATTAGATTTCTTCTATCATAAAAGTGTTACTTTATTTCATAAGAATTATTCTATTCTTACTTTATACCGTAAAAGAGGAGTAAACTCTACTTTTGGGTATTGAGGTTTAGTAAAACGTCTGAAAATAAGACATGAACTTTGATAGGTTTAGAAATCATCTTTATGGTTTGCTTTGTGCTTTGAACTTGGTCCTTAGTCCCTAACTCCGTTAAATTTTACTTGGTTTTTAATGCACACATAGATAAGTAATGGTGAAGGTGAAGGGGTTGGGGGAAGCCGACAAACGGAGGGATGGTGAAAGGGGTTGGGAAGAAGTCAGTTCTGCTTGGGTTACGAGTTGGAGATGATGACCGGCAATGGAGGAAAGGTGCGTGGTTGCCGGTGACGGCCGATCCTGATGAACACGAGATGGACCTAATCTAGGGGTTTAAATAATATATACACTATATAATATATTAATATTATTGGGTAAAAATGAGATAAAAATAGAACAGACCATAATACTCCTCATTTAACGGACATTTTTTCAACTAAGGCATTGTTTGGCAAAAATAAGTTAGCTTCCTAGGCCTTTGGCCCAGACTAATCCATTGGCAAATAAACCGACCGCTAAAGCATGCAGCCCTGAGGTTAAGGAATCGAACCCGGGTTGAACGCTATGAACTCCCCAGGTGATTACCGCTACACCACAAGCCTTGTGGTTAAAAAAAATAAAAATTAAAAATAAGCTAGCTTATTTTCTGAATATATGTTTGGATAACCATAAGCTAGCTTTTTGATAAGTAGCTTATGAGAAGTTTTTTATGATTATTCCAATTATACCCTCATTAATATTCATTATTATATATTAACTATTAATTATAAATAAATATTAATTATTTAAATTTATTATTATTAATTAATAAATATTAAATAATATTATCTGAAAATTATAAAATAAAATTTAATTATACGTTGATATTAATTTTTAATTATTTAGAATTATTGATAATTATATCAACTTTTTTTTTAAATTGATAAATATATTTTAGTTATCAATTATTATTATTTGATTGTTTTTTCCATATTATATGCAACGGTTATTTAAAATTATAAGTTAATGTAGATTTTTATAAAATTTGATTAAAATTCGAAATTTATAATATATATGATAATAAATTTCAATATATTATATTACTATAAATTTAGTTTAAAATTTGGTTTTAAAATTTATTTGTATTAATTAACATATTATATTACTATAAATTTGTTTTTATTGTATTATTAAATATTATAATTGATTATTTTTTCTAGATGTTCTTTTTGGTAATTTTACATGCTTATAAGCTAGTTTTTGCCAAACGTGACTTTCATCCGCTAGCTTATCAGTCACCAGCAAGCTTATCAGTCATAAGATAGCTTATCAGCTAGTTTGCCAAACATAGCCTAAGTTTAGTGACCAAAGACCATTTTCAAAGCAAAATATAAACTACAAAGATTATTTCTAGACTTTATCAAAATTCAAGTCTTACTTTCAAACTTTCCACTAAACCTTAAGGACCAAAATTAGTGTCTACTCTTATAAAAGTCTATTATCAGAAAAGGTAGAACAGATGGATGCAAGAGTAGCTCGTACCCTAACATTACATCCATATGTGATATGATATACTTCTTCAAATCTCTTTCTACTGATAAGATTTATCTGTAGTTATGTAGCAGACATTTTCTGGGATCAGAAGGAACTGCTATAATGATCACAAGTGGTCCATATAGGGGCGGAACTATGAATGCCCCAATAGAGACCCTAAAAAGAATTGAGGTATGAAAAGTACACACACGAAACTTTGAGGACTGCTATGGGATATTAGAACATACTAGGGACATCAACCAAAAAAACAAAAATCTCGCAAAATCAGCCAAAAAATAAATAAAATCTGTAGAAATCAACCAAAAAACTAAAAAAATCCCTCAAAAAGGTGGAGTTCAGCTAAAAATCCATCGAGCGATTTACGAGTCTTTGATCCACCATAAAGGTGCACCCGCTCGGCAAAAATCTTAAGTCCATTGTTGGGTCCATAATGACTGACTCGAAGCATGCATGAAAATAACCACGTGGAGCGTCAAAGCAGGGTGTACTCCAAGTCATAAGACTATGAGGAGCCGGTCTTCCTAGTCCCATTTCAGCTCTTTTTTTCAATTCTTTCTATTAGCTTCAGGGACCGCTGAAAAAGATGCGCCATTAGAGTGAGTGTGTGTCACTAATATAGAAAGTTAAGGCTCTAAGCTCCACTCCTTCGATAGATTATCCGCATCGGATCAAGAGATAAACAAAAAATCAAAGGTAAATCCCCTGTTAATCTGTGACAACAGTGCATGTGTGAGGTCCCGGGTTCAAACCCAAGCAACACCCCTCTTCCCATGACGATCGTGGGACCAGTGCAGTGGGGTCGCTACAGAGGATAGCGAATACCCTTTTTTCATGATCGACAGTACACACGACAATACTCTATTGACTTGACTTGTATCTTACGCAATAAAAGTTATACCTTTCTAGATTTGTTAGCTCTAAAAAAAGCCAAGTAAAAAAACATAACTACCACTTAAAAGTTTTAAATACCTTTAGAAGTGATTCACAACATTTACTCATATCTTCCCACCACTACAAGAAGAAAAACATAGGGTGTTAAATTCATGTTTAAATCTAAAACTACAGGCAGTACAAACTACAGGTGTTAGAAATGTACCTAATTTTTTGGCAACCAAAATCCAGGTGTTACATGCCCCATATACCGCGAGCCGTTGCCACTTTGCTGTTGGGCTTTGATGTTAATTCGAATAATATCCGAGCGAATGTATCCGAATATTTTCCATCTGAGAATAGTATCTCTGCAAATGCGTTCTCATAGGCCAGGAGCAGAGGCCGGTTTTGTGGCTCTGAGACTAAGCTTTCTAGTATCATTGCTGCTTTCCTACACACTTCTGGTACTGGATGTGGTGCCTTGATCACTTTCAGCAACCGGTCAACCGCCCTAAGCAATTAGATATAAGCTTACGGTCAGTTTTACCGACCGTAGAAATAAGCCAATAACAATTTGGCCCGTTTTTTGGTGATTTTCTCTGGTTTTCTTGAACAACAATCCTCAACAAAATGATGTCGGTGGTCATGGAAATTGTGTTTTGTGGCATCCAACTTGCATCTTGACTACTAACCAAATCTTTGTTTAGTACTCCCTCCATCCCAAAATAAATGTTCACAATGAAAAAGGAACATAGTTTTAGAAATGTGTAATTATTTCGCTTTTTAATTAACTATACGACGGTTTTACCATTAATAATGGAGAGAGTAATTAATATCTTTATCTCATAATTAAGGGTAGAATTGGAAATTAGGTACTTAATTTTGAAAGTAGACACTTATGGACAAACTAAAATATAAATGTTGGACACTTATTTTGGGATGAAGAGAGTAGTATGATTTGTTTTCTTGCAAAACGAACAATGTTGTCGTATTATAACAAATTCCACAAAGTGAGCAGAAATCAGTGTTGAATTGCTAGAACGCACTATGAATATTGCAAATTCTTTTGTGCATGGCCTAAAATGCAAGTAACACATTCAAATTCAAAGATACCTTTCTCATACTCCCTCCGCCCAAAACAAGCGTCCATGTTTATATTTTTAGTTTGTCCCAACATAATAATCTACTTTCAAAAATAAGTGTCTACTTTCCAATTCAACCATTGTCTATGAGAAGGAGAAATTTGTTACTCCCTCTATTAGTAATCAACTAAATTGTCATTTAGTTGATTAAATAATAATTACACATTTCTAAAACTTTGTGCCTTTTTCATTGTGGATATTTGTTTTGGGGCGGATGCAGTATACATTATCGGATTCTGCATTTCCCTGCCCTAATACGGTTGAATATTTTACTTAAATGAAGCAGTTAATTTCTGTTAAACTGAAATGAAGTTAAAAGGAACATCTCACCATCGTTCACTGGCAAGCTTCAATCGACAGTCCATGTTGACTTCTGCAAGGTTATAAAGTGCCCCCACTGCAGCAGCTTGTGCATCCACAGCTGGCAAGCTCAAAAGATCAACCAACCGCTTGTAGATCTGCAAGCCCCATCAGAACTGTTTAGACGGAAGTTATTGAACCAAACAGAAAAGATTACAAAAAATAAAAGCAACCACAAACCTGTGGAGCAGAAGGAAGAAGAAAAGGTTCATTCTCGGGGTTTATTATCAAACGCCCAAGCAACTCCGCAGCTGCACAATGCCAAACTTTCACAGCAGATCCCAATATTCCCATGATTGCTTGAACAGCTCGTTTCTCTCTTTTTATCAAAAACAACAAAAATTCATAAGCATCATGCATTTTTTTATTGTAGGATGTTTAGAACCAAAATAGCCAAAATAACATATAGATTCTTACGTTATTTTGATGTAGGATGGCTTTGATGAGCTAAAGATTCGAAGGTCCAGTAATGGGGCCAAATTCACAATTGTCTCAAGGCAATTCGTTACGAGTTCCTCATCCTCTGTCAATAACAAAGAACGGTTATTATCAAACATGGCCCCCATTGATGCATTATTACTTTAATAGCCAGAAGAATAAACAAAATCTTCTGCCTAATTGAGTTACAGGAATGCAAGAATTTACTTTATGACGGAAGAAGTCACATATGAGTCTGGATTGCAAGAAGAAACTGATAATAAACTAAGTAAACCGATTGACAACCAGAGTATTGTGCTAATCAGCTGCAGATGCACACCGCTTACTAGTGATAAGACCAAGAAGATTTACTAGACAACATAAATGATGAGACCTTTCTTGCAAAATTCATCAAGTGCTAAACCGTTAAAAGAAATGTTAATTGATTTCTTCTAACTAACAACTTTATCATTCAATGGTTTTTCTGTAAAGGCCATAAAAATGAACACTCTATTATTGTGAGAGCATAATAAGTACATGAATTCACCAAAAGGACGAAACATGATTAAAATTAAAGAAAGATCCACATGTCCAACTCCTTTGGTTGGTGCATAAATGCCAAACATGCCCAGCATCTCACGAATAGTAGGCGGCTCACAAGAAGTACCACCCAGCTGTTTGCAAACAAAGTAGCAACCTACCTTGATAGGTAATAGGTTTGGCATTGCTAATTAAAATATTAGTGGAGATGTGTGATCAAACTCTGATCAGTAAGCCAAAAACACTATAGAAGGGAGTAGAGAGAAAAAGTATAAGGGATGGTACCAACATAGTAGTGCTATTACTAAATAAGTGATGTATAGTACAATAAGAGCAAAAGGGGAACTCTTGGATGGGTATTGTTACTTGTTAGTGATCAGTTAGCAAAAACACTATAGAAGGGAGTAGAGAGAGAAAGGGTTGGTATCTCGTTTTGTAATCAATTTTGGCATGAGCCATGAGAGTAAACCAGCTACTCAAATTTCTGGGATTCGTTATGAAATCTTTTCCACTTTCTGTTGAGGAGTAATACATCTCACATCAATGTGCAGAAATTCTCATTGTCACAATGAATCTCCACTAAACCACATGAAGAGTCGTCCACTCCTTAAAGTCAGTTTGGATGCTGTATACAACATGTTCCAATACTTGGACTGTAACAGAAAGAAAAACAAGTATGCTTCCAGGACACAAGATTTTTTGAAAGAAAATGCAATATCCACTATATATCTAATGTAATAAAAACATATACAAGCGGCATAAAAATAAGCTACAACCCTCATGTATCCTTGAAAGGCATACAAAAGATAGCACGTCTTGGAACGCCTTTAGGATACCTTAAAAGTTAAGATGTATAATTGATAACTCCAGAACAGGAGTTATATGCTATAGCTGAAAGTTCTTAATAGATAGATGTTGTGATCTTTTTGTCTAAGTCTGTCTTATTTGAACCTTTTTACTTGTCTTCTTTCTGAGTTGATGATGGGTGGACTTTAGGTGGTAGGGTGTAGATCTTTTGGTTTGCACTTGATGAATATTTTTCAAAGGCACTTTAGGTGGTGTAAGACGTATTACAAGAATAAGGTGGGATGTGCATCTTCTGTGGCTAAGGGACAAGGCGTGGAGTTGAAGTAGGAAACAGAAAGATGGTGGTATCAAGACTCAGGAACCCCCTTTTATTAAGCTGACCTGGACCTCTCTTCCGAGTTCCGACTATACGTGAATCAAACCGGTGGTAGCATAACAGGTGGCTGGAATAGCAGTTGTCCCGGCGGCCGGTACTTTAGCACATAAATGGAAATAAAGCAAGAAGTACAAGGACTACAAAATTTTGCAAACTTGCTACATGAAGGCAGGCACAACAGTGCTAGTACAAGCTAAAAAAGGAAAAATCCAAGTTAGGCACGACAAAGTAGCACAAAAACAAAGGTAGCAGTGCATGCCAGTCCCCACTACAAGACAACTATGGAGACGAAAGAAGAAGACCAAGTCCCAAAACGTAGAAGATGAAGTGCAGCCCTGCTGAAAGAGGAGTCTTTTCCTTAGTTTCTACAAAAGCAACAGCTGAAGAATCCTCTCCTTTTTGGTTCCATCTTTAAGTTGTTTTCTTATCAGGAACATGTCATTTTCTGTTATTTTCACTATGTCATTAATGGACGAAGTTAATTACGATGACTTATTTAAGTTAACTTAGATGCTGGATGGGCTATAGCCTGAATGTCTTGTATTGTTTTATTTTAACAAGAGTTTTTATTCCTTTGTTTATTCACTGTGGAGTGGTTGCACCACTAGTGGGTAAACAAGTTACACCTTGCCCTCACGCCAAAGAAAGTTGTAATGGATTTACTTGTTTTTCCTATTTGCGCAAATTACTTTGTTTAGGGTTATTTATATTCATTGTGTCTAACATTGGAACTACTCTCAATCTAATGGTTATAGATAGGGTTTCCAGCTTCCGAGAGGCTGGAGTCTCTCCCAATTTCCCGCCCAATTTGGTTTCACTCAAAACAGAATCCTCCAATCCACTCCTTTCTGTTGTATTTAACAGTCCCCACTCTCACTAACGAACCAAGTCTTTTGACTAAAATGCCCTCCCTAGCCACTTATTCCCGGTACTTCCTAATCCAACCTACCTAGCCATCAACATTGACCAACTTAATGACCAACCACTTAATACGGAGTATAACAATTTTCTAGTCAATTCTTTAGTTGTACGATTTACAGACTAACTTCTGGAGGAATGAAGGTTATATTAGTCTGAGTAATTACAAAGAATGGTAATACAGATTATTAGTTGGAAAATATGTTATTTACTATTTGCATCTTCGTCTTTGATAAGAAATATTCAGCATTTTATCATCTCACCTGTAACATGGTCCTCAATGCACTGGAATATTGTTTCCAAGCAGTGACGATGCTGGCCCATGATGACTTCATTTTCGGGCATAAAAGAGAAGTTGCGGAGAATATTTGATGCAGCAACTGCACACTGCTGCTTTTCTGCCCGCCCTTCATCATCCAGATTAAACAGACCATCCTCAGCAAGCCACCATTCCGAAGGCTGAGATTTAGTTGCCTTTTTCTGCACAGATGCCTCTGAAACAGAAGCAGATCCTATGCTGCCATTAAAAAAATAAAAATTAATGGTTACGTTACTTACGTATGAAACCTTCTACATCAAGAATGTGGAAAACCTAAATAAAGAAATGGTCATGAAACTTACTTTGGATGGGGCGCATCATTTGAGCCTAACGCTTTGTACTCATTTCCAAAACCAGTAACAATGGAGTTAGCACCTAGTGACCGTGTTCGTGGAGTCTTTATGAGCTCTTTTGGGAGTGCAATATCACGCCAGTCATCTATCTGTCCTTATTGCACATACAAAATATATAAGAACAATAGTAGTTTTTACAAAATTTAAAAAATGAAGATGATTAAAACACAAGATACAATACTGAAAATTTATATAAGAGTGTTCACATACAACTTGTAAAAGAGCATCAAGCAATCCAGGTATTTTCGCCAAGGGGGTTGCATCTTTGCGCACTTCATCTTTCTCTTTGAATGAGAGCAAAGTTAGAGTATTTAGTGCCCATGTCAACTCACTCTTCAATCCACTTTGCAGGGCAAGAACAATCCTTTTATTATTCTGATCTGAACATGAAGATAAAGAATTTGAGAAGTAATGATTACATGACGTTGCATACTTGCATATCAATCAAGTAATGTAAAAGAAACCATTGTATAGATGCAATAAGCAATTTATTCCAAGATTAAAGCTCTCCTTCAGAAAGAGCATTACTCTTAATGGAGCCAATTTTATATGAAATCAAGTGCATGGGTTGGGTCCATGTCTGTCATACAAGCACTTCGGGGATGTCTGCCTGGTGTTAGGTCAACACAGAAATAATTTACTGGGACATGTAACGACAAGTTGAATCTGTACCATGCGTGCAGAATTTCAAATTGAATATGTACAGCGGTGAAGCGTACTACTAAACGTGATCAAAATGACAGACAACCGATTGTATTTTGCATCCATATCTGTATAACATAAGAAATAACTATCATTTTATTCGCGAATGTTACAGGGCTTTGTTCTATACAAGATGCATCATCATCAGTATCAATTGTTACTCACTCCGTCCCAAAAGGGTAGTCCATGTTTGACTTCTAACCATGAATGGTCTACTCTTCAGTGTTGCAATTGATAAGAACTGGTTTTGTTATTAAAAGAATTGTAAACTGCACTAAGAATATAGAAAAATTATTAAAATAACAAGCCTTTATCCCCAACTAGTTAAATAGAATATATACAAATCCCATAACGCATCGATTACGAGGTGAGACAAATCAAACAATTAAGAGTCTAAAACATAATCAACATCCTTGCAAGCTCTCGTATGTAGAGCCAATTCCTTAGATATGTTTTGGATCTTTCAGATTTGCTTTTGACCGCTTCCCCTATGTCAGTCTTGGCATGTCCTTACCTCTTCTAACAACCTCACATCCCTTGTTGATCGTGCATCTAAAGATCGCATCGCATATGATCATATCATCTGGAACATTGCATCAGTTACAATAAACTGGAGCTACCCCTAAATTCTTCTAAAGCAAACAATTTTGACCTCCAAAGCAGCAGACTTGCCCAATAACCTCGAAATCAACTTAGAACAATAATGGAAGGCATTGATATCCCACAATTTTGAGCTTATAAGAAGCTTATAATTCCAATTTTCTATCCATGTCGGATGAGTTGTTACAAGCTCCCCCACTTAAATTCTTGACTTCCTAGGCATGCCTTCCCAGAATCCTCCATGTAATCGCGATGTGGATTTGCCTAAGATGTTACAAAAATCCCCCCTCAGGGACTCATCACTCTCAATGAGGTTTGCCCCACTAGCTCGATGGTACAAGAATTGGCTCTGATACCATTTGTAATGCCCCATGGCCCAAAGCAGCAGACTAACCCAATAACCTCGAAATCAACTTAAAACCATTGGGAAAGTTATTGGTAACCCATAGCCCACAACTTTGAGCTTGTAATAAGCTTACAGAATCCAATTTTTTATCTGTATGGGACGGGTTGTTACAGGCGAGGAGAAGGGTTAGGTCGAGGAGGATGTGGGATGAGCAATAAAGAAGGGCCATAGCTGCCTTGGACATTTCCAAAATAGGAGTTCTTGGAGATGCGGGAGTAGAGTAGTTGATTAGGGCTGGGGACCTATAGCAAGCATAAATGTGAGGGAAGGAACAAGAGAGGTAGAGGGGAAGAGGGGAAGAATAGAGAGTTGTCAGATAGGTTATAAGGATTCTACCTTGAGACGGCGACTAGGGGTTGGGAGTTTTTCAAAACTTGGCTATGTTCCCTACTTCTGTTTTTATGCCATGCTTATTATCTTTTAGCTTTAGTTTTTCTTTTCAAGATCCTCTCTTTTTAACTCTTTTCTTTTACCTTATTTTCCTTCAAACTTTATGACAAACTTTCTGAAAATCATGAGTAAAACTCTTTCCTCATATACACTCTTCCGAAAGTCGAGGGTCTTCACAGTAACATTCGGTCTACTCTTTGAGTCTTTGGAGTAGAAGTCAGGTCGGCATATACCCCCCTCCCAGGGGGACCACCTCTGTGTGGAAAATACTAGGTTAATTTGGTTTGGTTGGTAATACTGAATTTGCATCCATATCCAAAGGATATTCATGTGTAGGTAATTTTAGTGTTATCAACCATTTTGGTGTGATTGTGATTTACTTGGGATTGACTAGGTGACAAGACAAACATAATGTGAGTTACAACATTGTCAATGTGATATAGTATATCACCTTATGAAGAGGTTCACTTAGAAATTTTAGGTTTCGGGACACTCTGGATGTATTTCAGAAGGTTAGAAAGCTTCTTGGATAAGTTCTGAAACTTGGTAATTTTGGCTACGTATAAATCAAAAGGCTTCCACTCAGAGCTTCTGAGTCTTTGCTTATGAGCCTTCTGAGTTTTGTTCTTATGGACTTGGTACTTGGTGCTATAACTCAGAGCTTCTGAGTCAGTTGCAACTGTTATACAATCATATCCATAAGTGTTATAAGCGGTTGTAACTGCCTTACAGTTACATGTTAACCACATAACCGCCCTAACTATCAATCTCTCTTATACATACATAAAACAGTTGATTTGATCTACTGGATATATATACTCGAGTTTATGCCTCAAAACGTGTGTGCACTTTCTGGATTATCACAATACTGATTTTGTGCAACCTAAGGCAAATAAAGGTCGAAATATAGTATTTGGCAAGTGCAACCATACACGATCCAGGAACTATCCAAGTGATTACAACCACAAAACCCAGATTCTCTACAATATGTGACTGATGTAAAAAGGATTCACGCATGTTTGTGCTTGTTTCTAGTCATTTGAATATTTGAATTCTATGAGTACTGGAATATCGGCATCAGGAGGTCATATAATATATATAAAAAATTGTTCAACAAAAAATAAAATTGGAAAAATAATGAGAAGTACTGATGACGAACCTTTCTTTCCAAAATTTGAGGTAAGCATTGACATTAAAATAATTGCAAGTGTTGATTTTCAGCTTCAAGGATTTTAGGAATACTAATCTTTTCCTCATAAAATTGATGATTTGCATTGAACATTAGGACAATGTCTACAAATTATTACGAACTCAAGGTAAATTAGTAACAAAATCTACATCAATTTGTATTCAGAACTACTAACTACAAAATTTTGATGTTTTCGAAAGGCTTGATGAAAAATAACAATATTAGGGTTTTGAAAGAACTGACCAGCGAAAGAGGAGTGAACTTGGAGCGAAGGGCCAAGGAGTGTAGATGGCGCTGCCGCGTCGGACGCCAAAGATGCAGCTGGGTTGCTATTAGTGCTTCCGAAAGGTCGGCCTCTCTTCGCCGCCGGTGTGCCGGAGCCACCCGAACCTCCGCCTTGCTTTCCTAGCTCTCGTTTCTGCATCTCTCTCGCACACGAAACACGCGTGTACGGGCCTAACTTATCTGCCATTGGTTTCTTTTATTAAACCGGCCACCTGACTTTTAAGTAATTACTGTCTGCCCCATTTTTATTTTTAACTTTTCAATTTAGTCATTTTCGTTTGGTTCCGTTTAAATGTAACGGAGAAATAGACAATGACCATTTTGCCCACCGGATTGTGGTCTACAGTCTTTGAAGAAATTGTGGTCATGTAAGACTACGACCGCTGGATCGAATTCTTACACTCCTCGTAAGAATTTGACTTAAATAAATGTCTATATGTGTATAATCAGTTGTGTGTATACCATATTATTACACCTTCTAGTTAAAAAATTAGGGTTATATGGCATTGGATATTTCTTACAAATCATCAGTTAATATCACGATAGTTTAATGACACGTAATGGAATCTCGCAACATCTCATATGAAAATAACATCCAAAGACGTAAACAACGTGCTAACTTTGTATAATTTTCTTAAATTTTATTGCACAACATTACAGTATTGAAAAAAAATAAAGCAACATGACATGAAATCTCTCTATGTTTAGTGTTTTAGACTTTATCGTCTTCCTTCTCGTTCCAAGCTTTGTCTTCCCCTAATATGCACACAACTAACAGGGCCGGTCCTGAGATTTCGGATGCCCGTGGCGGAAATCCAAAAAAATGCCCCTCTCCCTTCTTCGAGGATTGGCGAGGTTGGAGATGGAGGAAGAGTAAAAGAACGATCATACTTGTTGATGATTATATTATAATTATAAATTCAACCATCAACTAGATACGAACCATCAAACCTACCATCCTAACAGAACGATAAGAGTGGAGCAAGAGTGGAGCAAAAATAACCTGTAAAGTGAAGAGCTTGTCCTCAAATTGCACTTATTTTGTCAATAAATCAGCCCCTATGGTTGCCTTATATTGATTGCTAAACGTCTTGTTCACATATCTAAAGTTAAATGTTAAGGGGAAACAAGAAGTAATACCATTAACAAGAACTACCACCAACAATGGCATTATTTCTCACCAATCATGAGAGTTTTAAAAAGAGGTGACATTACAAGAAGTCATTGTATGCGAAGTAAATAAGGAAATACAAATTTGATAATTGAGTAATGAAGGATATTGGTTCATCAAAGATGTCTTACCAACCCAGCATCACCCACAAACAACAGTGTGGTAAGCAACATAATGCATTAAAATAAGCAAGATTAACGCTATTAACATACTGCCTCCATATTTCACAAAACGAAGTTCCATATAAGATATTGAAACCAATTTTTGGAAATTGAGGTAATATAGCTCAAATTCGTGATCGATCATGCTTTCAAAATATACGACGTCATATCAAATTGTTTCTCCAAAGGCAAACAATTATTAAACAACACTTGTATGAAAGATAATCAAGCATTCGCAAACCCCAAACATAAATTCAAATTAAAAGTAAGACTGAGTTTGTCATGTTGATAGAAAATGGAACAATTACGAATTGGAAGTACTTCGAACTGTAGAAGATATGCTAGTCAAATAATCATTAATCAATTTGACCACAACACAAGACAAAGTAAACTTTCTTTCTCCTATTGAAATTGAATCATCGAAGTAACCAAGTATTCCCACTCCTTTATATCATCTATCTAAGCAATAAGCAAAGAATACCTGATCGATTTTGGGTTTTAGAAGCAAGAAATCGTTTTCAGGCAGCAAATCTGAAATCGATTTCAGGCAGCGAATCTGAAATCGATCTCAGCCTCAGGGCAGCAAATCGGAAATCGATGTTGGGTTTTAGAAGCAGTCGAGTCGAGAGAGTGGCGATGAGTGTTACGGCAGAGCAGATGAGCGGGAGTTATGGCAGACGAGTGGGAGACGAATGTAAGTTAAGGCAAACAACGTACTGCTTGATGATTGAGACTTTAGAGTGAGACGCTGGCTTAGAGCAAGAACGAGGCCAAGAGCCCAAGTCAGCAAGGCCCAAACAGTGATAAAAACTCTCCAACTAACCCTATCAAAGTTGATACATGATTGAGCTGGTGATGCCCTTAAGCTTGGTGATGCCCATGGTCGTCGCCCTCTTGGCCTATAGCCAGGGCCGGCCCTGACAACTAATCAGCTACTGAGATCAACTAGTTTATGGTCTACCATGTGAAACAAACACTAACTCCGAAACATGGAAACATGGAAATTAATCATGCCAATTCGTTTTCATATTTGCAAAGGTATAATTCCTCACATGCAATATAACATGTTGAAAAACACTTCACTATAAAAATAGTTATGTTTGTATAAAAGTCACATCTGCATGACATGCATACAAAATGAATTTGAGACATTTCATCTAGTGTGGGTCACCCACTCTCCTTATGACACGTCTTGGACTCTTGGATGGGTTTACCCATCACGTCATGGCCTACTCACTATGGACTCACCTTGTTCTGATCATACATTGGCACATAGTACCATGACTATCGACGTCCACACAGGTTATACATACATACAAAACTCATTTGTATGCATAGCATTACTTAATTCATATTAAACGTTACTTAATTGGTTGAACATTTTGAAAGCAGTAAAACATTTACCATGCACTAATTTTCCAAAAATATTAAGAACATACATAAACGTGGATCCTATTTACACTAAAATGAAACTCACATGTTCATGTAGGGTGGTAAATGCTCATGAATTAGTACCTAAACATACCATAACATGTGCACTAACTGTAACACCCGTGATTTTCGGTAAGTAAATGTTAACCGGACATTTCTTGAACTTGTAAACGGTGGGGTTTCGTTAGGAAATGTATTGTTTAAAGTCCCTTGGAGTTTAGGGAGTTTTGGCAGTGAAAAGGTCAGGTTTCGTGGCTCCGGAAAGGTCCCGCGACAATGCCCGGCGACTATGACAGTGTCATAGTCGCACTGTCACAGTCGCATGCAATGTACCATAGCCTGAGGGGAGTTGGCGACATTGCCATGCGACAATGCCCTAGGCATTGTCGCTGGTCAATGTCTCACCAGGGCACCCAACGGCTGATAAGTTCGACTTTCAACCCATTCTCCTCATTTCTCACTTTCATCTTCTTCCCTCTTCTCTCCCAAACCCCAAAACCGAACCCTAACCAACTTTGGGGGGGTTTTCCCTCCCCAAACCACAAGATGCTTCATCATCTAGCTTGTAGGATCTTGAACCACAAAACCACCATCTCCATCTTCCTCATCAAGTTCGTGTTGGGAGCTCGGGTGGAAGTGTTGGATTGGGTGTCCTCGGAGAGTTTCATAATCTTTATTGGTAAGTTTCCTTGCAACAAGTTATAAATGCTCCATTGATGTTTTCTTAGTGTTTGGTTTCTCAAATCTCGGATTTGGTAAGTTTTGGAGAAAACTAGGGTTTTGATCTCGTTTGGGGTTTTGGTATATTGTTTGGGGGTGCTTCTAAATGGTTGAGTATGGGTATTTATGGTTTAAAATGTTTGGATCTAGGTTTTGGAAGTTTCCGGCTTGAGGATTCAAGCGGTCTTCAAAAGAGCTCGAAGGGTAGAATCTAGATTTAGCCTAAATCTAGCAAGGTGAGTTCAAGTTGATTTGTGAAAACGGTGTACATGCCAAAATGTGTATTTTAAAGTGTTTTACATGAAATGGTTAACTGCTGATAAGTTTTGAGTATTTAGAAGTAAAATATGTTTTACTTAGTTATTTGTCAAAGTGTGAGTATTTTGATAAGTTTTCTTACTTAGTAAACTTGGGATGTGTTAACCTCTTAAAATGCTTCTATTGGGTTTTGAACGTTTCCAACAACTAAATAACATGAATTACGTATTCTTGGTGATTTTGTACAAGTAAGGTCTATTTTATGAGTTATACATCTTTGACGATTTTGTACAAGTAAAGTCTAATTCATGTTATATGTATTTGGTGTATTTGCATTCATAAACACTTTGGAAATCTTGAGTCCCATCTCGTATGGAGTTTTGGGTAAATCTAGTCTTTGAAGTACGTGTCTTCATAAAGGTTATTTAAAGACATTTCACTATTTTGGAGACCGATAATTATTGGTCAAACGGATTTTGAGCTCTTTAGTTCAGTATTGGCTTAAACGAGTCGTGTGGACATTTGTCCGGATTTTTAACCGTCGTGGGTTTTGGATATGATGACACTTAATTTGTGTCATTGGTGAGTTACATGTTTTGGGAGCTTTTGTCTTTCAATTGGAGTCATGTAACGTTAGACAGTGTGTAATGGATCCATAGGCACGTGAGTCAGTCTGTCTTGGATGGTCAATTGGGTATTGCGGAGTTAAACTTCGGTACCTATGTTTTATGACCGGAAACTTTACAAGTGATCGCTAGGAGGGTTGAGTCGGCTAGTGCTATCGGAATAGTAGGCGCTAGGACCTCCGCCGCTTGAAGTAATGCCTGGGAGGTAGTCTTTAAGTGTGCCGGGCCTTTGGGATGGAGTTCTTCGGAATGATCCATCAAGGTCAACTGACTTGGGGTGACACTTGTAAAGAAGTCGTAGGGACATCGGGCTGGGATGTCGGGAGGTGTCATGAGATTAACGTTGTTTAGGTGGCATACTTTTGTATTCCCTCCACCCTCAACGGATACGGGTTTCCCCCGTTGTTGGCTATCAGTATGTTAAATACAAGAACGTCTTATTTTATTGTCATTGGTTCCTTACGGTCACGTGAGTATTGGACCGAGTGTCCATGTTTTCGGACATACGGTATATGTGGTTTGATAACGATTCATGGGTCGAGCATTCTGTCCCGCTCGCGTTTTGGGTACTTTGGGTTATAAATGGTTATTCAGGTTTTTATCAAATAAGTTTCGAATATGATCCCGTTTGGGTGAGTTATGCGTTGCGCGTTATATAAGAAATGTGTGTTTTGGGAGATTTGTCTTTAAAAGTGCATATTATGGGAAAATGTGTCGTTTCCATTTTTAAGCGTAATATTTCGAAGGACCTTGCTTTAAATTGAATTCTTTTCTTTTAAAGATATACACTTATGTTAAAACTCTTAAGCTCACTAGGCGTTAAGCCTAACCTTTTTATTTGTCGGCATGTGCATCAGGTTCCTGTCGGGGGTTCGGTTCTAGTAGTGCTTTGAAAAGTTGAGTCTTAGCCTTACAAGAGTGAGTAGTCGGCGAAGTCTTCTGCCGGTTGGAGTTAGTGATTGTATTGGTTTTAGTAACACCCGTCCTTTTCATAGAGTGTATGTATAGGATGAATGTGACCGTTGAGGTTAACTCTCAATTTATGTTTGTAGTTCGAAGTATTTATTGATGTATTTAGAAAATTTTAAATTAGTTGCTATAATAAGATTTGAGGGTGTTACAAGTTGGTAACAAAGCTTAAGTTTGAGAGAATTAGGTATTGATCTTTGGATGCCTAGACTCAAACTAGAGTTCTTATAAGTAATTGTAAGTGAAGTTGCACATTAGGAACCTTAAGATAAGATATTATGGAGTTGATCGAGTCACTAGAAACGGGAAACTTGTCGAGGGTCGCAAGGATGAGCTTGTGCGGTACGTTCATAATGGCACCTGGCGAATGTTATGGTGAACCTACATACTACATGTGTATACTTGAACTACCTTGGTATGATTACCGTTAGGGTAGTGAGAAGGTTTCTAAGTGAGTAATCTAAGGAAACGTGAATATCTATAGCAATGTCACGTTGAAGTGATAGTTAAGTGCGTTGAATGCATTAAGTTGGTCGTCTTGAGTAAGAATAATTGGTTGGAGTAGAACCTTGAGCTTATGGAATTGACGTTATACGAGGAGAGATTGTAAGGTGAACCGATGAAATATCCGAGTGTTGCTTTAAGATGTGGAGTATCCGGATGACAATAGTAGGAAATTGAGATTGTTGTCTTAAGATGCTTGATACACCCGGATGACATTAGTATGTCGGGTTGTTGAGAAGCGTAGCCCAGAGGGGTGAATGCCACCAAATTCATGCACTAAAGTTATTTCTAAAATGAGTTTGCATAAATTGTTTCTCATGTTCGCCAAACTTAAAGTGTTTTGGATTATAAAGTTTTAGTAAAATATTTAGCCCTCATCAGATTTTAAACTGTGAGCTTAATCTTGCATGAAATAGTTCTGTTTCACGTGGTTGCAATTTATACTGAAAATCTCTCCGTCCCTGTTTTGTGTTTAACGCTATCTTTGGACATCTTAAAATCCGTATTTAAATACCACATGTGGTATTGGGCAAGTGACTGTAGAATTTTTAACCTTGACATTGGATTTCCTCCACGTATGTTAAAGTTTTAAAGGAAGGGTTGTCCCGCTGTTCTTGAGTCGGGATTTTATGTGTAATTTTAGTCTGTATGAGTCGTGTTTAATTTTACGGGGTATAGTTTTGAGATATTTTTGGGTTCGTAAGTGTATTTTGAGATGTGTGAGTTTTAACTTTATGTCGTATAATTTATAAGCTTTTGAGTGTCGTATCTCATAGGAGTTTTGTTGAAAAGGGTCACTATCTTACGTGGTGGTTTTAAATTTTTTAACCTTTTTAGACTTATTGTCGTTTTACGCTCCTATGTCGGGAAACAGAGATTTGACACCACTTGATTTTACCGTCAATAAAATTATGAAAGTTTAGTTGGGGTTATGGCGTTTTATTTTATGACCATTAGAACCGCGTGATAGAAAAGAAATTTTGGAACGTGTAGATTGACATTATTGTGTGCATTAATTTACGAGTTTTGTTTGATACCTTGCTTCATACGAGTCTTGCATCTACACTTTTGCAACCGTAAGAGGCACCTTGAAAAAAATCTAAATGTCGTATGATTGCATCTTGAGTTTCACACGAGTATATGTGCATACTTTTGGATTGAATCCGACTTTCACTCGCGTGAGTAAAAATGCGAAATATTTATGTTGTCTTATATTAAATTTTAATCTAAGCGTGCTTCGCTTGTTGACCTTGCTGTTATAAATTTTCCGCGATACATGAAATGAATTTTCGAATTGCATATCGTTGTAGTTACCATCTTGGTCAAATGTGTTTTATCGAGGCGACTTAAAGTTTTAAACTCGATTTGAGATTTATTTGCATTCTTATCATTTCACCGAACTTTGGAGAATAAACTGTTGCATATTGAGTTGTTAATAATTTTATGTCGCAATGACTTTTGGGTTGGGAAGTCAGAACTTTAAAGTTAATTTGTAAATGTCTCTTTTGGGAATTGTACAAACTTTTATTGCACATGTTATAGTGCGGAAAGTTATCTTGCATATGCATAGTATAAATTGATGCATTACTAGGACCATGGTAGTCCGTTTGAAAATTTTGTTGCGCATGTTTATTTATTGTCTTTGCTATCGTAAGTATTGAACAAATGAGTTTTGGAAATGGTTCGTATGCGCTGTGTCGATAGTCAATTTTGAAACCTATCGAGTAAACGGTAGTGTGTTTTTACCACGCGGTTAATTGTTAAAAGGCTTATGTATTTGAAAGTTTTATAAATTTCAAATTTGTATAGTGGTCGAAAACCTTGAACTCAGTAGGTCTATAGATTTAAACCCGTAGAAAAAGGAGCGTAATTAAGGACTAAGGAAGTCCATGGGATTTTAAGCGTTGGATGATCTGACTTGCGGTCAGTCTTGAATTTTGGATTTGGGTGTTCGAATCTGTGCGTGTTTGTATTATTGGAGATTGTAGATTTAAGCCTTCCCGGTTATTTAAGGGGTGATTTTACACTTCGATAATCATGCGGGATAAGGTCGTATGTGATTATCTGCGCTTAAATTGAGTTCGACTTGGTGGGTTGCTCGTCGGTGTAACACCATGGCTTATGTGGTTGGTGTACCGTCTTAGCGGGTTCCGCGATTAAAGGAAATTTTGGTGATCTGTCGGTTAGAGATGTAAGATTTGAAATTTTAGCTCTCTGTTAGGTGTCAAACTTAGTGCGACAATCCGTCTGGAATGGAATTTTGGGCGGGATGTCCACGTTTTCGAGGTCATCGTTTAGTCCTAGGCGTCAACTTGTTTTCTTGAGGTCATTGGATCTTGGAATGGATGGATGTAAACCGGTAGGGTTATGGAAAATTGTGACCTTTCGGTGATGGATTCTGAAAGGAGTTCGGGTATTGAGGATTGAGTATCGAGGTACCCAAGCATTCCTGTGGTGATAAGGATGTTACTATAGGAACTTCGTGAGATTGGTGTTGAGTCGGAGTTGAGTGACAGCCGAATCTGTGTTAATCGGTTACGTGAAGGACGTATTGGTGCGCCTTGTAAGGATGTTTTTATAGATATTAGGAATGAACCAGTTGAAATTTAAGGATTTTAGAAGTTTGGTTGCGATCTTTGATGTTGGATTCGGAACCGTGTAGGTCCGAAGGAAATCGATCGGTGGAAAGTTGGGGTCACAAACTACCTGGAGGTAGTACTTGTCGTCCAAGGTTGGGAGACGGCCGTAACCTTGTGGGTAAAGGTTCTCTTGAGAGTTAAGTGTCCGCTTGGTTATGAGTACAATGTGCCCAAGAGAGACAGTTGATGGGAGTATCAGTGCAAGAGTCGTGTTAGTGGTGCTGACAAATGGTTTAAGGTAAGTCCTTCTGCGGGTAAGATTTCATGGGAAATGTAGATTTCGAGGACGAAATCATTCTAAGGTTGGGAGGATTGTAACACCCGTGATTTTCGGTAAGTAAATGTCAACCGGACATTTCTGTGACTTGTAAACGGCGGGGTTTCGTTGGGAAATGTATTGTTTAAAGTCCCTTGGAGTTTAGAGAGTTTTGGCAGTGAAAAGGTCGGGTTTCGGGGCTCCGTAAAGGTTCCGCGACGATGCCCGTCGATTATGACAGTGTCATAGTCGCACTGTCACAGTCGCATGCAATGTACCTTAGCCTGAGGGGAGTTGGCGACATTGCCATGCGACAATGCCCAGGGCATTGTCGCTGGTCAATGTCGCACCAGGGCACCCAACGGCTGATAAGTTCGAATTTCAGCCCATTCTCCTCATTTCTCACTTTCATCTTCTTCCCTCTTCTCTCCCAAACCCCAAAACCGAACCTTAACCCACTTTGGGGGGGTTTTCCCTCCCCAAACCACAAGATGCTTCATCATCTAGCTTGTAGGATCTTGAACTACAAAACCACCATCTTCATCTTCCTCATCAAGTTCGTGTTGGGAGATCGGGTGGAAGTCTTGGATTAGGTGTCCTCGGAGAGTTTCATAATCTTTATTGGTAAGTTTCCTTGCAACAAGTTATAAATGCTCCATTGATGGTTTCTTAGTGTTTGGTTTCTCAAATCTCGGATTTGGTAAGTTTTGGACAAAACTAGGGTTTTGATCTCGTTTGGGGTTTTGGTATATTGTTTGGGGCAAATGCTTCTAAATGGTTGAGTATGGGTATTTATGGTTTGAAATGTTTGGATCTAGGTTTTGGAAGTTTCCGGCTTGAGGATTCAAGCGGTCTTCAAAAGAGCTCGTTGGGTAGAATCTAGATTTAGCCTAAATCTAGCAAGGTGAGTTCAAGTTGATTTGTGAAAACGGTGTACATGCCAAAATGTGTATTTTAAAGTGTTTTACATGAAATGGTTAACTGCTGATAAGTTTTGAGTATTTAGAAGTAAAATATGTTTTACTTAGTTATTTGTCAAAGTGTGAGTATTTTGATAAGTTTTCTTACTTAGTAAACTTGGGATGTGTTAACCTCTTAAAATGCTTCTATTGGGTTTTGAACATTTCCAACAACTAAATAACATGAATTACGTATTATTGGTGATTTTGTACAAGTAAGGTCTATTTTATGAGTTATACGTCTTTGACGATTTTGTACAAGTAAAGTCTAATTCATGTTATATGCATTTGATGTATTTGCATTCATAAACACTTTGGAAATCTTGAGTCCCATCTCGTATGGAGTTTTGGGTAAATCTAGTCTTTGAAGTACGTGTCTTCATAAAGGTTATTTAAAGACATTTCACTATTTTGGAGACCGATAATTATTGGTCAAACGGATTTTGAGCTCTTTAGTTCAATATTGGCTTAAACGAGTCGTGTGGACATTTGTCCGGATTTTTAACCGTCGTGGGTTTTGGATATGATGACACTTAATTTGTGTCATTGGTGAGTTACCTATTTTGGGAGCTTTGGTCTTTCAATTGGAGTCATGTAATGTTAGACAGTGTGTAATGGATCCATAGGCACGTGAGTCAGTCTGTCTTGGATGGTCAATTGGGTATTGCGGAGTTGAACTTCGGTACCTATGTTTTATGACCGGAAACTTTACAAGTGATCTCTAGGAGGGTTGAGTCGGCTAGTGCTACCGGAATAGTAGGCGCTAGGACCTCCGCCGCTTGAAGTAATGCCTGGGAGGTAGTCTTTAAGTGTGTTGGGCCTTCGGGATGGAGTTCTTCGGAATGATCCATCAAGGTCAACTGACTTGGGGTGACACTTGTAAAGAAGTCGTAGGGACACCGGGCTGGGATGTCGGGAGGTGTCATGCGATTAACGTTGTTTGGGTGGCATACTTTTGTGTTCCCTCCACCCTCAACGGATACGGATTTCCCTCGTTGTTGGCTATCAGTATGTTAAATACAAGAACGTCTTATTTTATTGTCATTGGTTCCTTACGGTCGCGTGAGTATTGGACCGAGTGTCCATGTTTTCGGACGTACGGTATATGTGGTTTGATAACGATTCATGGGTCGAGCATTCTGTCCCGCTCGCGTTTTGGGTACTTTGGGTTATAAATGGTTATTCAGGTTTTTATCAAATAAGTGTCGAACTATGATCCCGTTTGGGTGAGTTATGCGTTGCGCGTTATATAAGAAATGTGTGTTTTGGGAGCTTTGTCTTTAAAAGTGCATATTATGGGAAAATGTGTCGTTTCCATTTTTAAGCGTAATATTTCGAAGGACCTTGTTTTAAATTGAATTCTTTTCTTTTAAAGATATACACTTATGTTAAAACTCTTGAGCTCACTAGGCGTTAAGTCTAACCTTTTTATTTGTCGGCATATGCATCAGGTTCCTGTCGGGGGTTCGGTTCTAGCAATGCTTTGAAGAGTTGAGCCTTAGCCTTACAAGAGTGAGTAGTCGGCAAAGTCTTTCGCCGGTTGGAGTTGGTGATTGTTATTGGTTTTAGTAACACCCGTCCTTTTCATAGAGTGTATGTATAGGATGAATGTGACCGTTGAGGTTAACTCTCAATTTATGTTTGTAGTTCGAAGTATTTATTGATGTATTTAGAAAATTTTAAATTAGTTGCTATAATAAGATTTGAGGGTGTTACACTAACTGTCAAGTCACCTTATTAAACACTTACAATAACATAACTAACATAGCGATAATGTTTTCTCCAACGTCGCAACCTCAATGGGTGAAGGTAACCTCCCTATTTGAACTCATGGTCGCTTACAAACTCATATGCAAAGCACAAAACGTGAGGTCAAGTAGCTCGCATGACTCTAACTGACACACTGTGTTCAGGCCCGTTCATGGCATTTTATAGGCCCTGGCCAGATGTAAAATAGGGACCTCAATATGTACGAAGAAAAACTTAGATATATCGTTTTTATCATCATAAATAACACTGAATACAACTTCGCGCTAAATGTAAACGCGCAAGACCAGGAACTTGCGAGTTCTAGACTTAGGAAAAAATAATGCAAGGATACTTTGCGCAAACACCAAACGCGCACGACACTATTTCTCGCAGATGCAACTTCGCGCACAACAAGGAAGTTGAACAGTAGAAACTCGCACCTAGTTATTTGCGAGTTTTAGCTTCTCGCACGGCCCTATTAGCGAGTTCCTCACTTCAATTTCAAAAACAGATCTCTGCGAGTTCTTTGAGGCTTGCGAGTTCTTCCTTCTGCGAGTTCTTCGTTAGCGCGAATCTCAGATCTAGCGAGTTCTTCACTTGTCGAACTCAAAACTTGATTTTTCCATTGAAATCGATTGAAACCTTTATCAATTGACTTGAAAAAACTGCAGATGGCTTCTAATACAAGATTCGAATACAAACCTATCAATCTATTACAACAAGAAACACAAATTGATACATTTTCGATCCAATTTCAGTGCGTACAGACTCGAGTTCGAAATACGTACAACAATCCAAAATTCACCCTAGTCCAATGCGAATTAGCCTAAGTGAATCAAACACAAACTGTTCTAGCTATCAATTCGATTCTATTACAAACAAATTTACATTCAAAACAACATAAAATCGATGAAATCAAATGTAACAGTACATCTTGCGAGTTCGTCCAGTATACGATCTAAAACTCCAAATTCGATCCAACCTTTCTGAATTCTGTTTGCTCTGATACCAATTGTGTGTCCCACAATGTGTATAGATCAAGATTTAGAACAATCAAATCATTTTTATTAATCACAAGTCTGGGTTACAATATTTATCTCTCAACACTTCAAACTCATATGACTCTGACTAATAGCTCTCTACAAAGAACACACACAAAACCAATTTATACAAATACTAGAACACGCTAAACACTGTTCACACACACACCTAAAACACGCAAACAATATAAAATAAGAAAAAAATGCAATGTTGACTTTGACTTTATTACACTAGACTTTGACTTTCACTGAGAGTTGACTTTCCATCATTTGACTTCTTGAACTTTGACCTTCTGTCTTCATGATCTTGTATCCAACATATTTCTGCTCTAACAATAAGTCATATAAAATCATTTTTCCGAATATTCCTAGACCCAAAATCAATCAATAAGTACTTCTACATTTTTATATAGCATCATCAATTTGTTACACCGTCAACATCCTATGATATATCTTTAATATATAGATTGACATCATTTGGGTCACAACGTTGACTATTCAAAGTAACACTCTATGTATATCATACAAATCGGTTTGGGTTTCCATCTCACCTTATGTTAATGTTTTTCGTCACCATTTTAAACTTTTAGGGTTAAAACAAACTTTTACCGAACCACCAATCTTAGAATAAAAAACTAATGTTGGTTATAGTTTGAAATCTTATTTTTGTTTTAGAGATACGATAGTATTTAAGATTCATGCACTCACTATTAAGTAATAAGGAGTCAATAATGTATGAAAAATAAGGATAGTTTTGAAATCCTAAATATAGTGTTAGTTGGACCGTCTCATATACTTGGTAATTTTTTTTCCAAAAGGTAAGAGTTTTCTTAGTTAATAAACAAGAAATCTGCTATATTTTAATACAAAATTAGAATTAATGTTGATGGAATAATCAAACAAGAGTCAGCGGAAAATGAATGATAGAGAATATATGAAGGTTTTTTAGACAAGTAGTTTTTTATTTTGATACTAGATAAAAACTTTAGAGAAACAATAAGGAATACTATAAAATGAACAACCAATTAACTTTTTACATATTTTCTTCTTCAATATAATTAATTAACACATATATGGACTCTTAGGCCTTGTTTGTTTTTTACAAAAAAGCACTTATTTGTCTCTTATCACTTATTCGATCAGATGTATGCCAAATAAGTGTGTTTGTTTTTTCAAAAAAACCAGTTGCACTTATCACTTATTATGCACTGACCGAAAAAGTGAGAGATCTATCACTTTTTGTTTTCACTTGTCTTTTTATCGTTCCCATCAGATATGTTTTTCACTTCTCTCTTTATCGTTCCAGATTCCTTCCAACAATCGATCTCCAAATCGATTTCCAAATCAATCTCCAAAGCTTGTTCGATCTCCAGATTATCGAACGATTACCAAAAGCTTGTTCGATTCTCCAGATTATCGGTGCTTGTTCGATTCTCCAGGTCTTCAAATCGATTTCCAAAAAGCATAACATCTTCAAATCAACTCCAAATTGATTTTCTCCAGATCTAGATCTTCGGCCTCTCTCTTCTCCTCTCCAAATCGACGCCTTCAACTCCAAATCGGGACTTGCAGGTTCGATTTTATGCTTTTGGTCGATTATATGCTTCGATTTTATGGTCTATTTTGGTCGATTTGGTGGTCTATTTTGGTCGATTTATGAAGTGCTAAAACTAAAAAATGTTAACTTTCATAGATGCTACACTCATTGAGTTGGGTTAATTTTAAAGCCCAATTTTCAATCTGGTGCTTTCATTTGAACAAGTTGAGCCTCATTTTCTCTTATGAATCTTATGAATTGTTGATGCTAACTTTATGAATGAGCATGGGTACGAAAGAAGTGAAAAGAATGCATGAATAGAGTTGTCCGTCATTTCTTGTTTTAGCTGCTTGTTGATGACGGATCTCACTCATGTGTTTTAGCTGCTTGTTGAGGGTTGTCCGTCATTTTTTGTTTTGTTGATATTTTCAAGAGTTGAGATTGATTATAAGAATGCATGAATAGATTTATAGATTGGAATTATGGGATGAAATTATGGGATTTTATAACCTCTTAATAGGTAAAAATAAAATGATAGATGTTATGCAATGGATTGGAATTATGGGATGTTACATATATGTTGCAACATGGACAGTACTATGCAACTTACAAAAACAAACAATCTTTTTTATTCAGATTTCAGACTTCAGCACCAAAAAAACAAACAGTCTTTTTTATTCAGATTTCAGACTTCAGCACCACCACTTAAATATCAGAAGTGAAATCAGACTTCAGACTTCAGCACCACTTAAAAAACAAACGCCACCTTAATGTAATACTAAATTCTTTTTGGTCCTATTAGATACTAAAAAAAAGGTTGTCTCTTTTATTTACTAATTTTTTCAGCTACTACTATAACTAAAAAAATGTGGGGACCTACTTCTTGTGGGCCTGGGCATGCATCCGGCCTACCGCCTACGCTCCCCCAAAGACGACTCTAACCATGTTCTACACAATGTCTCATGTGAGCTCTAGTTCCCTTTTCCAAATTGTGCCATTACGCAACATCACATGTGACTTACAGGTCACCTATTAACTCGTTGACCTCCATCTTTATGACTTTAACCACATGACCACCCATGTTGCATTTCGTGTCACTTATAACCTACTAGAACCGACTTCGTGACACATACACATAACCAAGTCATTCGAAGTTGTACTATATTATGAACAGACCTTTCCCTCCACACCAATCATGAGTTTTTCTCCATTCCTCTCACCCTGCCCCTTGCTTCCGATAGATGGCTTTCTAACTGGCCTTAGACTGTTCCTTAAGAAAGTGATTTTTTCTAGCATTACAACTTTGTCAATGTGATAAGGGGTGTTCGCAGTCCGCTTTAGGCGGTTTAACACCCCAACACAAACCAAAACGCAATGGCGGTTAAATTTTACAAACCAAAAGGTTTGGTAGCAATGGACCAAGCCGATCAAACCGGACCACAAAAAGGCGGTCTGATCTAACCTGTTTAGGCGGTTTGGTCCTATTATGGGTTTTAAACTAAAAGAAGCATAAAATTTATTTCCGAATTGAATTTTCCACCAACATAACATTATTAAAGGAAAATACTATATGGAATTATAAAATAAATATCTATTTTCAAAATCAAAAAAAAATTGAGCAAGTTGGAAAAGAAAAGTTAAGCAAGCCCGCCAACAATAGTTGGAATTTGGACAAACATTTAGCAAGTCAAAAGACAATTTAAACTTCTAGATTTTGATTTTTGACGAATTTTGGAATTTTGCCGATTTAAGGAATGCGAACAATTAAAAAGTGAAAACTAAAACTTAATGTATTGGACGGACTTTTTTTTAATGGGCCATAATAGTTAAGCATATACAACAATAAAAAATATATATACTTAATACATGTGTATTTTGGTGGTCGGTTCGGTCCAAATCGCCAAAAAAATGGTTCAAAATGCAGACCGGACCATACCAGTCGGTTTGACTATTTTTTTTCAGACTAGATCGGACCGCCAGACCCCTCAAACCGCCAAAAATGGTATGTTGACTTGATTCGACCAGTTTGAGCGGTCTGGCGGTTTTTTAAACACCCTTAAATGTGATATAGTTTATAAATCACTTAAACACCAATTTAATCAACAATCCATGATTTAATCTGTAGATTTACATGTTACTCACACCACAAGAAATATATAATTGTTTTCCACCTCAAGTCCATTATTATTCTAAACTCGTTAATGACCGCATATGTTGCCAATCGAGCAACGAAAAGTAATACACACATATAAATCATATGTTACTTTGGTTGGTTTCTTCCTTGCAATACTTAAACAACCTTTGTTTATTATCTTCACATATCTGCCTCCACATTACACCAACGATCATGAATTTTCTCATGTATTTTCTTTGATATGAGAGATGAAAAGACAATACTAACTTCGTAATTTCACCATAAAACAATAAAACATTGTATCCTCCTCGGATATTCTTGCATTCCAGCCTCCCATGAACATAATGTCTTTAAACGTGTTCTCTTTATTTGTACTCTAGTCCTCAAATTCTCACCATTTACCATTTCGCCCATTGACTTCCTTTCTTGCAACTTGGCACCTATATTTCTTCTCTTGGACGGTTGGACCTCGCTTTGCATTTTGTTTCGAGGATAAGGGTGCTACTAGCATGCACTAAACTTAGGGGATGTTTACCAAACTTTTGATCAAGTTCTGTATGGATAAATCTGTCTATCTGGGTAAAAATGTGGTGTTGTTTACTTTTTTACCTGAATCAACCGTCTGAATGACAGAAATGACTGATCTACCCCTAAAACAAAAATCAAAATCAAAAATCAATACAAACCAATACAACTTATAATCAAAATCAAACCAAAATCAATCAGAATCAAACCATCTTTCCTCTTGACCCCCACCTCATGAATTTCATTTTCCAGACTCCCATTTTTTGGATAAGAAAGGAAACTTCTAATTTTCTCTATTTCCATCACCATCAATACATACGTGTATGCATCTCATATGATCATATTCATCAATACTTGTTTACAAAAGATATTTCACCATCTATCTGGGTCTTCAAGATATCAAATCAATCTTTCTAGTGGCTCTGTTTTCTTTGATTTACAACAAGAAAGTTTGAATCTTTTTAGGGTTCTAAACCAGTTTTCTTGAAAGCGATTAATGAAATCACTTGGGGCTTCTATTTAATTTGGGCATTTTCGAATTGGGTATTGAGAAAGACTTGATTTGCACTAGGGAAGAGGGATTCGATGTCGCTGGAGAATAGAGAATGTGTAGAAGAGAGGAGAGGTTCGCCGGAGGATAGAAGGTCACACTGTGCAGTAAGGGGGTTAGGGTTGAGGGTGTGCTTCTTTTAATTTTTAAAGAGGCGTCATTTTGTAAGGGTAAGGGGGTAATTTTTGTGGCTTAATGGGGACAACACCTCCTTCCCCACTTAGCGAATAAGCCGTTAACGCCTGCGCAAATAAGCCATTAAGCCATAAGTAAACACCCCCAAACGTCTGCGTGAATAAGCCATTTTTTTCATTAAGCTCATTAAGCCACGAGTAAACACCCCCTTAATACCCTATATACTAAGCCCTTGTTTGATTTTTGAAAAAAAAAACTTTTATCAGCCTCTTATGTCTGGTTCGATAATAGGTAAAACCGTTCAAACTGTTTGTTTTTCCAAAATTTTGGAGCCACTTATTGTCTTACCATCCTCTTATCTAGTAGGAGGTAAACCAACCCCTTATTTGTCTCTTGTTGTTCTCCATACCCTCATCAGCTACGTTTCTTAATCGATCCTTTTTCTCAATCGATCCTTACCAAATAGATCATCACCTCTCTCAATCGATTAACCTTAATCGATCCTTTCTCTCAATCGATCATTACCAAATCGATCCTCACCTCTCTCAATTGACCCTTTTCGTTTAAATGAATGCCAATTTTATAATTTAGATGTAAATTTCGTAATGATGATTAATAAATATGTGAAAATTTTATAAATTTATACATAAATTCAACACTATAATATTCAGAGTGAGTAAAATAAACAATTTAAACGAACTCAAACATTTATCAATTTACAAAAACAAACAATTTTATTAATTTAGATTTCAAACTTCAGCACCACCTCTTATCAATCAGAAGTGAAGTGAGACTTTAGATTTCAGCACCTCTTAAAAAACAAATGTCACATACATAAATAAATATGATGATAGTGTTTAGTATTCTAAGGGGTTGTTTGTTTTAAACCCCCCCCCCCCCTCTTAATGGCTCTTAAGTCTAAATCGTTCAGACCTTTTTACACACCACCTCTTATTAATCATAACTAAAATAAGATTTCAGACTTTAGACCTCTTAAAAAACAAACGACACCTAAGTCTCTTTTCCATTCTATGTCTTTCGTATCTATCCATTTTCTTTCACAACATTTTACAAAACTCTATAGTTGTCTTGTCCTTCTTCTTGATATGCACAAAAAATCCACCCCCAAGAAGCATGTCCCAAACTTTACAATTCGAGTTTGGCCCTAACAAAGCCCAAACCCGATTCGATTGGGTTTTAGTATTCGAAAATTATAACTAGTCGAGGATGGTGGTCCACGAACCCCTTTTCTAATAATAAAATTTAACGTTTTACTTTTTGGTTAATAACTTAATAATTTGAATTACTTAAACAAGTACACCAAAAAGAAAAAAAAAATAAAACTCCACCTAGAAATAGTACAAACTGAAAAAAGAAAAAGAAAAAAACGGGGGTTTTTGAGGATCCTCTTCAGAGGACACCGATTCGAGTCCTGTAAAGCTATTTGGGATTTTTCTGGTTGTTCTTCATGGTGTTTGGGATAAGTCGAGGTACATAGAAACTGGTCCCGGACACCCATGATTAAAAAAAAAAATTAAAAAAACAAAAAATATTGAATGTTACATTTAATTTCGTTGGTTGGTTGATATTTGGCCATGATCCCACTCTATCATCTTTTTGTGCCCACCTGCCCATGTCAATTATCTTCAATTTTGGTCCGTCTCGATCTACTTTTTTCCTTCTCGAACATGTATATGATGGGGAAATGTAAATTGTTAGAGCATCTTTAATAGATTTAAAAAAAATTAAAATAGAGAAACAATAGTCAAAATTTTCAAAAAAAAGTTACATCTATCTTCAAGAGATTCCTCATTTTGGAGATAAATCATTGATTATATTATTAAAATATTCTATATATTTAATAAAATATTATTTATCTCACCTAAACATTTCATTTCAAAGTTTCTCAATGGTGGATATAATAAAATATAATTTCTCTCTCTTGGTAATCATTTTTGGGATATCTCCAAATTTAGAGAAAATTACACTTTCTTTCCTATTTTCTCCATTTTGGAGAAACTGTTGGAGCAAACAGTTGCTCAAAATCTTCATTTTCTTCATTTTGGAGAAACTGTTGGACATGCTCTTATACAACGAAATTATTTCTCACATACACATGTATATAGAGGATGAGGTTTAAGCAAGAACAATGATCAAATAAGAGAACATGAAAACGGTCATATCATATGAAATTTTATACTAAACTTATGTGTAAAATCACATGTGAGTACATGCAACCTTGGTCACGATTCAGGTCTTGGTCAAGTCATTCGAACACTCTTGCATTGACCATAATACGTTCTCGTTTTCTCTTATTTTCACATTGTTCTCGTTTGATCATATATATATATATATATATATAGGAAGAGATTCATTTGAGAAATGCTAAATATATGAGAATTAAAGAAGTAATCCTAGCCTTTCATTCGGTCAAAATCGACTTTGACCGGTCAGATATTACGTCTTTGACTGGTCAACAATTACGGCTTTGACCGCTCAAAACTTGCAACTATTCCAAAAATAGAAGGACACTTTCGTAATTTTTACAAATACACGGGACGAGTTCATATATGAACTATATGTTCATATGTGAACTAGTGTAATTCACATATGAACTCTATTAATTGATTCATATATGAACCAATTAACTGATTCACATATGAACTAATTAACTGTAGGTTTATATGTGAATCAATTGAACTAATTAACAGATTCATTTATGAACATTTGTGATTCACATATGAACTAATTAACTAATTCATATATGAATGTATAGTTCATATATGAATCACAAAGGTTCATATATGAATAAGTTAAAAGAGTTCTTATGTCCAATCCTCAACAAAGAAAATGAAAATGTCAAATCAGATATCAAAAGCTCTGACAATGAAAATGTCCAATCCTCAACAAAGAAAATCTTTGAATCATCAAAATTAAGGGAATCTGAACTAAATCGGATATTTGAAGATTTCTTTGATGATGATGATAACTCTGAATTTATTTTCAGAGATGTTCACAGAGCTATTTTAGAGGAACCACAAACTTCAGGTACTACACTTTCTGGTCCCTTTAATATCACACCTTCTTCTTCATTAAATGCATGTCCAAGTAATGAATCAAGACAGGTTGAAGAACAAGAATCTTCAGAAGAAGAAGGTGAACAAGGGACATTTGAAGAAACTCCAGAGACATCTGTTGAAGAGACTTTAGAGCCTGCTTCACCATCTCTGGAACCCACTTCAGAGCCTCTGAATAGTACAACAAAGATGTCAACACCTGTCATCTCTGAAGCACAAACTCCACTCCACGTTCATACTCAAATGACAAGATGGACCAAAGATCATCCTCGTGATCAGATCATAGGATCACCTTTAGATGGTGTCAAAACCAGATCAACAACAATCAATGAATGCTATTTTGTAAACTTTTTGAGCATCATTGAGCCAAAGAAGGTAAATTAATCTCTTGAAGATCCAAATTGGATCAATGCCATGCAGGATAAGCTTCAAGAGTTTGAAAGAAATAAAGTCTGGACCCTAGTTCCCCTTCCTAAAGGAAAATTTGCTATTGGAACTAAATGGGTTTTCAAAAACAAAAGATGAAGATGGAATTATCATCAGAAACAAAGCTAGACAGGTTGCTAAGGGATATTGCCAAGAAGAAGGCATTGATTATGATGAAACCTTTGCACCTGTAGCTAGGCTAGAAGCAATTAAAATCTTCTTAGCCTATGTTGCACACAAAGGGTTCAAAGTATATCAAATGGATGTTAAATCTGCATTTCTTAATGGGAAACTTAATAAAGAAGTATATGTCCAGCAACCACCTGGATTTGAAAGTACAGAGTTTCCAAACCATGTTTATCATCTTGATAAAGCTCTGTATGGCCTTAAACAAGCTCCCAGAGAATGGTATGCAACTCTGTCCTCTTTTCTGATTGATAATGGATTTGAAAAAGGAACAATTGATACCACACTTTTCATCAAGAGATATAAAAATGAAATGCTTCTAGTACAAATATATTTTGACGATATTATCTTTGGTTCTACAAACCAAAATTATTGTGATAAGTTTTCTGAGTTGATGAAGAGTGAATTCGAAATGAGTCTAATAGGAGAATTAACATTCTTTCTAGGACTTCATGTAAAATAAACATCAGAGGGCACTTTCATAAATCAATCCAAATATGTCTCTGATATTTTGAAAACGTACAAGCTCAATGACTCAACTCCCATGAAAACACCTATTGCCACTGAATTCAAACTTGACTCTGATCCTTCAGGAAAATCTGTGGATGTTAAAATCTACAGAGGCATGATAGGTTCACTCTTATACTTAACTGCAAGTAGGCGTGATATAATGTTTGCAACATGTCTCTATGCTAGATATCAAGCAAATCCAAAGGAATCTTACTTATCTGCAGTCAAGAGAGTGTTTAGATACCTTAGAGGCATACCATCACTGGGTCTCTAGTATCCTAAACTCTCTGGTTTTGAGCTAACAACATACACTGACGCAGATCATGCAGGATGCAAGTTAGATAGGAAGAGTACCTCTAGATGTTGTCAACTTTTAGGAAATAAGCTAGTGAGTTGATCATCAAAGAAGCAAATTTGTGTCTCAACTTCTACAGTAGAGGCCAAATATGTTGCTCCTGCTAGTTGTTGTTCACAAGTCATTTGGATGAGAACTCAACTAAGAGACTATGGTCTTCAGTTTGATAGAATTCCCATTCTTTGTGACTCCAGAAGTGTTATCGCCATCTCTGCAAATCCAGTGCAGCATTCCAAAACAAAGCACATTGATATAAGGTATCATTTCGTAAAACATCATGTTGAAAATGGTACAATTGAGATGTATTTTGTACCAACTGATCTCCAACTTGCTGATATTTTCACAAAAGCTTTAGATGAACGAAGGTTCAATTTTCTAATCAGCAAGTTGGGCATGCTAAATATGTCTACTTAAGCTCAAAATGTTACAGAGCCTCTGATACCTTCTTCAGAACCTCTGACATACTAAAGTAACATATAATAGAAATCAGAGCCTCTGGACTTCTAAAAAGCATGTTCATCTAAATTGTACACCTAAGCATAAATCAAGGGGGAGCAAATAAAAGAACTCATCATTTGTCAAGGGGGAGCTAGAAAATGATGGATTGTTAACAAAACAAAACTTCAGAGTCTTTGATCTTTATATCAGAGCCTCTGATCTTATCTCTGATACTCATATCAGAGCCTCTGATCATTTCATCTTATGATCATTTTAAGAAGGAAAGGTATGCTTCTCATTCTCATATTCTACCTCATCTTTTTCTGAAAATCAAACTTGATTCATTTCAATATTCAAATATCCAAGAGATTATCATTTAGTCTCTAATATTGTTTTTTCAGAGCCTCTGGTATACTATACTCTGAAGCAATATCCGAACACTTAATCTCAATATTCTTGGTTATCCTTTTAATCAAGTTTAAATTCTTTTGTAAATAAAATTCTTTTAATTAATTGTGATTTATTTAGAAAAGAAAAAAAGGGAATTTTACAAAAAAAATTATGTGTGTGTGGGTTATTTTTTTGGATAACTATCAAATTTCAATTAGAAAACCCCAACTGACGGTTATCTGACATCAAGCGTCCTTTCATCTTCCCTCTACACGTGTACACTATTGATTAGAGGGTTGATGGAACGTTTTCTGACATGAGAACTCACAATCGCCGCTTCAATAGCCCCTATCCCACGTCTCATATCCATATAAACCATTCCATCATCATTTCTTTCTTTACACTTTCAAAATTATCCTCAGCTCATATTTCTCTCTCTCAAAGCATTCAAGCAAGCTTCAAACCTGCAACAATGGTGAACCAAGAAAACAACTCTGCAGACTCCAGTAGAATCGTTCCAAGCTTAAACCTCGCACAGCTTGATGTTCCAGTCAAAGGGAACAACTACTATCTGGAAATTACCCCTTCGAAGTTCGACGAACAATTTTGTCCAGTTCTTGAATATTTTCGACGATGTGAACTACACTATGCATTAACTGCATACATACAAGATGCTCCTCTAAGGTACGTTCAATAATGGTGGTACTCCAGCACTTACAGTGAAGAACACGAAGGACTAGTCGGCCATATTGACCTAAGTGGTAGAGGAATCAACATTAGAATTACACCTGATACCTTGACCCGACGACTGTACCTTTTAACCACCCAAGAACTTCAAATCCAAAGATTTGAAAAACCACCACATCCTGAAATTCTTCTTCAGTTTCTTCATCATCTGGGATATAATAAAGAGATCACTCAATTGAGTGAGTTCAGACGTCAGCATCTTCCTCCTATATGGAATTTCATGTTCATTGTGTTGAATCGCACATTGACTTGCAAAATTGGGAGTCAAGACCAAACACAAACAACCATTTTGGCCATAATGTACGCCCTCTTCTTCAACCGCAACATAAACATGGTTGGCATACTGTTATGAGAACTACTCACTGGCACTGTCACTACAGTGGACAGAAAGAACAAAGCATTGGAAAAGGGGAAACAACCAATCTTTGTGTTGTTTCCAAGGTTCATTTCCTTAGTGATTAAAAGAGCAATGAAGAAACATTCTTTTTCAGAGGAAGGACCCATGACTCCACTTTTATTGATGAACTCTTTCAAACCAACAATTGTCCCTCCTTACCTCAGAGAAAGGAGATTTCCTCACACAATGATGCAATATATCCCTGCTAATCATGAAACCCGCCTCTTACTTAGTCGTGTTGCCTAACCATCAGAGCTGATGGTGAGATCCCCAACACATATAGGTTATGAGCCTGAGCTTGAATCAGAGAGTGAAACCTCTGAAGCAACTCAACCTGAAAACAGAGAGCAACCAGAGGGTGTCTCTGTAGAGCGCAGTGAGGATAAATGAGAGAATATTCCCTCTGAAGAAGAGCTTAGCTCTATCAGAGTTGAGGAATGTGAGGATGAGAGTCAACCCAAGAGTGAGTCTCTTAACTTAGGCGCCGAGGGATGATAGGTAGAAAAAGATGCCTCTGAAGGCACAATTGAGAGAATCCAAAGCCAATTTTCTCATGCAACACATCCCCTATCCAAGGTGGTCCAACACTAATCGATATTGAAAAAGAGGTGCACACCTCGAACCCATCCCTAACCATCCGCTCAGAGGCACCTCCTTCTGCCTCTGAAGCACGTACCCATGGGGAAACCTCTGTCCTGGCTGAGTCCTCCCAAAAGGACTTAGTTAAAGATAAAAGTACTCATTTGCCCCAGAATACGACACACACACACACATGATGCCTCTATGGCTCATGACTTAGGTGACCGTCCTCTAGTCCAAGAGACATTTAAGATCTCTCGTAGAGATTGTCTCATAGAGGGACAATGGAACGAACTAGTTGCCCATGGACTCACTTGGCTGGACAACAAGGGGTCCAAGCATATACGGTTTGCATCCTCTGAATCTGACTCAGAGGATGATCAACCTATCAAAACCATCATAGAGAAGTCCAATAAGGCCTCTCAAGGATTGATGGGAAGTCCTTCCGGAACCAACATCAAACAAGTTCCGAAAGAAGGCCCCTCTGTTCTCGAGGGAAAATTAGAATCATGTGTTTATTCTAAGGTTATCCACTCTGATTATGTCACCAAGGAAGAGTTCAAAGTCTTTGGTGATGAAATCAGAGGATCTCTAAGGATCTAAAACTTCAGCTGGAGAAGACCTCAGAGGCTTCTGCCTCGAACTCTGAAGTAGCAAAATTGACTTCAGAGGTCTCTGAGTTGCGTGTTGCATTAAACTCCAACAACACCTGCCTTGACTCTCTAGAGAAGCTTGTTATTGGCAACTCCTTGGTTTTGTGTAAGGAGATTTCAGAGGCTAAAGCAGAGCTCATCAAAGCAATTCCAATCTCCTCTGCTCCCTCTGTAACCTCTGAAGATTTTTCCAACTTAAGAGTGAGCTAATCCAAGTTCTATCAGAGACAATTGCCAAGCTCCCAACTCCTGCTGCTGCTCCTCCATCTAGAACTCAACATTCTTCAGAACAACACAATTTGGTCACAAAATCCGACTTACGATATTTCTCCAAATCTGTGACCAATAAAATGTTGACGATTTCAAGTAAGTTTGTTGCCAAGGCAGGGTATCAGACCACGACCGTTCAGAATCTTCTAAAGCAGACTTTCTCTTCAGAAGAAGGGAAGTTAAAGAGAAAGATCGCAGAGACTTCTTGCTTAGAGGAGGCCAAGAAGAAAAGAATGTTTGATGGCTCTGATGACGACCATCATGATGACCAACCTCAGGGGTCCTGAGATCCTCAAAAGGGGGAGAAACAGAGTTCTATTAGAGCAGAAAATGTTAGTGGCTCTGCTCCTTCCCCCTCTTCAAGAAAAGAAAAAATGACTTCAAGATGAGAAGGAACCAGGGAGGCACTTCACCTCTGTTGAAGACAATCAAACACTCTTGAAATCTCCAACACCATTTGTACTTTTACCACCTTCGACTTCAGAGTCCCCTATCATTCAAGTGATAAATGAAACTCCAGAAACAATAGGAGCTCTGGAAGAAGAAGAAGATGAACAATTGGTTGACTTCTCCATCACACCCTCTGAAGATGCATTCTCATCACCCGAACGTCCAAACATTATAATGAGAGATGCATTCGAAACCGACACTGAAGAAGATGTTGCTGAAGACATAGAAAAGGCATAAGTAGAAGAGGTTGTGGACGTAGAGGAGTATGTCTACAAGAATGCTCAATCTCATCAACCATCTTTATCAGAGATAGAACACAGAGATGAAGACACTGCACAAATGGAAGATCTAATCTCCTCTCCCATCAACGAAACCGCACCTCAATCCCCTCAAATCCAAAGAAAGGAACCAGAGATAGCCCCACAATTATCTCCTGAAGAACCAACAATGGTTGTTGATGAACAAGTGCCTTCAAAGGAACCTGTTCAAAAGGCAATCATTGGACTTCCTATGCGATCAAGATTCACAACTCCACCAGAGTTCCTTGCTTCTGAGCCAAAGACTTCAGTCGAAGACAAATTCAGATATCTCTACTCAATTGACATATTTAAGCCAATTATGTCCTTCAACCATCGATGCTCACCTCAATTGACATATTTAAGTTGATTTTTTAGGGATAAAATAGATAATTATACATATTCAGACGTTTGTCAGTTTACAAAAATAAACAGTCTTATTGATTCAGATTTCAGACTTCAGCACCACCTCTTAATAAGTGAAATCAAACTTCGACATTCAGCACCCTTAAAAAACAAAAGCCACCTAGGAGTTATGGTGAAAATGTAAGAATAAAACATTCATATACCTCTGTATACCTATTAAAGCATTAATTTACCTATTTTTATCATCATGACCAAAACTTCAACAAATTCATGAATATGAAAGTGATAAACGTGTGCAAAAGTTCATGAAAGTGGCTAAAAGTGAAGATAAACATGAAGATAAAAGTAGATAAAGGTAGTTGAAGGAAAGTGCTCGCAAGTGTTCTCACCATTCTTACCGTAAATGTTATTCTCACACGACCTCACATTAGTATGTGTGTGTGCGCGTGTGTATATATAGGGAGTGGTTTAAATGAGAAATGTTAAATGTATGAGAAGTAGAGAAGTGATCCTAGCCCTTCATTTGGTCAACATTTGTGTCTTTGACTATGAAGCACCGGATAATTAATGGGCTGCAGAAGATAGATGGGTAGTTTCATAACTTTTACAAATAGACGACAAACAAATTCATATGTGAATCTGTTGATTAGTCCACATGTGAACTATTTAACTGATTCACATATGAACCTACGGGTTCATATGTGAATCAGTTAATTAATCCATATGTGAATCACAAGAGTTGATATATGAATCTGTTAAGTAGTTCATATTATTCACATTTGAACCTACGGGTTCATATGTGAATCAGTTAATTAGTTCATATATAAATCAGTTAAAATAGTTCATATGTGAATTACACGGATTCACATATGAACCCGTTTGCCGCCTATTTATAAAAGTTAATAAACTACCTCTCTATTTTTGGACTAGCCGCAAATTTTGACGAGTCAAAGTTGCAAATTTTGACTAGTCGAATCCGATCTTGACCATATGAAAAGGTAGACTTACTTCTCTACTTCTAATATATTTAACAATTTTCATTTGAACCTATGACTATATGACAAATTTTTAATCGAGTCTTCAAAATCTAAATCATGAATATATTCAAATATGAGCATACATGACATGTGGCTACGAATAATATATTTTACTTGTAAATATGCCTATATTCAAAAATAACCATTAGCATGTTAATATGTTAACATACGTTACAAAAGATAATTCAACATCATTTATTAATTTAATTGCCCGCTTAGTAAATCAAACAAAAAAGATCCATATAAGTTTGAAATTAAGAAAATCAAATGTTTTTTTTTTTGAAGGCATAGTGGCATCGAACCAACGAACGACTACCACGAACACACGCACACACGCATGCACACCTCCCCGGCGGTATCGGGCATCCACGGGCAGCCCACTAATCCGCCGCTGTCCCGACCCAGTTTACGCTGAACCTAGAGCCCAACCACAGTCTAAGACTGGGCTGGGGGGCAACCCAGTCAACGACTGGACCGGCCCAAGGACTGGGTACTCTTCATGCCCACAAATTGACTTCCGTTAGATTCGAACCCGGGTAGATTGGGATACCATCCACAATCCCCCCAGGATGTTACCGCCCTTGGGAAAAGCAACTGAGCTAGACATGATTTGTAAATGCTTTTTATTTTATTTTATAATTTGATATATTCATTATGATTTAGTTATTTTATATTTTAACAACAACAATGAAATTAATTTTAAAATTTATAATTAAATTAAGTTGCATTTTATTAGGAAGGGTGGTTCAAAACTTCAAATCATCTTTATGCGTTTTTTAATTATAAAATCACTAAATAAGAGTCTTATAATTGAATTTGATGATTGTATCATCATGTATGGTGATATTTTCTCTTATTTTTTTTTTAAAGTTTTTTCTTCAACCATTCCCCCCTCTTCTATATATATGTTTTCTATGTAGATGACATTGTTTTGATTTGTATATATAATTATTATTGTTTTGATTTGTATATATAATTATTATTGTTTTGATTTGTCATGATAAACTTGATAATAATTAATTTTATAATATAATAAAGTACAAATATTAGATGATGGGTCTTTTTTCTATGATATTATAAGCTTTACCCGTGGGTATGGGACGAATGTCGTCATCTTAATTGAGGGGCCTTCTTTTATGGATAATGACCTTTTACCATATGCTTGACGTAGAACTTGTTTTTGTCAATGTTTGATTTAACACATAATTTAAAAAAAATATTTGATTAATCATCAAATATCTAAAATGCTTAATTGACAAATCAGACACCACTCAAAGTGTATGTCAGTACATAAAATCTGGTACACAGTTACAAATGATGCAATAAAATATATATTTTGTATACTATATCATATGAAATATATGGTTTAAATATAATTTGGGTGTATGATACATAAACAATTTAAAAGACGTTTTATGACGTAACATGGTTAATACCAATATTATATACTTGCAGAAAATATGTGAGAAACTGTTTGAAAACCTCTTTATGAGCATTTTCAGTACGAGGTTCCGACCGGGTAGGAATTGGAGTTGTTGAAAACCTCTTAATAGCAAAGTCTTTTATCCCTTATATTATCATTCAACATTGACCGACTCAACACCTTTTTCATTCAATACTGACCCACAAAGATTATCATAAATCCCCTAAACATATTAGATAAAATCAAAATATTTTTTAGTGATTGATCCTCTTGTTGTGTATATTAATGAATTTTACTAATATGGTATTTTGTTATATCATTATTTAGATTTTGAATTTTGTATCAAATAATTAAATAAAGGGTAGGTTATAGCGTTTTAAGTGAAAAATTAAAGGTGTTTGCTTGGAAGACCCCTTCCCTACCACGAGGTTCACAATGACATGAGGTACATGAATCACGTGGGCATAAGTTTTTAAATCAAAAAGTATTTAGATATATGATTATAATTCAGAAAGTGTTTGGATATTTGTTTGAAAAAAATATTTAGGTAATGTTTGTTAAAAAAATCACTATTTATGTTTTATCAAATTGTTTTTTATAGTGTGATATGAATTAAAAACCTCTTGTTGTCCTTTTATTACACAAGAGGTAAGTTGTCCTTTGAGTATAAAATAATAAAATAGCAATGAATTGTAAATTATATGGACAAAAAAAACCTTAAATTATAAAGACAAAAACAACAATAAAATATAAACCATAGAAAAAAAATCATAATTTCAAAATTGAAAATAAGAGTATTTAACAAACCACAACAAAGATGGTCTTAAAACGGTTGAAAGAGGCAAGCATGAATTAGTTGAAGCATGAAAAACCATCTAGACCCTACTTGCGAATACAATTTCAAAGATTCCCTCATGATCAAAAATGTTTCATCAACTTTCAACATATTAAATATCAAGGATATACATTGACCAAGCATAATTATAGGAATCAATATCCTTTATTTATGGCCTAAATGCGTTCCATCTATTGCTCCTTAATTTGTGAACCTTCTGTTGTAAATCGTCCTATATATATACCCTTGTAAATCTCTTCATAATTTAATATACAAAAACACAATTCATACCCTCATATAGTATAAGAGCTCACTTTGCTCTAGCGAGTCTTGATCCTTCCCTTTCTTCTGTAACCCTAATCTAGCCGCTTCCATGGCATCGTCTATGTTAGCCCAAATTCTGAGTTGTAAAAGTATTGAAAATAATCTAAGTCCTGTTTCAGATGACTTCCAGAGATAGCCTTCAGAGAGCAAGCCTACCTCTGAAGTACATTCCAGAGTTAGAGAAGTTCAGTGATACATCAGATCTACTCAACCATTTCAACAGAAGTATTGCCAACCCCAAAGGTACTTTCAACCTCAACCACAGAAGATAGAAAAAGTTGTTGCTCTTCCACCAAATCAGAATGATGGAAGATGTTTTAGATGTGGGAAGTCAGACCATTTTTCTGCAAACTGCAGAGGTAGACTAGTCAAGGATCAATACAAAAATAAATACATGTACAATGTCAGAGAGAGGGTACTTATGGCAGAAATGGAAGATTGGCTTTCTGACTCAACAAATGATGGAGAAGAAGAGCCTACCAATCTCTGTGGTATGGCTATTGCAGATGGTGATCAAACTGATGGATCATCATTGGAAAGCTATGAAAAGATAAATTCTCCTTCCACTTCTGAAAGTGAACTTGAAAGGGATGTTCTTAAATTAACAGATGAATTTCAGAGCTTAAAGCAAAAACTACTTAAAGAAAAAGAAAAGAGAAAACAAATTTCAAAAGATTTGAACTTTTACAAAAGGGAAAAAGATCTTCTGGAATCAGAAAAGAAAGAAATTTTTAATGAAAAATTCTAGCTTGAAAAATCTCAGAGACTAAAGGAAAATTCTTTTTCTGAAAAATTCAAAGAGCTTGAAAAGGTTTTAAAGGCAAAAGAAGAGGAAGTGAAGAACTCTGAGTATGAAAGGCTCAATTATGTTGCTTTAACCAACTTCTTTAAAAAAAAAGAAGTCTTACATCAATCTCTAGAAAAGAAGGAAGATCAAAAGTTATCTAGATGCACAAGATGTGCATATAAAAATTAATTATGAGATGGATACTCAAGGGATGGGATTCAATGACTTAGATCCATTCACTGGATTGAAGAAAACTTCATTTTCTTCCACTTTATGTACAGGAAAGGTCCATAGGCCTGACTTTCCATCTCTGGAAAATTCTAACATTTTCAAAAGGATAAGAACCTCAGAGGGACAAAAAACTAGAGCTCTAAATTTCAAAAATACCTCATACTCTGAAGTAAAAACAATTTCAGAACCTATCTTAAAGATAGAAAAAGAATCTTCAGAGGTTCATTTTTCAAAACCTCAGAGCAATGATCCCAAAGAGATCTTCAGATTTGATTCATTCATCATTAAAGAACCAGAGATCTCTGAAGAAAGTACCTCTGATGAAAAGTCTCAGAGCCTACTTGATCCAGAAGCACCTCTGTACTCTCCTAAGATAGATAAATGCATTAGAACTACTTTTGAAGATGACATTAGAAGGGTTTATAAAGAAAATGTCATATCTGATTTTATCAAAGAATCATGCAAGAAAAGGATAATCAAGGTCTCTAAACCCAAAAATGTTGAGAAAACTTCAGAGATAATCATCTCTGTTAAAAAAGACTTTCTTGATTCTGATTCTGAATCTGATCTAGAGGTAAATGAACAAATCTTCTACACACCAGAAAAGGTAATTCATAAAACCAAAAAAACTGTTGGTTCTGGAATTTTGAACATCCTTGTTCCTATTTCAAACCTGTTCCTATTTCAAAAGAAAAATCCAGAATTCCAATATGTTCTGATTTTGTAAACATGTGTCTACAAGCAAAAACCTCTATGGAGTTAGAGAAAGAGTTAAAGGAAAAGGCTAAGAATAAATCTAACACTTCTCAATTCTACACCTACAAACCCATCAAATTCACTCCCGAACAAAAAGGCAAATGGCAAGAAATTAACCATTCTGATCCTGTTTGTGCAGTGAACAACAAAGAGAAGATGTTTTGGGCCAAGAAAAAGCAAATTGAAAAGAAGGCCAATTCCTAAGCTAAAAAGTCAGAAGTAGTTAGGAATACTTGTAATATTCCTAAAACTAGTTCTAGAAAAGTTCAAAAGAAACATGTACCTAATGTTTTCAATGAAATCAAAAGATTTGCTCCTACTTCATCTTGTTCTGTTAATTTTAACTGCATTCATCTCTTGATAAAATTGAAGAATCATTTCAGAGGTTCTCATTGCCTTCTGAATCAGTCTCTGAACAAGATTTTTGAGACAAAGACTCAGAAACAACAGAAAAACCATTATGGCAAAGCATCAAAAGATGGAATGCCAAATGTTAATAAAAATTCTCCAAAGCTTAACAAAAATGGACCCATAATGAGATGGGTACCTAAAACTCTGTAATCTGTCTTGTAGAAACAACATATGCTCATCTGGTACTTAGATTCTGGATGCTCTAGGCATATGACTGGAGATAAGAAGTTGTTATCTTCTATCAAAGAAAAATATGGAAGAGCAGTAACTTTTGGGGACAATATGCAAGGTCAGATCAGAGGTTATGGTGAGTTATCAAGAGGTAATGTATCTGTTTCCAAAGTTGCTTATGTTGATGGACTCAAGCACAACTTAATCAACATAAGTCAACTTTGTGATCATGGTTTTGATGCGAAATTTCAAGAAAAATATTGTTCATTACTTCATTCAAAAACAGGTCAAGAAATGCTAAGAGCAAACAGAAAAGGTAATTTATACATAATGAATTTTACCAAGAAAATAGATACTGGATCAGAGAAGCTCTGTCTGGTATCTCTGAACAATGAGGATGTCTGGCTCTAGCATAAGAAGTTCTCTCATTTGAACTTCTCATCACTTGGTAAGCTAGTCAAACTTAATCTGGTTAAGGGATTACCATCTCTAAAGTTCAACAAAGATAGTCTTTGTTCTACTTGTGAAATGGGAAAAATGAAAAAAATCTTCCCACAAAACCAAAAGTGATAATAACTATCCCAGACCTCTGCATATGCTTCATGTGGACCTCTGTGATCCTATCTCTGTGCAGAGTATGTCGGGCAAAAAGTATATTGATGAATACTCAAGATATACTTGGATTGAGTTCATCAGAGCTAAGTCTGATGTACTTGATATTTTGATAAGATTGTTAATAAGACTGCAGGTTCTTTTTAACAGCAAAGTTCAGAAGTTGAGAAGTGATAATGGAACAGAGTTCAAAAATGCCAAAATCAACTCTTATCTTTCAGAGGAAGGCATAACTCCAAACTTCTCTGCAACAATGACACCTCAACAAAATGGTGTTGTTGAGAGGAAAAACAGAACACTAGTTGAAGCTGCAAGAACAATGCTTGCAGGACCTGATCTTCCAACCAATTTTTGGGCAGAAGCTGTGGCAACAACATGTTTGACCCAAAACAGATCCACAATTGTCAAAAGATTCAAGAAAACAACATATGAACTCATTAACAACAGAAAATCAAATGTCAAATATTTTCATGTTTTTGGGTGCAGATGTTACATCTTGAATGACAGAGAATCTCTTGGCAAATTTGACAAAAAGGCAAATGAAGGCAAATTCATTGGTTATTCATTAGCCTCAAAAGCCTTCAGAGTGTTTAATATTAGAACTAAGACTATCCAAGAGAGTACCAGTGTATCTTTTGATGATATCAGAAGATCTAACAATCAAAATGTCCAATCCTTAACAAAGAAAATCTCTGAATCATCAAAATTAAGGGAATCTGAACTAAATCAGATATTTGAAGATTTCTTTGATGATGAAGACAATTCTAAATTTATTTTCAGAGATGTTCCCAGAGATATTTCAGAGGAACCACAAACTTCAAGTACTACACTTTCTGGTCCCTCTAATATCACACCTTCTACTTCATTAAATGCAGGTCCAAGTAATGAATCAAGACAGGTTGAAGAACAAGAATCTTCAGAAGCAGAAGGTGAACAAGGGACATTTGAAGAAACTCCAGAGACATTTGTTGAAGAGACTTCAGAGCCTGCTTCACCATCTTTGGAACCCACTTCAGAGCCTCTGAATAGTACAACAGAGATGTCACCACCTGTCATCTCTGAAGCATAAACTCCACCCCACGTTCATGCTCAAATGACAAGATGGACCAAAGATCACCCTCATGATCAGATAATAGGATCACCTTCAGATGGTGTCAAAACCAGATCGACAACAATCAATGAATGCTATTTTGTAAACTTTTTGAGCATCATTGAGCCAAAGAAAGTAAATAAAGCTCTTGAAGATTCAAATTGGATCAATGCCATGCAGGATAAGCTTCAAGAGTTTGAAAGAAATAAAGTCTGGACCCTAGTTCCCCTTTCTAAAGGAAAATTTGCTATTGGAACTAAATGGGTTTTCAGAAACAAAAAGGATGAAGATGGAATTATCATAAAAAACAAAGCTAGACTGGTTGCTAAGGGATATTTCCAAGAAGAAGGCATTGATTATGATGAAACCTTTGCACCTGTAGCTAGGCTAGAAGCAATTAGAATCTTCTTAGCCTATGCTGCACACAAAGGGTTCAAAGTATATCAAATGGATGTTAAATTTGCATTTCTTAATGGAAAACTTAATGAAGAAGTATATGTCCAGCAACCACCTGGATTTGAAAGTACAAAGTTTCCAAACCATGTTTATCATCTTGATAAAGCTTTGTATGGCCTTAAACAAGCTCCTAGATCATGGTATGCAACTCTGTCCTCTTTTCTGATTGATAATGGATTTGAAAAAGGAACAATTGATACCACACTTTTCATCAAGAGATATAAAATGAAATGCTTCTAGTAAAAATATAATTTGACGATATTATCTTTGGTTCTACAAACCAAAAGTATTGTGATAAGTTTTCTGAGTTGATGAAGAGTGAATTCGAAATGAGTCTAATGGGAGAATTAACATTCTTTCTAGGACTTCAAGTAAAATAAACATCAGAGGGCACTTTCATAAATCAATCCAAATATGTCTCTGATATTTTGAAAAAGTACAAACTCAATGACTCAACTCCCATGAAAACACCTATTGCCACTGGAGTCAAACTTGACTCTGATCCTTCAGGAAAATCTGTGGATGTTAAAATCTACAGAGGCATGATAGGTTCACTCTTATACTTAACTGCACGTAGCCCTGATATAATGTTTGTAACATGTATCTGTGGTAGATATCAAGCAAATCCAAAGGAATCTCACTTATCTGCAGTCAAGAGAGTGTTTAGATACCTCAGAGGCACACCATCACTGGGTCTCTGGTATCCTAAACTCTCTGGTTTTGAGCTAACAACATACACTAATGCAGATCATGCATGATGCAAGTTAGATAGGAAGAGTACCTCTATATGTTGCTAACTTTTAGGAAACAAGCTAGTGAGTTGATCATCAAAGAAGCAAAATTGTGTCTCAACTTCTACAACGGAGGTCGAATATGTTGCTGATGCTAGTTGTTGTTCACAAGTCATTTGGATGAGAACTCAACTAAGAGACTATGGTCTTCAGATTGATAGAATTCCAATTCTTTGTGACTCCAAAAGTGTTATTGCCATCTCTACAAATCCAGTGCATCATTCCAAAACAAAGCACATTGATGTAAGGTATCATTTCCTAAAAGATCATGTAGAAAAGGGTACAATTGTGATGTATTTTGTACCAATTGATCTCCAACTTGCTGATATTTTCACAAAAGCTTTAGATGAACGAAGGTTCCATTTTCTAATCAGCAAGTTAGGCATGCTAAATATGTCTACTTAAGCTCAAAATGTTACAGAGCCTCTAATACCTTCTTCAGAACCTATGACATACTAAAGTAACATATAATAGAAATCAGAGCCTCTAGACTTCTAAAAAGCATGTTCATCTAAATTGTACACCTAAGCATAAATCAAGGGGGAACAAAGAAAAGAACTCATCATTTGTCAAGGGGGAGCTAGAAAATGATGGATTGTTAACAAAACCAAACTTCAGAGTCTCTGATCTTTATATCAGAGCCTTTGATCTTATCTCTGATACTCATATCAGAGCCTCTGATCATTTCATCTTATGATCATTTCAGAAGGAAAGATATGCTTCTCATTCTCATATTCTACCCCATCTTTTTCTGAAAATCAAACTTGATTCTTTTCAAAATTCAAATATCCCAGAGACTATCATTTAGTCTCTGATATTGTTTTCAGAGCCTCTGGTATACTATACTCTGAAGAAATATCCGAACACTTAATCTCAATATTCTTGGCTATCCTTTTAATCAAGTTTAAATTCTTTTGTAAATAAAATTCTTTTAATAAATTGTGATTTATTTAGAAAAGAAAAAAAGGAGTTTTACAAAAAAAATGATGTGTTTGTGGGTTATTTTCTTGGATAACTATCAAATTTTAATTAGAAAACACCAACTGACGGTTATCTGACATCAAGCGTCATTTCATCTTTCCTCTACACGTGTACACTATTGATTAGAGGGTTGATGGAACGTTTTCTGACATGGGAACTCACAATCGTCGCTTCCATAGCCCGTATCCCACGTCTTATTATTCCCAGATTTTATCAAGTTCTTATCTAATTTCAATCACAAACAAGATTAATCAAAATACCTGTTTTCAATTAATCACAAGATTCGTTTACAATGAAATTTCATATCACTTTCTCTCTCTACAATCTTTCACACGACTCTCTCTCTAACTTTTCAACTGCTGATCTTACTCCTAACTCCTAGCCATATATCTATTAAAGGAAAACAAGAAACATACACTTACAAGCTTACAACACACAAAGACACTTTGACTATTTATTACAAGAGACTTTGACTTTGCTTGAGAGTTGACTTTTGAGCTTTGACTTGCTTGAACTTTGATCTTCAGTCTTCATGATCTTGTATCCAACAAATATATGCTCTAACAATCTCCCCCTTTGGATTCAAGATCATCTCTAAAAGATTTTGCAAATCAATCTCTCTCTTTGACTCAATTTGTGCAATCTCCCTTCTTGTACAAAAATTACAGTCTCCCCCTTTGTTTGATAAAATTGTCTTCAAAATTTTCTGAATTCTCCCCAAAGTCTGTCGTCAAACTTAGGTGTCATTTGTTTTTTAAGATATTTAAAGTTTGAAGTCTTAATTTAGTTATGATTAATAAGAGGTGGTGTATAAAAATGTCTGAATGATTCAAACTTAAGAGACATTAAGAATTTTTTTTTAAAAAACAAACAACCCCATAGTAACAATCTCCCCCAAAGTTGTAAAAACCTCTTTCAGACATTGTAAAGAAATTATCTTAAGATTTAGCTCAGTTTGCTTTAGCAGATTATATTCAAAGAAAAACTTCAGTAAAATCTTCTTGCTTTCGGAAACTTTGAATTTATCTCTTTCAGCTTTCAACAATTCTTCAACAATCTTTCTTCAACTTGAACTAAATTTCTCCTTTAAGCTCCAAACTTTCTTTATCAGACCACATTTCTTGAATATCTCTCCCTTATCTATAACATTTCTTGAACGCTTCTCCCCTTTTTTGATGATTGGAGCATTGAAATCATCAAAACTTTGCAAGAAATGTCTATCACAATTCTGATCTGACCACTGATCTGTCACTAGAGCCTCTGATTATTTGTCGATCCAAAGAATATATTCATCCAAATCTTTACAAATTCAGACAAACTATGAGTGTAACACCTAAATCAACAAATAAATTAGTTAGAAGTGCCTGTCAGTAACACGAAGTCACTGTGTGTAACGAATACACATTGGAAATGAGTATTTTGATGTTCACTCCCCCAGGTCTTCCATTCAATCATCGAAACACCACAAAGGAATTTCTATGAACGTTATGACAAGAAAACATATTCCTTGTGTGTTCGTGCAAGTGTTTGAAAGAATTAATCACAGATGATTGCTTTTTATAGGCTCAAAATTGTGTAAACCATTGAGACAACAATAGTATAACACAGACTCAATTGTGCATGATCAAAGTGCGAAGGTGTGGCAGACTTCCTTCTTTTTCAATATCTAGATTTCCAAATAAAAAGCAGATAGATTATGTGTTGCGTCCCCTTTAAAATATGAAACATTTTCTTGTTGAGAAGAAAATGAGTAGCTGGTGGGGTTTTTATCAAGAGTTGGCATGGGCTAGTTGCCTGTTTCAATAATGTTCACGAAGAATTGTGAAACACTAGTAATGTGGCTGCCCGACTCAGAAAAAGTAGGTGCAGAGTTTGATATTCTTTTACTCTATTCTCACACCCTCTTTCTTTTAAATCATTAAGCTCGCTTCTAACCAAACTCTCATTTACATTTTACCTCATCACATAACCCACACTCAATTATTTTGACTCCTCACTCTTCGATCACTCAAGGATTAACTTCTTGGGTAGGAAACACTGGTTAACGTGAATCCATAGAAGTTTCTTGTAAGCTCACACAGTGAACCCATGTTTTTCCTAAAAGAACATGTTGCTCAAACAGTTTAACTTTGCAATTAAAGCACAAATATATACAAGTCATATGTCTGTATGCTCATGGATATAATCATGAAGATTTGAGCATTTTAAACATTGAAGACTTTTCAAACAAGATAATTGAATGAATGAAATGAATACAAAAAACTTGTTTGAAAATCTGACATTGTATGAAAAAGATCAAAATATCTGAATGATTTATCAATTAAGGCTTAGGTCAGCAAAAATTGGATATTGTCTATACGAAACAAGATATAGACATTCTTGAAAGAAATGTTTTGAAATGAAATCACGCTTAAAACATTGAAGTTCAAACGAGGTATCTTACCATCGAAAATTTGTTTCAATTTAGAGACATGGTAAGAACATATTCAACAAAATATTAAAACGTTGTGTGTGAATACTTGAAAGTATATGGAAAAGATAATACACAAGTATTTATCTTTGGAAACACACGGTTTATAATCATTTAAGCACAAATAAAATGAAAAACATTTAAAATAATACTTCTATATTCATGAAATATGTTTAAGAATCAGAAGTGGTTTGAACATTTAAGAATATGTGTTAGTGTATTATTGTATCCAAGATTTAGTGTGAAAAGTCAATTCTAGAAAAGTCAACATAGTCTAAGTTCTTTGTGTTTTAAGCATGTGGTTTTAGTCCTTGGTATAAATACCTTAGGTTCTTTGTAATCTTGTAACTAGAAGTATTGTACACTTTACATTGTCAGATATATGACTACAATATTTCTCTCTCTACCCTCTCTCTAGATTTAATCATTGTCAAATCTTGTTTTAGATTGATAATTGCTTGATTGTAATCTGGGAATACAATTTCAATTGGTATCAGAGCAAACCAAACAATTTCAGAGTGATTGGATTGAGCAAATCAACTGATTTTCTGGAAAATTTGTCAAGAACAGTTGTATCTTGAAAAAGTCACTGTTGAATCGATTTCGCATTATTTTGTTGTTCTTAGATTGTTAAAATTGGTTTAGTAGTGATCGATTAGGATCATTGATCACATTCTACTCAAATTTGTGCACGAATTACTCACTAAATCGTTTGAATTTGGAGTTTTCGTTATTTCTTGAAAACACGAACACAAACATACTGTAATTTGATTCAATCACTGTAATTTTTGATTTCTTTTGTAAATTCAGTGTTGTAATCATGTTTAGTATTGTATCGTGGACTATTTGTGAGATTTTCATAATCAAAAATCAAGATTTTCTTGATTTTTGATCGAACAGCTGAAGAACGCGCAAGAAAACTCAAGAACATGCTAGATTCACGAAACGCGCAAGTTCATCCATAGAACGCGCAAGGGTCAAGGGAAGAACGCGCAAGCAAAACGTGCGAGTTTGGGTAAAACGCGCTAACAGAGGCAAGCGAGTTTCATAAACGCGCAAGGCAAAGCCTGCGAGTTTGAGCGAAACGGGCTAGAAGAGCTTGCGAGTTTGAAATCCGTGAATTTTTTTCTAAGTGTTGAAACGCGCTAACAATGTCTGCGAGTTTAACAATGTCATGCGAGTTTGAGCAAAACGCGTTACCAGTGTCCTGCGAGTTCTAGAAACGCGCACGTTACCATTAGCGTGTTTCTCAGTAAATAGTTCTTAGCGAGTTTAGTGTTCAGCGCGTACAGTGATCTGCGAGTTTCAAGAGATATATATATTTTTTTGAAATTAATTCTTTTTTGTGATCCAAGTTTGACTTTTTAGTCAACATTTCTGATTTATTTGGGAACGATCATTTCATAATCAAGCTCATACATCTTTCAAGATTCCAAAGACAGATGAGAGAGGGAATATAGTACTGTCACCAAGAGACATGGCTGTATTGTACATGCCTAAGTTACCGACAATAGAAGTTGAACGAAATCAATTGAAAAATCAGAATTTAGTGTTTCTAAAGCAGATTCAGGAGTTGAAATTAAATTTATCAAATTCTGATAAAACTCCTGACTGTAAAAAGTGTGCTAATATGGATAAATCTTATTTTGCAGGTATCATCAGTGAGAAAGAGAAAGAGATTACTGATAGAGAGAAAATGATGGGAATAAAAGATAATACCATGCAGTCTCTTGAAGAAGTAATCAAGCTGAAGGAATCTTATGTTGAAAGTCTTCTGAGCCAATTGAAGAGAACTGAACAAAGATCATCAGAACTACAAGATGAATCAGTTAAGCTTCAACAAAAGTATATGGCTTCTGAAGAAAATGTATATACATTGAAATTAAAAAAATGTTGAGTTGATGAAAAACATTAAAGAAGATAAAGTCAAAACAAATCTTCAAAGCCAACTGAAGCCAACTGAACAAACGTCATCTGCACTACAAACTGAATCAGTTGAACTTCAAACCAAGTTTAAGGCTTTCGAAGAGAAGATATCTGCATTGGAGAAGAAGAATGCTGAACTGACAAAAAGTCTCCAAGCAGATAATGAAAAAGCTAATCTGGAGAAGGATTTCATTCAAAAGCTTTCTGATTTTTCAAAGAAAGCTAACCAAGAGAAAAAGGATTTGGAGCTTAGATGCATAAAACTTTCTAAACAAGTGTCAGAATTCGAAAAGATAGTAATAACTGAAAGAGACACTTTTGCGAAAGAAAGACAAGTTCTTGAAAACAAAATAACTGAACTTCCCAAACAGATTTCTACTTTACAAGACTTGCTCGAAAAAGAAAGACATATTTTCAAAGAAAAGAAGCAGTCTTATGAGCTTGAAAAGAAAAATGCAGAAAAGAGAAATACTGGGATTTTCAAGGATATTTCAGAGAATACCAAGAACTTGGAAAAGGATTTTGAACAAGAACGTTTAAATTTTGAATCTGAAATATTTAAGCTCACATCCAGATTAACTGTTCTGTCATCAGATGTTCAAAATGAAAAGAATGCCAAATTTGATTTGAAACAGAAGTTTGACACACTTAATGTTGAAAGAAAGATTTTGACTAAAAAGATAAACGACTTAGAAACTGCAAACATTGAATTGTCAGATAAAGTAACAGCTGATGTGATTAGTCAATCACCTATTGATAACTCAACATAACCAGTCTGTTCTTTCAAAACAACTTCAAGTTCTATTCATGACAAAAATGTTTTCAAAAAGAAAAGTGTCAAACCAATCATCGTCAAATCAAGTCAGATCAGACCATCAAATCTGTTTTATGATAAATCTGTTGATGGTTCAGCAAAATTTTATATGAAATCTCTTGGAAAGAATTCGAAGAAAAATCAGATGGTCTGGAGAGTGAAGAGTTCTTCAGATGATGAGAAGAAGAATGACAACTCATTCAAATCCACAACAAATGCCAAAAAGAACAGTGTGCATAAAGGTAAATCTTTTGGTAATTCTGATATATATTACTCGACTAATCATCTGATCAGGATTGCTCTGAAGAAAATATGTTGTTCTTAATGTGGAGAGAATGACTTCATTCAGAAATAATCTGCTCACAACTGGTACGGTTCTTATAGAATAACTTCTCAGAATTCTGGTTTCAAAAGATGTACATCTAATGAGAAGTGGATTCTTAAATCTAACATACCAGGACCCAAATACCAGTGGGTACCAAAGCCTGTTAAATCTGTTTCGCAGGTACCACAGGTATAGGGGGAGCAAGATGTATAACTTATGAGTAAATCAACTCAGGACTCGGACTTCAAAGTCAAAGAGTAAGGCTTTTGAACACAACAGTTCAAAACCCGGACCTTAAAGTCAAAGAGTTATGGCTTCTAAACACTTCAGTTTAGAACCCGAACTTTAATGTAAAGGATTGTGGCTTCTGATCACATGACAGATCAGGACCCATTCTTCAATGTTCAGATAAGAATATTTTGCAAATATCCAGGGGGAGCTTAAAAGAAATAAATCATGATATACTGATTTGAGGGGGAGCTAAAAGGTAAATATCTTCTGATCTTAGATCTTTGATTGTTTGGAAGAAGAACAACTTTCAAGTATGAAAAACAGTTTCTTAAATGTTCAAACCACTTCTCTATTCTCAAAAGATTTCATGAATTAAGAAGTGTGCTTTTAAATGTTTTTCAAAATTGAGCGTTAATGTTTAACTGGCCGTGTGTTTCCAAAGATCAATACTTGCGTATTATCTTGTCTATGTACTGTAAAGTATTCACACACATCGGTTCAGTACTTCATTTGAATCTGTTATTACCATAACGAACAAATTTTTCGATGGTAATACTCCCGTTTGCTTTCAAATGTTGTTGAGCATCAATCATCATTTCTAATTTGTCCTTTCATTGTTAAATTGTTTATATTCGTTCATATAAACAAACCATCAATTTCTTTGATACCCTAACCATTTTATTTGATCTGATTGATACATTGTCAGATTCTCAAAACAATTCTCTTGATTTCATTCCATTCATTCAATATCCTTTTTTTGAGAGATCTTCATTGTCCAAATGCTCAAATCTCATTCATATTTTTAATGAGCATACATTTTGACAATGTTATATGTGCTTAACTGTTCAGTTAAATTGTTGAACAACCATTCTTTTTAGGACTTACATGAGATCAGTGTGAGAACTTAAACAAAACTTCCATGGATTCACGTAAACCTATGTTTCCTACCCCGGAAGTAATCCTAGAGTGATTGAGGGGTGAGGGGTTAAAATCAAAGAGTGGGGGGAGATAACTCATCCGGTTGAGTTTTTCTCATTGTGTGGAGCGGTAAAATGTAAATGAGAGTTTGGTTAGAAGTGAGCTTTAATGTTAAAAAGAAAGAGGGTGTGAGAACAGAGTTAAAAGAATATCAAAACTCTGCACCAACCACTTTCTGAGCCGGGTAGCCACATATTCTGATTGGTTCACATTCTTTGGTGACCATTATTGAAACAGGCAGTGAGCCCATGCCAACTCTTGCATTAACCCCACCAACCACTCGTTTCTTTCTTAACAAAGAAATTGAGAGTCCAAGATCACTGATTCTTTAGAGAGAGAAAGTAGAGAGAGAAAGTATGAAGCGCAAAGTTTAAACTGATGAATTGAAAGTGATTGCCAAAGTTACAAAACAAAGGCTCTAAGGGGACTTAAATACCCCTAGCCTTTACAATACATAAAAGAACATTAAGCACAGTAAAAGCTAGAAAATAAATACAATGATTACTATAAAAACAGATATAACAATCTCCCCCTTAGTAATCATTGGCGCCGTGGTCTTCAAAAACAATCTTCAAACACAGCATAGACCAACCAGGCGACTTTGAAGAATCACTGACGCTCTTCTCTTTGACGAAGTCGATTCAGACCAACTAAAACTTCCAGTCGTCTTAGAGTTGAGCGGAGATTCAATCTTTCTTGAATTGAATCTAAAGTCTTCTGGATAAGACGGATTTCATCATTATCAACCAGGAATGCATTTTCTCTTGATTCCATAAATCTTCTTTTGGCCTCCTTCAAATGTTGTTCTAACTGTAGCTTGATCACTTTTAAGGTTCCATCGGAGTAGTGAGCAATTTCTTCAATCCTGAGAAAGCATTTTTCATTAGAGCCATTCTTGTCCACAACTCCATATGGATCTTCAACAATAGTGAGAAAATGATAAGACTCTAAGTTCGATAAGCTTCGGTTAGGCCTGAGAAGATTCACAACTGGTTGGAAGCTTTCAATAGCCATCTGGAAATCAAAAACCCGGAAGAATCTGATTTGACGTCGTATGAATCTTTTAATGACGAACAAAGCTTGTGAAATATCTTGAGATCTATGATACAGATTCCTGAAGTGATCATATAAGAATTCAACATCATCTATAGAAAGGTCAGCGAAGTCTGCCTCTGAAAATTTATACCGCTTGCAGTCTCTTCTTTCAACTTCAAAATCGGGATACCAGATATTCACAAACTTGTTGATTGTGACACTGATGACTCGAACAATCAAGTGTTGAGAAGAAACGGTATTATTCCTTTTGCGCTGACACTTGATAGGCATCTGACTCTTTCTCTACTCCAAGGATTGCATAGATGTTAATCGCCCTTCTTCTAGAGACAAAGATGTTTCTCTGAGTGTCTTCTAGAAAGGCTGATCTTTGCGTTGATGCCAAATATCTACGATGCAAATTCCTTTATCTTTGACGTGTAGATAAAGCTGGTCCTTCTTCTAGAATGGATGGTGGAATTACAGGATCAGAAGGTGGAACATCAGCTTCTGCTCTTGACGACTGACCAACTTCAAATGATCTTGAAGGAATAGTGGTAGTCGGAGCTGAACTAGCAACAGGAGTAGATGTGACATTAGCTGATTCAGGAATCTCATCGTGAGCAGGAAGATCACTGTATAACAGATCTGCTTCTTCTTCGTCTTTAGTATCCATGAACACTGAGTCATCTTCTGTATCTGATATGATAATGATGTCATCACAGTCTTCTTCATTGACTTGACAAATCTTTTCAAACCTGACATCTTCATCATCATCAGAATTAATCTCTATGAAGTTAGCAAAGAATGACCTCATGTCATTTGCAGCTTCAGATTCTTCAACTTCATGAATACTTGCAGAAACATCTGGATCCATGTAAACAACAATTTGCATATTATTGTTAATATTACTCTCAGAAATGTTCAGTTCATTATGCAAAGAAGACAGATCAACATTCTCAATCATATAAACAAGTGTAATAGAATCAAAACATACCTTGATTTCTCGAATCAAAATCTGAAAGTAATCAGATTAGAATCGTGAACACAGAGAGCGACAGAAAGAATGGGAGCCAAAAAGACAAAAGACTAAGAACAGGTAGGCGGGAAAGAGAAAAATGAAAAGAAAAACACTATTTAACCTAGAAAACTAAAACAAATCTAAATCTAAAAAAAACATAAAAAAAAATAAAAAAATTTTGTAAAAATATACCTGAAATTCTTTTGCTCCCCCTACACAAATGCACAAAAATTTAATTGTTAATATAGAAAATGTGTAGAAAAATCTGAGAAACATACCTGTTTAACTTCTGATCAGCATAGATAAGTTTCTTCCTTACTTCCCCTCAACCACAGAAAAATTCATATAACTTTTTCAGATAAGGTCTCCCCCTTTAAATTTGCACAGACCATATCCAAAAACATACAGATACTTAAACATAAAGACATCAGTATGAAAGATGATCATATTGAATATAAATTTTGTAGCAACTGAACATATAAAATTTTAAACACTAAACAAATTAAAGTCTACTCAGTAAAATTTCACAGATTTATCAATCAGTTGAAATCAAACATATATTGTTGGATGCAAGACCAAGTATAATTGCATATCAAGTTAAGACATGTTCAGTTTCAAAAACTTCCATTTGTCTATTCAGTGTGCTCGCATGTGAACTTCAATTAGCTTCAAGAAAAATGCAGTTCTAAAATTAATATAGAAAACTTTGCATGAACTGACACTAAGTTATCAAAAATTAAGACTTTCACAAATTTACAGGTTTATCACAACTCAAACATATCACCAAGTATCATGAGATGTGTGCTCATTGGCATCTTTTTAGCAGTGTGCACATTGGCATCTTTTAATCAGAGAGTTCATTAAGTAAAGAACATGCCGTAAACGTAACTTTCTATCTGACCCTATTGCAGGATTTGGGTCATCCACTCCCAGACCAGTTGGCCTTAGGGGACTAGGTGTCAAGCACCCCTTGGAACTTACTTTCCCGGATCAGAAAGGCTACATCGACATATTCTAAACCCATTCATACCAGTAAAACATGACTTTTTATCTAATTCTATAGAAGGATTTCTGTTCGATCACTCCCAGACCAAATGACCTTAGGGGACCAGATGTCGAGCATCCCACGGAACTTACTTTCCCAAACCAGAAAGGTCACAGGTACAAACTTTTAAACCCAGAGATTTCTGTATTTTAAAAATTTATTATTCATCTCAATCACTCAGATCAACGTCTAAATTCTTAGCCCATATTTTCATTTCAATCAATAATTCTGATCATTTAGGTAGTCTAAGCAAAGTAAACTATAAAAATTCAGACTCACATATCTTTAAAGCAGTATTAAAAGCTACAAACATGTTGCTGACTTTTCGACTTTTGTAAGACTTGAAAGTTGAACATATAAAACTTTAATATAAACAAATAACTTGTTAAAGACCCTAAACATACGTTTTATTCATAAGAAAGAAAATCTGTAAAATTTTATTTTATAGAATAAAATTTGTAAAGATTTAAACTTTTAAATTCAACATGCCTAATTTTGAAAGCAAAAAATTGAAACGTTTTTCATCTAAGGCTTTTGTAAAGATATCAGCAAGTTGATATTCAGTTGGTACAAAATATAATTCAATAGTACCTTCTTTCACGTGATGCTTTATAAAATGATATCTCATGTCTATGTGCTTGGTCTTGGTGTGCTGGACTGGATTGACCGATATCGCAATTGCAGACTTGCTGTCACAATAAATTGGCACTGTCTTGTACAACATCCCGTAATCACGAAGTTGCGTTTTCATCCAGAGTACTTGAGCACAACAACTAGCTGCAACGACGTATTCAGCTTCGGCTGTTGATATTGAAACACAATTTTGCTTTTTCGACGCCCAACTTATCAGTCTGTCACCTAAAAACTGAAGATGACCAGAAGTACTCTTCCTGTCCAATTGATTACCACCAAAATCTGCATCTGAATAAGCAATCAAATTATAGTCAGAACTTATAGGATACCATAATCCTAATTAAGGAGTTCCTTTAATATATCTAAAAATGCGTTTGACTGCTAAAAGATGAGATTCTTTTGGTTTAGCTTGGAATCGGGCACACAAGCACGTGGAGAACATTATGTCCGGGCGACTGGCAGTTAGATACATCAGTGATCCGATCATCCCTCTGTATGTCTTTTGATCCACAACTTTTCCATCTGGATTGAGTCCGAGTTTGGCACCATGAGCCATCGGCGTTCCGATTGAAGTAGATTTGTCCATCTTGAATTTCTTCAAGATGTCAAATATATACTTTGACTGGTTGATGAAGATACCATCAGGAAGCTGTTTCACTTGTAAGCCGAGGAAGAAATTGATTTCTCCCATCATGCTCATCTGAAATCTAGAGGTCATAAGATCAGAAAACCATGTATACAAAGATTTGTTAGTCGCACCGAAAATAATATCATCTACGTATATTTGTACTAAGCATATATCAAGATTAGTTCTATAAATGAAAAGAGTAGTATCGATAGATCCTTTGGTGAAGCCGGATTTGACCAAGAAAGTTGACAACTCATCATACCATGCCCGTGGAGCTTGTTTCAAAGCATACAATGCTTTATCGAGAAAATATACGTAATCTGGACGATCTTTGTCAACAAATTCCTCTGGCTGAGATACATATACTTCTTCTTTAAGTTTGCCATTGAGAAATGCCGTCTTGACGTCCATTTGATATACTGTGAAGTTTCGATAAGCAGCGAAGGCAAGAAACATTCAGATAGCTTCCAATATGGCAACGGGTGCAAATGTTTCATCGTAGTTAATACCTTCTTCTTGTCGATATCATTTGGCTACCAACCTTGCTTTGTTCCGCACGACGGTACCATATTTATCCTTTTTGTTCTTGAATATCCACTTTGTACCAATTATGCCTTTTCCTTTCGGCCTTGGTACAAGTCTCCACACTTTGAGCGCATCAAATTGATTGATCTCCTCTTGCATAGCAATAATCCAATCCGGGTCTTCCAATGCTTTAGAAACTTTTGTAGGTTCAATCTTGCTTAGGAAGCAAGTGAAGAGACATTCGTTGGAAGTAGCCGTTTTGGAGCGTGTAGAAACACTGGCTTGAGGATCTCCAATAATTTGATGAATTGGATGAAATTTTGTCCATTTTGTTGTATGAGGGAGAGGATCAATTACATCTTGAACCACTTCTAAATGAATAGAGGGAGGTTCAGAAACTTCTACATCAGATGAAGAGATAGAAATAGATTCCACTTGAGGAGGAGGTATCTCAACAATATCTGAATCAGATTCGGGAACAGTTTGTTGAATAACATCATTCTGTACTTCTTCCTAAAGTGATTCACTTTGAACAGGTTGATCTTGAATTGACTCTTCTTGAGTATGTTCTTCATGATTAAGCTCAACTTCTGATTGAACATTGTCTGATTGAACAAAATCTTGTTGTGCCGGTTCTTGTTGAATAGGAGAGACTGGAACAGCATCATTGTCAGAGATAGATGCAGCGGAATTTGGAATAGATGAGCTCTCAGTTTCCTGATTCAAAACATTAGAAACATTTATAGAATTAGATCTAGGCACATCATCATAAAAATTTTCAAACAGAAAATCAAGATCAGAAAGATTAGGAGAGGGAGTAGAAGAATCCTGGTTATCCGGTGAAAGAGCAGGTTCTGAACTGATTTGCTCAGAAACTGAATTTCCAATAAAAGCGGGTTCTGAGCCTGAGTGACTAGAAACCAAATCAGCAACTTCGTCAAATTTTACATTGACACTCTCTATGACCTTTCTTGCAGAGATAAGAAAAACTCTATAAGTACCAGAGTTTGAAGAATAACCCACGAATACACCCTCATCTGCGTTTGGACTAAACTTGTTGAGATTCTCCCTGTCATTCAGAACGTAGCATTTACACCCGAATGACTTGAAATACTTGATGTTCGGTTTGATCCCGTTCATAAGCTCATACGGTGTTTTGTTGAAACGACGATGCAGAATTGATCTGTTCTGTGTATGACAGGCAGTTGAAACTGCTTCAGCCCAGTAAGACAAAGGTAGACCTGAATAAGCAATCATTGATCTGGTGGACTCAACAAGCGTTCTGTTTCTTCTTTCAACAACGCCGTTCTGTTGCGGAGTACGTGCAGCAGAAAATTGTTGTTGTATTCCTTGAGATTCATAGAATACCTGAAGAGTACTGTTTTTGAATTCAATGCCATTGTCAGATCTTACCACTTTCACTTGCTTCTGCTTATTCGTCTGAGTTGTCTTGATGAGGTTGATGAGTACTTCAGGAGTCTCGTCTTTTGACTTCAGAAATTTTACCCAAGTATATCTGGAGTAGTCATTAACAACCACCAAAACATATTTCTTATGTCCTAAACTCTTCGTCCTCATCGGACCACACAAATCAACATGCAAAAGATCAAGAATAGCCGAAGTGCAGTGTTCAGGCTTAGGCTTGTGAGGAGCTTTCTTCATTTTTCTTTCTCACAATCCTGACATAGATGGTCTTTCTGGAAATGGAGAACTGGAAGACCTCTCACTGAATCATTCTTGACCAGGCGATCCATATACTTGAAATTGAGATGAGCTAAGCGTCTGTGCCATATCCAACTTTCTTGAATTGAAGCTTTAGAAAGCAAGCAGATATCTGAAGGAATTTTGATCTTGGAAAGATCAATGGTATACAAATTTGATTGCCTTTTTCCTACCAGAAGATCCTTGCCATTATCATTTTTCACTGCAACTCTTTTGGATTTGAAGCTGACTTCAAGGTCTTTATCACAGAATTGTCCTATGCTGAAAAGGTTGTGACTTAGACCCTCGACGTAGCTTAATCTTTTGATAGTTATGTTACCCTGAACTAGATCACCATAACCAAGAATCGGAGCAGTCTCACAGTTACCAAATTTCACACGACCGCAACATTTATCTTTAAAATTAGACAGAAGAGATTTGTTGCTAGTCATATGTTTTGAACATCCTGAGTCCAGATACCATAATTGACTAAGCTGCACACACAGAAACTACACCTTTTTAGGTACCCATATGCTTATGGGTCCCTTGTTAGATTTATGCTTTTTATTTTTCACAGATTTATTTTTCATGCAAGAATGAAAGCAATTATCAATAGAAGATAAAACACAATTATCAGAATCAGAACTAGAAGAAGCATATGAGATATTCTTTGATATATCAAACATTTGCTGAAAAGAATATTTTGAGATTTTATTACATGAAGCAAATGTATCAGTATCACAAAGAGTGTCTACACAGTTAACTCCTAACAGCTCAGATTCTAAAATTTGTTGTTTCATCCTCCAAATCTGCCTTGATGACTTCCTCACAGTCCGATCTGAAGAAGAAAAATTAGAAACATTAGAATTTTCAGAAGAAGAAACTTTATCAAAGAAATCAGTCTTAGCATTTGACATTGAAGAACTAGCCTCGGAGTGAAAATTTTCAAAATTGCACAAGTTTGGAGGAGGTTTGCGCTTCCTATTGGAAGCGCAAACTGAGCTTTGCGTTTCTAACTACATGCGCAAACTTTCAGTTTGCGTTTCCAACGTGGAATGCAAATGGCCATTGTTTTTCAAAACTTTAGAATTTTCCTTAGAATCTTTTGACAATCCAGAAGAAATTTTATCTTCAAAACTTGTTTTCATTATAAAAAGAAATAAATCGTTTTCTAAACAAGTTTGAAGATTTTGTTCTTCCAATCTATCTTCAAGATCAACAATCTTACATTCTAACACTAATGGGGGAATGTATTTCTTAGTATCATAAGATACCGGAGATACATTTTCCTTATCAGTGTTAGCAAAAATATCCACAAAATCTGTTGATAATGAAGATTTATTGGAAGATTTGATATTTAAAAGATTTTGAAATTTTCTGGATTTCTTAGATTGATCAGGAAAATACTTTGCATTTTCAGAAGTGTAAACAAATGGCATTTCCATCCTCTTGTTTTTCATCCTTTTCACATTTTCTTCTTCCAAAATTTGTTTCTCAGTTGTCCAAAAGAATTTAAACTGAGGAGCATATCTTGCAAGAGTAAAGTAATCATATTCATATAAAGTAGGAACTTCATTTTTAGCATTATTTAAAAAATGCGGGTTTTAAAAACCAAGTCCCCACTTTTCTTTTATGGCTTCTTCACTCCATGGTTTATTTATGTAAATGGTTTGCTCAGACTGTTCTCTTTTATACAATTTCCTTTCTAAAACAATTATCTTGTCAGAAAGAATTTTATTTGAAGAAGTCAGTTCAGTCAACGAATCATGATAAGTCTGATTTGAATTTTCTAACTCGACCAACTGCTTATTAAATTTCTCTTTTGTGTCAATTAAAATTGACTTTTCATCATTTAAAGAAATTTGCAGTTTTTCGATTAAATCAGACTTTTCTTGATTTTTAAACATTTCAGAAACAAACTTTGAGCGCAAATCATGCAAAGCAGTGATAAAAACATTCATTTGAGATAAAAAGAAATTATAGTTAAACTCAGATATTACCTCAGAACCATCAGATGATGTATCCTCTTCCTCATCATCAGATTTGTCATCTCCTATAAAGCACATGGTCGCAGTTTCCTCATTTTCAGCCTCGTTGTCCGAATGATCCAACCAGTATTCTTCTTCGGCCAACAGGATGGTTCCACTTTCTTTCTTTTCAGCAAGAGCCAACTTCTTTCGGTAAAAAGCTGCATCCTTTACCACTTTGACTCTGCAGTTCTTAACCATATGTCCAGGCTTTCCACAGTTAAAGCAATTCATCACCTTTTTCTCATCCTTCTTCTGTTCAACCACCTTAGCTGGTTCGTACTTTGGAGTGTATATCTTTGAAGGAGCACCAGGTTCTATCTTTTTAGAACCAGAAGTAAACCACAAGTTGTTTGAACCAGATTTGTGCTTGAATCTCTTCTGATAGTGCTGAGTCAAAAGTATCATGGCCTTCTCTAAAGCTTCGCCATCATCATCCGTTGATCCATCATAAGCTGTTTCAGTCAAAGCTTGCTCAGCCAGTTGGCTAGCTAAAAGAGCAATAGGATCTACTAACAGAGACTTGTTCTTCTTATCTAGTTTCGCCTTCTTCTCCATTACCATAGATTCATCTGTCATCAAGATTTCGTATAACTCCTGAATTGGCATGGTTGAGATTCTGACATCGTTTCTCATTCTGTGGCATGACTTGTTCCACTCAGGTTGTAAAGCGTTCAGAAACTTCAAGTTAGCCTTGAACTCAGTCTTGGTAACTTTAATCTTGTAGAGATCATTGATAACAGCCCAGAATCGATCAAAAACATTTTTCAAACTTTCCCCATCCCTGGCCTTGAACTTTTCAAAGTTGTTCATGTACCTGGTCTGTCGTAACTGAGTAGACATTGCAGTACCAAGCATAATCTTCTCAAGTTGTGTCCACATAATCATTGGGTTATGTTTGAAGCAATCGATTCTGTTATAGATGGAGTTGGGAAGAGCAAGGATCAGATTTGATTTGGCCTGGCTATCAGCTTGATGTCTTAACATCTCATCAGCATCATATTCCCTTAAAGCTTTTTCAACAGAGGTAGCAACAGAAGTTGCTGTAGCTGGAACAGCTTTCCTTGGTATTTCCATAGGACCCTGAGTCAGTGATTTCATCATGTTCTCCCCATTCGGTTGCCTTTCAATAAAGTTGATGAACCGATCCTGCCACTGTTCGAATTCATTCTCATTGATGAGAACTGGTGGACGGGTATCTGACCCCAAAGACATCATGAGGTCATTCTTGTAGATTTGTGTTTGCAACGACATCTTGAGAAAAATCAGAAAATTTAGAAAATTTTCTAAGTATGAGAGACCCGCAAACTAGAGGTTTGCGTTTGTAATGAGGAGCACAAGGAAGATTTTGCGATTGCAGAGAGGAACGCAAACTGAGATTTGCGTTTGCTGAGGGGAACGCAAACTGAGCTTTGCGTTTGCTTCGTGAAACGCAAAGTGTTACTTTGCGGGTTGAGACTTTGCGGGTGATGCATTAAGACTTTTCGCTTGAAGAGAGAAACGCAAAATCTCTTTGCGTTTACAGAGTGAAACGCAAACTTGACACTTGAAACTTTTGCGTTTCCAATGTGAACCGCAAACCTGAAAAATTCACTAATACATGTGTTAGACACGCAAAATATATGAATGAAAGAATGAGGCGCAAAGCATATGTATCACACGCAAACTCATATGAATGAAACGCAAACTAACATGAATGAAGCGCAAACTAATATGAATGAGACGCAAACTTTATAAACTCAACCAATTCACGCAAGATCAACTACAACTTTGAAAATTAACCAAGAAAAACATACACTGAACTTCGAAAACTTCTTTCTAACAAATTTTATCAAACAATTTCGATTAAAATCAACAAAATCTAAAAATTCGACAAAGAACAGAACGAGAACGGCGTTTTTCCAGAAAATCACTAAGACTCCAAATTAACAGTCTAAACAAGATTTTTATGCAAAAATACAAGAAGCAACAATGATCGATTAGCAGAAACGAATCAATTAAGTCTAATTTCAACACAAAATGTTCAAAATCCTGTCCAAATTTGATGAAAGAAGCAAAAAACGAGATTTTCTTGAAAAATCAAGAAAATCGATCGAGTTTTCTGCTTCAATTCACAAATCCAGAAACTAAATCATTAATCTCTCAATCCTCTCAAGATTCAGTATGATCTGATACCAATTGAGAGTCCAAGATCACTGATTCTTTAGAGAGAGAAAGTAGAGAGAAAGTATGAAGCGCAAAGTTTAAACTGATTAATTGAAAGTGATTGCCAAAGTTACAAAACAAAGGCTCTAAGGGGACTTAAATACCCCTAGCCTTTACAATACAGAAAAGAACATTAAGCAGAGTAAAAGCTAGAAAATAAATACAATGATTACTATAAAAATAGATCTAACAGAAATGTTTCATTTTCTTTGGGGACGCAACATATCTACTATCTAGTCTTCACTCGGAAGATTTAAATATTGAAAAAGAAGGAAAGTTGCCCCACCTTCACACCTCTTTCATGCACATTAAGTCCGTGTAATATCTGTTGCTGTCTCAACAGTTTACACAATTTTGAACCTTATGAAACACAATCATTGTGCTAAATTCTTTCATACACAAGCACGAGCACACAGAAAATTTGTTTTTCTGTCAGAACATTCATAGATAAACCTTGTGTTTTTCAATGATTGAATGGAAGTCCTGGGGAATCATCATCAAACCAGCTCCTTAAATTGTACATTTGTTGTACACAGTAACTCCGTGTTACTGACAGGCACTCCTAACTGTTTCATTTGTTGAATCAGGGTTACCAAGTTCATTATATTTGAATTTGAAAAGATTCGGGTATATACAGTTCATGATTCAGATACTCAGATCAAAGGATGGAAAATGTCAAATTATCATAAAGGAGGAGATTGTTACGTTGAATACAAAGGGGGATAATCAAAGAGAATGTTGAAATTGAAGATATTTTGATGATTATGGTGCTCACAATCATAAAAAAGGGGGAGATATTTACAAAGATCAATTTCAAAATCATCAAAGGAGATATCAAAAGGTGAAGATAATTTTGAATGATTAAATCAGATGAATGTTTTGTCAAAGAATTCAGAAGATTTTGAAGATGATTTCTGAAGAAAGATGATTCGAGAAAGTTTGTTTTTCTAAAGACTGATTAGGGATTACAGTGATGAAGATATATGATTTTCAAAGTTTCCTCGAAGTCTGAAAAAAGTTTAAAGAGTTTCAAAGATTTAATGTTCAAGACTTGATGACTTTTCAAAGACAATGTGAAAGACTTTTCAAGTTTATCTGAAGATTCTTCAAACACTGAAAGACTGAAGATTCAATGTCAAAGACAAAAGTTGAAGAATCAAGCGCTGAAGACAAGTGTCAATTTTTTTTAAATCTTGAATACAAAGGGGGAGAATGTTAGTGTATTATTGTATCCAAGATTTAGTGTGAAAAGTCAATTCTAGAAAAGTCAACATAGTCTAAGTTCTTTGTGTTTTAAGCATGTGGTTTTAGTCCTTGGTATAAATACCTTAGGTGCTTTGTAATCTTGTAACTAAAAGTACTGTACGCTTTACATTGTCAGATATATGACTACAAAATTTATCTCTCTACTCTCTCTCTAGATTTAATCATTGTCAAATCTTGTTTTAGATTGAGACTTGCTTGATTGTAATCTGGGAATACAATTTCAATATGTTTTCATATCTGAAAGTTGTCCTTCTTTCAGATACGTATGAGATTAAGATTAGAAATAAACCTTTCGCTCAGTCTTAAATCTCATCAAGTCAGCTCTAAGTCTTATATGATATGATCGTTTAAGCTTCCTCTCAAATCTGAAACAGTCACAAAGTCGTCAAAGTGCAAATCTTTATTCACAACATTTATTGAAAAGTAAAATGACAAAAAGCAGTAAAACTTTGAATGTACGAGTTCTGATCAGATGTAATCAGAAATCGTATACCATACTTCTTTTTCTCTTAACTCCCCCTGCAGATATGCATCAAAAATTTATCAGTGATAAACATATGCAAAAATATGAACTCCCCCTCAAATGAATGTAGATCATATTTTCATCTTCTCTCACTCCCCCTGAGATCATAAACAGACTCAAGTGCAGATATCTTTCAGATTAAAAATAAAGAAATGAAGAAAAATAACAATAATGAAAACTTTAGTAGGTAAGCACCGATTATGTCTTGAGATTTAACATACCAAGTTTAGAAACGAGAAAATTAAATCTCTTTTCGTCGAGAGGCTTGGTAAATAAATCTGCAAGTTGGTAATCAGTGTTTACAAAATAAAGTTCTATTGTACCTTTTTCCACATTATCTTTGATAAAATGATATCGTACGTCGATGTGTTTGGTCTTTGTATGTTGAACAGGATTCGCAGATATAACAATGGTGCTCTTAGAATCACAGTATATCGGGATCTTGTCAAATTTTAAGCCATAATCTTGTAGTTGCGTCCTCATCCACAACACTTGAGAACAACAATTCGCCGCAGCGACATATTCTGCCTAAGCTGTTGATGTGGAAACACAGAGTTGTTTCTTTGATGCCCAACTTACGAGTTTATCGCCTAGAAATTGTATGTGACCCGATGTACTTTTCCTGTCAAGCATACAACCTGCATGATCTGCATCTGAGTACACTGTCAGTTCAAAACTAGTATCCTTAGGATACCACAGACCAAGATCTACAGTGCCCTTCAGATATCTAAAAATCCTTTTGACCGTAGAAAAATGGGATTCTTTTGGATTTGCCTGATATCAAGCACATAGACATGTAGAAAACATAATATATGGCCTACTAGAAGTTAAATACATCAAAAAACCAATCATCTCTCTATAAGTTCTAACATCGACAACTTTTCCCGAAGGATCAGTGCCAATCTTAGATCTTGGTGCCATCGGGGTTCCAATAGGTGTACAATTTTCCATTTTGAATTTTCTAAGAATATCAAAAATGTACTTTGATTGATTAATAAAGATCCCCGTTGAAAATTGTTTGACTTGTAATCCGAGAAAGAAATTCATCTCTCCCATCATACTTATTTGAAATCTGGACACCATGAGGTTAGAAAAATTCTTACAGTATTTTGGATTTGTTGAGCCAAATATGATGTCATCCACATATATCTGAATTAAAATGATATCAGCCTTTTCCTTTTTGATAAACAAAGTAGTATCAATCTTACCTTTCGTGAAACCTGACTTGACTAGGAATTTAGATAAAACTTCGTACCAGGCTCGAGGTGCTTGTTTCAGACCGTAAAGTGCTTTGTCGAGAATTTAGACGTGATTCGGTTTCTCTTGATTGACAAAGCCTTTAGGCTGTGAGACATAGACTTCCTCCTTTAGAATGCCGTTGAGAAAGGCAGTCTTCACGTCCATCTAGTAGACGGTGTAGTTTTTGTGGGCAACATATGCAAGAAACATTCTGATCGCTTCGATGCGTGCCACTGGAGCGTAAGTCTCGTCGTAGTCAATTCCTTCCTCTTGCCTATAGCCTTTTTGCGACAAGTCGTGCTTTATTTCTGATCACGATACCATCTTCGTCATTTTTGTTTTTGAATACCCAATTCGTACCAATAATAGATTTACCTTCCGGTCGTAGCACAAGTCTCCAGAATTTTAACGCTTTGAACTGGTTCAGCTCCTCTTGCATTGCAGTTACCCAATCCGAGTCAGCTAGAGCTTCTGATACGCGTGTTGGCTCTATCTTGCACATAAATGAGTCATGCATACACATATTCAATGTAGCAGACCTAGTTTGCACCGAATTTGATGGATCTCCAATGATCTGGCTTATCAAGTGCTCTTTGGTCCACTTATATTCATGAGAGAGTGGATTTGATGTAGATTGATCATGATTATCATCTAGATATCCACTATCAGCTTCATCAGTTTGCTCAGGAATTGAGAGAGGTACAGTTGAAGTTTCTTGTGCAGAAGCTTCAGTTGGGACAACATTTTCTAACTGTTGATTTGTCGTTATGGTGCAACTAACTGATTCAACAACTTTTGTCTCTTCGTTAACGTTCACAGCTTCAACTGTTGATCTCAGATTCACTTGGGTAGTTTTTAAGAATGTGACGATGACTTCAGGCGTCTCATCATTTGATCTCAGAAATTTCACCCATGTGTATCTCGAGTAATCAACCACAATAACTAACACGTATTTCTTGCCGTTAATGCTTTGCGTACGCATAGGACCACAGAGATCAATATGCAACAATTCAAGTGGAGAACTTGTACTTGGTTCAAGCTTTGGCTTATGAGCAACTCTCTTCATTTTACCTTTCTCGCATGTTGCATACAAATGTTCTTTGACATATTTAAGCTCAGGAAGTCCTTTCACCAATTTGCCCGTGACCAGTTTTTTGATGTAACGAAAATTCAGGTGAGAAAGCCTTCGGTGCCATAACCAACTTTGTTGCAGCGAGGCTTTTGATAGTAGACATACCTCATTGTCAGTCTGTACTTTTGACAGATTAATCGTGTAGAGGTTAGACTTTCTCATGCCGACCAAGAGTTCTTTACCGTCTTCAGTACGCACAAAACATCTATTGGCCTTGAAATTTACCTCTAGATCTTTGTCGCAGAACTGTCCAATGTTGAACATGTTATGTCCTAAACCTTACAGATAGCTCACCTTTGTAATCGTCACGTTGTCTTGAATCACATCACCATATCGCAGAATAGGTGAAAAGTGATCATTTCCAAAACGCACAGTTCCGCAATATTTCTCTGTATAATTAGATAATAAATCTTTCCGCCCGGTCATATGCTTGGAGCAACCAGAATCCAAGTACCACATATGACGGGTCTGCACATGAGAAATCAGGGAACAACAACTTTAGGTACCCATTTAAATCTAGGTCCTACAGAGTAAGCACAATATTTTGGCATCCATCTATAAATGGACCCTTTGACCTTTTGAAAAATATTTGAAGCATGAGAATAATAAGAATATACATGATATGTGCCAAACCAAACATCATAATATTGTCGAGACACACAATCATTTCTTTTATAATTAGAAGACTTTCTAGCAAACGGAAATAATTGGAACAATTGCTTTATTGAATATTTCTTGTAAGAAGATACAAGTTTTTGTTTATTGAAAGCAATATTCTTAACTATATCAGGAGTACTAGAAGTTCCTATATTACAAGTAGAATCAGAAAATGATTTAGAAGGCTCTTCAATCTTCTGCTTTGGTAACCATGCTGATTTCATTCCAGTCCGTTTCTTTCTCATATCTGAAACATTTGAAACTTTAGAGTTAGAACTATGAGTTTTGAGAGATTGCCTTTTCTTTGGCTTACAAGTGGTGTTCTGTTTCTGTGAATGCCTAGATTTCTTCTTCTTACCTCTAGCATTCTTGGTGTTCACAGAAACTTATTCATCAACTTTCGTTGATGTTTCACCTTTTTCAAACACACTAGGTAATCCAAAAGAATTTATCACAAATTTGGAATGATCAGGAAGTTTAACATTAAAATCAAATTGAGCAACACACTTATCTAAACAACCTTCAAAGTTTAAGAAATCAAACTCTTCATTAAACAGATCAGAAATATCATCGGATTTTGAAGCTTTAGAAGATTTAGAAAAATCAGAATTTTTAAGCACAGTGGAGAACACAGTTTGTTCTAAATCCATCAAAATTATTTCTTGGCTAGAGTATTCTCGAGTTCATAAATTTTACTTTCCAACACGAGAGGAGGTATATAAATCTTACCTTCGATAGGCTTAGCCTCCAACTCTTTTGAAGGATAACTCTCAAAATAGTCATTAGAAAGGAATTTTGATTTATCAGAACTATAACTATAATTCAACTTCTCATAACGAAATGGAAGTTGCATTTTAGTTGTGTTCTTTCGTTTCTCTTTTTCCTTAGCTTCATCCTCGTCAGACAGTTTGGTCCATTTAACTTTAAGTTCGGGGTATTGTGGTGCCAGTTTTAAAAATCCGAAATCATAAAGGGCAGGCATTTTTGAAATACCCTTTTTGAGGTAGTGTGGGTTCTCGTATCCAAGTCCCCAACACTCACTACTCTCTTTAGGTTTGTTTAGATGAATGGTTTGTTCAGTTTGACCCAAAGTATACAATTTCTCTTCCAAAACATTCACCTTTTCAGATAAAGACTTGTTTTCTTTTGAAATTGATGAACACTTTTTAGAAATCTCTTTAGCTTCAAATTGACACATTTTATACTTTGAAGTAGTTTCAGATAATTCATTGTGAAGTATAGTATTTTCTTTTGCGCTGGTATCAATGTTTTTATGTAAGGCTTCAATCAATACGTTCTTCTCAGCAAGATCCTTGCTAAGTTTTAGTATTGACTGTTTGTTTTCTTTAATGATACCTTTTTCGCGTTCATGTTTAGACTTTACTTCTTGGAGTTCAATCATCATTGCTTTCATAGCATTAAGAAAATCAGATTTAGACATATCAAATACCTCTTCAGTGTCTTCTTCATCAGACTCAGCTTCAGCTTCAATCTCTGTTTTACCCATAAAGCACAAATGGGCTTTTTCTTCTTTCTCTTCCTCGTCTTCTGAATGATCGAGCCAGAACTCATCCTCTGCCATAAGTGCCTTTCCAGCCTCCTGTTGCTTGGCCAAGAGCATCTTATTCTTATAGTACTCTGAGTTTCGGACTTTGGGCTTTCGACAGTCCTTCGTAAAATGTCCGAGTTTTCTGTAGTTGTAGCACTTAGTCGGTTATGGATCTTTCTTTTGTTCAACTCTGTACTTCTTTTCTTCAGGCCTCGTCTCTTCTATTCTCTTTCCTTCAATCCTCTCCTTGTGTTCATAATTTCTGGAACCAGAAGAATACCCCTGACTGTTTGAGCTAGGATTTTTGTAAAACTTCTTCTGAAAGGCTTTGGTCATCATCAACATGGCCTGCTTTAAGTTCTCACAGTCATCGGAATCAAAATTATCTTCACTATCAGCCTCTTCCGACTCAGAAACTATGACCTTCTTCTTCTTTTTCAAACTTACAGACTTCTTCTTCACTACCAGAGCCACAGGATCAGAAACCACTCTTTCAGCCTTTTTCTTTTCCTCTTTGATCTCCTCTACCTCTTCCTTGTTTTGCCTCAGAGTTTCATATACCTCGTAGAGTGGAATCGCGTTCAGATCTTTCATCTGTTTCATCTGTCTTGTAAACCTCTTCCACTCGGGTTGCAAGATGTTGAGAAACTTGACATTAAGTTCAATTTGTGACTTTCTGACTTTGTTTTTGCTGAGCTCATTCAATAAAATCAGAAATCTGTCATAAGTTGCCTCAAGAGATTCTCCCTCCTTGGCCTTGAACTCTTCATAGTTGTTGAGGCAGTTGGAGACTTTGAGCTGGTTTCCGATCTATGATCCGAGCATCATTTTCTCCAATTGATCCCACATTTGTTTGCCCGTAGCATTGTAGCTATCAATCTTGACATATATATCATTTGGGATGCCTTGTAGAATAAATGACCTCGCCAATCTGTCAGCCTTATGTCTTCTTCTTTGCTCATCTGTGTACTTCTCAAGTGGTAGAGGGTACTCTCTTTGTTTCTCTTCTCCATTCTCTCCTGCAACATTGAGTGTCTTTGTCGGAGGTTTCATGATTCCTTCCTTCAAAGATATTCTGATATAATCTCCCAAATCGTGTTTGTCAATAAAGTCTAGGAAACGATCTTTCCATTGCTCGTACTCTCATTTGAAGAGTACCGGTGGCTTTACGACTGCTCCGATCGCGAGAGCTTCTCAGTAAGTCATCCTATTTTCAAAATATTCAATAAGAACTTGACAAAATGATCGTTAGTCCAATATAAATCAAGCAATAAAGAAAAACTTAGAAAGAAAATCAGAAAAGAAATTTCCAAAATTCTCTAAGTGTGGAATTCGCAAGATATAGTGAAGTACATGAAATTCGCATGAACAATTCGCATACAAGTACAAATCAACTAGAATTCGCATACATTAAAAACTTTAGTAGAATTCGCACACAGAATTCGTATGCAAGACTAACTTCAGAATTCGTAGCAAAAAGAATTTCAGAATTCGCACAAAGCTATATGCGAATTCTAGGAATTCGCATACGACATTATGCGAGTTCTTGACTTAAGAAAATTTTGAAGAATGAGCTTTTCGCATACACAATTCGTATAAAACTCTTCTGCGAATTCAACTCTTTTCGCAGATAATTCTTAGGCGGATTCTTTCCTTAAGATTTTCAAGAAAACTTTTCGTATCAAACAATTATGCGAATTCAAGCTTTTTGCATATTAGACTCATACGAATTCTACGCAATTCTGAACATACACATATGCGAATTCTATGCAATTCGCACAACACTCATCTGCGAAATCTATTCTTGAGATTTTCAGAAACACAAATATTATGCGAAATCTAATATTTCTGCGAAATTCAATAAGCCTGCGAGTTCTTCGAGCGAGTTCTTGAGAGCTTTGCGGGTTCTTGAGATCTACGATGAAAATACTCTTTGATTTCCTCAAAAACCCATCTGAACTTCGGATTTCGAACTGTAACTTCACCAAAATAACCACTAACACATCTAGAAACAAATTCAACCAAGGATTTTCGATAAAGAACACTAACACTTACAATTCGAATCAATTACAGTGCAAAAAAAACTCGTGAACTCGACAATGAACAAAAATTCAAAATTCATGAAAATTACAGTGCAATTTACTACGAAACTTATACAAAATCGTACTATATCACTCAACGAACACAATGAACTCAATTACAACCCGAATTTTGCACAAAAACTCAAAATTCAATTTCGACTCTATGAACAGTACAAAAACTCAAACTTCGATCGATTTCATCTTGGATTTTCTCTGATACCACTTATTATTCCCAGATTTTATCAAGTTCTTATATAATTTCAATCACAAAGAAGATTAATCAAAATACCTATTTTCAATTAATCAGAAGATTCGTTTACAATGAACTTTCATATCACTTTCTCTCTCTACAATCTTTCACACGGACTCTCTCTCTCTCTCTCTCTCTAACTTTTCAACTGCTGATCTTACTCCTAACTCCTAGCCATATATCTATTAAATGAAAATAAGAAACATACGCTTACAAGCTTACAAACACAAAGACACTTTGACTTTGACTATTTATTACAAGAGACTTTGACTTTGCTTGAGAGTTGACTTTTGAGCTTTGACTTGCTTGAACTTTGATCTTCAGTCTTCATGATCTTGTATCCAACAAATATATGCTCTAACACGTCTCATATCCATATAAACCCATTCCATCATCATTTCTTTCTTTACACTTACAAAATTATCCTCAGCTCATATTTCTCTCTCTCAAAGCATTCAAGCAAGCTTCAAACCTACAACAATGGCGAACCAAGAAAACAACTCTGCAGACTCTAGTAGAATCGTTCCAAGCTTAAACCTCACACAGTTTGATGTTCCAGTCAAAGGGAACAACTACTATCTGGAAATTACCCCTTCGAAGTTCGATGAACAATTTCGTCCAGTTCTTGAATATTTTCGGCGATATGAACAACACTATGCCCTAACTGCATATGTACAAGATGTTCCTCTAAGGTACGTTCAACAATGGTGGTACTCCAAGGCTTACAGTGAAGAACACGAAGGACTAGTCGGCCATATTGACCTAGGTGGTAGAGGAATCAACAATAGGATTACACCTGATACCTTGACCCGACGAATATACCTTTTAACCACCTAAGAACTTCAAATCCAAAGATTTGAAAAACCCCCACATCCTGAAATTCTTCTTCAGTTTCTTCATCATCTGGGATATAACAAAGAGATCACTCAATTGAGTGAGTTCAGACGTCAGCGTCTTCCTCCCAGATGGAATTTCATGTTTAGTGTGTTGAATCGCACACTGACTTGCAAAATTGGGAGTCAAGACCAAACACACCCAACCATTTTGGCCATAATGTATGCCCTCTTCTTCAACCGCAATATAAACATGGTTGGCATACTGTTCAGCGAACTACTCACCATAGTGGACAGAAAGAACAAAGCACTGGAAAAGGGGAAACAACCAATCTCTGTGTTGTTTCCAAGGTTAATTTCCTTGGTGATTAAAAGAGCAATGAAGAAACATTCTTTTTCAGAGGAAGGACCCAGGACTCCACTTTTTGTGATGAACTCTTTCAAACCAAAAACTATCCCTCCTTACCTCAGAGAAAGGAGATTTCCTCACACAATGTTGCAGTATATCTCTGTTAATCATGAAACCCGCCTCTTACTTAGTTGTGTTGCCCAACCATCAGAGCTGATGGTGGGATCCCCAACACATATAGGTTCTGAGCCTGAGCTTGAATCATAGAGTGAAACCTCTAAAGCAACTCAACCTGAAAACAGAGAGCAACCAGAGGGTGTCTCTGCAGAGCGCAGTGAGGAGAAAGAAGAGAATCTTCACTCTGAAGAAGAGCTTAGCTTTGTCATAGTTGAGGAATGTGAAGATGAGAGTCAACCCGAGAGTGAGTTTCTTAACTTAGGAGCTGAGGGACGAGAGGTAGAAAAATATGCCTTTGAAGGCACAATTGAGAGAATCCAAAGCCAATCTCCTCGTGCAACCACATCCCTTATCCAAGGTGGTCCAACACCAATGGATATTGAAAAAGAGGTGCACACCTCGAACCCATTCCTAACCATCCGCTCAGAGGCACCTCCTTCTGCCTATGAAGCACACACCCATGAGGAAACCTCTGTCCTGGCTGAGTCCTCCCAAAAGGACTTAGTTAAAGATAAAAGTACTCATTTGCCCCAGAGTACAACACACACATGATGCCTCTGTGGCTCATGACTTAGGTGACAGTCCTCTAGTTCAAGAGAGATTTAAGATCTCTCGTAGGTATTGTCTCAAAGAGGGACAATGGAACGAACTAGTTGCCCGTGGACTCACTTGCCTGGACAACAAGGGGTCGAAGAACATACGGGTTGCATCCTCTGAATCTGACTCAGAGGATGATCAACCTATCAGAACCGTCATAGAGAAGTCCAATAAGGCCTCTCAAGGATTGATGCAAAGTCCTTCCAGAACCAATATCAAACAAGTTCCGAAAATAGGCCCCTCTGTTCTCGAGGGAAAATTAGAATCATGTATTGATTCTAAGGTTACCCACTCTGATTATGTCACCAATGAAGAGTTCAAAGTCTTTGGTGATGAAATCATAGGATCTCTAAAGGATCTAAAACTTCAGTTGGAGAAGACCTTAGAGGCCTCTGCCTCGAACTCTGAAGTAGCAAAATTGACTTCAGAGGTCTCTGAGTTGCGTGCTGCATTAAACTCCAACAACACCTGCCTTGACTCTCTGGAGAAGCTTGTTATTGGCAACTCCTCGGTTTTGTCTAAGGAGATTTCAGAGGCTAAAGGAGAGCTCATCAAAGCAATTCCAACCTCCTCTGCTCCCTCTGTAACCTCTGAATATTTTTCCAACTTCAAGAGTGAGCTACTCCAAGTTCTATCAGAGATAATTGCCAAGCTCCCAAATCCTGTTGCTGCTCCATCTACAACTCAACATTCTTCATAACAACACAATTTGGTCACAAAATCCGACTTACAAGATTTCTCCAAATCTGTGACCAGTAAAATGTTGATGATTTCAAGTAAGTTTGTTGCCAAGGCAGGGTATCAGACCACGACCGTTCAGAATATTCTGAAGTAGGCTTTCTCTTCAAAAGAATGGAAGTTAAAGAGAAAGATCGTAGAGACTTCTTGCTTAGAGGAGGCCAAGAAGAAAAGAAGGTTTGATGGTTCTGATGATGGCCATGATGATGACCAACCTCAGGGGTCATCAGATCCTCAAAAGGGTAGAAATAGAGTTCTACTAGAGCAAAAAATGTTAGTGGCTCTGCTTCTTCCCCGTCTTCAAGAAAATAAAAAGGATTTCAAGATGAGAAGGAACCAGAGAGGCCCTTCACCCCTGCTGAAAACAATCAAACACTCTTGAAATCTCCAGCACCAGTTGCACTTCTAGCACCTTCGACTTCAAAGTCCCCTATCATTCAAGTGATAAATGAAACTCCAGAAACAATAGGATATCTAGAAGAAGAAGAAGAAGAAGAAGAAGAAGAAGAAGAAGAAGAAGATGACCAATTGGTTGACTTCTCCAACACACCCTCTGAAGATGCATTCTCATCACCCGAACGTCCAAACATTATAATGAGAGATGCATTTGGAACTAATACTGAAGAAGATGTTGTTGAAGACATAGAAGAGGCAGAAGAAGAAGAAGAGGCAGAAGAAGAAGAGGTAGTGGACATAGAAGAGTATGTCTACAAGAATGCTCAATCTCATCAACCATCTTTATCAGAGATAGAGCACAGAGATGAAGACACTGCACAAATGGAAGATCTAATCTCCTCTGCCATCAACGAAAACCCACCTCAATCCCCTCAAATCCAAAGAAAGGAACCAGAGATATCCCCACAACTATCTGCTGAAGAACCAACAATGGTTGCTGATGAACAAGTGCCTTCAAAGTAACCTGTTAAGAAGGCAAGCATTGGACTTCCTATGCGATCAAGATTCACAACTCCACCAGAGTTCTTGCTTCTGAGCCAGAGACTTCAGTCGAAGACAAATTAAGACATCTCTACTCAATTGACATATTTAAGTCAGTTATGTCCTTCAACCATCGATGCTCACCTCAATTGATATATTTATGTTGAATTTTTTAGGGATAAAATAGATAATTATACATATTCAGACGTTTGTCAGTTTACGAAAATAAACAGTCTTATTGATTCAGATTTCAGACTTCAGCACCACCTCTTAATAAGTGAAATCAAACTTCGGCATTCAGCACCTCTTAAAAAACAAACGCCACCTAGGAGTTATGGTGAAAATGTAAGACTAAAACATTAATATACCTTCGTATACGTTTATTTACCTATTTTTATCATCATGACCAAAACTTCAACAAATTCATGCATGTGAAAGTGATTAAACATGTGCAAAAGTTCATGAAAGTGGCTAAAAGTGAAGATAAACATGAAGATAAAGGTAGTTGAAGGAAAGTTCTCGCAAGTGTTCTCACCATTCTTACCGTAAATGTTATTCTCACACGATCTCACATGTGTATGTGTGTGTGTGCGTGTGTATATATAGGGAGTGGTTTAAATGGGAAATGATAAATGTATGAGAAGTAGAGAAGTGATCTTAGCCCTTCATTTGGTCAACATTTGCGTCCTTGACTATGAAGCACCGGATAATTAATGGGCTGCAGAAGATAGATGGGTAGTTTCGTAACTTTTACAAATAGACGACAAACAAGTTCATATGTGAATCTGTTGATTAGTCCACATGTAAACTATTTAACTGATTCACATATGAACCTACGGGTTCATATGTAAATCAGTTAATTAATCCATATGTGAATCACAAGAGTTCATATATGAATCTGTTAAGTAGTTCATATTATTCACATTTGAACCTACGTGTTCATATGTGAATTAGTTAATTAGTTCATATATGAATCAGTTAAAATAGTTCATATGTGAATTACACGGGTTCACATATGAACCCATTTGCCGCCTATTTATAAAAGTTAAGAAACTATCTCTCTATTTTTGGACTAGCCACAAATTTTGACCAGTCAAAGTTGCAATTCTTGATCAGTCAAAGCCGCAATTCTTGACTAGTCGAATCCGATCATGACCGTGGCTAGGCTTACTTCTCTACTTCTAATATATTTAACAATTTTCATTTGAACCTATGACTATATGACAAATTTTTAATCAAGACTTCAAAATCTAAATCATGAATATATTCAAATATGAGCATACATGTAAAAGAAGACACGTCACCGAGTGACTAGCTTACACCGAGTATGTCCGATTTCTACAGTGAGTTCTACAAGGTGCTAGGTATTGAGCCCAAGTATGTCCGATTTTTCCACACCGAGTACATCTCCTCAGTCTTGGATGCTCACCACGAGATAGGATACGATCGTGGTTACTCGATGTACCAACGTGTCTCTTGTAGAGAGGTGGTTTAACAGTCATAAGCGGAGTGTCTGGAGAAACCCATGAATCAGGATGCCCAACCGAATATATGAGCTCTGAGTATGTGGCTTAAAAATTATCCGCTTTAAAGTGATACCAGGTGGATGACATCTGTACACCGTTCATGTCTGGCAACGGTGATTGCATGACTGCAAGGTAAACCGGAGATCTGCCATTTCCTACAAGAGCAACTATAGTTATGGTAATCCACTTTCGCGTCCCTACGGAAATCATTAATTTTGTATAGGCCATGACCTATTTCATGGACAATTAACCTTTCCGACTTCACCTGTCTCCTTCTAACAATTATTTCTATCTTTGGGGTGAGAGTAGATGTCCATCTCGCTGCAAAAAAACGAACAATTAAAATATTGCAAATATAGTGTCAATTTTTCTAACAGTGGAGAAGTGTGACTATGAAAACCTGCTTTGTTACGAAGAATTGAATACCAGTCTTGTTGAAATTCTCAGAAGTAATCTGTAAGGGACACGATAGGAAGTCCCCGAGCAAAACGAGACAGTGCATTGACCGACTCGGCACTGTTTGAAGTCATTATGTTGTAACGCATTCCGGGGAAATAGGCCCGTGACCATTTCTCCTTGCCAACCGCGTCCATAAGTGGAACTCCTACAGGTATAACGCATTGTAGAGCTTCCATTTTACGTTCAAAATCCTCCACCGTGTACGCTTTAGACGTCTTCCAAAACATAGTCTTCCTATACTTGGCCTTATTGTCCCTGCTTTTTACGTTCATCAACAATTGGCGACAACACAAACCATGATAGGCATTTGGGTACACCGTGTTGATAGCTTGGCTTATGGATAAAGCCCGATCGGATATGAACACCAACCCTTTCGGTTCACTGATACATTCCTTCAACATCGTCAAAAACCAAGTCCACGCCTCCCCACTCTCAGACCTACCAACTCCGAAAGCGACAAACACAATTTGGTTATTGGCGTCCATAGCAATGGATAAGAACATCGTGCCCAAGTAAGGACCCTTCAAATGAGCGCCGTCTATTATAAGGACACGACACAAGTGTCCCAGAAACGACCGAATCTACATAAATTACGTGGTTTAGAAATTACAAAATTACGGACAATATCTATTAATGCATAAAAATATATTGGCCTTGGCAAAACATTAGAAAATACGTACTGAGCAACCAAGGGCAGCAAAGCACATCTTAAAACGTCCTGCACTATCTGTCTTTATTTGGGTGAAAGCACCAGGATTATTAAGCTCCAAATAATAGAAGAACGCAGGGAGTCGGCCAAACGATTCGTGGGGGGTACCCCGCATAATGGTTAGCGCATAAGCTTTCGCACGCCAAGCTTGCCAATACAAGATATCTACGTGCATTTCATGTTTCATGTCGTTCACAATATCAGATCCACGGAGTCTCCGACTTTCATCCTGCACTTGAGGCAAAATTATGTTACCCAAAAGTCTACTATTGGCGTTACGGTAGTTGGGATGCATCTGGGTCCTTGAACATGCGTGTACGTCGTGCAGACTTCGTACGTGGAACTTAGTGGAATTCTGTACACATGCCGCATATATACGCCATTTACAGTTACCCTACACACATCTCGCCTCGTATCGGGTTTTTGAAGATCTTTTAACTCAAAACTTGAAGCCCTCTTCAAGGGTCTTCCTCTCGAGAGCGAGGGTCATTTCGTCTTTCGTGGAAAAAGCATCCCCTAGATTCACTCTTCTGCTACGATTATAAGGTACTGGTGCTTCGTTTGGTGTGATGACGGGCTCTTGGTCTTCTCGAAGGGAGGGGGAATACCAAAGAAATCATTGATCCCACCATATGATTTAATAGGACTGGGTTCATACGTTTCTTCTTCTCCTCCTCCTCCTCCTTCTTCTTCTTCTTCTTCTTCTCCTTCTCCTTCTCCTTCTTCTTCTTCTTCTTCTTCCGTATCAACATCAGAAAGACTCAGGTCATAAATATGAGATTCATCGGGGTCTTGATGAAATTCTTCTTCGGCTTCGTCTTCATGATCTTCTCATTCTTCTACCGGTTCTTCTGTCTTCGAAACAACATCGAGGTTATAGTCACTCAGACCATAACCATGTTCAGGAAGAAAATCAGAATCAAAATGAGACACGTAAGGAGTTTGACTCTGCTCGGGTAACTGAGGCATGTAAGATGTTTGATTATACTCGGAGGCATACACATTAGGAGCGCCTCCGGTGTTCGAACCACCACCAACGTTGCTTCCGCCCCCATCGTGTAATCGTCATACACGTAAAGTGTTGGCGGATTTGTTAAAGCCATAGCATTTTGCAGGAAACAAGAAACATCGTCATTGTCTCTTAACTCAACGAGTTGGACAGAATATTTGAAAATAATTCTGGTGGTACCAACAATAGAGTCCATACCACATTTGTCTCGAACATAAGTAATCAACCTAGAATGCGTGATGGTTGTCGGAACCATGGCGTGAACCATCGGTTGATCAGTGAAATATTACCCCTCTTGATCATTCTGTTGAAAGTAACCTCCACCCCAAATACGTAACTTTATTTTTTGAGAACTAGAACTCATCTTCAAGAAAAACAGATGAAACAAAATCAAATTGCTAAAAATTTCTCAGATTGCAAATATGCTTTGCTTCCCTTTTCAGCCTTGCTATTCTTATAGAAAAACTTCATAGATTCAAATTGTTCAAAAGCATTTAATTGGTTCACCCACTCAACTGTACAACTGACAATTATCTGATAAAAAATAATTCAAATCCGCAACGAAAACGTAAGTCAAAAACAAGAAAAACACAAAAAATAGAGAAATAGAGAAATAGAGCGGACCTAGCCTAGGTCCGCAATGGCGGAGCTAGGTCCGCAATGGCGGAACTAGGTCCGCAATTGCGGAGGTAGAAGAGAATCAAGGTTTTCCCTGGTGTTGCCACGTGTCGACCCATTGCGGATTGCGTATCTACCCGACCCCGTTGCGGACCTAGTCTGAGCCGACTTTGTTTGTCGTATAGCTGTCTTATTGCGGACCTGTAGGGCTAAATTTGCAAAATCAGGAGAGAAATGACTAGGAGGTGCAATCGATTGTGTACTTTGGCTATTTGTGGCAATTTCCCTTTCTATGTAGATGACATTGTTTTGATTTGTATATATAATTATTATTGTTACTTATTTTATGTATGCCATCTTCACTTTTGTCATGATAAACTTGATAATAATCAATTTTATAATATAATAAAGTACGAATATTAGATGATGGGTTTTTTTTTCTATGATATTATAAGCTTTATCTGTGAGCATGGGACGGATGTCGTCATCTTAATTGAAGGGCCTTCGTTTATGGATAATGGCCTTTTACCATCTGCTTGATTTAGAACTTGTTTTTGTCAATGTTTGATTTAACACATAATTTAAGAAAAATATTTGATTATTCATCAAATATCTAAAATGCTTTATTGACAAATCAGACACCACTCAAAGTGTATGTCAGTACATAAAATCAGGTACACAGTTACAAATATATATTTTGTATACTATATCACATGAAATATATGGTTTAAATATAATTTGGGTGTATGATACATAAACAATTTAAAAGACGTTTTATGACGTAACATGGTTAATACCAATATGATATACTTGCAGAAAATATGTGAGAAACTGTTTGAAAACCTCTTTATGAGCATTTTCAGTACGAGGTTCCGACCGGGTAGGAATTGGAGTTGTTGTAAACCTCTTAATAGCGGAGTCTTTTATCCCTTATATTATCATTCAACATCGACCGACTCAACACCTTTTTCATTAAATACTGACCCACAAAGATTATCATAAATCCCCTAAACATATTAGATAAAATCAAAATATTTTTAGTGATTGATCCTCTTGTTGTGTATATTAATGAATTTTACTAATATGGTATTTTGTTATATCATTATTTAGATTTTGAATTTTCTTTCAAATAATTAAATAAAGAGTAGGTTATAGCGTTTTAAGTGAAAAATTAAAGGTGTTTGCTTGGAAGACCCCTTCCCTACCATGAGGTTCACAATGACATGAGGTACATGAATCACGTGGGCATAAGTTTTTAAATCAAAAAGTATTTAGATATCTGATTATAATTCAGAAAGTGTTTGGATATTTCTTTGAAAAAAATATTTAGGTAATGTTTGTTAAAAAAAATCACTATTTATGTTTTATGAGATTGTTTTTTATAGTGTGATATGAATTTAAAACCTCTTGTTGTCCTTTTGTTACACAAGAGGTAAGTTGTCCTTTGAGTATAAAAGAATAAAATAGCAATGAATTGTAAATTATATGGACAAAAAAAAATTAAATTATAAAGACAAAAACAACAATAAAATATAAACCATAGAAAAAAAATCGTAATTTCAAAAATGAAAATAAGAGTATTTAACAAACCACAACAAAGATGGTCTTAAAACGGTTGAAAGAGGCAAGCATGAATTAGTTGAAGCATGAAAAACCATCTAGACCCTACTTGCGAATACAATTTCAAAGATTCCCTCATGATCAAAAATGTTTCATCAACTTTCAACATATTAAATATCAAGGATATACATTGACCAAGCATAATTATAGGAATCAATATCCTTTATTTATGGCCTAAATGCGTTCCATCTATTGCTCCTTAATTTGTGAACCTTCTGTTGTAAATCGTCCTATATATATACCCTTGTAAATCTCTTCATAATTTAATATACAAAAACACAATTCATACCCTCATATAGTATAAGAGCTCACTTTGCTCTAGCGAGTCTTGATCTTTCCCTTTCTTCTGTAACCCTAATCTAGCCGCTTCCATGGCATCGTCTATGTTAGCCCAAATTCTGAGTTGTAAAAGTATTGAAAATAATCTAAGTCCTGTTTCAGATGACTTCCAGAGATAGCCTTCAGAGAGCAAGCCTACCTCTGAAGTACATTCCAGAGTTAGAGAAGTTCAGTGATACATCAGATCTACTCAACCATTTCAACAGAAGTATTGCCAACCCCAAAGGTACTTTCAACCTCAACCACAGAAGATAGAAAAAGTTGTTGCTCTTCCACCAAATCAGAATGATGGAAGATGTTTTAGATGTGGGAAGTCAGACCATTTTTCTGCAAACTGCAGAGGTAGACTAGTCAAGGATCAATACAAAAATAAATACATGTACAATGTCAGAGAGAGGGTACTTATGGCAGAAATGGAAGATTGGCTTTCTGACTCAACAAATGATGGAGAAGAAGAGCCTACCAATCTCTGTGGTATGGCTATTGCAGATGGTGATCAAACTGATGGATCATCATTGGAAAGCTATGAAAAGATAAATTCTCCTTCCACTTCTGAAAGTGAACTTGAAAGGGATGTTCTTAAATTAACAGATGAATTTCAGAGCTTAAAGCAAAAACTACTTAAAGAAAAAGAAAAGAGAAAACAAATTTCAAAAGATTTGAACTTTTACAAAAGGGAAAAAGATCTTCTGGAATCAGAAAAGAAAGAAATTTTTAATGAAAAATTCTAGCTTGAAAAATCTCAGAGACTAAAGGAAAATTCTTTTTCTGAAAAATTCAAAGAGCTTGAAAAGGTTTTAAAGGCAAAAGAAGAGGAAGTGAAGAACTCTGAGTATGAAAGGCTCAATTATGTTGCTTTAACCAACTTCTTTAAAAAAAAAGAAGTCTTACATCAATCTCTAGAAAAGAAGGAAGATCAAAAGTTATCTAGATGCACAAGATGTGCATATAAAAATTAATTATGAGATGGATACTCAAGGGATGGGATTCAATGACTTAGATCCATTCACTGGATTGAAGAAAACTTCATTTTCTTCCACTTTATGTACAGGAAAGGTCCATAGGCCTGACTTTCCATCTCTGGAAAATTCTAACATTTTCAAAAGGATAAGAACCTCAGAGGGACAAAAAACTAGAGCTCTAAATTTCAAAAATACCTCATACTCTGAAGTAAAAACAATTTCAGAACCTATCTTAAAGATAGAAAAAGAATCTTCAGAGGTTCATTTTTCAAAACCTCAGAGCAATGATCCCAAAGAGATCTTCAGATTTGATTCATTCATCATTAAAGAACCAGAGATCTCTGAAGAAAGTACCTCTGATGAAAAGTCTCAGAGCCTACTTGATCCAGAAGCACCTCTGTACTCTCCTAAGATAGATAAATGCATTAGAACTACTTTTGAAGATGACATTAGAAGGGTTTATAAAGAAAATGTCATATCTGATTTTATCAAAGAATCATGCAAGAAAAGGATAATCAAGGTCTCTAAACCCAAAAATGTTGAGAAAACTTCAGAGATAATCATCTCTGTTAAAAAAGACTTTCTTGATTCTGATTCTGAATCTGATCTAGAGGTAAATGAACAAATCTTCTACACACCAGAAAAGGTAATTCATAAAACCAAAAAAACTGTTGGTTCTGGAATTTTGAACATCCCTGTTCCTATTTCAAACCTGTTCCTATTTCAAAAGAAAAATCCAGAATTCCAATATGTTCTGATTTTGTAAACATGTGTCTACAAGCAAAAACCTCTATGGAGTTAGAGAAAGAGTTAAAGGAAAAGGCTAAGAATAAATCTAACACTTCTCAATTCTACACCTACAAACCCATCAAATTCACTCCCGAACAAAAAGGCAAATGGCAAGAAATTAACCATTCTGATCCTGTTTGTGCAGTGAACAACAAAGAGAAGATGTTTTGGGCCAAGAAAAAGCAAATTGAAAAGAAGGCCAATTCCTAAGCTAAAAAGTCAGAAGTAGTTAGGAATACTTGTAATATTCCTAAAACTAGTTCTAGAAAAGTTCAAAAGAAACATGTACCTAATGTTTTCAATGAAATCAAAAGATTTGCTCCTACTTCATCTTGTTCTGTTAATTTTAACTGCATTCATCTCTTGATAAAATTGAAGAATCATTTCAGAGGTTCTCATTGCCTTCTGAATCAGTCTCTGAACAAGATTTTTGAGACAAAGACTTAGAAACAACAGAAAAACCATTATGGCAAAGCATCAAAAGATGGAATGCCAAATGTTAATAAAAATTCTCCAAAGCTTAACAAAAATGGACCCATAATGAGATGGGTACCTAAAACTCTGTAATCTGTCTTGTAGAAACAACATATGCTCATCTGGTACTTAGATTCTGGATGCTCTAGGCATATGACTGGAGATAAGAAGTTGTTATCTTCTATCAAAGAAAAATATGGAAGAGCAGTAACTTTTGGGGACAATATGCAAGGTCAGATCAGAGGTTATGGTGAGTTATCAAGAGGTAATGTATCTGTTTCCAAAGTTGCTTATGTTGATGGACTCAAGCACAACTTAATCAACATAAGTCAACTTTGTGATCATGGTTTTGATGCGAAATTTCAAGAAAAATATTGTTCATTACTTCATTCAAAAACAGGTCAAGAAATGCTAAGAGCAAACAGAAAAGGTAATTTATACATAATGAATTTTACCAAGAAAATAGATACTGGATCAGAGAAGCTCTGTCTGGTATCTCTGAACAATGAGGATGTCTGGCTCTAGCATAAGAAGTTCTCTCATTTGAACTTCTCATCACTTGGTAAGCTAGTCAAACTTAATCTGGTTAAGGGATTACCATCTCTAAAGTTCAACAAAGATAATCTTTGTTCTACTTGTGAAATGGGAAAAATGAAAAAAATCTTCCCACAAAACCAAAAGTGATAATAACTATCCCAGACCTCTGCATATGCTTCATGTGGACCTCTGTGATCCTATCTCTGTGCAGAGTATGTCGGGCAAAAAGTATATTGATGAATACTCAAGATATACTTGGATTGAGTTCATCAGAGCTAAGTCTGATGTACTTGATATTTTGATAAGATTGTTAATAAGACTGCAGGTTCTTTTTAACAGCAAAGTTCAGAAGTTGAGAAGTGATAATGGAACAGAGTTCAAAAATGCCAAAATCAACTCTTATCTTTCAGAGGAAGGCATAACTCCAAACTTCTCTGCAACAATGACACCTCAACAAAATGGTGTTGTTGAGAGGAAAAACAGAACACTAGTTGAAGCTGCAAGAACAATGCTTGCAGGACCTGATCTTCCAACCAATTTTTGGGCAGAAGCTGTGGCAACAACATGTTTGACCCAAAACAGATCCACAATTGTCAAAAGATTCAAGAAAACAACATATGAACTCATTAACAACAGAAAATCAAATGTCAAATATTTTCATGTTTTTGGGTGCAGATGTTACATCTTGAATGACAGAGAATCTCTTGGCAAATTTGACAAAAAGGCAAATGAAGGCAAATTCATTGGTTATTCATTAGCCTCAAAAGCCTTCAGAGTGTTTAATATTAGAACTAAGACTATCCAAGAGAGTACCAGTGTATCTTTTGATGATATCAGAAGATCTAACAATCAAAATGTCCAATCCTTAACAAAGAAAATCTCTGAATCATCAAAATTAAGGGAATCTGAACTAAATCAGATATTTGAAGATTTCTTTGATGATGAAGACAATTCTAAATTTATTTTCAGAGATGTTCCCAGAGATATTTCAGAGGAACCACAAACTTCAAGTACTACACTTTCTGGTCCCTCTAATATCACACCTTCTACTTCATTAAATGCAGGTCCAAGTAATGAATCAAGACAGGTTGAAGAACAAGAATCTTCAGAAGCAGAAGGTGAACAAGGGACATTTGAAGAAACTCCAGAGACATTTGTTGAAGAGACTTCAGAGCCTGCTTCACCATCTTTGGAACCCACTTCAGAGCCTCTGAATAGTACAACAGAGATGTCACCACCTGTCATCTCTGAAGCATAAACTCCACCCCACGTTCATGCTCAAATGACAAGATGGACCAAAGATCACCCTCATGATCAGATAATAGGATCACCTTCAGATGGTGTCAAAACCAGATCGACAACAATCAATGAATGCTATTTTGTAAACTTTTTGAGCATCATTGAGCCAAAGAAAGTAAATAAAGCTCTTGAAGATTCAAATTGGATCAATGCCATGCAGGATAAGCTTCAAGAGTTTGAAAGAAATAAAGTCTGGACCCTAGTTCCCCTTTCTAAAGGAAAATTTGCTATTGGAACTAAATGGGTTTTCAGAAACAAAAAGGATGAAGATGGAATTATCATAAAAAACAAAGCTAGACTGGTTGCTAAGGGATATTTCCAAGAAGAAGGCATTGATTATGATGAAACCTTTGCACCTGTAGCTAGGCTAGAAGCAATTAGAATCTTCTTAGCCTATGCTGCACACAAAGGGTTCAAAGTATATCAAATGGATGTTAAATTTGCATTTCTTAATGGAAAACTTAATGAAGAAGTATATGTCCAGCAACCACCTGGATTTGAAAGTACAAAGTTTCCAAACCATGTTTATCATCTTGATAAAGCTTTGTATGGCCTTAAACAAGCTCCTAGATCATGGTATGCAACTCTGTCCTCTTTTCTGATTGATAATGGATTTGAAAAAGGAACAATTGATACCACACTTTTCATCAAGAGATATAAAATGAAATGCTTCTAGTAAAAATATAATTTGACGATATTATCTTTGGTTCTACAAACCAAAAGTATTGTGATAAGTTTTCTGAGTTGATGAAGAGTGAATTCGAAATGAGTCTAATGGGAGAATTAACATTCTTTCTAGGACTTCAAGTAAAATAAACATCAGAGGGCACTTTCATAAATCAATCCAAATATGTCTCTGATATTTTGAAAAAGTACAAACTCAATGACTCAACTCCCATGAAAACACCTATTGCCACTGGAGTCAAACTTGACTCTGATCCTTCAGGAAAATCTGTGGATGTTAAAATCTACAGAGGCATGATAGGTTCACTCTTATACTTAACTGCACGTAGCCCTGATATAATGTTTGTAACATGTATCTGTGGTAGATATCAAGCAAATCCAAAGGAATCTCACTTATCTGCAGTCAAGAGAGTGTTTAGATACCTCAGAGGCACACCATCACTGGGTCTCTGGTATCCTAAACTCTCTGGTTTTGAGCTAACAACATACACTAATGCAGATCATGCATGATGCAAGTTAGATAGGAAGAGTACCTCTATATGTTGCTAACTTTTAGGAAACAAGCTAGTGAGTTGATCATCAAAGAAGCAAAATTGTGTCTCAACTTCTACAACGGAGGTCGAATATGTTGCTGATGCTAGTTGTTGTTCACAAGTCATTTGGATGAGAACTCAACTAAGAGACTATGGTCTTCAGATTGATAGAATTCCCATTCTTTGTGACTCCAAAAGTGCTATTGCCATCTCTACAAATCCAGTGCATCATTCCAAAACAAAGCACATTGATGTAAGGTATCATTTCCTAAAAGATCATGTAGAAAAGGGTACAATTGAGATGTATTTTGTACCAATTGATCTCCAACTTGCTGATATTTTCACAAAAGCTTTAGATGAACGAAGGTTCCATTTTCTAATCAGCAAGTTAGGCATGCTAAATATGTCTACTTAAGCTCAAAATGTTACAGAGCCTCTAATACCTTCTTCAGAACCTATGACATACTAAAGTAACATATAATAGAAATCAGAGCCTCTAGACTTCTAAAAAGCATGTTCATCTAAATTGTACACCTAAGCATAAATCAAGGGGGAACAAAGAAAAGAACTCATCATTTGTCAAGGGGGAGCTAGAAAATGATGGATTGTTAACAAAACCAAACTTCAGAGTCTCTGATCTTTATATCAGAGCCTTTGATCTTATCTCTGATACTCATATCAGAGCCTCTGATCATTTCATCTTATGATCATTTCAGAAGGAAAGATATGCTTCTCATTCTCATATTCTACCCCATCTTTTTCTGAAAATCAAACTTGATTCTTTTCAAAATTCAAATATCCCAGAGACTATCATTTAGTCTCTGATATTGTTTTCAGAGCCTCTGGTATACTATACTCTGAAGAAATATCCGAACACTTAATCTCAATATTCTTGGCTATCCTTTTAATCAAGTTTAAATTCTTTTGTAAATAAAATTCTTTTAATAAATTGTGATTTATTTAGAAAAGAAAAAAAGGAGTTTTACAAAAAAAATGATGTGTTTGTGGGTTATTTTCTTGGATAACTATCAAATTTTAATTAGAAAACACCAACTGACGGTTATCTGACATCAAGCGTCATTTCATCTTTCCTCTACACGTGTACACTATTGATTAGAGGGTTGATGGAACGTTTTCTGACATGGGAACTCACAATCGTCGCTTCCATAGCCCGTATCCCACGTCTTATTATTCCCAGATTTTATCAAGTTCTTATCTAATTTCAATCACAAACAAGATTAATCAAAATACCTGTTTTCAATTAATCACAAGATTCGTTTACAATGAAATTTCATATCACTTTCTCTCTCTACAATCTTTCACACGACTCTCTCTCTAACTTTTCAACTGCTGATCTTACTCCTAACTCCTAGCCATATATCTATTAAAGGAAAACAAGAAACATACACTTACAAGCTTACAACACACAAAGACACTTTGACTATTTATTACAAGAGACTTTGACTTTGCTTGAGAGTTGACTTTTGAGCTTTGACTTGCTTGAACTTTGATCTTCAGTCTTCATGATCTTGTATCCAACAAATATATGCTCTAACAATCTCCCCCTTTGGATTCAAGATCATCTCTAAAAGATTTTGCAAATCAATCTCTCTCTTTGACTCAATTTGTGCAATCTCCCTTCTTGTACAAAAATTACAGTCTCCCCCTTTGTTTGATAAAATTGTCTTCAAAATTTTCTGAATTCTCCCCAAAGTCCGTCGTCAAACTTAGGTGTCATTTGTTTTTTAAGATATTTAAAGTTTGAAGTCTTAATTTAGTTATGATTAATAAGAGGTGGTGTATAAAAATGTCTGAATGATTCAAACTTAAGAGACATTAAGAATTTTTTTTTAAAAAACAAACAACCCCATAGTAACAATCTCCCCCAAAGTTGTAAAAACCTCTTTCAGACATTGTAAAGAAATTATCTTAAGATTTAGCTCAGTTTGCTTTAGCAGATTATATTCAAAGAAAAACTTCAGTAAAATCTTCTTGCTTTCGGAAACTTTGAATTTATCTCTTTCAGCTTTCAACAATTCTTCAACAATCTTTCTTCAACTTGAACTAAATTTCTCCTTTAAGCTCCAAACTTTCTTTATCAGACCACATTTCTTGAATATCTCTCCCTTATCTATAACATTTCTTGAACGCTTCTCCCCTTTTTTGATGATTGGAGCATTGAAATCATCAAAACTTTGCAAGAAATGTCTATCACAATTCTGATCTGACCACTGATCTGTCACTAGAGCCTCTGATTATTTGTCGATCCAAAGAATATATTCATCCAAATCTTTACAAATTCAGACAAACTATGAGTGTAACACCTAAATCAACAAATAAATTAGTTAGAAGTGCCTGTCAGTAACACGAAGTCACTGTGTGTAACGAATACACATTGGAAATGAGTATTTTGATGTTCACTCCCCCAGGTCTTCCATTCAATCATCGAAACACCACAAAGGAATTTCTATGAACGTTATGACAAGAAAACATATTCCTTGTGTGTTCGTGCAAGTGTTTGAAAGAATTAATCACAGATGATTGCTTTTTATAGGCTCAAAATTGTGTAAACCATTGAGACAACAATAGTATAACACAGACTCAATTGTGCATGATCAAAGTGCGAAGGTGTGGCAGACTTCCTTCTTTTTCAATATCTAGATTTCCAAATAAAAAGCAGATAGATTATGTGTTGCGTCCCCTTTAAAATATGAAACATTTTCTTGTTGAGAAGAAAATGAGTAGCTGGTGGGGTTTTTATCAAGAGTTGGCATGGGCTAGTTGCCTGTTTCAATAATGTTCACGAAGAATTGTGAAACACTAGTAATGTGGCTGCCCGACTCAGAAAAAGTAGGTGCAGAGTTTGATATTCTTTTACTCTATTCTCACACCCTCTTTCTTTTAAATCATTAAGCTCGCTTCTAACCAAACTCTCATTTACATTTTACCTCATCACATAACCCACACTCAATTATTTTGACTCCTCACTCTTCGATCACTCAAGGATTAACTTCTTGGGTAGGAAACACTGGTTAACGTGAATCCATAGAAGTTTCTTGTAAGCTCACACAGTGAACCCATGTTTTTCCTAAAAGAACATGTTGCTCAAACAGTTTAACTTTGCAATTAAAGCACAAATATATACAAGTCATATGTCTGTATGCTCATGGATATAATCATGAAGATTTGAGCATTTTAAACATTGAAGACTTTTCAAACAAGATAATTGAATGAATGAAATGAATACAAAAAACTTGTTTGAAAATCTGACATTGTATGAAAAAGATCAAAATATCTGAATGATTTATCAATTAAGGCTTAGGTCAGCAAAAATTGGATATTGTCTATACGAAACAAGATATAGACATTCTTGAAAGAAATGTTTTGAAATGAAATCACGCTTAAAACATTGAAGTTCAAACGAGGTATCTTACCATCGAAAATTTGTTTCAATTTAGAGACATGGTAAGAACATATTCAACAAAATATTAAAACGTTGTGTGTGAATACTTGAAAGTATATGGAAAAGATAATACACAAGTATTTATCTTTGGAAACACACGGTTTATAATCATTTAAGCACAAATAAAATGAAAAACATTTAAAATAATACTTCTATATTCATGAAATATGTTTAAGAATCAGAAGTGGTTTGAACATTTAAGAATATGTGTTAGTGTATTATTGTATCCAAGATTTAGTGTGAAAAGTCAATTCTAGAAAAGTCAACATAGTCTAAGTTCTTTGTGTTTTAAGCATGTGGTTTTAGTCCTTGGTATAAATACCTTAGGTTCTTTGTAATCTTGTAACTAGAAGTATTGTACACTTTACATTGTCAGATATATGACTACAATATTTCTCTCTCTACCCTCTCTCTAGATTTAATCATTGTCAAATCTTGTTTTAGATTGATAATTGCTTGATTGTAATCTGGGAATACAATTTCAATTGGTATCAGAGCAAACCAAACAATTTCAGAGTGATTGGATTGAGCAAATCAACTGATTTTCTGGAAAATTTGTCAAGAACAGTTGTATCTTGAAAAAGTCACTGTTGAATCGATTTCGCATTATTTTGTTGTTCTTAGATTGTTAAAATTGGTTTAGTAGTGATCGATTAGGATCATTGATCACATTCTACTCAAATTTGTGCACGAATTACTCACTAAATCGTTTGAATTTGGAGTTTTCGTTATTTCTTGAAAACACGAACACAAACATACTGTAATTTGATTCAATCACTGTAATTTTTGATTTCTTTTGTAAATTCAGTGTTGTAATCATGTTTAGTATTGTATCGTGGACTATTTGTGAGATTTTCATAATCAAAAATCAAGATTTTCTTGATTTTTGATCGAACAGCTGAAGAACGCGCAAGAAAACTCAAGAACATGCTAGATTCACGAAACGCGCAAGTTCATCCATAGAACGCGCAAGGGTCAAGGGAAGAACGCGCAAGCAAAACGTGCGAGTTTGGGTAAAACGCGCTAACAGAGGCAAGCGAGTTTCATAAACGCGCAAGGCAAAGCCTGCGAGTTTGAGCGAAACGGGCTAGAAGAGCTTGCGAGTTTGAAATCCGTGAATTTTTTTCTAAGTGTTGAAACGCGCTAACAATGTCATGCGAGTTTGAGCAAAACGCGTTACCAGTGTCCTGCGAGTTCTAGAAACGCGCACGTTACCATTAGCGTGTTTCTCAGTAAATAGTTCTTAGCGAGTTTAGTGTTCAGCGCGTACAGTGATCTGCGAGTTTCAAGAGATATATATATTTTTTTGAAATTAATTCTTTTTTGTGATCCAAGTTTGACTTTTTAGTCAACATTTCTGATTTATTTGGGAACGATCATTTCATAATCAAGCTCATACATCTTTCAAGATTCCAAAGACAGATGAGAGAGGGAATATAGTACTGTCACCAAGAGACATGGCTGTATTGTACATGCCTAAGTTACCGACAATAGAAGTTGAACGAAATCAATTGAAAAATCAGAATTTAGTGTTTCTAAAGCAGATTCAGGAGTTGAAATTAAATTAATCAAATTCTGATAAAACTCCTGACTGTAAAAAGTGTGCTAATATGGATAAATCTTATTTTGCAGGTATCATCAGTGAGAAAGAGAAAGAGATTACTGATAGAGAGAAAATGATGGGAATAAAAGATAATACTATTCAGTCTCTTGAAGAAGTAATCAAGCTGAAGGAATCTTATGTTGAAAGTCTTCTGAGCCAATTGAAGAGAACTGAACAAAGATCATCAGAACTACAAGATGAATCAGTTAAGCTTCAACAAAAGTATATGGCTTCTGAAGAAAATGTATATACATTGAAATTAAAAAAATGTTGAGTTGATGAAAAACATTAAAGAAGATAAAGTCAAAACAAATCTTCAAAGCCAACTGAAGCCAACTGAACAAACGTCATCTGCACTACAAACTGAATCAGTTGAACTTCAAACCAAGTTTAAGGCTTTCGAAGAGAAGATATCTGCATTGGAGAAGAAGAATGCTGAACTGACAAAAAGTCTCCAAGCAGATAATGAAAAAGCTAATCTGGAGAAGGATTTCATTCAAAAGCTTTCTGATTTTTCAAAGAAAGCTAACCAAGAGAAAAAGGATTTGGAGCTTAGATGCATAAAACTTTCTAAACAAGTGTCAGAATTCGAAAAGATAGTAATAACTGAAAGAGACACTTTTGCGAAAGAAAGACAAGTTCTTGAAAACAAAATAACTGAACTTCCCAAACAGATTTCTACTTTACAAGACTTGCTCGAAAAAGAAAGACATATTTTCAAAGAAAAGAAGCAGTCTTATGAGCTTGAAAAGAAAAATGCAGAAAAGAGAAATACTGGGATTTTCAAGGATATTTCAGAGAATACCAAGAACTTGGAAAAGGATTTTGAACAAGAACGTTTAAATTTTGAATCTGAAATATTTAAGCTCACATCCAGATTAACTGTTCTGTCATCAGATGTTCAAAATGAAAAAGAATGCCAAATTTGATTTGAAACAGAAGTTTGACACACTTAATGTTGAAAGAAAGATTTTGACTAAAAAGATAAAAGACTTAGAAACTGCAAACATTGAATTGTCAGATAAAGTAACAGCTGATGTGATTAGTCAATCACCTATTGATAACTCAACATAACCAGTCTGTTCTTTCAAAACAACTTCAAGTTCTATTCATGACAAAAATGTTTTCAAAAAGAAAAGTGTCAAACCAATCATCGTCAAATCAAGTCAGATCAGACCATCAAATCTGTTTTATGATAAATCTGTTGATGGTTCAGCAAAATTTTATATGAAATCTCTTGGAAAGAATTCGAAGAAAAATCAGATGGTCTGGAGAGTGAAGAGTTCTTCAGATGATGAGAAGAAGAATGACAACTCATTCAAATCCACAACAAATGCCAAAAAGAACAGTGTGCATAAAGGTAAATCTTTTGGTAATTCTGATATATATTACTCGACTAATCATCTGATCAGGATTGCTCTGAAGAAAATATGTTGTTCTTAATGTGGAGAGAATGACTTCATTCAGAAATAATCTGCTCACAACTGGTACGGTTCTTATAGAATAACTTCTCAGAATTCTGGTTTCAAAAGATGTACATCTAATGAGAAGTGGATTCTTAAATCTAACATACCAGGACCCAAATACCAGTGGGTACCAAAGCCTGTTAAATCTGTTTCGCAGGTACCACAGGTATAGGGGGAGCAAGATGTATAACTTATGAGTAAATCAACTCAGGACTCGGACTTCAAAGTCAAAGAGTAAGGCTTTTGAACACAACAGTTCAAAACCCGGACCTTAAAGTCAAAGAGTTATGGCTTCTAAACACTTCAGTTTAGAACCCGAACTTTAATGTAAAGGATTGTGGCTTCTGATCACATGACAGATCAGGACCCATTCTTCAATGTTCAGATAAGAATATTTTGCAAATATCCAGGGGGAGCTTAAAAGAAATAAATCATGATATACTGATTTGAGGGGGAGCTAAAAGGTAAATATCTTCTGATCTTAGATCTTTGATTGTTTGGAAGAAGAACAACTTTCAAGTATGAAAAACAGTTTCTTAAATGTTCAAACCACTTCTCTATTCTCAAAAGATTTCATGAATTAAGAAGTGTGCTTTTAAATGTTTTTCAAAATTGAGCGTTAATGTTTAACTGGCCGTGTGTTTCCAAAGATCAATACTTGCGTATTATCTTGTCTATGTACTGTAAAGTATTCACACACATCGGTTCAGTACTTCATTTGAATCTGTTATTACCATAACGAACAAATTTTTCGATGGTAATACTCCCGTTTGCTTTCAAATGTTGTTGAGCATCAATCATCATTTCTAATTTGTCCTTTCATTGTTAAATTGTTTATATTCGTTCATATAAACAAACCATCAATTTCTTTGATACCCTAACCATTTTATTTGATCTGATTGATACATTGTCAGATTCTCAAAACAATTCTCTTGATTTCATTCCATTCATTCAATATCCTTTTTTTGAGAGATCTTCATTGTCCAAATGCTCAAATCTCATTCATATTTTTAATGAGCATACATTTTGACAATGTTATATGTGCTTAACTGTTCAGTTAAATTGTTGAACAACCATTCTTTTTAGGACTTACATGAGATCAGTGTGAGAACTTAAACAAAACTTCCATGGATTCACGTAAACCTATGTTTCCTACCCCGGAAGTAATCCTAGAGTGATTGAGGGGTGAGGGGTTAAAATCAAAGAGTGGGGGGAGATAACTCATCCGGTTGAGTTTTTCTCATTGTGTGGAGCGGTAAAATGTAAATGAGAGTTTGGTTAGAAGTGAGCTTTAATGTTAAAAAGAAAGAGGGTGTGAGAACAGAGTTAAAAGAATATCAAAACTCTGCACCAACCACTTTCTGAGCCGGGTAGCCACATATTCTGATTGGTTCACATTCTTTGGTGACCATCATTGAAACAGGCAGTGAGCCCATGCCAACTCTTGCATTAACCCCACCAACCACTCGTTTCTTTCTTAACAAAGAAATTGAGAGTCCAAGATCACTGATTCTTTAGAGAGAGAAAGTAGAGAGAGAAAGTATGAAGCGCAAAGTTTAAACTGATGAATTGAAAGTGATTGCCAAAGTTACAAAACAAAGGCTCTAAGGGGACTTAAATACCCCTAGCCTTTACAATACATAAAAGAACATTAAGCACAGTAAAAGCTAGAAAATAAATACAATGATTACTATAAAAACAGATATAACAATCTCCCCCTTAGTAATCATTGGCGCCGTGGTCTTCAAAAACAATCTTCAAACACAGCATAGACCAACCAGGCGACTTTGAAGAATCACTGACGCTCTTCTCTTTGACGAAGTCGATTCAGACCAACTAAAACTTCCAGTCGTCTTAGAGTTGAGCGGAGATTCAATCTTTCTTGAATTGAATCTAAAGTCTTCTGGATAAGACGGATTTCATCATTATCAACCAGGAATGCATTTTCTCTTGATTCCATAAATCTTCTTTTGGCCTCCTTCAAATGTTGTTCTAACTGTAGCTTGATCACTTTTAAGGTTCCATCGGAGTAGTGAGCAATTTCTTCAATCCTGAGAAAGCATTTTTCATTAGAGCCATTCTTGTCCACAACTCCATATGGATCTTCAACAATAGTGAGAAAATGATAAGACTCTAAGTTCGATAAGCTTCGGTTAGGCCTGAGAAGATTCACAACTGGTTGGAAGCTTTCAATAGCCATCTGGAAATCAAAAACCCGGAAGAATCTGATTTGACGTCGTATGAATCTTTTAATGACGAACAAAGCTTGTGAAATATCTTGAGATCTATGATACAGATTCCTGAAGTGATCATATAAGAATTCAACATCATCTATAGAAAGGTCAGCGAAGTCTGCCTCTGAAAATTTATACCGCTTGCAGTCTCTTCTTTCAACTTCAAAATCGGGATACCAGATATTCACAAACTTGTTGATTGTGACACTGATGACTCGAACAATCAAGTGTTGAGAAGAAACGGTATTATTCCTTTTGCGCTGACACTTGATAGGCATCTGACTCTTTCTCTACTCCAAGGATTGCATAGATGTTAATCGCCCTTCTTCTAGAGACAAAGATGTTTCTCTGAGTGTCTTCTAGAAAGGCTGATCTTTGCGTTGATGCCAAATATCTACGATGCAAATTCCTTTATCTTTGACGTGTAGATAAAGCTGGTCCTTCTTCTAGAATGGATGGTGGAATTACAGGATCAGAAGGTGGAACATCAGCTTCTGCTCTTGACGACTGACCAACTTCAAATGATCTTGAAGGAATAGTGGTAGTCGGAGCTGAACTAGCAACAGGAGTAGATGTGACATTAGCTGATTCAGGAATCTCATCGTGAGCAGGAAGATCACTGTATAACAGATCTGCTTCTTCTTCGTCTTTAGTATCCATGAACACTGAGTCATCTTCTGTATCTGATATGATAATGATGTCATCACAGTCTTCTTCATTGACTTGACAAATCTTTTCAAACCTGACATCTTCATCATCATCAGAATTAATCTCTATGAAGTTAGCAAAGAATGACCTCATGTCATTTGCAGCTTCAGATTCTTCAACTTCATGAATACTTGCAGAAACATCTGGATCCATGTAAACAACAATTTGCATATTATTGTTAATATTACTCTCAGAAATGTTCAGTTCATTATGCAAAGAAGACAGATCAACATTCTCAATCATATAAACAAGTGTAATAGAATCAAAACATACCTTGATTTCTCGAATCAAAATCTGAAAGTAATCAGATTAGAATCGTGAACACAGAGAGCGACAGAAAGAATGGGAGCCAAAAAGACAAAAGACTAAGAACAGGTAGGCGGGAAAGAGAAAAATGAAAAGAAAAACACTATTTAACCTAGAAAACTAAAACAAATCTAAATCTAAAAAAAACATAAAAAAAAATAAAAAATTTTTGTAAAAATATACCTGAAATTCTTTTGCTCCCCCTACACAAATGCACAAAAATTTAATTGTTAATATAGAAAATGTGTAGAAAAATCTGAGAAACATACCTGTTTAACTTCTGATCAGCATAGATAAGTTTCTTCCTTACTTCCCCTCAACCACAGAAAAATTCATATAACTTTTTCAGATAAGGTCTCCCCCTTTAAATTTGCACAGACCATATCCAAAAACATACAGATACTTAAACATAAAGACATCAGTATGAAAGATGATCATATTGAATATAAATTTTGTAGCAACTGAACATATAAAATTTTAAACACTAAACAAATTAAAGTCTACTCAGTAAAATTTCACAGATTTATCAATCAGTTGAAATCAAACATATATTGTTGGATGCAAGACCAAGTATAATTGCATATCAAGTTAAGACATGTTCAGTTTCAAAAACTTCCATTTGTCTATTCAGTGTGCTCGCATGTGAACTTCAATTAGCTTCAAGAAAAATGCAGTTCTAAAATTAATATAGAAAACTTTGCATGAACTGACACTAAGTTATCAAAAATTAAGACTTTCACAAATTTACAGGTTTATCACAACTCAAACATATCACCAAGTATCATGAGATGTGTGCTCATTGGCATCTTTTTAGCAGTGTGCACATTGGCATCTTTTAATCAGAGAGTTCATTAAGTAAAGAACATGCCGTAAACGTAACTTTCTATCTGACCCTATTGCAGGATTTGGGTCATCCACTCCCAGACCAGTTGGCCTTAGGGGACTAGGTGTCAAGCACCCCTTGGAACTTACTTTCCCGGATCAGAAAGGCTACATCGACATATTCTAAACCCATTCATACCAGTAAAACATGACTTTTTATCTAATTCTATAGAAGGATTTCTGTTCGATCACTCCCAGACCAAATGACCTTAGGGGACCAGATGTCGAGCATCCCACGGAACTTACTTTCCCAAACCAGAAAGGTCACAGGTACAAACTTTTAAACCCAGAGATTTCTGTATTTTAAGAATTTATTATTCATCTCAATCACTCAGATCAACGTCTAAATTCTTAGCCCATATTTTCATTTCAATCAATAATTCTGATCATTTAGGTAGTCTAAGCAAAGTAAACTATAAAAATTCAGACTCACATATCTTTAAAGCAGTATTAAAAGCTACAAACATGTTGCTGACTTTTCGACTTTTGTAAGACTTGAAAGTTGAACATATAAAACTTTAATATAAACAAATAACTTGTTAAAGACCCTAAACATACGTTTTATTCATAAGAAAGAAAATCTGTAAAATTTTATTTTATAGAATAAAATTTGTAAAGATTTAAACTTTTAAATTCAACATGCCTAATTTTGAAAGCAAAAAATTGAAACGTTTTTCATCTAAGGCTTTTGTAAAGATATCAGCAAGTTGATATTCAGTTGGTACAAAATATAATTCAATAGTACCTTCTTTCACGTGATGCTTTATAAAATGATATCTCATGTCTATGTGCTTGGTCTTGGTGTGCTGGACTGGATTGACCGATATCGCAATTGCAGACTTGCTGTCACAATAAATTGGCACTGTCTTGTACAACATCCCGTAATCACGAAGTTGCGTTTTCATCCAGAGTACTTGAGCACAGCAACTAGCTGCAACGACGTATTCAGCTTCGGCTGTTGATATTGAAACACAATTTTGCTTTTTCGACGCCCAACTTATCAGTCTGTCACCTAAAAACTGAAGATGACAAGAAGTACTCTTCCTGTCCAATTGATTACCACCAAAATCTGCATCTGAATAAGCAATCAAATTATAGTCAGAACTTATAGGATACCATAATCCTAATTAAGGAGTTCCTTTAATATATCTAAAAATGCGTTTGACTGCTAAAAGATGAGATTCTTTTGGTTTAGCTTGGAATCGGGCACACAAGCACGTGGAGAACATTATGTCCGGGCGACTGGCAGTTAGATACATCAGTGATCCGATCATCCCTCTGTATGTCTTTTGATCCACAACTTTTCCATCTGGATTGAGTCCGAGTTTGGCACCATGAGCCATCGGCGTTCCGATTGAAGTAGATTTGTCCATCTTGAATTTCTTCAAGATGTCAAATATATACTTTGACTGGTTGATGAAGATACCATCAGGAAGTTGTTTCACTTGTAAGCCGAGGAAGAAATTGATTTCTCCCATCATGCTCATCTGAAATCTAGAGGTCATAAGATCAGAAAACCATGTATACAAATATTTGTTAGTCGCACCGAAAATAATATCATCTACGTATATTTGTACTAAGCATATATCAAGATTAGTTCTATAAATGAAAATAGTAGTATCGATAGATCCTTTGGTGAAGCCGGATTTGACCAAGAAAGTTGACAACTCATCATACCATGCCCGTGGAGCTTGTTTCAAAGCATACAATGCTTTATCGAGAAAATATACGTAATCTGGACGATCTTTGTCAACAAATTCCTCTGGCTGAGATACATATACTTCTTCTTTAAGTTTGCCATTGAGAAATGCCGTCTTGACGTCCATTTGATATACTGTGAAGTTTCGATAAGCAGCGAAGGCAAGAAACATTCAGATAGCTTCCAATCTGGCAACGGGTGCAAATGTTTCATCGTAGTTAATACCTTCTTCTTGTCGATATCATTTGGCTACCAACCTTGCTTTGTTCCGCACGACGGTACCATATTTATCCTTTTTGTTCTTGAATATCCACTTTGTACCAATTATGCCTTTTCCTTTCGGCCTTGGTACAAGTCTCCACACTTTGAGCGCATCAAATTGATTGATCTCCTCTTGCATAGCAATAATCCAATCCGGGTCTTCCAATGCTTTAGAAACTTTTGTAGGTTCAATCTTGCTTAGGAAGCAAGTGAAGAGACATTCGTTGGAAGTAGACGTTTTGGAGCGTGTAGAAACACTGGCTTGAGGATCTCCAATAATTTGATGAATTGGATGAAATTTTGTCCATTTTGTTGTATGAGGGAGAGGATCAATTACATCTTGAACCACTTCTAAATGAATAGAGGGAGGTTCAGAAACTTCTACATCAGATGAAGAGATAGAAATAGATTCCACTTGAGGAGGAGGTATCTCAACAATATCTGAATCAGATTCGGGAACAGTTTGTTGAATAACATCATTCTGTACTTCTTCCTAAAGTGATTCACTTTGAACAGGTTGATCTTGAATTGACTCTTCTTGAGTATGTTCTTCATGATTAAGCTCAACTTCTGATTGAACATTGTCTGATTGAACAAAATCTTGTTGTGCCGGTTCTTGTTGAATAGGAGAGACTGGAACAGCATCATTGTCAGAGATAGATGCAGCGGAATTTGGAATAGATGAGCTCTCAGTTTCCTGATTCAAAACATTAGAAACATTTATAGAATTAGATCTAGGCACATCATCATAAAAATTTTCAAACAGAAAATCAAGATCAGAAAGATTAGGAGAGGGAGTAGAAGAATCCTGGTTATCCGGTGAAAGAGCAGGTTCTGAACTGATTTGCTCAGAAACTGAATTTCCAATAAAAGCGGGTTCTGAGCCTGAGTGACTAGAAACCAAATCAGCAACTTCGTCAAATTTTACATTGACACTCTCTATGACCTTTCTTGCAGAGATCAGAAAAACTCTATAAGTACCAGAGTTTGAAGAATAACCCACGAATACACCCTCATCTGCGTTTGGACTAAACTTGTTGAGATTCTCCCTGTCATTCAGAACGTAGCATTTACACCCGAATGACTTGAAATACTTGATGTTCGGTTTGATCCCGTTCATAAGCTCATACGGTGTTTTGTTGAAACGACGATGCAGAATTGATCTGTTCTGTGTATGACAGGCAGTTGAAACTGCTTCAGCCCAGTAAGACAAAGGTAGACCTGAATAAGCAAGCATTGATCTGGTGGACTCAACAAGCGTTCTGTTTCTTCTTTCAACAACGCCGTTCTGTTGCGGAGTACGTGCAGCAGAAAATTGTTGTTGTATTCCTTGAGATTCATAGAATACCTGAAGAGTACTGTTTTTGAATTCAATGCCATTGTCAGATCTTACCACTTTCACTTGCTTCTGCTTATTCGTCTGAGTTGTCTTGATGAGGTTGATGAGTACTTCAGGAGTCTCGTCTTTTGACTTCAGAAATTTTACCCAAGTATATCTGGAGTAGTCATTAACAACCACCAAAACATATTTCTTATGTCCTAAACTCTTCGTCCTCATCGGACCACACAAATCAACATGCAAAAGATCAAGAATAGCCGAAGTGCAGTGTTCAGGCTTAGGCTTGTGAGGAGCTTTCTTCATTTTTCTTTCTCACAATCCTGACATAGATGGTCTTTCTGGAAATGGAGAACTGGAAGACCTCTCACTGAATCATTCTTGACCAGGCGATCCATATACTTGAAATTGAGATGAGCTAAGCGTCTGTGCCATATCCAACTTTCTTGAATTGAAGCTTTAGAAAGCAAGCAAATATCTGAAGGAATTTTGATCTTGGAAAGATCAATGGTATACAAATTTGATTGCCTTTTTCCTACCAGAAGATCCTTGCCATTATCATTTTTCACTGCAACTCTTTTGGATTTGAAGCTGACTTCAAGGTCTTTATCACAGAATTGTCCTATGCTGAAAAGGTTGTGACTTAGACCCTCGACGTAGCTTAATCTTTTGATAGTTATGTTACCCTGAACTAGATCACCATAACCAAGAATCGGAGCAGTCTCACAGTTACCAAATTTCACACGACCGCAACATTTATCTTTAAAATTAGACAGAAGAGATTTGTTGCTAGTCATATGTTTTGAACATCCTGAGTCCAGATACCATAATTGACTAAGCTGCACACACAGAAACTACACCTTTTTAGGTACCCATATGCTTATGGGTCCCTTGTTAGATTTATGCTTTTTATTTTTCACAGATTTATTTTTCATGCAAGAATGAAAGCAATTATCAATAGAAGATAAAACACAATTATCAGAATCAGAACTAGAAGAAGCATATGAGATATTCTTTGATATATCAAACATTTGCTGAAAAGAATATTTTGAGATTTTATTACATGAAGCAAATGTATCAGTATCACAAAGAGTGTCTACACAGTTAACTCCTAACAGCTCAGATTCTAAAATTTGTTGTTTCATCCTCCAAATCTGCCTTGATGACTTCCTCACAGTCCGATCTGAAGAAGAAAAATTAGAAACATTAGAATTTTCAGAAGAAGAAACTTTATCAAAGAAATCAGTCTTAGCATTTGACATTGAAGAACTAGCCTCGGAGTGAAAATTTTCAAAATTGCACAAGTTTGGAGGAGGTTTGCGCTTCCTATTGGAAGCGCAAACTGAGCTTTGCGTTTCTAACTGCATGCGCAAACTTTCAGTTTGCGTTTCCAACGTGGAATGCAAATGGCCATTGTTTTTCAAAACTTTAGAATTTTCCTTAGAATCTTTTGACAATCCAGAAGAAATTTTATCTTCAAAACTTGTTTTCATTATAAAAAGAAATAAATCGTTTTCTAAACAAGTTTGAAGATTTTGTTCTTCCAATCTATCTTCAAGATCAACAATCTTACATTCTAACACTAATGGGGGAATGTATTTCTTAGTATCATAAGATACCGGAGATACATTTTCCTTATCAGTGTTAGCAAAAATATCCACAAAATCTGTTGATAATGAAGATTTATTGGAAGATTTGATATTTAAAAGATTTTGAAATTTTCTGGATTTCTTAGATTGATCAGGAAAATACTTTGCATTTTCAGAAGTGTAAACAAATGGCATTTCCATCCTCTTGTTTTTCATCCTTTTCACATTTTCTTCTTCCAAAATTTGTTTCTCAGTTGTCCAAAAGAATTTAAACTGAGGAGCATATCTTGCAAGAGTAAAGTAATCATATTCATATAAAGTAGGAACTTCATTTTTAGCATTATTTAAAAAATGCGGGTTTTAAAAACCAAGTCCCCACTTTTCTTTTATGGCTTCTTCACTCCATGGTTTATTTATGTAAATGGTTTGCTCAGACTGTTCTCTTTTATACAATTTCCTTTCTAAAACAATTATCTTGTCAGAAAGAATTTTATTTGAAGAAGTCAGTTCAGTCAACGAATCATGATAAGTCTGATTTGAATTTTCTAACTCGACCAACTGCTTATTAAATTTCTCTTTTGTGTCAATTAAAATTGACTTTTCATCATTTAAAGAAATTTGCAGTTTTTCGATTAAATCAGACTTTTCTTGATTTTTAAACATTTCAGAAACAAACTTTGAGCGCAAATCATGCAAAGCAGTGATAAAAACATTCATTTGAGATAAAAAGAAATTATAGTTAAACTCAGATATTACCTCAGAACCATCAGATGATGTATCCTCTTCCTCATCATCAGATTTGTCATCTCCTATAAAGCACATGGTCGCAGTTTCCTCATTTTCAGCCTCGTTGTCCGAATGATCCAACCAGTATTCTTCTTCGGCCAACAGGATGGTTCCACTTTCTTTCTTTTCAGCAAGAGCCAACTTCTTTCGGTAAAAAGCTGCATCCTTTACCACTTTGACTCTGCAGTTCTTAACCATATGTCCAGGCTTTCCACAGTTAAAGCAATTCATCACCTTTTTCTCATCCTTCTTCTGTTCAACCACCTTAGCTGGTTCGTACTTTGGAGTGTATATCTTTGAAGGAGCACCAGGTTCTATCTTTTTAGAACCAGAAGTAAACCACAAGTTGTTTGAACCAGATTTGTGCTTGAATCTCTTCTGATAGTGCTGAGTCAAAAGTATCATGGCCTTCTCTAAAGCTTCGCCATCATCATCCGTTGATCCATCATAAGCTGTTTCAGTCAAAGCTTGCTCAGCCAGTTGGCTAGCTAAAAGAGCAATAGGATCTACTAACAGAGACTTGTTCTTCTTATCTAGTTTCGCCTTCTTCTCCATTACCATAGATTCATCTGTCATCAAGATTTCGTATAACTCCTGAATTGGCATGGTTGAGATTATGACATCGTTTCTCATTCTGTGGCATGACTTGTTCCACTCAGGTTGTAAAGCATTCAGAAACTTCAAGTTAGCCTTGAACTCAGTCTTGGTAACTTTAATCTTGTAGAGATCATTGATAACAGCCCAGAATCGATCAAAAACATTTTTCAAACTTTCCCCATCCCTGGCCTTGAACTTTTCAAAGTTGTTCATGTACCTGGTCTGTCGTAACTGAGTAGACATTGCAGTACCAAGCATAATCTTCTCAAGTTGTGTCCACATAATCATTGGGTTATGTTTGAAGCAATCGATTCTGTTATAGATGGAGTTGGGAAGAGCAAGGATCAGATTTGATTTGGCCTGGCTATCAGCTTGATGTCTTAACATCTCATCAGCATCATATTCCCTTAAAGCTTTTTCAACAGAGGTAGCAACAGAAGTTGCTGTAGCTGGAACAGCTTTCCTTGGTATTTCCATAGGACCCTGAGTCAGTGATTTCATCATGTTCTCCCCATTCGGTTGCCTTTCAATAAAGTTGATGAACCGATCCTGCCACTGTTCGAATTCATTCTCATTGATGAGAACTGGTGGACGGGTATCTGACCCCAAAGACATCATGAGGTCATTCTTGTAGATTTGTGTTTGCAACGACATCTTGAGAAAAATCAGAAAATTTAGAAAATTTTCTAAGTATGAGAGACCCGCAAACTAGAGGTTTGCGTTTGTAATGAGGAGCACAAGGAAGATTTTGCGATTGCAGAGAGGAACGCAAACTGAGATTTGCGTTTGCTGAGGGGAACGCAAACTGAGCTTTGCGTTTGCTTCGTGAAACACAAAGTGTTACTTTGCGGGTTGAGACTTTGCGGGTGATGCATTAAGACTTTTCGCTTGAAGAGAGAAACGCAAAATCTCTTTGCGTTTACAGAGTGAAACGCAAACTTGACACTTGAAACTTTTGCGTTTCCAATGTGAACCGCAAACCTGAAAAATTCACTAATACATGTGTTAGACACGCAAAATATATGAATGAAAGAATGAGGCGCAAAGCATATGTATCACACGCAAACTCATATGAATGAAACGCAAACTAACATGAATGAAGCGCAAACTAATATGAATGAGACGCAAACTTTATAAACTCAACCAATTCACGCAAGATCAACTACAACTTTGAAAATTAACCAAGAAAAACATACACTGAACTTCGAAAACTTCTTTCTAACAAATTTTATCAAACAATTTCGATTAAAATCAACAAAATCTAAAAATTCGACAAAGAACAGAACGAGAACGGCGTTTTTCCAGAAAATCACTAAGACTCCAAATTAACAGTCTAAACAAGATTTTTATGCAAAAATACAAGAAGCAACAATGATCGATTAGCAGAAACGAATCAATTAAGTCTAATTTCAACACAAAATGTTCAAAATCCTGTCCAAATTTGATGAAAGAAGCAAAAAACGAGATTTTCTTGAAAAATCAAGAAAATCGATCGAGTTTTCTGCTTCAATTCACAAATCCAGAAACTAAATCATTAATCTCTCAATCCTCTCAAGATTCAGTATGATCTGATACCAATTGAGAGTCCAAGATCACTGATTCTTTAGAGAGAGAAAGTAGAGAGAAAGTATGAAGCGCAAAGTTTAAACTGATTAATTGAAAGTGATTGCCAAAGTTACAAAACAAAGGCTCTAAGGGGACTTAAATACCCCTAGCCTTTACAATACAGAAAAGAACATTAAGCAGAGTAAAAGCTAGAAAATAAATACAATGATTACTATAAAAATAGATCTAACAGAAATGTTTCATTTTCTTTGGGGACGCAACATATCTACTATCTAGTCTTCACTCGGAAGATTTAAATATTGAAAAAGAAGGAAAGTTGCCCCACCTTCACACCTCTTTCATGCACATTAAGTCCGTGTAATATCTGTTGCTGTCTCAACAGTTTACACAATTTTGAACCTTATGAAACACAATCATTGTGCTAAATTCTTTCATACACAAGCACGAGCACACATAAAATTTGTTTTTCTGTCAGAACATTCATAGATAAACCTTGTGTTTTTCAATGATTGAATGGAAGTCCTGGGGAATCATCATCAAACCAGCTCCTTAAATTGTACATTCGTTGTACACAGTAACTCCGTGTTACTGACAGACACTCCTAACTGTTTCATTTGTTGAATCAGGGTTACCAAGTTCATTATATTTGAATTTGAAAAGATTCGGGTATATACAGTTCATGATTCAGATACTCAGATCAAAGGATGGAAAATGTCAAATTATCATAAAGGAGGAAATTGTTACGTTGAATACAAAGGGGGATAATCAAAGAGAATGTTGAAATTGAAGATATTTTGATGATTATGGTGCTCACAATCATCAAAAAGGGGGAGATATTTACAAAGATCAATTTCAAAATCATCAAAGGAGATATCAAAAGGTGAAGATAATTTTGAATGATTAAATCAGATGAATGTTTTGTCAAAGAATTCAGAAGATTTTGAAGATGATTTCTGAAGAAAGATGATTCGAGAAAGTTTGTTTTTCTAAAGACTGATTAGGGATTACAGTGATGAAGATATATGATTTTCAAAGTTTCCTCGAAGTCTGAAAAAAGTTTAAAGAGTTTCAAAGATTTAATGTTCAAGACTTGATGACTTTTCAAAGACAATGTGAAAGACTTTTCAAGTTTATCTGAAGATTCTTCAAACACTGAAAGACTGAAGATTCAATGTCAAAGACAAAAGTTGAAGAATCAAGCGCTGAAGACAAGTGTCAATTTTTTTTAAATCTTGAATACAAAGGGGGAGAATGTTAGTGTATTATTGTATCCAAGATTTAGTGTGAAAAGTCAATTCTAGAAAAGTCAACATAGTCTAAGTTCTTTGTGTTTTAAGCATGTGGTTTTAGTCCTTGGTATAAATACCTTAGGTGCTTTGTAATCTTGTAACTAAAAGTACTGTACGCTTTACATTGTCAGATATATGACTACAAAATTTATCTCTCTACTCTCTCTCTAGATTTAATCATTGTCAAATCTTGTTTTAGATTGAGACTTGCTTGATTGTAATCTGGGAATACAATTTCAATATGTTTTCATATCTGAAAGTTGTCCTTCTTTCAGATACGTATGAGATTAAGATTAGAAATAAACCTTTCGCTCAGTCTTAAATCTCATCAAGTCAGCTCTAAGTCTTATATGATATGATCGTTTAAGCTTCCTCTCAAATCTGAAACAGTCACAAAGTCGTCAAAGTGCAAAGCTTTATTCACAACATTTATTGAAAAGTAAAATGACAAAAAGCAGTAAAACTTTGAATGTACGAGTTCTGATCAGATGTAATCAGAAATCGTATACCATACTTCTTTTTCTCTTAACTCCCCCTGCAGATATGCATCAAAAATTTATCAGTGATAAACATATGCAAAAATATGAACTCCCCCTCAAATGAATGTAGATCATATTTTCATCTTCTCTCACTCCCCCTGAGATCATAAACAGACTCAAGTGCAGATATCTTTCAGATTAAAAATAAAGAAATGAAGAAAAATAACAATAATGAAAACTTTAGTAGGTAAGCACCGATTATGTCTTGAGATTTAACATACCAAGTTTAGAAACGAGAAAATTAAATCTCTTTTCGTCGAGAGGCTTGGTAAATAAATCTGCAAGTTGGTAATCAGTGTTTACAAAATAAAGTTCTATTGTACCTTTTTCCACATTATCTTTGATAAAATGATATCGTACGTCGATGTGTTTGGTCTTTGTATGTTGAACAGGATTCGCAGATATAACAATGGTGCTCTTAGAATCACAGTATATCGGGATCTTGTCAAATTTTAAGCCATAATCTTGTAGTTGCGTCCTCATCCACAACACTTGAGAACAACAATTCGCCGCAGCGACATATTCTGCCTAAGCTGTTGATGTGGAAACACAGAGTTGTTTCTTTGATGCCCAACTTACGAGTTTATCGCCTAGAAATTGTATGTGACCCGATGTACTTTTCCTGTCAAGCATACAACCTGCATGATCTGCATCTGAGTACACTGTCAGTTCAAAACTAGTATCCTTAGGATACCACAGACCAAGATCTACAGTGCCCTTCAGATATCTAAAAATCCTTTTGACCGTAGAAAAATGGGATTCTTTTGGATTTGCCTGATATCAAGCACATAGACATGTAGAAAACATAATATATGGCCTACTAGAAGTTAAATACATCAAAAAACCAATCATCTCTCTATAAGTTCTAACATCGACAACTTTTCCCGAAGGATCAGTGCCAATCTTAGATCTTGGTGCCATCGGGGTTCCAATAGGTGTACAATTTTCCATTTTGAATTTTCTAAGAATATCAAAAATGTACTTTGATTGATTAATAAAGATCCCCGTTGAAAATTGTTTGACTTGTAATCCGAGAAAGAAATTCATCTCTCCCATCATACTTATTTGAAATCTGGACACCATGAGGTTAGAAAAATTCTTACAGTATTTTGGATTTGTTGAGCCAAATATGATGTCATCCACATATATCTGAATTAAAATGATATCAGCCTTTTCCTTTTTGATAAACAAAGTAGTATCAATCTTACCTTTCGTGAAACCTGACTTGACTAGGAATTTAGATAAAACTTCGTACCAGGCTCGAGGTGCTTGTTTCAGACCGTAAAGTGCTTTGTCGAGAATTTAGACGTGATTCGGTTTCTCTTGATTGACAAAGCCTTTAGGCTGTGAGACATAGACTTCCTCCTTTAGAATGCCGTTGAGAAAGGCAGTCTTCACGTCCATCTAGTAGACGGTGAAGTTTTTGTGGGCAACATATGCAAGAAACATTCTGATCGCTTCGATGCGTGCCACTGGAGCGTAAGTCTCGTCGTAGTCAATTCCTTCCTCTTGCCTATAGCCTTTTTGCGACAAGTCGTGCTTTATTTCTGATCACGATACCATCTTCGTCATTTTTGTTTTTGAATACCCAATTCGTACCAATAATAGATTTACCTTCCGGTCGTAGCACAAGTCTCCAGAATTTTAACGCTTCGAACTGGTTCAGCTCCTCTTGCATTGCAGTTACCCAATCCGAGTCAGCTAGAGCTTCTGATACGCGTGTTGGCTCTATCTTGCACATAAATGAGTCATGCATACACATATTCAATGTAGCAGACCTAGTTTGCACCGAATTTGATGGATCTCCAATGATCTGGCTTATCAAGTGCTCTTTGGTCCACTTATATTCATGAGAGAGTGGATTTGATGTAGATTGATCATGATTATCATCTAGATATCCACTATCAGCTTCATCAGTTTGCTCAGGAATTGAGAGAGGTACAGTTGAAGTTTCTTGTGCAGAAGCTTCAGTTAGGACAACATTTTCTAACTGTTGATTTGTCGTTATGGTGCAACTAACTGATTCAACAACTTTTGTCTCTTCGTTAACGTTCACAACTTCAACTGTTGATCTCAGATTCACTTGGGTAGTTTTTAAGAATGTGACGATGACTTCAGGCGTCTCATCATTTGATCTCAGAAATTTCACCCATGTGTATCTCGAGTAATCAACCACAATAACTAACACGTATTTCTTGCCGTTAATGCTTTGCGTATGCATAGGACCACAGAGATCAATATGCAACAATTCAAGTGGAGAACTTGTACTTGGTTCAAGCTTTGGCTTATGAGCAACTCTCTTCATTTTACCTTTCTCGCATGTTGCATACAAATGTTCTTTGACATATTTAAGCTCAGGAAGTCCTTTCACCAATTTGCCCGTGACCAGTTTTTTGATGTAACGAAAATTCAGGTGAGAAAGCCTTCGGTGCCATAACCAACTTTGTTGCAGCGAGGCTTTTGATAGTAGACATACCTCATTGTCAGTTTGTACTTTTGACAGATTAATCGTGTAGAGGTTAGACTTTCTCATGCCGACCAAGAGTTCTTTACCGTCTTCAGTACGCACAAAACATCTATTGGCCTTGAAATTTACCTCTAGATCTTTGTCGCAGAACTGTCCAATGTTGAACATGTTATGTCCTAAACCTTACAGATAGCTCACCTTTGTAATCGTCACGTTGTCTTGAATCACATCACCATATCGCAGAATAGGTGAAAAGTGATCATTTCCAAAACGCACAGTTCCGCAATATTTCTCTGTATAATTAGATAATAAATCTTTCCGCCCGGTCATATGCTTGGAGCAACCAGAATCCAAGTACCACATATGACGGGTCTGCACATGAGAAATCAGGGAACAACAACTTTAGGTACCCATTTAAATCTAGGTCCTACAGAGTAAGCACAATATTTTGGCATCCATTTATAAATGGACCCTTTGACCTTTTGAAAAATATTTGAAGCATGAGAATAATAAGAATATACATGATATGTGCCAAACCAAACATCATAATATTGTCGAGACACACAATCATTTCTTTTATAATTAGAAGACTTTCTAGCAAACGGAAATAATTGGAACAATTGCTTTATTGAATATTTCTTGTAAGAAGATATAAGTTTTTGTTTATTGAAAGCAATATTCTTAACTATATCAGGAGTACTAGAAGTTCCTATATTACAAGTAGAATCAGAAAATGATTTAGAAGGCTCTTCAATCTTCTGCTTTGGTAACCATGCTGATTTCATTCCAGTCCGTTTCTTTCTCATATCTGAAACATTTGAAACTTTAGAGTTAGAACTATGAGTTTTGAGAGATTGCCTTTTCTTTGGCTTACAAGTGGTGTTCTGTTTCTGTGAATGCCTAGATTTCTTCTTCTTACCTCTAGCATTCTTGGTGTTCACAGAAACTTATTCATCAACTTTCGTTGATGTTTCACCTTTTTCAAACACACTAGGTAATCCAAAAGAATTTATCACAAATTTGGAATGATCAGGAAGTTTAACATTAAAATCAAATTGAGCAACACACTTATCTAAACAACCTTCAAAGTTTAAGAAATCAAACTCTTCATTAAACAGATCAGAAATATCATCGGATTTTGAAGCTTTAGAAGATTTAGAAAAATCAGAATTTTTAAGCACAGTGGAGAACACAGTTTGTTCTAAATCCATCAAAATTATTTCTTGGCTAGAGTATTCTCGAGTTCATAAATTTTACTTTCCAACACGAGAGGAGGTATATAAATCTTACCTTCGATAGGCTTAGCCTCCAACTCTTTTGAAGGATAACTCTCAAAATAGTCATTAGAAAGGAATTTTGATTTATCAGAACTATAACTATAATTCAACTTCTCATAACGAAATGGAAGTTGCATTTTAGTTGTGTTCTTTCGTTTCTCTTTTTCCTTAGCTTCATCCTCGTCAGACAGTTTGGTCCATTTAACTTTAAGTTCGGGGTATTGTGGTGCCAGTTTTAAAAATCCGAAATCATAAAGGGCAGGCATTTTTGAAATACCCTTTTTGAGGTAGTGTGGGTTCTCGTATCCAAGTCCCCAACACTCACTACTCTCTTTAGGTTTGTTTAGATGAATGGTTTGTTCAGTTTGACCCAAAGTATACAATTTCTCTTCCAAAACATTCACCTTTTCAGATAAAGACTTGTTTTCTTTTGAAATTGATGAACACTTTTTAGAAATCTCTTTAGCTTCAAATTGACACATTTTATACTTTGAAGTAGTTTCAGATAATTCATTGTGAAGTATAGTATTTTCTTTTGCGCTGGTATCAATGTTTTTATGTAAGGCTTCAATCAATACGTTCTTCTCAGCAAGATCCTTGCTAAGTTTTAGTATTGACTGTTTGTTTTCTTTAATGATACCTTTTTCGCGTTCATGTTTAGACTTTACTTCTTGGAGTTCAATCATCATTGCTTTCATAGCATTAAGAAAATCAGATTTAGACATATCAAATACCTCTTCAGTGTCTTCTTCATCAGACTCAGCTTCAGCTTCAATCTCTGTTTTACCCATAAAGCACAAATGGGCTTTTTCTTCTTTCTCTTCCTCGTCTTCTGAATGATCGAGCCAGAACTCATCCTCTGCCATAAGTGCCTTTCCAGCCTCCTGTTGCTTGGCCAAGAGCATCTTATTCTTATAGTACTCTGAGTTTCGGACTTTGGGCTTTCGACAGTCCTTCGTAAAATGTCCGAGTTTTCTGTAGTTGTAGCACTTAGTCGGTTATGGATCTTTCTTTTGTTCAACTCTGTACTTCTTTTCTTCAGGCCTCGTCTCTTCTATTCTCTTTCCTTCAATCCTCTCCTTGTGTTCATAATTTCTGGAACCAGAAGAATACCCCTGACTGTTTGAGCTAGGATTTTTGTAAAACTTCTTCTGAAAGGCTTTGGTCATCATCAACATGGCCTGCTTTAAGTTCTCACAGTCATCGGAATCAAAATTATCTTCACTATCAGCCTCTTTCGACTCAGAAACTATGACTTTCTTCTTCTTTTTCAAACTTACAGACTTCTTCTTCACTACCAGAGCCACAGGATCAGAAACCACTCTTTCAGCCTTTTTCTTTTCCTCTTTGATCTCCTCTACCTCTTCCTTGTTTTGCCTCAGAGTTTCATATACCTCGTAGAGTGGAATCGCGTTCAGATCTTTCATCTGTTTCATCTGTCTTGTAAACCTCTTCCACTCGGGTTGCAAGATGTTGAGAAACTTGACATTAAGTTCAATTTGTGACTTTCTGACTTTGTTTTTGCTGAGCTCATTCAATAAAATCAGAAATCTGTCATAAGTTGCCTCAAGAGATTCTCCCTCCTTGGCCTTGAACTCTTCATAGTTGTTGAGGCAGTTGGAGACTTTGAGCTGGTTTCCGATCTATGATCCGAGCATCATTTTCTCCAATTGATCCCACATTTGTTTGCCCGTAGCATTGTAGCTATCAATCTTGACATATATATCATTTGGGATGCCTTGTAGAATAAATGACCTCGCCAATCTGTCAGCCTTATGTCTTCTTCTTTGCTCATCTGTGTACTTCTCAAGTGGTAGAGGGTACTCTCTTTGTTTCTCTTCTCCATTCTCTCCTGCAACATTGAGTGTCTTTGTCGGAGGTTTCATGATTCCTTCCTTCAAAGATATTCTGATATAATCTCCCAAATCGTGTTTGTCAATAAAGTCTAGGAAACGATCTTTCCATTGCTCGTACTCTCATTTGAAGAGTACCGGTGGCTTTACGACTGCTCCGATCGCGAGAGCTTCTCAGTAAGTCATCCTATTTTCAAAATATTCAATAAGAACTTGACAAAATGATCGTTAGTCCAATATAAATCAAGCAATAAAGAAAAACTTAGAAAGAAAATCAGAAAAGAAATTTCCAAAATTCTCTAAGTGTGGAATTCGCAAGATATAGTGAAGTACATGAAATTCGCATGAACAATTCGCATACAAGTACAAATCAACTAGAATTCGCATACATTAAAAACTTTAGTAGAATTCGCACACAGAATTCGTATGCAAGACTAACTTCAGAATTCGTAGCAAAAAGAATTTCAGAATTCGCACAAAGCTATATGCGAATTCTAGGAATTCGCATACGACATTATGCGAGTTCTTGACTTAAGAAAATTTTGAAGAATGAGCTTTTCGCATACACAATTCGTATAAAACTCTTCTGCGAATTCAACTCTTTTCGCAAATAATTCTTAGGCGGATTCTTTCCTTAAGATTTTCAAGAAAACTTTTCGTATCAAACAATTATGCGAATTCAAGCTTTTTGCATATTAGACTCATACGAATTCTACGCAATTCTGAACATACACATATGCGAATTCTATGCAATTCGCACAACACTCATCTGCGAAATCTATTCTTGAGATTTTCAGAAACACAAATATTATGCGAAATCTAATATTTCTGCGAAATTCAATAAGCCTGCGAGTTCTTCGAGCGAGTTCTTGAGAGCTTTGCGGGTTCTTGAGATCTACGATGAAAATACTCTTTGATTTCCTCAAAAACCCATCTGAACTTCGGATTTCGAACTGTAACTTCACCAAAATAACCACTAACACATCTAGAAACAAATTCAACCAAGGATTTTCGATAAAGAACACTAACACTTACAATTCGAATCAATTACAGTGCAAAAAAAACTCGTGAACTCGACAATGAACAAAAATTCAAAATTCATGAAAATTACAGTGCAATTTACTACGAAACTTATACAAAATCGTACTATATCACTCAACGAACACAATGAACTCAATTACAACCCGAATTTTGCACAAAAACTCAAAATTCAATTTCGACTCTATGAACAGTACAAAAACTCAAACTTCGATCGATTTCATCTTGGATTTTCTCTGATACCACTTATTATTCCCAGATTTTATCAAGTTCTTATATAATTTCAATCACAAAGAAGATTAATCAAAATACCTATTTTCAATTAATCAGAAGATTCGTTTACAATGAACTTTCATATCACTTTCTCTCTCTACAATCTTTCACACGGACTCTCTCTCTCTCTCTCTCTCTAACTTTTCAACTGCTGATCTTACTCCTAACTCCTAGCCATATATCTATTAAATGAAAATAAGAAACATACGCTTACAAGCTTACAAACACAAAGACACTTTGACTTTGACTATTTATTACAAGAGACTTTGACTTTGCTTGAGAGTTGACTTTTGAGCTTTGACTTGCTTGAACTTTGATCTTCAGTCTTCATGATCTTGTATCCAACAAATATATGCTCTAACACGTCTCATATCCATATAAACCCATTCCATCATCATTTCTTTCTTTACACTTACAAAATTATCCTCAGCTCATATTTCTCTCTCTCAAAGCATTCAAGCAAGCTTCAAACCTACAACAATGGCGAACCAAGAAAACAACTCTGCAGACTCTAGTAGAATCGTTCCAAGCTTAAACCTCACACAGTTTGATGTTCCAGTCAAAGGGAACAACTACTATCTGGAAATTACCCCTTCGAAGTTCGATGAACAATTTCGTCCAGTTCTTGAATATTTTCGGCGATATGAACAACACTATGCCCTAACTGCATATGTACAAGATGTTCCTCTAAGGTACGTTCAACAATGGTGGTACTCCAAGGCTTACAGTGAAGAACACGAAGGACTAGTCGGCCATATTGACCTAGGTGGTAGAGGAATCAACAATAGGATTACACCTGATACCTTGACCCGACGAATATACCTTTTAACCACCCAAGAACTTCAAATCCAAAGATTTGAAAAACCCCCACATCCTGAAATTCTTCTTCAGTTTCTTCATCATCTGGGATATAACAAAGAGATCACTCAATTGAGTGAGTTCAGACGTCAGCGTCTTCCTCCCAGATGGAATTTCATGTTTAGTGTGTTGAATCGCACACTGACTTGCAAAATTGGGAGTCAAGACCAAACACACCCAACCATTTTGGCCATAATGTATGCCCTCTTCTTCAACCGCAATATAAACATGGTTGGCATACTGTTCAGCGAACTACTCACCATAGTGGACAGAAAGAACAAAGCACTGGAAAAGGGGAAACAACCAATCTCTGTGTTGTTTCCAAGGTTAATTTCCTTGGTGATTAAAAGAGCAATGAAGAAACATTCTTTTTCAGAGGAAGGACCCAGGACTCCACTTTTTGTGATGAACTCTTTCAAACCAAAAACTATCCCTCCTTACCTCAGAGAAAGGAGATTTCCTCACACAATGTTGCAGTATATCTCTGTTAATCATGAAACCCGCCTCTTACTTAGTTGTGTTGCCCAACCATCAGAGCTGATGGTGGGATCCCCAACACATATAGGTTCTGAGCCTGAGCTTGAATCATAGAGTGAAACCTCTAAAGCAACTCAACCTGAAAACAGAGAGCAACCAGAGGGTGTCTCTGCAGAGCGCAGTGAGGAGAAAGAAGAGAATCTTCACTCTGAAGAAGAGCTTAGCTTTGTCATAGTTGAGGAATGTGAAGATGAGAGTCAACCCGAGAGTGAGTTTCTTAACTTAGGAGCTGAGGGACGAGAGGTAGAAAAATATGCCTTTGAAGGCACAATTGAGAGAATCCAAAGCCAATCTCCTCGTGCAACCACATCCCTTATCCAAGGTGGTCCAACACCAATGGATATTGAAAAAGAGGTGCACACCTCGAACCCATTCCTAACCATCCGCTCAGAGGCACCTCCTTCTGCCTATGAAGCACACACCCATGAGGAAACCTCTGTCCTGGCTGAGTCCTCCCAAAAGGACTTAGTTAAAGATAAAAGTACTCATTTGCCCCAGAGTACAACACACACATGATGCCTCTGTGGCTCATGACTTAGGTGACCGTCCTCTAGTTCAAGAGAGATTTAAGATCTCTCGTAGGTATTGTCTCAAAGAGGGACAATGGAACGAACTAGTTGCCCGTGGACTCACTTGCCTGGACAACAAGGGGTCGAAGAACATACGGGTTGCATCCTCTGAATCTGACTCAGAGGATGATCAACCTATCAGAACCGTCATAGAGAAGTCCAATAAGGCCTCTCAAGGATTGATGCAAAGTCCTTCCAGAACCAATATCAAACAAGTTCCGAAAATAGGCCCCTCTGTTCTCGAGGGAAAATTAGAATCATGTATTGATTCTAAGGTTACCCACTCTGATTATGTCACCAATGAAGAGTTCAAAGTCTTTGGTGATGAAATCATAGGATCTCTAAAGGATCTAAAACTTCAGTTGGAGAAGACCTTAGAGGCCTCTGCCTCGAACTCTGAAGTAGCAAAATTGACTTCAGAGGTCTCTGAGTTGCGTGCTGCATTAAACTCCAACAACACCTGCCTTGACTCTCTGGAGAAGCTTGTTATTGGCAACTCCTCGGTTTTGTCTAAGGAGATTTCAGAGGCTAAAGGAGAGCTCATCAAAGCAATTCCAACCTCCTCTGCTCCCTCTGTAACCTCTGAATATTTTTCCAACTTCAAGAGTGAGCTACTCCAAGTTCTATCAGAGACAATTGCCAAGCTCCCAAATCCTGTTGCTGCTCCATCTACAACTCAACATTCTTCATAACAACACAATTTGGTCACAAAATCCGACTTACAAGATTTCTCCAAATCTGTGACCAGTAAAATGTTGATGATTTCAAGTAAGTTTGTTGCCAAGGCAGGGTATCAGACCACGACCGTTCAGAATATTCTGAAGTAGGCTTTCTCTTCAAAAGAATGGAAGTTAAAGAGAAAGATCGTAGAGACTTCTTGCTTAGAGGAGGCCAAGAAGAAAAGAAGGTTTGATGGTTCGGATGATGGCCATGATGATGACCAACCTCAGGGGTCATCAGATCCTCAAAAGGGTAGAAATAGAGTTCTACTAGAGCAAAAAATGTTAGTGGCTCTGCTTCTTCCCCGTCTTCAAGAAAATAAAAAGGATTTCAAGATGAGAAGGAACCAGAGAGGCCCTTCACCCCTGCTGAAAACAATCAAACACTCTTGAAATCTCCAGCACCAGTTGCACTTCTAGCACCTTCGACTTCAAAGTCCCCTATCATTCAAGTGATAAATGAAACTCCAGAAACAATAGGATATCTAGAAGAAGAAGAAGAAGAAGAAGAAGAAGAAGAAGATGACCAATTGGTTGACTTCTCCAACACACCCTCTGAAGATGCATTCTCATCACCCGAACGTCCAAACATTATAATGAGAGATGCATTTGGAACTAATACTGAAGAAGATGTTGTTGAAGACATAGAAGAGGCAGAAGAAGAAGAAGAGGCAGAAGAAGAAGAGGTAGTGGACATAGAAGAGTATGTCTACAAGAATGCTCAATCTCATCAACCATCTTTATCAGAGATAGAGCACAGAGATGAAGACACTGCACAAATGGAAGATCTAATCTCCTCTGCCATCAACGAAAACCCACCTCAATCCCCTCAAATCCAAAGAAAGGAACCAGAGATATCCCCACAACTATCTGCTGAAGAACCAACAATGGTTGCTGATGAACAAGTGCCTTCAAAGTAACCTGTTAAGAAGGCAAGCATTGGACTTCCTATGCGATCAAGATTCACAACTCCACCAGAGTTCTTGCTTCTGAGCCAGAGACTTCAGTCGAAGACAAATTAAGACATCTCTACTCAATTGACATATTTAAGTCAGTTATGTCCTTCAACCATCGATGCTCACCTCAATTGATATATTTATGTTGAATTTTTTAGGGATAAAATAGATAATTATACATATTCAGACGTTTGTCAGTTTACGAAAATAAACAGTCTTATTGATTCAGATTTCAGACTTCAGCACCACCTCTTAATAAGTGAAATCAAACTTCGGCATTCAGCACCTCTTAAAAAACAAACGCCACCTAGGAGTTATGGTGAAAATGTAAGACTAAAACATTAATATACCTTCATATACGTTTATTTACCTATTTTTATCATCATGACCAAAACTTCAACAAATTCATGCATGTGAAAGTGATTAAACATGTGCAAAAGTTCATGAAAGTGGCTAAAAGTGAAGATAAACATGAAGATAAAGGTAGTTGAAGGAAAGTTCTCGCAAGTGTTCTCACCATTCTTACCGTAAATGTTATTCTCACACGATCTCACATGTGTATGTGTGTGTGTGCGTGTGTATATATAGGGAGTGGTTTAAATGGGAAATGATAAATGTATGAGAAGTAGAGAAGTGATCTTAGCCCTTCATTTGGTCAACATTTGCGTCCTTGACTATGAAGCACCGGATAATTAATGGGCTGCAGAAGATAGATGGGTAGTTTCATAACTTTTACAAATAGACGACAAACAAGTTCATATGTGAATCTGTTGATTAGTCCACATGTAAACTATTTAACTGATTCACGTATGAACCTACGGGTTCATATGTAAATCAGTTAATTAATCCATATGTGAATCACAAGAGTTCATATATGAATCTGTTAAGTAGTTCATATTATTCACATTTGAACCTACGTGTTCATATGTGAATTAGTTAATTAGTTCATATATGAATCAGTTAAAATAGTTCATATGTGAATTACACGGGTTCACATATGAACCCATTTGCCGCCTATTTATAAAAGTTAAGAAACTATCTCTCTATTTTTGGACTAGCCACAAATTTTGACCAGTCAAAGTTGCAATTCTTGATCAGTCAAAGCCGCAATTCTTGACTAGTCGAATCCGATCATGACCGTGGCTAGGCTTACTTCTCTACTTCTAATATATTTAACAATTTTCATTTGAACCTATGACTATATGACAAATTTTTAATCAAGACTTCAAAATCTAAATCATGAATATATTCAAATATGAGCATACATGTAAAAGAAGACACGTCACCGAGTGACTAGCTTACACCGAGTATGTCCGATTTCTACAGTGAGTTCTACAAGGTGCTAGGTATTGAGCCCAAGTATGTCCGATTTTTCCACACCGAGTACATCTCCTCAGTCTTGGATGCTCACCACGAGATAGGATACGATCGTGGTTACTCGATGTACCAACGTGTCTCTTGTAGAGAGGTGGTTTAACAGTCATAAGCGGAGTGTCTGGAGAAACCCATGAATCAGGATGCCCAACCGAATATATGAGCTCTGAGTATGTGGCTTAAAAATTATCCGCTTTAAAGTGATACCAGGTGGATGACATCTGTACACCGTTCATGTCTGGCAACGGTGATTGCATGACTGCAAGGTAAACCGGAGATCTGCCATTTCCTACAAGAGCAACTATAGTTATGGTAATCCACTTTCGCGTCCCTACGGAAATCATTAATTTTGTATAGGCCATGACCTATTTCATGGACAATTAACCTTTCCGACTTCACCTGTCTCCTTCTAACAATTATTTCTATCTTTGGGGTGAGAGTAGATGTCCATCTCGCTGCAAAAAAACGAACAATTAAAATATTGCAAATATAGTGTCAATTTTTCTAACAGTGGAGAAGTGTGACTATGAAAACCTGCTTTGTTACGAAGAATTGAATACCAGTCTTGTTGAAATTCTCAGAAGTAATCTGTAAGGGACACGATAGGAAGTCCCCGAGCAAAACGAGACAGTGCATTGACAGACTCGGCACTGTTTGAAGTCATTATGTTGTAACGCATTCCGGGGAAATAGGCCCGTGACCATTTCTCCTTGCCAACCGCGTCCATAAGTGGAACTCCTACAGGTATAACGCATCGTAGAGCTTCCATTTTACATTCAAAATCCTCCACCGTGTACGCTTTAGACGTCTTCCAAAACATAGTCTTCCTATACTTGGCCTTATTGTCCCTGCTTTTTACGTTCATCAACAATTGGCGACAACACAAACCATGATAGGCATTTGGGTACACCGTGTTGATAGCTTGGCTTATGGATAAAGCCCGATCGGATATGAACACCAACCCTTTCGGTTCACTGATACATTCCTTCAACATCGTCAAAAACCAAGTCCACGCCTCCCCACTCTCAGACCTACCAACTCCGAAAGCGACAAACACAATTTGGTTATTGGCGTCCATAGCAATGGATAAGAACATCGTGCCCAAGTAAGGACCCTTCAAATGAGCGCCGTCTATTATAAGGACACGACACAAGTGTCCCAGAAACGACCGAATCTACATAAATTACGTGGTTTAGAAATTACAAAATTACGGACAATATCTATTAATGCATAAAAATATATTGGCCTTGGCAAAACATTAGAAAATACGTACTGAGCAACCAAGGGCAGCAAAGCACATCTTAAAACGTCCTGCACTATCTGTCTTTATTTGGGTGAAAGCACCAGGATTATTAAGCTCCAAATAATAGAAGAACGCAGGGAGTCGGCCAAACGATTCGTGGGGGGTACCCCGCATAATGGTTAGCGCATAAGCTTTCGCACGCCAAGCTTGCCAATACAAGATATCTACGTGCATTTCATGTTTCATGTCGTTCACAATATCAGATCCACGGAGTCTCCGACTTTCATCCTGCACTTGAGGCAAAATTATGTTACCCAAAAGTCTACTATTGGCGTTACGGTAGTTGGGATGCATCTGGGTCCTTGAACATGCGTGTACGTCGTGCAGACTTCGTACGTGGAACTTAGTGGAATTCTGTACACATGCCGCATATATACGCCATTTACAGTTACCCTACACACATCTCGCCTCGTATCGGGTTTTTGAAGATCTTTTAACTCAAAACTTGAAACCCTCTTCAAGGGTCTTCCTCTCGAGAGCGAGGGTCATTTCGTCTTTCGTGGAAAAAGCATCCCCTAGATTCACTCTTCTGCTACGATTATAAGGTATTGGTGCTTCGTTTGGTGTGATGACGGGCTCTTGGTCTTCTCGAAGGGAGGGGGAATACCAAAGAAATCATTGATCCCACCATATGATTTAATAGGACTGGGTTCATACGTTTCTTCTTCTCCTCCTCCTCCTCCTTCTTCTTCTTCTTCTTCTCCTTCTCCTTCTTCTTCTTCTTCTTCTTCTTCTTCTTCCGTATCAACATCAGAAAGACTCAGGTCATAAATATGAGATTCATCGGGGTCTTGATGAAATTCTTCTTCGGCTTCGTCTTCATGATCTTCTCATTCTTCTACCGGTTCTTCTGTCTTCGAAACAACATCGAGGTTATAGTCACTCAGACCATAACCATGTTCAGGAAGAAAATCAGAATCAAAATGAGACACGTAAGGAGTTTGACTCTGCTCGGGTAACTGAGGCATGTAAGATGTTTGATTATACTCGGAGGCATACACATTAGGAGCGCCTCCGGTGTTCGAACCACCACCAACGTTGCTTCCGCCCCCATCGTGTAATCGTCATACACGTAAAGTGTTGGCGGATTTGTTAAAGCCATAGCATTTTGCAGGAAACAAGAAACATCGTCATTGTCTCTTAACTCAACGAGTTGGACAGAATATTTGAAAATAATTCTGGTGGTACCAACAATAGAGTCCATACCACATTTGTCTCGAACATAAGTAATCAACCTAGAATGCGTGATGGTTGTCGGAACCATGGCGTGAACCATCGGTTGATCAGTGAAATATTACCCCTCTTGATCATTCTGTTGAAAGTAACCTCCACCCCAAATACGTAACTTTATTTTTTGAGAACTAGAACTCATCTTCAAGAAAAACAGATGAAACAAAATCAAATTGCTAAAAATTTCTCAGATTGCAAATATGCTTTGCTTCCCTTTTCAGCCTTGCTATTCTTATAGAAAAACTTCATAGATTCAAATTGTTCAAAAGCATTTAATTGGTTCACCCACTCAACTGTACAACTGACAATTATCTGATAAAAAATAATTCAAATCCGCAAAGAAAACGTAAGTCAAAAACAAGAAAAACACAAAAAATAGAGAAATAGAGAAATAGAGCGGACCTAGCCTAGGTCCGCAATGGCGGAGCTAGGTCCGCAATGGCGGAACTAGGTCCGCAATTGCGGAGGTAGAAGAGAATCAAGGTTTTCCCTGGTGTTGCCACGTGTCGACCCATTGCGGATTGCGTATCTACCCGACCCCGTTGCGGACCTAGTCTGAGCCGACTTTGTTTGTCGTATAGCTGTCTTATTGCGGACCTGTAGGGCTAAATTTGCAAAATCAGGAGAGAAATGACTAGGAGGTGCAATCGATTGTGTACTTTGGCTATTTGTGGCAATTTCCCTTTCTATGTAGATGACATTGTTTTGATTTGTATATATAATTATTATTGTTACTTATTTTATGTATGCCATCTTCACTTTTGTCATGATAAACTTGATAATAATCAATTTTATAATATAATAAAGTACGAATATTAGATGATGGGTTTTTTTTTCTATGATATTATAAGCTTTATCTGTGAGCATGGGACGGATGTCGTCATCTTAATTGAAGGGCCTTCGTTTATGGATAATGGCCTTTTACCATCTGCTTGATTTAGAACTTGTTTTTGTCAATGTTTGATTTAACACATAATTTAAGAAAAATATTTGATTATTCATCAAATATCTAAAATGCTTTATTGACAAATCAGACACCACTCAAAGTGTATGTCAGTACATAAAATCAGGTACACAGTTACAAATATATATTTTGTATACTATATCACATGAAATATATGGTTTAAATATAATTTGGGTGTATGATACATAAACAATTTAAAAGACGTTTTATGACGTAACATGGTTAATACCAATATGATATACTTGCAGAAAATATGTGAGAAACTGTTTGAAAACCTCTTTATGAGCATTTTCAGTACGAGGTTCCGACCGGGTAGGAATTGGAGTTGTTGTAAACCTCTTAATAGCGGAGTCTTTTATCCCTTATATTATCATTCAACATCGACCGACTCAACACCTTTTTCATTAAATACTGACCCACAAAGATTATCATAAATCCCCTAAACATATTAGATAAAATCAAAATATTTTTAGTGATTGATCCTCTTGTTGTGTATATTAATGAATTTTACTAATATGGTATTTTGTTATATCATTATTTAGATTTTGAATTTTCTTTCAAATAATTAAATAAAGAGTAGGTTATAGCGTTTTAAGTGAAAAATTAAAGGTGTTTGCTTGGAAGACCCCTTCCCTACCATGAGGTTCACAATGACATGAGGTACATGAATCACGTGGGCATAAGTTTTTAAATCAAAAAGTATTTAGATATCTGATTATAATTCAGAAAGTGTTTGGATATTTCTTTGAAAAAAATATTTAGGTAATGTTTGTTAAAAAAAATCACTATTTATGTTTTATGAGATTGTTTTTTATAGTGTGATATGAATTTAAAACCTCTTGTTGTCCTTTTGTTACACAAGAGGTAAGTTGTCCTTTGAGTATAAAAGAATAAAATAGCAATGAATTGTAAATTATATGGACAAAAAAAAATTAAATTATAAAGACAAAAACAACAATAAAATATAAACCATAGAAAAAAAATCGTAATTTCAAAAATGAAAATAAGAGTATTTAACAAACCACAACAAAGATGGTCTTAAAACGACTGAAAGAGGCAAGCATGAATTAGTTGAAGCATGAAAAACCATCTAAAACCCCACTTGCGAATACAATTTCAAAGTTTCCCACATGATCAAAAATGTTTCATCAACTTTTAACATATTAAATATCAAGGATATACATTGACCAAGCATAATTATAGGAATCAATATCCTTTATTTATGGCCTAAATGCGTTCCATGTATTGCTCCTTAATTTGTGCACCTTCTTTTGTAAATCATCCTATATATATACCCTTGTAAATCTCTTCATAATGTAATATACAAAAACATAATTCATACGCTCCTATGGTATCAGAGCTCACTTTGCTCTAGCGAGTCTCGATCCCCCCCCTCTTCTGTAACCCTAATCTATCCTCTTCCATGGCATCGTCTATGTTAGCCCAAATTCTGAGTTGTAAAAGTATTGAAAATAATCTAAGTCCCGTTTTAGAGGACTTTCTGAGATAGCCTTTAGAGAGAAAGCCTGCCTCTGAAGTACATTCCAGAGTTAGAGATGTTCAGCGATACATCAGAGATGGCTTCATCCGAGGTACCTGCATCAGAGCTCTGAAGACATCTTCTCTGAAGATTATGTTGATGAATTCTACAAGTGTTGACAGAAGAACAGAAGACACGTCACCGAGTGACTAGCTTACTTTTTAGATAGGTTAATGTTCAAGCATGTCTTGAGCTTACCCATTAGGTAAGACACTGTTCAAGCATACTTCTTATTTTAGGAAAGTACATTGTTCACTTTATGGTCCTATAAATAGGACCATCACCCCATTGTTTAAAGTGTGCTATTCTTTACAACTTGTAATAGAATTATTTCTTTTATACTAAAAAGTATTCTAAGAAGATCTTGTATGATTTAATCACCTTTTTGGTGTTCTTGATAATCTACCTTTATTATCCAGTGAATATTAAGCTTGTTCTTGTATTTACTTTATTGGATATCTTCTTATTTACTGTGAGTTGAATCTTCTTTGATATTAAACTGTTTTGCTTCCGATGTCTTTATTATTATATGTTTATATCATTGTTATAAGAGTAAATCTGGGATCCAACAGTCTAACACCATTGTTCAACTCATAGCCACCAGTCATTTTCCGATCAAACTCACTGCCACGAATTTCCCGGTGTGGCGCAAACAAGTCCAATCAACTCTCATTGGGCTTGACCTATACAGATTCATTAGTGGTCGTTGCACACCACCACCACAAACTCTCAACGACAAAGAAGTCACAAAGACGAATCCCGCATACACGATCTGGTACCGCCAAGATCAGATTGTATTCAGTACTATACTCGAAAGCTGCTCCAATGCAATTCAACCGATTATCACATCAGCCTCTACTACAAAGAAGGCTTGGGATCGGATAAATACAAGTTATGCCAGCCAATCTCGATCCAGAATTATTTCACTCAAGTCGAAGCTCGCCAAGAACCCTAAAGGAAATCGTTCCATTACATATTTCCTCAATGATATGAGATCGATTGCTGATGAATTAGCACTCGTTCAGAACCCCATCGATGAAGAGGATCTCTTAGTTCACATACTAAGTCAACTTGTGGATGAATACAGGCTATTCACTATTGTCATAAAAGTTCGGGAAAACCAGATATCCTTTCCAGAACTCTTTGACAAACTGGTTGACTTCGAACGATCCTTAAAGGAAACCAAATCCGCTGTTGCACCCCTTATTGCCACGGCTAACTTCTCCCAGCACCAAACATGTCGGTTCAATACTCGGTCATCGTCTGATTCTCAGTTCCGTTCAAATAATACGGGTCATTTCAGTTCTGAAAACCAACCACGCAACAGTCGCTCGAACAACAACACTCAATACAGGAACAATCGTTCCTCCTCATACTGTCACTTTTGTGCCATTCTGAGTCACGAGACCCGTGATTTCAGGAAGCTTGATTGTTTTTTGAAAGACTAAAATGTCACATGTATCAACACCTCCAATAAACCGGTTGCCAATGCTATTGCCTCGAGTTCAAAATCAACCCTAGTGACTGCACCTTGGCTGTTTGATACCGGAGCTTCACACCACCTAACATCAAATCGATCTTCCCTTCACACCGTCTCGAAATATGGTGGGCCGGATGAAATCATCCTTGGTGATGGTACAACTCTTTCCCTCTCTCACACGGGTCACAAAAACCTATCTACCTCAACTTGTCCTTTAAATTTATCTAATGTTCTTTGTATTCCTAATCTTCGTAAAAACCTCATTTATGTGGCTAAGATTTGTTGTGCTAATCAAGTTTATGTGAAATTATTTCCTTTGCATTTTCTTGTCAAGAATCTTTGCACGGGGGCACCTCTCATGCAGGGAGAGAACATAAATGATGTCTACTATGCCAATCATATCTCACTTCCATAAATGAACGTTGCTACTAAAGTTTCACCTCTCAGCTACCATCACACACTTGGACATCCATCCGCTCGTGTTTTCAAGCATCTTGCAAAATACTTAGGTCTTAGTTTCAAATCATTGTCTAAACTCAATTTTCATTATGCTTCATGTTCTGTTAATAAAAGCCACAAGCTACCCTTTGGACAAAATTCATTTACTACAAATAAACCTTTGCAACTTATTTATTCCGATGTTTGGGGACCTGTTCAAAAATCTATTGATGGTTTTGCCTATTATGTAGTATTTGTGAATTACTATTCAAAATATATTTTGTTGTATCCCATAAAATACAAATATGACGTCTCCAAACTTTTTCCCCAATTTAAACGTTTGGTGGAAAATACTTTAACACATCCATTATCTCCATGTTCACTGACAATGGTGGAGAGTATCAAGCTCTCATTCCCTGTTCCAATCCATGGGAATCTCTCATTACACTACACCCCCCACACACCTGAGCAGAATGGCATAGCCGAACGGCGCCATCGACATATTGTTGAAACGGGTCTTGCCTTGCTACACTTTGCGGGTCTTCCTCTCACTTTTTGGTCTCGTGCATTTCAAACGGAAACTCACCTCATTAATCGTTTACAAACTCCAATCCTAAACTCCAAAAGTCCGTTTGGTCTAATGTATGGTTGCTCCCCCAACTACACCAAACTCAAACCCTTTGGGTGTCTTTGCTATCGGTGGCTTCGCCCCTACTCTACCTCTAAGCTCCACCCTCGTTTCACTCCTTGCCTCTTTTTGGGGTATTCCGCCGCCAAATCTGCTTACAAATGTCTTCACCTTGAAACCTTCCGCATCTATAACTCTCGTCACGTTGAGTTTATAGGACGCCTTTTTCCCTACAAAACATCTCAATCTCCATCCATTTCACTTCCCACTGTGGATGAATTTTTTATTCACACTTCACCACCCTCACCAACTACCCATGCACCTACTGTTCCCAATTTCTACATGCACTAAAAATCCCACGTCAAGTCCTCCTGCACCCACTGTTACCAACCCTTTCACCCCACCATCTTCCCTCCCACCTCCACTCATGCCACCTGCTACCGCACCCACCTCCCTCACACTCTCTAAACTAACTACCGATCCCTCCTCGTCTTTTTCTTCATCATAGTCACCACCTCCGTCCACAACGTCACCATCTCCATCACCTACTCCGTAACCTACCCTTCCACCTCGCAATCGAAAACCCAACCGAAAATATTTCAATTCCACATTCGTGAACATCGCCACTCTTCATTCCATTCCCGTCGCCCTGGAACTTACTACCCACACTCAAGCCTCAAAAGACCCGTTATGGCATCAAGCAATGGATGATGAATATAATGCCTTGATCCAAAACTCTACATGGGAGCTTGTCCCATCTACCTCCCACCAACCGATCGGATGCAAATGGGTTTTCCGAATCAAGAGAAATCCGGATGGTACCATAGTGAAATACAAAGCCCGTCTTGTAGCTAAAGGATTCCTCCAACAATACGGGAAAGATTATTTTGACACCTTTAGTCCCGTAACCAAACCGGTCACAATCCGTACCGTGTTATCCATTGCTCTATCCAAAAATTGGCCATTAAGACAACTCGATGTTAATAACGCGTTTCTACATGGCACATTACAAGAGGAAGTGTACATAATTCATCCACCAGGATTTGTTCATCCATAATATCCTAATCATATTTGCAAGCTTCGCAAATCCTTATACGACCTTAAGCAAGCACCGCATGCGTGGTACATGGCACTCGCCTCGTTTTTACTAGAATCTGGTTTTCGAAAGTCTCAAGCAGATGCCTCGTTATTCATCTTTAATCATGATGGAATCACTTGCTATTTCATGGTATACGTTGATGATATTGTGCTCACAGGAAATAACTCACCTTTTATTGCCAAGTTTGTAGAAATGCTTGCTACCAGGTTCTCAGTCAAAGATCTTGGACACCTAAATCATTTTTTAGGTATTGAAATAATTCCAACCAAGTCGGGTCTTTTGTAACACCCGTGATTTTGGTGAACTCTTAACTCACGCTTACCGGGTTAAGCCATGATTATAAATCTTACCCAAGTGGTGTTTGCGGATGTTGGGTTTCGGATCGAGTGCACGTCAGGTCGAAAAGTCAGATTTTTAACCCTCGGCATACTCTGGGCGACTGTGCCCGCGATTGTGACAGAGGTCACTCTCGTGGGGCACAATTAATTCCTCATAAGAGCTAATTGAAACAAGTTCATAACTTGAAAGCCTATTTAACTCGCAATTTAAAGACAGATTCTTTGTTTTTAAACTGAAGATGCACCGTGGAATGTCATGTAACTCTCACATTATATTTCTTGTGTGTTGATCAGATGTGTTGAGTTTCTACAATTGAAAGCTTCTCAATAGTGCATTCAGTCGAGGCTACTGTACATTGAATCTGGTTAGAAAGTTAAAACTATGAAGACCAAAGAACTTTATTCGAGGGGGAGTATGGAAAGACATGAAGACAAGCTACACCAAAGTTTTTCAGGAATTCAAGAGGGAAAGAAGGTCGAGACCTGAAGATTTCAAGTTGATAAATTTTTATACAACTTTAGGGGAGATAGTTAGGACTAAAAGTCCTAGTGTTGAAAGTTATATAAGTATTTATAAAGTTTAATTGTGTTATTTAAAAGCGTTGTAAAAGCCTTTATGTGATTGGGATTAGTTTGTTTGTAATGGGCTTTGGGCTTTAGTCCAAAGCCTTTGGTATTTAATGTTTTGTTTAGAATGTGATTAGAAAGAGAGGTTAATGGTCATTAGAGGTATACGACTAAAATAGAAAAACTCTTTGTACCTTGAAACTTATCGATTACATTAATCATATGACCAGGTTTGATGAATACAATTGATTGTTAGTTATTGCTTTGATCATTACACTTGCATTGGGATTCGCACCATGTATTTAGAGCATGTATTTGCATAGATGCCGGTTAAATGCGTTTTATTATTTTGATGACTTTTATTTATTAGTCAATTGAGTTGTTGAGATTTTGGCTCGTTTTAACTTAAAAGAGTATTGGGGACATTAGTGTAACACCCTAAATTTTGGAGGAAATAAAAATTCGAAAATTTGGCAATATGACGGCTAAAATAGGAATAAAACCTGAATAATGCAACAATGACATTTCAACCAAACATGTCATCCCGAAAAGAGGAAAACTAAGTATGACGATTACAACCCAAAATAAATTAAAGTTTGCTTCAACAACCTACTAATCTAGTCACGATTATATCTGGATTAAATTCGGGTGTTGACACTTTACTTCTTCGAAAGTATATCAAGTCTAGTTCGGTTGTGCATCTCTATAACCTCCAAAAATGCTACTATCTTTCGACCACTCTTCACTCAAGCCCGATGAGTCCCACCGCTAGAATGACCTGCCATGCATTACATTTTAAGAAAAAGTGTTAGGCTAAAGCCTAGTGAGATCAAGCATTTATATTTATAAATAATCTATTATAACAGAATTAAGAGAAGTGAATTTATAATAATAATGAAGTAACTCTTCACCACAAGCAAATACCTCTTGGGTTAACGGGGGAGACCCGCTTACTAACACAAGTGAGGGAACACAAGAGTAGGCCACTTGACAAGTTAGTAAAACCAATACACATAATAAAGTACACACAAGGGATGTTAGGCTCGGTAGCTTTAAACGTACACCCGCGGAAAGTCAACTTCAACCACATAGGGTCCTTACGTTGAGATTCTCATCCAATATCGTATACTTAGCACGTAGGACTTATAACCCTATGCGATGCCTAGCCATGCCTCAATATGGAAAACTATTGTTCCATCATCGGACAAAATGATACAACTAGATTATGGGGTCATGACGCCCAAATGCAACCAAATATTCCATATAATGACAATGAGTCCAACCAAATGCCCCAATAGTTAATATACCAACATGTATGCTATCGAGCAAGGTTCCATATGCTATTTCACATAATTTACAAGAGGTTCCAATTTGGTGCTTTAAATAGTATTTCCACACTTCAAATCTAATTTCCCAAATCCTCATTCAATAATCTCATGACAATATTCCAAAACCCTAATTTTGTTTTTCAAGCATTTCCAACATAAAACCAAAGAAAACCATATTTTCCATGTACAAATTCCCAAGTATTTCAATATATAAGTTCTAACTTTCCAACACCATAATCATACATATAAACCCTAAAATATCTCAAAATTGGGATTTTTTGGTGAAGTTCACCCAAATCAAAATGAAGTAAGGTGAAGATGTGGAGTAGGTTAAAATCATAGTTGACATGCATAAAGTTTGTTAAAATAGAAGGAAACTCACCTTGGTAGGTTTCAAAAATAAAACTAAACTCTAGAAGGGAGGAGGTGAGAGATGAGATGCTAGCCCACTTGAAAGCTCCCTATTAACACTTCCTAAAAGTGTCAAGGACCACCATTAATGACTAGGAGGCATAATAAATGAAGGAAGAGGTTTTGGGGATGAATACTTACCAATTACTGCAGAGAAAAACGACTCCCAACCCTAGAAATCTGATAAAATGAGTGAAAAACGCGTATTGGGCTTTTTATACCCGCCTGCACATTCCAGCGATAGTACCCGGTGATTGTGACACTTGTCACTTTCGCCTGCACAATTGCCCACTCCTAATACCCTACGGTACATTCTCAGCGAATGTGACCAGCGATAGTGACCAATGGCATTCTCGCCTGGAACTATCGCCGAGAAGGTACCGAGAGCTTGTACTCTCCCGCGATAGTGCCCTCGCGATTGTGACACCCTGTCACTTTCGCTGGCACTATTGCCCAGGTGGTTCCCTTGCTCAATTTTCATTCCGTTCTGCATTCTGATTACGAAAAGATAACCCATAGTTTGGCATTTTAATTATAACATATAAAGGGGACCAATCCATAACTGAGGTTCTTATTTAGACATATAGGTTATTCGGGAAAACCGGATATCTAAAAATTCGGGTGTTACAATTAGTCTGATTTAAATTGCTCTATGTTGAGTTTTTAGAGTTATATGCATTTGTGGAATATTTATTTGAAAGTTACATGCTTTTAGTGCTTTGGTCATTCATTTGGGGTCATGTAATTTAGATTGTAATGCAATGGATCCATAGGCATAGAAGTCGATCTTTATTGTTGTAAATGGGAGGGTTGTTCCCATGTTGTGGCCAAAAATAGGCATTGGTTCATCGTGGGCACTATGATGTGGGCTCTTGTAGTCGAACATCTGCCATTGACCATAAGGTGTAATTTCTGAGTCGGTTTTTATGGGATGGTTATTGATAACGCCAATTTTGGCGTTATTTTAGAGCCACTTTTCGGGTAATTATGCTTGTTTCTCCAAACAAACGAAGTGTCTTTTCACATTTATTCATGAGTTTTTCAGGTATCTATCTTGCGGAAATAAGTTAAGAAAATGATCCAAAAGAAGCTAATTATAGACGGGAACGACGCACCCGATACGTTTAATGGCAAAGCAAAGCTCGTGCAAGTCAAATCTTGGGTCAAGGCTCAGAAAAATGCATCAAAGAAGCAAACATCGCTCACCGAGACTTAACTCTCAGTGTAACTAGCATCAATCTGAGTTTTGGGAAAAAATTGCTCACCGAGACTTACACCGAGACTTAACTCTCAATGTAACTAGCATCAGTGCAATTTTGGAGAAACAGTGCCCACCGAGACTTTTACCGCTAGTTAAGTCTCGGTGTAACTACCGGTGATCTGCTGATGCGTTTTACGACTTTTTTCACGTAGGGTTTCGATTATTCGGCTACCATTCGACTAGAGAGCACCCAAGGGCGATTTTGGGGCAACTAAGAATGATTTTCCACAGGTTTTCAAGCCAATTAACGCGGGGAAATCATCGGGAAATACAAGATTAACGAAGATCAAAGCCTTGTTCGTGGGTATTGCGATTCAATAAAAGGGTATTTGTTCATATCTAGATCTTTTTCTAAAGAAACCATATTTAGTTTGATTTTTTTTCCTATTGCTTTGAGCTTTAACACCCCCAACATGAAATAATCTTTAGATGTTGGGGGTTGGATGAACTTTGGTTTTTAATCATATGAACACGAAATCTTGTGACTCTTATCACTTTTTCTAATTAATGAAGCATATGAATTTGGTCTTAATGCTTTTGTGAGCCTGATCAACTTACAAATTGATTTATTTGTTCTGGATTAGATTCGAGAGAACTAGTTTATAACTTGAATTCGATTTGTACGCCTAAGGTGAGAAATTGGATAGAGATATACCAAGTAAACCTTAGTACCTATTTTACAATCTTGTTCTTAATGAATTTCTGAACTCATAGGTTGAGATTGAGAGATGAAACTTATCTTTTTAGAGATAACTCTGTGGTTACTCGAGAGAGAATAACAATTATTTTGGTGATTGTGTATTCATTTAATTGGATTAGTCTGATAACAGTCATTAGTGGAGTGTTCTTTGTGAAAACCATTGGAATTCCAACCCTCAACTGCTTTTCTTCCCAAAAAAGTTTCCAACTTTGTTCTTTGTTTTTGCTCTAGAGTTTATTTTATTAATTGAATTATTATTTAATCAACAATTCATCAACTGGATCATCTTGTAAATAGTGATTATAGTCATTGTAATACTCAGTCCTAGTTCCCTTGGTTCGATACTCGTACTTCCAAGTACATATTACTTGATTCGAGCCGTACACTTGCGGTTAGATTAAGGGGGGTGTAAACCCGCCTATCATTTATTCCATATTGTAGATAGAAATACGCATTGGGTCATCTAGGGAAACTTGGTATGGTCTTATGGGAGCTGGATACTAGCCATTGGCCACACGATGTAATTTCTAGTGTATGAGTGTACCTACGATCATCGAAGGCCTCGACTATGAATCGCAAATAACTGATCCCATTAGGGCCATAGATCCTCAGGATGAGTTCTATAACATGGAATACTGGCCTACTTTTGTGTTCCGCCACTAACCATGGAAATTGAGTCTCCCCCCATCACCGAAAGGTGTTGTTTTGGGTATTGAGTTTTATCCATATTTTCGGTGTGACGTTTCGAGTATGGAGTGTTCTCCATAAATTATGATTTTGGGTATTGAGATTTACCCATATTTTGGTATTTTGGATAATAGAGTTTTATCCGAGTTTCGGTATTTGAGCATTAATCATCATTCATGTTTTGGGTGAGTATTGGGTTTCAAATTCATTTTTAAAAGGATATTTTGTATTGGGGTTTTCATTATAAAAATGGCGAGTTTTTGGGAAGATGTTTATTTCATATTTAATACATTTCATTTTAGAAATCGTGTTTTAAATAACATTATTTCAGTTTACCGTTTTATTTAATTGATGAAACCTCTTGAACTCACTAGGCATTGTTGGTGATTTTAGTGTCACCGGCCATTTAGGTGTAATTGGAAGTAACACGTGTAACACCCCAAAAATGGGACTAACAAAAATTTCCGGAAAAATAGAAATGTGGTATGCATAAATGCCAAAGCACGAGCTCATACAAAAGGAACAACAAATGCCTGTTAATTACAAGTTTGTAATAAGACACAATATTAGATGACAACTCCCTAATCTAAGTCTCGCTAGACATAAGATTACAAAAAGGTTGTCAACTATGTCCAAAATGATTGTCTTCAATATTGGCATCCCAAAATGCTCCCAAGCTCACCACTAAAGTCGATTAAGCTTCCTTGGCGCTCGCGCCGCTAGAACCTGAGATACATACCAACAATCAAGTGTTAGACCAAACGGGTCTAGTGAGTTGCATATAACATGGCATAATTATATAAAGCATGTTATGAACAATTATGACGCTTCAATCACCAAAGTCCATACGGGGTCATTCATGGGGGAGACCCATCACACCAATGAGTTTTACCTCAAGTCAATGTACCTTGATGTTCACTCGCTTGAGCAACATCCCGAAGGCCCGGCATATTTGAAGACTACCTCCCAGGCATTACTCCAAATGGCGGAGGTCTAGGCGCATACCATTATGGTGGCACCTAAGACTACATCCTCCTAGCACTTACTCATGGTTCGTTATGTGTACTTACAATTTCCGTCTCTATACATAATTCCATACCCATAAGATACATGTATAAGACTTCAACAATCCTAAGCATCATTTCGGTACAAAACTCTAAAATATGCAAATACTCAATATTATCCATGGCTCATCAAGACAAATATGTAAACATGCTCCAACATCAAGAATAATAATCTCATCCATGACCACAACCATATTCAAGACTAAGATACCATCCATATCAAAATTAGCAGTTAGGTCAAACTTATCAGGTGATCAGATCTTCTCATGAAAATGATGTATTAAATAGGAAAGCACATAAAATATGTATCTCATTTGAAAATAATACAAGAAACTCACAAACTAGGTTTTATAGAAAACCCTAGAAACTTAGTGTGCTTCAAGAGGAGGAGAAAGTGATGAGAGGAGGTAGCTAGCACACCCAAAGGCCTGTAATGGAGACTTGAATGCTCTTCCAAATTTTCACCAACCTCAAGGAAGTGGATTAAATTTGATTAGGGTTTTGGGGAAGAAAAATCGCCCTTAAGTTTCTCTAGAATCGGACCAAATAAGTGAAGTGGGGAAAGTGGAGTCAAAGTGTCAAAAATCAGGTTTTTAAACCCTAACAGCCCGTCAGCGACAGTGCCCGGAGACTTTGCCCATGGCATTGTCGCGGGGGCATAGTCGCGACCCCCAACCTGTCCGCGGTACACATTCCGCGATTGTGACAGGGCGATAGTGCCTTGGTCACTCTCGCGTGTCATTCTCGCCGGGGGTGTACCGAGACCACCCCCCGGCCCGCGACCTTGCCAAGCGACTATGACCAATGTCATAGTCGCGGTCATTGTCGCCCTATCCCCAAAATCCCGTTTTTTCGGTGTTTACGAGAAAATTAACCTACAAGGAAACTTATAACAATGACACTTAACATGGCATACCCATCATTCCCAGACCAAGACAAAAACTTCACATAAAATATAACGAGGCCACATTAATAATTATGATTAATTACCTTATATTTTCCGGGTGTTACAACACGAGTGCGAATGAGGTTTCCAACTGTGTTCTAATACAAGTCAGGAGGTACGGAGTGCACACTTTTATATAAGATGAGTTTGATCCCGGGTATGACAAAACGAAGGGGGTTAAGGGGGCCACACCGCCTTGCGGGGTCTAGGGGTATAGCCCCTGGTGGTGATCACGTTGAATTTTGGACTTGGAATGCAGTGGAAAACGTGATCAGAATGAAGTAAAACTTCAGTTCATTTTATTTCATATTTAATACATTTCATTTTAGAAATCGTGTTTTAAATAACATTATTTCAGTTTACCGTTTTATTTAATTGATGAAACCTCTTGAACTCACTAGGCATTGTTGGTGATTTTAGTGTCACCGACCATTTAGGTGTAATTGGAAGTAACACGTGTAACACCCCAAAAATGGGACTAACAAAAATTTCCGGAAAAATAGAAATGTGGTATGCATAAATGCCAAAGCACGAGCTCATACAAAAGGAACAACAAATGCCTGTTAATTACAAGTTTGTAATAAGACACAATATTAGATGACAACTCCCTAATCTAAGTCTCGCTAGACATAAGATTACAAAAAGGTTGTCAACTATGTCCAAAATGATTGTCTTCAATATTGGCATCCCAAAATGCTCCCAAGCTCACCACTAAAGTCGATTAAGCTTCCTTGGCGCTCGTGCCGCTAGAACCAGAGATACATACCAACAATCAAGTGTTAGACCAAACGGGTCTAGTGAGTTGCATATAACATGGCATAATTATATAAAGCATGTTATGAACAATTATGACGCTTCAATCACCAAAGTCCATACGGGGTCATTCATGGGGGAGACCCATCACACCAATGAGTTTTACCTCAAGTCAATGTACCTTGATGTTCACTCGCTTGAGCAACATCCTGAAGGCCCGACATATTTGAAGACTACCTCCCAGGCATTACTCCAAATGGCGGAGGTCTAGGCGCATACCATTATGGTGGCACCTAAGACTACATCCTCCTAGCACTTACTCATGGTTCGTTATGTGTACTTACAATTTCCGTCTCTATACATAATTCCATACCCATAAGATACATGTATAAGACTTCAACAATCCTAAGCATCATTTCGGTACAAAACTCTAAAATATGCAAATACTCAATATTATCCATGGCTCATCAAGACAAATATGTAAACATGCTCCAACATCAAGAATAATAATCTCATCCATGACCACAACCATATTCAAGACTAAGATACCATCCATATCAAAATTAGCAGTTAGGTCAAACTTATCAGGTGATCATATCTTCTCATGAAAATGATGTATTAAATAGGAAAGCACATAAAATATGTATCTCATTTGAAAATAATACAAGAAACTCACAAACTAGGTTTTATAGAAAACCCTAGAAATTTAGTGTGCTTCAAGAGGAGGAGAAAGTGATGAGAGGAGGTAGCTAGCTCACCCAAAGGCCTTTAATGGAGACTTGAATGCTCTTCCAATTTTTCACCAACCTCAAGGAAGTGGATTAAATGTGATTAGGGTTTTGGGGAAGAAAAATCGCCCTTAAGTTTCTCTAGGATCGGACCAAATAAGTGAAGTGGGGAAAGTGGAGTCAAAGTGTCAAAAATCAGGTTTTTAAACCCTAACAGCCCGTCAGCGACAGTGCCCGGCGACTTTGCCCATGGCATTGTCGCGGGGGCATAGTCGCGACCCCCAACCTGTCCGCGGTACACATTCCGCGATTGTGACAGGGCGATAGTGCCTTGGTCACTCTCGCGTGTCATTCTCTCCGGGGGTGTACCGAGACCACCCCCCGGCCCGCGACCTTGCCATGCGACTATGACCAATGTCATAGTCGCGGTCATTGTCGCTCTATCCCCAAAATCCCGTTTTTTCGGTGTTTACGAGAAAATTAACCTACAAGGAAACTTATAACAATGACACTTAACATGGCATACCCATCATTCCCAGACCAAGACAAAAACTTCACATAAAATATAACGAGGCCACATTAATAATTATGATTAATTACCTTATATTTTCCGGGTGTTACAACACGAGTGCGAATGAGGTTTCCAACTGTGTTCTAATACAAGTCAGGAGGTACGGAGTGCACACTTTTATATAAGATGAGTTTGATCCCGGGTATGACAAAACGAAGGGGGTTAAGGGGGCCACACCGCCTTGCGGGGTCTAGGGGTATAGCCCCTGGTGGTGATCACGTTGAATTTTGGACTTGGAATGCAGTGGAAAACGTGATCAGAATGAAGTAAAACTTCAGTTCTGATGACTTTTGAGTTTAAGATCAAGTGGTATGTTTTCAAACTTAGTTCTGGAAAAAACATGGACCAAAAGCTCTGGTTGGTCATGCATCTAGTAGGGATTATCTCTGGTCACACGAGTGAGATACTCTGGTTACCTGTCAATGACCAGAGGCTCTGGTTGGCTACTCTAATCTCGTGTAACTAGAGCTATGGACCTACACATCCAGAACTCTGATGCAGTTATTGTGCCATTATTACCAACCCATGATCTTAGTTAAAAACGGTTGCAAGAACCACTCACTTTGTCAACACAATAAGACTTTTGTAAAAGAAAGCATTTTGCTAAAGTTAACGCCACCACAACATAATCTCCGTCTAATCGCAAGAAAAACTTACTTTGTCAACTCAACAACAGGTCATCCTTGAACATCACATTAAACTCATGGTTATAAGTTTCTTTATCAGACAACATGTAATTCAAAAATCACTTCTCTCAACATGACATACGTCTAACACAAATAACACTTTCCTCCCCCGAAAGCACATTGATCCAAACTCTTCAACCATAAATAATTTCTACACTATACATATGTAACACCCGTAATTTTGGAATATCTCCTCGATGGTAATACATGAGTCATTTGACTCTTGGAATGTAAAGGTATCGAGAAATCAGGTAAGTTTTGCAATGGCCATCGGGAATCGAATCAGGTGCGAAAAATGCGAGAAAACAGGATTTTGGAGTGTTGCGGGTTGGTGCGCGACCCAAGCCACGTAACTCACTGGAATTGAGTTTTGGGAAGCGGGCGACTTTCCCCACGACTTTCAAGTCACGGGCAAGGCCGCGGGAACCTGTCTGAGAGTTTTAAACTTGATTTTTGGGATCTAACTTCATTTTCTCATAACTTTCTCCTCCCAAATCCAATTTGAGTGATTCTTGAACCTATAGTCTTGTCTTTTGGAGATTTTCAAGTAGATAAAGAAGGGGATTGAAGATATTGGGTAGATCCAAGGGTTTATGATCAAGGTAATCTACTCATCTTTCCATCTAAAAAGTTAGGGTTTGGTGTTCTTCATCTTTTGCATCCCTAGGGTTTGGTATAACTTTGAGAATGTTTGTGGTAATGGATCTGTAGAAAGCTTGGAGCTAGTTTCTTTGAAAAACTGTATACATGTCAAAATGCACATATTTTGGGTTTTAAAAGTATATCCATGAGTTTACTTCATTTTGATAAGTTTTGTGAACATTTGTACACTACACATATTTGAGTTATAAATCCTTGAAAATGGGTCACAGTATTTTATGAGGTGTTTGAGTTACCAAAAAGGGGATTTTAATCTACCATACATGTTTCTTGAATATTTGAAGAAGTTGGGTATTGTCAGGATCGAATTCTTAACAAGAATAAATTCTCAGAAACTAATATCAAAGAAGTTGCGGAATAACACTTTGATATTCAATAAAACAGTAAACCAAAACAGTATATAATCAACAACTTGTAAACTTGTATTGAATGCTTAAAGTTACAAGATTAAACACACAACCTCAATATTGATGAACAGGCTCACCAATACGAATTCTACTTCTCTAGAATTAGGATCTATGCCTTGAGGTTGATTTTCTCTAAAAACTTAGAATGAATGAATTAAATCAAAAACTAAACTATTCTATCAAATCTGTACATATACTGAACAAAAAGATAATTACAATAAATAAAATATCTTCAGGATATCTTCCAACATTATCTTTAAGCCTTCCATGAATATCTTGATTCTTTCCAACTGTCATCCTTTCCATCCGGATCTTTAAGTCATAAGCAGTACTAACCATGCTCAGCAACATTAATCTCTTCTAGCAGCATTAACTTTGTTTCAGCAGCATTAACTTCTTCAAGCAGCATTAACTTGGTCTTAGCAGCATTAACTACTAAGCAGCACTAACCACTAGCAGTACTAACTAGCTAAGCAGTACTAACTTTGTTCAAGCAGCACTAACTTTGACTAGCAGTATTAATTCTACTAGCAGTAGTAATACTCAACAGTATTAACCATTTAAGTCTTCTGGCAGTAGTAATTCTGAACTAGCAGCATTAAAGACTTGTTCACATCTTCAGTTCCCAACAATCTCCCCCTAACTTGACTTTTAGAAAGAGAAGTCAAGTTCTTCAAATGCTTCCAAAATCTTCATTGATCTAATCCAATGTTAGGATCTAGTCCCATACTCTGATTGATAGTTCTCTGAATTAGGTACTTTGCCATTTCTGAATTTGGTGCACAACCCAACTTCTTATTCAACATGGCATGAAGCTTTAGATTTGTGTGATTGTAGACCCTATCCACCAAGTAATACTCCATGTGAAAAGTATCCAATGCCAGTTCATAGACTCCACTCCTTTCATATAGAGTCCATCCTCTAACAGCTTTAAATACATCTTTTATCAAATGCTTTACTGCTTCTGGTTTGAACAACATGCACAAATATTCCATAACTAACTTCACAATTGGTAACCCTGGAGTTGTCAACTGATCTGCATGAACTTTCATCCCCACTTCAAACATTTCTTCCAAATCAGATCTTGAACACTCTCTGACAATTTTGTTCCAGGTGCTATAGACTTCATGCTTCTCATCCTTTCTTTTTAATCTGATATACTCTTTGCCATCCACCTTCATAGTATCCCAATGAATAACTTCAGGAGGTTTGAATCCAACAGGTTCAGCTGAGATAGGCTTTGGAATTTTATCCATTATCACCATGTACATGTTTGCATCTGAACTCTGTGGTACTTCTTCCTGAGTTTCAGCTTTCTTTTCTTCTTCTACTCTAAGCTTCTTGTAAAATCTCTTTCTGTTTGCCATCATCTTGGTTCTCTTCAGTATCCTTTGCCCTTGCCCTAAAGTAGCTTCCTTCTTCTTTTCTTCCTTTGTCCTTTCTTCTGATCTAGGACCTTTAGAAGCAATAGACTTAACTCTTTTTATCTTCTTGATCTTCTGAGCTAGAGTCTCTTCTTCTTTAATTTCTGCCTTTTCCTTTGTTGGAGTTCCCTCTTCACTTTCAGGGAAGGGTTTATTGATATTCACATCATGCCTCTCCTTAGCTTTCTTTTCAAACTCTACTCTGTCCTTTTCATTATTCTTCAGCTTTCCCATTTCTTTCTCATATAGTCCCTTGACTTGATCAAAAGTCATCTTTATGAACATTTCTTTCTTCACACCAATTGCACTCCTCAAGAAAGTTATCATCTTGTTTCTTTCCTGAGTTGCAAGGTAAGTTTGTGAAGGTCTTCTTTTCTTTGCACTTGATCTGGCCATCATAGCCTTTCTCAAGCTTATTGCTCTTTGCTTAGCTTTCTCTGTTTCCAACCCTTTCTGAAATGCTTCATTTAGTTCATTGGCTAGTGCTCTGGCTATCTCTCTGTCTTTCTCAACCTGTTCTTTCTCTGCTTGGTCTAACTCTTCTTGCAGTTTCTTGGCTAATGTTTCATCTGATTCAATCATCTTTTGCTTTTTGGTTGATTGATCAGTTTCTATCATCTTTTCTTTTCCTTTTCTTTTTACATCTGCAGCCATGTCTTTCTGTTTTAATTTCTTGTCTCCCCCTTCCTTTATGACCACTCCCTTTGCTTTGGAAGTGTCATTCTTTGCTTTTACCAGCATCTCTGCTACTTCAACCTCTTCAGATGTTAATCCTGTTACTTCTGCTTGTGTAGTTTCAGCAGCACTAACAGTTTCTGCTGCTGCCTTTTCTTCAACAAATTCAGCCCTTTCTTCAACAAACTCCCCCTCAATCTGTTGATCTATTTGTTCTGAGCTTGAATTCTCCCCCTTTTTGGAAGCATTTTCCTCCTTCTTTTTGTTTTCCCCATTTCTCCTTCTTAGAACAAACTGCTTTCTCTTCTTCCTCTGGACAAGCCTGGTCACCATCTTCTTCAACTTAGCAATCTGTACTTGTTGTGACAGGATTACCAGCTTCATCTCTTCAATCTCTTTCCCTTGTTTGATGACATCCATATTGATGTTGCCCATTGTTTCCATCAATTCATTGTAGTCATATCTGTCCTCACCTTCTCCAGGAGTGTTACCCCCTTTTGAAGGATCATGGGATCTTTTAGTAGTGGAAGTCTTTTGCCTAGCAGAAGCACTGTCCACCCCCTTGGTTTCTTGGCACCGGGGACCTTTGAATGATTGGTCATTCAAAGTTGCCATGGGGAAGGTCTTAGAGATGTTACCACTATCCTTCTCTGTGCTAGCAGAAGTAGTGGCAGCCTTCTCACCCATATGCTCTGCCATCTCCTTAGAGAGCACCTCCTGAGGGTTGGGAGACACCCTGTTGGTTTCCCTTTGGATATTCTTTAAGGGAGAATTCTCCCTTAGAGGGCTTAAAGGCTGAGTGGGTGAAGGTACAAGAAGGGAAGGAGCCTTCTTTACCTGTTTTCTTTGATAAGTTTGGGTGATTGGTGAAGTTGGTTTGTCAAGAAGAGACTGAGGAATTGATTTAGAGTGGGAAGGTTGGGATTGGCTAGCAGTGGGTTGGTCTAATGGGGGCCTTGACCCTGCTACCATACCTTCATTAGTTTGGGACATCACCATCATTGTAGAGAACAATGGGGTGTCTACTCCTTCCGAGTCCCCAGCAGATCTTCTCATATTTGAGAAAACCTTGCCTTTAGGGGGTTTTGGTACATATATTCCATCAGAATGAGGAATGTCCGTCAATTCATGGTTGATTATTGCTTGAATAAATCTGGGATACATATAAAAGCTCTTTTTGTTTCCCATGTTTGAGACAAGATATTGAAAATCATTTGTGAAAAATTGTACCTTCTGGCAGTGGCCAAACAGACCAAAGCATAAGCAATGGGACTGCTGAACTCACTCCATCCAGTAGTCTTTTTAGAAATGCAGTGCATCAAGGTATGAACAAGAAAACGCCATTGGGGTGAGAATTTAGCTTTTGAGAACTTAAAAATACCCAATGGGCATCCATACCCCATTCTTGTAAGAGTAGAAAACAGTTCATCATTAGGGATAGAAGTTATACCAGAGGCATCGTCTAGACGTAGACTGATGCGAATTATCTCTTCAGTAACTGTCAATGGCTTGTCACATACTGTCGTTTTGATCATTTGCACACCATCCTCAGTAACAATGGTGGCATGTGCCCAGAATTGCTTCTGATGCTCTATAAAGATAGTAGGAGACATAGTGAGAGCATGGGCAATGTGGCTAGACTTCAGAAAGTCGACTATCTGATGAAAACCTTCAGCTTGTTTTGGCTTTTGGAGCATCGCGATTTCATTGTGCTCGTCAATAAACGCCATTGATGCCATGAATCTTTGAAACTTCTTGCCTGAGAACTTTGAACTTGAGAGAAAGAGGGTTTAGAGCGCAAGAGAATAGTATGCAAAGAGTCGTTATGAACTTTTAGGTGGGCAAAGAGTATTTATAGTATTCGGAACATAAGCAGTATTAACTACTAGCAGTATTAACTAACTAGCAGTATTAACTGAGAGCAGTATTAACTGAGAGCAGTATTAACTGAAAGCAGTAATAACCACTAGCAGTATTAACGAACTAGCAGTATTAACTGATAGCAGTATTAACTGAAAGCAGTATTAACGAACTAGCAGTATTAACTGATAGCAGTATTAACCACTAGCAGTATTAACGAACTAGCAATATTAACTGATAGCAGTATTAACTGAAAGCAGTATTAACTGATAGCAGTATTAACTACTAGCAGTATTAACTAACTAGCAGTATTAACCACTAGCAGTATTAACTGAAAGCAATATTAACTACTAGCAGTATTAACTGTGCACTGGCAGTATTAACACTTTACTAGCAGTATTAACCATACTTACTCTTTTAATCTTCTGATATACTGAGTACTGCTATACATATCCTGAAAAAGAAGATTAGGAACACCAAGAATAAACAATATACAGGTATAGAACCACTTTTTGAGAAGGGGCTTATTCAGAGTTGATCATTCCCACACTTGTTACCAAGAAAGTGAATCTACCCACATCAAAAGCTTTAGTGAATAGATCAGCAATCTGGTTATCAGTGTGAACTTTTACAACTTGAATAAGTTTCTTTTCATTACAGTCTCTTATGAAGTGATACCTGATCTCAATGTGCTTTGTCTTTCAGTGCTTGACAGGATTATTCACAATGCTAATGGCACTGCTATTATCAATAAAAATTAGAGTGTGTAGAAAGGTTACCCCATAATCCAGCATTTGATTCTGAATCCACAAGACTTGAGAACAGCAACCTGCAGCTGCTATGTACTCTGCCTCTGTTGTAGATGTGGATACTGTGGTTTGTTTCTTGCACTGCCATGAAACTAGTCTTGCACCCAAAAACTGACATCCTCCAGAAGTAGATTTTCTGTCCAAGTTTGCTCCACCTAGATCACTATCTGAGTATGGAAGTAGGTCAAAGGATGAGTCATGAGGATACCAAAGTCCCAATCTAGGTTGCCCTTTGAGATATCTGAATATCCTCTTAACAACTTGATAGTGAGATTGTTTTGGCCTAACTTGGAATCTTGCACACACACAGACTGGAAACATTATATCTGGCCTAGAGGCTATAAGATACATGAGAGAGCCAATCATGGATCTATAATGATGAACATCCATATCCTCCCCCTCAAGATCTGCTGTTATCTGCTTGTGTGTCTCCATAGGTGTGCTAGCAGGTTTTGAATCTGAGAAACCAAACTTGGTTAGAATGTCCTGCACATACTTGGACTGACAGATGAAGATTCCATCTGACTTCTGTTGAACTTGGAGTCCAAGGAAGAAAGTAAGTTCCCCCATGGAACTCATTTTGAACCTTTAATGCATTAGTTCCTCAAACTCCTTGCACATATTGTCTCTTGTTGATCCAAAGATAATATCATCAACATAGATTTGGACCAGCAAGATATCCTTCTTCTTTCTCTTGATGAATAGAGTCTTATCAATGACTCCTCTTTCAAAGCCATTTTCCAAGAGATAGGATGATAAAGTGTCATACCATGCTCTTGGAGCTTGATGTAGTCCATAAAGTGCTTTCTTCAATTTGTATACTCTGTCTGGATAGCTTGGGTTTTCAAACCCTGGTGGTTGACAGACATATACTTCTTCTTCAATATAACCATAAAGAAATGCACTTTTCACATCCATTTGATAGACTTTAAATTTCATATAGGAAGCATAAGCCAGGAATAATCTAATTGCTTCTATCCTGGCCACAGGTGCAAATACTTCTTCATAGTCTATTCCTTCTTCTTGTGTATACCCTTGAGCCACCAGCCTTGCTTTATTCCTTATCACTATACCTCTTTCATCTCTCTTATTCCTGAAGACCCATTTTGTTCCTATTGCCCTTTGGCCTTTAGAAAGGTCTACCAGATCCCAAACATCTTGCAGCTTGAACTGCAGTAGCTCTTCTTGCATGGCTTCTATCCAACTGGATTCTTTCATAGCATCATGTGCCTTTTTAGGCTCAAGCTGAGATAAAAAGCAAGAAAGCACTGTGTGTTGTTGATCTTGCATTTCTTGAAGCCTACTTTGATTTCTAGTCATCATAGGAGAAGATATATCCCCTATTACCAGCTGTGGAGGATGATTATTTTGAATTCTGCTGTGATGACTAGGTTCTTCATTAAGTTCCACTTCTAGATTAGAGTCATTTAACTCAACTGAAGTGTTTTCAGTAGCCATTTCGGGTTCTTTATTTTCTTGAGTCTCCTCATTTCTTGAGTCACTTTCTTCAATTATTCTGGAAGAAGAGTTAAACACTCTGTAAGCCTTACTCTGAGATGAGTAACCAACAAGAAATCCATCATCTGCTTTGCTATCAAACTTACCTAAGTGAGATTTGGTATTGAGAATAGTACAAGGACACCCAAAAGGTTTGAAAAATCCAATGAAAGGTTTTCTTTTATTTAAAAGCTCATATGGCGTCTTGTTCTTTTGCTTGACCACTAGAACTCTGTTTTGGACATAACAAGCAGTATTAACTGCTTCAGCCCAGAAGGTAATTGGCAGTTTTGAATCAGCCAACAGAGATCTAGCAGCTTCTATTAGTGTCCTATTTCTCCTTTCAGCAACTCCATTCTGTTGAGGAGTCCTAGGAGCACTATATTGTCTCTCAATGCCTTTCTCTTCACAAAAAGTGTTTAGATCAAGATTTTTAAACTCAGTCCCATTATCTGATCTAATGACTTTTACTTTTTGATTAGTTTGGTTTTCAATTCTTAGGATAAAGGATTTGATCAGTCCACTTGTCTCATCCTTAGTCCTTAGAAAATATACCCAGGTAAATCTAGAGTAATCATCAACAATAACCAAGCAGTAAGATTTCTTGCCTATACTCATAACATTTGTAGGACCAAACAGATCCATATGCAATAACTGGAGACAAGAAGAAATTGAGTTTATCTTTTTGGTCTTATGAGAAGTTTTGTGATGTTTGCCTTTAAGACATGCAACACAATGATCATCACATTAAAATACTTTAGAAGGTAAACCTCTTACAAGGTTGTTTTTAACAAGTTTGTTCATAGTCTTGAAGTTCATGTGACACATCCTTCTATGCCAAAGAGAGGATTCATCCACAGAAGCTTTTGAAACAAGACAGTTCAGGGATGAATCACTATAAAAATTGTCCATATCTAGACAATACACATTGTCCTTTCTTGGAGTTCTAAGTAGTATCATGCTTTCATCAACTACCTTGAACCCTGGAGCAAGGATCATACATTCAGTATTTGTAAATAATATACTATGTTGTTTGTCACAAACCTGTGATACACTTAACAGGTTGTACTTCAACTGATCAACATAGTAGACATCCTCAAATGTCATCTTACCTTTGGTGACATTACCTTTTCCACTTATTTTACCACCAGTAAGATTATCTCCAAATGCAACATGTCCTCCATTTATAAGCTTGAAATCCTGAAGGCATGACATGTTGCATGTCATGTGCCTAGAGCAACCACTATCAACATGCCATATGCTCTTACCCTTGAGCTGTTGATTGCCCTGCACATAAGATAGATCAGTTAGTTTGAATTAGGAACCCAAGCCAAAGTGGTCTTGGGTACCCCTTTCTCATCAAAATACTTGCATTCTTTCTTGACAAGATTTTTAAACTTTGACTCCTCATTCTTGGAGTACTTTGTCACAATGATAGGCTTGGAAACATTTTTGCTAGAAGCAGTACTGTTTTTGGAAGTACTAATTGCCTTAGCAGCACTTGCATGCTTAGCAGTACTAACCTTGTTAGAAGTAGTAACTGTGTTAGCAGCAGTAACTGTGTTGGCAGTATTAACCTTTGAAGAGGTACTAACAGTATTAGCAGCATTAATATTTTCAGCAGTACTAACACTGGTAGCAGCAGTAATGTTTCCAGCAACACTATCCCTGTCAGCAGTACTAACAGTTTTAGTGCTTCTAGGCACCCACATTTTAATACTTTCTTTTAAAATCTTTTTCTTCATGGGGTCTTTACTTTCAACATGTTTCTTTATCACATGTTTCTTTCCATCCTTCCTATAACCAACAGGTTTTTGCACAAATCTTTGAAAGTTCATCTGTTGGTTAATAGGGTTAAAGAAACAATACTTAGCCAAAGGATTCAACTTGCCACATATGAAACAAGGTTTTGGTCTATTCATTTTATTCAGATCAACTCCTTGTTTCTGAGCCCATTGATTATTCCAGTTTCTTTGATTACCTCTTTTTATACCAGAATTTAGGCTCTTAGCTTTATTGCAAGCACACTGTTTACAAGATCCAGGATTCACAACCGTGGTTTGTTTGTAATGGACCTTGTTATCCTTTCCGTTTGTCTTCTCTATCTCCTTGGACTTGACCCAGATTTTCCCACATCCCTCATTGGTGATAATGTTGTTTTCTAATGGTATCTCTTTACTCACAGCATTATCCCTATACTCACTGGCTTCTTTCTTAGTCAAATCCTTAACTACTACTTCATCCAAAGGATCTATCTTAAAAGCTTCCTCAGACAAGTCCTTTTTCTCCTTGGTTTCTAACAAGTCTGAAGTAGTAGAGATATAGTTGTTGTTGTAAGGAGGAGGTGTGTTGTTGTATCCAATACCAGGATTAATCTTATCATGAATCTGAGCTTTTAGAAGAGAATCCATTGCTTTTGAAGCATATGAAAACTTTTCTATGTCAAGCTTAACTTTAGACAGTTCCTCTTTCAGCCTATCATTCTCTTCTAAGGACTTAGACAGTTTGGTCTCTAACTCATTCTTTTCCCACTTCCAATAGTTTGTGTCATAAGAGTGTTGAAGTTCATTAGCTTGAAAGCCTTTGATTTGCTCTTCAAATCTCTCTACTATCAACACATAATCTCTTCTGTCCTTTTCTAATCTTTTGAGGTCATCACACATACTTTGATTGTGATCCCCGTATCTTTTGACAGTGTCTATGCAAGATTGAGTGCAAAGATTAGAAATTACCTCAGAGGGGAGATCAGACACTTCTGCCATAAGAGCTTGATTCTGAATGGCTTCCTCAGCTTGATCACTCCAGTCAAATCCCATTCCTTGTTGAGAAACAAGGGCTTGAGCAGGATTCTTGTTTTGATTGTAGCCTCCATTCTGAGCTTGTTGGTGGTTGTTGTTTGGAACAACACTCCTGCACTCTCTAGCAAAGTGTCCTTTCATGTGACACTTATAGCATTCCACCTTAGTCTTGTCAAAACCAGCTCCATCTTCTCTTCTTTGAGAGAAGTTGTTCCTTCCTGTTCTTTTAATAAACTTCTTCACCCTCATAGATAACATGGCCATCTGCCATTTAATGTCCATCTCCTCCAGGTCATAAGGGTGAAGTTGATCCAGATCATCATTAATCAATGAATTGTTGCTATGACTGGACAAAAAGGCTTCAAAGATAGTTTCAGTGCCTTTTTCTGAATTTACTCCACTGGCAGTACTAACTGCTTCAGGGTTGGCAGTAGTATCAGTAGATGTTGAAAGAAGTGCAGCATTGTGGACATAACCAGTGGGCTTCTTCTTGGTTTCTACCTCAGTTTCAAAAATCTTAGATCATTATATAGATCATCAAGTTCCTTTTCTTCCAGATTGTCACTCTGTCTATATGAGACAGTGTACATAGTCCATTCATCACTAAGAGATCTGAGGACCTTTCTGTTGATATCATCTTGTTCCATCTTCACTCCTACAGTAGCCAGTTCACCAATGAGCTTGTTGAACCTATCAAAAGTTTGAGTCATAGACTCATTCTTTGAAGAAGTGAAGTTCTCATACTACTGTTTTAGAACATCTCTTTGATTTCTTTTGATGCTTTTAGTTCCAGCAAATATTTTCTCTAGAGCATTCCAGAGAATCTGAGCATCAGTGCAGTTGCAAAATTGATGTTGATATTCATTGGGGATGGCCAAGAGCATAGTGATCAAGGCCTTCATCTCTATCTGTCTGATCTTCCTTTCACCATCTGTCTTTGGTGGAGGTCTTTTCCCATCTGGTCCTATCTTTCCTGCTTCAGAAGGACCATTCTCAATGATATCCCACATTGAGTAGTCAGTGAGAAAAATGTATTGTCTAATTCTGATCTTCCACATGTCAAACTCACTGGGTTTGAGCATTGGAACCTTAGAGACCAGAGTACTGTTTGATTCTGCAAGGTTTTCCATGATGAATGAATAGATGTTTCTGAGGGAGTTAGGCTCTGATACCACTTGTCAGGATCGAATTCTTAACAAGAATAAATTCTCAGAAACTAATATCAAAGAAGTTGCGGAATAACACTTTGATATTCAATAAAACAGTAAACCAAAACAGTATATAATCAACAACTTGTAAACTTGTATTGAATGCTTAAAGTTACAAGATTAAACACACAACCTCAATATTGATGAACAGGCTCACCAATACGAATTCTACTTCTCTAGAATTAGGATCTATGCCTTGAGGTTGATTTTCTCTAAAAACTTAGAATGAATGAATTAAATCAAAAACTAAACTATTCTATCAAATCTGTACATATACTGAACAAAAAGATAATTACAATAAATAAAATATCTTCAGTATATCTTCCAACATTATCTTTAAGCCTTCCATGAATATCTTGATTCTTTCCAGCTGTCATCCTTTCCATCCGGATCTTTAAGTCATAAGCAGTACTAACCATGCTCAGCAGCATTAATCTCTTCTAGCAGCATTAACTTTGTTCCAGGAGCATTAACTTCTTCAAGCAGCATTAACTTGGTCTTAGCAGCATTAACTACTAAGCAGCACTAACCACTAGCAGTACTAACTAGCTAAGCAGTACTAACTTTGTTCAAGCAGCACTAACTTTGACTAGCAGTATTAATTCTACTAGCAGTAGTAATACTCAGCAGTATTAACCATTTAAGTCTTCTAGCAGTAGTAATTCTGAACTAGCAACATTAAAGACTTGTTCACATCTTCAGTTCCCAACAGGTATTGTGTTGTTTGGGTCCCTAATATGGGAATATTTGAAGTACAAATGATTTTAAATGGAATTATAGTGTGAGTTGGGGAGTTTTAAGAACATTCATGGAAATATGGTCATTTTGGGGCTTTACTCAACCTACGGGTTTATATTTGAAAACTTTGAATCCTTTGGATATAAAAGTGTGATTGTTGGAACGGATACCTATTAATCTGGGAATGTTTGATAAAGTTGTACATCGGCTTACATAGACATATTGGCTCTATTTGAGTGTCAAATGTTTTATGATGCCTTACGGCTTAATTTGTACACTAACGAGTTTTGGGACGATGTCTGGTTTAAATAGATCATTATGGAATGTTTTATGGAAATGCAATTATTTTTAGGTGTTGGTTATTACATGTTTTGGATGCGTTAGTTCATTCATATGGAGTCATGTAATGTTTAGACAGTAATGCGATGGATCCATAGGCATAAGAGTCGGGTTGTTGATCATGGAGCTTTAATATCCATGTTTGAGTCTAGTGGGTGGTCCCCAAGTCATGTTTTTATGTAAGCTTGCGGTGGTGCTCTGTAGAGCCGTATACGAAGCTAAGTCTTGTAATGGTGCCCATGGTGAGCCAGATACGGGGACATGTGACTTTTGTGGTGACACTCATCTAGAAGTCGAGTAGACACTAGGATCATTTGGGTATCTTGCGGTGGTAGCTCAGAGGAGTCAGATACGGGGATCCATGGTCTTATGTGAAACCCGAGAACGTTGATAAGTGGCTTAACTTTGTGTGCCCGCCACATTCGATGGAATCGGGTCTCCCCCGTCATCGAAAGGTGTTATTTTGGGTATTCCTTTACCCTTACCTTAGGTGTTGAAACGTACCATTTTTTTACACAAATGGTATTTTTGGTGAAATACCGTGTGGGTGCGTTTAGGGTTGTTCATCCAAACCGCACAAACCACCCGCACCGCACCGCAAAACGTGGTTTAGGACCTTCGCAGTGCGGTTTGCGGTTTGGAGTTTTCAAACCGCGGTTCAAACCGCACCGCACCTTTTATATTACTTTTAAATTTTTAATTTTAAACACACACACACACACACACACACACACACATATATATATATATATATATATATATATAACAATTTAATTTAATATTTATATAATCGGGCTTGTGTTTTTAAATTTTAATTATGGACTTTAAGTATTTATAAGACTTTTTAAAAGTTTAAGGCCCAACAAATGAAAAAAATTGGGCATTGGCAATTGGGAGTCAAGATGAAGACGAAAGAAAAAGTTGGAGACGTCACTTTATCCGTTTATCGTATTGAAACAATTTATTTTTTTAGATTATTTCTTTGACTATTTTTAATTATGCATTTTGGAGTTGGATGTAGTCAAACTCTTTTTTTTTGGACTACGGTTACTAAATCATTAATTTTCTAATGTATTTTAAACTTATAATTTTTTGGATTGTACGCAAAAAGTGCGATAGGGACAAACCGCATAAACCGCACTGCATTTCACGGTGCGGTTTGGTGCGGTTTGAGGTATATGCGGTGCGGTTTGCGGTTTGGGAAAATGCTTAAACCGCACATGCAGTGTGGTTTGCGATTTTGCCACAAACCGCACCGCGAACACCCCTAGGTGCGTTTTGGGGAAATCTGGGTGTTGATTACTTATTTAAATTGGGTGTTTGGAAATTAGAAGTAACTTGATTTGTAAATAAAGCCTTTTTATAATCAGCGTTTCTGGAATGGCCTTGTTCAGAGTAAAATGTTTGTTTTAAATGTTTTGTGATTCGTCTGATGAAAACTACTTTAACTCACTAGGCGTTAAGCCTAACACTTTTTTCTTTTCGACATGTATATCAGGTCTTAGGTGGATCTGAGTGGCGAGTGGAGCTTGGTAAATGTACTGGTAGGATGGCCTTAGTGACATCATCCATTTTGGTGAAGATAGCATCTTTGGTGGTTTTAGTAACACCCGACTAACTTTGTCTCCGTTTATGGGACTAGATAGTTACGTTAGAACTCTGATACATTGTTGTCGTGATTCTTCCTTGTAAATTTAGATAATTGATATTTCAATGCTATGTATTTAAGAGTTTTTGGAAGTTTTATTTTGTCTGCTATTTTCGAATGTTAGGGGTGTTACAAGTTGGTATCAAGGCTCTAGTTTAAGTGAACTAGGTATGGATTTTAGATGCCTAGACTTAAGCTGAGACTTTAAGTTATGACTTGTTCGTTATGGGTAGAACTTTTAAGATGAGAGTGGGTTGCGGTGTTCGGCAGAAATGCACTATTTAAGGGTCGAGGTTATGGTGACGAGGATCCTTATGTATATTATGTTCATAATTTCAATTAGCTACTGCTATTATGAATATATTGTCATGTAAGTGTGCTTGACTCTACCATTATTACGATACTTGATATGTGTAATAGTACGTCATAGTTGCTAGTATAGTATTGGTCTAAGATTCTTAACCTCATTCTCGTATGTGCCAGAAAAGAATGACAGATGCAGGGAGAGAAACGCAAACTCAAGAGGCAAATCCTCAAGGTGGGTTGTTGGATAATGTGGTACAATTGATAAAGTCGACTATGGAGCAACAAGAGGAAAGGATAATGAAAGCGTTAGAGGTCAGAGATGCCAATGACCAGAGATGTGAAGTAATTAACGAGTTTGATGTGAGGAGTCTCGGTGACACCAAGAATGTGGTCCGGATGGAGGATCTTGTTGCTGCTAATATGAGATATAGCGAGAGGGTACGCGCATACAAGAACTTTCTGTGCAGCAAGTCGCCAGAGTTTTCAGGGACTGACAGCCCGGTGGCGTGCTTGAATTGGATCCAAGAGATGGAGCAAGAATCTGACGCTAGCAAGTGTGAGGAGGGACAGAAGGTGAAATTTGCCTCCCGCATGATGAGGGGTCGAGCTCTTACTTGGTGGAACGTCACCATAACCACTATGGGAACTGGTATTGCTTCGTCACTAACGTGGGATGCATTCAAGAAGGAAGTGTTGGATGAATATTGTAACAAAAGGGCGATAGACAGAATAGAAGAGGAGTTCCGAGCGTTCAAGAAGGGGAATATGTTGGTGAGAGAATACTCCAATCTCTTCATGGAGAAATTGGATCTAGTGGGACATATCGTTCCGAATGAGAGGGACAGAGTCAAGGCTTATATGAACGGACTGCCAGACGGCATGAAGGCGATGGTCCGAATTTGTAAAGTCTCCACCCTTCGAGGAGCAATAGAAGAATCACAATTCATGGAAGATGTTTATATTCGGAGTAGTGAAGAAGATGCGAAGACTAAAGAAAAGAGAAAACGGAAGGACCGGTCGAGTCCATCCCAAGAACGCAATGATCATGTCAATGAAAGGAAGACTGGCCATCGTAGGAGGTCAAAGTGGTGTCAAGAGTGTCGAGCCAAACATGCAGGTAGGTGCAACCCCAACCCCATGACATGTCTCAAGTGTGGGATGTTGGGTCACTCCCACCGAGATTGTCCCATTAAGGGAACAATCTGTTTCATGTGTAAAGAACCGAACCATGTGAAGAGAGATTGTCCAAACGTGAGGATGGACGAGGAGACGGACAACAGTCAGAGTTTCTCAAGATGAGGGTGACCCCGATGGAAATGTCAGGTACACCTCCTAGTAACTTCTATCTTATTTGTCTATTTTGCTGGTTGAGTGTGAGTCTTTTGGACGTCGTTTGTCGTTGTGTCGCTGGGTGGTCGGTGTGCTAGTAAATTATAGAGCTTGTCTATAGGAAGGACTTCATCGTTCTGCGGAATCTTAGAAATCCAAGTCAAGGGTATTGGAGAATAAGTCACTTGGATTAAACCAAGAATTATCATTAATCAAAGTCGAAATTTTAAGAAGCGAATTTTGGTGGTTAGTGTCAAATCAAAGTGATACATGTTGGCATTTGGGGTGCCATGTGGAAAATGTGGAAATGAAGAATACTGTTCCTTTGGAAACAAAGGTATGATGACGGATGACTGGGGAAGGATTTCCTCACGTCATATGTCCATTACTGGACTGGAATAAGAGAACTCAGATAAGATTTCAACTGCCTATGGAAACTGCTGGCTACCATAAAGTGGTATGTCATGTTTTCCATTTGTGCCTGCTAGGAAGGATTCGTGTGGAATTCTACATCAAGTAAAAGTAAATCGCCGGTGCCGTTTGGTTTAGATAAATATGGTGCTAAACCAGAGGATTAGTAAGTGGAGCGACAAATGATTTCTGGCATGTGTCTTGCAAGAAGATCTACGCTAAGTTATAGGAAGAGTGAGGATCTCAACCTTGGAATTGATGGCATCCACATTTAAGATGATTCGAGGTTAACGTAATTTCGTTATGTCGAATGGGCTTCAGACCCATAGTTTTGAGGTATCAATATAGTTAACACCTTTAAGTGTTATGGATCTAGGCCACTTCTACGGCAAACCGTTATTGGGTTGTTTAAGGCTATTTAAGTGAAGGACCGTGTAAATGTTCAGAAGGCAGAGTGTGACATTTTCTAGCCCATGGGTCGGAGTCTTTTAGGTGGAATGTAACCGGAGGCCTTTGATCTAATAGAGTGAAATGCCGAAACATTTGTAATCTTGGAGGAAGTAATGGCCTGCAGATTTTAGGTGAGGATGGGACTTTGAGCGTCTTTTGCATGACCATCTGCGGTAAGTGTTTCGCCTTTAGTTGAGAGTCGATGGTTCTAAGAATTTGTTGTAGATCCCTTGTAGGGCATTGACCGAAAGAAAGACTAAGTCGAGATCAACCGTCTCTCAAAGTGAGAGAAATTTAGGATTTGGGGAGATGTCATCAAGCCTTAATCATACCTAAAAGAGTTGCAGATAGACGACAGTGCTTTTAGTGGAAATCCTCTTTTAAAATTTCCAGATAGTCGTTGGATATTAAGCCCATGGTCCCAGACTGGCTATGGGAGCTAGTGAGTCGGAGAAGGGCACCATAGGTGTTGCTTGGATAAACATCTCATGCGGAGCGGTGTGGATCGGCATTTCGTCGGAACTTTTCACGCAAAGAGCTTGGAGAGAGGTATGAATCGTCCACGTTCAAGGTGAAAGTTCTCCCTTGCTACGCTGAGACACATAAGTTAGGCAAGGGCACCCAGAAAATGGGAGAAGATGCGATGTTAATAGTCCATAACTTACGTGTCCAATAAGGACGCATGTGAAGGGAAGTTCATTCTATGTGGGTTGAAATCCAAGTTATAGCCTGGTCAAAGGTTTAAGGCTAGATATTTGTTGGAAATGCGTAAAGTCATGGTTAGACCTATAAGTACGCATGGTGGTTAACGTGATCAAATTTAGATTTCGAGGACGAAATCATTTTCAAGGTGGGGAGGATTGTAACACCCGTAATTTTGGAATCTCTCCTCGATGGTAATACATGAGTCATTTGACTCTTGGAACGTAAAGGTATCAAGAATTCAGGTAAGTTTTGCAATGGAACAATCGGGAATCGAATCAGGTGCGAAAAACGCGAGAAAACAGGATTTTGAATTGCCGCGGGTTGGTGCGTGACCTGAGCCACGACCCAGGCTGCGTAAGTCACTGGAATTGAGTTTTGGGAAGTGGGAGACTTGCTCTGTGACTTGCAAGTCGCGGGCAAGGCCGCGGGAACCTTTCTGAGAGATTTAAACTCGATTTTTGGGATCTAACTTCATTTTCTCATAACTTTCTCCTCCCAAATCCAATTTGAGTGATTCTTGAACCTATAGTCTCGTATTTTGGAGCTTTTCAAGTAGATAAATAAGGGTATTGAAGATATTGGGTGGATCCAATGGTTTGTGATCAAGTTAATCTACTCATCTTTCCATCTAAAAAATTAGGGTTTGGTGGTCTTCATCTTGTTTTGCATCCCTAGGGTTTGGTATAACTTTGAGAATGTTAGTGGCAATGGATCTGTAGAAATCTTGGAGCTAGTGAAAGGATCCAAGATCTCCTCTTCAAAGGAACTCAAGTTTGTGGGTAGAACCTAGATTTACTCTAAATCTAGCAAGGTGAGTTCTAGTTGCTTTGAAAAACTATATACATGTCAAAATGCACATATTTTGGGTTTTAAAAGTATATCCATGAGTTTACTTCATTTTGATAAGTTTTGTGAACATTTGTACACTACATATATTTGAGTTATAAATCCTTGAAAATGGGTCACAATATTTTATGAGGTGTTTGAGTTACCAAAAAGGGGATTTTAATCTACCATACATGTTTTTGAATATTTGAAGAAGTTGGGTATTGTGTTGTTTGGGTCCCTAATATGGGAAGATTTGAAGTACAAATGATTTTAAATGGAATTATAGTGTGAGTTGGGGGGAGTTTTAAGAATGTTCATGGAAATATGGTCATTTTGGGCCTTTACTCAACCTACGGGTTTATATTTGAAAACTTTGAATCCTTTGAATATAAAAGTGTGAGTTGTTGGAACGGATACCTTTTTGTTAAGTCCTAATTCAAGTTCTAATCACAAACAATCAAGATGAACAACTTCCAAAATCATTTGTCATTGATATTCAAAACAAAGAATACAATTTCTCACTTTCTCACTACATTCACTCTCTCTCTCTAGAATGATATGTGCAATCAACCTCTTCTCTAATCAGCTCACTTTCAAACTGAATTACTTACAATCTATTACAAAGACTCAAGGCTATATATACTACCTACAACATTACAAGGAAACTAAAATATAAAACATTGACTTTGACTTTATTACACAAAGAATTTGACTTTAATGCTGAGAGTTGACTTTAGCTTTGACCTTCAGTCTTCAGTCTTCTATGATCTTGTATCCAATATATTTATGCTCTAACAATCTCCCCCTTTGGATTCAAGATCATGTTTGAAAAATTTTACAATTCAGTCTTCTCTTTAGGCTTCATTTTTACAATCTCTCCTTTCTTTGACTGTATTCTTGCCAAGTCTGTCTTTGAAAAATATTAACAATCTCCCCCAAATATGATAGATACGATCTTCAATAATCTCCCCAAAACTATCACAAAACTCTTTCAGACTTCAGAAAGAAATTATCTCCATTTTTCAGCTCAGATTGCTTTAACAACAAACCATCAAAGAAAATTTCTGTAAAATCACAACACATCTTCAGAAATCCTCAACTTTTCTTGTATAATCTTTCAAACTTTGAACTTTATCTTTTTCAACTCTTTAACTTTGAAATTTCTGAATCTGACATTTCTTTAATTCGTTCTGAATCTGGGAATGTTTGATAAAGTTGTACATCGGCTTACGTAGCCATATTGGCTCTATTTGAGTGTCAAATGTTTTATGACGCCTTACGGCTTAATTTGTACACTAACGAGTTTTGGGACGATGTCTGGTTTAAATGGCTCATTATGGAATGCTTTATGGAAATGCAATTATTATGCAAATGTTGGTTATTACAAGAAGCCCACTGGTTATTATGCAATTCTCATAACTTTGAATCTAAGAGTTTTTGAAACAGAGGTAGAATCCAAGAAGAAGCCCACTGGTTATATCCACAATGCTGCACTGCTTTCAACATCTACTGATACTACTGCCAACCCTGAAGCAGTTAGTACTGCCAGTGGAGTAAATTCAGAGAAAGGCACTGGAACTATCTTTGAAGCCTTCTTGTCCAGTCATAGCAACAATGCATTGATTAATGATGATCTGGATCAACTTCACCCTGATGACCTGCAGGAGATGGACATTAAATGGCAGATGGCCATGTTATCTATGAGGGTGAAGAAGTTTATTAAAAGAACAGGAAGGAACAACTTCTCTCAAAGAAGAGAAGATGGAGCTGGATTTGACAAGACTAAGGTGGAGTGCTATAAGTGTCACATGAAAGGACACTTTGCTAGAGAATGCAGGAGTGTTGGTCCAAACAACAACCACCAACAAGCTCAGAATGGAGGCCAACAAGTTCAGAATGGAGGCTACAATCAAAACAAGAATCCTGCTCAAGCCCTTGTTTCTCAACAAGGAATGGGATTTGACTGGAGTGATCAAGCTGAGGAAGCCATTCAGAATCAAGCTCTTATAGCAGAAGTCTCTGATCTTCCCTCTGAGGTAATTTCTAATCTTTGCACTCAATCTTGCATAGACACTGTCAAAAGATACAGGGATCATAATCAAAGTATGTGTGATGACCTCAAAAAATTAGAAAAGGACAGAAGAGATTATGTGTTAATAGTAGAGAGATTTGAAGAGCAAATCAAAGGCTTTCAAGCTAATGAACTTCAACACTCTTATGACACAAACTATTGGAATTTGGAAAAGAATGAGTTAGAAACGAAACTGTCTAAATCCTTAGAAGAGAATGATAGGCTGAAAGAGGAACTGTCTAAAGTTAAGCTTGACATAGAAAAGTTTTCATATGCTTCAAAAGCAATGGATTCTCTTCTAAAGGCTCAGATTCATGATAAGATGAAGCCTGGTATTGGATACAACAATACACCTCCTCCTTACAACAACAACTATATCTCTCATACTTCAGACTTGTTAGAAACCAAGGAGAAAAAGGACTTGTTTGAGGAAGCTTTTAAGATAGATCCTTTGGATGAGGTAGTAGTTAAGGATTTGACTGAGAAAGAAGCAAGTAAGAATAGGGATAATGCTGTGAGTAAAGAAATACCTTTAGGAAACACCATTATCACCAATGAGGGATGTGGGAAAATCTGGGTCAAGTCCAAGGAGATAGAGAAGACCAAAGGAAAGGATGACAAGGTCCATTACAAACAAACCACGGTTGTAAATCCTGGATCTTGTAAACAGTGTGATTGCAATAAAGCCAAGAGCCTAAATTCTAGTATAAAAAGAGGTAATCAAAGAAACTGGAATAATCAATGGGCTCAGAAACAAGGAGTTGATCTGAATAAAATCAATAGACCAAAACCTTGTTTCATATGTGGCAAGTTAAATCATTTGGCTAAATATTGCTTCTTTAACCCTACTAATCAACAGATGAACTTTCAAAGATTTGTGCAAAAACCTGTTGGTTATAGGAAGGCTGGAAAGAAACATGTGATGAAGAAATCGGTTGAAAGTAAAGGCCCCATGAAGAAAAAGGTTTTAAAAGAAAGTATTAAAATGTGGGTGCCTAGAAGCACTAAAACTGTTAGTACTGCTGACAGGGATAGTGCTACTGGAAGTATTACTGTTGCTACTAGTGTTAGTACTGCTGAAAATATTAATGCTGCTAATACTGTTAGTACCTCTTCAAAGGTTAATACTGCCAACATAGTTACTGCTGCTAACACAGTTACTACTTCTAACAAAGTTAGTACTGCTAAGCATGCAAGTGCTGCTAAGGCAGTTGGTACTTCTAAAACCAGTACTGCTTCTAGCAAAAATGTTTCCAAGCCTATTATCGTGACAAAGTACTCCAAGAATGAGGAGTTAAAGTTCAAAAATCTTGTCAAGAAAGAATGCAAGTATTTTGATGAGAAAGGGGTACCCAAGACCACCTTGGCTTGGGTTCCTATTTCATACTAACTGATTTATCTTATGTGTAGGGCAACCAACAGCTCAAGGGTAAGAGCATATGGCATGTTGATAGGGGTTGATCTAGGCACATGACAGGCAACATGTCATGCCTTAAGGATTTCAAGCATATCAATGGAGGACATGTTGCATTTGGAGATAATCTTAATGGGGGTAAAATAAGTGGCAAAGGTAATGTCACCAAAGGTAAGATGACATTTGAGGATGTCTACTATGTTGATCAGCTGAAGTACAACCTGTTAATTGTATCACAGGTTTGTGACAAACAACATAGTATATTATTTACAAATACTGAGTGTATGATCCTTGCCCCAGGGTTCAAGGTAGTTGATGAAAGCATGATACAACTTAGAACTCCAATAAAGGACAATGTGTATTGTCTAGATATGGACAATGTTGTTAGTGATTCATCCCTGAACTGTCTTGTTTCAAAAGCTTCTGTGGATGAATCCTCTCTTTGGCACAGAAGGATGTGTCACATGAATTTCAAGACCATGAACAAACTTGTTAAAAACAACCTTGTAAGAGGTTTACCTTCAAAAGTATTTTCATGTGATGATCATTGTGGTGCATGTCTTAAAGGCAAACAGCACAAAACTTCTCATAAGACCAAAGAGATAAACTCAATTTCTTCTTGTCTCCAGTTATTGCATATGGATCTGTTTGGTCCTACAAATGTTATGAGTATTGGCAAGAAATCTTACTGCTTGGTTATTGTTGATGATTACTCCAGATTTACTTGGGTATATTTTCTAAGGACTAAGGATGAGACAAGTGAACTAATCAAATCCTTTATCCTAAGAATTGAAAACCAAACTAATCAAATAGTAAAAATCATTAGATCAGACAATGGAACTGAATTTAAAAATCTTGATCTAAACACCTTTTGTGAGGAAAAAGGTATTGAGAGACAATATAGTGCCCCTAGGACTCCCCAACAGAATGGAGTTGCTGAGAGGAGAAATAGGACACTAATAGAGGCTGCTAGATCTCTGTTGGTTGATTCAAAACTGCCAATTACCTTCTGGGCTGAAGCAGTTAATACTGCCTGTTATGTCCAAAACAGAGTTCTAGTAGTTAAGCCAAAGAACAAGACACCATATGAGCTTTTAAATAAAAGAAAACCCTTTATTGGATTTTTCAAACCTTTTGGGTGTCCTTGTACAATTCTCAATACCAAAACTCACTTAGGTAAGTTTGATAGCAAGGCAGATGATGGATTTCTTGTTGGGTATTCATCTCAGAGTAAGGCCTACAGAGTTTTTAACTCATCTTCTAGAATAATTGAAGAAAGTGACAATGTCAAATGCAATGAGAACACACCAAATCCTATTGGGTCTGGTCCTCAGTGGCTATTTGACATTGATTCACTAACTAACTCTTTTGGTTTCAGTAGTGATGATTATGCAGGTTCAGGATGTGGAGGATCAGGGACTACACAAGTTCAAGAAAGTATATCTAAATCTGTGATCTTTCCCATACCCACAGTGGATTCTGTTGAAGACTGTGAAAAGGAACCATCTACTGGACCAAGTCAGAGTGAAGAAGAAAGTAGAGATGAGGAGACTCAAGAAAATAAAGAATCAGAAGTAGTTGCTGAAAACACTTCAGTTGAGTTGAATGCCTCTAATTTAGAGGTAGGACTTAATGAAGAACCTAGTCATAACACCAGAGTTCAAAAGAATCATCCTCCACAGCTGGTAATAGGAGATATATCTTCTCCTATGATGACTAGACATCAAAGCAGGCTTCAAGAAATGCAAGATCAACAGCATACAGTGCTTTTATGTTTTTTATCCCAGCTTGAGCCCAAAAAGGCACATGATGCTATGAAAGAATCCAGATGGATAGAAGCAATGCAAGAAGAACTGTTGCAGTTCAAGCTACAAGATGTATGGGATCTAGTAGACCTTCCTGTCACAGAGCAATTGGCACAAAGTGGATTTTCAGGAACAAGAGAGATGAAAGAGGAATTGTCATAAGGAACAAAGCAAGGCTGGTGGCTCAAGGGTATACTCAAGAAGAGGGAATAGATTATGAAGAAGTTTTTGCACCTGTGGCTAGGATAGAAGCAATCAGATTATTCCTAGCTTATGCTTCTTACATGAAATTCAAAGTCTATCAAATGGATGTAAAAAGTGCATTTCTCTATGGCTCAATTGAAGAAGAGGTATATGTCTGTCAACCACCAGGGTTTGAAAACCCAAGCTATCCAGACAGGGTATACAAATTGAAGAAAGCTCTTTATGGACTGCATCAAGCTCCAAGAGCATGGTATGACACTCTGTCATCCTATCTCTTGGAAAATGGCTTTGAAAGAGGACTCATTGATAAGACTCTATTTATCAAGAGAAAGAAGAAGGATATCTTGCTGGTCCAAATATATGTTGATGATATTATCTTTGGATCCACAAGAGACAACATGTGCAAGGAGTTTGAGGAACTAATGCATCAAAGGTTCAAAATGAGTTCCATGGGGGAACTTACTTTCTTCCTTGGACTCCAAGTTCAACAAAAGTCAGATGGAATCTTCATCTGTCAGTCCAAGTATGTGCAGGACATTCTAACCAAGTTTGGTTTTTCAGATTCAAAACCTGCTAGCACACCTATGGAGACACACAAACAGATAACAACAGATCTTGAGGGGGAGGATATGGATGTTCATCATTATAGATCCATGATTGGCTCTCTCATGTATCTTACAGCCTCTAGGCTAGATATAATGTTTCCAGTCTGTGTATGTGCAAGATTCAAAGTTAGGCCAAAGCAATCTCACTATCAAGATGTTAAGAGGATATTCAGATATCTAAAAGGACAACCCAGATTGGGACTTTGGTATCCTCATGACTCGTCCTTTGACCTACTTGCATACTCAGATAGTGATCTAGGTGGTGCAAACTTGGACAGAAAATCTACTTCTGGAGGATGTCAGTTTTTGGGTGCAAGACTAGTTTCATGGCAGTGCAAGAAACAAACCACAGTATCCACATCTACAACAGAGGCAGAGTACATAGCAGTTGCAAGTTGTTGTTCTCAAGTCTTATGGATTCAGAATCAAATGCTGGATTATGGGGTAACCTTTCTACACACTCCAATTTTTATTGACAATAGCAGTGCTATTAGCATTGTGAACAATCCTGTCAAGCACTCAAAGACAAAGCACATTGAGATAAGGTATCACTTTATAAGAGACTGTAATGAAAAGAAACTTATTCAAGTTGTAAAGGTTCACACTGATAACCAGTTTGCTGATCTATTCACTAAAGCTTCTGATGTGGGTAGATTCACTTTCTTGGTAACAAGTGTGGGAATGATCAACTCTGAATAAGTCCCTTCTCAAAAAGTGGTTTTATACCTGTATATTATTTATTCTTGGTGTTACTAATCTTCTATTTCAGGATATGTATAGCAGTACTCAGTATTTCGCAAGATTAAAGAAGTACAGTTCATACTGCTAGTAGTTAATACTGCTATCAGTTAATACTGCTAGTTAGTTAATACTGCTAGTTAGTTAATACTGCTCGCAGTTAATACTGCTAGTTAGTTAATACTGCTAGTGGTTAATACTGCTATCAGTTAATACTGCTAGTTAGTTAATACTGCTAGTGGTTAATACTGCTATCAGTTAATACTGCTAGTTAGTTAATATTGCTCGCAGTTAATACTGCTAGTTAGTTAATACTGCTAGTGGTTAATACTGCTATTAGTTAATACTGCTAGTTAGTTAATACTGCTCGCAGTTAATACTGCTAGTTAGTTAATACTGCTAGTGGTTAATACTGCTCGCAGTTAATACTGCTTGTCCGTTAATACTGCTCTAGGTTAATACTGCTTATATTCCGAATACTATAAATACCCTGTGCCCGCCTAAAAGTTCATTACGACTCTTTGCATACTGTTCACTTGCGCTCTAAACCCTTTCTCTCTCAAGTTCAAAGCTTTCAGGCTAGATTTTCTCAAAGCTCAATGGCATCAATGGCATTCATAGATGAACACAATGAAATCGCGATGCTACAGAAGCCCAAACAGGCCGCTGGGTTCCACCAGATTGTGGATTTCCTCAAGTCAAGCCATATTGCCCATGCTCTTGATGTATCACCTACAATCTATATCGAGCATCAAAGGCAATTCTGGGCAAATGCCACCATTATTACTGAGAATGGTGTGCAAATGATCAAGACAAGGGTGTGTGACAAACCCTTGACAGTTACTGAAGAAGTTATTCGCATCAGTCTACGTCTAGACGATGCCTCTGGTATAACTTCTATCCCAAATGATGAACTGTTCTCTTCTCTTACAAGAATGGGGTATGGAGGCCCATTGGGTGTGTTCAAGTTCTCAAAAGCCAAATTTTCACCCCAATGGCGTTTCTTTGTCCATACCCTTATGCACTGTATCTCCAAAAAGACTACTGGATGGAGTGAGTTCAGCAGCACCATTGCTTATGCTTTGGTGTGCTTGGCCACTGCCAGAAAGTACAACTTTTTTAAAATGATTTTCAGTGATCTTGTCTCAAACATGGGAAACAAAAAGAGCTTCTTTATGTACCCCAGGTTTGTCCAAGAAGTTATTACTCATGAATTGACGGATATACCTCATCTTGTTGGAGTATATGTACCTAAACCCCCCAAAGGCAAGGTTTTCTCAAATATGAGAAGATCTGCTGGGGACTCGGAAGGAGTATACACCCCATTGTTCTCTACAATGATGGTGGTGTCCCAAACCAATGAAGGTATGGTAGCAGGGTCAATGCCCCCATTAGACCAACCTACTGCTAGCCAATCCCAACCTTCCCACTCTAAATCTATTCCCCAGTCCCTTCTTGAAAAACCAACATCACCAATCAACCAAACATACAAGAGGAAACAGGTAAAGAAGGCTCCTTCCCTTCTTGTACCATCAACCCCCAAGCCTTTAAGCCCTCTAAGGGAGAATTCTCCTTTAGGGAATATCAATAGGGAAACCAAAGGGGTGTCTCCCAACCCCAAGGAGGTGCTCTCTGAGGAGGAGGAAGAGCATATGGGTGCTGAGGCTGCCACTACTCCTGCTAGCACAGAGGAGGACAGTGGTAACATCAATAAGACCTCCCCCATGGCAACTTTGAATGAGCAATCATTCAAAGGTCCCTGGTGCCAAGAAACCAAGGGGGTGGACAGTGCTTCTGCTAGGCAGAAGACTTCCACTACCAAAAGATCCAATGATCCTTCCAAAGAAGGTAACACTTCTGGAGAGGGTGAGGACAGATATTCTTACTATGAATTGATGGAAACAATGGGCAACATCAACCTAGATGTTCTCAAACAAGGAAAAGAACTTGAAGAAATGAAATTGGTAATCTTGTCCCAACAAGTGCAGATTACCAAACTCAAGAAATTGGTGATGAAGCTAGTACAGAAAAAGAAGAAGAGACAATTTGTGCTAAGGAGAAGGAAATCTGGGAATGATGCTCCCAAAAAGGGGGAGATCAACATGGAAGAAGCTACAGAAAAGAGGGAACCTGAAGGGATGAAATATGGTGATAAGGGGGAGAAATTTGATGTTGAGGGGGAGCAGGAAGCAGAAACAGAAAGAGAATCAGTGCAAATAGAAACACAAGAAGCAGCAGAAATGGTTAATACTACTGAAATTAAACAAGCAGCAGAAAAGGTGAAAGAAGTATTAACAGATCTTGAGATTGCAGAAACCTTACTTAAAGCCAAGAATGATACTCCCAAGGTCACTTCAAAGACCAAAGGAGTAATCATCAAAGAACAAGGTGAAGTGATCAAGAAAGATAACAGTAAGAAGGCAATGAACAAAGACAAAGGAAAAGCAAAGATGGTGGAATCTGATCAACCAGTCAAGAAGCAAAGGTTGGTTGAATCAGATGAAGCCTTAGCCAGGAAGATGCAGGATGACATTGAAAAAGAAGAAAGAGTTCAGGTTGAAAAGGACAGGGAGATGGCAAAGGCTCTAGCTGCTGAACTGAATGAAGCTTATCAACAGAGTCTGGCAACTGAAATTGCACAGAAGAAAGTTGCAACTCTGAAGAAATCAATGGTGAAAACAGCTGTAAAGAAGAGACAACCCTCAAAGACTTTCCTAGGTACCCAAGAGAGAAACAAGATGATTATATTTCTCAAAGGTGCTATAGGAGTCAGAAAGGAGATGTTCTCAAAGATGTCCTTTGAGAAGATTAAAGAACTGTATGATTCAGAGATGATAAAGCTTCAGGGGAATGAAACTGCAAGGGTGGAGATGGAGAAGAGGATGAAAGAAAGTAATGACTTTGATTTTCAAAAGCCCTTTCCAGATGAGCAAGAAACACCACCAAAGAAAGAAGCCACTCTGAAAGAAAGTCTAAGGACTTTAAAGAGAACCAAGATGATGGCTAGGAGAAAGTCAATCAAGAAGCCTAGAATAGCTGAAGGAGAGGCTGAGAAGGTTGCTGAAGAAGAAGGAGCACCTGAGTCATCTAAACAGAAAGAGCCATCAAACAAAGATGATGTAAATTTGTATATGGTAGTGATGGACAAAGTTCCTGAACCAATTTCAGCAGAACCTGTTGGTATAAAGCCTCCTGAGGTCATTCACTGGGATACATTGACAGTGGATGGAAAGGAATACATAAGGCTCAAAAGGAAGGATGAAAAGTATGAGGTGTTCAATACTTGGGCAAAGATAGTCAGAACATGCTCTAGGTCAGATCTTGAAGAGATGTTTGAGATAGGAATGAAGTTGTATGCAGATATACTGAAAGCTCCAGAGATTTCAATTACAAAACTGGTAATGGAGTATCTGTGTATGATGTTTAAACCTGATGAAGTGGAAGAGATAATAAGGAATGTCTTTCAGTCAGTGAATAATTGGACTCTATATGAAACTAGTGGAGTATATGCAGTGACTTTGGATCTGAATCATACTGAGTACTTCCTAGTGGATAGAGTATACAACCATAGCAGATTGAAGCTTCATGCCATGCTGAAGAAGAAGCTAGGGTGTATTCCAGACTCAGAAATGGCTAAATATTTGATCCAAAGAACCATCAATCAGAGTTTGGGGTTGGATGCAAATACTGGAATTTAAGCCATGATGGAGTTTTGGGAGCATCTTGAAGAAAATCTGAAGAACTTGACTTCTCTACCAAAAAGTGAAGTTAGGGGGAGATTGTTGGGAACTGAAGAAAAGCTTAAGTATGGTTAATGCTGCTGGTTCAGAGTTACTACTGCTAGAAGACTTCAAGGATAATACTGCTGAGTATTACTACTGCTAGTAGAATTAATACTGCTAGTCAAAGTTAGTGCTGCTTGAACAAAGTTAGTACTGCTTAGCTAGTTAGTACTGCTAGTGGTTAGTGCTGCTTAGTAGTTAATGTTGTTTGAAGAAATTAATGCTGCTGGACATAGTTAGTACTGCTTATGACTTGAAGATCCGAATGAAAAGGATGACAGCTGAAAAGAATAAAGATATTCATGGAAGGCTTGAAGATAATGATGGAAGATATACTGAAGATATGTTTATTTATTGTAATTATCTTTTGATTCAGTTTATGTATAGAATGTATAGAATAGTTTAGAAAGAATTAATTCTAAGTTTTGTTCAAGAGAGAAATCAAACTCAAGGCATAGATCCTAATTCTAGAGAAGTAGAATTCGTATTGGTGAGCTTGTTCATCAATATTGAGGTTGAGTGTGTAATCTTGTGATTTGATAAATGAATACAAGTTTACAAGTTGTTGATTATACACTGTTTGGTTTACTGTTATATTGAATATCAAAGTTTTATTCCGCAAACTTCTTTGATATTAGTTTCTAAGAATTTATTCTTGTTGAGAATTCGATCCTGACACTTTCTTTTCTTTTTAAGTCCTCCATGACATTTTCTTTCCATATCTTTTTAACATCATCTTCAAATGTAGTTCTGATGTTTTCATCTGACTTTGGTGAATACAAAGGGGCATACGGATTAAGTGAACTCTGAGATTCATTTTCAGAAGTACTTGTATCAGAGGTACTTGGTTCGGATGTCTCTGATTCATTTGAGATGAAAGCATCAAATCTGAAAATTTCTTTGGGATCATAGCTCTGAGGTTTTGTGAAGTGTACCTCTGAAGTTTCTTCTTTTATCTGTAACACAGATTCTTGAAAGTTTTTTACTTCAGAGTATGTAGTATTTTTGAAATTTAGAGCTCTTGCTTTTGATCCCTCTGATGTTTTCATTCTTTTGAAATTATTCAGAGATGGACCTTCAAAGCTTTCGACCTTTCCCATACGGAAAATGAAAGAAAGTGAAGTTTTCTCCAATCCAGTGAATGAATTCAACTTGTTAATCATTAAATCCCAATCTATCAAGCTAATTACTCAAGATATCATCATTAAGATCAAGAACTAGAGAGAGAAAGTCTAGAGAGAGAAAGTAGATCTTGAATTACACCCTCTAGAAATACAATATGCTTAGACTAGTTCGTTATAACATGATTAGAAAGGAAAACCTATTTATACCACACACCTAAAACAAGACTTAATGACAAAGTAAACTAAACTAGCTTTGACTTTAACAACACAAAGACTATGTTGACTTTTACAACTTTGACTTTCTATATTAAATCTTGGATACAATATTTAGACTTAACAATCTCCCCCTTTGTATTCAAGATTTAATAAAAAATTTGATACTGAACTTCAGCTCTTGATTCTTCAGCTTTTGTCTCTTTGAAGCTTTCACAGACTTTGCTCTTTTGCAGCTTTTGAAGAATCTTAGAAAGTCTTTTTAATCTTTGAAGCTTTGGAAAGTCAACATGCCTTGAACAAAACAGGAAATTCTTGAAACTTCTTTGAAACTTGAAATTTCATTTCTGAAAAATCTTTCGACTTTGAACAAACTTGTATCTTCATCACTTTGATCTCTTGACAGTCTTCAGACATACGAACTTTCTCGAATCATCTGTCTTCAGAGTCTTTTAAACTTTGTATCAGCGGAAGAATTTTGAAATACTCTTGAAATTGATCTTTGTATAATTCTCCCCCTTTTTGATGATGTGAGCATCAGATCATCAAAATTTCTTCAATTTCAAGCTCAGACTTTGATAACCCCTTTGAAACAATATCCCCTTTGATAAATGTTGTGCTTTGATCTGAAGAGCCGAATCATGAACTGTTTATATCCGAATCTTTGCAAATTCAGACATAATAAGCGTGTAACCCTGATTCAACAAATGAAACAGTTAGAAGTGCCTGTCAGTAACACAAAGTTATTGTGTACAACGGATGTACAATATAAGGAGTTGGTTTGATGTTGACTCCCTAGGACTTCCATTCAATCATTGAAAAACACAAGGTAATTCTATGAATGTTCTGACAGAAAAACATATTCTCTGTGTGTTTTGAAAGAATTAGCACAATGATTGTGTTTCATAAAGGCTCAAAATATGTAAATCACTGAGACAACAATGATTGTACATGGACTCAATGTGCATGAGAAAGGGTCGAAGGTGGGGCAACTTTCCTTCTTTTTCAATATCAGTATCTTCCAAAAGAAGATCCGTTAGATTATGTGCTGCTTCCCCAGAAAATATGAAACATTCTCTTTTTAAGAAAAGAATGAGTAGCTGGTGGGGTTGTATGCAAGAGATGGCATGGGCTATTTGCCTATTTCAATGATGGTCACCAAAGAAATGTGAACCAATCAGTAATGTGGCTGCCCGACTCAGAAAGTGGTAGGTGCAGAGTTCTGATATTCTTTTAACTCTGATCTTACACCCTCTTTCTTTTAATCATATAAGCTCACATCTAACCAATCTCTCATTTCCATTTTACCTCTGCTCCCTCCCACACTCAATTCTTTTAGACCCCTCTCCCCTCAATCACTCAAACGATTTCTTCCGGGGTAGGAAACACTGGTTATCGTGAATCCATGGAAGATCTATTAAGCACTCACACTGAATCCCATGTTCCTAAAAGTACATGCTTATCAATGATTTTCTTGACATGTAAAGCACAAGAAATTATATGTCAGTGTATGTATGCTCATTAAAAATATGAATGAAATTTGAGCATTTGAACGTTGAAGATTTCTCAAAACAAGGATATTGAATGAATGAATATGAAATTAAGAGAATTGTTTTGAGAATCTGACAATGATTAAAAGCAGATCAAATGAAATAGCTAGGGTATCAAAGAACTGGAGATTTTGTTTATATGAACGAATATAAACAATATATCAATGAAAGCACAAATATGAACAATGATGAATGATGCACAACAACTTTAAACGCAAACGGGAGTATTACCATAGAAAAATTGGTTCGAATTTGAGACATGGTAATAACATTTTCAAATAAAATACTGAACCGGTGTGTGTGAATACTTGACAGTATATAGACAAGATAATACACAAGTATTGATCTTTGGAAACACACGGTCAGTTAAACAATAAAGCTCGAAATTTTGAAAAACATTTAAAAACACACTTCTAAATTCATAAAACTTTTGAGAATAAGAAGTGGTTTGAACATTTCAGAAATTGTTTTTCATGTTCGAAAGTTGTCCTTCTTTCAAACAATCTGAGATCTAGAATCAGAAGATTTTTACCTTTGCGACTCCCCCTCAAATCATGATCAAATGATTTATATCTTTTGAGCTCCCCCTGGATATTAGCATAATATCCTTCTTTGATCGTTGAACAACGGGTCCTGATCTGTCATTTGATCAGTAGCCACTTTATTCATATTATTTATTTAAAAATAAAAGACAGAAAGCAGTAAAACGGTTTATAGACTGAGTTCTGATCTGAAATAATCAGAAGTCATCACCTTTACTCCCCCTTAAATTAAGCATCTGAAATATGTCAGGTAAAACAGGATAGAGATCAAACACTCCCTTTGAATTGTTAGACCATCAATATCAGAAAAATCTAGCAAAGAAAAAATTTAGGATAGAGATCAGATCAATTCACTCGGGATGAAGACCATCAATATCCATCGGATGCAAAAATACAAGAGTAAGGTCTTTTTGATCGCTGAGGTACGGGTCCTAAGTTGTTGTGCTTAGAAGCCATAATCTTGACATTGAGGTGCGGGTCTTGAACTGTTGTGTTCAAAAACCATTTTGACATTGAAGTCCGGGTCTTGAGCTGATTTACTCAAGAGCCATTGTCTTTCTTACTCCCCCTTGGAGTGAGGTGCCTGTAACACAGATTCAGGTTTCGGTTTTGGTACCCACTGGTATTTGGGTCCAGAAATGTTAGTTGCAGTGCGTGTGGGGGTTACGGAGTAAGATCCATACCAGTAATGATCACTAGTCTTATGGATATGATCATGTGTACAACAAATAGAACAATAATATTTCTTACCGTTGGGTGCTTTGTTCTTCTTTGCTTTATGTACGTGTACACATGAATTCTTCTCTTTCAGCTCATCAGTCTTGTCATCTTTGACTGATTTCTTCATCCAGACCAGTTTCTCGTTCTTGAAACTTTTTCTCCTTGGATAAGAATCTGAACCATCTAAATATTAATCAAAAAACAGGTTAGTGCGACGAATCTGATTGAATGATTTGATTGACCTTTTTGAAGAGACATATTTAAGATTTGAACTTGAAACAGATTTTTCAAGCTCTTTGATCTTTGACGCAAAATGTCTCTTTCTTTCTCAAGCAGATCAATCTTTGTCTTGAATTCAGACTTCATCTTATGCTCTTTCAGCCCTGTAGCAGACAGTTCAGAAAATTTTGAAGTCAGTTTCTTAATTTCATTCTCAAAGATTAAGCGTTCTTCTTCAAACTCTTTTTCTGAATCAGTTCGCTGGCCAGATAATTCTTTAAAAAATCCTACATTCTTTTGTTCTATGGCCTTTTTCTCTTTAGCGAACTTTTCTCTTTCTAAAATCAGAACTTTCTCAAAATCTGAGATTTGTTGAGAAAATTTTAAGCATTTAAGCTCCACCGACTTCTTTTCTTCATAGCACTTCTTGGAAAAGTCTGAGAACTTCTTGGAAAAAAATTTCTTTTCACTTTCAAACTCAGCTTTATTTGCAACAAGTTGTTTTTCCAAATCAGATAAATTCTTTTTAAGCTCAGAATTCTCAGATTCCAATTTCTGAATCTTCTCATCAGTCAGCCCAGAAGATCTTTTCAGAAGATCTTCATTGAGAATCTTTAGTGCACTGAGTTCTTCTTTCAAAGATATAGTTTCAGCATAGTATTCTCTTGTCTTTTGAGAATAAAAATCAACTTCATGACCCAGATTAATCTTCTCTAATTCCACCTTTCTGATCTTTTCTTCAAGATCTGAAATAAATCCCATGATTAAAGAGTAATCAGCTTACAGTGAATGATCGTTCCAAACTAATGTATCAGAAAATCAAAAATCAGATCAAATTGAAATCTTAAAAAAAAATATTTCGTGAAAATTAAAATTTGAACAATAATTGTTATTTCGCAGTGTAAAAAAAAATATTTCCATAGATGACCAAAAAAAATTTCCAGACTTATTTTTTTTTTTTAGACAGGGAAACCGCAAAGTGGAGCTTTGCGAGTGAAGACAGAAACGTAAACTAAGATTTGCGGGTACAGAGAGAAACGCAAAGTGAAGCTTTGCGGGTCTAAATACAAACGCAAAGTGAAGCTTTGCGGGTCTAACTACAAACGCAAAGTGAACTTTGCGCGTGTAGTAAGATCCGAGAACCTGACTTTGCATGTGTCACTTGAGATACACAATGAGCTTTGCGGTTTCAACTTGAACCGAAAACCTGAAATTTATGTAAAATTTATGAATGACCCGCAAAATAACATGAATGACACGCAAAGTTTTATGAAGGACAAAGTTTTATGAAGGACATGCAAACCGTGATGAAAGAAACGCAAAGTCGAGTTCTTGACAGATTCAAACTTAAATCGATCGAAACCTGCACAATTGATCTCAAGAACCTGTTAGCATCATCGAAAAACAGTTCCAAACACACAAACACAATCAATTTTCGATTAAAACAACAAATCAAAGGAATTCGATCAAGAACAGAGTTTGAACTCGATATTTCCAGAAAACTCAAATTTCGAAAATTGATATCGAAATTGATAGAATTATGAAATGTAATCAGAACAAGAATCAATCCAACATATAAAACAAATCCAATGAATCCATTTTCTTGCATCAAAAACGATTTTTCACATGAAATTTGGATGAACAGTACCCAAACTCATGTTATTGAAAAATTTCGAAATTTTCAAATTTTCGATTTTAAAACTTCATATTTCAATTCAAATCATGATCAAATCTTTCCTGAAAAGTTTGGTTAAGCTTTGATACCAATTGTTAATCATTAAATCCCAATCTATCAAGCTAATTACTCAAGATATCATCATTAAGATCAAGAACTAGAGAGAGAAAGTCTAGAGAGAGAAAGTAGATCTTGAATTACACCCTCTAGAAATACAATATGCTTAGACTAGTTCGTTATAACAAGATTAGAAAGGAAAACCTATTTATACCACACACCTAAAACAAGACTTAATGACAAAGTAAACTAAACTAGCTTTGACTTTAACAACACAAAGACTATGTTGACTTTTACAACTTTGACTTTCTATATTAAATCTTGGATACAATATTTAGACTTAACACAACTCATTGAATCCCAGCCCTTGAGAGTCCATTTGAGTTTTTATTTTGTCAAAAACACTTTGTGCATTGACATAGCTTTTGATTCGAAGATTTTTTCTATCTAGAGATTAATGTAGTATTTCTCTTTCCTTTTGAAAAAATTTGGTTAAGGCAATAGAATTGAGCCTTTCATACTCAGATTTCTTTACTTCTTCTTCTTTTCCTTTTAAAACTTTCTCAATTTTTCTTATTTCTTCTGAAAATGATTTTTCTTTTTGCTTGTGAGTTTCTTCAAGTTTGGTTTTTCCAAGAAAAATTTCTTTCTTTTCTGATTCCATAAGATATTTTTCTCTTTTGAAAAAAATGAGCTCTTTTGTCACTTGCTCTCTTTTCTTTTTCTCTTCAAGAAACTTTTGCTCTAGATCTTGAAGTTCATTAATTAGTTTAAAAGCATCTATTTCAGAATCACTGTCAGAGGTGTAAAGAGAGTTTACCTTTTCAGAGTTGTCTTCTGATGCTCCATCCGTTTGATTTCCATCTGAAAAAGCCATACCACAGAGATTGGTAGGTTCTTCCTCGCCATCACTTGTTGAGTCTGATAGTCAGTCTTCCATTTCTGCTACAAGAACTCTTTCTTTTACGTTGTACTTGTATTTGTTCTTGTAGTAATCTTGATCTTTGACAAGTTTTCCTCTGCAGTTTGCAGAGAAATGGCCTATTTTTTCACATCTGAAACATCTTCCATCATTTTGATTTGTTGGAAGAGTGGCAGTACTTGTCTCTGGCTTCTGTTCTTGAGGTTTGAAATATCTCTGTGGCTGTGGATACCTTGGTTGAAATGATTGTTGAGGTCTTGATTGTTGAGTTGCATCATTGTTGTTGAAGTTTGTACCTTTTTGATCAATATATGGAGTGAATCTGGGTTCTTGCTGAAATCTGACACCATCTTGTTGAAATCTTCTTTCAGGATTTCTTCTTTCTTCATTCTCTCTCCTTAAAATACTTTCTTCCCAAATTTCTTGTTAAATTGATGAGTGATTAATGCAAGAGATTTGGCGAAGGCATTGATATCATCTTCTGAGTCTGAATCTGAATGATTTTCTTCTGCCATTAGGACCTTTTTGGATCTTCTTTTTGTTTCCAAACTTTTTTGTGACTCTTCACAGTTGTTTTCTTTCGAAATTTGTTTTGAAACAAGTGCAAGGGGTCCACCTAAAGACAGTTTTGATTTTTGCTTCATAACTTCCTTTTCATGTGCAATAAGAGTGCCATAAATGTCAGTTAATGACCATGACTCAAGATATTGATTGGCTTGTATAGACATAGACACTTGTGACCATTCTTCATTTAAGCTTTTCAAGAAAAGAACGTTGTTTTCCTATTTTTTCTTATCACTCCAAACTTTCTACATTTGTTGATAAGAATGTTGATGAGTAAGTTTGGTGTAATATTTCTTCTGGTAGAGCATGAAAATCATGATATTCATTGATGCATAGATTTCTTCTATTTTTCTGGGTTTGTAGCCCTCCTTCAAGTTGATTTAACAACTGATTCCATATCTCTTTTGCAGTTTTACAAGAATCAAGTTCTTGAAAGATATCATTGGGAATGGCCATTATCAGTAATCTAACAACTTTTGAGTCATTATCCATCATATTAGTTTCTTCATCGGTGAAGTTTGTGGTTTTCTTTTCATAATATGCAGGGATCTCAGCAGTATCTGCTGTTGCAGGAACTCTTGGAACCAACACCATTGGAATGTGAGGTCCAACGTTCACTGATCTAAAGATATCCTTGTCCATACCTTCTAAGAAATTTACCATCCTTATCTTCCATTGGGGATATTCATCCCTTAAAAGTGTAGGAGATTTTGTTAAAGACCCAGCTGTATAAATGGCACTTATGCTTGAGTTTGCCATTTTTGAAGAAAAATATGAAGATTTGAAGAACATATGCTTTTTGTATTGAACAATGAATTACTATCAAATCTTGAGCATATGGTGTTCTTTAATAAACCAGGGTTATTTGAACATGCACAAATATTGAAAGTTAGAATCAATGAGATGTAAATCTATCCGAGTATGCAGATGCGATCTTTCTTTGTTTAGAAAACAAAGGAGGTCTCATACCAATTGTTGGATCCCAGATTTAATCTCACAACAATGATATAAACAATAAGTGTAATAACAGCGGAAGCAGTATAGTTTAATATCAAAGGAGATTCAAATATCACAGTTCATAAAGCAAAACAGATAAACAAGATATTCTTTGAATAAAATATTCAACTTATATTATCAGTTATAAGACTTCTTAAGCACACTTTGAACAATAAGGTGATGGTCCTATTTATAGGACCATAAAGTAAATAGTGTACTTATCTGACAAATAGAAGTATGCTTGAACAGTATCTTACCTAAGAGGTAAGATCAAGACATGCTTGAACAGTGACTTACTCTAGAAAGTAAATCTTATCACAAGGTGACGTGTCATCTGTTCTTCTTTGTCAAGAAATTCAGAGTGAACATCTTCAGAGCTCTGAAGTAAGATCTATGATGAGGGTCTCTCTGATGTCTTTGTGAGACTGTCTCTGAACTGACTTCAGAGACAGACATACTTTCTTCAGACTGACTCTGAACTGACTTCAGAGACAGACTTGTTGATGTCCCTTGAAAGTCTTTAGATAAATACTTAGTTATTTTCAATACTTTCATTGGTTCAGATTTGGGGTTAACAATAACTCTTAACTACAACCCATAAAACACATAGTACTATCATTTTATGCATAGATTTAAAAAAACTCTTAATTTACAACTTTTGAGGCATAGGATACAAGTTATTGTAGCATCAAGTTTTATCCTCCATACCACTACCACCAAATGGAAAAGTAGTAAACTTTCTTTCTTACTGAAATGTTTCTTTCCTACTCTTTTCTCGGCTTTCTCTTTTCTGGTCTTCCCGATGTACAAAGAATTTGGTGACTTTAATAGTTTCCTTTCTAAGAGTCAGACTTTTTTTCAACCTTCTTCCAACTTCAACGTGAAATACGTTCACCATGAACACCCAATTTCAAATTCAAAATTTGAAAATCAGGGTTTATCTCTTCAAAGAACAATGCTACTGCTCCTGCTTGAAACTTCATAAGTTCTTAAATCTTCTCTCCCCTTCTTGAAGAAAAATAAGGCGATGATGAGTTATGGATGTGTGGTTCTGATTTGGAATCACATGTACGATCCAAATAATGATACACAAATGAATCAGGTATGTATGATTCAATAAAACCCTGCTTTTTGATATGTCATCCCTTCTAGGAGTTAAAAATGGTGGAACATCTTCTCCTAAGAGTTTACAAAGATTGGTGAAGTATGAGTAGATTATTGTAGTATTTGTAGTAGAAGTGTTCGATGAAATGTCTGAATGAATCTATGTTTTAATCTTAGCAGATACTGCTTCTACTTCTCTCAAATAAGCAAAATATGGCAACGCTTTCACCCATTGCATTATTGAATCTATGCCAATTTTGAAGTTCAAAAGTAACTTAATGTGATTTTTTAGGTTTTTTAAATCGCAGCAGTGATGTTGATTTGATGAATCTATATTCTACAGTGAAGCATGTAATAAAGATGTAGTTGTGGCTTTGATTAGCCTGCACGATTGTGGTCTTGATGCCAAAATCAAGATGAACTTAGGTATGATCTCAGTTTTCTGTTTGTTTTTGTGTTTGTTTATAATGTATGAATTTTTGTGCATGAAGAAGCCATCAATAGGAAAGGAGCAATCTGCAAAGAGAGCGAAGAGAAGAAACATAAAGGTCCAAGCAAACCTAAAAAACTACCAACTGCATTCTTTCTCTTCATGTAATGCCATGCTTTTTATTCAAATCATGACCATGGTTATTTATGCTATTTACATGTGATTGATGGGAATAATTACTTGTTTTGGTGTAGGGAGGAATTTAGGATAACATTCAAGGCATCAAACCCAGATAACAAGAAAGTTTTTGTGGTAGTTTTTGTACCTTAAATCCGTTTGACTGCAAATTAAACCAGTTGTAGCTTCTTAGGTTGTTCAAAAACTTTTTTGTTTCTTATTTGTTCTTCCTCACATCTAGATTACGAAGGAAGGAGGTGAGACATTGTAAATGTAAGATTCCCAAATTCCAAGCAATTCAAACAATCTAAATCAATATTTGACAATTATGTTCTTAGAGAGAGAGTATGTAGAGAGAGAAAATCAACTAGTCATATATCTCACAATATTTTTAATTACAAGTATTAGCCCCCACTATGTTACAAACACACAAGACATTATATACCAAGATCACTTACAATGTAAACTACATGTTGACTTATCTAGACTTTGACTTAGATTGATCTTACATAACTTTGACTTTTCTACATTAAATCTTGGATACAACAAAATACACTAACAATCTCCCCCTTTGTATTCAGGATTTTAAAAAAAATTGATAGTAGTCTTCAGCTCTTGATTCTTCAGACTTTATCTTTTATAGTCTTGAACTTTGAAGCTCTGACAATCTTCAGTCTTTCAACCTTTGAAGAATCTTGAAAAGTCTTTAGCATTTGCTTTAGTAAAGTCATCAAGTCACCAAGTCTTGAACAAGAATTTAAAAACTCTAAACATTCTTGAACTTTGCAACTTTGAATTATTGATTGAGGAATCTTTCAATGCTTATATTTTCTTCACTGTAATCTCTGAACTATCTTTGAAAAAACAAACTTTCACGAATCTTCTTTAGAATCTTCTTGGTCAAAACTTTCATCTGACTTGAGATTTCAGAATTATCTTCACCATTTTCTTCAGAAAATCTCTTCATTTTTGAATTTTTCAGATCATCTTTGAAATTGAATCATTTAAAATTTCTCACCCTTTTTAATGATTGTGAGTATCATGATCATCAAAACTTCTTCAATTTCATCACTTTCTTTGAATCTCCCCCTTTATGATGAGTTGTGAGCAGCAAAATCATCAAAACCTTTTTCAAGTCATCAATGTCTTTGATTATTTATCTCCCCCTTTGTGATAATATAACAATCTCCGCCCTTTTTGATCTGTGTATCCGTCAATTCATGAAATGTATATATCTGAATCTTTTCAAATTCAGATATAATAAACGTGGTAACCCTGAATCAACAAATGATACAGTTAGAATGCCTGTAAGTAGCACAGATCCACTTTGTACAACGGATGTACATTGGAAATGAGTTTTTGTGATGTTCACTCCCCCAGGGCTTCCATTCAATCATCGAAAAACCACAAAGGAATTTTCTATGAATGTTATGACAAGAAAACTCATTCCTTGTGTGTACGTGCAAGTGTAAGAAATGATTGAAGCTACTTAAGCTTGAACATGTTCAAATTGTGTAAACTGTTGAGACAACAACAAGTTTTACACGGATTCAATGTGCATGAAAGAGGTGCGAAGGTGGGGCAACTGTCCTTCTATTCCAATATCTAAATCTTTCGAGTGAAGATTAGATAGCATATGTGTTGCGTCCCCAAAGAAAATGAAACATTTCTTTGTTAAGAAAGAACGAGTGGTTGGTGGGGTTAATGCAAGAGTTGGCATGGGCTCAATGCTTATTTCAATGATGGTCACCAAAGAATGTGAACCAATCAGTTGATGTGGTTGCCCGACTCAGAAAGTGGTTGGTGCAGAGTTTTGATATTCTTTTAACTCTGATCTCACACCCTCTTTCTTTTTAACATTTAAGCTCACTTCTAACCAAACTCTCATTTACATTTTTCCGCTCCACACACTGAGAAAAACTCAATCGGACGCGTCATCTCCCCCACTCTTTGATTTAAAACCCCTCACCCCTCAATCACTCTAGGATAACTTCCTGGGTAGGAAACACTGGTTTACGTGAATCCATGGAAGTTTTGTTTAAGCTCTCACACTGATCCCATGTATTTTTTCCTAAAAAGAATAGTTGCTCAATAATTTAACTTGAACAGATAATCACAAATATGATAACAATGTCAAAATGTATGCTCATCAAAGATATAAATGAAGTTTGAGCATTTGAACTTTGAAGATCTCTCAAAACAAGGATATTAAATGAACGAAATGAAATCAACATAATTGTTTTGAGAATCTGACATTGTATCAATCAGATCAAAGATCATGAGTATGGACATGAAATGGTTGGGGTATCAAAGAACTTGATAGTTGTTTATATGGACAAATATAAACAATTTAGCAACGAACGAACAAAGAGTGAAATGATGATTGATGCTCAACAAATTGAATTACAAACGAGGGTATTACCATCGAAAATTTGTTTTTTTATGAGACATGGTAATAACAAATTCAAATGAAGTACTGAACCGGTGTGTATGAATACTTGACAGTATATAGACAAGATAATACACAAGTATTGATCTTTGGAAACACACGGTCAGTTAAACATTAAGCTCAATTATGAAAAACATTTAAAATCACACTTCTAAATTCATGAAATCTTTTAAGGATCAGAAGTGGTTTGAACATTTCAGAAAACATTTTTCATGTTTGAAAGTTGTTCTTCTTTGAAACAATCAGAGATCTAGATCAAAAGATGCTTACAATTTAGCTCCCCCTCAAATCATGATAAAATGATTTATATTCTGATAAGCTCCCCTGGATATTTTCAAAATATCCTTATCTTTAAACATTAAAGACCGAGTCCTAGACTGTTTTATCTAGAAGTCATAGCCATTTAACCTTAAAGTCCGGGTCTTTAACTGAATTATTCAAGAGACAATGTTCTTGCTCCACCTTAAACCTTGGGTGCCTGCAACACAGATTTAGCTTTTGGTACCCACTGGTATTTGGGTCCTGATGTGTTAGTTGCAGTTCTTTTGGGGGTAACATAATATGCCCCATACCAGTAATTGACAAAATTATTACTTACAAAGTCATTTGCTCCACAGTAAGAACAACAAATTTTCTTTTGAGAAAATCTTGATCAAATGATTAATAGAATAAAACATACCATGTTTACCAAAAGATTTACCTTTGTGTGCACTGTTCTTTTTGGCATTGGATGTGGATGCAGATGCTTTGTCATTCTTCTGCTCATCAGGAGAAACCTTCACTCTCCAGACCATCTGTCCTTTCTTTGAATGCTTTTCAAGAGATTTGACATAGAAGCTCACTGAACTATCAACAGCCTTGTCATAAAATAGATTAGATGAACGAATCTGATTTGATTTGATAATGTTTGGTTTGACACTTTTCTTTTTGAAAACATTTTTCTCATGAATGGAACTTGAAGCAATGTTGAAAGAACAAACTGATTCTGTTGAATTGTCAAGAGGTGATTGATTAATCACATAAGCAGAAATTTTATCTGACAATTCAACGTTTGCAACTTCTAAGTCCTTTATCTTTTTGAATAGAATGTTTCTTTCATCAGAAATAGTATCAAACTTTTTCTTCAAATCAGATCTTGCCAACTGTTCTATAAGAATGTTTGATGATAGAACAATTATCTTGGATGTGAGCTCAGATATTTCGTTTTCAAAAATTTGACGCTCTTGCTCAAAATCTTTTTCCAAGTTCTTGTTCTTTTCAGAAATATCTTTCAAAATCCAAACATTTCTCTTTTCAGCATTTTTCTTTTCAACATCATAAGACTTTTTCTTCTCTTGAAAAGATTTTCTTTCTTTTTCAAGTAAGTCTTGCAATGTAGAAATCTGTTTGGGAAGTTCAATTGTTTTGTCTTCAAGAACTTTTCTCTCTTTAGCAAACGTGTCTCTTTCTGTAATTAAGATTTTTTCAAACTCAAACACTTGCTTCGAGAGTTTCAAACATCTTAACTCCAAATCTTTCTTCTCTTGGATAACTTTCTTTGAAAAGTCAGACAACTTTTGAGTAGAATATTTCTCCAGATTTGCTTTTTCATTATCTGCTTGGAGGTTTTTTATCAGATCAACATTCTTTGTCTCCAAAGCATATATCTTTTCTTCAAAAGCCTTAAACTTTTGTTGAAGATCAACTGATTCAGCTTGTTGTTCCGATGATTTTTGTTCAGTTGTCTTCAGTTGACTTTGAAGATTTATTATCTTTCTCTCTTTTTGCATGATTATTTTCTCTTTAACCTCTATAATTTTTTCTTTCATTCCAATATCTTGCTCTTTCTCTTTAATCTCTTTCTCTCTTACCTTGATGATACCTGTAAAATCAGATTGAGAATCATTAGTACATTTTGCACATTCAGGAGTTTTATCAGAATTTAACAATTTAGATTTAAACTCCTGAATCTGATTAAGAAGCTTTGAATTTTGAATCTTCAGTTTATTCCGTTCAGCTTCTATGGCATTATCTCAGGCATATACATGATAGCACAATCTCTCCCTGATAAAACATTAGGCATCTTGATATCTGAAAAATTTTACTTCAAAATGATCGTCAAAAATCAGAAAATTATGATCACTATCAAAAATATGTTCCCCCTTCGCAAACTTAGCACGAGGGTCCCTAGAGAAAATTTTGAAATGAATGTATGCTTGAAATGATCGTTCCCAAAATATTCAGATAAAAATTTGACTTGAAAATCAAACTTGAAAAACACTTGAAATTTTTTTTTCTAAGGCACAAACTCGCAGATCACATAAACTCGCAAAACACTTGAAACTCGCAGAATACTGTTCAATGCAATTCTCGCTAAACGCTTTATGCGCGTTTGTAGAACTCGCACATAACTGTTAGCGCGTTTTGAGAAACTCGCAGATAATGATGTGCATGAAGTAGCTTCTCGCATAACACTTTCTACGCGTTTTGGTTCCTTTGCGCGTTTTGATGCCTTTGCGCGTTCTATACTTAGAATAATTTTGAAAATCCACTTTGCGCAAAATGCAAACTCTCTAACCAATAAGAACTCGCAGATCACAAATCAAACTCTCAAAGCTTGTCGTGCGCGTTTAGACTTCTCGCAGAACACAGTTTGCGCGTTTTGGATACGAACTCGCAGAAAACAAGAAAAATATCACAAATCTTATTTGTGTGTGTTCTTCATTGTTTGCGCGTTTAGTGACGTGCGTGTTCTTTACTTTGAAGCTTGCGTGAAGTTTGAATCTAGAATGTTCTTCACTTGAACATACGGATTCAATCCAAAATTCGTAAAACCTGCAATCACGGCTCCAAAATGCACTATGATGATTTTTCTCTACAAACTGACTGATTGAGATCTCCATACACAGTTGTTGGTCCCAAATAGCAGTAAGTAAATAAGAAAAGTATTGTAGAAGGGGGGTTGAATACAATACACACAGTTTTTTCACTTAATTTAATTCTTATTGATTTGAAATCAAGAATTACACATAGAAAACTTGTGATTGTTGCGGAAGAGAATAGATGAAATCTATTCAAACAATCTTACACAAAGATAATGAAGAACAATTGTAAAACACTTAGAAAACAAAAAGAACTTCGTAGACAGAAAAAGCCAGTACACTTAGAGAGCTTGAATGCTTGAGACCTGGTTATCTTGCATGTTTAACCATCCTCCATATTTATAGTGCCTCATGCATTAAATGCATGGGACACCTGTTGAGCCAGGGATGGACACAGGTCTTCAGCAAGGTACAGGATGTGCCTTTTGTCTTGAGGTGTTTTGGCTTGAAGTGTTGACCTGCAGAGGATGGTGGAGACCTTTCCTTAAAAGAGTGTAAAATACAAAACATACTTTTTCTGATCTTCGGATGAGGTCCACGTCAATGCAAGATATCACAAATATACTTTGTCAGAAAAGTACAATGTGTTGGACAAATCTTCAGGCCTTGAAGATTAAGAAGTCTTCGGTTGCCGAAGAGATCTTCGGTTGCCGAAGAGATCTTCGGCTCCTGAAGAGTGAGAGGTCTTCGGCTCCTGAAGAGTGAGAGGTCTTCGGCTACTGAAGACTGAGACCGGCACCATCCTGGCCAATGGTGTTGATCAAGTAGGCATACTTGGCTTTAGGCTGGGGAGTCTATCTTCAATCCTCTTTGAGATATATTCTCCTTCTTTGTTTTTTTCGGATGATCTTCGACTTCACCGAACATTTGTATGGAAACCAAGCTGCTAAAAGAACCTCAAAATATTCTAAGTATGATGATACAAAATGGAAGATCGGGAGGTCATCTTCAAATCTTCAGATGACCCAACAATCTCCCCCTATTTGAGGATGACATTCATACTAAAGAATAAAACTAAGAGTACACTGAATAATTCATTTTGACCCATATTTACTCTTTTTGGGTTCTTTTCACATAGACCATTTTTTTTGGGTATATCTGAAATTTACAAATGAATGAAAAAATATAGCTTTACAAACGAATAAAGAATGACAAAGCAAATAAATATATACAAAGATAAGAAGACAGTAGCCGGAATTGTTTGAACTTGAGTGGTTGGATGCTCCCCCTCAATTCATACTCCCCCTCAACTAATGTAAGGTGGTTTTGATCACACAGTCCATAGCAAAATTAGTTTCAACAGAGTTTAAGCTTGAGTGGTAAGTTGATCCCCCTCAACTCATACTCCCCCTCAACTAATTCACGGCGTCGGAAAGTAAGAAGTCAGAAAGTTTTCGGGATTCTCCGAACCTGCTCCTAGAAAGGCAGATTCATCCTTGGATCGTGCAGAATCATCGGGACTGAGAATCCCGGGTGATAGGTTGTGAGGTGGAGAAGAAGCACCTTGGATTGGGGAGGTGTCCAAGTAATTCTTATCAACCAAGGAAAAGGTTGATGAGGTAATAATAGGGGTCCCTAATTGTACAATTGTATCCTTTTTTGAGGATACAAAGGAGGTGGCTTTGGGTTGAGCAGAGTCCCCGGGCCTAGATGGGAAAACTTCAACACCTGCCAATTGTGGAGAATCGGTGGGTGGAGTTTGTGGCTTGGCCCTTTAAACCTTCATCGGCCTCTTGAGAGGAGAGGGAGGGGAAGAAGGTGAGTGCCTCCGCTTTGAAGAGAGATATGTGACCAGGGTAATAACCGAAGGTTCTTTTGGTCGTATGGTCATCGAAACAAGTGCGGAGGTGTCGAAAGCCTTTGAAGATTTTTTTTTTGCTAGTCGACTTCACTTGAGACGGGGCAGATGGGGTCACTACAGATGAGGGAGTTTTGGACACCGGAGTGTTGCGAGCATCACCCCATTGTAGATCGGGAGAGTTTATGAAGAAAATCATACCTGAGCTGAGAGCTCGATTGGTGGATAGAGAGCCTTTGTTGAGAGAGGTCTTCTAACTTTCTAAGTGTTGGTAGGAAAGTCATCACCAAATCAATTTGTGACACAACAATTTTTCTCCCCCTATTTGATGATGACACCAACACATAGAAAAAAATGATACCGACACTTAGAAAAATTATAAGACACGAAGAACTCATAAATTCAGTGGCCCATTTGTTTTTTGTTTTTTTTTGCTTGGGCTCTTTTCTTCTTTTTTTTTGTTTTTTTTTTTGGCTCTTTTTTTTTAACAGGAAAGAAAAAAAAGAGAAGGAGGGAAAGAAAGTGGTAGGTAAAAAAGATGAGATATATGGGGGAGAGAGAAGATATGGAAAAAATTCTGGAAGGATTTGGAGGAAAGGTGAAAGGGTAGGAGGTGTAAAAAAAAGGAGAAAGGATGGGATGGGGAGTAAGGGGGGAAAGGAAGTCTTGGGAAGTGAAAGGTGGTAAGGGAGGAAAATGACAGAAAAAATGGTAAGGGGGAGGGTGGGATCGGCCAAAGAGATGAAGAGAAGGGAAGAGGGAGAGATTCGGTGGGTGGGTGATAGAGAGAGCCGAAAGTGAGAGATAGAGAGGGTTCGGTGAGGGTGGGTAAGAGATGGACCGAAGGGGGTGTTTGGTGTGGGGATGAAAAGGAACCGAAAAAAATGTTAAGGGGAGGGGGGTTCGGTGGAGTGATAAGGGGGGTGGTGGGGGTTCGGTGGGCAAGGGGAGAGGGAGAGAGATTTTCGGTGGGAGAGGGGAGGGAGGAGAGAGAGAGATATGGTAGAGAGAGAGAGAGCTAAGGGAGAGGGTGAGGGAAGAGAGATTTTTGGTGGGAGAGGGGAGGGAGGAGAGAGAGAGATATGGTAGAGAGAGAGCTAAGGGAGAGGGGGAGGGAAGAGAGATTTTCGGTGGGAGAGGGGAGGGAGGAGAGAGAGATATGGTAGAGAGAGAGAGCTACCGAAAGAAAGAGAGAGAAAAAAAACATTTTTTTTATTTTTTTCTCTTTTTTTTATTTCGTTTCCTTTTTTTTTTTTGATTTTCTTGATTGTCTTTTTTTTGTTTTTGTTTTTTTTTTTAAGAAAAGAAAAAAAAATTACATCTCGGCATTTAACATATCGAGTTCTCCGATGAGAAACTTGAACCGAGCTTCGTCAAGAGGCTTGGTGAAGAGATCCGCCAGTTGGAGGTCGGTAGGGATGAAGTGAAGTTCGATGTCACCTTTGGAGATGTGATCCCGGATGAAATGATACCGGATGTCGATGTGCTTGGAACGAGAGTGCGGCATCGGATTGTTTGCGATGGAGATCGCACTTGAGTTGTCACACATAATCGGGATATGAGAGTACAACTGATTGTAGTCTCTAAGTTGGTTCTTCATCCAAAGGATTTGAGCACAGCAACTTCCAACAGCTACATACTCAGCCTCAGCAGTAGATGTGGAGACTGAGTTCTGCTTCTTGCTGGACAAACTAACAAGCTTGCCACCAAGGAGTTGACAGCTGCCAGTGGTGCTCTTCCAATCAATCTTAGAGCCTGTAAAATCAGAATCTGAATACCCCATTAGATCAAAACCTGAGTCTTTGGGGTACCAAAGACCCAGATTCATGGTACCTTTCAGATACCGAAAAATGCGTTTAACCACAGCCAAATGAGATTCTTTCGGATTGGCTTGGTAACACGCACACAGGCAAGTAGCAAACATAATGTCCGGTCTACTAGCAGTAAGATAGAGAAGGGAGTCGATCATGCCTCGGTAGCTGGTGATATCCACAGATACACCATCCGGATCAACATGGAGTTTCAAAGGTGGTGCCATGGGAGTTTTCATGGGGGAGGAGTTTTCAAAATTGAACTTCTTCAGAAGGTCACGAATGTATTTACTTTGATTTATAAATATTCCTTCTGAAGAGGAGGTTCAAGGTCATATTTCCCGAAGCCTAGTCCAGATTTGTCATCACAAGATATCTGATCCTGAAAAATCTTTTCTAAGTTCTTGGAGGAACTTGTCCACTTATTCACAATTTCTTGCTCCTTTTTGAATCTTTTCAAAAGTTTATTTTTCTCTTTAGCAAGAGTAAAATTTATAGTTTTCAAATCTTCAAGCTCAGCCTTGATTTTGTCAAAGTGTTTTAGTTGAGAAAGACAGATTTGCAACTGAGAAGAAAGAGATTTTATCTGAGCATTTGCCTTCTTCTTTGCATCCTTGGCTTCATAGAAGTCAATGGTCAAAGAGTCAAAGGCTTCAATTTTCTCACCATCAGAGAGAGAGAAAAATGGATGTACCTGAGTGGATGAGGTAGAGCACTCAGTAGACACAAGAGACATGGAGGTGGAAGAGGTTTCACCGTCATCAACATCATCTATTTTAGCTATAAAGCAAAGGTTGGCCATTTCCTTGTCACTTTCGGAAGTTGGTTCATCTGCCCAATCATGAGATTCGGCAAGAAGACCTTTTCCTTTATTGGCTAGAAGAGCATTCCTTTCCTTCTCTCTCTTGTATTTTGCCTTGTACTTTTCAGCACGGTCAGAGTTTTAAGGAACATAAGTGCTTGACTTTTGAAAAAGGGGTTGGTAGGAATCAGACTTGGTTCTGACAGACCTAGAGGATGTACGGTTAGAGGAGGGCAGTCTAGACTTATCAGAGGACCTGCTTCTGCATTCAGAAGCAAAGTGTCCCTTCCTCCCACACCTGTAACATTCCTCATTTGATTTGTCAGAGGAAGCATTTTTAGAAAGAGTAGAGGAGGGTTTTCTAGAAAACCTGGATTTTCCAGAAGAGAAGAAAGGTTTGCCTTTTGAAAAGCCTGCCAGCATGGCAACACCATCTGACAGTTGAGCCACAGAGGTCTCCTCTCCTTCATCATCAGCCTCACTGAGATAGGCTTCTGAAGGGTCATTGGGGTCCTCTTGACTATTGTTGTCAGAATCAGAGGGATAGGTGATCCTAGGGACACACACAATAATTTTGGAAGTTTCATCGACAAGAGCTAGAGAAGAGCCTTTGATGTCTTTTGTAATTGACTTCCTAAGCAGTTTAGTCTGCTCATAGTTGAAGAGAGTTTCATACAAGGCAGTGAGAGGCATGAAATCAAGATTCTTGGTAGACTTGATACAAGTACATATATTTTCCCAAAACTCAACAAGACAGTCCATAAACTTGCACAAGACTTCCTCATTATCATAGATGCGACCCACAAGTTTAAGATCGTTGAGAAGACTGTTAAAGCGATTGTAGTAGTCTGAGAGAGACTCACCCTTCTCATGAGAAAAGAGTTCATACTTTCTTACAAGAGCAATCTTTTTGCTCTTTTTCACCTCAGACGTGCCTTCATAAAGAACACACAGAGTGGAGCACATTTCTTTTGCAGTAGAAAGGTTAACAAGAGAATGGTAGACCTCATCAGGCAGAGAGAGGGCAATGATGGCTCTGACTTTAGTATCAAGAGCTATAAGACGTCTGTCTTCATCATTGTATTTACTGGGGTCCTTTACAATGTATCTCCCAGTAGCTGGAGTTCTTTCTTCCTCAGAAGAGTCCTCATCAGCTTTTTACCTTATCTGCATTGTAACGGTCCCAAACTCTAGGAATAAAAGGACCTTCATGTAAGATAGTAGGATATCTGCTGTCAACTCCTTCTAAGAAGAATATCATACGACTTTTCCACAGGAAGAAGTTATTGGGGCTAAACTTTGGTGGTTTGGCTATAGAGCCATTGTCGTATGAAACAACAGTGGTGTTTTGAGAAGAAACATTGTTCAAAGAAGAAGAAGAAGAAGAAGAAGAAGAGGCTGCCATTGCGGATCTAGTTTATTGAGTTAAACTAAACCGCTCTGATACCACTTGTTGGTCCCAAATAGCAGTAAGTAAATAAGAAAAGTATTGTAGAAGGGGGGTTGAATACAATACACACAGTTTTTTCACTTAATTTAATTCTTATTGATTTGAAATAAAGAATTACACATAGAAAACTTGTGATTGTTGCGGAAGAGAATAGATGAAATCTATTCAAACAATATTACATAAAGAGAATGAAGAACAATTGTAAAACACTTAGAAAACAAAAAGAACTTCGTAGACAGAAAAAGCCAGTGCACTTAGAGAGCTTGAATGCTTGAGACCTGGTTATCTTGCATGTTGAACCATCCTCCATATTTATAGTGCCTCATGCATTAAATGCATGGGACACTTGTTGAGCAAGGAATGGACACAGGTCTTCAGCAAGGTACATGATGTACCTTTTATCTTGAGGTGTTTTGGCTTGAAGTGTTGACCTGCAGAGGATGGTGGAGACCTTTCCTTAAAAGAGTGTAAAATACAAAACATACTTTTTATGATCTTCGGATGAGGTCCACGTCAATGCAATATATCACAAATATACTTTGTCAGAAAAGTACAATGTGTTGGAGAAATCTTCAGGACTTGAAGATTAAGAAGTCTTCGGTTGCCGAAGAGATCTTCGGCTCCTGAAGAATGAGAGGTCTTCGGCTCCTGAAGAGTGAGAGGTCTTCGACTTCCGAAGATTGAGAAATCTTCGGCTTTCAAAGAGGTCTTCGGCTACTGAAGACTGAGATCGGCACCATCCTTGCCAATGGTGTTGATCAAGTAGGCATACTTGGCTTTAGGCTGGGGAGTCTATCTTCAATCCGCTTTGAGAGATATTCTCCTTCTTTGTTTTCTTCGGCTGATCTTCGACTTCACCGAACATTTGTATGGAAACCAAGCTGCTAAAAGAACCTCAAAATATTTTAAGTATGATGATACAAAATGGAAGATCGGGAGGTCATCTTCAAATCTTCAGATGACCCAACAACAGTTTTTGACATATTTTTCAAGAAAATTTCAAAAATCCAAAATTCAACTCGATTTTGTGATTAAATCGTGATCAAATTTGAACAAGAAAGATCCTATAACCCTTAACGATCACAGTGAACACATTTTCAAATCCACAAATCGATTAACAATGATGAATTTGATTGAACAATGCACTTTCAGAAAAACAGGTACGTGTTCTTCGATAAAATCAAAAATTCGATCTAATTCAAGTTATCTAATCCATCTGAATTGATTTTAGTTCGGCTCTGATACCAATTGTAAATGTAAGATTCCCAGATTCCAAGCAATTCCAACAATCTAAATCAAGATTTGACAATTACGTTCTTAAAGAGAGAGTATGTAGAGAGAGAAAACAACTAGTCATATATATCACAATATTTTCAATTACAAGTCTTAGCACCCACTATGTTACAAACACACAAGACATTATATACCAAGATCACTTACAATGTAAATTACATGTTGACTTATCTAGACTTTTACTTAGATTGACCTTACATAACTTTGACTTTTCTATATTAAATCTTGGATACAACAAAATACACTAACAGACATGGAGATCCATGATAGAGGAAGTGAGTAGCAAGTTTCATCCTTTTCTTTGTTCTTGTGTTTGATTTTATCTTTTATTTATGTTATCTAATAATAGGTTGTTTATTTTTCAAATTCATTGTTCTTGTGAAGTCTGTTTCCTGTTGTTCCTCATCTGGTGGTTGATGTTTTCCTGTGTTTATAGCAGAATTAGATGATACCTTCAAGATTGATTTTTGGTTTTTGGACGCTGATGTCAATAGAGACTTCCATGTTTTGGGTTAAAGTCATATTGGCTACGTCATATTCTTATTTTCTCAATTGGGGCTTAAGCTGTCATATGGTTAGGTTTTTATCACAAGTTGTTTGTGTGGTTCCTTATTGGGACCTTGAATTGTTGGATTGACCTTGTTATGTGTGAACGCCTCCCAATACAACACAACGATTCCCATTCCTAAAAAAACATGTTATGTCCTAATTGTCCTAATTATGATTATAAATCGATGATTTCTGCTCTCAAGAATGGCTCATGCTCTCTACTATAATCGTGGATTCCCATCTCTCGATTTTGATGGTGGTACTATCTTCATCTCTTTCTGCTCTTAGAATGGCTCGTCTGTTGTTTGTTTGTTTTGCATAAAGATATTTGGATATTGTTTTTCATGTTTCTTTTAATCTCTTTGTTCACCTTCATTGGTTCTACTAGATATACAGATCAACCTTAAAACAACTAAAGAATGGCGGTTCCTTCGATTGCTGGATGTTGCTGGATGGCTATTTGATCTTGATTTCTCTTTATGTCTCCATTGAAGTAGTCAAGTTCTTACAAGAAATGCTCATAAACAATGACCTTTAGCTGTTCGATGAAATGTTTGGGAAGTTGGTCTGGTCAGAGATGATTTTGTCAGAAATCTGGGACTGACCTATCGGTCGAATCTCGATTGAAGGAATTTCTTACGGGGGTGATGTAAATGAGATCGTTCGTGTTGCTTAACAACGAATGAATATCGGCATCGAGAGCTACCGTTTCAATCGAAATCATTAATTGATGAACAAAATGTGGTTTAGAGTAAATGAATTTTATGTTTATATTTGTAATCCTTATTTGGCTTCGATTAGTGTTCACCTCATACATCTTATTTTCCTCATGCAGTCGGATAATAGTTGGAAAATGTCTCTTCTTTACTTTGTCTTCTGTAGCATGAGTCATGGAGATCCATGATCATGAAGCTTATTCTCAAGTACTGTAGATTAACATCAAGAGGAGCTAAGGTCAGATGCTCTAGCCTAGCCATTTTGTTTGATATAAACCATTCATCATCTATACTGCTCTGTAATCATAAATTTTTGTTGCCTGCAAAAGGGTTATACAGATTTAGGGAAGACCAAACTTTGACTTGGGTTCTTGAATAACATTAGTTTAATAATTTGCGCTTTACGTTAGCAATTTTATAAATTTGAATCGTGATTGCCTTATTTTATTCGAATATCATGCTAGATGTGAATTTGGATATTATCCGGATTTGATTTAAATTTGTATCCTTTAAAAACGGTAATTCTATACTATCATTTACTTAGGTAAGATTTTAATCCACCGAAACGGTATCGTAGGCAACAATTTTGCCGGTATGCACTAACCGTGGTGAGAGTCTGACTCCTCACTTACCATGTAAGACTCTCGGTTCTTACCTTAGCTTTTACCGTGTAAGATCCTTGGTACTTGCCATATTCATCCAGTAAGGTAATGTGACTTAGGGGGCGTTTAGGATTGCTTATTTAAAACAACTTATGCTTATTTTCAAAAGTGCTTATCAACTTATTTAACGAGTTTCAAATAAGTCAGAATGGTTTAACTTATCAAAAACTCTTTATTAACGGTGTGGAAAAGCCATAAGCACTTTTTTTCCTAACCCAAACACTCAAAATGGCTTATTAGCGGTGTGGAAAAGCTATAAGTCAATAAGAAGTTTTAATAAGCAATCTCAAACACCCCCTTAGTAAGCCCTTAACTGGGTAAGCACTTTATAAACAACCCCTAGGTATATGTCAACTACATAGTTATCATTAAAGCTTCTTCTCTTTGCCTGAGAAAAGTATATTCTTAGGTTAGGTTGTTTATCTAGAAACCTTCGCCACATCTAGGTACTAATCAACTGCAAAAATTAATAAAAATCTTCTAGGACGTGTTAGAGCATTTGACCGACACTGCAACATGGTGTTGGAAAATTTCGAGAGATGTGTATAGAGATTAGTTTTCAATGTCGAATAGTTGATGATGTAAATCATGTATTTAATCTTCTTGATATAGGCATGGTTGTCACAATTCTCATTTATATTTTATGGATTATGTATTGAAAATAGGAAGATGCAAAAAAAGTTCTTTCAGGTAACAAAGACGGATTTATCAGCAAGATGTTTCAACCGGTTGATTATAGCATCATCATTCTTAGAAACACCAAGCAAGAGGCACTTATCTTGTGTTTTGAGTGAAATAAAAGAAAATAATTGGATCATTCTTATATATGTACTATGAAACTATGTAGTTCTTCATTTATTGAGATAAAAAAAATTGTAATTGTATATTTTATATTGGAGGTTTGAAACCTTATTGATTATGCATTACAAAAAGGTTCATTTTGTAAAAGAATGCACATGTTTATTTAAAGTACGAATATAAGGTAACTCAAGACTAAAGTTCAACAACAACATTCAGATTGTGAGGTAGTACTTGAATAATACTTTAAATATCAAGATATGAATTGTTTGTTATGAATAATACTTTGTTTAAAAGTGTCCTAAAAAGTTTGTTAAGACGCTCAAAAGTGTCCTATAAACTTATTACAACAGTTTTACATAGGACACACACATGTTTTGGTCATAAAACTTATGTATTATAAAGTAGTCTATTATGACACTTTGGGCATCCTATAAACCTGATTTTTTTTGTAGTGAACTCAACATGACAAGCTTGAACAATCCATTTATTTTTCATAGATATTTGCTACCCATAAACGTTAAATGGATCTTACATTGGCAGTCATAGTTGTAGAATTTGGATTGTTGATTGAATTGAAACAAGTTTCGCTTGTCAACATGTTGGCGAGATAATATTTTTGGCAAAAGTTCATCTATTTTCGTTTGAATATAACATGTTCTAATTCAAACCGAAGACAAAACATTTTCATTTGCCTTAGCTTTTGCTAGGACATCAATAAATTAAGCTAATGAACTAACAATTCCGAATGCAATCGTAATCAGTATGTTCGTGTATATTGATTCAATCTTTATATCCCGTCGCATTGTGCGGGTACACAACTAGTATAAATTAAAGGCAATATAATATCCTAATTATATAATATAATATAATATATATTAAGGGTGTGTTTGGTACAGAGAAATGATTGCAGAGAATGGAATTGCAGAGAAAGAGAATTGGTCTGGAGAATAGGAATTGACTCTCCTATTTTGTAGCACAGAGAATTCAGCAGAGAAATGTAACAGGGAATCATTTCTCTTGTTTGGGAGCACAGAGATTTCAACAAAGAATTATACCAACTTATCATTTGCATCCATAAATTAATAACTAATGCATAAATTAATAATTAAAATGCATAGTTTAATAATTAAAATGCATAAATTAATAATTAAAATGCATTAATTAAATCAAAAAGTAGTTCAACATCATTTCAACCAAAGTCATACCAAAACATAATTACTTCAACATAGTGAAACCAAAAAAAAAAAGTACTTCAAGTACTTCAACCATAAACAATTATCTCATGGAACCATCGGTATACGATTCTACCATGCCGAATCAACTAGCTCCGAAACAAACGGGGTCGGTTTTGGACGAAACTTTGCGTGATGCCTCGTGAACATAAAAAAACATGTTACCGTCAAAACCCGAGCCCGGGCCGGGGCCCGAGAAAATCCCGACCCCAAAACGAGATTTTTTTTTCGGATCATGTTTTTTTATGATCACGAGTCATCACGCAAAATTTCGTCCAAAACCGACCCCGTTTGAGCTGGAACCCATCAAAACCCGAGCCCGGGCCCCAGGAAAATCCTTACCCAAAAACGAGATTTTTTTTGGGATCATGTTTTTTTATGTTCACGAGGCATCATGCAAAGTTTCGTCCAAAACCGACCCCGTTTGGACCGGAACCCATCAAAACCCGAGCCCGGGCCGGGCCCCTGGAAAATCCCTACCCCAAAACGAGAATTTTTTTTCGGATCATGTTTTTTTATGTTCACGAGGCATCACACAAAATTTCGTTCAAAATCGACCACGTTTGGTTGGGTTACCATGGAACCCTCCGTGTCTTTTTTTCAATTCCTAGAGAATCCAAATTTTCAATTCCCACATTTTCTTTTCATTTTTGGGAGAAATAAAAGTAGAGAAATGAAATCATTTATTTCTCAGGTTTTCTTTTCTTTGACTTACCAAACAAGGGAATTAGGGTCCATTTCCATTTCTCTGCCTTCAAATCTCTGTACCAAACACACCCTAAAAGTAATATAGTATATTTATTAAATATATATATGTAATACATATATTTATGTATATTATATTACACACATATAGGCAGGTTCATACGAGAAAGTGATCAATTTACGAGAAGAAATGTGAGCCACATAACTTATTAACTAAAAAATATCATAAATAAAAAATAAAAATTAATTTTAGAAATTAGGATAATTACAATTTTGAATTAAATAAATCCTTAAAATCTCATTATATTTTTTAAATTAATTTATTTTTTAATTTTAATAAATTCATAATTTTTTTTTCTAGATACTGATACAAAAAATTCATAATTTTCATCAAATAAATTCACCATTTTTTTTCTCAATTTTTTGGATTTACGTTTTGAATCATATGTGTTTGACTTCGTTTCACATATGATCTATTATTATGTTTCACATATGATCCACTAGGTGAATTTTTGTATATATATCACATATGATAATATATGTCTGAATATAAGTGACGTATAATCACATTCGATAATATTTACATCACAGAAAAGATATATAAAATATAAATATACATAATCAAATATGATTAACTAAAATATATACAATTATCACATATGATAATATGATATGTATAAATATTCATATAATGATATCATATGATATTTGGTCAAAATTGTGACTTTTTTTTATTAAAAGTATATTTAGAAAATAAAAAATAATTTGTTTTTGAATAATTGAAATTAAAAAATAAATAAATTTAAAAAATATAATGAGAATTTTAAGGATTTATCCAATTTAAAATGATAATTATCTTAATTTCTAAAACTATTTTTTATTTTTCATTTATGCTATTTTTAATTAATAGATTATGTGGCCCATAAATCTTCTCGTCTTTTCGCAAATTAATTTGCTTCTCGCATGATCCTCCCTCTACACACACACACAGACACACACAGACATAGGGGTGAGCATAACCCGCCCAACCCGAAATATCCGACCCGACCCGACCCGAAAATAAGGCCTAAACCCTAAACCCGAACATCCGAACCCGAAGGTAACCGAACCGAATCCCAAATCGGATAATATAGGATCGGGTTGGGTACCCAAATCCCAACCCGACCCGACCCGAATATCCGAAAAATTAAATAAAGAAGTCTAAAAGGTATACTCGTTCCCATTTCCAAATCCCAAACACTGAACAGAACCAAACGAGGGTTTACGACTTACGTTTCAAAGTTCAAACGAGGGTTCGTTTTTCATCGATTCGATTCATCGATTCGATTTGATAATCGATTCATCGATTCGATTCATCGATTCGATTCATCGTCAGTGTTAAGACACAGTCTCATTGGATTCAAGATCATCCAAACTAAAGATCGCAATCTGAGGCTAAAGTCGGAACGTCGACTCTCGATATAAAAGTCTATGTCTATTTGTAATAAATGTCAATGTAATCAATGTATTTGTTTATTATTGTAAAAGTTAACTTAATATCTAGTATGTTAGATATTAGTTAACCTAGGTAACTTAGTTAGTTGTATATTAACTTAGTTAGACATAATATCTATTTGTTAGATATTATGTAGTTATATTAGTTTAATACTACAACTTGCTCTTGCAAGTTGTTAGGTAGATTAGATTTAGATAATATCTATTCTAGATATTATCTAAGTGTATCTCTCAATCTCAAAAACATCATATCATAGATCACACACAAAAACACACACATCAAGGTGTATTTGAGAGAAAACATAGAGAACACATCAAAAGCTTAATCGATCAACCTTGTAATCGTTTGATATATTCAATACAGGTTGGTAATCGTTATTGTGTCGTTGTTTCTAAACTTGTTATAAGTATTGTTGGACCGACAATTGGTATCAGAGCCTGATTAAGATCAAAACAAGTTTTATGAGAAAAACGACTCTGTATTCTTGAACAAAATTAGAAAAAGGAAACATAGAACTTTTCTTTGTAAAAACAGATTATCAACTTGCAGATTTGTTTACCAAGGCGTTAGATGAAAAGAGATTCAACTTTCTTATCTCTAAGCTTGGTATGCTAAATCTTAAGACATAATCAGTAGTTACCTATAAAAGTTCACTATTGTTTACTTTTTCCTCATATCTTTATGCTTAATTGTGAATGATATCTGTATTTCATATGTTAATGTTCATGATTCTAGGGGGAGTATGAGAAGAAACTCATACTTTGTCAATATTAATTTGAGGAGGAGCTCATAAGATTTCTGCACTTACGTTTTATGACAAATTTTTGTAATGCAAGATTTTAGGGGGAGCTCTTCACGTCAAAGGAGTTCGGACATGACTTCTGATTACTTCTGATCAGAGCTCTTCATGTAATCAATGTATTTGTTTATTATTGTAAAAGTTAACTTAATATCTAGTATGTTAGATATTAGTTAACTTAGGTAACTTAGTTAGTTATATATTAACTTAGTTAGACATAATATCTATTTGTTAGATATTATGTAGTTATATTAGTTTAATACTACAACTTGTTCTTGCAAGTTGTTAGGTAGATTAGATTTAGATAATATTTATTCTAGATATTATCTAAGTGTATCTCTCTCTCAATTAGATCATAGATAACACATACAAACACAAACTTAGAGGTGTATTTGAGAGAAAAACATAGAGAACACATCAAAAGCTTAATCGATCAACCTTGTAATCGTTTCTATATTCAATACAGGTTGGTAATCGTTATTGTGTTGTTATTCTATAAACTTGATAAGTATTGTTGGACCGACAATTGGTATCAGAGCCTGATTAAGATCAAAACAAGTTTTATGAGAAAAACGACTCTGTGTTCTTGAACAAAATTCGATTTTGTGATTTTAAGTGTTTTAGGTGTTAGAATCGATCAGAGTGTGATCGATTTACATGCTAGTTCGAATTGTTGCTATTTAATTTCACTTTAAAGCTTCTATCGAGTTCCAATCTGTGGATTATAAGTGAAAATAGTCGTCTGGAAAAACGTACTGTGCTATCAAATTTATTTCGAAAAAGAGTGTTTTAGAGAGATCAAGTGCTTACATTCTGTTCTAGAAGTAATTCTAGACATATTGGTAGAGTTTGGTGTTGCTAAATCGTTTCAGGAACAAGATTCATACGATTTTCAGAAGAACAGGACGAACACCCGCATTCCAGAGGTTGAATAACCCGCATTTCTCAACTTTGCGGGTCCAACTACATACGAATTTCTCTACTTTGCGTGTCTCAAGTGACCCGCATACCTCAAGTGTGCGTTCCTCACTAGACCCGCATTTCTTACTTTGCGGTTCCAACATAACCCGCAATCCTCAAAACTCGGGTCCTCAAGCACCCGCAATCCTCAAAACTCGGGTCCTCAAGCACCCGCAATCCTCAAAACTCAGGTCCTCAAGCACCCGAATTCCTCAAACTCGGGTCCCAAAGCACCCGCATTCCTCAACTTCTCGGTTCAAAGCTCAGTCACGCACACCTCGTTCCAACTCAGACCCGCATACCTCTGACCCGCATTTCCATACTTAGAATATTTTTTTTTTCTAAGAATTTTTCGAAACTGTAATAGGGTCTTTAATAGTCTGCCTAGGGGGACAAAATTTCTTGTGTGATCAAATTTTATCTGGACTAACGGTCAAAATCCAAGTTCTTTTTGCACATCAAATTAACACAGGATGACATCAAGCGAAGCTTCTTCAATATGTATGGATGAGAAACCACCTGTACTATTCAGAGGAGAGTATGAGCAGTGGAAAGATCAGTTCATAAATTTCTTTGAAAGACATGAAATGAAGGATTTAATTAGAAAATCTCTGAGGGAAGGAATAATGACAATTCCAACAAAACCTTATACTCATGTGAAGGAGAATGGAGAAAAAGTACCAGCTCAGCTTCAATTAAGACTTAATGCATACTCTGATGAGCAGAAAAAGAGACATGAAGCTGACCAATTAGCCCGATCTTTCCTATTGAATGGAATGACTGAAGAGATTTCAAAAGAGATTTTTCTCACATTAGATCACGATAGGGCTACAGGAAAGCTGATATGGGAACATATAGAGAAGTGTATGACAGGATCAAAAATGTCATGAAAAGTTAAAGATTTGGAAGCTGAGAATAATGCGCTAAAAAGAAAGATTTCTCATCTGGAAGCTCAAATGCAAAAGCAAGAGTCTGTTGAGAGCAATGAGAAGAAGTCCAAAGATTTGGAGAGTGCAAATGCTGAGCTTGAAAAGAAACTATCAGAGTTTAAAAAGAAAATTGCAGATCTTTCCAAGAAGAGTATTGAAGAGAAGAAGATACTCGAGCTTCAAAGTTTAATGCTTTCTCAAAAAGTTGAAGACTTTGAGAAAGTAATCATATTGGAAAGAGATCAGTTTGCCAAGGAGAGGAAGGCAAATGATCAGAAGGGTGCTAAGATGGGATTCGAAGAAGAAAGAAGCATCCTTGAAGCTGCTATTAAGAAGCTTACCGAGAAGCTATCTGAATTATCAAAGAGTGTACTGACAGAGAAGAAAAAGAAATCTGCATTTGAGAAGAAGATTGATCTCCTTATCAAAGAACGAGACAGTTATTCTTCAAAGGTAAAAGAGCTTCAAGATAATATTTCAAAGGCGGTGGTGGTGACTGAGCGAACGACTCCAGAGTCAAAAATTCACTCACCTAGAAATAATTCAGTTGGTTCTAACAAACCAGCCGCAAGCTCACATCAGAAAACTGCTCTTTTCAAAAGGTCAGTTAAATCTTCTAATCAGATTCATTCTACTAATCTTTTCTATGACAGGAATATAGATTGTTCAGGTACACATCAAAGAAGGAGAGGAAGCTTCCAGAAAGAAGAAGAACTGGTCTGGAACAGGAAACCAATTAAAGAAGAGCTGAAATGTAAAAACTCATGTGTACATACGCCGATTGCCAAGAAGAACAATGCGCTGAAAGGTAAACCTGATTTTGTTTACTCAAGAGATAAATTAATCAGTTTGTCAGGTAAGAAATTTTATTGTTCTTATTGTCGTACACATGATCCTGTTCACAAGACAAGTGACCATTACTGGTATGGTTCTTACTCAGTTACCCCCATACGAACTGCAACTAACACATATGGACCCAAATACCAGTGGGTACCAAAGAAAACTAAACCTGTGTTGCAGGCACCTATTGTCAAGGGGGAGTAGGAAAAATAATGGCTTCTAAGTACATCATCTTAGAACCCGTACTTCAACGAAGTATGACTTCTAAACACAACAATTTAGGACTCGCACTTCAAAGATCAAAAGACCTTACTCCGTGCTGAACATGAAGATTGTACTCAGATACTCCAAAGAGGAAATCAACCATCAAGGGGGAGTACATACTTTTCTGAAATTTTAAATGCATATCTTTTTCAATGATAAGTTTAAAATGCATAATTTCAGGGGGAGTAAAGGTGATGACTTCTGATTATTTCAGATCAGGACTCATACTTTAAACAGTTTTACTGCTTTTTGTCTTTTCAATATAAGTGAATAATTATTACTTTGACTTGACATTAGACTTTTGCAGAATTTTTGAGAGAAGCTTACAAGTTCATATTTCTATGACTTAAAGCTTAGCTTCATGAGATGGAAGATCGTACGTCAAGGTATAATTCTATATCTTCATCTCATATATGGTTGAAAGAAGGACAACTTTCAATCATAAGAAAACATTGTTTTTAATGTTCAAAACACTTCCCGATTTTTCATCACATATTATATTTTGGGAGTGTATTTAAAATGTTTTCATGATCTAAATTGTGCTTTAACTGAAATAGTTAAACCAATCTGAGCATCACGTGCATCTAGGAAAACAAGGAATCATTGTGCTAGGAAATAACACAACTTCTATGGAATCACCTTAACCAGTGATTTCTACCCAAGAAGTTAATCCTTAGTGATTGAGTGTGCAAATAGAAAAGGAATGAGTGTGATTAGAGAAAGCAAATAGTTTAAAAGAAAGAGCGGGTGAGAACAGAGTTAAAAGAATATCAAAACTCTGCACCAACTTTTTCTGAGCCGGGTAGCCACCATTCTAGTGATTCACAATTCTTTGGTGATCATTATTGAAACAGGCAAATAACCCATGCCAACTCTTGATCAAACCTCACCATCTACTCATTTTCTTCTCAACAAGAAAGTGTTTCACATTTTCAAAAGGGGATGCAGCACATATGCTATCTGATTTTCATTCGGAAAATCTAGATATTGAAAAGAAGGAAGTCTGCCCCACCTTCGCACTTCAAACATGCACATTGAGTCTGTGTTTAACTTACTGTTGTCTCAGTGGTTTACACAATTTTGAGCCTATAAGCAATCATCAAGTGCTTAATTCTTTCAACACAAGCACGAACACACAAGGAATTAGTTTCTTTGTCATAACGTTTATAGAAATAACCTTTGTGGTGTTTCGATGATTAAATGGAAGCCCTGGGGGAGTCAACATCAAACAGCTCCTTTCCAAAGTGTATTTGTTACACACAGTGACTTAGTGTTACTAACAGGCAGTCTAACTGATTCATTAGTTGATTCAGGTGTTACACATCTAATTTGTCTGGATTTGCAAAGATCTGGATAAATCTCTTATGAATTGACGAATCAGGGGCTCTAACCATCAGATTAACATTTCTTACCACAAATTTTGATGAAGTCGTTGCACTTAACGTCAAAATGGGGGCGAATGACTACAGAAGAAATGGCAAAGATCACATGTTTCAAGAATCACGTCTACTCTTCAAAAGGGGAGATTATTAGATTGAAGACATGTTGATTTTAGAGAAAAGAGATTGCATCTTCTGAGCTGAACAAGAAGACTGAATTGGATAAATCTCTTTATTATATGATCTTGATCCAAAGGGGGAGATTGTTAAGACACAGTCGCATTGGATTCAAGATCATCCAAACTAAAGATCGCAATCTGAAGCTAAAGCCGGAACGTCGACTCTCGATATAAAAGTCTATGTCTATTTGTAATAAATGTCAATGTAATCAATGTATTTGTTTATTATTGTAAAGGTTAACTTAATATCTAGTATGTTAGATATTAGTTAACTTAGGTAACTTAGTTAGTTATATATTAACTTAGTTAGACATAATATCTATTTGTTAGATATTATGTAGTTATATTAGTTTAATATTACAACTTGCTCTTGCAAGTTGTTAGGTAGATTAGATTTAGATAATATCTATTCTAGATATTATCTAAGTGTAGCTCTCAATCTCAAAAACATCAGATCATAGATCACACACAAAAACACACACATCAAGGTGTATTTGAGAGAAAACATAGAGAACACATCAAAAGCTTAATCAATCAACCTTGTAATCGTTTGATATATTCAATACAGGTTGGTAATCGTTATTGTGTCGTTGTTTCTAAACTTGTTATAAGTGTTGTTTATATGATTACTTTCAATCATAGAAAAAGGAAACATAGAACTTTTCTTTGTAAAAACAGATTATCAACTTGCAGATTTGTTTACCAAGGCGTTAGATGAAAAGAGATTCAACTTTCTTATCTCTAAGCTTGGTATGCTAAATCTTAAGACATAATCAGTAGTTACCTATAAAAGTTCACTATTGTTTACTTTTTCCTCATATCTTTATGCTTAATTGTGAATGATATCTGTATTTCATATGTTAATGTTCATGATTCTAGGGGGAGTATGAGAAGAAACTCATACTTTGTCAATATTAATTTGAGGGGGAGCTCATAAGATTTCTGCACTTACGTTTTATGACAAATTTTTGTAATGCAAGATTTTAGGGGGAGCTCTTCACGTCAAAGGAGTTCGGACATGACTTCTGATTACTTCTGATCATAACTCATACTTTAAAAGTTTTACTGCTTTTTGTCTTTTCAATATAAGTGAATAATTATTACTTTGACTTGACATTAGACTTTTGCAGAATTTTTGAGAGAAGCTTACAAGTTCATATTTCTATGACTTAAAGCTTAGCTTCATGAGATGGAAGATCGTATGTTAAGGTATAATTCTATATCTTCATCTCATATATGATTGAAAGAAGGACAACTTTCAATCATAGAAAACATTTTTTTTTTAATGTTCAAACCACTTCCCGATTTTTCAACACATTTTATATTTTGGGAGTGTATTTTAAATGTTTTCATGATCAATATTGTGCTTTAACTGAAATAGTTAAACCAATCTGAGCATCACATGCTTCATAGGAAAAACAATGAATCATTGTGCTAGGTATTAACACAACTTCTATGGAATCACCTTAACCAGTGATTTCTACCCAATAAGTTAATCCTTAGTGTTTGAGTGTGAAAATAGACAAGAAATGAGTGTGATTAGAGAAAGCAAAAAGTTTAAAAGAAAGAGCGTGTGAGAACAGAGTTAAAAGAATATCAAAACTCTGCACCAACTTTTTCTGAGCCGGGTAGCCACCATTCTAGTGATTCACAATTCTTTGGTGATCATTATTGAAACATGCAACTAACCCATGCCAACTCTTGATCAAACCTCACCATCTACTCATTTTCTTCTCAAAAAGAAAATGTTTCATTTTCAAAGGGGATGCAGCACATATGCTATCTGATTTTCATTCAGAAAATCTAGATATTGAAAAGAAGGAAGTCTGCCCCACCTTCGCACTTCAAACATGCACATTGAGTCTGTGTTTAACTTACTGTTGTCTCAGTGGTTTACACAATTTTGAGCCTATAAGCAATCATCAAGTGCTTAATTCTTTCAACACAAGCACGAACACACAAGGAATTAGTTTCTTTGTCATAACGTTTATAGAAATAACCTTTGTGGTGTTTCGATGATTAAATGGAAGCCCTGGGGGAGTCAACATCAAACAGCTCCTTTCCAAAGTGTATTTGTTACACACAGTGACTTAGTGTTACTGACAGGCAGTCTAACTGATTCATTAGTTGATTCAGGTGTTACACATCTAATTTGTCTGGATTTGCAAAGATCTGGATAAATCTCTTATGAATTGACGAATCAGGGGCTCTAACCATCAGATTAACATTTCTTACCACAAATTTTGATGAAGTCGTTGCACTTAACATCAAAAAGGGGGAGAATGACTACAGAAGAAATGGAAAAGATCACATGTTTCAAGAATCACGTCTACTCTTCAAAAGGGGAGATTATTAGATTGAAGACATGTTGATTTTAGAGAAAAGAGATTGCATCTTCTGAGCTGAACAAGAAGACTGAATTGGATAAATCTTTTTATTATATGATCTTGATCCAAAGGGGGAGATTGTTAAGACACAGTCTCATTGGATTCAAGATCATCCAAACTAAAGATCGCAATCTGAATCTAAAGCCGGAACGTCGACTCTCGATATAAAAGTCTATGTCTATTTGTAATAAATGTCAAAGTAATCAATGTATTTGTTTATTATTGTAAAAGTTAACTTAATATCTAGTATGTTAGATATTAGTTAACTTAGGTAACTTAGTTAGTTATATATTAACTTAGTTAGACATAATATCTATTTGTTAGATATTACGTAGTTATATTAGTTTAATACTACAACTTGCTCTTGCAAGTTGTTAGGTAGATTAGATTTAGATAATATCTATTCTAGATATTATCTAAGTGTATCTCTCAATCTCAAAAACATCATATCATAGAGCACACACAAAAACACACACATCAAGGTGTATTTGAGAGAAAACATAGAGAACACATCAAAAGCTTAATCGATCAACCTTGTAATCGTTTGATATATTCAATACAGGTTGGTAATCGTTATTGTGTCGTTGTTTCTAAACTTGTTATAAGTATTGTTGGACCGACAGTCAGTTTGTCACGTCAATCGTCCCATCTCATCGTTAGTTCGTCACGTTTTTCATTCGATTCATCGTCAACGATTCGATTCATCGTCCTACGGTGATTGGGGTTATTAAATCTGTAAGTTTATAAATTTCCATCATTTTTATTTATTTTCAATTACAATATTTTGACAAATCAGATTGGATTTCACATTCTTTCTCCATTTGTGATTTGTAAATTGTAAGTGGGCTTCTTTTACGGTTTTACCTGCTTCTGGTTCTGGGTATGGCATTCTAAAACACATCACAACAAATGACACAGCTAGCTTCTTTTACGGTTTTACCCGCCCCACCCGATCTGCAAACCCGAACCCGAATTACCCCGACCCCGAATATCCGATCTTGTTATCGATCGGGTTTCGGGGCCCACCTCTTTCCCCGAATATCCGATTGGGCTTCGGTCCTGGGTCCCCGACCCGACCCGTCCGTTGCACACCCCTACACAGACACACACACACACACATATATATATATATATATGTGTGTGTGTGTGTGTGTGTGGCGATGTGGAGGAAAAGAAAATGTCTTGGGTCAAGTGGAAAAAAGTTATGGCTAGTCTCAAATTCGGAGGACTCGGTATTGGTAGCATTATGGCGTTTAATCGTGCTTTGCTTTTCAAGTGGATTTGGCGGTTTTGGTTGGAGGATGAGGCACTTTGGGTTAAAACTATTAAATCCATCTATGGTGAGAAGGGTCTAATTGGTTCGAATGTGCCTAGGCATTTTTCGAACTCAACATAGGTCTCTATTATAAAATCGCTCAACTCTCTAAAGGACAAAGACATTGATCTTTTCTCTTTCTGTAAGAAAAAGGTGGGTGATGGTGTTTTGACCGCCTTTTGAGATGATATTTGGCTTGGGGATTCTCCTTTTAAAATCCAATTTCCTAGAGTTTACGCTTTAGAATTGGATAAATCGGCGAATGTCAAGTCTCGTTTGGAGTTAGGGTGTTGGGATGTGTGTCTTCGAAGGCCGCCAAGAGGTGGGGTTGAGGCTGTCCAATTTAGTGAACTACAACAAATCTTGTCTACCTTTGTGCCCACCAGTTAAAAGGATAGATGGGTGTGGTTGTTAGAAGGGTCAAGTGTTTTTTCAGTGGCTTCAGCTAGGCGTTTAATTGATTCTATTCATTTGGAGGTGGACTCTCATCCTACTAGATGGAATCGACTTGTTCCCATCAAAGTTAATGTGTTCGCGTGGCGGTTGCATCTCAATCGGCTCCCTACTCGGATAAGTTTGGATAAAGGAGGTATCGATGTTTCGTCTCTTTTATGTCCTAATTGTGATATAAGAGTGGTTGACTGCAGTCATCTTTTCTTTTCATGTCTTCTCGCTAAAGACTTATGGGCTCTTATCGGTCGCTGGTGGCGTATGGATATCCCAAATCTCCATACTTATTCAGATTGGATATCTTGGATCGACTCAATTCAGTTGAAGAGGGAGATGTTCTTATGTTTTGAGGCCGTTACGCTTACCACTTTATGGTCTATATGGGTGTTTCGGAATGATATTCTCTTTGGCAACCCGAAGCCAAGGAAGGCGGTGCTTTTTGAGAACATTATAACTCGTGCTTACTTTTGGGTTAATCATAGAAGTAACAATTTGTTTATTAATTGGATAGGTTGGCTTACTAATCCTTCTCTTGTCATTACTTCGATGTAATTGTTTTCTTTTTTTTAGCTTTTTGCTAGTTTTATAAAATTTCGTCGTTCAAAAAAAAAAAAAAAAAAAATATATATATATATATATATATATATATATATATATATATATATATATATATATGTGTGTGTGTTCACACCGTTGCTGAAAAGCAATTGGATAAACTAATCATGACAAAGAAACTAGCTAACAAATGTAAAATAATAAAAAAAAAAGATTTGTTAAATACGTCATAACATAAAAAAAAATATAAGTAAAACAAACCATTAATATATTTTGCATATAAAAATAGGTAGTTCACAAAATAAACCGTTTTCAAATTACTTAGATTTAACAGTAATTTTTTCGTATATCAAATTTGTAATACTATTACGAGTTTCTCACATGTCATGCCAACACTTTTGTATGTTATGGAATGATATGAATTTTGTAAAATTATCTATTAATATAACAAAATATGAATTTAAATTAATTTGTCCTGTTAATCAATAATTTTATTGGAGCAAATATAATATAAATAAATTAAACTTTGTTACTATTAAAAAATGTTAACTAATTAATAAATTTAAAACAAATATTTCATTAGTACTTTTTCAAATAAAATATTAATTAATAACTGATATTTTATTAATTTTCTAAAAAACATATTCATTAATAATTAATTAATATATTAATTATATTTAGAAAATAAATCTAATAAATAAATATATTATTAACAGCCTTCTAGAATATATAATATACAATTAAATATTTTATCGATAATTTATAAAAATAGTATTTCATTAATAATCAATTTTTTTATAAAAAACTATAAGCGTACTCGCGCAATGCAGCGAGATACATCATGATTTTAATGTTTTATTTTTTTTTTCAATTTACAATACAATTTTGGATGGTTTTGAGAAAGTGATAATGTTTTTTTTTAATAAATTTGTTTAATTTAGACTTAATAATATAATGTTTTTTATATAAAAAAATTAAGTATTTTGTTAGAACTCAATGATTATTTTATATATTTTAATGACATATAGAAAAAATAACCAATTACATATTTAATAATATAATTAAAACAAATTTATAGTAATATAATATATTAATTAATAGTGATACATGGAAATGTCTGCGTAAAAGGAATGCCCTGTACATACCAAATTGATGGGTGTTAGAAGTCTGCAGTAGTAATATGTATCTTGTGATTTGATATATGTAAATTAAAAGATTTTTAAAATCTTGCATAAAATGATGGTACCTTATGCCTAACAATTTGTAATTAAGAGTTTTTATCCGTGCTTTATAATATTGTATAGATATAGATATAGATATAATAATAATAATTAATTAGCAAATAGATGATAATCATGAACATAATTGAATGAAAATAGTTAAAAAAACTCATAGAGTTAGAAATAAAACGCTATTTCAAGTACAAGATTTTTTCAATAAACTCATAAAAAAAGTTAACTTATTTATATTTATACTATATTATAAAGCACGGATAAAAAACTCTTAAATACAAATTATTAGACACAAGATACCATCATTTTATGCAAGATTTTAAAAATCTCTTAATTTACAAGTATCAAAACACATGATACATATTACTACTGCAGACTTCTAACACCCACCAATTTGGTATGTATAGGAACTTCTTTTTATGCAGACATTTCCATGTATCACTATTAATTAATATATTATATTACTATAATTTTGTTTTAATTATATTATTAAATATGTAATTGGTTATTTTTATAAGATGTCACAACTTCATTTGTATTATCGGATTAAATTGTTTAATTTTCTTTCAATTTTGATCATGTAGACCCTTTCATATTAAGTTTCAAACATACAATAACAAGCGTAAAAGCCTCAATTAACATCAATTGTTTCATTTCACTATTACTTACTTAACGGGTAAGATTTTAGTCCACCAAAACGATATCATATGCAACAATTTTTCCGATAAATTTTAACACTATCACTTACTTACCGGGTAAGATTTTAGTCCACAAAACGGTATTGTATGCAACAATTTTCCCGGTAAGCGATAACCGTGATAAGAGTCTTCGCCATCACTTACCAGGGTAAGACTCTTGGTCCTTGCCTTAGCTCTTACCAGGTAAGATTCTTGGTCATTGCCATCTTCATTCATAAGATAATATGACTTGGTAAGTGCTTTGTACCACTATATTTCATTTAGTTTTTAATAAATCAGATAAAATTTCACATTAATCAGATTGATTTGAATTTTGGTTTCAACATTTTGAGATCATACAAAAGCATCGAGATTTAATTACCAAAAATGGAAAATCTAAAATATTTTTCTTTATATTTATTTTCATAAATTAATTTCCTTAAATATTTGAAATTATCATCTCCACAAAAATCAGAAAAAAACAAAAGGGACATCTAATAAATACACCATAAAGTGGAAGGATAATCAGAGTGGCGCCCAAATTCTCTAGCAAGGGGTTTGTTCCAAGAAACTTCGCTCGCTTCAACATTTCGGATTTTTTTTCAAGGTAATTCTAAATTCTTGCTAAATTATTGGTTTTCCAATATTAATCGCTTGTGAACTGCTAATTCATTGATGTATAATTCACATTTGTGGCGATTTATGGCGTGATCTGATTTGAATTTTGGTTGATTTTGTTGAGATTTGTGGTGTTTCGTTGAAATGGTGCAATAATTGTCTAGGTTTTATAGTGTTCTTATCGATTTTATGTGTGTGAGTAGGTATTTGTGTGGTATGTTGATGTTGAATTCTCATAGAACTCATTCAGATGAATTCTATGCTGTTTTATTCCTTTTGAATTGATTGAAAGATGGTTTGCAATGGCATCCGAATAGCACTCTGTGTGTGTCTACTCTTCCGATCTCTCAGATATACACAACGAAACACATTCACTGACTATTCGTTCTACGGAAATCGAAACAATTTTCGTTTTAAAAGAGGGAAATCTACCAAAATAGTCAATCTTCTAAACCAAATTAACTTTTTAGCTAATTTTTCAATTGAATTCCCATTTTAGTGAGAGTTTATGCAAAGGTCTTCCACATTTGAAACTCGATTTTCAGGCTAAAGAAAAATGGAAAAAAAAATCTATATGCAAATTTGTGTAAGGATTCAGATTTTTGTGTAAAGAATTTGCGTAAGGATCCTCATTTGCGTAAATAACCTTTTTAGTTATAAAAATAGGATTTACGTAAATGCGTAGTTTGATTGATGTATGTTTTAATTGGCTATTATTCAATATTTTCACTTGCATTATATACATTTGGTTTACGTTAAGGGTTTGAAATGATGTAACTATTAGTGCTATGTCGTTTTGATGATGGTATGTGACGAAACCAATGAAACATGCTGAAAATGATAGGTTGACATACCTTTTCGCCTTTTCTGAGCGTGTATGTATGTCTACGAGGGAGAAAACGTTGATCTAAGGGAAATAATTTGTAGAATATTGTTTGGTTTTTCTTACCAACCAAAGTGACCATATTTCCAACCTTGTAATATTTAACAATTTTTAAGAACTCAAGTACTACTCTAGTAGTGGTTTTTGGGAACACAAGCTTTGGAGAGAGGTTGGATTGCGGTGAGATAATGTCTTAAATTGGATGTCGGTTAACGGATCGATCACCAATCTCTCAGACCAGCCATCTTTGGGTTGTGTATCCGTAACCACCCATGAATTTTGAGAGGATTCTTGTCGGAGGTTGACATATACTATATACCGTTAGGAAAACACACACACACACACACACATATATATATATATATATATATATTCGTATAATTTGTTTGGGTTTCTTTTTATTTGGAGTAATCAATCTTTAATGCCCGAGTATATATCGTGCTTTTGCTTATTCGTCACATAATCAATTTGACATGATCGGTAACAAATAGAACAAAATTACTTGCATATCTTATTTTACCTATTTAAAATTTGTGAAATAATTCACACTAAAAATTGATTATTACAACTTCAAGTTGTGAAACACTTCCAAACACTACACTACATTTTATAAAAACTAATTAATTGATTCAAATTATTTATTATCAGGTAATCACTATTAAAATGTACATCAAAACACATCTTCTCAATTTTATAAAAATATTCTAAATACGTCAAATAAAATTATAAATCTCAAATTAATGTACAATATCATTATTTCGAGTTTTAGTAGGGGTCAATAAAACTATCTGATCCAAAATTACTTTTAACTTTATTCGATAGACTAAATCAAACACGAATGACTTAAATCTACTGACCCTCAAAATGACTGGTTTAGAAGGTTAAAGAATTGATAACAAACCTAATTTCGGAATGCAGGTGTATTTGGTAATTACATGTTCCAAAGGCACCGTTAAGTTTTAAGTAAAAAACAAGACTTTTTAATGTAAAAGTTTCGATAAATTTCAAAAAAAAAAATGAAAAGAAGCTGTCTTTTTCAGCTAAAAGCTAGAGTTCTATGATATTGAATCCGGGTGCTTCTTGCTTTTTCCTTGTAGCAACATGTCATGGGCGTGGTCCATGAAGATTTGGAATAATTCTTTGATGCCGAAAATAGAAGGGACTAATAAGTAATTTTACAATGACGCAAGCTCTTGCATGTGCATTGTTCCGTACCTTCACATGTAACACTAGATGCATTATTGTTCGGTTTTAATCGTACATATCATTATGTTTTATATTCAAGACTACTTTAAAACTTTGACGTGTATCAATCGTGAGCCATGTTCTATTTTATTTGTGTACAAAATGGAAAAAGGAAACAAATAATTCAAAAATTCAATAAAAATTAATCTTTGAATCAAGTTGGTTTCAACACTCAAATGTTTTTGGGACGATATTAAGCTTAGAAATTTAATGGCAATTGGAAAGTTTAAAACTACTCCCTCCGTCCCAAAATAAATGTTCATAATGAAAATAGCACACAGTTTTAGAAGTGTATAATTATTACACTTTTTAATTAACCAAAATACAATTTTACCCTTAATTATAGAGAGATAAATTTTCTTCATCATATAATCAAGGGTAGAATGAGAAAGTGTAAATTTATTTTTGAAAGTGGACAATTATTTTGGGACAAACAAAAATAGTAATATAGACACTTATTTTGGAACAGAGGGAATATGTTCTTTATTCCTTTAAAAAAAAAAAAATAATAATAAATTAGTTTCTTTAAAGATGTGACATTTTTATGTCCACAAATTCCACAAAGATAGAAAAAAGATAAAAGGGACGCCCGAGAAACCTAAACAAAACCACAAAGTTGAAGGGATAGTTGGAGTGTGTTTCCACCATAAGAGTACAGAGTGGTGCCCGAATTCTGTCTGCTTCAAGAGGGATCAATTTTGCTACATACATCCCTCCGTTACTTTGTCAAGGTAATTCTAAATTCCTGTTATTTTCTTGTTTTACCGACAACAGTCCCTCGTGAACTGCTGATCGATTCATGGGTTTTGTGTATAATTCGCATCGGTTTTGATTCATGCCGTGATCTGATACGGATTTTGGTTTATTTTGCTGAGATTTGGTGGTGTTTTCGCTGAAAGGGTACAAGAATTGTCTGGGTTTCGTACTGTTCTTTTCAAGTTTATGTGTGTAACTAGGTATTTGTGTCGTATGTCGATGTTAAATCCTCAAAAACTCTGTGATGTGGTTTGTCTATAGTCCTCCTCGATGAATTTTCTGCTGTGTTCCCTTTTGAATTGTGTGAATTGCTTGCAAAGCTGGGTTCTAATTGCATCCCAAGTTCAAATTGAGTGAATTGCCTCTCTTCCTGTATCAGATACACACAAGAAAACATATTCACACACACTATTACTTCCATTCTATCAACGAATTCCATTTCAGAATATCACATGAAAGTTGTTAACATTGAGTCTTGTTAAAATTACCACTTACCTATTGTATTACCATTTTGGATTAGTGGCAGATAGTCAAGCACCCTCATTTTTCGTAGTGGTATGTGTAAATAGAGATGTTGGAGGATGGAGGGAATACTTCATTTGGGCTGATTTCATTTCGTTGATGTGCTTTTTGATTGACTAGTCTTGCTAACTAGATCGTCTATTATTCAATATTTTCACTTGCCTTGTATAGTTTTGCCTTACTTTTTGAAATGTTACATCCGTAATAGAGCATGGCTAGCACTTTATAGATCTAGGCTGGGGTTTTAGAGCTTCTCATTCCTTTTTTTGCCGGTTCTTGTTAAGTGCCGAATGATGATTTCTGAAGCTTGTAACTCTCTCCATTCATGAAATCTGTCCCTGTATGTGATTGTTTCTAAAACTATGATTCCATTTGTCAAGTTTTTATAACTTGTTTTGTCCTCGTTAGGACTTTCTTGTCATCATGTTTTTAGCACAAATGAAATCTGTCCCTTCATTGCAATTCTTTTTCAAAACTAAAATTATATTTGTCTGTTTTTCATAACTTGTTTTGCCCCAATCTGGACTTTCTTATCATCCTGCCTGAGCACTTGATGAAATGGTAGTTTTTAAAATTTAACGCTCCTTTTGCTTTGTTTCTGTGCTTCTAACTTTGTATCATCACATTTATAATTAGGCCGACTATAAGCCCTTTATAAGTTGCACGCTGTGGGCTGCTAACAACTTCCTTCAATGATTTTAAGTTGATTGGATGTTATTGGGTTTACCTGCTTTTTAGGATTGACGCATTACATTGCTGGAAAGCACTTCTATTTAGTTGGCAAATCTCCGTTGGTTTACTATCTCAAACACACAAAACATGCACACACATGGCAGCAGGCCTTCTGTCCAAAACTTTCCTCTTTGTAGATCATGGTATCGGTGCCGTAATTCTTTAAAAACCAAATCACGCAGCCCCACTACAGAAATAATGTTTTCTGATGGTGAACCAGCATCGATTCTCTACCCTCATGTAGGCTAGGGTTTTACTGATGTTGTCTTTTAGTGTTTTCTGATGGTTTCTGAAGTTAATGCTTCTTGTTTGTGTTGTTTCCTACTCGCATATACAGTTTGGTAACATTAATAAGTGATTGTTTTCACCATCTTATGTGAACGATAAATGGGATGATTTGTTATACACTCATAGTTATATGATCTTTTGGTGCATATGGAAGCGATAAATGTTTACTAACAAATCATGGTTTTATGATTTCTACAATTTGAAATATTCTTTAATTGCTTCTAACTGCGTTAATTCTTCACATCTATAAAAAAATTGTCGGTCAGCTTCTCACTTTCATTTTATAATTTGTTCTTGTCCCGACAAGTTTTTGTTTGGGAAATATTCAGTTTTATTGAAACCCAGAATCAACACAAAATTGCATGTGGTGTAATATAACTTCTTGGCAATAATAGAAATCGTTGAGGATGATAATTTTATTGCTTTCAAATGTAATGTTTAATCGATGTTGTTATTTGTTGTACCCCCAAGATCAAATATACGTACAGTAGACGTAGAAAAAATTAGTGCAGGGCATGGTTATAATAATAATAATAATAATAATAATAAGCAGGGGAAAATTTTTCTTTCAGTCTTGAGTTAGTTGGAAGTAGTTGGGAGATAATTGAATCAGTGGAATAATTTGGTAGTTTAGCCTATAAATAAAGGGGTTGGGTTAAGGGTTGGCTATCCAATTTTCTTGTAACCAAAGTGAGGCACAAGCCAGCGAGAATACAGCCTCTCGAAGGTGGTGGATGTTAGGTAAGTTGTCTATTTTTTTGCGTGAAGTACAAGCTGGTAAAGCAGTAATTATTCTGTGTGTTTGTAATACGCTTTTCATCCTACATCAATAACTCATGGTTTTCATGGTAAATTTTGTAGAATGGGAACTGGTGAAGCCAAATATGGGTCATTCACGTACGAGAATCTCGAGAGGGAACCTTACTGGCCATCAGACAAGCTTCGGGTTTCCATTACAGGAGCTGGTGGATTCATTGCCTCACACATTGCTCGGCGTTTGAAAACCGAGGGCCATTACATCATTGCTTCTGACTGGAAGAAAAATGAGCACATGCCAGAGGACATGTTTTGCCATGAATTCCATCTTGTTGATCTTCGGGTGATGGATAATTGTTTGAAAGTTACAGAGAATGTTGATCATGTCTTTAACTTGGCTGCTGATATGGGTGGTATGGGCTTCATTCAATCAAACCACTCCGTCATTATGTATAACAACACCATGATAAGCTTTAACATGCTTGAGGCTTCCAGGATCAACGGAGTTAAGAGGTTAGTCAACGTAATCTTGTTAATTTGGAATTTAAGTTGCTTTTAGAATTGTTATTTCTGGCATGTTTAATTATGGTTCCGTAAAGAAGCTACTCCATGTCCCTAAATAAATGCAGCAGTTCCTTTCCTAAATGGGATGTTTTTAATTAAATCCGACATTTTGCATAGTTTCAATCTATAATTACCTATTTGCCCATTGGTAACTATTACAAATTTGATGACATTAGATGTATATATGATCTTGGGTTAATACACTTGTTGCCCATTGGTTTGGAGTTGGAACCCTAAATTTTCGATATGGTATCAAAGCGAAGGCTCTTCTTGGATGTCCCATTATAGTAAATTTCCATGTTCCGTGAAGAAAACGTTTGACTTGACGTATAGTTTAAGGAACATGTTTGACTATTTATCAAATATCAAAAATGCCCTTCGATAGAAACAAAACAAAGGAACTTTTTGGACACAAAGTAATGTTATCCATTAATTTGTAAGGATGATAATGGGTGAAAATTTCATTTTTAACTTGAAAACTTTCCTAAAGATGGGATGTTGCAATATGGTCATCCCAAAAAGGAAAATGTTCCAATTTTTCATGAGACAGATGGACAATATATTGACTTTCATGTTACGATGTACAGGTTCTTTTACGCCTCTAGTGCTTGTATTTACCCCGAGTTTAAGCAGTTGGAAACCAATGTGAGCTTGAAGGAAGCAGACGCTTGGCCTGCCGAGGTTATTGATTCTTGACTAATCATGAATATACATACACACACATATTATATATAAAACTTTGCTGAATATATTTCAATCACCTCTTTTGGTTCATCTCCTTAACTATGTTGGCATTTCCCCCTTGCATTTTAGCCTCAAGATGCCTATGGTTTGGAGAAACTAGCAACGGAGGAGTTGTGCAGGCACTACACCAAAGACTTTGGAATTGAGTGCCGAATTGGACGCTTTCATAACATCTATGGACCTTTCGGTACATGGAAAGGTACAACTTTAAGGACCCATTGATAACAATCAATATAAAGGACCCACGTTACAATTTTCACGATTTTTGAGCAATTTTAATACCAATTACAGAATGATTCTTTAGAAACAAAGGGCAAATTAGGAACATCAAAGTGGTCTTCACATCAAAATTTGAAATATTGACTAGAAAGATTGTAGAGTTGATTCTTTTGTGCGATGGAGGGTGTAATATAATTTGGTTTTTCACATCTTAACAACTGCAGGTGGAAGGGAGAAAGCACCTGCTGCTTTCTGCAGAAAAGCCCTTACAGCCACCGATAAGTTTGAAATGTGGGGAGACGGTCTACAAACTCGATCTTTTACCTTCATTGATGAATGCGTCGAAGGTGTCTTAAGGTACTTCTTTTGTGTTTGTGAGAGCCATCAATGGTTATTATTCCATTTTTCCCTAATTAATTTACCGAAACATATTTTGGACTTCAAACTGGCAAATAAGATATTTTTTCTCTATATGAGTACTTGAAACTAACTGAATTGAAAAGGGGATATCTTGATACTGACTTCTTATTTACATGGTTTAACAGATTGACAAAATCCGACTTCCGTGAACCAGTGAATATCGGAAGTGATGAGATGGTAAGCATGAATGAAATGGCTGAAATCGTTCTCGGTTTTGAGGACAAGAAGCTCCCGATCCACCACATCCCAGGCCCGGAAGGAGTACGTGGTAGAAACTCGGACAACACTTTGATTAAAGAGAAGCTTGGATGGGCCCCCACCATGAAATTGAAGGTATTCATTTTACCTTTGTTGTAAGGATATGAATTACGCATCATGTGTATACTGAGGTTCATACATTTTAAAAGTTTACGATAGGGGGTGCATTTAAATATACATACCGACCAAAAGCGGTACCAATAAAAGAGAAAACTTATATGTCATAATTCATAGTTATATATATGTATGTGTAGTCAAGATCATGTGAGAAATTTTCACTACGGTGAGAAGGTGAAAACAAATGAAGATACCTGTATACCGTGTGAATGCTACGTCATTTTGTGTGAAAATTGTAATCTTCACATCACCTTCAACCACGTATTTGAAGGTTACATCATATTGTGTGAATATTGTAACCTTCACATGATATAAATTTATCTTCACAGCTCTCATGATATACCTTCACCTTTTTCATGTTCTCACGAAAAAGGGGTTCTTCTCATAGCAACCCAACCCTATGTATGTGTGTATATAGATACACACACACATGTCAGCATATGCCTATGTATATGTGTACTTATATTGTTCTACGTACATATGTATATGTGTGTGTGTGTGTGTGCGTGCGCGTGCTTGTTCTTTGTCATATTGGCGATTGGTTGATAGCAGAATTTAGCTCCTGGTGATTTTCCCTATTTAACCCTTCTTTCTAGTTTATTAAATTGCATACTTCCCAAACCCCATTTTGCTTTAGATTTACTGGTTTCGTTTGGTTTGGTTTATTCACCTTCCTTTCTTTTTAGAAACAAGGGAAAAACCAAAATCGTCCCTGTCCCTAATCCCGAATCTACTTATAATCATAACTAATAGTTCATGGATACAATCAAAACTGCACCACTTAGCACTAGATTTGTAGATTTCACAAAAGGGTAATAACCATGAAAGCACTGTTTGGACTTTCCATGTCGATCCGTATGTATACTTGTGTGTCAGTTGATCATCCCTTGATTCATACATTCATTTTATGATGGATATGCAGGATGGATTGAGAATCACATATTTCTGGATCAAGGAGCAAATTGAGAAAGAACGAGGGGCTGGTTTCGACCTTTCGGTTTACGGCTCGTCTAAAGTCGTTGGGACCCAAGCACCGGTTCAACTCGGATCTCTCAGGGCTGCCGATGGCAAAGAATGAAAGCATGTAAGGCTCCAGTTCCAGTTTCCGTTATCTTAAAATTCAAGGTTGTTCATGTTTTGTTGATGTATTCATATTTATCTTGATGTGTAATCATGTAGTCTTTTGAGAGCTTTGCTACTTTGCTCTTATCTCCTATCATTGACTCGATCGTTATTGTGCTTTAGCATCTGTTTTTCGTATGAATGAAGCCTTTCTCTTGTCGTTTTATCGTAAGCTTTATGGACATGGTTTGAGTACTGCAATCGTCGTATTCACGAGTCAATTGATGGTTAAGCTCATGTTCGACAACTATAAGCTAAGTTATTTTCTTGAGCTTGTTAAAAAAGTCCTGTTTGGTAGGCTATAAGCTAGCTTGTTGAAAAAGTTATATGGCTTTCTTTTTTCGGGTTATATGTCATTTATATTTTTCCAATTGATCTTTTAATTTGCTTTTTTAAGTCATGTTACTTTGTTATCAACTAGTTTTGATCAAAAATGACTAGTTTATTAGCCAATAACGAACTTTAACAGCTATCTTATGACTTGTGAGCCAACAACTACCTCTTCTGCTGCTTTTGCCAAACTTGGTCTAAGGGGTTGTTTACCAACGCTAACCAGATAAGCACTTAATGGGTAAGACTCATCATGTTCACTTACGTTATCAGGTGAGCTTGTCAAGGACTGATAATATTACCTGATAAGTGAGGACAGTGACTCTTACCTGGTTAGTGCTATGTTGCTATGCCTTTTTGATGACCGAGAATCTTAATTGGTGAGGTAAGTGAAAGTAGTGACTCTTATCCGATAAAGCTTACTTGGTTAGCGTTAGTAAATGGTCCCTAAGGGGGACGTATGGTTCGTAGAATGGAATTCGATGAAATTGAGATTCATCAAAGGAATTTGACTTTGAAAGAATTGAAATGAAATTTGATGGAATTTGACCACATGTTTTGTTGGATTGAATTTGAATGGAATTGTTAAAGGAATTAGAATCCTTGGGATATCCCATGGAATGGTGAAATCCTTAATCTAAGAAATTCAATAGAATTCAAAGGATTCCTACATTTTCATCATGTGAACCAAACTTGAGAATTGAAATTGGTTGAAAGAATTACTCATTCCAATCTCTTCAAAATCCATGAACCAAACAAGATCAGTCTCCTTGATCTAGTTATATGCATTATTGGGCCCATCCCAATTCACATCATTTTCTCAAAACCTTTATACAAGTCAACGTTTATTTTTATGAAAACAACATCTTTACTCTTTAGGATAGAGGTAAGATATAAAGTAAGATTTGCATCTCTTATCCTTCTTAGACCCTACTACAATAATATATGTGTGATTCATTGAGCTTTTTTTTATTCGATTTGGTATACCAATGGTCTCGGTTGTTCAAGGTTTGGTACTAACCTGGGTTAGGCTAGCTCAACTCAATTACTCAGTTAGGACCGAGGACCGGTTAGACCTGATTTGAAATGTGTTCTAAGTTTGGTTCAAAAGACTTAGATATGTGTATCTATAGATTATACACACATGAACATGTAGATTCGAAAATACAATATATGAAATATAGATTATTATATAAAATTATTTTATCTTTTCAATTTTTTTATGGATTTAGATATTATTTTCCATATATTTTTAAAATTTATTATAATCACTTCCTATTTCTTATTTTGTTTTTGGTTGTGTGTTGTTTACAATATCAAATCTATATTTTCATCTTTGATAGAACATATTTGAGATATTGTTATTAATAAATGTGCTATAAATTATTAAAAGAAATAAAATTAATAAAACTTTATTCAAATAAAATTGATAAAAATAACCTTAGATTTTAGGAGAGATAGTTAGGTCTATCTGATTTCTATGGCTATGTTTGACAAAATAGTTGATAAACTAACTGATAGCTAATGAGCTAGCCGATAACTGATAAGCTAATTGGTAGTTGATAAACTAATTGATGAACAAATTATGTTTGGCAAAAACTAGCTTATAAGAATGTAAAATAATGCCGAAGACCCAAGATACCCTTTAAAAAAAAGAATGTAAAATAACCAAAAAAGGCATCTTGAAAGAAATTAGTTAATTACAAATATTTCATAATATAATTTAAATACATTTCTAATAATATTATTAAAACAATTTTTTAATAATTATAATATGTTAATTAATACAAACAAGTTAGTAAAAAAAATTAAACAAATTTCTAATATTATAATATTATAATTAACACAAACATATAACATGAATAAGACATATCCTAATTAATTAATATTTTTTCAAAAATAAAATTAATAATTAAATTTTAATTATCTATGAAATAAAATAAGTATTAACTTTAATATTTATGTAACTTACATAAACATTTTTAGAATTGTTATATTTCTTTTTTGATATGTAAATATATTGAATAATAATTAAAAAATAATTGATATAGTTAATAATATTTATAAAGAACTAATAATTATTATTAATATCTATTGTATAACTAAATTAATTAATACTGTATAATTAAAATTAATTAATATTTTTTAATTAATATAAATTAATATTTATGAATATTAATTAATATTTTTTAATTACTATAAATTAATATTTATGGATATTAATATTTATTTATAATTAATAGTTAAGATTTATTTATAATTATTAATCAGGGTTATAATTGTAAAAAGTGTTAAAAAAAACTCTTCATAAGCTACTCAAAGTACTTTATCAATAAGCTAGTTTATGTGTATCCAAACAATTACTCAAAAAATAAGCTAGCTTGTAAGCTAACTGTAACGTCCCAATTTTTTTTTTAAATATTAAACATCCATAAAAGTAAATCCATAAAGTCTACATAGTTCAACACAGCGGAATATTTTAAGATTATAATAAACTTAAAGAAAAAGAGTCTAAAACATAATCTCTTAAAATCTCGAACGACATCCTTCATCATGCATTTATTCAAATGATAATCCGACTCTAGACCTTCTCCTTCCCTTTGCTACTATCTCCGATTGGGTGACGACCTGGTTGCATAATATTTTGAAAAGGAGTTGGGTGAGCCTAGGGCCCAGTGATTACACGATTTTTATGCATAAACAATATCAATAATGAATTTCACAAAGCATCAAAATCTTGCATGCGATAAAATAATTTTAATCACAAAGCTATTGGCATTTTGAGAGGTATTTAATTCACACAGCATTACCTGGCGAACTCACACAGCATGTTCGCACTTACGGTTTAGACAAGCTCACACAGCATGCTCGTCTTACGGACTTACACCGTAATACACCCCCATTGCCACACAAATCTCAAAACACATAACATGGAAATATTTCACTTTTGATGCAATAAACGACATTTAAAATATCAATAAACTTGTAAATGACTTTCAATAAAACATGCAACCATTTTAATAAAACACACGTATAACTCACTGTATTAATCGTTGTCCAATTCGTTCCTTGAAGTGGCTAGCGTCTCCCCTATAAATCAATACCACAGTTTTTAATTTAAAATAGAAATATACAATACCACTACCTATGGTAAATCATAGACGATCGAGTGTTCCCTTAACACTATTTATTCCTAACGATCCATATGCCAACAACTTCAGTTTCGACGTTGTTCCAACTTATATATATATAACCTATACCTACAGTGCACATTTCCTATGCATGGGTTTTTATTCATGTAGTCCGTCTTCAATTCACATTCCAACCAACCCGTAGTATAATTATTATATAATATATATTTATATATATATATATATTTATATAATAAATATATATATTTATATATATATATATATATATTAAAACTACTGCATATGAATGGTTTATGCATACATACATATATACTAAAAAGAAACGCATGCATGTAGGCTTTGCATGACTTATTAATTATATGTGTATGCATTAACATCTCTCTCTCCAAATAAACCACATGTACCTTCGAAGAACAGAAGCCATGGTTTGTCTTTTTTTTTTCTTTTTGAATATACAGTGGAATAACCAATATATATATATATATATATATATATATACATCTCGCTTAAGAAGTCTCTCATTGCAGCGGTTCTAAACCATTCGATTCATGGCAGCGGCCAAATTTCGGTCCTCAAAACAAACCATAACTTCTGTCTTTTAGAACCGAACGGGGTCACGACTGACAACCCGGTGTCACAGACGGTATCGTTGTGACGTACGGTGAAGGTGCTAGCGGTTATCGTTGACCAACGCCGCCCTACGGGAACACACCCGAATAATCGAACGCCTAGAATAAACATATCGCAAACAAAGTTTCGAGATGAGAGGTGCAAACGACTTACCGATTGACGTCGAACAAGTTGCAACGTACAACACTGTCGACCTTCGATTCAGTGTCCACCTTTGCCTTTGCTCGCCGTTGTCCTCCCTTTCAATCGACTCGTTTTTTTTATACATAAAACTATCAATTCCTTACGCCATTTATAGAAATCCACCGTCCGTCGGTTCATGGAGAAATGAAGAGGTAAAGACTTTGGTGATGGAGGTTTCAACTATTTGAGTTTCACCCATTAAATACCATTAAATTGTATGCATTACAAAGTTTTGGTCAAAACCCTCCACTTTATCTATATTTACCCAATAAGCCCTTGTGGAATGACAACCATATTATTATCTTCTTTTTTTCTTTCCGGTTATTACAAACTTCCCCCCTTAACAAAATTTCGTCCTCGAAATTGCCTTATGCAAATAAATGAGGGTACTTCAATCTCATGTCCTTCTCGGGTTCCCAAGTTGCTTCCAGCCCTCTATGATGTCTCCATTGAACTTTCACCAGAGTTATCTCTTTGTTTCTTAGTTTCCTTACTTTTCTATCAACGATAGCTTCCGGTTCCTCAATATAGCTCAAAGTTTTGTCCACCTTTACATCCTTAAGAGTTACCTCAGTGCTTTCATCAGCCAAACACTTCCTTAGATTCGATACGTGAAACGTGTTATGGATGCCTTGAAGTTCTTCAGGAAGCTCCAACTTATAAGAAACCTCCCCTACCCTTTTAATTATCTTGTAAGGACCAATGTAACGAGGACTTAGCTTTCCTCGTTTTCCAAAACGAACTACACCTTTCCACGGTGAGATCTTAAGCATAACTTTATCCCCAACTTGAAATTCTATTGGTTTCCGTCTTTTATCAGCATAACTTTTCTGTCTGTCTTGAGCTATCTTCAATCTTTCCCTTATCTGGTTTATCTTATCAGTAGTCTGTTGAACTATTTCAGGGCCATCCAATTGTTTTTCGCCTACCTCATTCCAACACAATGGCGTTCGACACTTCCTTCCATACAAAGCTTCATACGGTGCGACTTGGATGCTTGCATGATAGCTATTGTTATAGGCGAATTCGATCAATGGAAGATGACCCTCCCATGACCCTGAAAAATCGATAGCACATGCCCGCAACATATCTTCTAGAGTTTGAATGGTCCTCTCACTCTGACCGTCTGTTTGCGGGTGATAGGCTGTACTTAGCTTTACTCGAGACCCTAATTCCCTTTGAAAACTTTGCCAAAATGTAGAGGTAAATCGACTATCTCTATCAGAGACTATTGATAATGGAACGCCATGTCGAGTCACGATCTCGTCTATATAGAGCTTAGCTAGTTTTTCTATCGAATATGTTTCCTTAATTGGCAGAAAATGCGCAGACTTGGTGAGTCTATCAACGATTGCCCATATAGCATCATAACCCTTTGGTGTTCTTGGCAATTTTGTCACAAAATCCATTGTGATGTGGTCCCACTTCCACATCGGAATTTCCAAGGGTTGCAACTTACCATACGGTCGCTGATGTTTAACTTTAACTTGCAGACACGTCAAACACCTTTCGACATAATGGGCTATGTCTTTCTTCAACCCTGGCCACCAGTAAGATTGGCGAAGATCTCGATACATCTTGTTGTTTCCCGGGTGGATAGAGTACCGAGATTTATGAGCTTCATCTAATACTTGGTTACGAAAGTTGCCTAAACGAGGGATCCAAATTCTACCCTTGTAGCATTTTAACCCTTGATTGTTATCTTCAAGAAGCGAAACAACCCCTACCATTCTCTCAACCTTCAAGTTTTTTTCTGTTAAAGCTTCTTCCTGAACTTTCTTGAGTTCATCAGTCCAACTAGGAGTCACTTCTATCCGCATTACTTTAATCCTCACCCGATCACTCCTTTCTTTGCGACTTAGCGCGTCAGCCACCACATTTGCCTTCCCGGGATGATACAATATTTCACAGTCATAATCTTTCAGCAATTCCATCCACCTTTGTTGTCTCATATTCAATTCCTTCTGATCGAACAAGTACTTTAAACTCTTGTGATCAGTATAAATTTGGCACTTCACCCCATATAAGTAGTGTCTCCAGATTTTCAGTGCAAACACCACAACTGCCAATTCCAAATCATGAGTTGGATATCGCTTCTCGTGATCCTTCAATTGACGAGAGGCATATGCAATAACTTTCCCCTGCTGCATCAATACACAACCAAGTCCTAACTTGGAAGCATCACTATAAACCACAAATCCTTCGGTTCCTTCTGGTAAAGTCAATATCGGTGCAGTGCTCAACTTTTCTTTCAAGAATTCAAACGCCTCCTCTTGAGCGGGTTTCCATTCAAACTTTACACCCTTCTTTGTTAGCGATGTCAATGGCGTCGCAATCCGTGAAAAGTCTTGAATAAACCTTCTGTAATAACCAGCTAATCCCAAGAAACTCCGTACCTCGGACGGGGTCCTTGGTGGTTCCCACCTCTTTATAGCATCCACCTTGGTCGGATCTACCTTTATTCCTTCTTGGGTCACCACATGGCCTAGAAATTGAACTTCACGAAGCCAGAACTCACACTTAGAAAACTTTGCATACAGTTTCTCCCGCTTTAGCAAACTCAAAACCGCCCGAAGGTGTTGCTCATGCTCCTTTTCGGTTCGAGAATAGATCAGAATATCGTCAATAAAAACAATGACGAACTTATCTAAGTAGGGTTTGCATACCCTATTCATCAGATCCATAAAGGCTGCAGGTGCATTTTTCATTCCAAATGGCATTACTAGGAATTCGTAATGCCCATACCTAGTCCTAAAAGCGGTCTTAGGCACATCCTCCTCTCGAACCTTCAGTTGGTGGTAACCCGATCGTAGATCGATCTTCGAGAAATAACAGGCACCCTGGAGTTGATCGAAGAGGTCATCAATCCTTGGAAGAGGGTACCTGTTCTTTATCGTTACTTTGTTAAGTTCGCGATAGTCGATGCACATTCACATCGTACCATCCTTTTTCTTAACAAATAACACAGGCGCTCCCCAAGGAGAGGTGCTAGGGCGTATAAAACCCTTGTCTAACAACTCTTGTAGTTGAGACATCAACTCCTTCATTTCTGACGGTGCAAGACGGTAGGGTGCCCGAGCGATGGGTGCAGCTCCAGGTACGAGATCAATCTGAAATTCTACCTGTCTCTCAGGTGGTAGACTTGTCAGATCATCCGGGAAGACTTCAGAAAACTCTCTTACAATAGCAATGTCTTCCATACTCTTTTTCTCTTTCTTAGCATCTATCACATATGCTAAATAACTCTGACACCCCTTTCTCACACATCGTCTTGCTTTCGCCATGGATATCATGCTGGATTTCCTATTTCTTCTATCTCCGTAAATGACTATGATTCCACTATCAGGTAATTCAATTTGAATTATCTTTTTGTTGCACATAATTTTGGCCTGGTTTTCAGCTAACCAATCCATGCCAATTATTATATCAAATTCCCCAAGAGTCATAGGGAGTAGTCTCAATGGAATCGAACGACCATCTATCTGAATATCACAGTCATCATACTCCTCTCTAATAGTCACCCGATTATCATCGACAGTTTCTACTTCTAAAGCCGAGCTTAAAGGCTTGGGCACTCTATGCAAGTAATCACAGAATGCAGTAGATACAAAAGAGCGATTTGCGCCAGAATCAAACAGTACTCTAGCATGCACAGAATTGACCAGAAAGGTACCTGTCACCACGTCTGGTGTCTCTTCGGCCTCTGTTGCCGTCATCTGGAAGACTCTCCCCTTTGACTTTGATACCTCAGGTCGTTTTTCCTCCCATTTACCATTCCGACTTCCACCCTGACTAGAGGCATGCTCATTCTTTTGCTGAGGACAGTTTGCTTGTATATGGTTAGGTGACTTACAGATGAAACATAATCGTTCCCTCCTCTCAACTTTGCAATCCTGAGACTGGTGTCCTAGCCTCCCACATCGATAACACACCCTTGGTTTGATCAGACATTCTCCTTTGTGCACACGGTTGCATCTAGAACATGGTTTGACAGTTTGTCCTTGCCATGTCTTTCTTTCCGGACACGAGAACTTTGACTTTTTGGTTTCATTGCTTGGACCTTCCCATTTCCTTTTTATATTGCCTCGCTCAACCTCTTGACGATTCTTTTCTTTTTCTCTTGCCTCTGCCGCGTTTACTGCAGCTTGGAATGTGGGTGGCTCCATAGCAAGAACAAATTCTCGGATAGATGCTTTTAATCCTCCGATATACCGTTCTGCTCGTCTTTCCTCCGTCGAAACATAATACTCGGCAAACCTGGCCTTTTCGGTAAAACTTGTTGTATACTCCCTCACAGTCATTGTTTCCTGCTCCAGCCTTAAAAACTCCTCTTCCAGTTGTTTTACTGCAATTCGCGGACAGAATTTATCGTTAAACAGTACCTTAAACTCTTCCCATGTCATTCTTGCCACTTCCTCGTCGCCTTTTAAGTTGCAGACTACTTCCCACCAAGAAAGGGCTTATGATTTAAGCATCGCCGTCCCATATGTCACCTTATCTTCTTCTGCACATTTGCTGATTCTGAATACGACTTCTGTCTCTCTTATCCACCTCATTGACATCACTGGGTCACAATCACCTTTAAAAGGTTGGGGCTTACAAGCCATAAAGTTCTTAAAGCTACAACCCTTTTGTCCTGTACTCATGCTGATAGGACTCGGTGCTCTTGATAGGTTTATCATAAAAGTAAATATGTACAACCCTTTTAAATATTAAACATCCATAAAAGTAAATCCATAAAGTCTACATAGTTCAACACAGCGGAATATTTTAAGATTATAATAAACTTAAAGAAAAAGAGTCTAAAACATAATCTCTTAAAATCTCGAACGACATCCTTCATCATGCATTTATTCAAATGATAATCCGACTCTAGACCTTCTCCTTCCCTTTGCTACTACCTCCGATTGGGTGACGACCTGGTTGCATAATATTTTGAAAAGGAGTTGGGTGAGCCTAGGGCCCAGTGATTACACGATTTTTATGCATAAACAATATCAATAATGAATTTCACAAAGCATCAAAATCTTGCATGCGATAAAATAATTTTAATCACAAAGCTATTGGCATTTTGAGAGGTATTTAATTCACACAGCATTACCTGGCGAACTCACACAGCATGTTCGCACTTACGGTTTAGACAAGCTCACACAGCATGCTCGTCTTACGGACTTACACCGTAATACACCCCCATTGCCACACAAATCTCAAAACACATAACATGGAAATATTTCACTTTTGATGCAATAAACGACATTTAAAATATCAATAAACTTGTAAATGACTTTCAATAAAACATGCAACCATTTTAATAAAACACACGTATAACTCACTGTATTAATCGTTGTCCAATTCGTTCCTTGAAGTGGCTAGCGTCTCCCCTATAAGTCAATACCACAATTTTTAATTTAAAATAGAAATATACAATACCACTACCTATGGTAAATCATAGACGATCGAGTGTTCCCTTAACACTATTTATTCCTAACGATCCATATGCCAACAACTTCAGTTTCGATGTTGTTCCAACTTATATATATATAACCTATACCTACAGTGCACATTTCCTATGCATGGGTTTTTATTCATGTAGTCCGTCTTCAATTCACATTCCAACCAACCCGTAGTATAATTATTATATAATATATATTTATATATATATATATATATTTATATAATAAATATATATTTATATATATATATATATATTAAAACTACTGCATATGAATGGTTTATGCATACATACATATATACTAAAAAGAAACGCATGCATGTAGGCTTTGCATGACTTATTAGTTATATGTGTATGCATTAACATCTCTCTCTCCAAATAAACCACATGTACCTTCGAAGAACAGAAGCCATGGTTTGTCTTTTTTTTTTTCTTTTTGAATATACAGTGGAATAACCAATATATATATATATATATATACATCTCGCTTAAGAAGTCTCTCATTGCAGCGGTTCTAAACCATTCGATTCATGGCAGCGGCCAAATTTCGGTCCTCAAAACAAACCATAACTTCTGTCTTTTAGAACCGAACGGGGTCACGGCTGACAACCCGGTGTCACAGACGGTACCGTTGTGACGTACGGTGAAGGTGCTAGCGGTGATCGTTGACCACCGCCGCCCTACGGGAACACACCCGAATAATCGAACGCCTAGAATAAACATATCGCAAACAAAGTTTCGAGATGAGAGGTGCAAACGACTTACCGATTGACGTCGAACAAGTTGCAACGTACAACACTGTCGACCTTCGATTCAGTGTCCACCTTTGCCTTTGCTCGCCGTTGTCCTCCCTTTCAATCGACTCGTTTTTTTTATACATAAAACTATCAATTCCTTACGCCATTTATAGAAATCCACCGTCCGTCGGTTCATGGAGCTCTACAATGATGGTGGTGTCCCACACTGATGAAGGTATGGCAGCAGGGTCAAGGCCCCCATTAGATCATCCCACTGTTAGCCAATCCCAACCTTCCCACCCTAAATCAATTCTACAGTCTCTTCTTGATAAACCTACTTCTCCCATTACCCAAACTTACAAAAGGAAACAGGTAAAGAATGCTCCTTCCCTTCTTGTACCTTCACCCACTCAGCCTTTAAGCCCTCTAAGGGAGAATTCTCCTTTAGAGAATATCAATAGGGAAACCAAAGGGGTGTCTCCCAACCCCAAGGAGGTGCTCTCTGAGGAGGAGGAAGAGCATATGGGTGAGAAGGCTGCCACTACTTCTGCTAGCACAGAGAAGGACAGTGGTAACATAAATAAGACCTCCCCCATGGCAACTTTGAATGAGCAATCATTCAAAGGTCCCAAGTGCCAAGAAACCACGGGGGTGGATAGTGCTTCTGCTAGGCAGAAGGCTTCCATTACAAAAAGATCCAATGATCCTTCAAAAGAGGGTAACATTTCTGGAGAAGGTGAGGACAGATATAACTAATATGAATTGATGGAAACAATGGGCAACATCAACCAAGATGTGATTAAACAAGGGAAAGAAATAGAAGAAATGAAGCTGGTAATTTTGTCCCAACAAGTGCAAATTACCAAACTCAAGCAACTGGTGAAGAGGTTGGTACTTAAAAAGAACAAGAAGCAATTTGTGCTGAAAAAGAGGGTCAGTGCTAAAGATGCTTCCAAAAAGGGGGAGAATTCAAGTTCAGAACAGATAGATCAACAGATTGAGGGGGAGTTTGTTGAAGAAAAGAAATCTGTAGAAACAACACCAGCAACAGTTACAACCTCAGAAGCAGAAATGGTTACTACTGCTGAGCCAAAACAAGCAGCAGAAACTGTTAGTGCTGCTGAAACTTCACAAGCAGCAGTAACAGAGTTAACACCAACAGAGATTGAAGTAGCAGAAATGCTTGTCAAAGCAAAGAATGACACTCCCAAAGCAAAGGGAGTGGTCATAAATGAAGGGGGAGCAAAGAAAATAGAGAAGAAAGAAATGGTTGCAGATGCAAGGAAAAAGGGAAAAGCAAAGATGATAGAATCTGATCAACCATCCAAAAAGCAAAGGATGATTGAGTCAGATGAAACATTAGCAAAGAAAGTGCAAGAAGAGTTAGATCAAGCAGAAAAGGAGCAGGTTGAAAAAGACAGAGAAATGGCCAGAGCACTTGCAAATGAGTTAAATGAAGCATTTCAGAAAGGGTTGGAAACAGAGAAGGCAAAACAAAGAGCAATGAGCTTGAGAAAGGCTATGATGGACAGAACAAGTGCTAAGAAGAGAAGACCTTCACAAACTTACCTTGCAACTCAGGAAAGAAACAAGATGATAACTTTCTTGAGGAGTGCAATTGGTGTAAAGAAAGAAATGTTTGTGAAGATGACCTTTGATCAAATCAAAGACCTATATGAGAAAGAAATGGGAAAGCTGAAGAGCAATGAAAAGGATAGAGTGGAGTTTGAAAAGAAAGCCAAGGAGAGACATGATGTGAATATTAATCAACCATTCCCTGAAAGTGAAGAGGGAACTCCTATCAAAGAAAAGGCAGAAAAAAGGGAAGAAAAGAAGAAGGAAGCTACTATATGGCAAGTTCAAAAGACTCTGAAGAGAACTAAGATGATGGACAAAAGAAAGAAGAATGAAAAGAAGTCTAAAGTAGAAGAAGAGAAAAAGATTGCTGAAGAAGAAGAGGCACCTAAGAATGAAGCTGAATCTCAGGAAGTACCACAGAGTTCAGATGTAAACATGTACATGGTGGTGATGGATAAAATTCCAAAGCCTATCTCAGCTGAACCTGTTGGATTCAAACCTCCTGAAGTTATCCACTGGGATATTATGATGGTGGATGGCAAAGAGTATATCAGATTGAAAAGAAAGGATGACAAGTATGAAGTCTACAACACTTGGAACAAAATTGTCAGAGAATGTTCAAGATCTGATTTGGAAGAAATGTTTGAAGTGGGTATGAAAGTACATGCAGATCAGTTGAAAGCCCTAGGGTTACCAATTGTGAAACTGGTTATGGAATATTTGTGCATGTTGTTCAAACCAGAAGCAGTAAAGCATTTAATTAGAGATGTATTTAAAGCTGTTAGAGGATGGACTCTATATGAAAGGAGTGGAGTCTACGAATTGGCATTGGATACTTTTCACATGGAGTATTACTTGGTGGATAGGATATACAACCATACAAATCTGAAGCTTCATGCCATGCTAAATAAGAAGTTGGGTTGTGCATCAAATTCAGAAATGGCTAAGTACCTAATTCAGAGAACTATCAATCAGAGTATGGGACTGGATCCTAACATTGGAGTAGATCAATGAAGATTTTGGAAGCATTTGAATAACTTGACTTCTCTTTCTAAAAGTCAAGTTAGGGGGAGATTGTTGGGAACTGAAGATGTGAACAAGTCTTTAATGCTGCTAGTTCAGAATTACTACTGCCAGAGGACTTCAATAGTTAATACTGCTGAGTATTACTACTGCTAGTAAATTTAATACTGCTAGTCAAAGTTAGTGCTGCTTGAACAAATTTAGTGCTGCTTAGCTAGTTAGTACTGCTAGAGGTTAGTGCTGCTTAGTAGTTAATGCTGCCAAGACTAAGTTAATGCTGCTTCTGAGATAATGTGAAGATAATGCTGAAGAGATCGTGTTTAAAGATAAACATGGAAAGCTGAAGATATTTATGGAAGATATACCGAAGATATTTTATTTATTGTAATTATCTTTTGTTCAGTATATGTATAGAATTGATAGAATAGTTTAAAAAAAATCAATTCATTCTAAGTTTTTTTTTGAGAGAATCAACCTCAAGGCATAGTTCCTAATTCTAGAGAAGTAGAATTCGTCTTGAAAGAGCTTGTTCTTCAAGATTGAGGTTGAGTGTGTAATCTTGTGATTTTAATCATTCAATACAAGTTTACAAGTTGTTAATCATATACACTGTTTGTTTACTGTTACATTAAATATCAAAGTGTTATTCCGCAAACTTCTTTGATATTGTTTCTGAGTATTCATAATTCTTGTTGAGAATTCGATCCTGACAAGTCTGAATATCAGAAATTACTATTTTACCCCCAGTATATATTTTTGTTTGAATAAAATAATTATATGATAAAATTGTTGAATAAATGACTTTTAATTATAAAAAATATTAATTAAATCTTTGTTAAATACAATAATACAATTTAAACATTTATTTTCTTTTAAAAATAAAGTTTATACTTTATTAACATAATATGTATGATATCTTTAATATTTTATTAACATACATTGATATTCTTTTTCTTTATTCCCATCCATTTCTCTGCAGCCTCTTAACCCTTCCCATTCTCTGTTTCTTTCTCTCTCACACGAAAAGGGTTCTTCACTTCTTCTCAACTTGGCGAAGAGTTGGCAATGGAAATAAAGAGAACAACAGCAAAACAGAGGGTTTAGAACATGAGATCTGCATCAAAGAGCTCTAGAACCCTAAATCGAAAAAGAATCTGATGCATCAAAGAACAAGAGCAAAAAAGAGGGTTTACATTAAAAAATCAGATGTTTCTTCTTTTTTTTTGTTGACATAAATGGGTTTAGAGCATATTGGTGGCTGTTTGGTTCATTTGGGTATAATATGATTAATGCAGTTCAAAATAAAAAAGAAATGGGTTTAGAGCAGCCATGCAGGGGTGGAAGGGAGAAAGAAGACAATTGCAGCCGTGTAGGGGAGGGAGAGAAGAGGGAAGAAGAAGGGTAGTTTGGGAAATTTTATGGGATTTAATGGTTGAGTGCATATGACATAGTTTTTGTAGCTGAGCAAATCAGCCATCGGCCGAGGGAATAAGCTCCTACCGAATAGCTAGATATGGTTGCACGAATAAGCCATATATGTTATACAACTCATTAAACTGTTACCGAACATGCCCTAATTGTAGCCTGAGTATGCGTCCATGAATGTCAAAAATTCGTGTCCAGCAGTTGCGTCGACTAGAGCTTCGATATGAGGTAAGGGAAATGGATCCTTTGGACACGCCTTGTTTAAGTCTTTAAAATCAATGCATACCCTCCATTTGCCTTTTTTCTTTTGTATGACCACGACATTGGCTAACCAATCGGGATATTTTACTTCTCGAATTTTCCCGGTCTTAAGGAAGTTGTCGACTTCGTCGTTGATCGCCTTGTTCCGCTCTGGAGAGAAATTTTGACGTTTTTGTTTAATGGGTTTAAATGATGGATCCACATTCAACTTGTGTGAAATGACGCCCGGGTCGATGCCGACCATGTCTTCGTGCGTCCAAGCGAAACAGTCAACATGTTCCTACAAAAAAGAGATTAGTTCTTTTTTAATGAAGGGATCGAGGGACGAACCTATGAAGACGACTTGGTCCGGCTTGCTTTGGTCCAGGATGACTTTTTCCAAACGATAGTCATTGACATTATCGAGAGCATCCTGGTTTTATAATTGCTAGATGGACTCCTTTCGTGGTTTCATCGTTGTCTTGTAGCAATCCCGGGCAACTTTTGGTTCACTTTTAATCTCCTGGACTCCCCACGGCGTGGGAAATTTCATCATCTGATGGTACGTCGAAGGGACCGCCTTCATGTCATGGATCCAGGGTCGACCAAGAATGATGTTGTAAGCTAATGAACAATCAATGACGTGAATCTGGTCTGCTTGTTGATTCCTTTGGCATAGACTGGCAGAGTGATCTATCCAAAGGTGCTTGTCGCATCTCCATTGAAACCAACCAAAGTCATCGAACTTCGAACGGTCTCCGACTTGTCGAGTCCCATGGCCTTAATAGTGTCAAGAAAGATTATGTTCGCTGAGCTTCCTCCATTGACTAACACCCTTCGGGTCAAACAATTACCAATCTTGAGTTGAATGATTAACACGTTGTGATGTTTTTGATGTTAGTCGCGCAGGTCATCTTGGTCGAACATTATTTTCATCTACTACAGTTCCATTTCTTCCTTTGGTTGGGATGATCGAGGGATTGGATGGTCGCTTGTCCCCCGACTGGCATGCCTTTTCGCCGCAGAGTATGTCAGACCACAGACGTCAGAACCTCCAGTAACGTAGTTCACAACTTTTTCATGAACGGGAGATGGTGGTCGAACGTCGTTATTGAGCATTACTGGTTCGTCGAATATACCTTAAGGTTTCCCTTCGGGACATGCCAAACAAGCTCCTTTTTTAGGGCTATGCAATCGTCCATCGTATGACCATGGTCACTGTGAAAGTCGCATCACTTGGTCTTATCCTTCTTGTCATCAGCTTTATCGCTTTTCTTCGGCCTTCGAATGGTTGCTTGTACGTTTCTCAATACCTCAACCAAATCTTTGGACGCCCCCTTGAATCCATAGGAGGAAATCTTAAGGTACTAGGGGAACTTGGTCGTGGTCGAGACCTTCTTCTTGTCAAACCTGGCGTTCGATATTCGTCGCGATGGCTCTGCTTTAACTGCTGCTTTGCCCTTGAATTCAGGTTTCTTCACACTCAATGATTTTTTATCGCTAGAGTGTTTATAATGAAAGGCAACGTCGTCTTCGACCCTCATATAGGCCAAATTCCTTGCTCGCACGTCTTCGAAGTTCTCTTGGGGGGGGTATTTTGTCAGATCAGTGTATAGACCTGAACTCTTGTCCAGACCATGTTTATAAGCCTCGATCGCCGTCTTGATGTAGTAGTTACGGACACTAATCATCTCTGCGTTAAAGAGATTAAAGTAACTTCGGATGGACTCTCCCACCTTTTGCACGACATAATACAAGTCACTAGTCTGCTTCTCCATCTTGCGACTACTGGTGAATTGTTGAGAGAATTGGTTCACCAATTCGGCGAATGAACTAATACATTTGGGTTTGAGACCGATCAACCATTGGAGGGATGCACCCGTGAGGGTTGCCCCAAAACTCTTACACATGCACACCTCTTGATACTGGTGCGGAATTGATACCGTCCACATCAACTACTTGTATTGTGCGATGCGTACAGTAGGATCCATGATGCCAAAATATTTTGGTGTAAATGTTCGGATGCTTTACTTCTTTGGGACATCGACCATCGCGATCTCGTCGACAAAGGGCGACGCTTGAAACCTGGTGCAAGGCTCGACGTCGACAAGTACTGCGCTCCTGGCAATTTGGCAAGTAGCAATAACACACGTTTGTTCTACTCTTCCAACATCTTTAGTCGTTGAGCAATGGGGTTTTATTATTCCCTTGAGTTGCTCCCAGGACATGCCCAGAGTTTTGGAAACCATTCCGCTGTGACGAGTCAAAAGCGTCTACATTATAATGGAAGGCTGGCATTGGAATCGATGTTGTAGGAGGCATTGTAGGAATTGGTGCCGCTGAGTGGAAAAATGGTGGGACTGATGCCATGGGCGACATTGAGGGGATTGATGCCGTCGAGGGAAAAAATGGTGAGGGCGGCGGTGGCATCGTCAGTATAGGCTGACTGGGGATACCAGAGAAAGGAGGTCTTGGATAGTTGGGAAGCGGAGGTTCCGACCAAGGCGTGCTGAAGCCACCAGGACCATGCGAAGGCCCTGCTGCGTTGCTAGCATTCTGATTCCTTAAAGATGCAATCTCTTACACCGCCTGTCTATGCTGATTTGTCAAGGCATCGATGCGAGCACGGTCAACTGTCAACTCCATGTTCATCTGAGCCAAGATTTGCTCTTGGGTTCCTTGAGAAGTTGCCATTATCCTGTCGAAGAAAAACACTTGAAGAAATTGTTAGTACGACGCACGATTGTCGAGGATTTTCTTTATATGGGGCCCCACGGTGGGCACCAAGCTGTTAATGCCAAAAACCGTCCTTTAGAAGATTTAAGGTCGGTGTGGAGATTTATCCAACTAAAGAAAGTAACCAGACGGCAATTTTTCCAACAATAAACAAAATAAGGAGACAAGAGATTTGATGACGAGTCATAAACCTCAACGAGGAAAAACCGCAGACTACAAAAAGAGGTGTCGTCGTGCACTATGATCGCCAATTAGGGGCAATGTCCTTATGTACTACAGTGTTGTACACAACAAATACGAAATACTAGTATAGAAGCTAATAACAAGTATAAATCGTGTACAAAATGCTTCGATTATGCGTATAATGCTTCGGTCGTTTAATGCGAGAGAAAGAATGTGGTTGTTCTTCGTATAGCCTGTAATCTCTGAGTTCAGATGTCCGAATAAAGTGCATATCTTGGGTATATATAGTCTTTGATCTTCATATTGTGTCATTGATTCTCGATGTAACGGTAGGCTCCATAATGGCTTTAATGATTCTGGTCAGTTATAGCCGTTGATCTTTAATGGCATTAAACCTGCATTAAGTAAACGAGAGAAGAACGTTGGGTCGTACGTTAGTATAATCTTGGTCTAGAGTAATCTTACGATGGTCGTACGACGCTCGACCGACTTTCACGAAGTGTCGATGGATGTTATAAATATGTTTGGTCGACAGGACCTTATCTTAATACAAGAATAGTCGTGCATTAAATGTCACTCGTCGTTGTCGTGGATTTTTGACCAAAACATAGTTTATATGTGAATCATTTAAAATAGTTCATATATGAATTAAACGGGTTCACATATGAACTATATGTTCATATGTGAATCACAGAGGTTCATATATGCATTTGTTTTGCCGCTTATTTGTAAAAGTTACGAAACTACCCCACTATCTTCCGCATAGTTGTTAACATGCAACCGAATTATCGGTGCTTCACAGTCAAAACCGCAATTTTTGACCATTTTGTTAGATGAAGGACTAGGATAACTTCTCTACTTCTCCCACATTTAACACTTCTCATTTGAACCTATAGCTATTGTTTGGGTAAAAAAGTCCAACAGACTATGGTCGTACGACATAAGGTAAGGGACAATCTTTCTTCAGGCGACCTCGACTAAAACGGTTAAATATCCGTCCAACGAATACCATCATACGACATGATTTCAGTTACTAACCTACAATATACATTATGCCATGTTTTAATGCAGGATTCAAGGATATTTATGATTAAAGATTGTAACGATAGACATGATCAATAACAAAAAGCATAACGGACGCCATCATCAATATCAGAAACGGTCATATGCATTCAAAGACTTGGAAAACGGAAAGATGGAGTATAAATATGGGGTTGAAACTACACATTTGGACATCTGATGCTCATACCTCAGAAACTCACAGATTATACTCTCAAGCTTGCTCAATCCTTCTCAAAGTTCATAAAGCATTCTATTGTTTGACGTACGACGCACGATTGAAGTCTGAATACATCCGACGCACGACTGAATTTACTTTGTTATATTACTTTTCATTGTATTACACTTGTAACACCTGTTCTAAAGGACGACGTCCCTGATTGACGTCCATAGTGCACGACGACTCACACTCGTCCGCGGTTTTTACCCATTTTAGGGTTTTCCGCGTCACCAATTCTCTTGTCTCATTTACTTTATTTCTATTATAGTCGTACGATTATTGTCGTTACTTCCTTTGGTTGGATTAAGCTTCACGATTACCTTAAATTTTCCTTGGGAGATTTTTTGGCATAAACAGTTTGGTGCCATCCGTGGGACCCCATCCAAAGGAAATCATCAATAATCTCACGACAAACTAACGTTTTCTCTTAGTATTTTCTTGTCCAGTTGTTCAGGATAATGGCATTCCAAGGAACTCAAGATCATGTCATAGCTCAAATGAACATGGAGCTAACAGCTGCTCGTGCTCGTATTGACGCCTTAACAACTCAAGCTCGACAAGCAACTGAAACCATCGAGAATTTGAGAAACCAAAATGGGAATAATATGATGGGGACTACAAATGCTTATGTTGGTACTTGGAATGTGCCCCCTCCATTACCAAACTATCCTCGTCCGCCATCAATTAACCCTGCAACTTTTATGATTCCAACTATGCCTATAGCCTCTATTTCATTCAATGGATATGCCTCTGATGCCTCGCAGCAGAATAGCCTCAATGAGACTGGTTATGTTCCATTGGGCACTTCAAATGGTATTCCCTTAGATCCCGTTGCACAAAGATTAAAACTTCTGGAAGAGCAAAATGAACGTGTCCTATCAATGTTGGCCAAATTACCGGGAGCAGCAATTCCAGTGGATGTCGAGCCTCGTACAGGGTTTCAGGCGTCGCCGTTCGTTGACGAGATCGCGTTAGTGGACGTCCCAAAGAAGTATAGCATTCCAACCTTCAGTCCAAAGTACTCAGGCGTCACTGATCCAACGGAACACGTCGCTCAATACAAGCAACTTATGTGGACTGTCTCAATACCGCACCAATTCCAAGAAGTTTGCATGTGCAAAAGTTTTGGGGCGACCTTGACCGGGGCAGCTTTACAATGGTTAATAAATCTTAAACCTAAAACTATTGGGTCTTTTGCAAAACTGGTGAATCAATTCACTCAACAATTCGCTAGCAGCCGAAAAATGGAGAAGCAGACAAGCGACCTCTACTACGTCGTGCAGAAGAGTGGAGAGTCCATCCGGAGCTACTTTAATCGGTTCAATGCGGAGATGATTAGTATCCGTAACTGTGATGTAAAAACAGCAATCGAAGCATACAAACGAGGTCTGGACGATAGTTCCGGGTTATATCTCGATCTTACAAAATATCCTCCGGAAACCTTTGAAGACGTACGAGCACGGACACTTGCCCATATGAGGGTCGAGGATGACCTTGCATTCAGAAATAAACATTCGGGCGACCGAAAAAGCCTAAGTGTTAAAAAGCCAGACTTCAAACCAAAGTCAACCAATCGATCAGAGCCTACTCGGCAGATTTCAAACGTCAGATTTGAAAAGAAAGGACTGACGACTTCTAAATCTGTCCAGTATCCTAAGGTATCATCTTATGGTTTCCCTGGATCAGCTAAAGACGTCGTCATATCCTTGAAGCAACTTCAGCAAAACATACGATGGCCAAAGAAAAGTGACAAAGACAGTGACAAGAAGGATAAAACTAAATGGTGCGACTTTCATGATGACTTCGGTCATATAACGGAAGATTGTATCGCATTAAAGAAAGAGTTGTCCTGGCTCAATTCGAAAGGTTATTTGCAGGAATTAAAGGAAAAGAAAGACGCACGTCCCACATCCCCAGAACATGCCAAGGTGATTAATTGTATCACTGAGGTTCTGATATCTGTGGGACCACCTATTCAGCTGCTAAAAGACATGCCAGTCGCGGTCCTGACGACCGACCAATTCCAAAGGAGGCTCGACTCAAAGAGGACGCAGAATTGGAGGCTATGCTCTTAACATTCGACCAGGCAGATCTCGATGACGTACATCAAAAGCATCATGACGGACTAATTGTTCAATTGAGCATTGGGAATTGTCTGACCAAAAGGATACTCGTCGATGGAGGTAGTTCAGCTAACATTATCTTTTTTGATGCAGTGAAAGCAATGGGCATCGACAAATCCGAGATTACACGACGTTCGACCACACTCGTTGGGTTTAATGGTGGAGCGACAAACACCATGGGGGAAATCATACTCCCAGTATATGCTAAAGGAATCAACAGACAGACGAAATTCAATGTCGTCGATTGTTCATCAGCTTATATTGTTATTCTTGGGCGACCTTGGATTCATGACATGAAGGCTGTGCCTTCAACATATCATCAAACCCTGAAATTTCCCACGCAATGGGGAGTACAGGAAATCAAAGGCGAAAGAAAGGTTGCTAGGGAATGTTACAAAGTTTCCTTGAAGCCTCCGAAGCAAACAGTATAGCAATTACAGAACCAGGACGTTCCTGGGACTAACGACGATTATCGCTTGGAAGCTGTCGTCTTAAACCAGGATAAGCCTGATCAGATGGTTTACATAGGTTCTACGCTCGACCCTTCTTTTAAAAAGCAAATAATTTCTTTTTTGCAGGACCACTATGATTGTTTTGCTTGGACGCACGAAGACATGATGGGTATTGATCCGAGTATTATTTCTCATAAACTCAACATTGATCCATCATTTAAACCTGTTCAACAGAAAAGACGAAAATTTGCTCCTGAGAGAAATAAGGTTATCAACGACGAAGTTGATAATTTACTTAAAACAGGAAAAATACGAGAAGTCAAGTATCCAGATTGGCTCGCTAATGTTGTAGTCGTCCAAAAGAAAAATGGCAAATGGCGAGTCTGCATCGATTTCACAGACCTTAACAAAGCATGTCCGAATGATCCATTTCCATTACCACATATCGACTCTATGGTCGACGCTACAGCAGGACATGAGCTACTCACGTTCATGGATGCATATTCTGGGTATAACCAGATATTGATGCATTCAGACGACCAGGAGAAAACAGCCTTCATGACAGATAAAGGTATTTATTGTTACAAAGTAATGCCTTTTGGTCTTAAAAATGCAGGTTCGACATATCAACGATTGGTGAATATGATGTTCAAAGAACATTTGGGTGATACTATGGAAGTATACATCGATGACATGCTTGTCAAATCAAAACATGCGGACGATCATATCGGACATTTGAAGCAGTCGTTCGACATCTTGCGTAAATACAAGATGAAGTTGAATCCGACTAAATGTTCTTTTGGAGTTCGAGCTAGAAAATTTCTCGGTTATATGGTCACAAGACGAGGAATCGAAGCTAATCCAGAACAGATTAAAGCAATTGTTGAGCTAAAATCACCCATAAATTTTAAAGAAGTCCAACGTCTTACAGGACGTGTAGCAGCGCTGAACAGGTTCATTTCTCGGTCGTCCGACAGGTGTCATTTATTCTACAATGTCCTACGAAAGAATAAAGGGTTTGAATGGACGGATAAGCATGAAGAAGCGTTGCAGCAACTCAAAAAATACATGATGTCGCCTCCTTTTCTCTCTAAACCTGAGCAAGATGAAGTCCTTCAACTTTACCTAGCCGTCAGCAATAATTCAGTAAGTGCAGTTCTTATACGAGAAACCGACGGACGACAATTGCCGATTTACTATGTAAGTAAGACTCTATTAGATGCTGAAACCAGGTATTCGTCTATAGAAAAACTTTTACTTTCGTTAGTTATAGCTGCTAAAAAGTTACGACATTATTTTGAGTCACATCCTATAATTGTGGTAACTAATTTTCCTTTAAAATCTGTGTTAAGAAAGCCCGAATTAACAGGACGATTAGCTAAGTGGAGTATTTACCTCAGCAATTTTGATCTGGATTTCAAGCCCAAAACAGCGATCAAGTCGCAGGTTTTAGCCGATTTCATCTCAGATTTTAGTCCAGAACTAGAAAGCACGATGACGTCCGATAAATTAATTGTGGCGACTTTGCACGACACTACATGGACGCTCGACGTTGACGGTTCGGCAAATATACGTGGCACAGGCTTGGGTGTCGTCCTACAGTCCCCACAAGGGGGCAAAATGGTATATTCCATACGATGCGATTTCAAAGCAACAAATAATGAAGCAGAGTATGAAGCATTGATTGCAGGAATCAAAATTGCTCGTGAATTGGGGGCCACACGTCTGCACGTCCGAAGTGACTCATCCCTAGTTGTTAACCAAATCAATGGAGAATTCGCAGCAAAAGATTCAAGGATTATTGCCTATTATAAAATAGTAAAAGAAGAAGCAAAAAAGTTCAGTCACTTTGTAATCGAGCAAATACCAAGAGATCAGAACACTCAAGCTGATGCACTGGCCAACTTGGGGTCAGCACTTAGTCGAACGACATTCGACAATATCCCAATAGTTCATCTTGCAACCCCTTCTCTCAAGGAGGATGATAATATTTCAGTCGCACCAATTGAAGAAGAAAATTCTTGGTCGGACGACATTCAAAATTACTTAGAGCACAATCAATTGCCCGATGATAAAATGGAAGCAAGAAAAATTAGATTCAAAGCATCGAGGTACGTTATGATCAGAGGACAATTGTATCGACGATCTTCAACTAGTTTGAATTTGCGGTGTATCACCAGCAAGGGACAAGTACACAAAATTTTACAGGATATGCACGATGGTGAATGTGGAAATCACTCCGGAAGCCGCAGTTTGGCTAACCGGATATCAAGACAAGGTTACTATTGGCCGACGATAAGACAAGATGCGACTAGGTATGTACAGTTATGCGACGCATGTCAAAGACACGCAGGTATGTCTCATAAACCTTCTGAACCTTTGCACTCGACTTTGATCCCATGGCCCTTTATGAAATGGGGAATGGATATTGTTGGGAAACTACCACCTGCTCCCGGGCAAAAGGTATTCCTTTTAGTTCTGACTGATTATTTCTCTAAATGGGTCGAAGCAGCGGCTTTTTCCCAAGTCCGGGATAAAGAAGTCGTTTCTTTTATCCAAACTAACATCATTTGCAGGTTTGGAGTTCCATCTGAAATAACGTGTGACAACGGGACACAATTCATCAGTGACCGAACGCGAAGATTTTGTGAAGAAAGAAATATCAAGTTAGTAACATCGACGCCTCGATATCCACAGTCGAATGGTTTAGCTGAGTCGAGCAATAAAACTATCATTAATTCACTTAAGAAACGACTTAAAGCTGCCAAAGGAAAATGGGTGGAAGAATTGCCTTCTGTTCTATGGGCTAATCGTACGACACCTCGTACGTCCACAGGACAAACTCCCTTAGTCTATGGATGTGAAGCTGTGTTACCTATCGAAGTACGACTACCAACTTCAAGACATACGTCTGTTGAACATAACTTAGTCGATCTAAGTTATGATCTTGACGCCCTAGAGGAACTTCGGGAAGCTGCTTACATTCGCATGGCATCGCAGAAGCAAGCTGTTGAACGACATTTCAACAAAAATATCCAAATCAAAGTTTTCCAAGAAGGCAACTATGTCTTACGTCGAGTGTTCCAAAACACTCAAGAACTCAACGCAGGTAAACTTTCCACTAAGTGGGAAGGCCCTTATCAAATCTTTGGCGTCGTGGGTAAAGGAGCTTATAAGATCCAAACCCTTGATGGTCGAGATATCCCACGAAGTTGGAATGCAGTTCATTTAAAGAGGCATTTCTTTTAAATTATGAATTCTTTTCCTTGGATTATTTCTTAAAAAGATTACTAACTTAAGCATCGGAGGGTCGTTGGTCAAACCAACGACCACCACGCTAACAATGATCTTCGCAGGGACGCACGACTTAACTAAAATTCTCATGTCAAGTAATACTCATACGATCGTATGTATATGGTTGATCGCAATTGTTGTTAAAGGTTAATTTTTTACATTTGACTCCCAATATATATATGCGAAAACAATTATTACGATTGCACTTATTCGATCGCAAAACTCAGTTGATTCCATTATAGCATGTTAATGAGTGATGGTTTGGTCGAATGTATAATATATAATGATTTTGTATCTTCTTAAATTTACTTGACGTGCTTTTGGAAAAACAAAGCAAGTGACGAGCATTGATAAACAAAAGAAACTTTTTCATTTCCAAAAAATTACAAAGAGACGACCACATACGGTCGACCTTCAGGTAAAAAGTTCAAAAGAAACTAAGTAGGAGGAGCGTCATACTGTTCCTGCGTGACGTCCGTCTTTGCTACTAGCTCCTCTTCTCCTCCTTCGCTCCCTTCCAGATCGTCGTCCTCGTCGAGATCCCTTTCAGTCCCCACCTTCTCAAGATAAGTCTTGAGCTCTTCAGCGGCCGACGCCATGGGATTCTTCCCATTCAGATGACGTCTCATCAAAGCAGCCCTGGCTGTGAGACGAGAAAAAGCTTCAAGCTGTTGATTCTCCTCTTCTAAATCTTTGACATCACCCTCTAGGCTTTCAACTTTCTTGAGGAGGGACCTGACTTCATCAGCAGAGGCAACAGCAGCAGTAGTGGCCTTTATCTTCTCCACCTCCAGCTTGGACGTTGAGGCCTCAAGTTCAAGGACATGATCCCTGAACTTGATCGTCTCACTTTGAGCTTCGACAAGTTTGGTCTTAAGACTCTCGACCTTCTTCTTCTCGACCTCAACCGCCTCTAAGGCGACCTTCTCCCTTTCAAGAGCCTCGTCGGCCCTTTTCTTGACGTCGGGAAAGGACACCCTAAGACCTTCCGTCTGAGCAAAGAAGCTCAAACAAGCTTGGAAAGCCTGTACGACAGAAAGAAAAAGTTAGTAGTAAGAAAAATGAAGGGAATAAAGAACAAGTGAAGACGTACCATGAAAGAAAGACCAGCAGGATGCGCCCTTGTATCCTCGACCCGAGACTCCTTGTATCGGTCATAGAAAGTCGGGAGGAGGAATTTTCCCAAGTGTGGAAAAATGACGTCCCTCTCGAGGACGTCATTTGCCATGAAGTCAGATGGGAGAGTGACTTTGAATGTCGTCTCTCCCACCTTCTCCTTGTTCTTCTCTTCCTTTGAAGAAGAAGAAGGAACTTCGGAGATGGGCTTCTTAACGCCCGACACCCCCGACAGGGGAATGTCCTTCGTCACCTGAGTCGAGCCTCCAAGCTCGACACCAACAACGGTTCTCTTCGTCGGCGACGCCCCTGTAAGGGACGTTAAAGTAGCATCGCCCGTCTTCTTAGGCGAAGATCGAAGTTGCTTGCTTCGAACCCGTCTTGGATCTACCCCTGTGGAAGAGGCAGATCTTTTCCTCGATTTTTCTCTTCCTTGACGAGCGAGCTCTAATTGCTCGGCTCGCCTGGCAGCAGCTGATTTGGCAGTTGCATCTCCTAAATAAAAAGAGAGACAGAAAAGAGCAAGTTAGAAAATACTTACGATACGGAAGAAGTAAGTATTGTTGAACAACTTACCCGTCATCTCCTCCTCTCTTTCTCCTTCTCTCTCCTCTTCTATATCCTCTCCTTCCTTCGAAGGATCCTCAGTAGGTGCAACTTCACTGACTAGGACGACTTCGTCCTCCTCGTCGTTCGACCGAAGGGAGAAAGAACGATCAGCAGTACTTCTCTCTAAGATTCTTTGAACCTTATTGAGAGAATCCCTCTTTGGCTTCACTACACTAAAATCGATCACTGCAAAACAAAGAAAAACATTAAGCTAAAACGCACGAATAAAAACGCACGACAAAAACGCACGACAATAAACCTACCCGATTCATTCCAGCCTGATGACAACCATTGGCTGTCTTCATCACTTACGGATGCCACTTGAAGGAAAACATACCGATGTTTCCACCCACGGTCGTTCACCGCAGTGTTAAGTATCAGTACGTTATCCCCCTTTGAACGAGGGAATAAGCTATAACGGTGATAACCATCTGGTCGCACGCTATAAGCTGTCAAGAGGTCGTTCACATTGAACGGTACTTCCCACTCGGCTGTGAGACGATCAATCACTTGGACAATACGCCATAATTGAGGCATTAATTGTCCAGGTGTCAAATCGAAGGTATCTAAAAACGCCCTGACTAAAGGGCTAAAGGGCCAAGAGAAACCTATCTTAAAGGGGTACTCGTACAAGACACAGTATCCCCTCGGAACCTCGTCTGGCCTTAAATCTTCCGGCGACACTAGATTTATCTCATCTGGAAGTTTAGCCAAACTCTTGAAAAAATCTATGTGTTCTTCTTCTCTAAACAAACTCACTGGTTCACTCGACATCTGAAAGTCAGGGATGTTAAGAGTCGCGCACCAATAACTCAAAATATCCCAAGCTTTCCTAGGTTTTCTAACTATAGATTTTCTATGCATAAATCAAACACAAAGGAAGGACTGAAAATCGTACCTTAAATAGTGTTCTAAACCTCAAATCTAGAAATGGAAAGGATTCTGATCAATCGGAAACTGAATCTCACCGGGGATATGAATTCTTCGAAAAGGTAATTGTAGAAAAAGGATGAGATTGAAGAAAATCCTTATTTGTATTGTAAATTTGGAAACTGAATCGACCGAGAAAATAGATCGCTAGTTGTCGTTTGACACGTGTCACTTGTATCAGAGGAAATACTCGAGTATGTCCTTCCAAAATGCGACACTTGTCTAAAATTAGCTGTCTAACTGTTTACTTATGCAGGTGATGACGTCATTATCTAGTTAGAAATGAACCAATTTGATTCTAATCGAAAGACCCACGTTCTCTTTTACAACACGTGTTTTAATCTTAAATTTAAATTTCAAAAGTTGTCGCTTGAATTTTAAATTTGGGGGCAAACTGTTTGGGTAAAAAAGTCCAACAGACTATGGTCGTACGACATAAGGTAAGGGACAATCTTTCTTCAGGCGACCTCGACTAAAACGGTTAAATATCCGTCCAACGAATACCATCGTACGACATGATTTCAGTTACTAACCTACAATATACATTATGCCATGTTTTAATGCAGGATTCAAGGATATTTATGATTAAAGATTGTAACGATAGACATCATCAATAACAAAAAGCATAACGGACGCCATCATCAATATCAGAAACGGTCATATGCATTCAAAGACTTGGAAAACGGAAAGATGGAGTATAAATATGGGGTTGAAACTACACATTTGGACATCTGATGCTCATACCTCAGAAACTCACAGATTATACTCTCAAGCTTGCTCAATCCTTCTCAAAGTTCATAAAGCATTCTATTGTTTGACGTACGACGCACGATTGAAGTCTGAATACATCCGACGCACGACTGAATTTACTTTGTTATATTACTTTTCATTGTATTACACTTGTAACACCTGTTCTAAAGGACGACGTCCCTGATTGACGTCCATAGTGCACGACGACTCACACTCGTCCGCGGTTTTTACCCATTTTAGGGTTTTCCGCGTCACCAATTCTCTTGTCTCATTTACTTTATTTCTATTATAGTCGTACGATTATTGTCGTTACTTCCTTTGGTTGGATTAAGCTTCACGATTACCTTAAATTTTCCTTGGGAGATTTTTTGGCATAAACAGCTATATATATATATATATATATATATATATATATATATATATATATATAGAGAGAGAGAGAGAGAGAGAGAGAGAGATACTTACATATGTATGTACACATCCATGATTCCACAATAATTAAGTATACGACTTTAATTGTATGAGATACAATATATAATTACATTATTGTTCACGATGTGGTCCATTATAGCTTCTAACAAGGACTTACCTTGATTACATATTTAGTTTGGCGACCATAAAATATCGTATCATTGCGTGGAATAACAAAACATTTTCGGCCTCTGATTAACGTTTTTTTTTAAATACCTCTTAATGACTCATAAGTCTGAATCGTTCAGACCTTTTGATATTTAGATTGTTTTTTTTCTAGTTTTCAGAACCTCTTAACTCTTAAATACATCTGAAATAAGAAAAGTAGTGACCTAACTTCTTAAAATCTCTTATCGTCACCTCATTTCACATTTTCTCTTTTCTCTCAAGACGCCTCCATACGTTAAAAAAACAAAGAGTCTTATTGATTCAGATTTCAGACATCAGCAACACCTCTTATTAATCAAAAGTGAAATAAGACATCAGACCTCTTAAAAAACAAACGCCATCTAAGAGTGTCATGTGATATTAAATCATTTGTTTATTTTTGTATGTTTATATGGTTCAAAGAGATACCATGCTAATTGAACATGTAATTTAACGAAGTATTTTAGTAAAACTGAAAAAGAAAACATTACAAGCTAAAACATATTATCTTCCGAGATTAGAGAGGGATATCAAATACGGATTGAGGGTGGTGATACAAACCACAATGCACTCAATCAGATGGGCAAGAAGGCCAATAAGTTTTACTTTTAAAATCCCCATAATGAAATTCCAATGCACTGAGGGGGCGTTTGGTTCGCAGAATCTGATGGAATTGGAATGTTGAATTCCATTGACCAGATTCCATTCCCTTGTTTGGTTCAAAGTTTTCAATGAAATGGAATCTTCCAATTCCATTAAATTCCATACCTAAAGGATTTTAACATTCCATCAACAAACCCAAGTATTTCAATGGAATGAATTTGTTATTTTCATAAATCCAAAATTACCCCTTACTCCAAACTAAACCCTACTGATATTGATTATCAGCAGACACCAACTCTCTTTCTCTCTCTCCTCTCCTCTCTCTATCCTCTCTCTCCCCTCTCTATCTCTCTCCTCTCCCTCTCTTTCCTCTCTCTCTCTCTCAACATCATTCGTGTGCTAAAATAATCAAAGCAATTTTAGTTAAAAATTAAACTATTTAATGACTATTTCATTAAAGTAATTTTTGTTTAAAAAAATTAAAATAATTAAAAAGGGTATTTTGTTCATTTACCAAAATTACATTCCAATTCTGAAGCTACAATCTGTGAATCAAACAGAAAAATTCCAATTCATTTAACAGATTCCATTCCAATTCTGTCAACCAAATAGGTGGTCAAACCTGACAACATTTCATTCCAATTCCTTCAAAGTCAAATTCCTATGACAGATTCCATTTCATCCAAAAACATTCTGCGAACCAAACGCCCCTGAGTCGTAGGCTTTATTCAAAGTTTATTTATTTATTGCCTCGAGATATCCTCGTTATTTAACCCAAAAAAAACTAACATAAATGCTATGGTTGACAAGCTAGTTGTTAGCTGATAAGTATCGTTGTGTGGCTAGTAGTCTATAATTTTATCATTCAAATACAATTTCTAAGAAACCTTTTATATTAAATAATAATAACTCAATCTTATTGGTGGAATAAAATGAAAAAAAAACTTTATCTCTCTCTACTGACAGGGTTTTCCCCTTTTTTCTCTATCTATAGTAAAATAGAGAACAAAATCCGCTTTCTTCTATTTTAGAGAATTTGTTGGAGATGCTCTAGTTGATAACGTAAAACAATATAAAAATGACATCTTAAAAAATTAATTGGAAATTATACGGGGTATAATTGCAAAAAAGTGGAAAAAAGCTCTTGGAGCTTACTGCAACGCTACTTGAAGTAGCATTTCAAAAAACTATTATATCAACTAACTTATGACTTACCAACCAAGACATTGTTCGACAAACATAAACTAACTTATTTTTTTAGTACGTTTTTGAATGAACATAAGCTAATTTATTGAAACGCTAGTTGGAGTAACGTTTTAGGAGCTTTTTGACCTCTTGTCCAATTTTAACCCTGATTAATATTAATTGTTATTTATATTATTAATAAAAGTTAATTATTATTAATAAATATTGGTTATTACTAAATACTAATTAATAATAACTGAAAATTACTAATTAATTATAATTATACATTAATATTAATTATTAATTATTTAGAATTGTTATTAATTATATCAATTAAATATATATAATTATTATTCAATATATTTAGTTATTTAAAATTAAATATAACAATTACAAAAATGTTTATGTAAATAACATAAACGAGAGTAAATAGAAAATTTGGTCTCTATGGTTTGTTGTTTTTCGCACTTTTGGTCGCTACAAAATTTTTATTGCAAGAAAAATTCTTATGGTATGCAAAAGTGCTTGGTTTTGATGCCTCTGACTAACTTCATCAGATTTTCATCCGTTAAAACCCCTCATATCACTTGCACATGAGGGCATATTGGTCCTTTTACAAACAACGAACCACAAGGACCAAAAATGCAATTTACTCTTTTATTATTATACCATTTTTTAAAACATAATAATTATATTATATAATTAAGAAATAATTATCACTAGATTTAAATATAACTTATTTAATAAAACATATACAAATTTTTAACTAATTAAGAATTTATGTTTAAGTTTAGTCAATCAAAATTATACTAAAATAATTTATATTTATATTTTTGTTTTATTAAATTTCATTTTTAATAAAAAATAAATTATAGATATACGGTTTTTGATTATTAATATAAAATATTATATATACATATATATAATTAAAAACAAAAAAAATCTAAAAGCATGTTAAAACGATTGAAATAACCTAAAAAAATAATTATAACTAAGTTTATAACTTATTGAATTCGACTTTCTTATAGATTTTCTAAATAAATTATCCTACAATTATTAAAATAGTAAATTGCAATTTTGGATTTTGTTAGAAATATTTGAAAAGGATGATTGCCCAAAAAAACACAAAAATTGGTTTACACCCCCCCCAATCTAACCGCAAGTGTACGGGTCGAATAAAGTAATATATACTTGGAAGTACGAGTACCAAACCAAGGGAACTAGGAACTGAGTATCACAATTACTATATTCACTATTAACTGGACGGTTCAAAAGGTGAATTGTTGGAAACTATAATAATAAACTACTAACAAATAAATCAAGAACGAAACAATAAACGGCTTAGAAAAACCTTTTATGGAGAAAATAGTAGAGGGTTGAAAATCCTATGGTTTTCACTAATGAACAATGTTCTCAAAACACCTACCAGTTAATCCCTTTAATGAATATCCAATCTCTAAATCACCGTTGTTCTTTCTCAAGCAACAACGGATTTTATTTTGAAAACACAAGTCTCATCTCTCGATCTCAACATATGACTTCAAAACACATTAAGGTCCAGATTATACCAATACTAAGGTTTAGCTGATATACTCTATCCAATTTCTCACCTTAGGCATATAGTTATAGCTCTTGTTAATAATTAATTCTCTCGAACTCAACTTATAATGAACAAATTAGATGAAAGTTGCTCAGACTCACAAAAGCATTAAAACCCAAATCATATGCTTCATTAGTTAGGAAAACCTGATAAGAATCTCAAGTCACATGTTCATAAGCTTAAACCAAAGTCAAACCAACCCCCAACATCTAAAGATTAGTTCATGTTGGGGGTATTAACACACAAAGCAATAAAAGGATTCATAAATCCAAGAAAAAGTTCTTTCGAAAGATCAAGGACTATAAACTCCCTTGATTGTGTAATAACCACGAAGATCGGCAAGAAATCAACCACAAGGGTTGTAGCGTACTTGTTTAGGCCCTGGGAGATGTGGTGAAATATCCCATCTGCCTAGGGTTCGAATCCAGGCATACACAACAATTTTGGCCACTGACGTTTAATCAGGGTTGATGTCTTCCAGTCATAACTTGCCATGGAATTAGTTTAGGCATAGCTTAGGACACCCTTCCCAAAAAAAAAGATCGGCAAGAAATCGGAGTAGAAATCGCTTCCCCAATCGTTTCCTCCCTTCACCCTTGCCAAAATCGCTCCAAGTTGTTCCTTAGCCGTCCTCTAGTCAATAGAATGATATCTCCCCCAAACCCTAGGTGAAAAAGGCTTTAAAAACGTCTAGCACCGTCAAAGCTAGTTTGAAGTGAGATGCAATTAAGTCAACTAGCTTTAAACTAGCTCTGATTTCAGCTCCAGGTGAGTTGCAAAGTGAGTTCATCTTCAGTAACTAGCATCAAAGTCGCTTCCGCCACTGTTTTGGGAAAAATTAATTCCTCTTTAACATTTAACCCACTTGATCAAATGGCCATTTTTCACACTTGAATCTTGAGAACTTTCGTAAATGACTTTTCGCTTGGAAATTCTTACTTCTCGTACACATTCTTGGCTTTTTCATAACATCACATAAATCCTGAAACACTTGTTTTAAACTATAAAAAATCGGCTTTATTTGCTTGGAGATAAACAAAATTACTTGGAAAGTGATATGAAAATAACACCAAAAATTGGTTTTATCAACAACCCCAAACCAAGCGTTGCTTGTCCCCAAGAAAATTAGCGTCAAAGAAAAGTAATAAAGCTCAAAACAAATCTCATCTGCATAAAGTATCAACGGGTGTACATATCGGATATTACGATCAACTTTCATGCCAAGGATTTAAGAAGTGTGAAGACAAGACAAAAGGAGTTCAATCTTCATCATAGGTATTCAATCATCAACATTGAAAATCGAACTAAAAACAGTGAACCATAGAAACTAGTAATCAGTTCATCACACTTTTGCGGAGGATTTCGCTTCGACCCTACCATACGGGGTACTCTTTTACACTCGAACCCAAGGTTGTCTCACATGTTGTTCATGCATTTGGACTTGATGTACAAGAATTCACAAAGATTAAGCATGAACAACTAATCATGAAAAACACACAAATGTAAATCAAGGTGATCTTAGAAGGAATCAAGTAGCATGACTAGGACTATTAGTGCAACTCTATCTATCTTCTTACACTTTCCAAAAGATCATCTAGGTCTTTGCAATGGGGTTAGGTTAGTGGATAAGAAACGGAGGTAAATAAGAGCAAATCCTCAATATGTCAATATATGAACAACCATATTTTATTCCCATTCGTTTAGGCACTTTTTGCTGCGTGTCTACCTATACTCCCTTAATTGATTTTGATTTTGATTTTGCACCTTGCTGCTTTTTTTCCTCTTTTTTCTTCATATATATATATATATATATATATATATATATATATATATGCTTTTTTAGTGCAACCCAACTTTCTTGTCTTTTTTTTTTCAGCCGCATCTACTTGACCCATTTGGTCAAATTTCTTTTCCCATACCCAGATTTCGCTTATTCTTTTCTCTTTCCACCCTCTACCGTTATTTACTACTAGTTGTTCATAATCGACATATCTTCAGATAAGGGTAGGCTATCATTTAGGCTGTGGTCTGAGTATTGGGTTAAAAATCGAAAATTTTACTGTTTGGCTGCAAATGGGCTTAGGTGCACATATTAGAAGGATAAGCAAGATAAGTTCAATTTATTTACACACATTACCTGGAATCATCTCTTAAGGTCCATAAATTAGATAAGACAAAGGTTTCACTGAATATCCTTATGAACGTCTTTGCTACTCAATGCAATATTATAGTGAGATCGTGCTATAATCACAACAAGGAGTTCAGAAAATGTGTATATGATTAGGTGTATAATACTCTCACAATTGATTCGAACGGTGTTCGGTTGGTTCAAAATTCTCACGGGTGGTCTCCACTAATGTCCCCTAGTCATGCAAATTCCTAATTACTCTTAAGACTATATCTCCGTTCTCAGACTCTCAGGCCAATGTAAAGTCACTACACGTAAGAGTTTCATAAATTCCGGTGTCTAAAGCTTTTTTTTAAATTATCCCTAACAATTATATCTGATGTGTATCCGATGTGTATGCCTGTGTCTACAACCCCAAACCTTACCGGCACATACCCAATGTGCAAGTTTGGTTTTAAGCATGATATAATCGTGTGTGCCAAGTGGGGCATGCATGTAATAGTTATGATATAGGCAGAAGTATTACTCGTGTCCGATGAGATGAGTATGTGGACCGTTATCCATTACAGTCATCTGAACATCCAAAATTAAAAGAGCAAGTATGATCACTAAGATGGTATCACTGGGGTTGACAACTCCAATATCCTCTATTGAGTAATCAATATTTGTCTCCATATGTAACACCCCGAATTTTCGTTTGGTTTTGCGAGGTTGTTTTTGAAGAAAAGAGGATGATGTTTCTGTCTACAGGGCGCACAGGTCGTGCGCCATCCTTCAGGAAATGCGCACGGGTCGTGCGCATGGAACAGGGTGCGAGGCAGTGGAAAACGCACGGGCCGTGCGCCCTTCCCTTTGGAAAACGCACCGGCCGTGCGCTGTGTTGGGAGATGTGCAAAGCCTTGGCTAAATATCTCAATTTGGGTTGATTCTTTGTAAAATCTCAGTTTCTTTCTCTCTCTCTCTCCTCTTTTTCTCTCTTTTTCTCTTTCAATCTTCAAAGGTTCATTTGGTTGCTAGTTTCCGGTGTTTCTAGCGAGGGGTCGGTGTTTTAAGCTTCACCTCTACGTCGTGATCGTTATCTGGTTTTCCGGGTTTTATTCTGAAAACCTACCGGTGAGTTCCTACTATCATTTTACAAACTTTATACATATCAAAACTCTTATTTGCGAAATCTAAAGTATTTCTACGGTATGATTTTATGTTCTAAACATTTTGATATAAATGAAGTTTTTGGTAAATCTCGGGGTTCCCGGTCAGATTTGACCAAAATGACGGGTTCCGCCTTATTGAGGTAAAATGATGTTTTACTTGCACATTATGTGGTCGTTTGAAAAGGATGATTATGAACTCATTTTCATGGTTTTCGTTCTTACCAGAAGTTGAACTGGAAATGACATTTTGGTTATAAAATGTGTTTATACCATATATTGATTTATGGTTGGTCACATATGTTGTTGTGACGAGTCCTTACCATTACTAGTGGATCCCTAGGTTTTGGAGTAGACTGTTTTGTTGGGAGGTTACATTCCCCAAATTTGTAGCTATGGATCACATTTTCCTCGGGGGCAACTTGGTACGGTTATGTGAGGCCGGATACTAGCCATGGTTCATGGTGATCCTAGCGAAGGAGTATACCTTGGTTTTGCGCTTGGGGCTTGATCTCACGTTGAAGCACGGACTTTGTGATTCGTATCCGCGGATTCCAATTGGTTTAGCTCGTAACTCGGTTTGTTGGCCTAACTTTGTGTTTCGCCACAATCCTTGGTAAAAAGATTTGTTTTCGGTCCTTTTGTGGCATGTTTATAACGAAAAAGCCCGCTTGTGGCAAGGACCTAAATTATAAATTTAACCTCTTTGGAAATGTTATCTTGTTGCAAATGTTTTATCTGTTGAGCTTTATAAAACTGTATGTTCTCACCAGGCTTTATAGTCTGACACTTTTTCTTAAATGATGTGTATAACAGGTTTCCATTAGCGGTGGGTGCCGGGGTTTTTGGAGAGACGAGTTTTGAGTCTCGGGGTTTTTGGAGATGTTTTAAGTATTGTTGCTGGGTATTGTTAAGTCTCATTCTTTTGATGAAATCCTTGTATAGAATTGTATAGTCTTAAGGACTGATCCCATTTATGGGAAGTTAATGAAATTACTTTCGTCATATTGTCAGATTTCCAGGTTTTAATTTACTCTGATTTTTGAGGTTGTTATAAGTTGGTATCAGAGCTCTAGTTTAAGCGAACTAGGCATGAATGTAAGATGTCTAGACTTAGACTGTGTATGCTAAGAATTGATCCGCGAGATTTGGGTAGAGCTCTTAAGATGGGTTAGTCTTAGAGTTGACGGAAAGTACGTTTATCAGGCGTTGTAGTAGTGGTGACAAGAACCGTTATGTGTTGTATGTTCATAATTTCACTTAGCTAATGTTATTATGAGGATACTGTATGTAAGAGTGCTTGAATTACTATTAATATGACAATTGGTAATGTGGTAGTACGTTTTCCTTTCGTGTTTTCCTATCTCTCTCTTATCTCTTTCTTTGTTCTGTGAAGTTGTTCAGCATGGTGAATACGCGTGGTAGGCCGCATACTCGTGTTGATGGTCTGGAAGCGACAGCCTCTACGGCGGGTCAGCCGGAAGGAGTTGAGGTTATCGTTCGACCACCCGTTCAGCAAGTACTACGTGGGGGGCCAGAGGTCATTCCGCGAGTAGACCTGGCTTCATCCCACCCAGTCATCAGGGATGTTAATCCCCAGTCAGAATTGTTGGCCAGCGTGATGTTGGCGATGAGAGAAGAGATGGCGAAGCAGTAAGAGTTTCTGCTGAAAGCAATGGAGGACCGCGACGTAAACAACCGGAAAAGTGAGACGGTTGTGGAAAACGTCGTAGCAGGTTCTGGAGGCGATGGTATAAGGGTCACAGCGGTAGAGCGCAGGATTTCTGATGCTCCGGGGAATAGAAAGAGTTGTTCCTATAAGTATTTTCTGAGTTGCGGACCGCCAGAATTCTTCGGTTCAGATGACCCGACGGTATGTGTAAAGTGGATCCGAGCGGTTGAGCAAGCTTTTGGCTCTTCCGAATGTGGTGATGATCAGAGGGTGCGGTTCGGTACCCAATTGCTGAGGGACACTGCACTCATCTGGTGGAATATCATCCAATCCACTCTATCTCCTGAAGTGTTGGCCCAGTTGTCTTGGGCCGAGTTCAAGAAGAAGCTGCTAGAAGAATTTTGCAATGAGAGGACCATGGACCGAATTGAGAAAGAATTCCGGTCCTTGGTAAAGGGAAGCCTGACGGTGAGGGAGTACACCCGTCAGTTTATAGAGAAGCTTGGTCTGGTGGGGCACGCTGCCCCAACAGAGAAATACAAAATGAAAGCTTATCTCAACGGCTTGCCAGCGGACATGCAATCGATGGTCCATAATTTCAAGGCTTCAAACCTCCGAGAGATGGTGGAGGAAGCTCAATTCATGGAAGAGATGTTCGCGAAGAGCAAATCTGAGAATTCTGTGGTGGTGTCTGATAAGAGAAAGTGGGAGAGCAGTTGAGTACCTCCCAAGCGGACCCGACCTTTTGTCGGAAACCACAACTTCAGCAGTTATCAGGAAGCTAAGTGGTGCCCGAGGTGTCGAACCAAGCATCACGGTAACTGTTACAACCATTCTTAAGTTTGCTATAAGTGTGGGAAGCCCGGTCATACTGTCAGAGATTGGCCGGTCAGTGGAATCGTCTCTTACGAGTGTAAGGCACCGGGGCATGTAAAGAGAGATTGCCCGAAGCTTGTGTCGGGCAGCGCGCCAGCAAGGAAGGAGAACCCTCCTAAGGTTCAGAATCGAGCTTTTCAGATGACGGCTGAAGAAGCTAGAGCATCCGCTGATGTGGTATCGGGTACTTTTCTGATTAACTCTGTACCTGCTCGTATTTTGTTCGATACGGGTGCTAGTTTCTCTTACGTATCTGAATTGTTCTATCAGAAAATTTCTATGCCCACTACTAGTCTTGAGGATGCATTAGTGGTAGAAATAGCCGATGGTAGTCAAGTTCTGATCCGCAAAGTTCTGAGGCAGTGTACTCTTGGTATCGAAGGGAAAGAATTCTCGATCGATCTATTACCGATGTTAATCGGGGGTTTTGATGTGGTAATCGGTATGGATTGGTTGTCAAACAATCAGGCCGAGTTCGTGTGTTCCAAGAAGATGATTCGACTTCCCAACCCCTCTGAGAGATCGTGGTCATCTATGGTGAAAAGAGGAAGGGTGAAGTGGCAATAATCACAATTGCAAGAGCACACAAGTTTTTAGTAAAATGATGTTCGTCTTTCCTAGCCTATGTGATCGATGCTAAGTTAGAGAAGTCAAAGCTGGAAAATGTGAAGATCGTGCGTGAGTATCCAGATGTCTTTCCGGACGACTTGCCCGGGTTACCACCCGATCGGCAGGTAGAGTTTCGGATTGATCTTGTGTCTGGAGCAGCACCAATTGCTAAAGCTCCTTACCGTTTAGCGCCATCGGAGATGCAAGAGATGGTAGCACAACTCCAAGAGCTATTGGAGAAGGGATTCATAAGACCGAGTTCGTCACCTTGGGGAGCTCCGGTCTTATTTGTCCAGAAGAAGGATGGCACAATGAGAATGTGCATTGATTATCGTGAGTTGAACAAAGCTACAGTGAAGAACAGGTATCCGCTTCCGAGAATAGACGACTTGTTCGATCAACTTCAAGGAGCGGGTTGTTTCTCCAAAATCGACTTACGATCAGGTTATCACCAAGTGAAGGTAAGAGAAGAAGATGTTCCGAAGACGGCTTTCAGAACGCGTTACGGCCATTACGAGTTCCTTGTAATGCCTTTTGGCCTGACGAACGCACCAACAGTGTTTATGGACTTGATGAATAGAGTGCGCCGACCTTTCCTCGACAAGTCGGTCATTGTATTCATTGATGACATACTAGTGTACTCCAAGAGTGAGTCGGAACAAGAACATCATCTACGTGAGGTTCTGGAAGTGTTGAGAAGAGAAAGATTGTACGCCAAGTTTTCCAAGTGCGACTTTTGGCTTAAAGAAGTACAATTTCTGGGGCACGTAGTCACTCGAGACGGAGTGAAAGTAGATCCCTCCAAGATTGAAGGTATGATGAATTGGGAGCCTCCTAAGAGTCCGTCAGAGATCAGAAGTTTCTTGGGTCTGGCGGGATACTACAGGAGATTCATTCAAGACTTTTCCAAGATCGCTTCTTCCTTGACAGTTCTGACTCGGAAGAATGTGAAGTTTGAATGGACCGAAACTCAAGAGAAGGCATTCCGGATCCTTCAAAAGAAGTTGTGTGAAGCTCCGATCTTGACATTACCTGAAGGGTCGGAAGATTTCGTGGTTTACAGCGACGCTTCAAAGATGGGATTGGGTTGTGTGTTGATGCAACGAGGCAAGGTGATCGCTTATGCCTCAAGACAGCTCAAAATACACGAGCAGAATTATCCAACCCATGATCTGGAGTTAGCAGCGGTGGTGTTCGCTTTGAAGCTTTGGCGACATTACCTATACGGCACGAAATGTACTCTGTACACGGATCACAAGAGCCTGAAGTATGTCTTTGATCAGAAAGAGCTGAATATGAGGCAAAGGAGGTGGCTTGAGTTGTTGAAAGATTACGACTGTGAATTGCTTTACCATCCCGGTAAGGCGAACGTGGTGGCCGATGCGCTAAGTCGGAAGGACTATAGTGGAAGCATTCGAGCTACCCATTCAAGAATCGAGCTTGTGTCTAGTCTTGTTGAGAAGATCAAGACATCTCAGATGGAAGCATTGTTGGAAGAGAATCTCAAAGAGGAAGTCATGACAAAACAGCGATTGCTCCTAACGGAAGATAGCCGTGGAGTGAAACTGTTTAGCGGTCGTGTGTGGGTGCCCAAGATTGGGGGAAACCGGGAGCTGTTGCTAGAATATGCACACAAGTCCAAGTATTCCATACATCCGGGAAGCACAAAGATATACAGGGACTTGAAGTTGCACTATTGGTGGCCGGTAATGAAGCTTGATGTGGCACGTTATGTTGAGCGTTGTGTGACGTGTTCGCAAGTTAAGGCCGAACATCAGAGACCGTACGGGAGCCTACAGTCTCTAGAGATTCCCGAATGGAAATGGGAGCATATCACCATGGACTTCGTGACGAAGTTGCCTAAAACTCTTCGAGGTCACGATACCATTTGTGTGATAGTTGATAGATTGAAGAAGAGCGCTCATTTCTTGACTATGCGCGAGACACTACCGATGGATAAGTTAGCAAAGCTTTACATCGATGAGGTCGTCTCGAGGCACGGCATACCATTGTCGATCGTGTCGGATCGCGACAGTCGGTTCACTTCGAACTTCTGGGATGGATTTTAGAAAGAGCTTGGTACTCGAGTGAAGTTGAGTACGGCTTACCATCCGCAAACCGACGGGCAGAGCGATCGAACGATCCAAACCTTAGAGGACATGCTGAGGTCTTGTGTCATCGATTTCGGGGGTAGCTGGGACACTCACCTGCCTTTGGTGGAGTTTGCCTACAACAATAGCTACCACTCGAGTATCGGAATGGCACCCTTTGAGGCTTTGTATGGGCGAAAGTGTCGGACTCCCGTGTGCTGGCTTGAAGCGGGAGAAAAGCAGTTCGCTGGACCTGAAATCGTGCAAGAGACTGCCGATAAGGTCAAGTGCATTCGTGAAAGAATGAAAGCAGCTCAGGATCGTCAGAAAAGCTATGCCGATAAGAAGAGGCGACCGATGGAATTCCAAGTGGGCGACCGCGTTATGCTTAAGGTGTCGCCGTGGAAAGGTATTATACGGTTCGGAAAGCATGGGAAGCTGAGTCCCCGTTTCTTCGGACCTTTCAAAGTGCTTAAACGGGTGGGTTTGCAAGCCTACCAGTTGGAACTGCCACCGGAGTTGTTGAGCAGAATACACAACACGTTTCATGTTTGCTACCTCCGGAAATGTTTGGCGGGGAAGACAGCGTCATTCCCCTTTCAGAGTTAAGGGTTGACGAAGGAAACCGTTGTGTGGAAGAACCCGACGCCATCTTAGAGAGAAAGTCTAAGAAGTTGCGTCAAAAAGAAGTCACTTTGGTCAAGGTGCAGTGGAAGCATCACCGGGGAGCGAATGTGACGTGGGAAGCCGAGGAGGATATGAAGCGAAGATATCCTCACCTTTTTGTGTAGTTGGGATTTCGGGGACGAAATCATTCCCAAGTTGGGGAGGATTGTAACACCCCGAATTTTCGTTTGGTTTTGCGAGGTTGTTTTTGAAGAAAAGAGGATGATGTTTCTGTCTACAGGGTGCACGGGTCATGCGCCATCCTTCAGGAAATGCGCACGGGTCGTGCGCATGGAACAGGGTGCGAGGCAGTGGAAAACGCACGGGCCGTGCGCCCTTCCCTTTGGAAAACGCACGGGCCGTGCGCTGTGTTGGGAGATGTGCAAAGCCTTGGCTAAATATCTCAATTTGGGTTGATTCTTTGTAAAATCTCAGTTTCTTTCTCTCTCTCTCCTCTTTTTCTCTCTTTTTCTCTTTCAATCTTCAAAGGTTCATTTGGTTGCTAGTTTCCGGTGTTTCTAGCGAGGGGTCGGTGTTTTAAGCTTCACCTCTACGTCGTGATCATTATCTGGTTTTCCGGATTTTATTCTGAAAACCTACCGGTGAGTTCCTACTATCATTTTACAAACTTTATACATGTCAAAACTCTTATTTGCGAAATCTAAAGTATTTCTATGGTATGATTTTATGTTCTAAACATTTTGATATAAATGAAGTTTTTGGTGAATCTCGGGGTTCCCGGTCAGATTTGACCAAAATGACGGGTTCCGCCTTATTGAGGTAAAATGATGTTTTACTTGCACATTATGTGGTCATTTGAAAAGGATGATTATGAACTCATTTTAATGTTTTTCGTTCTTACCAGAAGTTGAACTGGAAATGACATTTTGGTTATAAAATGTATTTATACCATATATTGATTTATGGTTGGTCACATATGTTGTTGTGACGAGTCCTTACCATTACTAGTGGATCCCTAGGTTTTGGAGTAGACTGTTTTGTTGGGAGGTTACATTCCCCAAATTTGTAGCTATGGATCACATGTTCCTCGGGGGCAACTTGGTACGGTTATGTGAGGCCGGATACTAGCCATGGTTCATGGTGATCCTAGCGAAGGAGTATACCTTGGTTTTGCGCTTGGGGCTTGATCTCACGTTGAAGCACGGACTTTGTGATTCGTATCCGCGGATACCACAATCCTTGGTAAAAAGATTTGTTTTCGGTCCTTTTGTGGCATGTTTATAACGAAAAAGCCCGCTTGTGGCAAGGACCTAAATTATAAATTTAACCTCTTTGGAAATGTTATCTTGTTGCAAATGTTTTATCTGTTGAGCTTTATAAAACTGTATGTTCTCACCAGGCTTTATAGTCTGACACTTTTTCTCAAATGATGTGTATAACAGGTTTCCATTAGCGGTGGGTGCCGGGGTTTTTGGAGAGACGAGTTTTGAGTCTCGGGGGTTTTGGAGATGTTTTAAGTATTGTTGCTGGGCATTGTTAAGTCCCATTCTTTTGATGAAATCCTTGTATAGAATTGTATAGTCTTAAGAACTGATCCCATTTATGGGAAGTTAATGAAATTACTTTCGTCATATTGTCAGATTTCCAGGTTTTAATTTACTCTGATTTTTGAGGTTGTTACACCATACAAGTTATGTACGTTGGCGTGACATGGTCATGGTAGGTGACGAGCTGCTGCTATGGTGTCAGGTCTCAATCTATCGTACTTGGGCCAACGGGTTATAGTTCCATATCCTGCTATTCAATAGATTTATCAAATTAAGTTCGAAGATAGTGGCGACCCCAAACCTAAGTCGTAGCCTAGGTTTACTCTTGGCAAAGACTGAAAATGAGTCAGGGGGTGACAACCCCAAACCTATGTCGGAACATAGGTTTGAAGGATGTAAAATCTTAGTCTTTGAGAGCGCACAAGAGTGTGGGTTACCACTAAGGGTGGATGTGTACATAACATAAGCATGATTATGAAACATAGGGGTACATGACAACCCAACTTAGACCATGATCTATGTCGAAGAATTATGCATGAGAGTTTCCATGAAACCCAAAACCCCAAACCTAAGTCGGAACCTAGGTTAGGAGAAGTTCACATGACCCAATCCAAGTTGCATTCATAGTAAAAACAATGAGAATTCGAGATTAGAAGCATACCTTGAGTTGGAGTGGGGGATTAGATGGTGAGAGATGGAGAACATTGATGGGTAAGTAAGTCCTAAATGGATTTCTTTTTACCTTGCAACCGATTAGAGAGGAGAAAGTGGAAAAAGTTGGGAAAAATGCGTCTAAGTGTTTAAACCCTTTTTAGATTATGGTGAGTTTGATGCTAGTTGGGGGTGGACGAACTAGCTAGAAAGTAGCTTCGGGTATTGTGGTGTGCGAGTATGGCAGTAGCGGGCGAGAGTTCGACACTAGTCGGGGTTACCCAACTCACCGTGAAGTCGTTTGGGGCTTGTTTTGAGCGTGAGAGGCAACAGTGGAAGCGAGTTGGAAGTGAATTGGGAAAGGCTAAACTAACGTGAAAGTCACGTTGGGGCTGGTGGGTTGTGCGTGATTTAGGGAGTGGACCAACTAACTTGAAACTCACTTTGGGAAAATGATAACACCAATTTTTGGTGTAATTATGATACCACTATTCGAGTAGTCTTAGCTTGTTTTTGAGCAAATCAGCGTGATCTTATGCAATTGTTGAGAATTTTTACAGCATTCTGAGAAGATGACCTTAGTCATGAAGGAGTAGCATACATGGATGAACCCCGGTGGTTTACGGGTCGTTAGACTTCTCATGGGGAGACAGACAGCAAGTTGGGCGACTTATTCCGTGGCTTCCAACCCGCGACCACTTTTTGACACGTGCGACTTACCCTGCGGCCTCCAAGCCGCGAGGCAAGCCGCAGAACTCGCTGTTTCGAATTCTACTGCTCATATTCGAATTTTGAGCTAGGGTTGAGGGTTATACTATTTTCTAACGAACGACGGCTGCAGAGGGACGATTTTGGAGATAGAGAGAAGCGATTTTTGATCGAAAAAGGTAGGGAGATCCTGGTGGAAACACATATTGAAGCGATTTACAATTCTTGTGATTGGAGAAGTTTAGATCTAGGGAGTTTTTGTACTTGTGGGCATTTTTCCCTCTTTAGAACAATGTTTGAGTTTACAATCATTTCTTTGTGTATTTTGATTCCCAATACCCCCAGCATGAACTAATCCCTTCATGTTGGGGGTTGGATGAACTTTGGGTATAGATGTGTTTAAATATATGATTGGGTTTTGTATTTCTATTTGGTTAAATGAATGAAGCATATGACACAGTTTAATTTATGTCTATTAGCCTGATCATCTAATGGATTGTTTCTTGACCCTTTTAAATTTTGAGAAAAGTTTCTTAAGGTTAGATGTAATTGTTATATGCCTATGTTTAGAATTGGATAGAGATATACCAATTCCACCATAAAACTTTTTAATCCTGTTTTGATAAAAGCAGTTGATCTGATTGTTGAGATCGAGAGATAAAACATCACTTTCTAATTGTCAATGTTGTTATATCTTGAAAAGATATAGTAACTGTTTTTGTGTTTAATTTCATTGATAATTGAGAAGAATACTTAACCCGTTTAATGTGCGAATGAAATGAACCCAAAAGGATTCCAACCCCCAACTGTCTTTCCTAATTTGAATTCATTCCTTGAATCATCTTAGTTGCAATTTAGTGTTTTTCTAGATCGCTTTAATTAATTAAGCAAACATCCAATTTCCTGTAGTCTAGTTAATAATCGATATAGTCATTGCGGTATTCAATACCAAGTTCCTTTGGTTCGATACTTGTACTTACGTACATATTACTTGATTCGACACCGTACACTTGCGGTCCGAGTAAGGAGGGTGTAAACCCGACTTATCAAGTTTTTGGTGTCGTTGCCGGGGAACTTGTTTTGTATTGATATCACTACCAACTGTTGGGAACTGAAGAAAAGCTTAAGTGTGGTTAATGCTGTTGGATCAGAGTTACTACTGCTAGAAGACTTAAAGGTTAATACTGCTGAGTATTACTACTGCTAGTAGAATTAATACTGCTAGTCATTGTTAGTACTGCTTGAACAAAGTTAGTACTGCTTAGCTAGTTAGTACTGCTAGTAGTTAGTACTGCTTAGTAATTAATGCTGCTGAGCATAGTTAGTGCTGCTTATATGATTCGTATGGAAAGGAAGACAACTGGAAAGAATGAAGATATTCTTGGAAGCTTAGAGATATACATGGAAGATATACTGAAGATTTGTTTATTTATTGTAATTATCTTTTTCTTTAGTATATGTATAGAAGTTATAGGATAGTTTCTGAATTAAGTTTTTTTTGAGAGAAATCAACCTCAAGGCATAGATCCTAATTCTAGAGAAGTAGAATTCGTATTGGTGAGCCTGTTCATCAATATTGAGGTTGAGTGTGTAATCTTGTAACTTCAAAACATTCAATACAAGTTCACAGTTTGTTATTCATATTTTCTGTGTTGATTTACTGTTTCATAAAATATCAAAGTGTTATTCCGCAAATTTCTTTGATATTGTTTCTGAGAATTAATTCTTGTTGAGAATTTGATCATGACAAGTGGTATCAGAGCAGGTTCTCTCAGAAACATTTATTTATCATGGAAAATTTTACAGAATCAAGCAGTTCTTTGGTCTCCAAGGTTCCAATGCTCAAACCCAGTGAGTTTGACATGTGGAAGATCAGAATCAGACAATACATTCTTCTTACTGACTACTCAATGTGGGAAATCATTGAGAATGGTCCTTCTGAAGCTGGAAGGATAGTACCAGATGGGAAAAGACCTCCACCAAAGACAGATGGTGAGAGGAAGATCAGACAGACAGAGATGAAGGCCTTGAGCACTCTGCTCCTGGCCATCCCCAATGAGTATCAGCATCAATTTTGCAACTGCACTGATGCTCAAATTCTCTGGAATGCTCTAGAGAAAAGGTTTGCTGGTACAAAGAGCATCAAAAGAAATCAAAGAGATGTTCTAAAGCAGCAGTATGAGAACTTTACTTCCTCAAAGAATGAGTCTATGACTCAAACTTTTGATAGGTTCAACAAGCTCATTGGTGAACTAGCTACTGTAGGAGTGAAGATGGATCAAGATGACATCAACAGAAAGTTCCTCAGATCTCTTGGGGATGAATGGACTATGTACACTGTCTCATATAGACAGAGTGACAATCTGGAAGAGAAAGAACTTGATGATCTATACAATGATCTAAGAGTTTTTGAAACTGAGGTAGAGATCAAGAAGAAGCCCACGGGTTATGTCCACAATGCTGCACTTCTTTCAAAATCCACTGATACTACTGCCATCTCTGAAGCAGTTAGTACTGCTAGTGGAGCATGTTCAGAAAAAGGAACTGAAACAATATTTGAAGCCTTCTTGTCCAGTCATAGTAACAATTCATTGATTAATGATGATCTGGATCAACTCCACCCTGATGACCTGGAGGAGATGGATATTAAATGGCAGATGGCCATGTTATCCATGAGGGTGAAGAAGTTCATTAAAAGAACAGGAAGGAATAACTTCTCTCAAAGAAGAGAAGATGGAGCTGGTTTTGACAAAACCAAGGTGGAATGTTATAAGTGTCACATGAAAGGACACTTTGCTAGAGAATGCAGAAGTGTTGTTCCAAACAACAACCACCAACAAGCTCAGAATGGAGGCTACACTCAGAACAAGAATCCTGCTCAAGCCCTTGTCTCTCAACAAGGAATGGGATTTGACTGGAGTGATCAAGCTGAGGAAGCCATTCAGAATCAAGCTCTTATGGCAGAAGTGTCTGATCTCCCCTCTGAGGTAATTTCTAATCTTTGCACTAAATCTTGCATTGACACTGTCAAAAGATACAGGGATCACAATCAAAGTATGTGTGATGATCTCAAAAGATTAGAAAAGGATAGAAGAGATTATGTGTTAATTGTAGAGAGATTTGAAGAACAAATCAAAGGCTTTCAAGCTAATGAACTTCAACACTCTTATGATACTAACTATTGGAAGTGGGAAAAGAATGAGTTAGAGACCAAACTGTCTAAATCCTTAGAAGAGAGTGATAAGCTGAAGGGGGAACTGTCTAAAGTTAAACTTGACATAGAAAAGTTTTCATATGCTTCAAAAGCAATGGATTCTCTTCTAAAGGCTCAGATTCATGATAAGATGAAGCCTGGTATTGGATACAACAGTACACCTCCTCCTTACAACAACAATTATATCTCTCCTACTTCAGACTTGTTAGAAACCAAGGAGAAAAAGGACTTATCTGAAAAAGCCTTTAAGATAGACCCTTTGGATGAAGTAGTAATTAAGGATTTAACTGAGAAAGAAGCCAGTAAGAATAGAGATAATGATATGAGTAAAGAGATCCCAGTAGAAAACAATATTATCACAAATGAGGGATGTGGGAAAATCTGGGTCAAGTCCAAGGAAATAGAGAGGACCAAAGGAAAAGATAACAAGGTCCATTATAAACAAACCACAATTGTGAATCCTGGATCTTGTAAACAGTGTGCTTGCAGTAAAGCCAAAAGCCTAAATTCTGGTTTAAAAAGAGGAAATCAAAGAAACTAGAATAATCAATGGGCTCAGAAACAAGGAGTTGATCTGAGTAAGATCAATAGACCAAAACCTTGTTTCATATGTGGCAAGTTAAATCATTTGGCTAAACATTGTTTCTTTAACCCTATTAATCAACAGATGACCTTTCATAGATCTGTGCAAAAACCTGTTGGTTATAGGAAGGATGGAAAGAAATATGTGATAAAGAAACATGGTGAAAGGAAAGGCCTCATGAAGAAAGAGTTTTTAAAAGAAAGCATTAAAATGTGGGTGCCTAAAAGCACTAAACCTGTTAGTACTGCTGACAGGGTTAGTACTGCTGGAAGTATTACTGCTGCTACCTGTGTTAGTACTGCTAAAAATATTAATGCTGCTAATACTGTTAGTACCTCTTCAAAGGTTAATACTGCCCACACAGTTACTGCTGCTAACACAGTTACTACTGCTAACAAGGTTAGTACTGCTAAGCATGCAAGTGCTGCTAAGGCAGTTAGTACCTCTAAAACCAGTACTACTTCTAGTAAAAATGTTTCCAAACCTATTGTTGTGACAAAGTACTCCAAGAATGAGGAGTTAAAGGTCAAAAATCTTGTCAAGAAAGAATGCAAGTATTTTGATGAGAAAGGGATACCCAAGACCACTGTGGCTTGGGTTCCTAATTCATACTAACTGATCTATCTTATGTGCAGGGCAACCAACAGCTCAAGGGAAAGAGCATATGGCATGTTGATAGTGGTTGCTCTAGGCACATGACAGGTAACATGTCATGCCTACAGGATTTCAAGCATATCAATGGAGGACATGTTGCATTTGGGATAATCTTACTGGTGGTAAGATAAGTGGAAAAGGTAATGTCACAAAAGGTAAGATGACATTTGAGGATGTCTACTATGTTGATCAATTGAAATACAACCTGTTAAGTGTATCACAGGTTTGTGACAAACAACATAGTATATTATTTACAAACACTGAATGTATGATCCTTGCTCCAGGGTTCAAGGTAGTTGATGAAAGCATGATACTACTTAGAACTCCAAGAAAGGAAAATGTTTATTGTCTAGATTTGGACAATGTTGATAGTGATTCATCTCTAAATTGTCTTGTTTCAAAAGCTTCTATAGATGAATCCTCTCTTTGGCACAGAAGGATGTGTCACATGAATTTTAAGACTATGAACAAACTTGTTAAAAACAACCTTGTAAGAGGTTTACCATCTAAAGTCTTTTCATGTGATGATCATTGTGTTGCTTGTCTCAAAGGCAAACAGCACAAAACTTCTCATAAGACCAAAGAGATAAATTCAATTTCTTCTTGTCTCCAGTTATTACATATGGATCTGTTTGGTCCTTCTAATGTTATGAGTATTGGCAAGAAATCTTACTGCTTGGTTATTGTTGATGATTACTCAAGATTTACTTGGGTATATTTTCTAAGGACTAAGGATGAGACAAGTGGATTGATCAAATCCTTTATCCTAAGAATTGAAAACCAAACTAATCAAAAAGTAAAAATCATTAGATCAGATAATGGGACTGAGTTTAAAAATCTTGATCTAAACACCTTTTGTGAAGAAAAAGGCATTGAGAGACAATATAGTGCTCCCAGGACTCCTCAACAGAATGGTGTTGCTGAAAGGAGAAATAGAACACTAATAGAGGCTGCTAGATCTCTGTTGGCTGATATGAAACTGCCAATTACCTTCTGGGCTGAAGCAGTTAATACTGCTTGTTATGTCCGAAACAGAGTTCTAGTGATCAAGCCTAAGAACAAGACACCATATGAGATTTTAAATAAAAGAAAACCCTTTATTGGCTTTTTCAAACCTTTTGGGTGTCCTTGTACAATTCTCAATACCAAAACTCACTTAGGTAAGTTTGATAGCAAGCCAGATGATGGATTTCTTGTTGGGTATTCATCTCAGAGTAAGGCCTACAGAGTTTTTAACTCATCTTCTAGAATAATTGAAGAAAGTGACAATGTCAAATGCAATGAGAACACACCAAATCCTATTGGGTCTGGTCCTCAGTGGCTATTTGACATTGATTCACTAACTAACTCTTTTGGTTTCAGTAGTGATGATTATGCAGGTTCAGGATGTGAAGGATCAGGGACTACACAGGTTCAAGAAAGTATATCTAAATCTGTGATCTTTCCCATACCCACAGTGAATTCCTTTGAAGACTGTAAAAGGAACCATCTACTGGACCAAGTCAGAGTGAAGAAGAAGGTAGAGATGAGGAGACTCCAGAAAATAAAGAATCAGAAGTGGCTGCTGACAACACTTCAGTTGAGGTGAATGACTCTAATCTAGAAGTAGAACTCAATGAAGAACCTAGTCATAACACCAGAGTACAAAAGAATCATCCTCCACAACTGGTAATAGGAGATATATCTTCTCCTATGATGACTAGACATCAAAGCAGGCTTCAAGAAATGCAAGATCAACAGCATACAGTGCTTTCTTGTTTTCTATCCCAGCTTGAGACTAAAAAGGCACATGATGCTATGAAAGAATCCAGCTGGATAGAGGCAATGCAAGAAGAACTGTTACAGTTCAAACTACAAGATGTATGGGATCTAGTAGACCTTCCTAAAGGTCATAGAGCAATTGGCACAAAGTGGATCTTCAGGAACAAGAGAGATGAAAGAGGAATTGTCATAAGGAACAAAGCAAGGCTAGTGGCTCAAGGGTATACTCAAGAAGAGGGTATAGATTATGAAGAAGTTTTTGCACCTGTGGCTAGGATAGAAGCAATCAGATTATTCCTAGCCTATGCTTCTTACATGAACTTCAAAGTCTATCAAATGGATGTAAAGAGTGCTTTTCTCTATGGCTCAATTGAAGAAGAGGTATATGTCTGTCAACCACCAGGGTTTGAAAACCCAAGCTATCCAGACAGGGTATACAAATTGAAGAAAGCTCTTTATGGACTACATCAAGCTCCAAGAGCATGGTATGACACTCTGTCATCCTATCTCTTGGAAAATGGCTTTGAAAGAGGAGTCATTGATAAGACTCTATTTATCAAGAGAAAGAAGAAGGAGATCTTGCTGGTCCAAATCTATGTTGATGACATTATCTTTGGATCCACAAGAGACAGCATGTGCAAGGAGTTTGACGACCTAATGCATCAAAGGTTTAAAATGAGTTCCATGGGGGAACTTACTTTCTTCCTTGGACTCCAAGTTCAACAAAAGTCAGATGGTATCTTCATCTGTCAATCCAAGTATGTGTAGGACATTCTAACCAAGTTTGGTTTATCAGAATCAAAACCTGCCAGCACACCTATGGAGACACACAAACAGATAACAGCAGATCTTGAGGGGGAGGATATGGATGTGCATCATTATAGATCCATGATTGGCTCTCTCATGTATCTCACATCATCAAGGCCAGATATAATGTTTCCAGTCTGTGTATGTGCAAGATTCCAAGTTAGGCCAAAGCAATCTCACTTTCAAGCTGTTAAGAGGATATTCAGATATCTCAAAGGGCAACCCAGATTGGGACTTTGGTATCCTCATGACTCACCCTTTGACCTAATAGCATACTCAGACAGTGATCTAGGTGGGGCAAACTTGGACAGAAAATCAACCTCTGGAGGATGTCAGTTTTTGGGTGCTAGACTAGTTTCATGGCAGTGCAAGAAACAAACCACAGTGTTTAATACTGCTCACGGTTAATACTGCTCGCAGTTAATACTGCTAGTTAGTTAATACTGCTCTCGGTTAATACTGCTCGCAGTTAATACTGCTAGTTAGTTAATACTGCTCTCGGTTAATACTGCTCGCAGTTAATACTGCTAGTTAGTTAATACTGCTCGCGGTTAATACTGCTCGCAGTTAATACTGCTAGGTAGTTAATACTGCTCTAGGTTAATACTGCTTATGTCCCGAATACTACAAATACCCTTTGCCCGCCTAAACGTTCATAACGACTCTTTGCATACTGTTCACTTGCGCTCTAAACCTTTTTCTCTCAAGTACCAAGTCTTTCAGGCAAGAACATCCCAGTTCAATGGCATCCATGGCATTCATCGATGAGCACAATGAGATCGCAATGCTACAAAAGCCAAAGCAAGCTGCAGGATTTCATCAAATTGTGGATTTCCTCAAGTCGAGCCATATTGCTCATGCTCTTACCGTTGCTCCTACAATCTATATCGAGCATCAAAGGCAGTTCTGGGCTAATGCCACCATTGTTGCTGAGAATGGTGTGCAGATGATCAAGACAAGGGTGTGTGACCAACCTTTAACAGTTACTGAAGAAGTTATTCGCATCAGTCTACGTCTAGACGATGCCTCTGGTATAACTTCTATCCCAAATAATGAACTATTCTCATCCCTTACAAGAATGGGGTATGGAGGCCCATTGGGTGTTTTCAAATTCTCTAAAGCCAAATTTTCACCCCAATGGCGTTTCTTTGTCCATACTCTCATGCACTGCATCTCCAAAAAGACTATTGGATGGAGTGAGTTCAGCAGCACCATTGCTTATGCTTTGGTCTGTTTGGCCACTGCCAGAAGGTACAATTTTTCACAAATGATTTTCAGTGATCTTGTATCAAACATGGGAAACAAAAAGAGTTTCTTTATGTATCCCAGGTTTGTTCAAGAAGTTATTACTCATGTATTGACGGATATACCTCAACCTGTTGGGGTATATGTACCTAAACCCCCCAAAGGCAAGGTTTTCTCAAATATGAGAAGATCTGCTGGGGACTCTGAAGGAGTTGACACCCCATTGTTCTCTACAATGATGGTGGTGTCCCAAACCAATGAAGGTATGGCAGCAGGGTCAAGGCCCCCATTAGACCATCCTACTGCTAGCCAATCCCAACCTTCCCACTCAAAATTAATTCCCCATTCCCTTCTTGAAAAACCAACCTCTCCTATCACCCAAACTTACAAGAGGAAACAGGTAAAGAAGGCTCCTTCCCTTCTTGTACCATCATTCCCCAAGCCTTTAAGCCCTCTAAAGGAGAATTCTCCTTTAGGGAATATCCATAGGGAAACAAAAGGGGTGTCTCCCAACCCCAAGGAGGTGCTCTCTACGGAGGAGGAAGAGCATATGGGTGATGAGGCTGCCACTACTCCTGCTAGCACAGAGGAGGAAAGTGGTAACATCAATAAGACCTCCCCCATGGCAACTTTGAATGAGCAACCATTTGAAGGTCCCTGGTGCCAAGAAACCACGGGGGTGGATAGTGCTTCTGCTAGGCAGAAGACTTCCACTTATAAAAGATCCAATGATCCTTCAATAGGGGGTAACACTCCTGGAGAAGGTGAGGACAGATATAACTATGATGAATTGATGGAAACCATGGGAAACATCAACCAAGATGTCATCAAACAAGGAAAAGAAATAGAAGAAATGAAGCTGGTCATTCTGTCACAACAAGTACAGATTGCTAAGCTAAAGAAGATGGTGATCAGTATAGTACAGAGAAAGAAGAGAAAGCAATTCCAACTAAAGGAGAAGGAAACCTGAGAAAGATGCTCCCAAAAAGGGGTAGATCAACATGGAAGAAGCCAGAAGAGAGGGGGAGCTTGATGGAGAGAAATTTGATGTTGAGGGGGAGCAGGAAGCAGAAACAGAAAGAAATTCAGTGCAACTAGAAGCAGAAACTGTTAGTGCTGCTGAAACCTCACAAGCAGCAGTAACAGAGTTATCACCAACAGAAATTGAAGTAGCTGAAATGCTAATCAAGGCAAAGAATGACACTCCCAAAGCAAAGGGAGTGGTCATAAATGAAGGGGGAGAGAAGAAATCAGAACAGAAAGACATGTCTGCAGAAGCAAAGAATAAGGGAAAAGCAAAGATGATGGAATCTGATCAACCTGTCAAGAAGCAAAGGTTAGTTGAATCAGATGAAGCCTTAGCCAGGAAGATGCAGGAGGATTTTGAAAAGGAAGAAAGAGTTCAGGTGGAAAAGGACAGGGAGATGGCAAAGGCTCTAGCTGCTGAATTAAGTGAAGCATATCAGAAAGGGCTTGAAACTGAGAAAGCTAAACAAAGGGCCATAAGCTTGAGAAAGGCTATGATAGCAAAATCAAGTGCAAAGAAAAGAAGACCTTCACAAACTTACCTTGCCACTCAGGAAAGAAACAAAATGATAACTTTCTTGAGGAGTGCAATTGGGGTAAAGAAAGAAATGTTTGTGAAGATGAATTTTGATCAAATCCAGGATCTTTATGAAAAAGAAATGAAGAAGCTGAAGGGCAATGAAAAGGATAGAGTGGAGTTTGAAAAGAAGGCCAAGGAGAGTAATGATGTGAATATCAATCAACCATTCCCTGAAAGTGAAGAGGGAACTCCTATCAAAGAAAAGCCAGAGAACAAGGAAGAGAAGAAGAAGGAAGCTACTCTAGTGCAGGTTCAAAAGACTTTGAAAAGAACCAAAATGATGGCCAAAAGAAAGAAGAGTGTAAAGAAGCCTAGAGTAGAAGAAGAACAAAAGGTTGCTGAAGAAGAAGAGGCACCTCAGAATGAGGCTACATCTCAGGAAGTACCACAGAGTTCAGATGCAAACATGTACATGGTAATATTGGATAAAATTTCAATGCCTATCTCAGCTGAACCTATTGGATTCAAACCTCCTGAGGTCATTCACTGGGATACTATGGAGGTGGATGGAAAAAAATACATCAGATTGAAAAGAAATGATGAGAAGTATGAAGTATACAGCACCTGGAACAAAATTGTCAGAGAGTGTTCAAGATCTGATTTGGAAGAAATGTTTGAAGTGGGGATGAAAATTTATGCAGATCAGTTGACAGCTCCAGGGTTACCTATTGTGAAGCTAGTCATGGAATACTTGTCCATGTTATTCAATTCAGAAGCAGTGAAGCACTTAATCAGAGATGTGTTCAAGACTGTTAGAGGATGGACTCTCTATGAAAGGAGTGGAGTCTATGAACTAGCACTGGATACTTTTCACATGGAGTACTACTTGGTGGATAAGGTCTACAATCACACAAATCTAAAGCTTCATGCCATGTTGAATAAGAAGTTGGGTTGTGCACCAAATTCAGAAATGGCCAAGTATCTTATTCAGAGGACTATCAATCAGAGTATGGGACTGGATCCTAATATTGGAGTAGATCCATGAAGATTTTGGAAGCATCTGAAGAACTTGACTTCTTTTCCTAAAAGTCAAGTTAGGGGGAGATTGTTGGGAACTGAAGAAAAGCTGAAGTGTGGTTAATGTTGCTGGATCAGAGTTACTACTGCTAGAAGACTTAAAGGTTAATACTGCTGAGTATTACTACTGCTAGTAGAATTAATACTGCTAGTCATTGTTAGTACTGCTTGAACAAAGTTAGTACTGCTTAGCTAGTTACTACTGCTAGTAGTTAGTACTGCTTAGTAATTAATGCTGCTAGAAGAATTTAATGCTGCTGAGCATAGTTAGTGCTGCTTATATGATCCGTATGGAAAGGAAGACAGCTGGAAAGAATGAAGATATTCTTGGAAGCTTAGAGATATACATGGAAGATATACTGAAGATTTGTTTATTTATTATAATTATCTTTTTCTTTAGTATATGTATAGAAGTTATAGGATAGTTTATGAATTAAGTTTTTTTTGAGAGAAATCAACCTCAAGGCATAGATCCTAATTCTAGAGAAGTAGAATTCGTATTGGTGAGCCTGTTCATCAATATTGAGGTTGAGTGTGTAATCTTGTAACTTCAAAGCATTCAATACAAGTTCACAGTTTGTTATTCATATTTTCTGTGTTGATTTACTGTTTCATAAAATATCAAAGTGTTATTCCGCAAACTTCTTTGATATTGTTTCTGAGAATTAATTCTTGTTCAGAATTTGATCCTGACACCAACTATAAAGATTATTAGATTAGACATCTTTCATTTTCAATTTTTATCATTCTTTCAATTTTTGGAATCTAAGGCTTGTGTTTTGACTGCAGGTTACTCTTTGGTTTATACCAAGGAGGAGACTCTTAAGAGATCTCGAGCCTCTTGACCCAGAAATTGAAAGAACAGCACGTTAGCTACGCAGAGAAGCAAGAAATCGTATTCCGAGAAGAATGGGTGACAACATTGTTAATGGCAACATGCCGATTAACAATGATCCACCATCACAACCACCACCGCGAGTTCCCATGAGGAATTTGGTTACTCCAACAGTGGCGGCAACCCAAAGAGGAGTACAAGCTCCAAATGTAGCTGCCCATTCCTTCGAAATCAAACATGGGACTATTCAACTAGTCCAGACTCATCAATTTGGAGGAGGGCCAACTGAAGATCCTTATGGCCATCTTCGTTCATTTGGAAAGGTTTGCAATACTTTCAAATGAAACGGGGTATCCGAAGATGTAATCAAGCTCAAATTATTTCCATTCTCTCTCCGAGACAGAACAACCACGTGGGAAAAGAACTTGCCACCAAATCAAATCAATACATAGGACGAGATGGTCTCCACGTTCTTAAACAAGTTCTTTCCTCCTGGCCGTACAACCTAATTGTTAGCCGAAATCACTCATTTTGCATAGTGGGACCAAGAATCGCTGTATGAGGCTTGGGAACGATACAAGGCGATGTTGAAAAAGTGCCCGCACCACAGTTTACATGGGTGGGTAGTCATTCAAACGTTCTTTGGAGGACTACACCCACAGTTTAAAAAGGATATCACTGCGAAAACTGGTGGGGACTTAATGAATAAGACATATGAGGAGGCATGGGAGCTGATCAAAATTTATCAAAACATATCTACGCCACTCCACGATCAGATGTTTGAAGAGTAGCTAGTGTTCACGATTCTGATGAATTTCCTCAAATTAAAGCACCACTAGCCGCCATCACCAACCAATTGAAGGGCACATCCATTCAGGGCCAAGTACCGATTGATGGAGATCAATTCTCACAGTTCGAGTTGCCGGAACAAGTGAATTTTCTTCAGAACCGCAACCGTCAATGAAATGATCCCTTCTCAAATACATATAATGAAGGATGGAAGAGACACCTTAATTTCTCGTGGAGCCAACCTCAAAATGGTCCAAGAGAAACCATGGGACAACAACAACAACAGTTTGGTAATAATTCTAGTTTCTCATCTTCATCCAATACTAACAATGTTTATCGTCATCGAAGTCACAACCAACGGAGACAAGAAGAAGGGCAAACTTCGGAGAAGAAATCGGGTTTAGAAGAAATGATGATGAAGTTCGTTTCAAAAATGGGCACTACCATGGAGGGAATCACATCATCTGTGAGCACCCTTATTAAACACGGTATGCACGATATCCATCCACATTTTAGAAAGACAAGTCAGGCAAACCGCAGAAGCACTACAATCACGAATCCAAGGACAATTCCCGAGCTAAACGAAGAAAAATTCAAGGGAAAATTGTAGTGCTATCCAACTGAGGAGTGGAAAGGAGTTAAATAAAATTCCCACGAAAGAGCCTGTTAGAGAGGAAGAAAAAATTCCTGAGTCAAGAATAGAGGAAGAGAAGAAGGACGAGGAGATAAAGATGGAGGAAGGAGAGAGCTCAAAGGTGAAAATAACGAAGGAAGTGCCTAAAAATACAGAAGGACCAAGAGTCCCATATCCTAACCGTCTTAAATCACACAAGGAGGAGGATCAATTTCGTAAGTTTTTAGATGTATTTAAAAAACTACACATTAATATTCCTTTTGCAGATGCTTTAGCCCAGATGCCATCCTATGTGAAGTTTTTGAAGGATATCTTGTCGAGTAAAAGGAAAATAGAAGAGCATGCCACAGTTGCACTTACTGAAGAGTGCAACTCCATCATCCAAAATAAGTTTTCTCAAAATCTTAAAGATCCAGGGAGTTTCACTATCCATATTCAAATAGGAATTTCTGAGTTTGGTAAGGCTTTATGTGATTTAGGTGCTAGTATTAACTTGATGCCCTTGTCCATTTTCAGGAAACTCAGGATTAGGGAAGTACAACCCACCAATGTCACGCTACAACTCGCAGATAGGTCAATCAAATATCCATACGGTGTTATTGAGGATGTGTGGGTGAAGGTGGATAAATTCTATTTTCCGGTGGATTTTGTTGTTCTCAACATGGATGAAGACAAATAAGTACCATTAATTCTCGAAAGATCATTTTTAGCTACCAGTGAAGCTCTAATTGATGTTCAAGGAGGAAAGCTCACGTTGCGTGTGGGAGAAGAAAAGGCGGTGTTTAATGTCTTTCGAGCGGCAAAAGAAAGAATGGGGAGTGATGAATGATATTGGATTGATGGGATGGAGGCATTGATGCAAAACACACCTATATCGCATGATGCAGATGATCAGTTAGGGGATGTGTTGACAGGAATCACTACAGATGAAGAGAGTGAGTGTATGATGCAACTGAATGCATTACCGACATATAAGAGACAAAGACGGCCGACAAAAGAGGATTTGGGTGAGCCAATCGACAAATCACAACCATTATCAAAGGTGCCACCCCAGTTAGAACTCAAACAGTTGCCAAACCATTTGGATTACGCTTACTTGGGGAAGAATTCAACACTACCAGTGATTATAGCTTCCAAACTCACAAGTTTAGAGAAAGAAAAATTATTGCGGGTGTTGCGGGCACATCAATCGACAATTGGGTGGACTATTGTGAATTTGAAGGGACTAAGCCCAACTTTTTGCATGCATCGAATCAATTTGGAAGAAGGGCATCAACTGTCGGTCTACAATGTTTATCAAGTTTTATCAAAACAACACATAAACGATTTACCAACCTGTTTGGATTAATAACAAACGATTACAGGATTGATGTTCACTTTGAAGCTCTCGTATTCTCTCTGTGTTTTACACCTCGAGTGTGTGTGTTTGTATATCTGATTTCTTAGAAGATTGCTTCTACAACACACTAAACCTTAATATCTAAACCAAGATATTATCTAACTAACAATATAATATCTAGAATATAATATCTAGATATTATCTAACTAAATTAACTAATATCTAACATACTAATATCTAACAAACTTAGATATTTAAACTAAGTTAAACTAAATACTAAAATTACAATAAACAATAATTTACTTTGACATTTATTACAAACGACATTAGACTTTGTATCGAGAGTCGACTTTCCGGCTTTAGCTTCAGATTAGATCTTCAGATTGGATGATCTTGAATCCAATGAGATTGTGGTGTAACAATCTCCCCCTTTGGATCAAGATCATTACTAAATAGATTTTAGCAATTCAGTCTTCTTGTTCAGCTCAGAAGATGCAATCTCTTTCTCTAGCTCATAATGCTTTAGCAAAGTATCTTCAAAGAATATTTATCTGAAATCAGCATGTCTTCAGAATACTTTGACCTCGCAGTTCTTGATTAGCTTTTCTCTTCTCCAATGTCTTGTAATGTAATGGACTGGACATTTCTTCAAGCTTTAGGTTCTCCCCCCTTTTTGATGGAAAGTGCAACGACTTCATCAAAACTGTGAGTAAGAAATGTCTGCCATTTGGAGCCTCTGATCCGTCAATTCAAAAGATATTCATCCAGATCTTTTCAAATCCAGACAAAATAGTCGTGTAACACCTGAATCAACTAATGAATCATTTAGCATGCCTGTCAGTAACACTAAGTCACTGTGTGTAACGAATACACATTAGAAATGAGTTGTTTGATGTTGACTCCTCCAGGGCTTCCATTTAATCATCGAAACACGACAAAGATAATTTCTATAAACGTTATGACAAAGAACCTAATTCCTTGTGTGTTCGTGCTTGTGTTGAAAGAATTAAGCACTTGATGATTGTTTATAGGCTCGAAATTGTGTAAACCACTAAGACAACAGTAAGTTAAACACAGACTCAATGTGCATGAGTGAAGTGCGAAGGTGGGGCAGACTTCCTTCTTTTCAATATCCAGATTTTCCAAATGAAAATCAGATAGAAAATGTGTTGCTTCCTCTTTAAAAATGTGAAACACTTTCTTTTTGAGAAGAAAATGAGTAGTTGGTGAGGTTTGATCAAGAGTTGGCATGGGCTAGTTGCCTATTTCAATAATGATCACCAAAGAATTGTGAAACATTAGAATTGTGGCTGCCCGACTCAGAAAGTAGTTGGTGCAGAGTTGTGATATTCTTTTAACTCTGTTCGCACACACTCTTTCTTTTAAACATTTAGCTTACTCTAACCAAACTTTCTTTCTTTGTTTGACACACTCATTTCTTTTGACTTCTCACACTCAATCACTATGGATTAACTTCGTGGGTAGAAATCACTGGTTAACGTGATTCCATAGAAGTTGTGTTAATCCTAGCACAAAGAAATCATGTTTTCCTATTATGCATATGATTCTCAGATTGGTTTAACTATGTCAGTTAAAGCATAAAGTAAATCTTGAAAACATTTAAAGTCACACTTCCAATTCATGAATTCGTTTTGAGAATCGGGAAGTGGTTTGAACATTTAGAACAATGTTTTCTATGATTGAAAGTTGTCCACTTATCAACCATATATGAGATTAAGATAAAGGATTATACCTTAACATGCGATCTTACATCTCATGAAGCTAAGCTTAAAGTCATAAAGATATGATCTTGTAAGCTTCTCTCAAAAATTTTGCAAAAATCTTATGTCAAGTCAAAGCAAATTTATTCACTTAAACTGAAAAAGACAAAAAGCAGTAAAAGTGTTAAAGTACGAGTTATGATCAGAAATAATCAGAAGTCATATCCAAACTCCTTTGACTTGAAGAGCTCCCCGTAAAATCTTGCATTACAAAAAAAAAATTGACATAAAAGGTAAATGAAGAAATCTTATGATCCCCCCCTCAAAATAATTTTATTGACCAACTGTCAATTCTTCTTATACTCCCCCTTGGATCATGAACAGAAAATAGAAGTGCAGATATCAATCAGAGTTAAGAATGAAGAAATGATGAAAAAGTATACAATTAGAAAACTTTGATAGGTAACTACTGATTAAATCTTTAGATTTAGCATACCAAGCTTAGAGACAAGAAAGTTAAACCTCTTTTCATCTAAAGGTTTGGTAAACAAATCGGCAAGCTGATAATCAATTTTTACAAAGAAAAGTTCAATTGCTCCTTTTTCAACATGATCTTTAATAAAATGATACCTGACGTCTATGTGTTTGGTCCTGGTGTGCTGAACAGGATTCGCCGTTATTGCGATGACGCTCTTGGAGTCACAGTATATCAGGATTTTGTTAAAGTGGAAACCGTAGTCGCGTAATTGTGTTCTTATCCATAAGACATGAGAACAGCAGCTAGCAGGAGCTACATATTCTGCTTCGGTCGTGGAAGTTGAAACACAAAGTTGCTTCTTCGATGCCCAACTTACGAGCGTATCACCGAGGAACTGTACATGTCCTGACGTGCTCTTCCTGTCTAATATACGACCAGCATGATCTGCATCTGTGTAAGCTGTTAGTTCAAAACTAGTATCTTTAGGATACCACAGACCAAGATCTACAGTGCCCTTCAGATACCTAAAAATACGCCTCACAGCAGACATATGGATTTCTTTAGGATTGGCCTGATATCATGCACATAAGCATGTTGAAAACATTATATCAGGTCTACTAGAAGTAAGATACATTAAAGAACCTATCATCCCTCGATAAGTCCTAACATCAACAGCCTTTCCCGAAGGATCGGTGCCATTGGGGTACCAATCGGTTTTGAATTTTCCATTTTGAACTTCCGAAGAATATGCATAATGTATTTTGATTGATTGATAAAAATACCCGTAGAAAACTGTTTGACTTGTAATCCGAGAAAGAAATTCATCTCTCCCATCATATTCATCTGAAATCTAGACACCATAAGGTTTGAAAAATTCTTACAGTACTTAGGATTTGTAGAGCCAAAAATAATATCATCTACATAGATCTGAATTAAAATGATATCGGCTTTTTCCTTTTTGATAAACAAAGTGGTATCCACCGTACCTTTTGAAAAACCAGACTTGACTAGAAATTTGGAAAGGACATCATACCAGGTTCGAGGAGCTTGTTTCAGACCGTAGAGTGCTTTGTCGAGAATATAGACATGATTCGGCTTTTCTTTATTGATAAAACCCTCTGGCTGAGAGACGTAGACTTCCTCCTTTAGAATGCCATTCAGAAAGGCAGTCTTCACGTCCATTTAAAAGACCGTGAAGTTCTTGTGGGCTGCGTAGGCTAGAAACATTCTAATTGCCTCTAATCGCGCCACAGGAGCATATGTCTCGTTATAGTCGATTCCTTCCTCTTGTTTGTATCCTTTGGCTACTAGTCTTGCCTTGTTTCGGATAACGGTACCATCTTTGTCTTTCTTTATCTTGAAAACCCACTTCGTACCTATAATGGTTTTACCTTGAGGTTTTGGTATGAGTCTCTAGACTTGAAGTGCATCGAACTGATTCAGCTCTTCTTGCATTGAGATCACCCATTCTGGATCAGCAAGTGCCTCTGATACGCGAGTTGGCTCGAACTTACTCATAAATGAGTCATGCAAACACATGTTCATTGATGTTGACCTAGCTTGCACCGGTTTTGATGGGTCGCCAATGATCTGGCTTATCGGGTGATCTTTGGTCCATTTATGTTCATGAGGTAGTGGATTATATGAATATATATCAGTTGTATCATCTATAAATCCACTTGTACCTTCTTCAGTTTGTTCAGGAGGAATGATGATTGCAGTTGAAGTGATAGGTTCATAAGGCTCAGCAGGTACAACTTGTTCTGGCTGTAGTTTGATCTGTACAGAACATCCTACTGTTTTAGCTACTTCTGTCTCTTCATTACATGTTACTTCTTCAACTGTTGGAGTTGGCATTTGAATTGGAACTTCTTGTTGAATCGGGGTGTTGGATTCAATCGGAATATCTGAACTGGTTGGATGAGTAGTAGGTAAGTCGTTCATCCTGTCAACCACAACAGATTTCTTTACATTAGATCCAAGAAATTCATCATAAAACAATTCAAATAATAAGTCTAAATCAGATATATGATTAGTTGACGTTGATGCTTCATCTGATTTCTTCTGTTGAGACGCAGGTTCTGGACTGAGTTGCCCAGAAGCTAGTACTCCGGTGATAACGGGTTCTGAACTTTGATGTTCGGAAGCCATCTCTTCATCAAACGTGACATTGATGCTTTCTATAACCGTCTTTGACTTTTTCAGATAAACACGGAATGCAGTTGATGTCGAGGAATAACCAATGAAGATGCCTTCGTCCGCCTTGGCACTGAACTTGTTGAGACTATCCCTATCGTTTAGCACGAAACAATTACACCCAAATATATGGAAATATTTGATTGTCGGTGTTCGGTTGTTGATTAATGCATAAGGAGTCTTCTTGAATCTTCGATGTATCATGGAGCGATTCTGTGTGTAACACGCAGTCGATACAGCTTCTGCCCACAAAAATAGAGGTAAGTCTGATTGACTTAGCATAGTACGAGCAGCCTCGACTAGCATACGATTTCTTCTTTCGACCACTCCATTTTGCTGAGGCGTACGAGCAGCAGAGTATTGATGTGAAATCCCGACAGATTCGAGATATTCTTCAACCTTTTTGTTCTTGAACTCTGTGCTATTGTCTGTTCTTAGATGCTTGACCGGTTTTTGCAGATTCACCTAGGTCGTCTTTAGGAATGTGATGAGAACATCAGGTGTCTCATCCTTTGAACGTAGAAACTTGACCCATGTGTATCGCGAGTAATCGTCCACGATCACGAGTATATACTTCTTTCCGCCTAGACCTTGAGTTCGCATCGGACCATATAAGTCCATATGCAATAACTCTAATGGAGCGTTAGTACTCGGTTCAGGCTTTGGTTTATGTGGAGCCCTCTTCATCTTTCCCTTTTCACATGTTGCATAAAGATGTTATCTTTCATTTTTTAGCGCTGGAAGTCCTTTGACGAGCTTTCCACTGACCAGATTGTTGATGTACGTGAAGTTGAGGTGAGAGAGCCTTCGATGCCATAGCCAACTTTGTTGTATCGAGGCTTTCGTCATTAGACAAACCTGCTTGTCAGTCTGGACTTTTGATAAATTAATTGTGTAGAGGTCTGATTCTCGAGTACCGACCAAGAGTTCTTCGCCTTCTTCAGTGCGAACTGAACACGTCTTGGCTTTGAAATTGACCTCTAAGCTTTTGTCACAGAACTGGACGATACTGAACAAGTTGTGCCGTAAGCCTTCAACATAGCTCACCTTCTTTATCGTGACATTGTTATGTTGTACATCACTGTATCCCATTATTGGAGAAAACTGGTCGTTGCCAAATCTGACTGTTCCGCAATACTTCTCTTTAAAATTGGACAATATATCTTTTTGTCCAGTCATATGCTTGGAGCATCCGCTATCCAAGTACCACATATGACGGATCTGCACAAGAGAAATAATGAAACAATTGATTTAAAATAGTCTTAAAAACAAAGATGGAATTAAGACTCTTGAGCATTGAGGAGCGGGTCTTGAACTGAAGTGTTCAAAAGTCATATTCTCTTCTTAAGCATGGGTTCTGAACAGACGTGTTCAAAAACCATTGTTTTATCTTTGAAGTGTGGGTCTTGAACTGAAGTAATCAAGAACCTAGTTTCTTTGAGGAACGAGTCCTAGACTGTTTTGTCTAGAAGTCATTTCCATAAGCTCTCTTAAACTTTGTGTGCCTGCAACACAGATTTAGCCTTAGGTACCCACTAGAATTTGGGTCCTACTGTGTTAGCACAAGATTTTGGTACCTATTTGAAATTGGGTCCTCTTTTCATTTGAAAGTCATTTGAATCATTATAATTAGATGAATGCACATGATAATTGCCAAACCAATCTTCAAAATCTTGACAAAAAGTAGAAACATGTTTATCATAAATAGAAGACTTTCTAGCAGATAAAGATAACTGAAATAATTGCTTCATTGTATATTGTTTACGAGAAACAGCAAGTTTTGAGTTCAAAATAACAACATCAGCAATTAATACATCTTTACTAGGCGAAGTCTTACTACAATTAACACTACAAAATGATTTAACGGTCTTGTCAAGCTTCTGTTTCGGTTGCCACTGAGATTTAACTTCTGGCCTTTGCTTGCTCAGATCTAAAACATGTGAAACTCTTGAGTTAGACTTCTGAGCAATAAACGAATGCTTCTTCTTCGGATGACCAGTAGTGTTCGGTTTCTGTGAATGCTTAGATGTATTCTTACCTTTATCATTTTTAGCTTTCACAGAGACTGAGTTATCAACTTTCGTTGATTTTGCACTGTTAACATGCGTACTGGTTTTTTCCAAAGATTTGACAACAAAAGATGAATGGGTAGGAAGTTTTTCATTAAAGTCAAATTGATTAGAACAATCATCTAAACCACCGTTAGAGTTCAGAAAATCAAACCCTTTATTTGATGAACCAAACATATCCTTAGAGTTTGAAGCCTTAGAAAGAACAGAATTTGTGAACACCGTTGAAAAAACTTTTTGTTCAATATTCATCAAAAGTCTTTCATTTGTTAAAGAATTCTCGAGTTCAGAAATTTTACTTTCTAAAACGAGAGGAGGGACATATAGTTTACCTTGAATAGGCTTCGCCTCCATTTCTTTTTCAGAATAACTTTGAAAGAAGTCATTTGAAAGAGATTTCTTCTTTTGATATATTGGATTATCATTATAACTATTATTCACTTTCGCATAATAAAATGGAAGGTGAACTTTAGATGATTTCAACGTTTTTCAGTTTCGTTGGCTTCATCCTTTTCAGATAGTTTAGTCCAGAAAACTTTAAGCTCAGGGATTCTTCGAGCTAATTTCAAAGAAAGAAGATCATAAATTGCAGGCACTTCAGATATTCCTTTTTGAAGATAGTGAGGATTCTTATAACCGATTCCCCATTTTTCTATTTCCTCTTTGGGTTTGTTCAGATGAATAGTTTGTTCAGTTTGACCCATTTTGTATAACTTCTCTTCCAAACTTTTTAATTTAGCAATTAAAGTTTTTTTTTCTTCGGTACACGAAGAATGCATTTTAGTAAGCTCATATAAATCAAGCTCACTTTTTCTCAGTTTAGACTTGAGTTCTGAATTCTCTTTAAGAATTACTGTCTTTTCCTTTGCGCTGGTGTCATTATTTCTATGTAAAACCTCAACCAATACTTTCTTCTCAGCAATTTCGTCGCTAAGTTTCTGTATCGATTGGTTTTTGTCAGTAATAACACCATTTTCTCGCTTAAGTTTTGACTCTAACTATTGTTGTTTTAAATTCATGGCATGCATTTTATTTATGAAATCTGAATAAGATAAATCACATACCTCATCTTTCTCATCCTCTTCTGAATCTGCTTCAGCGTCTGATTCCTGCTTTCCCATCAAGCACATGTTGACTGCTTCATCTCTCTCTTCATCCTCTTCTTCCTCGTCTGAATGATAAAGCCAATATTCATCCTCTGCCATCAGTGCCTTGCCTGCCTCCTGTTGCTTTGCAAGAAGCATCTTGTTTTTGTAGTAATCGGAGTTTCTGACTTTGGGTCTTCGGCAGTCTCTGGCAAAGTGACCTGTTTTGCCACAGTTTAGCACATTTGTGGTTCTGACTGACTGGAACCTTCAGCTTTAAACTTTCTCTCTTCCAGTTTCCTCTCCTCTATTCTCTTCCCTTCAGACTGATATCTTCTCTCTTCCGGTTTTCTCTCTTCTGTTCTCTTCCCTTCAAACTTCTTTCCTTCATATCTACTTCCTTCAACCCTTTCCTTATGAGCATAGTTGTTAGGACCAGAAGAATACCTCTGACTGTTTGAACTTGGCTTCATGTAGAACTTTTTCTGAAAAGCATTAGACAGCAGAAGCATTGCTTGCTTCAGTTGTTCATTTTCATCAGAGTCAGAGATGGCATCAGCTTCATTTTCTTCTGATTCATACACAATTGTCTTGTTCTTCCTATTCTTGACAACAAGAGCAAATGTGTCTTCAACTTTCTTTACTTTCTGCCTCTTTTCATCTAGAATTTCATCCACCTCTTCTTCATTTTGTTTGAGGGTTTCATACACCTCATGAAGTGGAATCTCATTCAGATCCTTGATCTGCTTCATCTGTCTGGCAAATCTCTTCCATTCCGGCTGTTATAATACTGAGGAATTTGACGTTTAGCTCTATTTGAGATTTGGTGACCTTGTTCTTGCTTAGTTCGTTTAGCAAGGTCACGAATCTGTCATAAGTTCCTTCTAAAGACTCTCCACTTCTGCCTTTAAATTCTTCATAATTGTTTAGGCAGTTGGAAAGTTTGAGCTGATTCCCAACCTTTGAACCCATCATCATCTTTTCTAGCTGATCCCACATTTCTTTTCCCGAGGCCTTATAGCTGTCAATCTTTACATAGATTTTGTTTGGAATTCCTTGTAGAATGTATGACTTTGCTAACTTATCACCTTTTGCTCTCTTTAGGTTATCATCTTCTAGCTCATGATACTTAAGTTCAATCTGTGTCGGTATAATTCCAACCAAACGAGTCATCATCACTGGTTTCATAACACCTTCTTCTATCGATTGCCTAATGAAATCACCCAACTCATGTCTGTCAACAAAGTTCAGGAACCGATCTTTCCATTGTTCGTATTCTCTTTTAAAGAGAAATGGTGGCTTGGTGTCAGTTCCGATTGCAAGGGTTTCTCTGGATGTAATTTTGAAAAAGACTTGATTGGAATTTGCGTTAAAAGAGGTTTGCGCGAGAGGCAAGTAGCGTGAACTGGAGGTTTGCACAAGACGTTAGTTGCGCAAAGTTGAGGTTTGCGTTTGAAGTTGGTTGCGCAAAGTTGAAGTTTGCGTTTGAAGTAGGTTGCACAAAGTTGAGGTTTGCGCGAGCAGTTGGTTAAGCAAAGTTGAGGTTTGCGCAAGCAGTTGGTTGAGCAAAGTTGAGGTTTGCGCAAGCAGTTGTTTGAGCAAAGTTGAGGTTTGCGCAAGCAGTTGTTTGAGCAAAGTTGAGGTTTGCGCAAGCAGTTGGTTGAGCAAAGTTAAGGTTTGCGCGAACAGTTGGTTAAGCAAAGTTGAGGTTTGCGCAAGCAGTTGGTTGAGCAAAGTAGAGGTTTGCGCGAGTTCGTCCCTGATTACGTGAGTTCGTCCCTGTGTTCGAAAAATCGACTAAAAACCTATTTTTCCAAGATTAGCAGTACCAAACTCTAACAAAACGACCACAAACACTTCTAGAACAGATCGTTACCACTCGATCTCAATAAAAACCACTTTTTGAAAAGCAAATCGATGGTACAGCGACTTTAAGAACTCGACTTTCAGACCACAAAATCACAAAATTGGAACTCGATTTAAGCTTTATATTGAAATTAAACACTCACACTCGATCTAAACACTCTAATCGATCACAACCTGATCGATTTCAACCTCTAAAACACTCTAAATCTCGAAAATGATTTTGAAAATAAGAACACAGAGTCGATGTTGTAAAAACTTGATTTTGATCTTTAATCAGGCTCTGATACCAATTGTCGGTCCACAATGTTTATCAAGTTTTATCAAAACAACACATAAACGATTTACCAACCTGTTTGGATTAATAACAAACGATTACATGATTGATGTTCACTTTGAAGCTCTTGTATTCTCTCTGTGTTTTACACCTTGAGTGTGTGTGTTTGTATATCTGATTTCTAAGAAGATTGCTTCTACAACACACTAAACCTTAATATCTAAACCAATATATTATCTAACTAACAATATAATATCTAGAATATAATATCTAGATATTATCTAACTAAATTAACTAATATCTAACATACTAATATCTAACAAACTTAGATATTTAAACTAGGTTAAACTAAATACTAAAATTACAATAAACAATAATTTACTTCGACATTTATTATAAACGACATTAGACTTTGTATCGAGAGTCGACTTTCCGGCTTTAGCTTCAGATTGGATCTTCAGATTGGATGATCTTGAATCCAATGAGACTGTGGTCTAACATCAACCAATAGTTCAAGACCAACACCGATTAAATCCGAATATGAAAGAGGTGGTTCGTAAAGAAGTATTGAAACTTCTTGATGCCGGAGTAATTTATGCGGTCACCGACAGTCCGTGGGTGAGTCTCGTGCAAGTAGTACCGAAAAAGGGAGGTATAACCGTTGTGAAAAATAATAACAACGAATTAATACCTTCCTGAATGGTCACTGGGTGAAGAGTGTGCATAGACTACATAAAACTCAATGATGTCATGCACATGGATCACTTCCCTCTACCTTTCATCGATCAAATGCTTGATTGATTGTCGGGTCACGCATGCTATTGTTTCCTTAATGGTTATTCGGTTTATAATCAAATCCCGATAGCTCCCAAAGATCAAAGCAAGACAACGTTCACATGTCCTTACGGGACATTTGCCTATAGAAGAATGCCATTCGGGCTCTGTAATGCTCCAGCAACATTTCAAAGATGTATGATGGCGATTTTCTCCGATATGGTGGAACGTTCAATAGAGATTTTCATGGACAATTTTTCCGTCTTTGGAGACTCATTTGATTCATGCTTAAATCTCTTGGAAGCCGTTCTTCAGAGATGTCAAGAGACGAGTCTTGTACTTAACTGGGAGAAATGCCATTTCATGGTCACTGAAGGAATAGTTTTGGGCCAAAAAATCTCAAGAAATGGCATAGAAGTGGACGAGGCTAAAGTGGTGGTCATCGAGAATCTCCCATATACAACATCAGTAAAGGCGTTCGTAGTTTCTTGGGACACGCGGGGTTTTATGGTCGATTTATTAAAGATTTTTCTAAAATCACTAAACCCTTGTGTTCATTGCTTTTGAAAGATGTTAAATTTTGTTTTACTGATGAGTGTGTTATGGATTTCGACAGGTTGAAGAAGGAACTCATATCTTCACTTATTTTAACTGCACCAGATTGGAGCTTATCGTTTGAATTAATGTGCGATGTAATTTACTATGCGAGCAAAACACTAGATGATGCTCAAGTGAATTATGCAACAACCGAGAAGGAGCTCTTAGCCGTGGTGTATGCACGTGAGAAATTCCGGCAATATCTGGTGGGATCGAAAACTATCGTTTACACTAACCATTCGGCATTGAAGTATCTGATGACAAAGAAGGATGCAAAACCTTGATTAATTAGATGGATACTCTTACTACAAGAGTTTGATATAGAAATCCGGGATAAGAAAGGCTCAGAGAACCTGGTTACAAATCATTTATCGAGACTTGAAGACGATGAAACAAAGAAAAAGAATGATCTACCAATCAATGAATTCTTTCCCGACGAGCAACTCTAAGTTCTTTTGATCCATGGTTTTCTGACTTTGTTAATTTCTTGGCAGGTAACATCGTATCACATGGACTCAACTCACATCAACGCCGTAAATTCTTCACAGATGTCAATATGTACTATTGGGACGAGTCGTGCCTATATAAGCGATGTGGAGACGGAATGATAAGAAGGTGTGTTTCGGAAGACGAGAAAGAGGGAATCATGACGCATTATCACACGTTAGAATGTGGTGGGCACTTCAGTATCGACCGCATGGTTGCGAAGATCATACAATCAGGGTTCTTTTGGCCAACAATGTTCAAGGATTGTCGAAAGTTCGTGGCGGGGTGTGACAAATGCCAACAAATGGGAAACATCACAAAGAAAGATGAAATGCCCATGAACATATTTCTAGAAGTTGAGTTATTGGACGTATGGGGCATCGACTTCATGGGACCATTCCCACCGTCATTCAGGATTGAGTACATTTTGGTCGTGGTTGACTATGTCTCCAAGTGGGTAGAAGCTATCGCCACACCAAAGAATGATTCGAGTACAATGATCAATTTTCTCAAGAAGAACATCTTTACAAGATTTGTAGTACTAAGAGCCTTAATCCGTGATGGTGGAACTTCGTTCTGCAACAAATATCTAGAGGCGGTACTAAATAAATATTCGGTGAAACGTCGAATAACAACTCCATACCATCCGCAAGCAAATGGGTTAGCGTAGGTATCTAATCGGGAGTTAAAACAAATATTAGAAAAGACGGTCAGTGCATCTAGAAGAGATTGGTCCTCAAAACTTAATGATGCTCTTTGGGCAGATAGAACAGCATTCAAGACGCCCATTGAAACCACCCCATTGAGATTGGTGTTTGGGAAATCTTGCCACTTACCGGTTGAATTAGAACACCGAGCGTATTGGGCAATAAGGAGAATGAAATGGACCTTGGCAAAGTGGAGAAACGTCGCCAACTCCAATTGACTAAGTTGGAGGAACTCCAACAAGAAGCTTACGAGAACGCGGCAATCTAGAAGGAAAGGACCAAGAGATTCCATGATCAACGACTCCGGGAAAAGGTACTCATTCCCGGTATGAAAGTGTTCCTTTTTAACTCCTGTTTGCGTCTTTTTCCAGGTAAGTTTAAGTCTCGATGGTCGGGTCAATTCACCATAAAAGAAGTCACACCATATGGTACCGTCGAGTTACAAGGAAAAGACGGGTCCACATTCAAGGTGAACGGGCAGCTGGTGAAGCCATATGTAGGAGGTGAGCCGATAGAAACCTCAAGCATTTACCTTGACGTCCCGAAGGAGTAAGTGGAGAAGAACACGACACTAAATAAGGCGTTGGGTGGGAGGCAACCCACCGAGGTTAGATTTCTTTTCAATTCGTGTGTTTTATATATTTAATTTTCATCAATTAGTGTGCTTTGTGTTTGTTGGGAACATTTTGGAGTTGGAGAATTATAGTGATGAGAAGGGGGTAAGAAACAGTGAGTTACGCGGGCTACCCCGAGGCTTCAAAACCGCAAGTAAAACCGTATAAGTCGGTGGAATTTTCAAGGCAGGGAAACCCACGAGATACCACACGGCATTCAAACCGCGACATAAGCCGCGCAAATCACTGGCGCTGCCAACAAACAGCGAGTTACGCGGGATATTACGTAGCATGCATCGCACAGAGCAAACCGCGTAAGTCGCTGTGTCTCAACACTTTACAAAACACGCGTAGGATACTCTACGGTTTCCAAGCCGTGATATAAGCCACGGGAAATTGTCGAGCATAACCCTAGCCGCCGAGTTGATTTCAGCCATTGTTACCCTCTCAATTCAAAAAATTCTCTCTGGTAAGTCAGTTTTCTCCTCTTTCATTTTGTTCCCTTGAAGTTTTTGAAGGTTTTTCATTCCCGGGTAAGTTTTTCATCACTCTTTTTCAATATTCCTTCCATTATCGGAGGTATGTTGTTGTTTCCTTTTCTTCCCCAATCATGCTATGTGGTAGAATTTTGGTCAAAATAGTTGAAAGCAGGGTGTGATTCCTATGTTTTGATGCGTGATGAATGTTTTTATTTGTGATAAGGAAGTTGCATGCAACTCCATCTAGAGGAGTGAAGTTACTATATTTCTACTTGACATAATTTGGGATTTTATGTTTTGAGTTGAAATTGTTTATGTGTGATGATGATATGTGTCTTGGATTATGGGTTTAATACATCCGGGTTATCACTCTATAATGCATGATTGTTTGTAACTTGTGAATGTTTAACCTTGATTTTTGATGTACATGTGAAATTCTCAGTTATGATCATGAAATTGTGGCTCTTATTGTGTAAATTGTGTTATGTGATCTGAATTTGGGAAGATGAACTTTGGTGGAGTGTAAAATTGATATCATATTCTTGATGTAGTTGAGGATTGTGTGCGGTTTGTTAAAAGGGATTTTGTATGAGAACGATGGGAGTCATTGATTTTGGGTTGCATGTTTTGAATTGGAAATATATATGTTGGTAGAAATGAAATGCATAATTGTGGGTCAATTTGTTATGGAGTCACCAATGAAGTAAACATGAAAGCACCAAACAGGCAAGCACGAATGGAGCAAAAAAGGTGCCAACCATTCACCGAGAGAGGTATCAAGCTGGCGGGGTTGCCCTCCGGATCTAGAGTGGCTACTATTATTGAGCAACAACAGTGGACCCACTTCATCCGATCACCTCCAAAGTACAACGAACAGATAGTTCAGGAATTTTATGCGAATATGATTCCTGCAATCTACCATGAGTGCTACACGGTGATGATTCGTGGAAAAAAAGTGTGCATAAACCTGGACGATATCTGCGTATATCACCAAGTTCCTCGACGACCGGAGTTGGGGATGACCTATGGCATGACTGCACATGATGCCTTTCACACGCAGCTGAGCCCTCTTATAGTCGGTTCCTTGAGGCGAAATGGAGAAGACGGATGGGACAAAACCAAAAATGCCATTCTGAAGTATGATTTACATATAGACTTGGCCTTCCTAATGCTCTTCGTAAAAACCAGCCTCAAGCCATCTTCACACAACACCACTGCAGATCCCCAGGTTGCATAGGTTCTCTTCTCTCTCCAACAGAATCTGCGTATGGATATCGGACATATTATTTGGATGGAGCTCTTGACGCCTGCATGATCCTTGATGGGGTTCTTCCATTTCCCTATATGATCACACATTTCTGCAAGGAGGCGGACGTGGACGTGATTGGAACTCAATCACCTAAGGCGGATTTTGCCTTGAAACACTACCGCATTCAAATCCCCGTAGCCGAAGAGTTTGAAAAAAATAGGCGTGATGAGGAGAATGAGTGACGCAAGAAACATGGAATGCAACATCTGCCAGCTGAAGGAGAGCTTTCTGATGGAGAGTCAGACGACCCTGATTTCGACCCAACTGCGCCCCAAACAGCTACAGAAGAGCACAGTAGAGATACACCACCTTGGGCGACCAGGATGATGACTCAGATGACGCATGTATTTGTAGCGCTCAACAGCAGGATGGATAGGTTTGAGGAGAGACTGAGCCAGATCGTACCGGAGTCTTCCGGATCTCTGTGGCGCGTGCGAGGGCGTCAGACCGGTGGTGCATCTTCCTCATACCATGTGTGATCCTGGGGTGGTAAACTCAGTTTAGACTTCTTTTCTTGAACTTTGATTAAATGCTTTACATTCAGATAACTGTACTTAAATGCATGATGATACTATTTTTTGTAGTTGGTTAATTCCATGTACTTCAATCACGTTGGGGACAATGTGTTGTTAAGGTTTGGGGTTGTCCCAATCGGGCACACCCATTCTACTTTTCATGTGTATGCCTTTCAAGCCTAATTTGTTTTTCACAAAATTGACTTTAAGCCACCTTTTGGAAAGCTGAACCCGACCATTGTGCTGAGAATTTTGAGGAAGTGAGGTAATTACTAAGGGAAGACCAGTGTGATGTGTGTTTAGGGACATTAGTGGAGACTACCGGTAAAAAACTTGTTAAGCCTGTATGTTGATCTCTTGAATTTCTAAGTGTGATTTCCATTGCTAATCCTATACACCACTCGTTATTCTTAAAGATTGATAATAGTTAATCTCACTATTATTGTTGTATTGAGTAGTAAAGACTAGCACCCAGACAGATAGTAAGTTTCAGTTGATCAGTTGCATAGACCTTAAGATTCAAGGCGAGGTTTGAAGCTATCAAGTCCCTAAGTTAAAGTCGTTTTTTTGCCCAACGTTACCTGTCAATTCATATCAAACTCAAATATGATGTGGGTACAAAAAAAGGGGTGGGGTGGGAAATTTCAATTAATATAGAAAAGGGGCAAAAACTAGAACTTAAGGGAAAGAGGAATTCAAGAAAAAGCAAAGTACTTGTTTTTCTCCACTCCATGTATCTCTCCGAAAACTTCAAATGCATGGTGATTCTTTTGGAAAACATAGTTGAGTAGACTGAATTTGTTGTCCTCCATGTCTTACTGCTTGATTCCTTTCTAAGATTACTTTACATACATCAAGTGTTGTTCAGTTCTCTTATCATGCAGATGTTAATCTTGAGTTTTATTGTTCATAAATTCTCTCTACACGAATTGTTATGTGTGGAAACCTAGGACTCGAGAGATGAGAGTACACCGTAAGGTAGAGTCGAAGCGAAATGTTTTCCTTATCACTGTCTCACTAGTACACAACTTAGTAAGCATTGAACTACTTTAAATTCGACTACCAATGGTCATGGTTTACAGTCAATCGAAATGGAGGCGTTTAGAATTGGGCTTCATTGTTTCATTTTTGTCAAGTGGGAAACATAGATTGTGGGTGCCCGATTGTTTATCATGCAATTTTTTATTCTTGTGATTATAGTCTTGAGTTTATATTATCGCTCTTTTGCTTGAGGACAAGCAACTCTCGGTTTGGGGTTGTTGATAACACCAATTTTTGGTGTTGTTATGATACCACAATTCGAGTAGTCTTAGCTTGTTTTTGAGCAAATCAACATGATCTTATGCAATTGTCGAGAATTTTTACAGCATTCTGAGAAGAGGACCTTAGTCTTGAAGGAGTTGCATACATGGATGAATCCCGGTGGTTTACGGGTCGTTAGATTTCTCATGGGAAGACAGACAGCGAGTTCGGAGACTTATTCCGCGGATTCCAACCCGCGGCCTCTTTTTGACACGCACGACCTACCCCATGGCCTCTAAGTCGCGAGGCAAGCCGTAGAACTCACTGTTTCGAATTCTACAACTCATGTTCGAATTTTGAGCTAGGGTTGAGGGTTACACTATTTTCTAATGAACGACGGTTGCAGAGGGACGATTTTGGAGATAGAGAGAACCAATTTTTAATCGAAAAAGTTGGGGAGATCCTGGTGGAAACAAATATTGAAGCGATTTACAATTCTTGTGATTGGAGAAGTTGGGATCTCATGGAGTTTTTGTACTTTTAGGCATTTTTTTTCCTTCTTTAGAACAATGTTTGAGTTTACAATCATTTCTTTGTGTATTTTGATTCCCAATACCCCCAGCATGAACTAATACCTTCATGTTGGGGGTTAGATGAACTTTGGGTATAAGTGTGTTTAAACATATGATTGGGTTTTGTATTTCTATTTGATTAAATGAATGAAGCATATGACACTGTTTAATTTGAGTCTATTAGCCTGATCATCTAATGGATTGTTTCTTGACCTTTTTAAATTTTGAGAAAAGTTTGTTAAGGTAAGTTGTAATTGTTGTATGCCTATGTTGAGAATTGGATAGAGATATACCAATTCCACCATAGAAGTTTTTAACCCTGTTTTGATAAAAGCAGTTGCTCTGATTGTTGAGATCGAGAGATAAAACATCACTTTCTAATTGTCAATGTTGCTATAGCTTGAGAGAGGATAATAATTGTTTTTGTGATTAATTTCATTGATAATTGAGAAGAATACTTAACCCGTCTAATGTGCGAATGAAATGAACCCAAAAGGATTCCAACCCCCAACTGTCTCTCCTAATTTGAATTCGTTTCTTGAATCGTCTTAGTTGCAATTAACTGTTTTTCTAGATTGCTTTAATTAATTAAGAAAACATCCAATTTCCTGTAGTCTAGTTAATAATCGATATAGTCATTGCGGTATTCAATACCAAGTTCCTTTGGTTCGATACTCGTACTTACGTACATATTACTTGATTCGACACCGTACACTTGTAGTCCGAGTAAGGAGGGTGTAAACCCGACTTATTAGAAAGGTAGATTTGGTGCAAGGGCAGTGGTCGAGGCTAGTTCGACGCTAGTTGGGTTTTCACCAACTAACGTCAAAGTAGATTTGGATTAAAAAAAATGGTCGATGGAAGGCAGTGTCGGAGGCGAGTTCGACGCTAGTTGGGTTTTCACCAACTAACGTCAAAGTAGCTTTGGATACAAAAAATGGGTCGATGGAAGGCAGTGCCTAAAGTAACTTTAATGTGAGTTTGGTCGTCCTGAACTATCGTAAAACTCACCCTGCTGACTTTTTCCCAAATTTTTGAGCATTGGCTACCGGGAATTGGGTGTGAATTGAGGCTAACCCAAACTAACTTACCACCCTCAGAACATAAAAATTGTGTCCAATTCTTACCGTTTTCTCATGGGAGAACAATTCCGGATTTACGAGAGACCTACAAAAAAACGAAAACAAACTTACGAAAAGGAGTTTAACTTAAATAAAAGCAAGAAAAGGAACAACCTACCGGGTGGGTTGCCTCCCACCAAGCGCCTTAGTTAAAGTTGTGGCACGGTTAGTACACAAATATGTTGGATACAAGATCATAAAGACTGAAGACTGAAAGTCAAAGTCAAAGGCTCAAGTCCAAGCCCTTTAAGCAGAAAGTCAAAGTCTTTGTAATAAAGTAAAAGTCAAAAGTCAATGTTTAGTTAGTGTGTTGTGAGTGTTTAGTGGTGTGAGAGTTTTAGGTATATAAGTGTTTCTAAATAGGGATATGACTAAGAGAGCATATATTGTGCGCGTATCTGATTCTAGAGAGAGAAATATTTATTTTGAGAGTTCTCTGTACTTGAATCTGAGCTTGAAATAAATGTGTTTTGATTGAAAATTAATTGTTGTCATCTTGTTTTACACTGATTGTGGGACACACACCATTTGCGGCTCTCAATTTGGCTCGGTATCGCTTGCGGAATTGAATCTCCCACGCATACGACTTTTCCTGATTTTCCCCACATCCGTTTTCCCATTATTACCAGTTTCTGATCCAATCAACCGCATTGGTTCACTTCTTTCGTCTACGCTTTTGAGAACATGGATGGTTACCTTTTCATTACCAGCTTTGAAAGTCATCACACCTTCTTCCATATCTATCAAAGCCTTGCTTGTGGCTAAGAACGGTCTTCCCAAAATTAATGGCACCTCAACATCTTCTTCCACATCTAGAACTACGAAATCAACTGGAAAGTAAAACCTTCCGACCTTTATCAACACGTCTTCCATGATTCCATACTGATACTTCACTGATCGATCTGCAAGTTGGAGTATCATGTTTGTTGGCTTCACTTCCCCCAAGCCAAGTTTCCTGAAAATGGATAAAGGTAACAAATTAATACTAACTCTTAAGTCACATAACACTTTATTGAAATGAACAACTCGAATTTGCACATGTATAGAGAAACTCCCTGGATCTTGAAGCTTTGGAGGGAACTTATTTTGAATGATTGCACTGCACTCCTTAGTAAGTGCAATTGTTGCATGATCTTCAATCTTCCTCTTCCTGGACAAGATGTCTTTCATGAACTTGAGATATGTTGGCATTTGTGCAAGTGCCTGTGCAAATAGAATATTGATGTGTAACTTCTTGAAAATGTCAATAAATTTCTTGAACCGTTCCTTATCCTCATGTGCCTTCAACCGATTTGGAAAAGGTAGCGGTGGCACATACGGGTTGATTATAGGCTTTGATGGAGGTGTCACACCTTTTTCCTTTGGCTCATTTAGATTACCAACATCAGTAGTTACCCCATATTTCGTCCCAACATCTTCAGCCTCTACTTCTTCAGTCTCCATATGCTCTCGGGTAGGGTCCTTTATCAATTCCTTGCCACTCCTCAGATGAATGGCATTGCAATGTTCTCTCGGTTTTCTTTCAGTCTGACTAGGGAACTGACCGTGAGTGCGGGATTGTAGGGATTCAGCTATCTGTCCCACTTGCCTCTCTAGGAGTTGAATTGAAGCTGTATTCTGGTCAGTTGTCGCCTTCATAGTACTCACTGTGTTTGCTAGTGTGCTTACAGAAGATGTAATCCCCTCAATAGTTTTGTCCATCTTTGACATGAATTTCATCATCACATCTTCCAGTCCCGGTTTGTTCTCTCCAAATTGTTCATCGTCAAACTTTCTCTTATGGTAGACTGGAAGACGATAAACATTATAAGATTGGGAAGAAGGTGAAAAGTTAGAATTGTTACCATATTGTTGTTGTTGTTGTTGTCACATAGTCTCCTTAGGTGGATTTTGTTGTTGAGTCCATGAAAAGTTGGGATGCTTTTTCCATCCTTCATTGTAAGTATTGGAGAAGGGGTCATTCCTAGGACGATTGTTGCGGTTTTGTAAAAATTGAACTTGTTTTGGTTCTTTAGAAGTTGGGAACAAGTCCAGAATGCCTCCCTCATTGAGGGGTGGAGGTTGTATAGAAGCTCCCTTCAATTGATTGGTGATGGTGGCTAGATGTGCTTTTATTATCTTCGGTTCTTCAGACTCATGAACACTTTCTACCCGTCTAATAGAAGACCTTGGAGTGGCATAGCTATGTTCGGCCAAATTCTCTATCAGTTCCACCGCTTCTTCATACGTTTTGTTCATTAGAGCCTCACCTGTTGCAGCCGTGATATCATTCTTGTATTGCAGGTGAAGTCCACCAAATAAGGTCTGGATAATTATCCAACCATGTAAACCATGATGAGGACATTTTTTTAGCATGTCCTTATATCTCACCCATGCCTCGTAGAGTGTCTCCTGGTCCCATTAAGCAAAATGGATTATTTCGGCCATTAACTGAGTTGTCCTACTCGGTGGAAAGAATTTCTGTAGGAATGTTGCAACCATGTCTGCCCATGTACGGATCTGATCAGTTGGTAGGCTCTCTTCCCATATTTGTTCCCTTCCCTTCAGTGATAAGTTGAACAACCTCAGTTTGATTGCATCATCTGACACTCCATTAATCTTAAATGTGTTACAGATCTTTTCGAATGTACGGAGATGTCCATGAGGTTCTTCTGTTGGTGCTCCACCAAACTGATTTTGTTGTAACATCTGGATCATGCATACTTTATCTCAAATTTGTTTGCTTCTATTGTAGGGGCTTGAACGCCTCTGTTGAGGGCAGCCACGTTAGGATTGGCAAAGGACCTCATCGGTACTCTTGCTGGTGCTTTCTCTCCCATGATATGATCTTTGAATTAATCTGAAACAGGAAAAGAAAGGATCACGGAATATGCGGAAAATAGAATAAACCAAAATAAAATGGCCAATATAATAGCGCTTATAGTTGGTAGTGCTATAAGTACAAACTAGTTCCCCGACAACAGCGCCAAAAACTTGATAGGGGGATGTAATCTAACCGCAAGTGTATCGGTCGAATCAAGTAATATGTACCTGGAAGTACGACTATCGAACCAAAGGAACTAGGAACTGAGTATCACAATTACTATAATCACTATTAACTGGACGGTCCAAAAGGTGAATTGTTGGAAACTATAATAATTAACTACTAGCAAATAAGTTAAGAACGGAACATTAAATGACTTAGAAAAACTTTTTATGGAGAAAATAGTTGAGGGTTGGAAATCCTATGGTTTTCACTAATGAACAATGTTCTCAAAATACCTACCAGTTAATCCCTTTAATGAATATCCAATCTCTAAAATCATCGTTGTTCTTTCTCAAGCAACAACGGATTTTATTTTGAAAACATAAGTCTCATCTCTCGATCTCAACATATGAGTTCAAAACACATTAAGTTCCAGATTATAGCAATACTAAGGTTTAGCTGGTATATCTCTATCCAATTTCTCACATTAGTCATATAATTCTAGTTCTTGTTAATAATTAATTCTCTCGAACTTAACTTATAACGAACAAATCAGATGAAAGTTGATCAGACTCACAAAAGCATTAAAACCTAAATCATATGCTTCATTAATTAGGAAAAACTGATAAGAATCTCAATTCACATGTTCATAAGCTTAAGCCAAAGTCAAACCAACCACCAACATCTAAAGATTAGTTCATGTTGGGGGTATTAACAAACAAAGCAATAAAAGAATTTATAACTCCAAGAAAAAGTTCTCTCGAAAGATCAAGGACTGTAAACTTCCTTGATTGTGTAATAACCACGAAGATCGACAAAAAAATTGGAGTAGAATCGCTTCCCCAATCGTTTCCTCGCTTCAATTAGGTGTTTCCCCTTGCCAAAATCACTCCAAATCATTCCTTAGTCGTCCTCTAGTCGATAGAATGGTATCTCCCCCAAACCCTAGGTGAAAAAGGCTTTAAAACGTCTAGCACCGTGAAAGCTAGTTTGAAGTGAGTTGCAGTTAAGTCAACTAGCTCTGATTTCAGCTCCAGGTGAGTTGCAAAGTGAGTTCAACTTCAACAACTAGCATCAAAGTCGCTTCCTGTTTTGGGAAAAATTAATTCCTCTTTAACATTTAACCCACTTGATCAAATGGCCATTTTTCACACTTGAATCTTGAGAACTTTCGTAAATGACTTTTCGCTTGGAAATTCTTTCTTCTCGTACACATTCTTGGCTTTTTCATAACATCACATAAATCCTGAAACACTTGTTTTAAACTATAAAAATTCGGCTTTATTTGCTTAGAGATAAACAAAATTATTTGGAAAGTGATATGAAAATTACACCAAAAATTGGTGTTATCATGTATATAATATTTTTATTATATAATTGATGTTGTAATCTCAAAAATAGAAAATCTGTTGAAATTGAATGTGATTCTTTTTTAAATATTTTATTTTTTATTTTTCACTTTAAAGAAATTTTGAATAATTTGTTGGAGTTGCTTCAATGGTTTTTTGGTCGCTCCTCCCCTCTCAAACATCTGTAACAAAATCCATATGCTTTTATCTTTTTGCATGTTACATAATTTTAATAATCATAGGATAATTTGTTTATAAAAAAAAACTAAAAGAAAGTCGAGTTCAATAGAATGTAAGTTAAGCTATAATTACTTTTTTAAAAGTTATTTCATATATCGTTTTAATATGCGCTAGATTTTTGTATATTATACATATTTTATATTAGTAATAAAAAACCACAAGTCTTTAATTTATTTTCATTGAATAATTAATTTATTTTATTAAAAATGAAATTTAGTAAAAACAAAAATATAAACTATTTTAGTATAATTTTGGTTGAGGAAACTTAAACATAAATATTTAATTAATTAAATTTTGTATATGTTTCATTAAATAAGTTATTTTTCAATCAAATGATAATTATTTATTCGCTATATAATATAATTATTATGTTTTAAAAAATGGTATAATAATAAAAAGAGTAAATTGCATTTTTGGTCTATGTGGTTTGTTGTTTGTAAAAGGATCAATATGCCTCATGTGCAAGTCACATGAGGAGTTTTAACGGATGAAAATCTGACGGAGTTAGTCAGAAGGATCAAAACCAACCACTTTTGCATACCATGAGGGTTTTCTTGCAATCTAAATTTTGCAGAGACCACAAGTGGGAAAAACAACAAACTATAGGGACCAAATTTGCAATCTACTCCATAAACAATTAAGGTATACTTATTTTGTTTCATAGATAACAAAACTATGCTAAATGATTTTAATAAAATATTTAACTTAATTATTAATTATATATTTTTTAAAGTTATTAATTAATTAGGATATGTGAGGTTGACCAATTTTAATTTTGTTCATAATATATGTAATAGTTATCTAAACTTATAAATTAATGTAGATTTTTTCTAAAATTTGTTTTATTAAATACAAATGAGAGAGAGAGAGTTAGCAAATAAGGAGTTAGCAAATGAGAGAGAGAAAGAGAGAGAGAGTGAGAGCGACGGCGAGAGAGAGATTTCCGGCGAGAGAGTGGAGTGGGTTTGCAGAGAATGCGGGAGGGAGAGTGAGTGGGAACGAGTGGAGCGGACCAGGGTACAGGAACAAAGATTGGAATAGGGATGCACGCCAGATTCAACGAACCAGAGCTGTCAAGAACAAAATCGAAACATCATTTCTTTTCTATAACCTGCCGGAGAATTGTGAGGTTGCACATCTATGGAGAGCTTTCAAACAAAGAGGCTTGGTCACTGATATATACATGGCAAACTGGAGACTCAAGAATGGGGAAAGGTTTGGATTTGTAAGGTTTAAAAAGGTAGAGGATGCAAAAAATCTCGAGAGAAGACTAAGAGACATATGGGTGGGATCCTATCGGCTAAGGGTTTTCCTAGCTAATAGAAGGGAGAACCCAATTGAAGCAGGTAGAAATAACAACTCATCAAAAAATTTCAATAGAACAGAGAGGGGGTACCCGGGAAAAAGCAAGAAGGACTGAAGACGCAATCGTTTGCGGATGTGGTTAGAAATGGAACGGGGAAGCAGGGAGGATCGAATCTGGGAGCATGGGAACCGGACAAGGACTCAATGAACTTCCTTCAGAATTGCGCAGTAGGACAGGTAACGGCGTTGGAGAACTTGGTAGCAATACAAAATCTGTTCAAAGCAAAGGCCTTGGATGGCTGCGAAATCAAGCTGATCGGAGGAAGGAGTATCTTGCTGAGCTTCGAATCAAAAAATGCCTTTAGATAATATACTAAAAAATCGGACGCACGGGATACATCACTGGATAAAGGACATGAGAAGATGGACGGTAGGATTCCGGGCTTCAGATAGATTAACTTGGGTGAGAATAGAGGGGGTGCCGCTACATATTTGGAAGGAGGAGGCCTTTTCGACGATCGCTAAAAACTGGGGGAATGTGTTGAAATGGAAGAACTGTAAGTTTGACGACAACTCGAATCTCATGTGGGGGAAGGTTCTCATAAGTACGGGTTTGGTCTCGGGCATAAATGAGGTAAGGAGTATAAGAGTTGGTAATCTACACTATGTCATAAAGATAGAAGAGGAAGATACGGGTTTCTTAGAGTGCCAGTTAGTGGATGAGGAATCCTCACAATCCAACTGGGGAACTGAAGATGATTATGCAACTTCATCCGTCCCGTCAGAATGGACGGAAGGAGGGGCCGGTAGTGACGTAGAGTGGATGGTGGAAGAAAGTATTTTTGAGGAAGTAAAAAATAATCAGGTCAAGGAGCGAGAAGCAGGTAGAGATGACAACTCAAAGGCTCTAGTTGATGATTTGGAATGTCTGCCTGACCCGTTGGAAGCACAGTCGGAACGCCGAGGCTCAAGGAACGGAAAATAACCAGATGCAAATGGGTCCGTTGAGGGATTCAAAGAGACGGATGGAGTGGGAGCAGCAATCGCTAGTCCAGAGCCTATAGAAGCGGGAGAGTCGTGCCCAATACTCCATGGACCGGCGGAAAAGGTTATGGAATCGGGGTTGGCCCAAATTGGTACCACACACCAAAAAACTTAATTGTGCTCAGTAAATGGAGAGGATTTAGAGGAACATATCAGAGGGGGTGGGCAGACCGCAACACAGAAGGGGTCTCGGCAGAATGTACAAGTCAAGGGAGGGGAGAAATCGAAAGGAAAACAAGGCGACAACTGCGTTTTAGGGAGGGGGAGAGCAAGTTTCCATCGCTTAAAAAAGTTGGCGAGGAGTAATAATCTAAATAGAAACTCCTAGAAGGAGGTGAGACCCAAATGTTCAAAATCGGGTCGAGAAAGAATACCAACGGAAAGAAGCAATACAACGAGACAGGCATCCATATCAAACGAACTAAAAAGTACAGATACAAGGCAATTGCTAGAAGACTTCGGGGCCAAAATCGGCGTCGAATGGGGAGGTGAGAATGATAAAGAGGTGCAAAGGGGTAAGAAAAATCAGTAGCGATGACGGTATCCGAGTAGGTATGTCCGTTTTATAAATACCTTTTAATGAAGATTATTTCCATAAATGTAAGAGGCCTGGGGGCTACGATCAAAAAGCAGTGGATTAAAGAGATGAATAGAAAAGAAAAACCGTGTATGATGGGTATTCAGGAAACAAAGTTGCAGAAAGTTGACAAAGTGTTCATTGATAACTTGTGGGGAAGTAGTGATGGGGATTTTGTACACGTTGGGGCGTCAGGTAGGTCCGGGGGTTTGCTAGTAATATGGGATAAGAACACCTTCAATTGTGAATTCGTGGTGCAAGATGAGAATTTCGTAGCGGTAGTAGGGACATGGGATCACAAAGCGGGGTTGGTTGGATGTGTAAATGTGTATGGGCCAGGGGATCTAAAAGATCGCGAAGAATTGTGGAAGAAACTGGATCGTCTGTTTGAGAAGGAGGAAGGAGGAAGTAGGGTGGGTTGTTTTTGGGGATTTCAATGAAGTGCGAAATGCAGATGAAAGATTGAACTCAATGACGAACTTAAAGGCCTCGGAGGAGTTCAATGATTTTATCCGGAGAAATAGCCTCGAGGAAGTTCGCTTAGGGGGGAACAAATTTACACGTGTAAGCGACGACGGAAAGAAATTTAGTAAACTCGGTAGGTTTTTGGTCACAAACGGATTCGGGTCTCATTGGAGCCAACTGGGGGTCAGAGGGTTGGAGAGGAAGTGGTCGAACCATATGCCAATAATGCTATGTGACAAGTGGGAAGACTATGGACCGATACCTTTTAAGTTCTTTGATACATGGTTGAATGAGGAGAGTTTGGTAGGAGTAGTAAAAGATGCGTAGGCTAAAGAGGTAATGTCATTTAGGCCGGATTGCATGTTCCGTGACAAACTTAAAAATGTCAAAAATGCGATAAGACGATGGAGTATAGAAAGATGGGGGGAGGCGGACAAACAATTGGGGGCTTTAAAAAATGAAGTTATAAGATGGGATCAAGAGGCCGAAGTGAAGACATTGACCGAAGACGAGAGACGAAGGTGGCTGGAATCAAGAGAAAGATGGTTAGATTTGGAAATCAAAAGTTTGGCTATGGCGAGACAAAAGGCAAAGTTAAAGTGGGTTAAAGAAGGAGATGAAAACTCAAAAATATTTCATTCGGTGATCAAAAGTAAACAAAGACGTAATACGTTTCTTGGTCTCAATATTGATACGGTTTGGACGGAGGACCCGAAGGAGGTTAAAGAGCATATTTTCAAGTTCTTCAAGAAGAAATTTGCTAGTCAAGGAAAGGAGTTACCTAAATTGAGGAGCGACCGGACAAGGAAGCTCTCAAGTGAAGAAGCGGTATTTCTAGAAAGAAGGATATCGGAGGAGGTGGTGTGGGCCGCGGTAAAAGAATGTGGAGATAACAAATCGCCAGGACCGGACGGTTTCACCATTGGATTTATAAAAAAAATTTGGGAAGTGGTAAAGGGGGACTTGTTGTCGGTGGTGGAATGGTTTTGGGACAAGGAAGAGTTACATCGAGGATGTAATGCCTCATTTGTAGCATTGATTCCAAAGAACCTAAACCCAGTTGGGTTAAATGAGTTTCGTCCGATTAGCCTCATCGATATTCTTTATAAGGTGCTATCAAAGATATTGGCGGAACGGATCAAGACGGTAATAGGAAAACTTATCAGCAAGGAACAAAGCGCATTTATCAAAGGTAGATCTATTCTCGATGGAGTACTAGTGGCAAACGAATTGGTGGAGTTTCTGAAAAAAGGTAGGAAGAAGGGTTTGATTTTTAAAGTGGACTTCGAGAAAGCATATGATTCGTTGGAATGGGATTTTCTTTTGGACACGATGAAAGAAATGGGGTTCGGAAGGAAATGGAGGTCGTGGATAGAGACATGCCTAAACTCGGCAAAGGTATCGGTGATAGTGAACGGGTCTACAACTAACGAATTTCATATGGAGAGGGGCTTAAGGTAAGGGGGCCCCCTTGCCCCCTTTTTATTTTTGATAGTGGTCGAACGATTGCATAATATAATGGATGTAGCCGTGGAAAAGGGTTTATTTGAAAGCATCAAAGTGGGGCGAGACGAGGTTACCATATCCCATCTTCAATATGCTGATGTCGTTATTTTCTTCGGGGAGTGGAACCTCTCAAACTTAAAGAATCTCATGAGAATCCTAAAATGCTTTCATGCGGTGTCGGGGTTAAAATTGAATATTAGCAAAAGTAAACTTTATGGAGTTGGCGTTCCGGAAGATGAGATTCAAGCGTGGGCAAGAGGCTTAGGATGTGACTGGGATAAATTGCCATTCATGTACCTAGGCCTCCCGGTGGGTGCATCGATGCGGAAAACTAACCAATGGGCCCTGGTGATCGCAAAAATGAAGAAGAAATTAGCTTCGTGGAAATTGAAGTTGCTATCGTTTGGTGGTAGATGGACTTTGGTGAAGTCGGTTCTTGGTAGCGTGTCCCTATACTACTTCTCGTTGTTTCGTACCCCGGTAACCGTGTTGAAAGAGCTAGAGAGAGTAAGGTCTAAATTCTTTTGGGGTGGGCGGGAGAGGGAGGAGAGAGGAAGGGTCGGGCGTGGGTCAAATGGGAAAGTGAAGTGAAAACATTTGAAAAGGGGGGGTTGGATATTGGGCAACTCAAAGACTTGAACTTGGGTCTTCTTGGGAAATGGTGGTGGCGATTTCACAATGAGAGCGAAGGTCTTTGGGATAAGGTAATTAAAAGCATTTATGGTTGAGACGGGGGTCTTGGTGAACGTGTGCAAAGGGGGAATTCGACTTGGGTAAATATCATTAAGGCAGGGCTGGACATTGACAAAGAGGGTATCTCCTTTTCGGGATCGTTTGGGAAGCGACTAGGAGATGGTACGAGAATTAGATTTTGGGACGATAGATGGGTGTCAAGTAGAAGTCTTAAAGAGTTGTTTACGAGGCTCTATTTGCTTGAGACAAACAAAGAGGTGACAGTCGCGTCGAGAGGTGCAAGGAGCGGAGAAGAATGGAGATGGATTTGGGGGTGGAGAAGGAAACCGCGGTGGAGAGAGATTGGAGAATGGGACGATCTAAAGGAGCTACTCGTTGAATTTACACCAAAAGACGAATATAAGGATAGAGCGTTATGGTGGCTGGATGAACAACGGGGATATTCGGTCAGCAAAATGCGAGCATTAATGGAGGAAAAAAGAGCAACGGCGATAGGAGGAGTAAGGGAAACCAGGTGGATTAAAGCAATACCAAAGAAAATTTGTATCTTTGTATGGAGAGCGAAGCTGGGTAGAATCCCGGTGAGATCGGTCTTGGAAAAAATGGGAATCGACTTAGAATATACCCTTTGTCCGAGGTATGGCCAGGAAATAGATACGGTAGATCATGCACTAGTCGGGTGCGACGCAGTTAAGACGATATGGAGGATGGTGGGAAGATGGTGGAACATTAACACAGAGGCAGTAAGGTCTCTAAACGATATTCTTGATCTCGGGGAGCAATCGGGAGCTAATGGGATAGGAAGGAAGAAATGGACAGCTGCGATTTGGGGGTTCCTTTATCTTATTTGGGAAAATCGAAACAAATTGGTATTTGAAAGAGGTAACGGTGCAATTGAGGAAAGGTTTTTTGAATACCAACTAAAAACATTTGAATGGGTTACTAAGAAGGATAAAGGTCTCGCCACGGATTGGGCGGCATGGCTTTTGTGCCCGCTTGGTGAGTGAGTGCGTGACGTATGGGGGGAAAAGGGGAATAGATGATCGTATTTGCACAGTTGGAACAGGTTAAGCTGCTGTCAAATGGAAGAGGGTGTCGGCGATGTTGTGGATTGTAAAAAAGTGGATACAGATTCTGATTGGCTTCGCTGTATTACGAACAAATGTTTGGTTTTGATGCCTGCTGCAGACTCGTGTAAATTCAGTGCAACCACAGCTCGACCAGTCTGGTGTCTTATTTGTGTGGTTGGTTTTGTCGTCGGAGAGGTGGTTCGACAAGTTTGTAGTCCGCCGGATGGCTATCATTGCTCGGGTCAATTATTGGTTTCGATGCGTTACGAGCAAGTGTTTGGTTTCGCTGCAGTCCTGTTAAAATTCAGTGCAGCCGCAATTGGTTTTGTTGTCGGAGAGGTGGTTCGTCAAGTTTGCAGCCCGCTTGATGGCTCTCATTGCTCGGGGAAATGGATGCAGATCTGCAGAGGGTAGTGGTTGTTGATTTCTTTGTCAGTTATTTCTTCCAGAGCATCGTTAGGTTCCTTAAATTTTGCAGACTGCAGCTACTGTGTTTTGGAGTTTTAGGTTCGTTCGGTTGCTACATCTGCAGAGGGTAACTACTGTTAGGTTTGGGGGGGTTCCGGGGAGATGCATGTGGCTGCTGGAGTGCGTGGCTCGCGACTAGTTTGTTTTTGCTTCGTGTCTAGGACTTTTGGTGAAGGAAGAAACGCTTGTGTCGGGGCTGCAATACTACACGTACCAGGCCACTTATGCAGCTCAATGGGGCATGTTCTGCTTTGGATTCGATGCATTTCTTTGGTGTTGGTCATCACGGTTACTTTGAGTTGCGTTCGAAAACAGACTTCTTTGGTTTGAATCTCGCAAACCCGGGCTTCAATTCAATTTTCTTTTTTCCAATTCGGGGGTGCGTGTTTTAGTATCTTTTGTCGTCTGAAAGGTTCAAACAGGTATGGGGTTCGATCGTGAAACTGGAGCACTCGGTGTGGTGAGAATATGCGTCAAATGATTTGGCGGGGTTAACAATGTTATTTCGGTAATGTTAGCAGCTGGTTCGATGCGGTTTTGAGGTTGTATTGATCAGGAGTTTGACGATGTGGTTTCGGGACAGGTTCATTGATGATTCGATGCAGTTTCGGTACTGCTTAACTGCTGGTTCGTTAATGGTGTGGTAATGTTTTGCTGCTATTTTCGAGACAATCCTGCTGCTGTCTCGGGACTGTTTCGATGCAGGTTCGGCTCTGGTTGTATCTCTCAAATTGTGTGTCTTTGATGCCTTGGTTTTCTGAGTTTCGGTTAGTTGTTTTAGTGGTTGTATTTCGGTTTGCGGCTGTATAAACTGGTGGTGTTGTGATGTTGTTTGGTAATAAAAATCTTGATGTTGTTCAAAAAAAAAATACAAAATTTATAATATATAGTAATAATAATAATAAGAGTAAACTACAAATTTGGTCCCATTGGTTTGGTGGTTATAACACTTTTGGTACCTGCAGTTTCGAAATTACAAATTGGCCATCGTGGTATGCAAAAACGACCTGATTTGGTCCCTCCCTCTAATGACCCTTAGAAGAACCAGTTAAATCAAGGGTATTTTAGACTTTTTTCATTTCTTTGTCATTTTCTAAAAGATTAATATTATATATATATATATATATATATATATATATATAGAGAGAGAGAGAGAGAGAGAGAGGAGGTTCAAAGGAAAACCTCAAAAAAATGGAAATCTGAGGAACACCCTGGTAACCCTTGATCTGAACGGTATGCACTTATGTATACAAGTAAATTTAGTTGTTTTTTTTGGTTTGTATGCACGTGTGCATTATGCACTTATGCATATATACGTGTGCATGTTACAAATTACTTGTATGCACAAGTGCATACCGTCCAGATGAAGGGCTACCAGGGTGTTCCTCAAATTTTCATTTTTTGAGGTTTTTCCCTGAACCTGACCCTATATATATATATATATATATATATATATATATATATATATATATATATATATATATATAGAGAGAGAGAGAGAGAGAGAGAGAGAGAGGGAGGGAGAGGTAGGTTATTATGCAACCCCTCTACATGGTGCAACCCATGCAACCCCTCTATCCACCACGCATTTTACTTTTAGTTTTTTTTTCTTTTTTTTTTTACATAAAATGTGTGGTGGATAGAGGTGTTGCAAAGGTTGCACCATGTAAATGGGTTGCATCTGTGACACGATCACTATTGCCGAGGGCATAGTCGCGAAAGGGGGCGTGTCCACGGTACACATCAGGCGAGAATGCCCCACGACTATGACTTTGTCACTATCGCGGAGGCACAATCACGGAGGGCCCCAAGGCCGAGGTACATATGCCGTGATTGTGACCGGCGATTGTGACAATGTCGTTGTCGCCTGGTCACTATTGCCTGCGGGTACCTGTAGTCTTTAAGGTCCGATTTTGGGTGGCTTTTCTCCATAATTCTTCATCTTTTTTACCCTAAACTCACTCAACTCTCCAACCCTCACAAATGTCAGTTTGGGTTGCATCCAAGGCTCCATCTCCTCTACTCTTTCAAGTTTAGACCTCTTCAATGTTAAGATTTCGGAACTACACTAAGGATTCTTCACCCACATTTCCATTTCAAGGATCCTTAAGCTTTTAGGGTTTCACCAAACCCTCTTCATTTCTTTTCACGAATTAAAGTTTGAGGTCATTTTAGTGACCTAGAAGTATATTGTGGTGGATTCAAGTTATGATTAAGGTAATCTTCTTTTTTCTTCGTCTATGGAAATAAGGGTTTTGGTATGTGTTGAGATCTTTATGTAAAATGTTTGGGGAACGATTCTAACAGGTTGGATATGAATATTTATGGTTGAAAACTTATGGATCTAGGTTTTGGAAGATTTGTCTTGAGGATTCAAACTTCTTCAAAGGAGCTCGAGTTGGGGAAAAATATAGATTTAGCCTAAATTTAGCAAGGTGAGTTCAAGTTGATTTGTGAAAACGGTGTACATGCCAAAAATGTCCATTTTAAAGTGTTTATGTGTTTTACTTGATAAGTATCAAATGTTGGAATATTTTATGAGTATCACTTAATTGTGATATTTGATTTTCTAAATCTTGTGAAATCCCCACATTTGGGATTTTGGGCATTTTGATAAATAAATCATAAGTTGAGGTATTTCGATGATTTATCTTATGTACGGAGATCTTTTGAGTATAAATGCACTTTTAGTGTGTGTCTTGGAGAAATGTTTGACTTTGTGTTATGGGACGTTTTTGAAAGAATAAATGGTATAAACTTATTTGGAAAATGATTTGTCCCAATCTAAATTTGTGTTGGAGTTTATTCATGTGTTTTGGAGCGTATATTTGCATAAACGTGGGTCAATTGCGTCTTATTGCATTTTGTGACGTTTGACAAACGGTCAATTGATTTGTAGAGCTTTTAGTTCGGTTGTGACTCAAAGGAGTCTTGGGAGAATTTGTCTAGTTTTATTGGCTCAATGAGGAACTTAGGTTTTACGATGCATTAATTGCGTTTTGATGGAAATTACATGTTTGAGTGTGTTAGTCATTCATTTTAAGTCATGTAATGTTTTAGACTGTAATGCATTGGATCCATAGGCATATGAGTCAGTCAGTTGGTTTAGTTGGGAACTTCATCCCTGTTTTGATACTGTAAATATTTATGGTTAATGGGGACTCGACGTATAGATCGTTGGTGGTTGAACTCGATGACCGTATAACCTTTACGAAGGGCTCGAGGTATAGATCGTGGGTGGTTGAAATCGATCCCCATGTAATCCAGTTTTTTTAGTCACATGGAGTTTTGATGTCCATGTTTGAGTCTAGTGAGTGGTCCCCAAGTCATGTTTTTATGTAAGCTTGCGGTGGTGCTCTGTAGAGTCGTATACGGAGCTAAGTTTTGCGGTGGTGCCCATGGTGAGTCGAATACGGGGACTTGTGACTTTTGTGGTGACACTCATCTAGAGGTCGAGTAGACACTAGGTCATTTGGGTATCTTGCGGTGGTTGCTCAGAGGAGTCGTATACGGGGATCTATGACCCTAGTTGAAACTCGAGAATGTTGATAAGTGGCTTAACTTTGTGTGCCCGCCATATTCAATGGAATCGGGTCTCCCCCATTACCGAAAGGTGTTGTTTTAGGTATTGAGTTCTAGTATCAATGTTTTCGGTGAAATTTTATATATATGGATTTTTATCCATGATTTATGGGTTGAGTATTATGTCCCACCCGCGTTTTGGGTATTTCGGGAAATAAAGTTTTATTAGCGTTTTTGTAAATTGGGAGTTCGATTTATATTCATGTTTTGAGTGAGTTTTGAGTTGCATCACTTCATGATGGAATGTTTTGTATTGGGGCGTTCATCTTTAAAGATGTGTATTATTTGAAAACGGGTCGTTTTCATAATAAAGTAAATCATTTTAAAAGATTATGATTTAAGTTGCATTCTTTCCTTTTAACTATATATTTATTCATGTTGAAAACTCTTAAACTCGCTAGGCGTTATCCTAACCTTTTTATTTGTCGGCATGTGCATCAGGTTCTGGTTGAGGATTGGTACTAGCTACTTAGAGTGCTAGTTATATGGACGAAAAAGAATAGCTCGGGTGAAGTCTTCCGCTCATTTGGAGATAGCAATATTTGATGGGTTTAGTAACATCCGATTTTTAATTAGTTCTTATGTAAGACTTTATTTATTTTGTTGACGGTTAAATCTAGATTCGTATTTCAAGTGTGAACTTGTCGTAAGAGATTTTATCTTTCTTTGAGGTATTATTGAAAATTTTAAATTAGTTGTTTTTTCCAAATTTGAGGGTGTTACATATATATATATATATATGACTAATATATACATAATACAACACACCTCCCTCCCCCCCCCCCCCCCATTGCAAGCCTTCTCCAATGCACCCTCTCCACCCCTGCTGCAACTTTGACAACCCTATACAACTTCTTCCTCCGGAAAACGATCTCCAACTCCAATTAAAAGTCAACATACATCCAGAAGCAACCTACTATTTTGATCAATTTTCAGAATTTTCCTATCCATTGAACACAAAAATCAAAATTCAAATCCACATCAAACCCTAAACTTAATGAATGAGCCCAAATCCAAATCCAAATCAAAATCACAATGAAACCATAGGTCAATACTAATTTCAGGGTGCAAACATCGATTGATCTAAAGGTGTAATCTATTCCTGGGTTAGATTTTTGTTGCAGTGAATTTGGGTTTCTACTTTAGTATAAGAATCCATTTGCTTCTAGTTCGAATATGGCAGTAAGATTCGTTTCTGCATCTGCAATGGTCATTAGATGGTGTTGCATAGAGCGTCAGAGAATACGATGATGGTTAGATAGGGTTGTGACGGTCATAAGACAGTGGGGTTAAGCGAGAAAGGGGAAGAAGAGGTATAGGTGCCGTGGTAAGCTTCTGCATCGAAGGGGTTGAGGTTGTGGGTAAGGGTTAGATGAGATATGTTTGGTCTATGTGGTCTCCGTTTGGTGTCATGAAGGGGTGGTCTCTGATTTAGAAAAAGGGAAAGAGAAGGTTGTAGGAGTTGGTAGGAAGGGGAAATAGAGGGAGTTAGGTGATGGAGGATGTGGTGTCGGTTTGCCCAAAAGTTCGAAGGGGAAGGGTTGTTGCTGACGAAGACCTCCTGGGTTTGTTCAATATATATGATGTTTGTGTGTGTGTGTGTGTATATATATATATATATATGTATGTATGTATGTATATATGTATATTATATAACTATATATTAGAGGAAATTACATTTTTGTGTATAAATTAGAGTAAGTTACGTTTTTTGTCTCTATAATTTACATATTTACTTTTTATTAAAGGAAAATTAGATAAAGTAGAAAAGACAAAAATACCATTGACTTAACGGGTTTTTCTAACGGCCGTTAGAGGAAGGGAACAAATATGGTTGCTTTTGCATACCACTATGCCCGATTTGTAATTTCGAAAATGTAGGGACAAAAGTGTTATAACCACCAAACCATAGGAACCAAAATTTGTAGTTTACTCTAATAATAATAATAATAATAATAATAATAATAATAATAATAATAATAATAATAATAATAATAATCTCAATTTAAAATTCTTTTAATTAATATATTATATTATTTAATTTCTCTTTGCTATCTTGTTTATATTAATAACATATTATATTATTAAGAATTTGTTTTAACTATATTATGAAATACTAGAAGCGTACTCGCGTAATGCAGCGAGATACATCACGATTTTAATGTTTCATTTTATTTTTTGTTTTTTTGTCGATTTACAGTATGATTTTGGATGGTTTTGAGAAAGTGATATTGTTTTTTTTTTAATTTGTTCAATTTAGGCTTAATAATATAACGTTGTTTATACATCACGATTTTATTGTTTCATTTTATTTTTTTGTCGATTTACAATACGATTTTGGATGGTTTTGAGAAAGTGATAATGTTTTTTTTTTATAAATTTGTATAATTTATGCTTAATAATATAATGTTTTTTATATAAAAAATTTAAGTATTTTGTTAGAATTCAATGTAACATCCCCAAAATTCCTCATAACAATTTAAATAAAATTTAATCCTCAAAAACGGGTCCCAGTATAAAGATCTGATAAGCAAAGATTTACATCATTTACTACGAGTCTATTACAACCGGGAATCTATAATAAAGCTTTTTTAATGTCGCAACTAAGGCTCCCTCTCCTGCTTTAGCTCCTAACACTTCTCTTTACCTTTGGAAGATCCTGGAGCCACCCTGTTACCTGAAAATGGGTTTTAAGAAAATTGGAAACGAGGATTAGACTGGAAGGTCTAGTGAATTCCCAACCTCGTCCATTTTAAAATAATAGAAAACACAATCAAATTTATAGAATAATTTCACAAAGTCCTTGTCGGAGGTAATGACTAGTTTCACGTCGAAATCCTTCATCGAAAGACAGGACCACTCGTCCTCGGGGCCCCCAGTAGATCCCCATACGGCCCCCAAGTCGATGTCGTTACCGTGTGTAAGGAAACGAATTCCAGACACACGGTTCAACCATCCACGATGATTGAAGATAAGCCATGGCTTTCAATTCATACAACATACCAATTCTCATACAATGAAATAGTAGGTGAGTACTCATGCACAATATTAAAATAAATCAAATCCATTATAGTTCAAAGATATAATTAAGGGAAGCGTAACATAATAAACATTTCCAAATAGGTCATTTTCCGATTTCAAGAGTTTTAAAATAAGGGAACTCGCCTGACTAGAAGGACTGACTCACACTCGAACAATAGTCTGGCAAAAATCGATTTCCTACATTTCAAATTAGTAAAGCCATCAATTAATTCGATCCTAATTCCCATAACATCCTAGATGCGGGTTCGATCCTACTGATACTACAGTCTGGTTCAATAACCCCGGATGCCCTCGGGCTTTGACCTTCTGGGCGACCCCGGGTCCACGCTACCCCGGGCGACCCCGGTTCTCATAACCCCGGGAGACCCCGAGTCCCATGATATCAGGCGACCCCCGTCTCCACGATATCGGGCGGCCCCGGTTCCTTGACACCGGGCGACCCCGGTCCTTCTTGACACCGGGCGACCCCGAATAGAAAAACCCAGATTCGAACAGAAAAATCGATGGCAACACTTATACTCCACTAATCCATGAAATTAACAGGATTAAACTTAAAATTAATAGATTAATCTTTAACTCTAACCAAAATCTAACTCCAATCCACCCAACCTAATCGACCTTCAGATTAGAAAGGTCTCAGGTTACACGAATGGAAAATCGGCCTTCCCCCACTCCAGACTTCCAAATAGAATGGGTTTCAATCTATAAATAAGGATTAGAGTGTTTACCTCTTGAAGAACCTTGCTAAGCGATAACGATTTCCTTTTCTCCTTCACGATTCCAACAATTTCTTCAAAAATGTCAATAGCTCCTTCCTCTCGGTTCTTGCATCGCACACACACAGAAGAGTCCTTCAACTATGAATAACCTAGGGTTTTGAGCTCTTTGTGGCCTTATTTACCATCAAGTCCCCTAACTTCCTAATTTTTTTACATTTTCATCCCAATTACTAAAATCTCACTTAACTCCCCAGATTAACGATCGTTACAACACTCCCCCCCCCCCTTAAAGGGATTCCGTCCTCGGAATCTCTTTGTCGAACAAGTCAGGGTATTTGGATTTCATTTCCAATTCTAGCTCCTATGTTGCTTCTCGCCCTTTCTGGAATTTCCATTGGACCTTCACCAGATTAATATCCTTCGTCCTTAGTCGTTTAGTCTTACGATACACAATAGCCTCTGGTTCTTCGACGAAGTTCAACTTTTCATCCACTTGAATGTCTTGTAAGGGTACCGCCATGTCTACATATGCTAGACACTTCCTCAGGTTGGAGACGTGAAAAGTGTTATGGACACTCTTCAGCTCTTCGGGTAAATTTAGTTTATATGCCACTGCTCCAACACGCTCAACAATTTCGAATGGCCCAATGAATCGAGGGCTTAACTTCCCTTTCTTTCCATAGCGGATTACTCCTTTCCATGGTGATATCTTTAACATTACTCTATCGCCAATTTGGAATTCTATGTCATTTCTGCGTTTGTCCGCGTAACTCTTCTGACGATCACGCGCCACCTTCAATCTCTCCCGCACTTGAACAATTTTATCCGCCGTCAGCTGCACCAACTCTGGTCCGGCAAGTTGCCTCTCTCCCACCTCATTCCAGCACAAGGGAGTTCGGCATTTCCTTCCATACAACATTTCATAGGGAGCGGCTTTGATACTCACATGAAAGCTATTGTTATAAGCGAACTCAATCAACGGCAAGTGGTTTTCCCACGAACTTTGGAAATCCAAGACAAAGGCCCTCAACATATCCTCTAGGGTCTGAATAGTTCGTTCGCTCTTGCCGTCGGTTTGTGGATGATACATCATGCTCATCTTGATTTTCGACCCCATCTCCCGCTGGAAGATCTTCCAAAAGTTTGAAGTGAATCGACTATCTCGATCGAACACAATTGAAAGGGGCACACCATGGCGGACGACAATCTCGTCAATATACAGCTTCGCGAGTCTTTCCATAGAGTAGGTTTCCCAAATCGCGTCGTACCCCTTCGGGGTTCTGGGCAACTTAGTCAAGAAATCCATCATGATTTGTTCCCATTTCCAGACGGGAATTTCTAACGGTTAACGCTTCCCATACAGTTGCTGATGTTCCGTCTTTACTCAGAGACACGTCAGACACCCCTCCACGTGATGAGTTATATCTTTCTTTAGTCCCGGCCACCAGTAGTCTAGTCTCAAATCTCTGTACATCTTGTTTGTCCCTGGGTGAATCGAATACTTTGACTTATGAGCCTACGCTAAGATGACCGTTCTCAAATCCCCAAGTCTCGGAACCCAAACCCTCCTACCGTAGCACTTCAGTCCCCGACTGTCCTCTATTAACGAACTTGTAAAACCTAGTACTCTCTCCGCATTAAGGTTCTCTGGCCTCAAGGCTTCCACTCGAAACCTCTTAATTTCCTTCAGTAGATTTGGTGTTACCTCAACTCTCGTGGCTACCAGCATTAGGTTTTCACTTCTTTCCTTCCGACTCAGAGCGTCTGCTACTACGTTGGCCTTCCCGGGATGGTATTCGATCTTACCGTCGTAATATGTCAACAACTCCATCCATCTTTGTTGGCCATATTTAGCTCTTTCTGATCGAACAAGTGACATAGGCTTTTATGATCCGTGAGATTTGACATTGCGTTCCATAAAGGTAGTGCCTCCAAATCTTTAGCGCAAAAACCACGGCGGCCAGCTCTAAATCATGGGTAGGGTATCGCGACTCGTGATCCTTCAGTTGACGAGATGCATAAGCAATTACTTTCCCTCGCTGCATAAGAACACATCCCAAACCCATCCTAGACGCATCTCTATATACTACGAAGTCTTCCGCGCCCACCGGCAAGGCCAAGATCGGAGCGCTGCTCAACATATCCTTAAGTCTCTGAAAGGATTCCCTTTGTGCTTCCTCCTATACGAACTTTACACTCTTTTTCGTCAACGAAGTCAGCAAAGTGGCTATTCTAGATAAATCTCTAATAAACTTCCGGTAATACCCTGCTAATCCCAGGAAACATCAGACTTCTGACGGATTCTTTGGCGCCTCCCAACTACGAATCGCTTCCACCTTCGTCGGATCCACTTTGATTCCCTCTTTGGACACAACATGCCAAAGGAATTGAACTTCTCGCAACCAGAATTCGCGCTTCGAGAATTTCACGTAAAGTCTCTCTCTCTTTCGCAATTCCAGTACTATTCGCAATTGTTTCTTGTGTTTCTTCTCGGTCTTCGAGTACACTAGATTATCGTCGATAAAAACTATCACGAACTTGTCATAGTAGGGTTGACACACCCTATTCCTCAAATCCATAAAAGTTGCAGGAGCGTTGGTCAACCCGAATGACATTACAAGGAATTTGTAATGTACATATCTTGTACGGAAGGCTGTTTTCGGAGTATCTTCTTTCTTCACCTTGAGTTGCTGATATCCCGACCTTAAATCGATCTTGGAGAAGAAACTTGCTCCCTGAAGTGGATCGAATAATTCATCTATCCTTGGAATCAGATACTTATTCTTGATCGTCAACTTGTTGAGATCTCTATAATCTATGCACATTCACATAGATTCGTCCTTCTTTTTCACAAAGAGGACCGGCGCTCCGCACGGTGAAATGATAGACCTGATAAATCCTCTTTCCAGCAATTCTTGCAATTGCGACATCATTTCCTTCATCTCTGAAGGTGTTAATCTGTACGGTGCACGCGCCACCGGAGCGGCACCAGGCACCAGATCGATCCGAAATTCGACTTGATGATCAGGAGGTAGATCCGTCAAATCCTCCGAAAACACTTTCGGGTACCCGCTCACTACTCGCACTTCCTCCATTCTACCCTTCTCTTTCTTAGCATCTATTACATACGCTAAGAATCCCCTACAACCTTTTCTCAAGCTCCTATTCGCTTTTATCATGGAAATCAAACTAGAGTTCCTTTCTCGTCTATCACCATAGATCACTACCACTTCTTTTTTCGATAAAACCATACGGATCATCTTCTTGCTACAGACAATACTAGCATCATTTCTAGCCATCCAATCCATCCCAAGAACTACGTCGAACTCTCTCATCGACATAGGGTATAGTACCACCGGTACTAAACTCCCTTCTATGTCTATCACACATCCCTCAAACACCTCCCTAATCGACACCTGGTTAGCATCGGCGGTTTCTACATCAAACTCACGCCTTAAACGCTTAGGCTTTAATCCCAAACACCGAGCAAACGCAGGGGATATAAAAGAGCAAGTCGCTCCTGAGTCAAACAATACTCTAGCACAAGTAGAGTTTACCAGAAACGTACCTGTGACTACATCCGGAATCTCCTCTGCCTCCGTTGCTTTCATGTTAAAGGCCCTCCTTTTCGTACGAGTTGTCTCCCATTTCTTCTCTCCCTTTCCCCTCCCCCACACTCCCCAGTCTGAACTGGTCCACCCCGCTTGACCTGCGGGCAATCTGACCGAAGATGATCGGGCGATCCGCACTGATAACAACTTTTCTTGTTTGGGCAATCCCTAGACATATGCCCAGGCATTCCACACTGAAAGCACGATCTTTATCCCGAACCATAATCTCCCCGATGTACCCGATGGCACTTCCCGCAAGGCTTTTCTCCAAACCCTCGACCCCTTCTCGACTTTGTTCTGAAATTCTTTCCCTTTCTCAGATCTGTTATTGGCCCGTCCCACTTTCTCTTGTCGCCGACCCTATCTGTCATCTGGCGGTTCTTCTCTTTTTCTGTCATTTCAGCCGCATGCACGGCAGCCTGGAATGTAGTTGGCTCCCTTGTAGAGACCCACTCTCTTAAATTGCTCCTCAGCCCAAAGATAAAACGTTTCACTCTACTTTCTTTGTCTGGCAGGTAAGATCCAGCAAAACGAGACTTCTCGATGAACTTAGTGGTGTACTCCCTTACCGACATATCCTTTTGTTCCAATCCTAGAAATTCCTCCTGTAGCTTCTTTACTGCCACCAGAGGGCAAAATTGAGCCTTGAATTTTCCCACAAACGTCCCCCATGACATACCCTCTGCTGCAGCCATCCCCATTCCACCTGTTTCTGCGTCCCACCACAAAGTGGCTTCAGACCTCAATATGGATAAAGCGTATGTTACCTTGTATTCCTCAATGCATTTACTGGTAGCAAACACCAGTTCCATCTCTTTGACACATTTCATCACCAGGACTGGGTCGCACTCCCCTTTGTACGTAGAAGGTTTGCAGGCTGCAAACTCCTTGTAACTACACCTCTTAGTTGCCACCCTGGTTACTGTCACATTCATCGATGAAGAGTTACCTCTGACTTCAGTTGTCGGTGGGCTTGACAGCGCAGTCATTTTCCTGTTCTCGCTCATATCTCTGCTTTCCGAAATTGTTTTCTCCCGGTGGGCCAACAACGCTTGCAGTGTCTCTTGAAGCTTTCCCATTTCTGCAGCAAACGTCTCGTGAGTCACAAAGTCTTGGTTTCGTCCCCGACCACGAGCCCTTGCAGCTCCCCGCCCTCTCACAGTCGTTGAGCTCTCTTGGTGCGATGTTTCCCTATCCACGAGAACCTCAACACTTCTTGCTCTACGATTGTTTCGTGCATTAGCTCCTCCCTGATTTCAAGCATTGTTCCCCTCAACTTGAGTCGTAGCCTTTCGGGTAGTCCTTGCCGAACCACGTCCTCGATTACGGCCCCTTCCTCGAGTTGTCGGCCTCCCAAGAGGAACCCTAGGTACCTCAACCCGACCCTCATCTGCCGGCATATCTTCCCCGGCCGGCGTTGCCCTACTCCGCAGAGCTCGATTTGACATGACGACAACTGAAACAACACAATGATATACCTTAATGTTAACAGTCCTATATGTAACAAGATTTATAGACATACACATGTACCTGTAAACTTGCGATTACATTGGCTAGTTGTAATCCCAAATCTACCTTACATGTTAGTCCATATCCCTCATTACATACGCTCCTATAGCGGCAATCCTACGACATCCTATTTCTCGGTTGTGTCCCACTTACAGTTTAAGTTTAGGTCCAAAAAAGCCACCTAAATTGCTTAAACTATGGCTTTGATACCAAATGTAATATCCCCAAAATTCCTCATAACAATTTAAATAAAATTTAATTCCCAAAAACGGGTCCCAGTATAAAGATCTGATAATCAAGGATTTACATCATCTACTATGAGTCTATTACAACCGAGAATCTATAATAAAGCTTTAACTATGCCGCAACTAAAGCTCCCTCTCCTGCTTTAGCTCCTAACACTTCTCTTTACCTTTGGAAGATCCTGGAGCCACCCTGTTACCTGAAAATGGGTTTTCAGAAAATTGGAAACGAGGATTAGACCGGAATGTCTAGTGAATTCCCAACCTCGTCCATTTTAAAATAATAGAAAACACAATCAAATTTATAGAATAATTTCACAAACTCCTTGTCGTAGGTAATGACTAGTTTCACGTCGAAATCCTTCATCGAAAGATAGGACCGCTCGTCCTCGGGGCCCCCCAGTAAATCCCCATACGTCCCCCAAGTCGATGCAGTTACCGTGTGTAAGGAAACAAATTCCAGACACACGGTTCAACCATCCACGATGATTGAAGATAAGCCATGGCTTTCAATTCATACAACAGACCAATTCTCATACAATGAAATAGTAGGTGAGTACTCATGCACAATATTAAAATAAGCCAATCCATTACAGTTCAAGGATATAATTAAGGAAAGCGGTAACATAATAAACATTTCCAAATAGGTCATTTACAAATTTCAAGAGTTTTAAAATAAGGGAACTCACCTGATTGGAAGGACTGACTCACACCCGAACAATAGTCTTGCAAGAATCGATTTCCTACATTTCAAATTAGTGAAGCCATCAATTAATTTGATCCTAATTCCCATAACTTCCTAGATCAAGGCTCGACTATAAGAGGGTGCGGGTTCGATCTTACTGATACTACAGTCTGGTTCAATAACCCCGGATGCCACCGGGCTTTGACCTCCCGGGCGGCCCTGGTTCCTTGACATCGGGCGACCCCGGTCCTTCTTGACACCAGGCGACCCTGAATAGAAAAACCCAGATTCGAACAGAAAAATCGATGGAAACACTTATACTCCACTAATCCATGAAATTAACAGGAGTAAACTTAAAATTAATAGATTAATCTTTAACTCTGACCAAAATCTAACTCCAATCCACCCAACCTAATCGACCTTCAGATTAGAAGGGTCTCAGGTTACACGAATGGAAAATCGCCCTTCCCCCACTCCAGACTTCCAAATAGAAAGGGTTTAAATCTATAAATAAAGGATTAGAGTGTTTACCTCTTGAAGAACCTTGCTAAGCGATAACGATTTCCTTTTCTCCTTCACGATTCCAACAATTTCTTCAAAAATGTCAATAGGTCCTTCCTCTCGGTTCTTGCGCCGCACACACACAGAAGACTCCTTCAACTATGAATAACCTAGGGTTTTGAGCTCTTTGTGGCCTTATTTACCATCAAGTCCCCCAACTTCCTTATTTTTTTACATTTTCATCCCAATTACTAAAATCTCACTTAACTCCCTAGATTAACGATCGTTACATTCAATGATTATCTTATATATTTTAATGACATCTAGAAAAAATAACCAATTACATATTTAATAATATAATTAAAACAAAATTATAGTAATATAATATATTAATTAATAGTGATACATGGAAATGTCTGCATAAAAGGAAGGCTCCGCACATAACAAATTGGTGGGTGTTAGAAGCCTGCAGTAGTAATATGTATCTTGTGTTTTGATACTTGTAAATTAAAAGATTTTTAAAATCTTACATAAAATGATGGTAACTTGTGCCTAATAATTTGTATTTAAAAGTTTTTATCCGTGTTTTATAATATAGTATAGATTGTAATTGACCAATTTTTCAAGATATTTTTTTGGTCATTTTACATTTTTTATCTAGCTTATCAGCTAGCTTCTGCCAAACGTGATTTGTTTATCAACGATCTTATCACTTCCAGCTAGCTTATCAGCTAGTTTCTCAAACATAGCCCGAGACTATTTCTGTAAAATTGAAGTAAATTTATGGTTGCCAAAAATGGCCAAAGATTGATTTTGGTTTGTGGAATGACTTTTTTTTGGAAGGGTGTCCTAGGCTATGCATAGACTAATCCTTTGGCAAATTATGACTATAAGACATCAGCCCTGATTTAACCTCGGTGGTCACAATTGTTGTGCACGCCTAGATTCGAACCCTTGGCAGATTTGTGGAATGACTTCCTACCATCGTCATTTCGTACTTACACTAAACACCAACCCCTCCTTTCGTCCTCAATTTTCTTTGCGAAATTACTTTCCGTCTCCAAATTATTGTCGGTCATTGTTAGGTTTTCTAACATTGATCAATTTGGTATTAAAATTGTGGTATCAGATGGACATTCGGTCGATGTCATTGTTCGTTCAAGTCATAAAACAATGATGTTGATACGACTAATGTGAAGAAGAAATGGACAGATCACCTCTTTAGATTTTCATTCCGTGAAAATTGAGGTCATCACAAAACTCCAAATGTATTTCAATCATTAATTATGATGTTCAGATTTTTGTAAGTGTATAACAATTATTTTATACATACGTTTAAAACCATCCCAACCACTATTAGGTTAAAGAACTCCATTAAATAACAAAAATGGTCATAATTATGTGAACATGAATCGTTTTGGTAATGATTGGTATTGTTAGGTGTAGGTTGTATTCAATTTTCCAAGTCCATATATTCACACTACACATACTTCAATTAATACCAAAACTGAGTGACTGATAAATATTTTATTATTTTATAAAGATCTGGTAGGAATATGATATCAAAATATGTACTACAGGTTAATAGGTATGATCGATAAAGCAGAATAATCAAATCGAAACTAGTTTGGTTCTCGGTGAGTTTTTTTTTCTTTTTCAAATCGGTTCTTATTTATGATTTTTGAATTAAAACCATTTCAATCATGTGTTCAGTTTACTACCTGATTTGCGACCATATTAGTTTAGATAGGTATGATCTTCATAACTATTATTTTTTATTTTTTGGTTTTAATCTAGTCTCTCTGGTTCCAATCAAATGGAGGCCCCTAATATTTTGTACTTAATTTGTTTAAAATGATGCAAACACTTATATTTTAGGTTGTAAAAGCATTTGTTTGGCAATTTAATTCCGATTTATTTTTTAGAAATAGCTTTTTTATTATTAGAGTAAATTGCAATTTTGGTCCCTATGGTTTTTTGTTTTTCTCACTTTTGGTCCCTATAAGATTTTTATTGCAAGAATAACCCTGTCATGTGTAAAAGTGCTTGAATTTGGTCCCTGAAGAGTAACACCGTTAGTTTGTTCCGTACTAGTTAAAACCCCCAAAGGACCAAAATTGCAATTTATTCTTTTATTAGTATATCATTTATTTAAAACATAACAATTATTTTAATAAATAATTATCACTTGATTTAAAAATAACTTATTAATAAAATGACAAAACTTTAATTAATTAATAATTTATTTTTACGTTTCGTCGATAAAAATTATAATAATAAATAATATATATTTTAATTTTTACTAACTTTCAATTTTAATAGAAAAATAAATTATTCAATGAAAATAAATTAAAAACATGTGATTTTTGATTATTTATATAAAATATAACATATATAATAAAAAAAAATCTACCACATATTAAAACGGTATATGAAATAATCTTTAAACAAATTAATTTTATAACTAAATTTACATCTTACTAAACTCGACATTCTTTTAGATTTTTTAAATAAATTATCCTACGATTATTAAAATGATGTAACATGTTTGAGAGAGGAGAAACGACCAAAAAACATTTGAAGCAACTCCAACAGATTATTCAAAAAATAAAGTGAAGAATCAAAATTCAAAATCTTAAAAAAATAAATTATCATAAAAATCAATGTTCGAAAAAGCTCGCCGCAACAGCTGTCATGGCGCGCCGTGGCTCAAGGCTTGTGTCTCACGCCACGTTATGCCTAAGGCACGCCACATCATAATGCGCGGTTTTTGTAACCTGATATTTGATTTTACTTAGCTTTTTAATGTCTTATTTGTTAGTTTTTAATATATAACTTAATTTAAATTGCTTAGTATCATTGATTTATTGAGTCATAGTAGAAAACATATGTTTATGTATATATGATATACAGATTTGCCGCCATAAGTCAAGTCTTGAAAAACACCATGACCTCGCCGTGGCTTCCAAGGCTTGATACTTGACCTCGCCGCCACACCACGCCTCACGCTATTTAGAAACTACTTTATTATAATTTTTTATCGACGAAATGTAAATATAATTATTAATTAATTAAAATTTTGTCATTTTATTAATAAGTTATTTTTAAGTCAAGTGATAATTATTTATTAATTATAATATATAATTATTATGTTTTAAATAAATGATATAATAATAAAAGAATAAATTGCAATTTTGGTCTTTTGGGGGTTTTAAAGGAGCAAACTAATGGTGTTACTCCCCAGGGACCAAATCCAAGCACTTTTGCATATCACATGGATTTTATTGCAATAAAAATTTTGTAGGGACCAAAAGTGAGAAAAACAACAAAGCACAGGGACCAAAATTGCAATTTACTCTCATTATTATGATTATGACTTCATTTAGTACATGTTTGGATGAATATAAGCTAGCTTATAAACTAGTTTATTGAAAAGTTACTCATAGTAGCGTTTTAAAAAGCTAGCTTATCAGCTACCAGCTAGCTTATCAGCTAGTTTACCAAACATAGCCTTAATCAAGGAGCTTAATCATTTAGAATTTCACAAATTATGCCATACGCATTCTCTCTTTTTCCTCTAGAGATCTGTGACCTCATTCAGTGACTACACCACAAATTCGGTGACCACACCTCTGGTCACCACAGATCCGATGACCACACCAAAAATCCGTCGAGCTCACCATTAAAGTTCATTAATGATCTCGAAACTTACATTTCGGTTGCTCATATACGACATCGTCCATCCCCTTCTTTCAGTTTGAGTTTTGGGTTGATAGTTGTGGATAACGAGGACTACCTAATGATCAGCGTTGCAAGCTTAGATCGATCGTTTTTTTTTCTGGCAGAAACCCAGATTCTTCGATTTGAAGTAATTCTGAAGAAAAACTCATCCACACAGATTTGTCGATGTACCCAACCCCTTGCCATATCTTTAGGGTTTCTTTATCATTTTATTTCTTTGCTAAATCTCTCGGCAACTATCTTCCGGTGTAACACCCGTATATTTATATTATAAATATTAAATGGAATTTCGGGATTTATCGAGCTAATTCGTTACCAAAATAGGAATATTTGACTTATGTGCGATGACCGATAACATCAGATGTACCAAAGGTTGGTGCATCTGCGCGATAGCACGATATCTTCATATGTATAATGGGTTGGTGCAGCTGCGTGATAGCTACATTTGTCACAATAACATGACACTATAACATCAGTTGTACCAAGGGTTGGTGCATCTGTGCAATCGTGACATGATATCATTGTCGTGAGTTACAATCACAAGAATGTACCAACTCTCGGTGCATATGATGCTATTATGACATTTATCACAATTGTCACAATAGCATCATATGCACTAAGAGCTGGTACATCCACGTGATTGTGACTCACGACAACGACATCTATCATAATAGCATGGCATGATAAGATGTATCGAGTGCTATTACATCTGTGCGATTGTGACTCGCAATTGTGAAATCTGTCACAATAGCAAGGTGTTAGGTCACATAGATCAAGATTGATTGATTGATAAAAGATTAACAAGATATTGGAATGGAATCTGTAGTTTATTATTCACATATCTAAACACAAACTAACTACAGAGAACATAATTCGTATGAGAGCTACATTGTGTAAAAATGAAAAGTTACAAACACAATAACTAACAGACCCTATATATACCTAAATACCCTTGTACACACTTAAGCCCAAACCCAAAGTACAAGGCCCAATACAAATACAAAAGGATTACTTTACTAAACTTCTAAATAGAACATTTATGTTCTAACATTCACCCCCTAAGTTTTGTAAAGTAATCATCCACTTCAGCTCAGCTTCAGCTCCTCTCCTCCTTGATTTCTTTAGAAAACTTAGCGTTGCATAAACTTCAAAGCTCCTCTAGCTCCCCCTTGAAAATAGCTCTTAGCCTTGAAGTTTCAACTTTAATACCAGATCTGATGTAGACCATAACCTCGACTGGATGCACATAAAGACATCTTTTATCTTTTGTAAATCCAACACATTCCTTACGCCCACAAGAATGATATGTGTGAATTATGGAGTGACACCCAAAGTGCATCTTTAGTATATAAATCTGATATGTCTTTGAACTACGAGTTGAATAAGAATTCAGCTTAAGAACTTATTCTGATTCACCTCACCAGAGGTAGCATCTGATAGCAAACACTACAAGGCAAAGGTTAGAAGGCAACTACTGTTCAACAACTGATAAAAGACGCTAATTTTCTAATAGCTTTCCAGAATACTGAACAATCAAACTCAGAACTCCTTTCTTCACGAATCAGCTGGATGATTATAAGCACTCAGAATTCTGAATCACAACTCAAGCATCAGAACAATGATAGCAGTCGCTCACACTCCTGATTGATCTGGTCAGAAGAATGATAAAGAGCACTCAACGGTCTAACAACATAAGAAGCACTCCAGACTGATGATTGCAGATACTCAGGCAGCTAATTCAATCCAATCATAGACTAAATCCAAACATCCAGTATCTGAAAATCTTGATAAGCATGAGCACTCATGAAAATAAGATCAGTTGCTAAAAATATGTGACCAACGGAAGATAAGAGTGATGTCACATATGCATTACGCATAAAAACCTCGGGAACAGGGCAGACTTGTAGCAAAATGGGTTCAAAACAGTCACCTTTTCGTATAAAATCACAAACTTTTCGCTTAAGCTTCACAATTCGCAGATCACTATTCATTTTAGCACAATTCGCATGAGGCTTAGCCGAAATTCTCAGAATTCGCATAGGCCTATATGTGAATTCTAACTTTTTGCATATGCCTATGTGCGAAATCCTCACTTCTTGCATGAGCTTGTATGCGAATTCCTCGCAATTCGCATCTCTCTTCAAGCGAATTCTCACTGTTCGCATAACTCTTCCATGTGAATTCTGTACCTAAAAAAAATCATCTTCAAAGCTCTTCAGCATGCGAATTCTAGCATGCAAATTCTTCTTATGCGAGTTCTTCCAAATCATGCGAGTTCTTCGATATTCATGCGAATTCTTTGAATCTACGATTGTTTTTCCAACTTTTTTGAATTCAGCTTCAATACTTCGAATTTTGAGATGAGATTTTGTGAGCAGGTTCGAAAATATCAATGGAGCACAATTATTGTTGATGATCATGTCTAAAAACGACTTTATAGCCCAATCGATCTCAACACAGTAAGAAACATATTTTCGAACAGAAAATCTCAAAATCGATGTAATTCGTCCAAAATTGTTCAAATTACAGCTTGTAATTGATTCTATATAGTTCGACTTTATCCACTGAATCAATTTGGCAACAAAGAACATCCAATTTAACACAAATTCTAGAATTCGAAAAATCACAGCGACTGTTAATCAAATCAACTTGATCTCGATTGTACGTAGAAAATTTTCTACGTTAGGCTCTGATACCACTTGTTAGGTCACATAGATCAAGATTGATTGATTGATAAAAGATTAACAAGAGATTGGGATGGAATCTGTAGTTTATTATTCACATATCTAAACATAAATTAACTACAGAGAACAGAATTCGTATGAGAGCTACATTGTGTAAAAATAAAAAGTTACAAACATAATAACTAACAGACCATATATATACCCCAATACCCTTGTACACACTTAAGCCTAAACCCAAAGTACAAGGCCCAAAACAAATACAAAAGGATTACTTTACTAAACTTCTAAATAGAACATTTATGTTCTAACACAAGGCACGATAGCATGAGATGTACCGAGAGCTGGTACATCAGCCTGATTATGACTCACGATTGTGACATCTTTCACAATAGTGGCACGATAGCTTCAGACGTACTAAGAACAAGTATAACTGTGTGATTGTTGTTGGTTATTTTCCACTATATGTATTTCAAAAGTACATATAAATTACAACGAATGAAATAACAAAATACAATCAACGAATGAACAATAAAATCGAATACACAGAAATTAACAAACGATAAATGTAAACGAATAAACCGTAGATGAAATTAAGCGTCGCTGAGGCTCGTGTGAGACACGATTCCCTTAAACAGATTCGTCGTCTGTTCCCAGAGTACAACAGTGTAAGCAGTATGTACTGCCGGATATACCACTTGCCTGAAAAAGTCGTCGGAGAGAAACCGTATGCTTCAGATTTTGAGAGAATATGTATCCTTAGTATTCAGAGTATTTTCTTGGAATGAACCTAGAATCCTTTATATACTCGAGATTCGAAACCGATAATTTTATATGAATTAATTGGTAATTAAAAAATTTTAATTACCATTAATCATATTAATCTTATACATCAATGAGTATCAACCGGGAGTTACGAAGTGGATTTATGCAACAGTGAATCTCGCGACTTACCACGCGGGTGAACTCGCGGCACAACCCGCGTGGTGAACTGTTTCTCGTCCTCGAGACAGTGCATGTCGCGACTTACGGCGTGGGTAAGCCCGCGACCTAACCCGCGTGATGCACTGTTTATCCACACTCCAGTGTATGTCGCGAGTTGCCACGCGGGTAAACCCGCGGTATAACTCGCGTAGTACACTGGGTCAAAACAAAAATTTCGCAAAAACCAACCTGTGCGAGCACAAGATTTCGGAGTTGCATTCGTGTCCGCAGGTCGCGCCCACACACAAGTTCGCCGATTTTAGTCTATGAAAGTCTCAATCGGCACCCTCCCCTTCGCGCGGGTAGGTGATGGAGTAAAACCAAACAAAGAGCTTGTAAGCTCCTTCCATATTCAAGGTTATAAACCACAAAAGGTTTACTACTCCTTCCAATGTGGGACACATTCCACACCCATTTGAGTTTTGCTAATTTCATTCCAATCACTCAACTTTGAGCATCGATATCTCATTCACACATATTCCGTTTTGGACACATAATATATCGTTTCGAAGCTCTCATATAGGATAACACAAACCCACGAAGAGTTAGATATATACAATACATATACATGTATTTAATTGTGTCCAAAGTTAGTAAAAACCCATATTTTTTACTAAAATTTCCAACAATTGTGACACTGTCACAATCGCTAGGCCCTATAGCCAGCGACCCTTGAAGCATAAAATGTTGTTTTGAGCTAGAGTTTATTATTTCTTCTTTTTTCTGCTTTCTTCTTTCTCTCCCTTCATTGAATTGGACTTTGGAATACATTAAAGGTTATCTTTAAGAGTTAGGTGGCATTTAAAGCTAAGAAACAATTATTGGGTCAAGATTCAAGTCTCCATTGAAGAGCAAATCTCCATTTCTTGATTTCTTGAGTTTTTTGGTTGAATTGGTTAGGTTTTCCTACAAAACCTAGTAATGTGAGTTCATGCTAATTTTACCCAACTATTTACATGCTAAACTTTTATTTTTGAACAATTATTTGGCTTCATTTACAAGTGTTTCATCAAATGTGATGATTTTGGGAATTCTTGACCTAAATGGTCAAGTGAGCCATTATTGGGAAAACCTCTTGATTTTAAGGGTTTAATTCATAAAAGCAAGATTTCATTTCTTGAATGTATTAACTTCAAATGTAGATTAACTTACTCCTTTTTATCACAAATAGATTTTTGGCATAAATAAGGAACTCATTGCCTATTTGGGGTTTTTTTTAATCATATGTTTAAGTTCACTTTATCTTGTGAAAATTCTTGGGAAATATTCATGTTTTGAAATACTTAGATGAATGAGGTCATAATATGTAACCATGTTATACTATTTCTATGATTTGAGAAATACGTGCAATCTTATATTTGTTAAATTCCAAGCTTGGTATTGTGGTTCTATGACCCTTATGCATGAGGGTTGCAGTCTTGTGTTATCAAGTGGGTTATAAGAGTTCCTAACATTACTACTAGTAGGTGGACAGTCGAATGGGAGCTTTGAGGTGGTACTTAGCTAAGTAATGGACATGCACTAAGATTTTTAAACCTTGAGGTGGAACTCTTAGGAGTAAACACTAAAGGTACTTAAGGTGACGCCATTTGGGTGTGCACTAAAGTCATTATGATACATGGCAATACTTTTTTGTTCCTGCCACAATTAATAGAAACGGGTTTCCCCTGTCATCAAAAGATGTTATGTGTGTAAAAATGTTAGGTTTGACTATCATGGGATTTTACATCCCTTAGTGCAAATGGTACATTTCTCGAGTAGAATATTTCCATCCATATCTTTCTACATTTTGATTTATTGTTTTCATGTAAAATCGTTTGAACTCACTAGGCATAAGCCTAACACTTTTTCTTAAATGACATGTATATCAGGTACATTAGTGGCGGATCTAAAACAATTTGAGATGTGACATTAGTGTTGTCTAGAAACATCAAGGGAAACGTCATTTTTGGGTCAACTTGAGAGATAAAGACAGACTTTTGGGGATTTAGCAACACCCGACCATAATCTAGTTCATTTAGAATTAGATTAGTATGTTGTTAACTCTAATTCTATTGATTATTGTATTGATTTTCATACTTCCCCTTTTATGGGTTTATGCTTCATATGTATTCATGGAATTATTTAGGTCTTTGGAAGTTGTATTTTTAGATAATTTTAGGGGTGTTAAAAGTTGGTGTCATAGCTCTAGTTTTAGAGAATTAGGTATGACTCTAGAATACCTAGACTTAAACTGACCAATCTAAGTGTCGATTAGGGAGAATTGGGTAGATTTTTAGGAAGGGACGTCTCTAAGGGGCTGTTCAGCAGGAGCTTAATGAGTTGTATAATAGATATGGCTTATTTGCACAACCATATCCAGCTGTTCGGTATCAGGTTATTCGCTTAGCCCATGGCTGAATCACTCAGCTAAAAAACTTATGTCCTTAGTATTCAACCATTAAATTTCCCAACTACCCTTCTCCCAACTACTTACCATGGTTTATTCTCATCAACCTATTTTTTAACGACTTCCCCCTTATACTTTCTCGTTCTGATTAGAAATGTCATCATAAGTATTATTATCATCAATGACGATCACAATACCTGGGTCGATGGCAGATGAGAACTTTCAGCCGGCGATGCAACACCTGGGGTTGAAGAGCAGGGAAAAAGATGAAGGTGAAAGGTTTGTTGGTAATCGAAGAGATGAACTGAAGAGAGGGTGAGACGATGAACATACTATTTTGTACAGCAAAAACATGGCGTGGGCTTCACCTTCGATTGCTTCTTATTGTTTTGTGGCCTAGGTTTTTATTCCAAGTATGGACATAAAAGTAGAAATTTTGGGTTCACTTTCTGCCTCTTTAGCTAGGTTTAGTATTTGGGTTTATTCGAAGTCTTCATTATTTTGGTTGTGTAGCCTAGACATTTTTACTTCTTTTTATTTATCATTTACTCTGGTTTTAAACTTGAGGTTGTATATTGATATGGAAACGATAATGGTTTTCATGTGTAAAAAACCAACAAGATTTTTTGGGTTTATTTGTTTAATGTCAATGCAACATCCCTGTATAAAGTGGATGCACGCAAGATGTTTGGTAAAATGTCAGTCATATAATCTTGTATCGTGTTAGAAACTGAGGGTAAGATAGTCATTTATGACATTCAGAGTGTTTATTCAACACAACAACCGAACAATAAGTTATCTTTTATCATACAGACAACTTTATCAATACAGTCAGCTTTATCCATACATGTCTTAATGGAAAACGACCCGAACAGCCCTGAAGACTCAACAGAATTAACTTGTTGAGATTTGTAGTAATTGTACCAAGGATTATCATGTGTAATACGTTCACGGTTTCATTCTGGTCGATGTTATTATGAATTTATTGTTACATGTGCATATTGTGTCACTATTGTTATGATGATTAATATATGTAGTAGAACGTTACCAATGTTAATATTATAATGAATTAACCCATGTATTCCTTGTGATGTGTGTGGAAATCTCAAATGGTTAACACTAGGAACCATCAAACGGTTCGAGAGGATGGAGTAGAGGGCAGTGTGATAGCTTTGGGCCAAGGTGGAGGACCCAACAACGCTCTACCCCTTCTGTTGCCGCTGTTATTGGGCAGTATGATTGAGCATCTACCAAGAGTGGTGTTGGCCTCCTCCAACTCGGTTATTCAAGAAGTTAACCCACAAATTGAGATGATAGCAAGCATGACTCAAATGATGGACGTGATCCTAGATCGCCAACGTGAGATGTTCACAAAGATCACGAAGGATAGAGATGCAAGCAATTGGAGACACGGGGTTGTTGACGAAAATGTTGTGGTCGGTTCCGGCAGGGCCGTATTGTAGAGAACGAGTAGGGGGAAAAGTAAAAAAATAGAAAGGGTGCTCATACAAAACTTTCTTGGCTAGTAGATCACCAGAAATTTTGAGGTGCATTGAACCCACGATCTGTATGAATTGGCTCCAAGAGATCGAGTAGGTTTTCAAGTCAAGTGAATGTGGAGAGTCCCAGAAAGTCAAATTTGCTTCACAAATGTTAAGGGGTAAGTCTCTCAGTTGGTGGAATATTACCTGGTCGGGTTTTGGGCCGGGGTTGTGTCACTTTTGACTTGGAAAGTGTTCAAAGAAAAGGTGGTGGACAAGTATTGCAACGAAAGAGCTTTATATAGAACCGAAGATGAATTTCGAGCTCTCAAGAAGGGGAACGGGTCCATTGCCAATTATTCAAGTTCGTTTATTGGAAATGTGGGACTGGTGGGGCACATGTCCCCAGATGAGAGGTCCAAGATCAAGGCCTATGTGAAGGGCCTCCCCACAAAGATGAAGTCCTTAGTACGAAATGTTAATGTAACCACACTTCAAGAGGCTATAGAAGAGTCTGAACTAATGGGAGACGATTTGTCTCAAGCAAGGGAAGAACGTGTCGTCGTTGGGGAGAAACGCAAGTGGGATGGGCAATCTGAATATTTCAAGAATCCAATAACTTTTACGAGTGGTAGAGGTACCAATTTTCAAAGAATGGTGTCCCAAGTGTAGAACCAAACATTTCGGCAATTGTAACCCCAATCATGTAGAGTGCTACAAGTGTGGGAAGGATGACCACACGAGCCCATTGTGCACTACCAAGGTAACCATCTACTATGAATGCAAGGAAATGTGACATGTTCGAAGTGAGTGTCCGAAATTGAGAGGCGGTGCCAAATGGACTAATTCGAGTAACCAAGCAAAGAGGAATGCCACTCCAAGAGCCCAAGGGAGAGCCTTCCTAATGATAACCGAAGAAGGATGCCACTCCAAGACCCCAAAGGAGATCCTTCCAAATGATAACCGAATTAGCGCGCCGATTTTGTGTCGGGTATGTTTTTGCTTAACTTTATACACGCACGTATCCTATTTGATTCAGGAGCAAATTGTTCCTTCATATCAAAGTCTTTTTGCAAGCGTCTATCTGTACCTTCTTGTGTTCTTTAGGATGCCTTGGTAGTCAATATTTCCAATGGTGATCAAGTAGTACTTTGAGAAATTCTTAAAGGTTGGGCATTAGAGATTGAAGGAAAGCTATTATCGGTGAATTTGTTGTCCATTTCCATAGGGGGTTGGTGGATAACCAAGTCGACAACCTTTGTTCCAAGAAATTGATCAAGTTGCCAATGTCCGATGGGAGCAACCATACTCATCTACGGGAAAGACACAAGGAGGAAGTCACGATCATTTCAGCAATCAAGGCCCATAAATGCCTATCGAAGGGTTGTTCATCATTATTGGCATATGTGTTAGATGCCAAGTCGGAAAAAAGAAAAGTTGAAGTTCTGAAGATTGTCCGTGAATTCCCATATGTATTTCTGAACAAAGTACCTGGCTTACCCAAACATCAAGTCGAGTTCCGCATTGATTTGACTCCAGGGGCGACACTATAGCTCACGCTTCGTGCCATATCGTACCGACCAACATGCAAGAGATGATGAAACAACTCCAAGAGTTGTTTGAGATGGGTTATGTTAGACCGAGTTCCTCGCCTTGGGGGTCTCCGATTTTGTTCGGCAAAAAAAGGATGTCACAATGAGAATGTGCATCGAGTAGAAGGAGTTAAACAAAATGATCGTGAAGAATAAATATCAACTCCCTAGAATCGATGATCATTTGATCAACTTCAAGGAGCCTATTGCTTTTCAAAGATAGACCTTTGTTCAGGTTATCACCAAATGTCGGGAGGTGTCATGCGATTAACGTTGCTTGGGTGGTATACTTTTGTCTTTCCTCCACTCTCAACGGATACGGGTCTCCCCCGTTGTTGGCTATCAATATTTCAAATAAAAGGATGTCTTATTTTACTATCAATGGCTCTTCACGGTTGCGTGAGTATTGCACCTAGTGTCCATGTTTTCGGACGTACGATATATGGGGTTTTGGTGATGATTCATGGGTTGAGTATTTTGCCCCACCCGTGTCTGGGTGTTTTGGGACATAACGTTTTATCTGCTTTCCTTAAATGGGAGTCATTTCATATTCATGTTTCGAGTTAATTTAAGTCATTTCAAGTTATACATCATGTTTGAAATGAAGTGTCCATCTTTAAAAGTGCATAACATTGGATCTGAGTTACTTTATACGTTTTAAGGTACATCAATTGAACGGTCATGATTCCAAGAGAGATCCATTCTTTTAATGCTATATTTTCTCATGTAAAACTCTTGAACTCACTAGGCGTTAAGGCTAACCCTTTTTATTTGTCGGCATGTGCATCAGGTACCAGTTGGGGGTTTGGTTCTAGCAGCTATGAAGAGTTGAGCCTTAGCTTTGTGCAGAGTAAGTAGTTAGTGAATTCGTCCGCCAATTGGAGATAGTAACTGTTATTGGGATTAGTAGCACCCATCCTTATCATAGATTGTATGTATAGAATGAATTTGAGTATTGAGGTTAATCCTTAAATTGTGTTTGTAGATGAATCAATTATTGATGTATTTAGAAAATTTTAAATTAGTTATTATCTCAGATTTGAGGGTGTTACATTAACCAAATTGAGAAGAGAACTAACTAGTGAGAGATTTAGAGAGTGAGAGAAGTGAGTAAAACTTTTATTAACAAAAAGGAATTTCTTGCATTAACCATCAACACTTTTCGGCCCTTGATAATGAAATCAAGAGAAACCTAAATTGAGACTTACAAAGGAAAACTCTCTACTAAGTTTCCTTTCCAAAATGAGAAGACAACTAAAAATGAGGATGATCTTTCAAGCATACACTAGCTTCATATATATAAATCTAGAAATGGGCTTAGGGCCCATGGCTTTTAAGTAAAACTGAAAAGAGTAATAGAAGTCTTTAGCCCAAAAATTAAAATGGAAACCCATTGTTTTATCCATCAAATTCGGCCCATTGTGTGGCCCAAAAATACTTGAGGAGGTCTTCATTTTCGGCCCATGAAATCAACCCATCAAACCAAAAGTCCAATCCAACGTATCCTACGGCTTCCTGCAGGATCACTCTCAGCAATCCTTCATGTAGGAATATGTAGGAAAATCTCAAAGTGAGCATTTTGATTAGTTGATGGTGAAAAAATCTATTCCAAATCACATTCTCATACCATATCCTAAAGGTTAGATACAATGTAAAGAAAAGAACAAAAGACTAAATAAACTAGGTCATTTAACCCTATCAATTTAACAAAAGTGATATAAATGAGGTTAAAGAATCAACCTCATCAAGGGCGTTGGTCATTCAATAGGAATCATGTAAATTAGACTGTAATGTCATGAATCCGTAGGCATAGGAGTCAGTTTGCTAGTTTGAAAATGGGGTCATAATCCCTGTTTTGTAGTTTGGTGTCTATACTAGAGATAGACTTGAAGTGTTTGAGCTTGGTGCTTATACCGGCTATTGTTGGGTTTTAGTAGCAAATATCCTTAATATAAACTTTGTGTAAGGTTTGGATTATATATTAATTGATGTTAAATCTTAGATTACCCTTATAAGTAATCAAGTATTGACACTTAGAATTGAATTTATTCCTTACTTGATGTTTTGTCGAAAAATTTAAATTAGTTGTTATTTTCAGATTTGAGGTTGTTACATGAAATACTTGGATGAATGAGGTCATATTATATAACCATGTTATGCTTACTTCTATGATTTTGGAAATATGTGCAATCCTTATGTTTGTTAAATTTCAAGCTTAGTATTGTAGTGCTATGACCCTTATGCATGAGGGTTATAGTTTTGTGTTATCAAGTGGGTTATAGAAGTTCCTAACTTTAGTACTAGTAAGTGGACACTAAAAGTCAAATGCGAGCTTTGAGGTGGTAGTTAGCTAGCTAATGGGCAGACACTACGATTCCTAAACCTTTAGGTGGAACTCTTAGGAGTAGTCACTAAATGTACTTGAGGGCTTGAGGTGAAGCCATTTTGGGTGTGCACTTAAGTCATAGAATATGATGTGTAATCTCGATAAACATTGATATGTGGCAATACTTTTCTGTTTCTGCCACATTTAATGGTAAAGGTTCTCCCCCATCATCGAAAGATGTTATGTGTATAAAACTGCAAGGTTTGATTATTTTGGGAGATTACATTCCTACGTGCAAATGTTACATTTCCCAGTGAAAATATTTCCATATATATCTTTCTACATGTTGATTTATTGTTTTCAAATAAATTGTTTGAACTCACTAGGCATAAGCCTACCACTTTTTCCTAAATGGCATGTATATTAGGTCCAATTAGTGGCAAATCTAAAGCGGCTTGAGACAGGAGGTTGGTGTTGTCTAGAGGCATCAGGGGGAAATGTCATTTTTGGGTCAACTTGAGAGATAATGACAAAGTTTTGAGGATTTAGTAACATCTGATCATAATTTAGTTCAATTTAGAATTATATTAGTAGGTTGTTAACTCTAATCCTATTGATTATTTTATTTATTTTACTACTTCCTTTGTTATGGGTTTAAGATTCATATGTATTCATGGAATTATCAAGATTTTTGGGAGTTATATATTTGGATAATTTTAGGGGGGTTACATTCAGTGACGTCGTTATTGTGCACAATGTGTGGTGTGCACATTGTGCACATTGTCATCCCACCATAGAACCATCCTTTGCAGAGTATGCACATTGTGTTCACAATATGTATATACCACATGGATGTTTTGTACGATTGATAATGCATCTTTGAAATCAAAGAATATTGAAACAAAATGTCTGAACCCATACGTGTTTCTGCAGGTCTTACTGTAACGGGTTTATTTGGAAAAACTCGCTTCCTCTTTTGTTTGTCAGTTTCGGGAATATTTGTACAAAAATTGGTTCACAATGGTGTTCACACTGTGATCGTAATATTTATATAATCATAGGGTTGTACAAAAATTAGGGTGGTGGTGGTCAGAAGTGTCGGGGACGAAGGAGAGATGAGAGAGCGGAGAGATAGGAGAGAGGGGATTTGTTGGTCCCAAGAGGATTATATGGTTGTTAGGTTTTGTAGAAGGAGGGGAGGTTGAATACAAACACAAACTTTTACTTTCAAATTCTTTTATTGATTATGAGAAGAACCAAAACATAAATTTACAGATTGTTTACTGAAAAATAAAAGGTTGGAAACCTATCCTAAAACAATCTAACTTTGCTAACAAAGAACACAAAGAATCTCTAGTAACAAAGTTAAGAAATCACACAGTTGATCTTGCACTTAAAAAAAACACTTAGAAATTCTTTGAGAAGGCTACATATAATTACATGCAGGCATTGCGAGGAGAGAGCTTCTCGCTTACTTATACCAGGTGCATTTAATGCACGTTGATGGTACGATCCACGTGTCCTTCAAGGAGTGGATTGTAGGTTCTACTTATCCTTGATCTGGGTAGGCTTGGCCGCATGTGAAAAGAGTACTAGGATAGTGGTTGTTTGGGTCAAAAATCCACGACCACGACAGATGACATTTAATGCACATTTCACTCGACTGATCTCGAACTAAGATAAGGTCTTGACGACCAAACACATATGTAACGCCTGTCGACACTTCTGTCCAAGGTGGTCGAGCGTCGCTTGACAATCGTAAGATTACTCTCGACCACGACTATACTAACGTACGACCAACGTTCTTTTCTTATTTCTTTAATGCAGGTTTAATGCTCATAAAAACCAACTGATATAACTGACATCGGACATCAAGATCATTTAAGCAGCTTCAACTGTTACACCAAGAATCAATGACACATTTATGAAGATCAAAGACTATAAATATACAAGATATCATTTCATTCGGACAACTGCTACTACGAGTTTACAAGCCATACAAAGAACATTCGAAAACTCTCTCTCTCACCTTACACGACTAAAGCTCTATACGCACCATAGAAGTATTTTATACACGACTAGCACTTGTTTCTATACTTGTACTTCATACTTATATTGTACAACGCTGTAATACATAAGGACGTCGCCCTTGTTTGGCGATCATAGTGCACAACGACTCTTCTTTGTCGTCCGCGGTTTTTTCCTCGTTCAGGTTTTTCCACGTCACCAAATATCTTATCTCTTTATTTTTGTTATTATCGCACGCTTTGTCATCTGGTTACTTTCTTTAGTTGGATAAAACTCCACACCAACCTTAAATCTTCCAAAGGACGATTTTTGGCATTAACATTTTGGCGCCTACCGTGGGGCACCATCTAAAGAAAATACTCGAAAACAATGCGTTAAACTAACAATTTCATCGAGTGTCTTTTTTCTACAGGATAATGGCAACTCTTCAAGGAAACCAAGAACAAATCATAGCCCAGATGAACATGGAGTTGACAGTTGCGCGTGCTCGCATTGATGCCTTATCAAATCAAAACAGACAAGCAACTGAAGAAATCGCGTCTTTGAGGAATCAAAACGCAAGTAATACAGCGGGGCCTTCAAACGGTCTTGGAGGTTTCAGCATGCCATGGTCGGGACCCCCGCTTCCCAACTATCGAAGGCCTTCTTTCCCTGGCATCCCTAGTCAATCAATGCCGACGATGCCACCGCCACCTCCAGCATTTTTTTTACTCGACGACACCAATCCCCATGATGCCTCCAACAGCGTCAATTCCCACAATGTCGATGCCAACCTTCCATTACAACATAGATGCTTCTGACTCGACGCAGTGGAATGGTTTCCAGAATTCAGGGCACATTCTGACAGTAGCTCAAGGGAATAACCAAGACGATCCAGTCGCTCAACGATTGAAGCTGTTGGAAGAACAGAACAAACGTGTGTTGTCGCTACTTTCCAAACTACTAGGAACAGCAGTGCCAGTCGACGTCGAGCCTCGTACCGGATTTCAAGGGTCTCCCTTTATCAACGAGATCGCAATGGTCAATGTCCCGAAGAAATACAACATCCTGACGTTCACACCAAAGTATTCCGGCATCATGGATCCGACCGAACACTTTGCTCAATACAAACAGTTGATGTGGACAGTGTCGATCCCACACCAGTATCAAGAGGTATGCATGTGTAAGCGTTTTGGGGCAACCCTCATGGGTGCAACTCTCCAATGGTTGATTGGACTCAAACCAAAATCCATTGGTTCGTTCGCTGAACTAGTGAACCAATTCTCCCAGCAATTCGCAGTAGTCGCAAGATGGAGAAGCAGACTAGCGACCTGTACTACGTCATGCAAAAAGCTGGAGAATCCATCCGGAGTTACTTCAATCGCTTCAATGAAGAAATGATCAGTGTCTGTAATTGCGACATCAAGACCGCAATCGCAGCTTATAAACGTGGTATGGACGAGAGTCTGGGTCTATACATCGATATGACAAAATACCCCCCAGAGAATTTTGAAGACACGCGAGCAAGAATATTGGCCTATATGAGGGTTGAAGACAACACTGCCTTTCGTCGTAAACACTCTGGTGACAAGAAATCGCTAAGTGTAAAGAAACCTGAATTCAAGGCCAAAACAACCGTTAAAGCAGAGCCATCACGGTAGATATCAAATGTCAGGTTCGACGAGAAGAAGGTCTCGACCACGACTAAATTCTCTCAGTACCTTAAGATTTCCTCTTATGGATTCAAGGGGACGTCCAAGGATTTGGTCGAGGTATTGAGAAATATACAAGCAACCATTCGATGGCTGAAGAAAAGCAACAAAGTTGATGAAAAAAAGGATAAGACCAAGTGGTGCGACTTTCACGGCGGCCATGGTCACACGACGGACGATTGTATTGCTCTAAAAAAGGAACTCATTTGGCACGTCCCGAAAGGCAACCTCAAAGAAATATTCAACGAACCAGCAACACTACATAACAATGTTGGACCACCGTCTCCTCTTCATGAGAAAGTAGTGAATTGCGTTACAGGAGGATCCGACATTGGTGGCCTGACTTACTCTGCGGCAAAAAGACATGCTAGTCAGCGGGCAAACAATCAACCAGTCCCTCGATCCTCACGACCTAAAGAAGAATTAGAACTGGAATCGATGAAGATAACATTCGAACAAGATGACCTGGGCAACTTACATCAAAAACATCACGACGGGTTAATCGTACAACTCAAAGTTGGCAATTGTTTGACCCGGAGGGTGTTGGTCGATGGAGGAGGCTCAGCGAATATAATCTTTCTCGATACCATCAAAGCCATGGGACTCGACAAGTCCGAGATCGTTCGACGTTCGACGACCTTGGTTGGTTTCAATGGAGATGCGACGAGAACCTTTGGAGAAATCACCTTGCCAGTCTACGCGGAAGGAATCAACAAGCAAACCAGGTTTAGCGTCATCGACTGTCCGTCAGCATACAACATCATTCTCGGATGACCCTGGATCCACGACATGAAGGCGGTCCCTTCGACGTACAACCAGACGATGAAATTTTCCACGTCGTGAGGAGTCCAGGAGATCATAAGTGAACCAAAAGTTGCTCGTGATTGCTACAAGACAACGATGAAACCACAAAATCAATCCATCTAGCAATTACAGAACCAGGATGCTCCTAACACTGTCGACGACTATCGTTTGGAGGAAGTCATCCTGGACCAAAGAAAGCCTGATCAAGTCGTCTTTGTAGGTTCATCCCTCGATCCTTCCATTAAAAAAGAACTAATCTCTTTTTTGCACGAACATGCTGACTGTTTTGCTTGGACGCACGAAGACATGGTCGGCATCGATCCTGACGTTATATCACACAAATTAAATGTGGAACCATCGTTCAAACCTGTCAAGCAGAAACGTCGAAAGTTCGCTCTAGAGAAAAACAAGGTGATCATGGACGAAGTCGACAACCTCCTCAAAACCGGGAAAATTCAAGAAGTAAAGTACCCCGACTGGTTAGCCAATGTCGTGGTCGTACAAAAGAAAAACGGAAAATGGAGGGTGTGTGATACGGATGTTTGAACACCTCTAAGACATGTGATAATTGAATCTCAAAGCAAGTATACAACGGGATCCAATATCATCTTTTCAAGTAATAAAATGGTAAAATACCGTATATCATCCCACAGAGATTGGTGTAGAAGCGTAATAAAAGTGTAGTAAAAGAAGGGATTTCAGATGGAGAATTTGAAGACTTTGTTTGAGTTGGTTAACAGTGATATGATTAACAAGATATATAAAGATATAATGGGTGTAAAACTTAAAGTGAAGAGTAAACACAAATTCTGGAGGCCAATACTATAGGGATGCTATAGCATTAGTTCAGCAACAACAAGTTCCACCATGTACTTTAAAGAGTATCCTTCCGGATATCTACCATTGCACTTGTGTTTAGCCTTCGATCAACATATGTCTATGCAAATGTCCGGACCAGTGTGAGTGTCAAATGGTTTCTCTAAAGTATATGGAAAAACAAATGCCTTTGTTTAACAATCACTCTTCCGAGTCGATTCTCATATCATTCAAGTTGACGTGTTCTTAGTGGCTCATTCCTGAGTCCACTACACTTTAACACTTTGACTAGTGATCAACCCATCAAGAATCAATCGGTTTGAAAAACAAAGATAGCAAGTTCCCTTACTAGTAACTCTTCCAAGTATACTTCCCGTATCATTCAAACTGACGTGCTTTTTCATGGCTTATTCCTAAGTCCATGGCACTTTCACACTTTAAGAAGTGATCAATTCGTCAAGAAGTGCTTTTGGATTTATAAAACTTAAAATGACATAGTGGAACAATGTTATTGAAGAACAAAGTCCACTAGTTTTTGGTTTACAACATCCCTTTTCGTCTTACACCCAAACTATAAGAGAACACAACACCTATTTATACCAAAACATGAATGGCAAAATAGTAAATAGAAAACTTAAAATAAACTAAAAGGTACAACAACTAAAGTTAAAACCAAAGATTTGTCCAACATATTGCACCTACTTCCAGCCAATAATCTATTGCTAATATATCAAAAGATTTGGAGGGGCCAAAAAATCAAGACTTCAATCTTCTTCAAAAAGTGTCTTCCAAGATTCATTTCCAAAACGGCCTCCAATGCTGCAGCATTAATCTAGCATCACAATAAACCAAAGATTTTAAGTTGGTTTACACAAAATAACAACAAAATAGGTAAATCAAAAACTTAGCTCCATGAATAAGAAAAAGTGGAAAATAAGATAAGAAAATGACTCAATTACTGGGATAAAAAGAAATTAAAATTCTAAAAGACGAGAATAAGATGCAATATGTATTGAATTCTCAATACATATCAGTATGCATAGATTTAACAGACTTAAACAAGGCGTGTTCGAAGAATCCATTTACTTTACCTCATATCGACGCTCTAGGCGACGCGACTGCTGGACATGAACTCTTGACATTCATGGATGCATACTCAGACTACAATCAGATACTTATGCACGTTGACGATCAAGAAAAAACAACATTTATGACAGACAAAGGTATTTATTGTTATAAGGTTATGCCTTTTGGTTTAAAAAATGCAGGTTCCACGTACCAAAGACTGGTCAACAAAATGTTCAAGGATCGAATTGGAGATACCATGGAAGTATACATCGATGACATGTTTGTCAAGTCGAGGCAAGCTATTGAGACAATCGTTCGACATCCTCAGGAAATACCATATGAAGCTTAACCCTACGAAATTTTCCTTTGGGGTGAGTGTTGGGAAGTTCCTAGGGTACATGGTCATAAGAGGAGGAATCGAGGCTAATCCTGACCAAATCAAGGCCATAATCGAGATCAAATCACTGAGAAATTTCAAATAGGTTCAACGTCTGACTGGTCGTGTGGCAGCCTTAAATAGGTTCATCTCACGATCATCGGACAAATGCCATTTGTTCTACAACGTCCTACGAAAAAACAAAGGCTTCCAGTGGACGGATGACCACGAACAAGCATTACAGAAATTGAAAGAATACATGGCGTCGCCTCCACTGCTATCAAAACCAAAGGAAAATGAGGTCCTGCAACTTTATTTGGCCTTCAGCACTAATGCAGTAAGTGTAGTCCTGGTAAGGGAAGACGACAAACATCAACTGTCTATCTACTATGTAAGTAAATCTCTACTCGATGCTGAAACCAGGTACTCATCAATGGAAAAACTATTACTATCGTTAGTTACAGCTGCAAAAAAGTTGCGACATTACTTTGAGTCGCACCCTATAACTGTTGTTACTAACTTTCCACTTAAGTCTGTCTTGAGAAAACCAGAATTGACAGGTCGATTGTCAAAATGGATTATATATCTTAGCAGTTGCGACATTGATTTCAAACCCAAGACCGTGATCAAATCGCAAGTCCTAGCAGACTTCGTCGTCGATTTTAGTCCTGACTAGAGAAAGAAGCGCAAGACGAAGCTTATTCTGTGGAGACTCACGACGACAAACCCTAGACTCTACATGTCGATGAATAGTCCATCGCTAGAGGCACAGGACAAGGCGTCGTCTTAAAGTCGCCAGAGGGGGGCAAAATGGTGTACTCCGTACGATGCAATTTCAAGGCAACCAACAACGAAGCAGAGTATGAAGTCTTGATCGTGGGCATGAACATGGCGCTCGACTTAGGGGAAAAAGGGTTGCACGTCAAAAGAGACTCCCTCCTTGTTGTGAATCAAATGAATGGCGAATTTGCGGCAGAAGACTCGAAGATGACATCATATCTCAGAATAGCCAAGAAAAAATCTGAAAATTTTAAGCCTTTCTCGATCGAACAAATCCCAAGAGATTTGAATACTCAAGCTGATGCCTTAGCTAATATTGGATCGGCACTTAGTAAAGCATTGTTCGACACGATACCCATGGTACATCTCACGACGTCATTCATTGATCATGATGACATTGTCCAGGTCGACAATGAAGAGGAAAATTGGTCGAGCGATATAATGAACTATTTAGCACATTACCAACTCCCTGAAGACATAATGGAAGCTCGAAAGATCAAATTCAAGGCATCCAAATATGTCATAATACAAGGCAGACTCTATCAACGATCGTCTACTGGACTTAATCTACGATGTGTCACTAATAAAACACAAGTCCAGAACATCCTACAGGAAATGCACGATGGTGAATGTGGCAACCATTCAGGTGGTCGCAGTCTAGCCAGTCGAGTATCACGACAAGGCTACTACTAGCCAACGCTACGACGGGACGCCATCAGGTATGTACAGAATTGTGATGCATGCCAACGACACTCAGGTACGACGCATAAACCTTCTGAACCTTTACACTCGATGTTAGTTCCCTGGACCTTCATGAGATGGGGGATGGACATCGTCGGTAAGTTACCACCGGCCCCCGGGTAAAAGGTATTTTTGCTTGTCCTTACAGATTATTTCTCAAAATGGATAGAGGTCGCCGCTTTTTCCCAAGTCCGGGACAAAGAGGTGATATCTTTTATCCAGGCTAACATTACATGTAGATTCGGAATACCATATGAGATTGTCTGCAACAATGGATCCCAATTCATAAGCGAAAGAACTCAGCAATTTTGTGAAGATCGTGGCATAAAACTCATGACCTCGACGTCGTGATACCCTCAGTCGAACGGACTCGCCAAATCGAGCAATAAGACTATTGTAAACTCGATCAAGAAGAGACTGAGGGCAGCAAAAGGAAAATGGATCGAAGAACTTCCTTCGGTCCTGTGGGAAAATTGTACGACTCTCTTGTTAGGGCTTCTTTGTTAGTTAAATAGAAGTTCAGGGTAAATTATGTCAAGTTATTAAAGTTGTAAGCTTGTTGGGCCTTAAAGCCCATAAGCCCATTAGGCCTGCGAGCCTGCATATTTAAAGTTGTTTTTATTTCATTTGTTAGCAAGAGAAATTCATTATTCAATTTTCTAGTCATTAGGTTTACATACCCTTATCAGAAATACTCTCTGTAAACCTTAACCCTTTGAAGTATTATTAATCATATGACTAGTTGTTGTGGCTTGTAATCTGTTCATCATTGTTCATTATTACTTGTGATTGCACTGTACTGGGATCTACAATTGGTATCAGAGCAGATAGGCAAAAAGGTTTGATCCAGTAAAAAGGTTTGTCTGAAACCCTAAAATCAATTACTTGTGTTAATTGCTTTACTTGCTTTAATTGATTGTTAGTGTTTACATTCTGTGTTATCTGATTGATCGATATCTGTTAAGTTAAGTTTTTTTTGGTATCTGTTTTTCGATCGAATTTTATCTTCTGGAAAAAAAAATCGATCGAATCTGGGTTTTTTTCTGTGTGCAAACTTTCGGTCTAAGTGTTTTATGTGTTATCTATCGCATCCGGTCGATTATTTGTTTGATTTTTCTGTGTTTATTTCGATCGAAGGATCTGGTTTTGAGTTCGGTCGAATCCCAGGAATTCTTCGAGTTCTTCGATCAAATTCTTCGAGTTCTTCGGTCGTTGTTGGTTTTTCGATATTATCCTTATTTGTGGTTATCGTAATTTAAGTCTTTCGACCTAAGTATTCGACTGGACACTTGTGCTCCGGTCTTGTCCCTTCGATCGATTAAGAGCTTTCTCGGTCTTACCCATTTGACCGGACATTTGTACTTCGGTCTTGCTCTTTAGACCGGATAATTGTTTACTCCGGTCTTGCCT